>JASDDO010000019.1:186441711-187928082 GCA_030015575.1 Agapanthus africanus | reverse complement strand
ATCGGCCATTGATGGGTGGCATGGGCCTTTCTCCCTCGGCACTTATTAGTTGGTAAGATCCTCCGTCGAACACTTTCTCGATGACGTATGGTCCTTCCCAGTTTGGCTCGAATTTTCCCTTGGCATGTCGATTGGGGATGATCGGTCTTTTGAGGACCAACACCAATTCGCCTTTCTTGAAAGCGCGGAGACGGGTTATCTTGTCATAGGCCCGTGACATTTGGGATCGGTATAGCTCCAGATTTTGCTGCACCGCGAGCCTTTTTTCTTTGAGGGCGTCGAGCTCTTCAAGCCGAAGGAGCACGTTTTCCTCCTCTGTCAACTCGTGCTGAACGACCATTCTTAAGCTTGGAACTTCGACTTCGAAAGGGAGGACCACCTCCACTCCGAAGAGCAATGAGTATGGAGTGGACTGAGTTGGAGTACGGTGTGTGGTACGAAATGCCCACAACGCCTTGTGAAGTTTGAGATTCCAGTCTCTCTTGTTCGCTGAAGTATTTTTCCTTAGGAGCTTGCATAGAGTCTTATTAAAGGCTTCGGCTAGTCCATTGGCTCTTGGATTATAGATGGAGGAATATCTCCAGTCTATCTTGTGCTGAGTAGCGAACCTTGAGACTTTGAAGTTCTTGAAAGAAGGCCCGTTGTCAGAAATGATTCTTCTTGGTGTACCGAAGCGGTATAGAATATTATGCTGGAAGAATATCAGAATATCTTCTGTCTTGACTTCTTTTAGCGAGACAGCTTCAGCCCATCTGGAGAAGTATTCTGTTGCAGCCAGTATGAACGGTGGCTTTTGGATGACGAAGGATCAATTGGGCCAACTATGTCGGTTCCCCAGACTTCGAAGGGCCAGGACGCTACCGTAGGATGCAACGGATTGGGGTGCTTGTGAATGAAATCACCGTGAATTTGGCAGATATAACATTTCTTTGCATGCTCTCCGCAATCCCGTATCATGGTGGGCCAGTAATACCCGAGCCGTTTAATTTGAAGTCGCATCTTGGGGCCAGATTGGTGAGCACCGCAAACGCCTGAGTGAACTTCTTACATGACTTTTTGGGCTTCAACCGATGACAAGCACCTGAGCCAGAGTTGGTCATATGACCTGCGGTATAGCGTATCATTTACAAACACGTATCGGAGAGCTCTCTTCTTCAGCTGAACCTTCGCAGACCTTCCTTCGGGCAGCTTGTCGTATCGGAGGTACTCTATGAAGGGTTCTCTCTAATCGGGCTCGTCTTGGATGATCGAAGCTTCTCCGGCAGGACTGCTCTTCTGTTCCGCGCTTTTCTCTTCTCATAGAGAGACTCGGGGGTAGAATTTTCTGACTCCTGACTGTGATCAGAATTTCGTCCATGTTAGGATCAGCCAGCTCCTTGGCTAAGCGAGCGAGTACGTCAGCCTTTCCATTCAACGCTCTAGGGACTCTCATTAGTTCAATGTGAGTGAACCGTTTCATGAGTTCCACCACTCGGCTTCTATATCGAGCTAACTCAGGTTTGTATATCTTATAGTCGCCGCTTACTTGGTTGACGACAAGCTGAGAGTCACCGTAAACCCGTATCCGAAGGATCTCCATTTCTATGGCGAGCTCCAGACCAGCTATCAGAGCTTCATACTCGGCCTCATTGTTTGTGCAAGGATCGGTGAGAGCAAAAGAACGCCGTAGGGTTCCCATTGATGGCGTGATGAACACCAATCCTATCCCTGCTTTTATCTCCGGGATGGTTGATTTACTGGAGGTCCTTATCGATGAGGCCCCATCGAAGTAGAGCTCCCAACATGGCTCGTCATTCTCGAGATGCAGCATTTGTTCATCGGGTAACTCGTAATTGAGTGGTGACCCTTCTGGTATGGGATGAGAAGCGAGAAAGTCTGCAAGAGCTTGCCCTTTTACTGCTTTCTGAGGAGTATAAACTATGTCAAACTCAAGTAGCATGACAGCCCATCTTGCCATTCTGCTGGCTAGGCTTGCTTTGGTCATCAAGTGTTTGAGCGGGTCGACCTTGGAGATCAGCATAACCCGATGAGCGAGCAGATAGTACCTCAGCTTCTTCACAGCAAATATCAGAGCCAGGCATTGCTTTTCGATCGGGGAATAGTTGTGTTCCGCCCCGACTAGAGTTCGACTGAGGTAGTAGAGGGCATTTTCTTTTCCCTCTTCGTTATTCTGGGCAAGGAGCGCACCAAGTGACTCATCTAGCACGGCTGTGTAGAGAATCAGCGGTTTATTTGGAATGGGAGCGGCCAGCACTGGAGGGTGCAACAAGTATTGTTTGATGCTTTCGAACGCTGCTTGACATTCGGCATCCCAAATAAAAGGAGCTCCTTTATTCATGAGCTTTGAGAAGGGCCTACATCTTACTGATAAATTTGAGATAAACCTCCATATATAAGCGAGCTTGACTTGAAAAGATCTTAGCTGTGTTAGGCTTTTTGAAGGGGGCATCTCCATGATGGTCTTTATCTTTGATGGGTCAACTTCGATCCCTCGATGTCGGACTATGAAGCTTAGGAATTTTCCCGATGACACGCCAAAAGCGCACTTTAAAGGATTCATCTTCAGATCGTATTCCCTCAGTCTGGTGAGAACGGCCCTAAGATCTTGGATGTGATCGGCCTTGGCTTTAGTCTTGACGACCGGATCATCAACATAACATTCGACGACTTTATGAATTAGGTCATCAAAGATATTGGTCATCGCCCTTTAGTATGTAGCACCTGCGTTCTTCAGTCCGAACCTTGTAGCAATATATTCCGATCGAGGTTCGAAATGCTGTGTGTTTCTCATCCTCAGGCGACATCTTGATCTGATTATATCCAGACGAGCCATCCATAAGGTGAATAGTTCGTAATTTGAGGTGTCATCGACCATCATTTCCATGACCGGTAGCGGGAAGTCGTCTTCAGGACATGCCTTATTGAGCTCCCTGAAATCGACACAAACTCGGATCTGCCCATTTTTCTTCTTCACTGGGACTATGCATGCGATCCAGTCCGCATATTTCTCTTCCCTGATGAAGCCGGCATCGATGAGCTTCTTGGTTTCCTCGATGACCTTTTCTTCTAGCTCCCTTCTCATTCTTCGAGGAGCTTGTTTGACCGGCTTAGCATCAGGAGATATAGCCAGCTTATGCACGGCCACTTCAGGGAAGAGGCCAGGCATTTCTTGTACGTCCACGTGAAGCAGTCGACGAACTCATGCAGCAGGGCAATTATCTGCTCTTTCATTTCCTCTGACAAGAGTGAGCTGATGTGGGTCGGCCTTGGATTATTGGGCGTTCCTAAGTCAATCTTGGTTAGCTCATCAAAGGTTGCTTGTCCGCCATCTTCGAACTCTTGAGGAGCTTCTTCTGGCTCGGCTATCTCGTCATCATCATTTGATCTTTTGCTGGCCTTACCAACATGGATCATGTAGCATGCTTTGGAATCAGGTTGAATGTAGCCTATGCCCCGTCTATCTGGAATTCGTCCATCGATGAGCTTTCGGACCTGGGGCGGATGTCATAGCCCTTCATAAAACTTTACTTCGGACTCCGTTTGATATAACCGGCATCCGCACTTTTTGAAATATTCCCGCATCTCGGGTGCATAGTATCTAGGATTGAGGATGGCTCTTATGCCTCTCTCATAGGGAAGGCACGTGACAGACAAATCGTCCGGGTGCACAATAGGATTTGACCCATAAAACAGGATGTCCTTCTGTCCATTTTTCCTTCCGGGCACGTAGAAAGTTTTCAGCTGGTCCACGGTGGAGACTGATAATGCATCGAGCTCTTTGCACATCTGCTCCGGCACCCTTATGATAGCTAGGAGACCTTCTGCAATTTCGAAGGTCTCTCGTAGTTTTTTTTGTTGCATAGGGGTCCAATCTGCACAGCTGTTGCACGGCAGGTCCTCTTCCTCCGACTCTTCAGTGTCGCTGCCAAGATGAGGGCGGACTTTGCTGCTAGATAGGGCTTCATTAACAGATTCATCCGTATCGCTACCGAAACGAGGGCGAGTTTTACGGAAGGATGGACTTCCAGCGTCGGACTCATCAGTGTCGCTACCGAAACGCGGATGTATTTGGGCGTTTTTGCTTTTGAAAGTGACAGCTGGCTCAGGTTTGCTTTTGAGTCTTGGGGCTGATCTATCCTCAGTCAATTGTAGCTTAGCATTTTGGTGGTTCATAAAGTATCGAGAATCTTCATATCGGACTTCATGCATACCGAACGGCTGGATGTCTCCGTCAATGCATCTTTCTTCGCCATTTTTAGTATACTTCATGCATTGATGGAGAGTTGATGGAACGATACCGTAATCGTGGAGCCACGGCCGTCCCAAGAGAATCTTATAAGACGTGTTGGCGTCAATCATGTATATCTTAGCTTCAGTTTGTAGATCCTCGAATTTGATTGGCAAAGCTATAGACCCCAGAACTTGCTGGCAGTTTTGATTGAAGCCTTGAATGGCAATCCTTTCCCTTGACAGGTATCGGACGTCCATTGACAAACTCTTCAGTGTCCGCAAGTTCATGATGTTCACTGAGGACCCCGCATCAATCAATATGCGATTAATCTGATCTCTGTCACTGTACCCGGTCACGTAAAGCGGCCGATTATGCTCAGTCGTTCCCAGTAGCAAGTCTTCATCCTTAAACGTGACTGCGACGGCTTGCAAAGTGTACTGAGCTTCTTTCATATTAATTTCCACAAAGCGAGCCTGATACCGCTCAGGGTTTTGTAGAGCATGAATGAGAACATCTCTAAGCTCTTGAGATAGAACCAAGGCATCGTAGATGCTAAGGAGAGACGGAAGCTTTCGGAGGTGAGCCAAGACATTATAGTCTACTGGGGAAGGACTCGAATCTTCATGAGCAAGTTCTCTGCCATCTTCTTCATTAATGACTTGTTTTTCCTTCCCTTATAGGGCGTTGCCCTGATTTGGTGGTTGAGCCCTGCCGCTTCTAAGCTGAATTTGGTTGGCCTTTGTGGCGAGCTCCTCGTCCTCTTCGGGAAAACAGAGCTCCTCCTCCGAGTCGCTGCCATGATGGATGGCATAGCAGGTCACTACTGGGATCTCTTTATTGGAGTCTTCTTCTAACTCCTCCAGAATTTCAGCCGCTCGTACAGAGAGGAACTCCTTCAACTGAATTAGAGTTCTTTCCTTCTGTTCATATTCTTCGAGGGAATCGATATATTTTTGAATGGTCGATCTCCCTGCAGACTCCTTTTTCGCGCCGAGCTGCACTTTTCTTCTTCTTGAGCTTTTTGGATTTTGAGCCTGATGGAGCCGCATTGGCAGCTGGAATGGTAGATTTCTTCAGCCCTTCCCATTCCGTCCTGGGCTCTTTCCGTAGTAGCTTTATCATCTTCTTCGTCTTATTAGATATGTGCGTATCCACGGAGGCCGCGGTGAGTCCGTTTCATTTCTCAGGGCAGCGGGTTCGGCTGTCTGCTCCCAGAAGGCTTCAGCTTCTGTCTGTATAAAGTTGGTGATTGCAACTTGATTGTTCACCAACACACTTTTGGACAGCTCGATCTCTCCAGCCTTGTACTTCTTCTCGACCCAGTCTTTGAAGATATAACAATCCTCGATCGCATGGCTCACTACTCGGTGGTACGGGCAATACAGGGGATTGTCGGTCATTTTTGCTTCTTGAGGTCTTTTCGACTCCGACAATTATAGACCGTTGTTCAAGGCATCTTTAAATATCTTTCGGACCTTGTCCCTCTTGAAAGAGTAAACCTTGTTCTTTTTCTCCTTTACGGAAGGACCTTCTCCTCCCAGCACTGGCTTTCGAGACCGGTTGGTTTTGGATTCGCCCGCCCTTCACTTTTCTTCATTGTCGGACGCATTGAAGACATTGGTACTGCTAGGATTCCCACTTCTACAGTTGTCATCCCGCTTGCTTTTCCAAGTCTTGTCTCTCTGAGAGTCCGGGGTAGACTCTTGCTTCGAGCGTTCTGGCATTTGGACTTTCTTGGTTAGCTCTTGAAACGTCTTGAGGCCCGCTGTACACAGGAATGGGACCATCCAATTGCTGAGGTTCCCAACGAGAAGGCTGACGGACTGGTCCTGCTCTAGCGGCGGTTCGCACTTGACCGTAAGATTATGCCATCGGGCGATAAAGTCAGTGTTGCTTTCATTCTTCCCCGGCTTGGTCCTCACAAGGTCGGCAATGGAGATTTTATCACTGACACTCATGAACCTTTGCCGAAACAGAGACTCCATTTGGGCAAAGGTGATGACGGACCCGTCTTGTATACTCGCGTACCAGTCAAAGGCGACACCGGTCAGGCTGTTGACAAACTGACGAAGAAGGAGCGCGTCATTGCCCCCTGTATTTCCGCACGATGCTTTGAAGTGGGCGAAGTGCTGATTTGCATTCCCCGTTCCATCAAATCTTCCGAACTTAGGAATGACGTAGCCACTCGGGAACTCGATCAGATCGTACTGTGCGGGATATAGCCGCCCACTACTGCCAATTTTTTTCTGTGCTTCAGCTTCAGCCACCAATGTTTTAACTTTGCCGGTGACCAAATCCATTATCCGATCTTGTGTTAGAGGGATAGTGCTATCTGGGGCCAAGGCGTCCCCAGAAGCGGAATGTGGCCGGCTTTCGTGCGGCTCGACCAGTCTTGGACCCAAAAGAACAGGCATTGGCTGCTTCGGATTGTCATCACCCGGCTGATGAGTAGCGACTTGTGCTTGATTGGGAGGCGCTCGAGCAATTTGAGCCGTAAGCTGCATCACAACATTCGTTAGGTCGTCGATTTTCGAATAGAGCTTGGCCATCTCTTTATCTTTGCTCTTAAGCTGTTTTCGAAGCTCTTGAAGCAGCTCTTGCTCCGCGGTCCTGGGGAGGAAAGTCGGCTCTTCCTCGCTGTCTGAGCTTGACTCTGCCTGGACCGAAGGGTCCTTCTGCCTATCATCCTCATCGAAAGGGTTTTCATCATCCAGCGGAGGCAGCTGTTCTTGGGAAGCGGCAACCACATTCAAGCCAGATTGGGCTTGGGATGTGGCGGCCCCATCCTTGCTTTTGCTGCGAAGGTTGTCGCTGGGGCGCCCACCTGCCATATAGACCATATGGATAATATATCCAGCCGTCATTTTATCATCGGCGGATGATTTCACAGATCGCTGTCTTGACCCCCCTGTTTCGGTAGCGGGCAGTCGATTGAAGGCGGCTGGCCTGACTAGGTACTTGAATGGTGCTGGCACTTCTTTTCTGGGTTTTCCCCGCTGCTTTCGTGCGGCACAGAGCGCCTGATAGACTCTTGAAGAGACAGTGTCGTACTTTTTCTGTTGGGGCCGGGACACGTCTCTTTGTAGCGACATTCGGACCGCTGTCTTCTTGATTCTGGCGGTCATGGCATTTTTCTGAACCACTTCAGAGGTTCGAAGGAATTGCTGATTTTTACGGCTGACTCAGCCGTCGTCACAGAGTAACCCTGCTCTTGGAACTTCATAAGATTCCACTTGGCCGAAGCCCTGGCCCTCTTGTTGGCTCGATACCTGAGCCGCTTCTGCCTTAACTTTTCTGTTCTAAGCACGTGGCAGACTTCAGATCTTTGGGAGGACGCCGTAGACTGGGCGATGGAGGATTTTGGAGATACGCTCGATTGTGCATTTGTTGGAGTCATCATCTGAGCTCGTCCACAACATTTGATGTTGCCCTTTGTACCGGAAGTCTTGCCCCCAGTTGAAGCGCCAGAGAGTCGTTCAGACACCGTCTTAAGCTTCGGTTGTGGTGCCTTAGCGATCACAACATTCGGCCTCTTGCCCCTTGAGACTGGCTTGGCCACCTGTTTTGCCGGGATTTCTGCCAGATGAGTGCTTCCAGCAGGGTAGATGATGACGGAGCCAAACTGGCGGGGCAAATCCTCCCACTGTCGACTGAGGCTTGCGGGAAGAACCACATGAGCATTGACCTTGACCACATACGGGATCGGAGTCGCGTTGGAAGCTGAATTCGTCTTGGGAGACATTGTCGTCGAAAGTTGATTGCTGCATGGAAAAAAAACATCATTTCAGTATAGGCAATCGATATGTATATTGATTGAGTTCGCATGAACGTTTAACCCGAAATATGGGAGGAGAGTTAGTCCCACCGGGCGTGCCAGAATCTGTAGGGTGTTATTCGTCACCCCCATTGAGATGGGAATACGCACGCGCTTGTCAGGCGCATTACAGATTCCCCCTGCCTAGGTTAGGCTGGGGTTTATTGATTGTGTGGATCCGAATCTCCGGCAGCCGCGGACTAAGCTGCCGTTAATTACCCCTCGCATTTGGAGCGAGAGAACCTCCGATTGACGGGTTAAACTGGTCATGCGAACTCAATGTGCAGTGTTGTGTTTTGAAGGGCTTTGGGATATCTCGGGGACCCCGAAGAGTTTTTACGGGGATCCCGCTACCCGGATAGCGGGCTGGGGGTCCCGCTACCCGAATTTTTTTCTAATAGGGACAGTGTCGTGGAGTATGTGTGTGTATGTGTATATATACGTATATATACAAAAAAAAGGGAAAGGGCATCCAAAGGATGCGTGGGAGAAAACGCTCGGGCGCTAGCGCTTTGGGCGCTAGCGCCTTGAGCGCAAGCGCTAATGCCCCACATGCCAGGCACGTGGGCCCTCGGGCGCTAGCGCTCTGAGCGCAAGAGCGCTAGCACTTTGAGTGCTAGCATCCCACGTGTCAGCACGTAGGCGCTCGGGCGCTAGCGCTCTGAGCGCAAGAACACTTGCGCTTTGAGCGCCGGCGCCCCACATGTCAGCACATGGGCACTAGCGCTTTGGGCGCTAGCGCTTTGAGCGCTAGCACCCCACGTGTCAGCATGTGGGTGTTCGGGCGGCAAAAGGGACTTGGTCCCTGCAATGGGAGTTGTACACCCAGAAAGGAGCACTTATTATTATTATTTTTTTTTTGTGTGTGTGTGTGTGTGTATGAGGAGTTAAACTCCTAGGATGTTTTGAAGCTGATGAAGGGTTTCTCCCCTTGAGCCTTAGTTCTTCCCCAAAGTGGGGTTTCTGGAGATGGGTCTCCTTCTTCTTCCCTTGTTGGCCGAATCTTGAAGATCAAGAAGTATGAGATTTTAAAAATCTCTCCTTTCTGAGATCTGATGGAAGATCTGAGTTCCCCTTTGTGGGTTTTGTAGTGAAAAACTATTTTGTTTTTTTAAAAGGAAGAGTAAAACTCTTGATTTAATTCAAAGAAAGAAGAAAGTTTTAGAACCATGAGGATGGAGAAAGATCTCAGATCTTGGTTCTTTCGGATAGAGAAAAAATTGTTGGGATATTTTCATTATCCTTGCCTTTATAGGCTATACACTTTACATATAGCCCCTTGAGCTTCACAAAATGGCATTTTTCCTATCCCATGGCTCATGTGCCATTTCTTTTTGCACATAAGCCATGGGCTTTACAAAAATTCGGCTTTATGCCCATTTTTCTTACATTTATTCATAAAATAAAGTAAAAGAAATACAACAAAATTTTGGCATGGAGGAGGCCGGCCGCTTCATGTTCGGGCTGGCTCTGGGCATTGGCCCACTTGACCTGGGCGTGGGCCCACCTGGCCTGGGGTTGACTTTGATTTTGACTTGGTCAACCGGGGTGTAAATTTTTACCCCAACACTCCTGCAGAGTAGCGCGGGGATGTCCTGTTCTTTTGAAACTTCTGGTTCCACAATACTTTCAGTAATAGCTTGTGGTTCTGGAATTTTTTCCAGTTCTATTGCGCTCCCACTTATCTCTTTTTCTAAAAATTGAGTTTCCAAGAAGTGGGCATGACGAGAAACAAAAACCTTTTGTTCCTCTGTGTAATAAAAAAGATACCCCCTGGAGTTCTTTGGGTATCCCACAAACTTACACAGTACTGAGCGTGTATCGAGCTTGTCCGCATGCTGCTTTTTAACAAAAGCTGGACATCCCTATATCTTCAGATACTGAAAATAGGGTTTCTTTCCACTCCACATCAGATATGGTGTGGTAGGCACAGTCAGGTAGGAATCTTGTTCAAAAGATATGCAGCTGATTCTAGTGCATAGCCCCAGAAGGATCGCGGCAACCTAACGTTACTTATCATGGAACGTACCAAATCCAATAGAGTTCTGTTCCGCCTTTCCGATACACCGTTGTATTGTGGTGTGTATGGAGGAGTAAGCTGAGAGAGAATTCCATTCTCTTTTAAATAATCCAGGAACTCGTCACTTAAGTATTCACCACCTCGATCAGATCTCAGTATCTTGATACTTTTGCCGGTTTGATTTTCCAGTTCATTCTTATATTTTCGGAATTTCTCAAAAGCCTCGGATTTATATTTCATCAAGAAGATATGCCCATACCTAGAGAAATCATCCATAAAAGTAATGAAATAGGAATAACCACTTCTTGCATGTGTAGACATTGGACCACACACGTCACTGTGTATGAGTCCCAAGAGCTCGCTCGCTCTTACTCCGTGTCCAGTGAATGGAGTTTTTGTTATCTTTCCTTTGAGACATGATTGACAAGTTGCATAAGACTGATATTCGAAAGGATCCAAATATCTCTCTTTATGTAACTTGGTCAACCATGTTTCATTAATGTGACCAAGTCTACAATGCCATAAGAAAGCTTGATTTAATTCTGGAGACTTTATTTTGTCTGTGTTCTGGACGTTGAAAACTTGCAGTTGGTTTAATACGTATATACCGTTGTTTAGTGTACCCGACCCAATCAAACTATGATTAAGGTGGATGTTTACGACATCACTTACAAATATAAAATCATAACCTTCTTTAGATAACAAAGATATAGAAATGATATTACAAGTCAAACTAGGTACACAAAAACAGTTGCGCAAAACCAAAATATGTCCACTTGTCAATCCTAAGTGATATTCCCCTATGGACACAGCATCCACGCTCGCTCCATTAGCAACCCTGAGGGTCATATCACCCGCCTTCAAAACTCTACGGCTTCTCAGTGTCTGCAAAGAATTACAGATATGAGATCTTGATCCGGTATCCAATACCCAGGAAGTAGAGTTGATTGAAAGACATTTTTCAATCATAAACACACTTGAAGCTGAAGCCACAACCTGCTTCGCACCCTGGTTCTGGGCTTTCCAGACCCTGCAATTCTTCTTCCAATGGCCCTTCTTGTGACAGTAGAAGCATTCTTCCTTCCCTACCGTCGGCCCCCCAACTTTTGCCTTGCCCCTTGCCTCTACCTTACTAACACCGTCTTTCGGCTTGGTGGGGGCCTTTTTCTTCTTCCTCTTGGCTTTCGTCTTGGATCTAGAAGAGGAAGATCCTCTAACAAGCAGAGCGGGTGTCTCCCTGGATTTTTGTAGGGTGCCATCAGCGCTCATCAACATATTAAGGAGTTTTGGAAGTATAACTTCTTCCTTTGAATGTTAAATTTCAAGATAAACTGGGCATAGGTAGAGGGGAGGGATTGCAGAATCAAGTCTGTATACAGCTCGTTCTCCAACGTGGTCCCCAGGTTCGCGAGCTCTTCAAACAAGCCGATCATCTTAAGGACGTGGTCCCCTACAAATGACCCGATAGCCAACCTCGCTTAAAATAGTTTCTTCGAGGTCTCATATCTTATGATATGAGATTGCTCTCCATATAAGTCCTTGGTATGGAGGAAGATGGATTCGATGGATTCAAGATCCATTTTCTCGTGCCGCCTCTGGTGTTCATTATCCATAGAGGCTAGCACGAGGCACTTGGTTTTCGCACTATCAATTTCACAGGTCTTACGGATTTCCTTATCTGCGACGCTGGAATCTGGACCTGGGACGGCGGGAGCATTAGTTGTAAGAAGATAGCCCAGTTTGTCGTATGTGATGGCCATCTGGACATTCCTGAACCAGTCTTTATAGTTTGGCCCCGTCAATATGTTTTCATCTAAAAGTAACTTAAGGTCGGTCATCTTGGTCGCTGCAATTAGGAGAGAGAGAAGAAACACTTTAGTATGATGCTCTTGCAAGTTTAGATTGGTTTTTAGTTTATCTAAACAGGATGGCTCCCACTATTTCTCGAGTCCTTCTTCAAAGCATAAAAGAAAAATTAGTCAGGATTAATCTCACCGTACAATTCTTGCTTAACCTTTCGGCCAGGCTAGTGTCAGTACTTCGAGGGAGGTTTTACAACGCTTTCGCGAAGTTTCTTAATTAACTAAGCTCTTTTCCCTGGAGGCGTAACCCCGCTAACACTGTTCTAGACACCTACTTGGTTTATAGCATTGATCGTTAAGTGAAAAATCTCCCGAAGAGTAGCGGATACTCACAGTAGGATCGGGATCCAAATATCATTGTGTGATAACCTTGATGGAATTCTACCAAAATTATCACACTCCAAATGGTATACAACACTAGCAAGTTTCAGTTTCTTTAGAAACCCCCGATGTGGATTTTTTTCCTATTCTCTTATGATCTTGACGAAGGCCAACATATCATAAGTCACATGTCAAGTTCTACCCATCATTGCTCAGGTTAATTTGAACCCACCCGCACATACCCTTGATGAAGGCCAAAATAGTAGTATGACTGTCCCTAACCAACGCATCTATCTATGCTACAGACGAATATCCAGCAGCTACCAATCACTATGCCTTGGCGAAGGTCCAAATACATAGCTTGAATACTACTGAATATTCAACTGAAATGACGAAGGGCTACGGCTGGTTTTGGCGAAACCGTGAACGTAATGAACTTGATTTAATCGAAGGAACTTGATGGATTTTAAAGGAGTGGTTTAAGCTCCGCATTTAAAAGTTTCTGTTTTGAAAAAACCGAGTGGTTTTGAAATTTGTTCCAATAATTCAGATTTAGTTTGTTTGCTTTGCATTAATCTAATGTAGTCCCATCATTTAACCTACCATTGCAGAAAGAAATGAAAATACAATGTACGCTTATGCCATCCACATTCACCACTGGGCCCCATCTAACACCGTTAGGTTACTTAACTAACGCCAAAGCGGGGGCGGGACTAGCGCGGATGCAAAACATAGCAATGTCTATTATATAACATATATAATATAACCATTCGTCTCACGCAATAATAGGCATTCCAGATCACAGATGAACATATTGGATATACTAGGAATTTTGCTTTTCGTTTAAGTCTAGAACGAAAGACGGATTTCACGGTCGTGATGAATAGCCAAACCCCACCCTACACCCCTACGGGTGAGGCAAACTACCCGCCAAATGCCCGAAGTGAAGAAACCTCCCTCAGTAAAATGAGTAGGCCACTTGGCACTTCAAAGTACCCAGTAGTTTGTGCACCCCACCATAGGTCTATCCTAAGAGCAAAAACAGTAAATGAAATAATACAACAGTGGCTACAACCTCAACCCGGATGTGCCCTGCAAAATAATATTACCTCAAATTACTATTTACATCGAATGAAAGAAACTCTCATCTCACATCCCCGGCTATTCATCCACGACGATCCAATAAAGTTCATATACAAAAACCAATTATCACAGATATATAGAAATTAGCGGATGTTTACGAACACATATAACAACTGAAACTAGTTAAACGACGTTAAAAACTGTGACTTCGAAACACTCCGTATTGCCACAACAGAGAATTAACAGTATAATCAAAATTGGCCAAAACAAACAACACCTAAAACCCTAGATTCAAGCAACTAGAACATAGAACAAAACACGATGCAATCCCACTCCAGAAAACCGGTGGGGCCGGGAATATGACCAATGTGGTCGGCCAAAATCCAGTGGAATTGCCTCGTTTTTCGTGTGTGTTCATATCACAAGTAAAGGAGCACTCTACAATTGTTTAAAAAAATTTAGAGCCTCCGAAAAATTTGACAGAAACTTGGATCTACGTTTCGTGTTTCGGAGTTATTTCGGTTTCGTAATTTTACTTGTCGTTTAATCTGTTAGTTATGGTTTAGTTGGCTTTGATACCACTGTAAGTCGATGTCACGCACCCTGCGTGTTCGCGGGGAGGCAGAGTTTGCAAAATACGAATTTTATATGCTTCATAACATCGACTAACTCCAGAATCGATACTAAACCCTAACTAACAAGCTAACTAAAAAGTTTAACTACTATGTAAGAAAGTTATACCTCAAGTTACTAGTCATTATTGTTCTTGTTGTCCTCCTCCTCTTTGTGAGCTCCTTGGAGTGTGTACGGATCGCGGGTCCTCGTCGGCCTCCTCAAGTTGAAGAAGATTTACCCGAGAGTGCCTACCTTGAGCTTCTACCTCTAAGATGAGGTAACTAGGTAACCTAGAGTGCTAGTCTAAGTGACTTAGAGGATATAGAGAGTGATTAAGGATTTATAAGTCTCACTAACCCTAGAATTCTCAACACATGAGACAATTAGGGTTTGAGGAGAAGAAGAGAGCTCTTGAGGAGAGAGAGAGCGTTTATGATAATGATAAATGAATATGGCTATTGTTATGACTATAAAGCAAACAAAAATATCTCACAAAAATATCTCACAAAATATTTCAAAAAATATCACAAAATATCTAAGTCTTCTCTTACCTCAATAGTCATACATGAATCGCTAAGTAGCCATGCTTCATTAATCATACAAATAACACCCCATACCTCTTCCTCATTAAGGATTTAATCAAAAGATTAAATCACAAATGAGGTGCCTTCTTTTAGAAGCTCACTTAAGTAAATTACGATAATGCCCCTCAACCGTATATACATACCTATATCTGTATTCCGAAAAACACGAATATAATGAGACGGGACTAATCCAATAATCTAATACTAGGATCCGGCTTAAGCCAAAACCCACTAGTATTATCGGCCCGACCATCATACGTGCACAAGTACACGTATGTGATCGAACCCTGTCGTAAAACCATACGACCTCTACATCATTTCGCCCGAAGCAGGAAAACCCTCTATGTGGGACTCTAAATACTCGACAGTATGCTGGCAGTGGGTTTAACTACAAGCACGTCAATGGTACTAGCTGCACGTAACGGCTACCCAGTCATCTGTCGATAAGAAGGCCCATGAATAAACTCATCCAAACTCCTACTGAGCCTATCTGTGACAATCTCCTTACAGTCCGGTTTGTTCATCTAAGAGTATCGCATATCGGGTCTAGGGGGCGGTAGCCGTTAGACCCCTAATAGCGCAATAAGTCATGCCGGAGTAGAGCCCAAAAAACACCCTAAGAAACTACTGGAGTACCTACCAGTAAATCTCGCTTTCCCTAGCCAGTGACTTTGTGTAATTCAAAACACAGCGCGACATCAACCCTCGATACCGGGAGAGACAAATCCTATCTAACCTCTATCGCCTCCAAGTGCTTCGAGACTGCACCCAACTACTACCTGTTTGCATGACTCATCAGAGCCATGGTAGGGTAGTAATCAAAGAACAGTGGGAACACACTCGAGGCGAAGTAGCAGTGTCAAGTCAACGGACTATGTTGTACTCATGTCACCTGGAAACTGCTACTTGACGATAGGTATAGTACAAACCAACAGTTTCCCACGAGTCCGTCCAGTGTAACTCATAACCCAATGAGCACCTGCATACTATCTTCAGTACAACATACTAATGGCTATATGACAGACCATCTCCCCTGCTAGGATGAGAAGCGTATACACTAGTCTACTCTGGTGTATCAATGCCCTGTCTCAATAATCCTATGACTAGGGACCTGTATAAGGACATGCTTATAAACTATCCAGCCCCCACTGGTGTGACTGCCATCACAACGCTGGTAGTCAAGAAAAGACCCTAAGGGCTCTACCAATATGTATTAGCGATACGCTAAAAGAAACATATATATATATTAAGATAGAAACAAACCAAGTAGCATACTGCCATATTTAGCAAGACTGTCATAAAATCCGAGTATATCCTAAGCTTCCAAAATGTAATATACAAACTAGTACTATACAATAATGGCCTCTAGTGCATATATCACTAATTGTTTCCTCCTTAGCTGCTGATAAGGTCGGAAGAGGGTTTGATGTTTCCCCTCTGTCATCGTTGATGATTATCGGCGGATTTTCGGTCAGGGGTTCTGGCTGTATCATCATTCCAACCATGTCTTGGAACAAGAGAGACATATGCTTTATGTTAGCAGCTTGCTCACCGGCTTCCTTGTCCTTTCTCTCGAACACCCTTCACAGAAACTCTGTATCGGTCTCCTGCTCTTGGCGCTGTTCAGCTTCTTTGTCCGGACTTTCTTTCTGTCCGGTAAGTGCTGCCATTTTAGTCAGCATTTCCTGGAACTTCTGTTGTTACTCCTGAGCCTTGGTCAGCGACTGAGTTTGCGGTCGGTGACTCACCGAAGCATGGTTTTTTTCTTTTCCCGAAGCCATGTAGACCGTATGTATTGTTATGCCCCCGGCCTTGGGGCATTTAGGTCTATCGCCTTTGGAATTTGCCGCGGACGATAGAGTTTTTTCCAACCTTGTTCTTTTATAGGAGATTGGAATTGAAGGAGCCGTTATGACAGGCACCTGCTTAGGAGAAGTCCTCCGCTATATGGCGGAGGAGTAGTCCTTTTCTTGTTGAGCCTTCGATTTCTTCGGTCGACGAGAGTAGTTCTGGTCAATCACAGAGTCCTAGACTTTTCGCCAGACCCTATGAATTTGCGAGGAAAGCTGCTGATGAGGCTGCTCCAGCTTTGCCTGCACTGTAACTTCTGTAGGTAGTGGCGATTTCTTTAGCACCGCAGTTGGAGAGTTTTTTTGCACCCGTTTAAGCGGATCAAAGCTGTTCTCGGTTAGAACAGCAGCATCGAATTCCACCATTGGAGCTGGTGGGGTGAGTCCAGAGGGGGAGTTGCCCTCGGCTTCTCTCACTCGGCGCCAGTGGCGACGTCGAGCGTGCCTTGTTGAAGGGACTACCTCAGTTTTGGAAGCGGGTTCATCACGCCCCTGGTTTTGCTGAGGAGCTGCAATTGGTGTCAGCCTATTGAAGATCGACGTCCAAGTTAGTTGTATGTATGCCCTAGAGGCCATTATTGTACATGATTGTATATTATAGTGGATGCTTGGACATATATAGAGAGGAATTTCTTGCTCGACATGATAATATGCTATCTGGTTTCTCTTTATCTTAACATGTAGACTTGTATTGTGATACTGTCTTTCTCTCACATGTTGATAAAGCCCTTAGGATGTGTACTTGACTACCAAGACTATGATGGAGATCATACTAGTAGGGCCAGGGTAGTCCATAAGTTCATCCTTTGATTGTTTTTAGTCGAGGGTGTATCGAGACAGGGCATCGATATTCCAGAGTAGACTAGCGTATACGCTTCTTGACCCATTTGATTGGCGATGGATGATCTCATATCCATTGGTGTTTGACATCAAAGATGGTATACGGGAGCTCAGTGGAGACTGGCTACACTGAACAGGACTCGCCGAGAACTCCTAGATGGTATTATACTTGACGTCAGATAGCAGTTCTCAGGTGACACAGGTACAAGTTAGTCTGTAGACCCAAGATCGTCATAGAGTCTGTAAGTCCACGTTGCCCACCCAGGTACTTACGGGGAGGCGAAAAACGGAATAAAAATCAAATTTTTATCAACTTAGGCAACATGGACTAGACAAAGAAGGATCTTTGCTAAACAAAAACAAGCTAAAACTAACTAGAAACTAGCTAAGTGTTAGAAAGGTTATACCTAGGTCTTTATGTCCTTCTCTCCTTGCTCCTTGGAGTAGTGGAAAGAGGTCACCTTTGTCGTCTTCTCACGTCGAAGAAGGATCCACCCGAAAGCCTCGACCTTTGGCTTCAACTCCAAGCTAGAAGTAACTAGGGTGCAAGAAGTGCTAATTCTAGAACCCTAGATGAGAGTAGAGATTATCAAGAAGAGGTTTTTCTCAAGCTCAAGTGTTTCTCAACACATGAGAGGGGAGAGCTTGAGGGAGAGGAAGAACAAGAGAGAGAAAGTCAATAATAGAATGAGAGAATAATATGAAGCATTCTCTCATATATGTGTGAATTATTGTAATTAGATAATTAGCTAGATAATTGTCATGGTTAATTATGACATGACCATTATCATTTCATTTTTAATGCAATTTGCAAGGATCAAAGAGCATCTTCCAAATGAAATGATGATGGTCAAAGTGTCAACCTAGGTCAACAAGTCAAGGAGGTCAAATGGTCAACAACCATAACCATCCACAATTATTTAAACTAATATCAATTAACCATAATACACACATAAGCATTAGGGTTAATAATATGACAATAGTCATTAACCCTAATCAAAGTCCTCGCCCTCTGTCTCAAGCAACTGTGCATACGCACCCGTATTCGTGATCCGAGGAACACGAATACAAAGAGAAAAAACCAATCCCAAATCTATACTAGGATCTGGCTTAAACCAAAGCCCGCTAGTATAAGCTGTCCGGACAGTAAACGTGCACAAGTGCGCGGATGTGAACGAACCCTGTCGCAAAACCATGCGACCTCTACTCATTTTGCCTAAAGGCGAATAGCTCTCTGTGTGGGACTCTAAAGACTCGACACTACGCTGGCAGTGGGTTTAACCACAGACCGCAAGCGGCACTAGCTGTACGTAACGGTCCCCAGGTAGATGTCGATAAGAAGACTGACGAGGTGAACCCCATCTGAACTCCTACTGAGCCTGTATGTGACAGTCTCCGTACAGTCCGGTCTGTTCGTCTGATACATCGCATGGCGGGCCTAGGGGGCGGTGAACGTCAGTCCCCTAATAGCGGTACAAGTCGTGTCGGAGTGTAGCCCAGAACACCCTGAGATAACACTGGAAACCTACCAGTATATCTCGCTTGCCCTGGCCAGGGACTACTCGTGTAATGGCTCTCCTGGATACAGCGCGATGTCAACCCCCAATACCGGGAGAGACGAATCCTGTCTAACCGTCACTGCCTCCAAGTGCTTCGGGACTGCACCCAAAAACTACCTGTTTGCACGACTCCTTTGAGCCGTGGTAGGGTAGTAATCAAAGTGCAGTGGGAACACACTCGAGGCGAAGTGACAGTGTCAAGTCAGCGGACTAAGCTGTACTCATGTCACCTGGGAACTAATAACTGACGATAGGTATAATACCAACCAACAGTTCCCGATGAGTCCGGTCCAGTGTACTCGTAACCTAAGAGCACCCGCATACTATCTCAAGTACGACGTACTGACGGCTGTGGGACAGACCGTCTCCCACACTGGGATGAGAAGCGCATACGCTAGTCTACTCCGGAGTATCGATGCCCTGTCTCGATAGTCCAATGACTAGGGAGCTGTATAAGGATGTGCTTATAGATCACCCAGCTCCCACGAGTGTGAGCGCCATCACAACGCTGGTAATCAAGCAAAGATCCTAAGGGCTCTACTAATATGTATATCAGCAATATGCTAAAAGAAACACATGCACATATTAAAGAAGAGACAAACCAAGTAGCATACTACCATTTCGAGCAAGATTGTATATACAACTGTGAATATCCCAAGCTTCCATCAAGTAATATACAAACTAGTATGATACAGTAATGGCCTCTAGGGCATATACACTAACAATCTCCCACTTGCACTAAGGCCATGTACTGGCGTATCGAAGACCTATCATCTCGATCAGCCGCTCAAACTGAGTCTGGGGCAAGGCCTTGGTGAATGGATCTGCTGTGTTATCTTCTGAAGCAACCCTCCGAACCTCGATCTCCTGGCGATCTACGATCTCCCTGATCAGGTGATACCGCCTCAAGATGTGTCTGGATTTCTGATGGGACCTGGGTTCCTTCGCTAAAGCTATAGCCCCGTTGTTGTCGCAATACAGAGGTATTGGGTCTACAATGGACGGAACCACCAGAAGTTCTCTCAAGAACTTCCTCATCCAGACAGCTTCTTTTGCGGCATCAAATGCAGCGATGTATTCCGCTTCCATAGTCGAGTCAACAACGGTTTCCTGTTTGGAGCTCTTCCAACACACCGCCCCTCCATTGAGGGTAAAGACAAAACCCGACATGGACTTGGAATCATCCTTGTCACTCTGGAAGCTGGAGTCAGCAAAGGCCTCAATCTGGAGGTCTTTTCCGCCATACACCAAGAACATCTCCTTAGTCCTTCTCAGGTACTTGAGAATGTTCTTTACTGCTATCAAATGTTTCTCCCCAGGGTTTGACTGATACCTGCTTACCACACTCAGTGCATAAGCCACATCCGGTCTGGTACACAACATCGCATACATTATAGAGCCTACCGCAGAAGCATAGGGTATAATAGACATGCGATCCCTCTCCAAATCAGTCTTGGGAGACATTTCTTTAGAGAGAGTGATCCCGTGACAAGCCGGTAGATTACCGCGCTTGGAATCTTCCATACTGAATCTCTTCAGTATGGTGTCGATGTACCTGGACTGTGAAAGTCCTAATATCCTCTTGGATCTGTCACGGTAGATCCGGATACCCAGAATGTATGAGGCATCACCCAGGTCTTTCATGGAGAACCTGTGTGACAAGAACCCCTTGACAGATTGTAGCATAGGAATGTCATTTCCTATTAAGAGAATGTCATCCACGTATAAAACGAGGAATACTATAGTTCTCTCTACAAATATACAATAGATGCATGGTTCATCTGGATTTTTGATAAAGCCAAATTCCTTGACCGTCTCATCAAAACAGATGTTCCAACTCCGCGATGCCTGCTTTAGTCCATAAATGGACTTAAGCAACTTGCACACCTTTCCGCTGCTCCCACTCTGAATGAAACCTTCTGGCTGGTCCATATAGACACACTCCTCTAAATGTCCATTTAGAAAAGCTGTCTTTACGTCCATCTGCCAAATCTCATAATCGTGGAAGGCAGCAATGGCAAGAAGGATCCGAATGGATTTCAGCATAGCTACTGGAGAAAAGGTTTCATCATAGTCCAAACCAGGTCTTTGACGAAAACCCTTTGCAACCAGTCTAGCTTTATAGGTCTCAATCTGTCCATCTACACCAATCTTCCTTTTGAAGATCCACTTGCATCCTACGGGTTTTACCCCATCTGGAGCAATGTCCAACGTCCATACTTTGTTGGTGTACATGGACTCCATTTCGGTCCGCATTGCATCCAGCCATTTTACCGAGTCGACGCTCTGAATGGCTTGCTGGAAACTAGTAGGCTCATCACAATCTATGATGCAATCCTCTCTATCCCCGTCAATGAGAAAACCGTAGTATCTCTCAGGCAGATGAGACTGCCTACTACTCCTGCGGAGTGGCGTGGGAATGTCTTGATCTTTCGAACCCTCTGGTTCTACTAAGCTTTCAGTAATAGCTTGTGGTTCTAGAATTTCTTCCAGTTCTATTATGCTCCCACTTATTTCTTTTTCTATGAACTGGTGTTCCAGAAAATGGGCATTACGAGAAACAAGGACTTTTTGTTCCTCTGCGTAATAGAAAAGATACCCCTTGGAGTTCTTTGGGTATCCCACAAACTTGCACAGTACTGAGCGTGCCTCGAGTTTGTCCACATGCTGCTTTTTGACATAAGTTGGACATCCTCAAATCTTCAAGTATTGAAGATAGGGTTTCTTCCTACTCCATAACTCATATGGTGTGGTAGGCACAATCTTAGTGGGAACTCGGTTCAAAAGGTATGCAGCTGTTTCTAGCGCATATCCCCAGAACAATCGCGGCAACTCAGCGTTACTCATCATGGACCGTACCATATCCAATAGGGTTCGGTTCCGTCTCTCCGATACACCGTTATGTTGCGGAGTGTATGGAGGAGTAAGCTGAGAGAGAATTCCATTCTCTTTTAAGTAACCCAGGAACTCGGCACTCAAGTATTCACCACCTCGATCAGATCTCAGTGCCTTGATACTTTTGCCTGTTTGTTTTTCTACTTCATTCTTATATTCCTGGAACTTTTCAAAAGCTTCGGATTTATGCTTCATCAAGAAGACATGTCCGAACCTTGAGAAATCATCCATAAAAGTAATGAAGTAAGAATAACCGCTTCACGCATGTGTAGACATTGGACCGCACACGTCGCTGTGTACGAGTCCCAAGAGCTCGCTCGCTCTTACTCCGTGTCTAGTGAACGGAGTCTTTGTCATCTTTCCTTTGAGACAGGATTGACAAGTTGCATATGATTGATATTCGAACGGATCCAAATATCCTTCTGCATGTAACTTATTCATTGATGTGACCCAGTCTACAATTCCATAAGAAAGTTTTATTGATTTCTGGAGACTTTCTTTCGTGTGTATTCTGGACATTGAAAATCTGTGGTTGGTTTAATACGTATATACCGTTGTTCAATGTACCTGACCCAATCAAAACTTGATTAAGGTGAATGTTCACTACATTACTTACAAATACAAATTCATAACCTTCTTTAGATAATAAATATACAGAAATGATATTACAGGTTGCATTTGGTACATAATAACAACTACGCAAAACCAAAAAGTGTCCATCCGATAATCCCAGGTGATAGTCCCCCACGGCCTCAGCATCCATACTAGCACCGTTTGCAACTCTGAGGGTCATGTCACCTGCCTTCAAAACTCTACGCTTTCTCAACGCCTGCAAAGAATTACAGATATGAGATCCTGATCCGGTATCCAATACCCAGGATGTAGAGTTTATTGATAGACAGTTTTCAATAACATACACACCTGAAGCTGAAGCTGCAACTCGCTTCAGATCCTGTGTTCTGGCCTTCCAAGCCTTGCAATCCTGTTTCCAGTGACCACTTTTGTGACAATAGAAGCATTCTTCCTTCCCCACCAGCTTTCCCGCTATCTTTGTTGCTTTTCCTTTTCCCTTCGTATCCACTTTACCGACACCGCCTCTTGGTTTGGCGGGGGCTTTCTTCTTCTTACCCTTGGCTTTCGTCCTGGATCTAGAAGAGGAAGATCCTCCTACAAACAAAGTGGATGTCTCCCTACCTTTCTGTAGGGTGCCCTCAGCACTCCTCAACATGTTCAGAAGTTCGGAAAGTTCAACCTCCTTTCCTTGCATGTTGAAGTTAAGGATAAACTGGGCGTAAGTGGAAGGAAGGGACTGGAGAATCAAATCAGTATAGAGTTCATTCTCCAACGTGGTCCCAAGGTCCGCGAGCTCCTCTATGTAGCCAATCATCTTAAGCACGTGTTCCGCTACCGATGATCCGACGGCCAACCTTGCCGAAAACAACTTCTTCGACACTTCGTATCTTGCGATACGAGACTGCTCTCCATACAGTTCTTTTGTATGAAGAAATATAGACTCTAGGTCCATATTCTCGTGCCTCCTCTGATGTTCGTTGTCCATCGAGGCTAGTACGAGGCATCTGGCCTTCGCGCAATCTATTTCCCAGGTCTTGTAGATTTCCCTATCTACGACACTGGTTTTGGGACCTGGGACAGGGGGAGCTTTGGTGGTAAGGACATACCCCAACTTGTCGTAAGTGATTGCCATCTTGACATTCCTGAGCCAATCTTTGTAGTTTGGCCCTGTCAATATGTTTTTATCTAGTAATAACTTAAGTCCGGTCATGTTGAATGGTCGCTGCAATTAGGAGAGAGAAAAGAAACACTTTAGCATGATGCTCTTGCAAGTTTAGAGTGGTTTTTAGTTTGTCTAAACTGGATGGCTCCCACTGTCTCTCGAATCCCTTCTCAAACCGTAAAGAAAGGATTAGTCAGGATCAATCTCACCGTACAATACTTGCTTAACCGTTCAGCCAGGCCAGTGTCGGTACTTCGAGGGAGGTTTTCCAACGCTTTCGCGAAGTTCCTTAATTAAGTAACCTCTTTTCCCTGTGGGCGTAGCCCCGCTAACACTTTTCTAGACACCTACTAGGTTTATAGCATTGATCGTTAAGTGAGAGTTTTCCCGAGGAGTAGCATATACTCACAGTAGGATCGGGATCCAAATATCATTGCGTGATAAAACCGAAGGAATCCGACCAGAATCATCACACTCCAAATGGTATGCAGCGCTAGCAAGTTTCAGTACTTATGAAACTCCCGATGTGGATTTTTGCCCCATGCTCTTATGACCTTGGCGTGAGGTCAAAATGTCATAAGTCACATGTCAAGTTCTTCCCATCATTATCCCGGTTAATTTGAACCCACCCGTACCTACCCTTGACGTAGGCCAAAATGGCAGTACGACTGTCTCAAACCAACGCATTCTATCTATGCAACAGATAAATATCCGGCAGCTACCAATCACTATGCCTTGGCGTGAGGTCAAAATACATAGCTTGAATACTACGGAATATTTAACTGAAATGATGGAGGGCTACGGATGGTTTTGGCGAAACCGTGAACGTAGTGAACTTGATATAATCGATGGAACGAGATAGCTTTTAAAAGGATTGGTTCAAGCTCCGCGTTTAAAAGTTTTGTTTTGAAAAGAACCGAGTGGTTTTCAAAGTGTTCCAATCGACTTTTACTTGGTTTATTTTCTTGCATTAGTTCTTTTAATGCGTCCCATCATTTAATCCTACCATTGCAGAAAACAACCAAAATATGACGTACGCTTATGCCATTCGCATTCGCCACGGGGCCCCGTCATCACCCGTTAGGTTACTTAACTAACGACAGAGCGGGGGCTGGGCTAGCGCGGCTGTAAAACATAAGCAACGCCTAAATAGTTATCATATATAAATATATAGCAATGATAGACATTACAGATCACAGATGAATACATTGGATATACTAGGAATCCGCAATCCGTTCGAGCCTGCAACGAAAAGCGGATTACACGGTCGCGGTGAATAGCCAATACCCCACCCAAGACCCCTACGGGTGCGGCAAACTACCCGCCAAGTACCCGAAGCGAAGCAACCTCCCTCACCACCGTGAGTAGGCCACTCGGCACTTCGAGATACCCGGTAGTTTGTGCACCCCCTTCATGGGTCTATCCTAGGAGCAAAAACAGTAAAAAGAATTATACAATGACGGCTACAACCCCGACCCGGTTGTTCGGCCATACAAATAATAATATTACATCAATTTACATATTACAATGAATGAAAGAAAAAGAAACACTCATCTCACATCCACCCCGGCTATTCACCCGCGACAATCCAACGCATTCATATACACATACCATCATCAAACACAGATCACAGATATGTATAACCCCGACTAATCGACATATAGCGATTAGCCGACGTTCAATACATATAAACATCACAGATATAACCCTTTAGTCAAAGTGTAGTGAAGTTCGATAAAAAATACGGATTTATAGGCCCCCAAAAACAAATTTCTATTCTGGAAAATCTGGGCACATATAAACCATCTTAAAAATCCCAAAACCAAGCTAGAAAGACACTGCACCAAACTCGACCCAGAGCCGAGCCAAAACGGCCGCGGTTGCACGGCAATAGCTTGCTATTGCCGCGGAACCGCGGCTCTTTGGTCGAATCTCTGGATTGTTTTTGGTGGCTTTCTTCACAAAACCCTGAGATGATTTTTGGAGTATGATTTATTTTGTTTTGAACAGAAAAAAATTTAACAGAAACTTAGGGTTTTGAAAACTCGGTTTTTCGATTCTTCCGATTCAAACTTCCATACACTTTACTACCTAACTAGTTTATGTTTAGTTAGGCTCTGATACCACTGTAAGTCCACGTTGCCCATCCCGGTACTTACAGGGAGGCGGAAAACGGAATAAAAATCAAATTTTTATCAACTAAGGCAACATGGACTAGACAAAGAAGGATCTTTGCTAAACAAAAACAAGCTAAAGCTAACTAGAAACTAGCTAAGTGTTAGAAAGGTTATACCTAGGTCTTTATGTCCTTCTCTCCTTGCTCCTTGGAGTAGTGGAAAGAGGTCACCTTTGTCGTCTTCTCACGTCGAAGAAGGATCCACCCGAAAGCCTCGACCTTTGGCTTCAACTCCAAGCTAGAAGTAACTAGGGTGCAAGAAGTGCTAATTCTAGAACCCTAGATGAGAGTAGAGATTATCAAGAAGAGGTTTTTCTCAAGCTCAAGTGTTTCTCAACATATGAGAGGGGAGAGCTTGAGGGAGAGGAAGAACAAGAGAGAGAAAGTCAATAATAGAATGAGAGAATAATATGAAGCATTCTCTCATATATGTGTGAATTATTGTAATTAGATAATTAGCTAGATAATTGTCATGGTTAATCAAGACATGACCATTATCATTTCATTTTTAATGCAATTTGCAAAGATCAAAGAGCATCTTCCAAATGAAATGATGATGGTCAAAGTGTCAACCTAGGTCAACAAGTCAAGGAGGTCAAATGGTCAACAACCATAACCATGCATAATTATTTAAACTAATATCAATTAACCATAATACACACATAAACATTAGGGTTAATAATATGACAATAGTCATTAACCCTAATCAAAGTCCTCTCCCTCTGTCTCAAGCAACTGTGCATACGCACCCGTATTCGTGATCCGAGGAACACGAATACAAAGAGAAAAAACCAATCCCAAATCTATACTAGGATCTGGCTTAAACCAAAGCCCGCCAGTATAAGCTGTCCGGACAGCAAACGTGCATAAGTGCGCGGATGTGAACGAACCCTGTCGCAAAACCATGCGACCTCTACTCATTTTGCCTAAAGGCGAATAGCTCTCTGTGTGGGACTCTAAAGACTCGAGACTACGCTGGCAGTGGGTTTAACCACAGACCACAAGCGGCACTAGCTGTACGTAACGGTCCCCAGGTAGATGTCGATAAGAAGACTGACGAGGTGAACCCCATCTGAACTCCTACTGAGCCTGTATGTGACAGTCTCCGTACAGTCCGGTCTGTTCGTCTGATACATCGCATGGCGGGCCTAGGGGGCGGTGAACGTCAGTCTCCTAATAGCGGTACAAGTCATGTCGGAGTGTAGCCCAGAACACCCTGAGATAACACTGGAAACCTACCAGTATATCTCGCTTGCCCTGGCCAGGGACTACTCGTGTAATGGCTCTCCTGGACACAGCGCGATGTCAACCCCCAATACCGGGAGAGACGAATCCTGTCTAACCGTCACTGCCTCCAAGTGCTTCGGGACTGCACCCAAAAAATACCTGTTTGCACGACTCCTTTGAGCCGTGGTAGGGTAGTAATCAAAGTGCAGTGGGAACACACTCGAGGCGAAGTGACAGTGTCAAGTCAGCGGACTAAGCTGTACTCATGTCACCTGGAACTAATAACTGACGATAGGTATAATACCAACCAACAGTTCCCGACGAGTCCTGTCCAGTGTACTCGTAACCTAACGAGCACCCGCATACTATCTCAAGTACGACATACTGACGGCTGTGGGACAGACCGTCTCCCACACTGGGATGAGAAGCGCATACGCTAGTCTACTCCGGAGTATCGATGCCCTGTCTCGATAGTCCAATGACTAGGGACCTGTATAAGGATGTGCTTATAGATCACCCAACTCCCACGAGTGTGAGCGCCATCACAACGCTGGTAATCAAGCAAAGATCCTAAGGGCTCTACTAATATGTATATCAGCGATATGCTAAAAGAAACACATGCACATATTAAAGAAGAGACAAACCAAGTAGCATACTACCATTTCGAGCAAGATTGTATATACAACTGTGAATATCCCAAGCTTCCATCAAGTAATATACAAACTAGTATGATACAGTAATGGCCTCTAGGGCATATACACTAACAGAGTCTTGTGTGATTCCCATTGTGCTTTGATTTCCATCTTACCACGTTCAAGAGAGCATGCAAAACGGTGGTTTTTGGGTACAGTCCCGAGTCACATGGAGGCAATGAGCGATAGGAGGGGATTCGTCTCTCCCGGTATTTGGGATTGATATTGCGCTGTGCTTGATTGGCCATAACAGGAAGTCCCTGGCCAGGGCTGATACGGAGATTTACTGTTAAGTGTTATCAGTAGTTTATCGACCCGTTATGAGCTTCACATCGGCATGACTTATCAAGTTACTGGGGTCTGACGTTTACCACCCTAGACTCAATATACGACATATCAGACGAAGAGACCGGACTGTACGGTAGTGTTACTGTTGGATTCACAGGAGTATGGACAAGCTTCCTTATTGATCTTCTGATCGCTCAATACCCGGGTAACCGTTAAGTCCAGCTAGTACCGCCGACGGCTTGTAGGTGACTGATATGATCATCACCTACTGCCGGCGTATTGACGAGTCATTAAAGTCCTACACAGAGGTTTCCTAACTCATGGGAAACGAAGTAGGGCACATATGTGATATTTGCGGGACCGAGATTAATACGTGTATGTGATACCGTATTCCAATCTTGCGATATAGGTTATATGTGATATAATCGGATTGTTGAATCAAGTGTTGATTCAATGATATGTATATGTATATATGATATGCATATAAATGATATTAGTCGGTTGTATGCGATACAACCGGGTTATTAAATCAAGTATTGATTTAATAATTTAATGTGTAATTATATATTTTATATATTAATATACATTAACTAATATTAACTCACTTAAGATAATGTTTTCTCTTTGTGCATTTAATATATATGTGATATATGTTAATTATTTATTTTGTGTCATGCTAGATGATACATTGGACTTGGGTGTATGAGACTCACACCACGTTTAAGATAATGTGGGATTTTAATTATTAAGGGAAAATCAAAATTAGGTGGTAATTAGTCATGGCTTGAAGCTTGGAGAAACTTGTGGAAACCATTGACTTAGTCCATTAATTTTGTTTTACGGTAGATATTTATTAACCTAACCATTATCTTTAGCCATGGTTAAGTCTCTATATGAGTTATATATGATATTTTCTCACCCATGGTTCATTAGTTGATCACTTGTTCATTTTCTTCATCTCCTTCATTTTGCTTTCTAGCTTTGAGTGGGTAAAGATAAGAAAGAGAGAGAAATTATTCTAAAGTGAGCAAAATCCCTACTTCTCCAATCTATACCAAATTAGCCATTTAGTATAGGTTGTTTCTTCACTAGTTCATAAATTAGTGAAGAGGTAGCTTGAGTTAGAGATTCTTCGACGTAGATCATCTTCGGCCCCGAAGATCCTTGAGCAAGCTCGTTCCTTTCACTTAGTGGAGCCAATGGAGAGTCTGGGACACCACTACTTAGAGCAAAATGGACTACTACACGGAGCTTTAGAAGTGAAGGACCGGTCTACAAAGGTTGTATTCCAAATTCACTTAGTGTAAAGTAGTTTACATGTGTTTTAAACCTTAATCCTCTAGTTAGATCCTTGGTTATAGGTTGCTTAGCACCCTTGGTTTTTTAAAATTTCATGCTTGATGCCCTAGAAAACATGGTGAGGGTGCTAAGGAACCCTTCAGTAGTATCAGAGCCAAACTAGAGATTTTGACAATGTTAATAGAATTACGAAACCGAAACAACTCCGAAACCTTGAAACAAAATCCCAAGTTTCTGTCGTTTTTAAAACGTTCTCTGAAATTTCTTTAAACAAGTGCAGAATGTTACATACGATGTAACATGAACACCAGAGAAAATTGAGCCCATTCCACCGGATTTTTCCCGGCAAAAAGTAGAAAAAAATCGGCCTCACCGGTTTTGTAATGTTGTTTGGGCATCGTTTTTGTCACGCCCCGCTTCCCAGAGTGGGCTAAGATCGGCACGTGACAGAGCCAACAATACTACCTGTGGATAGAAAACATCCCTCCACAGTCACATTACGGTTGTCTAGAGATATGAAGAACAGTAAAAATAAAATAAACTATCTAGTACATGTCCATAATCCAGAATAAACGAGTCAAGAAGTAATATGAGGAAGCAATAGATTCAATAAACAATAATAATCTGGAATGTACGTCCCAAATACGGGCTCATATCAGGAAATAAAAAGTGCTGAAAGGAACTAAACTAGAATACTAACAAGTCCTTACTGCTCGACCTGTTGACTGAAATACTCCTGATCAGCCTGCGGCGAAGGTAGAGGATCTGGGCCATGCAAAATCCAGACGTCAGTGTATCATAACATCAACAATAATATAATCAGGAGTAACAAGACATGCATGCATGAGTATGAACAGTAATAAGAGTATAACAGTATCACGAATAAAGAACAATGAAAGGTTTAAGCACATATGATGTACGGTGAGTGATCTGAACTAAGCTACTGGGTTAATCACTCTCAAGTCACTGAAATCAATTTAATGAATCGTCGATGTAACTCAATAGTATCCCGTGCGTACTTGGGACCATGGTCCAGACTCTAGGGGCTGAATCCGAGACGTGTCGCTAAGCACAAACAGGAAATATGTACAGACGAATGATGTCAGCAACACCATCCCGGGACTGGCCTAGCCCCTAAAACTGATCGGTATAAGCGTCGAACTGTTGAGTTACAAGTCAGGTTCCATCATTGATTTCCCCATACCCCCAAGTTATGTGTTCAAGTCAGGTATTGATAAGTCTGAAACTAATGCCAACACAGGAATCAAGCAGGAACATGTTTGTCTATACAGACAACAGGATATATCCATCAGGACAACATGTCAGGATTGTCGGCATTAGAAACAGGATCAGATAATATGTCAAGTAGTGATATATCAGGTCATGTCAGATAGTGCATAGGTATCAAGTCATGTCAAGTAATGTATCAGGACAAGTCAAGTAGTGCACAGGTATCAAGCGGGTGCTCATAATCAAACTGTAGTAAGTATGGGTGTATAAAATCAAGTATGGAGTACTAATATAAAATAAAATAATATGGATGGTATGCAAATAGGTATAAAATAAATGGTATGGATGCTCATTTATCGACGATGGTTACCTTTTATAGTTCCAATACAAATTGTGATGTACTTTATTAAACATGGGGTTTTAATATAACAGTATTATGTATTAATGTGGTCTGTAGATGCAGCTATATGTATACTATATGATATGGATGCAAACGGGTATCCGAAAAACTGTAAAACTTGAATATGTATGTATAATATGATAAACGGGTAACATTTTATTCATATGGATGCGTAAAACTATACCTAGCATGTAGCAAGATTATTTAGCATGCGGCTACATGTGTAAATCATGATATAGATGCATTCGGATGTCATATAACCATAAAATGATAAACTAGCAAGTGCGGGATATATAACTAAACAATATGAGATGTAACTATTCAATTTGATACAGTATATGGTAGTATAGTATGTAACAAGATAAGTTTGTATGCCCTAGATCTGATATGATATGAACGGATCTATACGGACATCGTAAAATTGTAAAACGAGAACTTGGGATGCACGATTTGAAATCCAAGTATTATATTTGTTAAAATAGATGTATATAAAGTAATGTAGCATGTAGAAAGATAAAATTGCATGCCCTAGATCTGAAATGTATTATACGGAGGTAAACGGACATCGAAAGGCTGTAAAACTAAACATGGGGTGCATAAATAATCATTATGGGGTATTATAATAGACATAGATTGTAGTAGTATAACATGTAGCAAGGTTAACTTGCCTAGACGGATCGTGAAACGGATATGCACGATACGTCCGACGTCGGCAAAACGTCGCAATGCACGCACGGCTCATGGAATGGGTCCAAGCAACGCAAGAGGGTGATCACTTAGGTAAGGTACATTCACTGGGTCGTCTGGATCGTCGGTGTAGAGCCCGGCTCCGGCGATCACTGCAAATCCAGAAATCAAGAAACCAAAGAATAGAAAAGAAAAGAAAGGAGGAGGAAGAATGGAAAGAAGAATAAAGATGGGAATGGCTTACTGTGGTTGTGGTGTACAGGGGTTAGGAGACGAGTGTTGGTGTCGAGGAGGAGATTGGAGCTCCGGCGATGAGCTTTGGTATTAGGGTTCTGTATTTTTTGGGTTTGGGCTTGGGTGTTGTCTGTTGGGGTGCAGAGGTTGGTGTATGAGAAGCACAGAGGAGAGGGAGGAGAGGAGAAGAATGAGGAGGTGGAAAGGAGGAGATGACGTGAGGTCGTCGGGAATGAGGGGACGACGGCGAGGCAAGGTCGGGTTGCAGGGGTTCTCACGTCGGGGAAAGAGAGAAGGTGGAGGTGGTGTTGTGAAAGAGGATCGGGAAAGCAGGGGGAGGAGGTCGAGGTCGAGGTCGGGGAGAAGGCGACGACGACGAGCGTGAGGGTAGGGACGAGTGAACGTGGGTTCTCGTGAGGGAACTGGGGAAGAACAGAGAAGAAGGAAAGAGAAAGGGAGAGGAGATGAGTGAGGAGTTTTGGGGGTGCTGAGGAGATTAGGGTTAGGGTTTCGAAGAGGAAGTGAAGCTTTAGGGTTTTCTTTTCATGGGTGCTCGTGGGTTTATAAAGGAGAAGAGAAGAGGGAAATAAGGGGTTCCTGAAAGGAGGTGACCACATCTCATGCGCGGTGACTACACTCGAGGAACGCACAGTAATACCGAGACGAGAGAGAAAGAAGAGAGAGAGAAAAGAGAGAGAGTGTGTGTGAGACTGCGAGGGGGAGAGAGGAAAGACTGAGATGGTGGGGTCCACGAGCAGAGAAAGAGAAAGCTGTGGTTGTTAGAAGTTAGGATTTTAATTTGATTTTTTAAAAAAGATTTGGTTAGTTATTAAATTTTTAAAACTGTTGATTAAAATAAATATAGATATTAATTTAAATTTGAATTTTGGCGGGATACAAAAATATTCCAAAACACGCCCGGGTCGGGTCTAAAATTTTAGTTTTAAAATATGAAAAATATATGCGACGACCAAATTTTAAAATGAATGCTCGGGTAACGAAAATGCATACCCCTAAAAACGAATGCACGTACGTGCGCGTAGCCATCCAAACAAGTCCGATTTACTGAATGGGACGAGAACAAGATGTGCGGATACTACCACGGGGTTAGGGGTATCATGCAGGCCATGAAATGTATTTTTAAAATATTTTATGTGACTTAAAATATTATATGGTAAAAGATGCAATACCAGATAAAATGCCAGTATGCAGTATTCATGAATGTGCACCAGTCTATGCAACAAGTCAGGATAACCATAAATATGAACCAAGACAGGTTCTAAGCAAGCGGGTCGGGTCGAATACTAATACTAATATAAAAATACTATTCGCACCCAAAACATGATAAATAGGAAAATACCATAAAGAAAGAAATACGAGAACTGGAATTGGTATAAATGAACTAGAGTTTTCCAGTTTTTCTCTGGTGTTCCAGTCTCTGGGGTTTGGTGTTTCAGATATTGTTTGTTTTTGCTAAAAATTGCATGTGAAGTTATCTTTCTGTAATGGTAATTCAGAGTGTTTCGTATTCATAATTTTAACATCGTTTCGGATTTTATATTGATATGTGATACAATATTTAGAATCCACAATAATTAGTTTTGTGAAAACTAGTTTGAATTTTGTAAACCTAGCACTTTAGTCTCATTTGATCGGTTGCTACGGGGTTTTGATATGGATCAAAACTCTGTCGCAATCACGTAGTGTACGCGGATACTCGCCGGGTAACATTACTAGATAACCATGCCCCATAACCCCGACCAAGTGACTGTAGGAGAACCCCGTTGCCAAAAGTATCCCCCGGGTGCTCGCGACCGTAGTGTTCCGCCTAAGTGCACTTCGTCGACGGTATCGGAGGATGCGGCCGTCTAGTAAAGTTTCCGACGAGCATTCGCTCAGATTGTCGGGAATCTTGTTGAATTACCCGACTGGTTATTGAAAAGTGTTTTCAATATTGAGACTGAAATGCGGGGTTTATAAGGTTAGGAATGAAATTTGGAATATGAGATATTCTGGGTTTATGATGTCTAAGGAATTCATTTGGTTAGGCATGAAATCCAAAGTATGTGATATTTCAGGTTTATGATATCTAAGGTGGTTGCTGATTCCAATGGTTGTAGTTTTCACTTTCTTTTCTGCGACTGTAAGTGTAATATGTGGTGTATCGCCGGTTTCGTTGATATATGTCCACGACAATTTGGATACACATATTTACTTACATTGATGACATATGATGTTATGTGTTGTGATATATTATATTGGATCGTCGTGTTTGAATAGCCTGGGGGTTTTGCGTGAGATGAGAGTTTTTTATTTTCATTCATGTAAAAACTTGTATGTAATATTCTTTCATTGGGACACTTCTGGGTTGAGGATGATGTCACCATTAATGTATATTATTTACTTTTCCGCATTAGGATAGACCCAAGGCGGGGAGCACAAGTAACCAGGTTCTAGAGTCCAGTGGGAGACCATCTCGAAGAGTCGAGTCCGGGTATCCTAACACTAGAATTGGTAGGGTTTCTTGCCGCTCTCGTAGGGGTCAGGGATGAGGGTTTGACTAATCATCACGACCGTGGAATCCGTGTTTTTTACTGGCTTAATTTAAAACACGGACCACCTAGTATATCCAATATTTTATATGTTGACTTCTGCTTTAATGTTCTGTGATAAGATCATATAACTGCCTGAGATGAATGCTTAATTTTATATATATGATATATAATAAACGTTGCTTATGTTTTGCATCCGCGCTGGTTCTGCCCCCGCTTTGCCCTTAGTTATCTAATCTAACGGTGCATGACGGGACCCCGTGGCGAATGCGGATGGCATAAGCATATGTTGTATAAGTATTTTCGTTTCCTTATCTGTGATGCTTAAGAAGTATAAATGATGGGACTTCATTAATGAGATTAATGAAAAAGAAAGAGACCTAAAGATGTTGTATAATCAAAATTTCAAAAAGGTAGCTCTAGTTCTTGTTTTGCATAGTGGTATTCCTTGATGAATATCCAGCACCTCATTCGATGAGGAAAGAGCCGAGATCCCTTCACCGGGAATGACCTCTTTAGCAAAAGCTTCCAGATGCTACACCCACTCGGTTTATTTTGAAAAACACATGATTTTAAAAGCAGAGCTTAAACTACTCCTTTTCAAATCACTCGATTCTACAAGGATATCAAGTTTATTATGCAAAAGGTTTTCTTAAAAACTTGTCATAGCCCTCCGTCATTTCAGATAAGTACTATTTAGTATTCGTGCTACGTTTGTTGGCCTTCGTCAAGGCGTAGTGTGCGGTAGCTGATTAGTGCTTATCTGCTGCATATGATGCGATTGGATTAGGGTAGTCGTGCGACTTTGTTGGCCTTCGTCAAGGGTCGTGCGGGTGGGTTTAATTCAATCACGAAATATACGGGTTGAACTTGACTAGCGACCTATGATTTGCTGGCCTTCGTCAAGGTCATAGAACGTTAGGGGCAAAATATTATTGGGAATTTTAAGTGTTGAAATTTGCAATGAGATTGCATACCTTCTATAAAATAGTTGGATCCCGATACCCACTGCGAGTAAGAGTTCCTCCTAAGAGAGTTTTACACATTACAATTAGCCGATCAAGTAGGTGTCTAGAAAGATGTCAATGTGGTTATGCCTCTGGGAAAACAAGGTTTATTTTAATTAGGTCCGTACGAAAACACGGGAAACCTCCCTCAAAGTACCGACACTGGCCTGGCTAAACGATTGGCAAACTTGTAGGGTATAATTAATCCCGGCTAATCTTACCTTTTAGGGTTTGAAGGAAGATTTGATAATAACAATGGGAGCCATCCTGATTAGAAAAGATAATAACCAATCTAATCTTGCAAGGGCATACGCTAAGTGTTTTCTTCTCTCTCTCTCCAGGTAGCGTCCATGTCAGGCCTTAATCAAGATAATAATATGGATGTATTGACCGAACCCGCTTGTTATACTGAGCTAGGGAACGTTAGTTCTGCTCTATCTTATAATTGTTATAAGTCCGAGCAGGAAATAGGGGAATATACGGATTCTCATGCCACCCAAATGAGGAATGAGCATGCTGATGTATCTTCTTCGGGTGTGTTAATTACCGAGAACTGTTTCTCAGTACACTCTACGTCCTGGGTATTAGATACCGGATGAGGATCCCTCATATGTAATATGTTACATGGGCTAAAAAAAGGTAGAGAACTGAGAATAGGTGATCATACTGTAAGAGTAGGGAATGGTGCAAATGTTGCAGCCAAAGCAGTTAGCGAATATCACCTTGTATTACCAAATGGTAATACATTGATTCTGAACGAATGTTATTACATACCGAACATGATATGCAATATTATATCAGTTTCTTTATTAAGTAAAGAAGGATATAATTTTGTATTGCAGGATAATGTTATGAACATTTTTCTGAATCAAAAGTTAATTGGATCAGGCTCGTTAAGTAATGGCATATACGTTCTAAATCAAACCATAGTTCTTAACGTACAGAACACACACAAGAGAAAAAGTTCAGAAATGAACGGGTCCTTCTTGTGGTATTGTAGACTAGGTCATATCAATGCGACACGACTAGCTAAGTTACATAAGGATGGATATTTGAATCCATTTGAATTTACATCTTATGAAACTTGCCAGTCATGTCTCAAAGGAAAGATGACCAAAACTCCGTTTACTGGACACGGAGAAAGAGCTAGAGCTACAGAACTCTTAGGACTGATACATAGTGATGTATGCGGTCCCATGTCTACACATTCCAGGAGTGGTTCCTCGTACTTCATTACATTCACTGATGATCTCTCTAGATACGGACATGTGTTCTTGTTGAAACACAAGTCTGAAGATTTTGAGAAATTCAAAGAATATAAGTCGGAAGTTGAGAACCAAACGGGTAAAAGTATTAAAATCCTATGATCTAATCGGGGAGGAGAATACTTGAGCACGGAATTCCGTGACTATCTAAAAGAGAATGGGATTCTCTCTCAACTTACTCCTCCGTATACACCACAGCACAATGGTGTATCGGAGTGGAGGAATCGCACCCTATTAGATATGATGCGCTCTATGATGAGTACTGCTGAGTTGCCTATTTCCTTTTGGGGTTATGCGCTTGAAACAGCCATACACCTATTGAATATGGTCCCTACCAAATCTGTGCCTACCACTCTATATGAGATATGGAAAGGGAAGAGACCATGTCTTAATTATATTAAGATATGGGGTTGTCCGGCTTATATTAAAACTCAAAATCCGGACAAGCTCAAGGCAAGGTCGGTTCTGTGCATGTTTGTAGGATATCCTAAAAACTCATGTGGGTATATCTTCTACCACACCGAGGAACAAAAGGTGTTTTTTTCTCGCAATGCCACCTTTTTAGAAAAGGAATTTCTTGAAAAAGAAATTAGTGGCAAAGAGGTAGAACTGGAAGAAGTTCCAGCTACACAGACTACAACTGAAGATTTAGTGGAACCAGATGATTCGATAGTCCCCGACGAAACTCAGCCTCTCCGCCGATCTAGTAGGGTTCCTCATCCACCTGATAGATACTACGGTTTTCTCATTGATGGTGGGAGCGAGTATTGTCTCATGGAAGATGATGACCCAACTAATTTCGAGCAGGCCATCACGAGTGGGGACTCTGTGAAATGGCTGGATGCAATGCGATCTGAGATGGAATCTATGCACACCAACAAAGTATGGACCTTGGAAGATGCTCCTGAAGGGGTAAAACCCATTCGGAGCATGTGGATCTTCAAGAAAAAAACTTGGTGTAGATGGAAAAGTTGAGACTTTCAAAGCTAGACTTGTAGCAAAAGGTTTTCGTCAACGATCAGGTGTGGATTATGATGAAACCTTTTCACCACTGGCTATGCTTAAGTCCATCCGGATCCTACTTGCCATCGCTGCATACCATGACTATGAAATATGGCAGATGGACGTCAAGACCGCTTTTCTAAATGGTGACTTAGAAGAGAGCGTGTACATGACTCAGCCAGAGGGCTTCATAGATAGTGGGAGCAGCGGAAAGGTGTGCAAGCTGCTTAAAGCAATCTACGGGTTAAAGCAGGCATCGCGGAGTTGGAACATCTGTTTTGATGTGGCAGTCAAAGAGTTTGACTTCGTCAAAAACGTAGATGAACCTTGTGTATACAAGAAGGTGGCAGAGAGTAAGATTGTCTTCCTCGTATTGTACGTGGATGACATACTCTTGATAGGAAATGATGTTCCTATGCTGCACTCAGTCAAGCTCTTCTTATCACAAAGATTCTCAATGAAAGATCTAGGTGATGCCTCCTACATCTTGGGGATTAAGATCTATAGAGATAGATTTAAATGGATGCTGGGATTGTTCCAATCTAGGTACATTGACACCATACTAAAGAGGTTTAGTATGGAAGATTCCAAGTGTGGGAATTTACCCACGATCTCAGGAATCACTCTCTCCAAAGAGATGTCTCCCAAGACTGATTTGGAGAGGGATCGCATGCAAGGGATACCCTATGCTTCGGCAGTAGGCTATATCATGTATGTGATGTTATGTACCAGACCTGATGTAGCATACTCTTTAGGTGTAGTAAGTAGGTATCAAGTAGATCCTGGAGAGAATCACTGGATAGCTGTGAAGAACTTTCTTAAGTACTTGAGAAGGACTAAAGAAATGTTCTTGGTGTATGGTAACGGTGAACTCTAAATGGAGTCCTTTACCGATTCGAGCTTCCAGAGTGATAAGGACGACTATAATTCAGTCTCGGGTTTTGTCTTCACCCTCAATGGAGGGGCGGTTTGTTGGAAGACTTCCAAGCAAGAAGCCGTGGCAGACTCGACGATAGAGGATGAATACATCGCTGCCAACGATGCCGCCAAAGAGACTGTCTGGATGAAGAAGTTCATAACCGAACTTGGTGTGGTTCCGTCCATCAAGCATCCAATACCTTTGTATTATGATAACAATGGAGCAGTGGTTTTGGCCAAGGAACCCAGGTCCCATCAGCGATCCAGGCATATTCTGAGGCGGTATCACCTGATCCGGGAGATAGTTGATTGCCGGGAGATCGAGGTCAGGAGAGTTGACATGAGGAATAACATGGCGGATCCACTCACGAAGGCCATACCCCAGATATAATTTGAGAGACTCTTCGGGATGTTGGGTATGAGATACTACAACAACTGGCCTTAGTGCAAGTGGGAGATTGTTAGTTATATGTATGCCATAGAGACCATTATTGTACATGATTGTATATTATAGTGGATGCTTGGACATATATAGAGAGGACTTTCTTGCTCGACATGATAGTATGTTATCCGGTTACTTTTTATCTTAACATGTAGACTTATATTGTGATACTGTCTTTCTCTCACATGTTGATAAAGCCCTTAGAATGTGCACTTGACTACCAGGACTATGATGGAGATCATATTAGTAGGGCTAAGGTAGTCCATAAGTTCATCCTTTAATTGTTCCTAGTCGATGGTGTATCGAGACAGGGCATCAATATTCCATAGTAGACTGACGTATACGCTTCTTGACCCATTTAATAGGCGATGGATGATTTCATATCCATTGGTGTTTGACATCAAAGATGGTATACGGGTGCTCAGTGGAGACTGGGTACACTGAACATGACTCGCCGAGAACTCCTAAATGGTATTATACCTGATGTCAGATAGCAGTTCTCAGGTGACACTGGTACAGGTTAGTCTGTAGACCCGAGATCGTCATAGTCTTATATGATTCCCACTGTGCTTTGATTTCCACCTTACCATATTCAAGAGAGCATGCAAAATGGTGGTTTTTGGGTACAGTCCCGAGTCACATGGAGGCAATGAGCGATAAGAGGGGATTCGTCTCTCCCGGTATTGGGGGTTGATGTTGCGCTTTGCTTGATTAGCCATAATAGGAAGTCCCTGGCCGGGCTGATACGAAAATTTACTGGTAAGTGTTATCAATATTTTCTCTACCCATTATGAGGCTCACATCGGCATGACTTATCAAGTTACTGGGGTCTGACATTTACCACCCTAGACTCGATATGCGACTTATCAGACGAAGAGACCGGACCGTATGGTAGTGTTACTGTTGGATTCACAGGAGTATGGACAAGCTTGCTTGTTGATTTTCTGATCGCTCAATACCCGGATAGCCGTTACGTCCAGCTAATACCGCTGACGGCTTGTGGGTGATGATCAGTTGAAAATATTGCATTTTTAACACATCAATTTCCCTACTCTTTGTAATCATCTAAAGGTGTTTGGTATAAATATAGCACATATTAGCAATTCGTCTGCAAAATATCAAATAACATGTGTTATACATTATAACCGTCATTATGAGGGAAATTGTGTGTTTATTACTACACGCATGATCTTTGTATATCAACACTTTTCTCGAGATTGTGTGCAGGAAATTCTCCAGGTAAAAAAGTTGGAACTGCTAAAAGTGCTGATAAAATACATCAAGTCTTTGACCTGAGATCTGGCAGTAAACAAGAAAGTATAAAAATATTCCAGACATCAGAAAAGTTCTATAAAGCCAACATGAAACAACACTGGAAATTTCATGCATTGACTCCACCATATGGCCACGGATCCGCGGCCGAGTCAGGCCGATCCGTCGCGGATCCGCGGCCGTTCTGACTCATCGGCGGCAGAAATTTCTCTACGTGGCCTCTTCTCAACGGCAAAACTTCTTCAAGACGCTTCAGTTCCTCGAATTCTCCAGAAGCTTCCCTTCTAACTACCAAGCTTCTTTTGCAAATTTAATACCTAACAAACTTCTCATGCAAGCCTCATAACAACCAAACTTCCAAGGGAAGATTGACCTAGCTTCTAAGGGAAGCTTGAGGGAAAACTATAAAAAGGCACCTATGGCTTCATTACAAAGGTTGTTCATTAATTGAGTTGTTGATTAGTTATTCAACAAATTCCCATAAGTTGAGTGACACAACTTGTGATCCAAAACCCTAACCCAAATCTAAATCCAAAGCCAAATCAAGATTCATCGAGAAGCGTCTCAAACAAGCCTTTGAAGCAACGCCGATCTTCATCCGAGCAAGAGATCCACGACGATCCGTGACTCAAGAAGATCGATGCGAAGCTAATTTCGGCGGATCTACTTACCTCCTCAAATCTTGTAATCTTTGAGTGAATTGTACCTAATCATCGATTAATAAAGGTGAAAATTATAAATCTTGCTTTTTCTTTACATTCTTGCATTATGAAAATTTATCGATTCTTGATTCTTCTATTTTTCATGATGTGTGAGTGAAATCTCCGCTTGTAGCGGAATCGAGAGAATAGGTAGACGATGATGATGAAATTCTTGAACAATTCTTAAGTCTTATGAGTTTTGTAAACTTTAGGAGATTGAATCATCGAAAACCTAATTTGAGCGAGATCACTTGAATGTTTTCGCTCCAAATTAGAGATCAACGATCGGTGATTTAATTTTCTAGAGGTTAGAATTTTGAATGATAATCAATGAAAGGACAAGAGATGATGATGGAGAAACCCTAGTTTCTTCAATAAATCCCTAAACCTCATTGATCGTCATCGATCTAGCAACAAATCTTCAATAGATAAGAATTAGTAATCATTAGTATTCATCATCACTATCAATTGGATCGATTTCTACAAGCTACTTTACAAATCTTGATAACTAAATTGATTGGGACATTTCTTGATTCTTGATTCTAGATCTAAATTTTTTATGTTTTCTTAAAATCAAATCTCACAAATCTTGAATCATTTTCTTTTATCTTTTCTTTTCAACTCAAATAAAACGATTTCGAACAAATCATACTTTCTCAGTGGACGATCCGTTCTCATTGACGAAACTACAATAGACATCGTCAATTGATTGCGGTATAAATTTCTTTGGTTGTGAAACATTTCCAAATACACACGAAGGATGATCAATCAAATGGCACCATTGCCGGGGATCGTATGCTAATTTATTCGTTTTTGTAAATTGAATTGAAAAATTTATTATTTCATTAGAATTTTTAGATCAAAAATCACATCAAGAGCTTAACAATTTGTTGTGATTTGTTGCAAGGAGATCTGGAATCTATGGAGCAAAAGGAAAAATTTTCAGAGCATCTCAGGGAGCTCAGTGAGGCAACAGAAGCATCTCTACCAATTTTTGTGCAGGGATCTCGTCATAAGACCGCGCATCCACGGCAATTAGAGGCATATCCCGGCAGTTCCACGGTATTCTAGAGGATTCATTGCACCAAATTTTTTAGGTGAATTTCTGTCTTTCTTATCTCCTCCCTGCTCAGTCCAATAACCAATTTCTGTAGGTTTCTTTGCAAAAATTCGCAGCGCCGCAAAAAGAAAAATTGTGCGTGTTTTGATCTTGGTTGTTTGCATTTTTAATATAAAAATTGAGGGGCAAAGACTAAATTCAGATTAGGTGGGGAGTTCATTACCCTTCCTAAGCCCCAAAAATCACAAACTTGTATCCGCATCACCTTCATTAACTAAAAAAATATCTAGACATGACTCTAAAGACCGTCGCGCTCACTTAGGACAGAAGGAGGTCATGGGTAATCTATTGCTTATCCGCGTTTCTTTTATGGTGTCTAAGGCAAGTGGTTACTTAATTAGGCCCACTACTTAAGTAGTGGAGAACCTCCCACTTACCTGGCACTTACCTGGCCACAGAAGGGATAAAGAGGAAGTAGAGGATCTATCTTGCGACTTGTCTTCTTAAAGTCTAGGAGCAGTCTAGAGACTTGACCTAGGTGACCACTATAATTAGGGTTGCTTGTGCATTGTTTGTGTGAATTTTTCAAAAATCCGTATTTTTTTTTCAAAACCAAACACCAACTCATCTTTTCCTTAATTATCACAACGCTGCCACTTGTGCTAAACCATTTAGTGCATGCTCGGCTGGACACGGGATTCTAGTGCTCGTCTTGTCCGCGTTCCTCCTATCGACTCCGAATTCGAAAATTCTACGTCTACTTTTTCTTCACCCACTTCCACACCCACTTCGATGGACAATTCTCTATCGAATTTCTTTAACACTACTCTGCCACTGCCCGCAAGTGCACAGAATCCGCCCCGCATCTCTCTCCAAGAGAGATGTTACCCTATGCGAGGTCCTCTTTCGACCTGTCTCACCATTCCACCAGCCAATGGGGACAACTTTGAAATAAAACATCAATACATCAATCTTTTACCCAAATATCACGGTCTCGAGTCTGAAGACGCATACGTCTTTATTACCAAATTTGAAAATGTATGCGCTATGATGGGTACTTCTCAGCTTTTTGTGGATGCTATGAGATTACGTCTTCTCCCATTCACTCTGTGCGATATAGCCGAGAAGTGGCTTTATAACACAGCTACACATTCTATTTCGAACTGGGGAGAATTCGTAACGGCTTTTCTAAAGAAATTTTATCCTAATCATAAGACAGCTTAAGTCCATAGCGAAATAAATCAATTTACCCAGCTTCCGAATGAACCATTCTCGAAGTGTTTTGAACGCTTCAAGGATCTGTTAGTTCAATGTCTTCATCACGGAATCCCTAGATGGGATTTGTGCAGAATCATATATGAGGGCATTAATCCTACAACAAAACAGACCCTTGAATCAATGTGTCAAGGCACTTTCATGAATAAAGATGATGGTGAAGCCTGGAGATTTTTAGAAGGTTTCGCTGAGAAAACTTTACAGTGGGAGAGTGTAAACCAGTCATCGTCTAGGGGTGGTATTCACCAGCTTGATGTTTCCTTAGGAGTTAGAGCTGAAATGGCAGCAATGCAAAAGAAACTCGAAGCTATGGAACATAAATTTTTAGCAGCCTCCCTAAATCAGATGTCACTCTCCAAAACTGTCTGTGGATGCTGTTCTGATCCATCTAATCTTACGGAAGAATGTCCTTTAAATTCTCCGTTTCAAGGTCAAGAGTATACCAATACTGCTTTCCAACAAAGACCTAGAAACGATCCGTATTCTTCCACCTATAATCAGGGTTGGAGGAATCACCCTAACTTTGCTTGGAATCAATCACAAACTCAAAACACGGTTCCAAATCAAAACAATTTCCAAAGGGGTCCTCCACCACAACAGCAACCACTACAAATAAGTCAGCAACCCTACCAATCATAAAACTTTCAAAATCCGGTCAACACACCTGCACCATATAATCCTTTGCAGTTGACCGGTACTGATAACTCCTCTTCACTCGAACAAACCATGAACTTGCTCCTGACAAATTTCATGCAAGTTTCGGCTGAGATGAAGTCTTCCGTCGATAAAATCCAGAAAAACTCTGACTCCCAAAGTGAGAGTATTAAATCGATGAAAGTACAAATTGCACAATTAAAAGATGAAATGAGTGCAAGAGAGAAAGGGAAACTTCCAGCTCAACCTATACCAAATCCTGGCTATTCACATCATGTGAACGCTATCACCACGTTGAGATCTGGAAGAGTGCTAAACAACCATGTCGGTGAAGAGATTGATAATAATGAAGAATCAATCGATGATACCCCGGCTGAGACTTTTCCTTCCACATCTACTTCTACTTCTGACCCCATTTCGTCTACCCTACCATTTTCTTCCGGGCCTCTTCTCCGTTTTCCTCAAGGCTCGAACCCTCAGCACACTTCTTCTAGTCCACCAAAGACGATCCCCACTCCTATTCTTAGATCTTTTCTACCCACACGATCTTCTCCAATATTGGACCCCGCTATTATTGCTAAAGCTCCTTATCCGAATCGGTTAAGGGGAAACATACCAAGTCCGCAAATGGAGAAGATCGCTGAAATCTTTAAATAGGTTAACATCAATATACCTCTCCTAGTTGCTATACAACAAGTCCCGGCTTATGCGAAAATTCTCAAGAACTTGTGCACTGGGAAGAGGAAAACTCAAGTGCCAAAAAAAGTGTTCATGTCAAAGACTGTAGACACAGCTTTTCCCCAACAACTACCTAGGAAACGTAAGGACCCTGGCTATCCTACTATTTCTATTTCTATTGGGGGTAAACACATTAACCGTGCTCTACTTGACCTTGGCGCAAGTGTTAACCTGCTTCCTTACTCGGTTTATGAGCAGTTAGAGATTGGAAGTTGAAACCAGCTCATTGCACTCTCCAGATAGCTGACCGATCAATCACCCAACCTAGGGGTGAACTAGAGGATGTGTTGATAATGTTGGATATAGTTCCCTCAAAGCCAATTATTGGATCGCAGGTACGTAATTGCAATGATTGAGGGAGGACCCATACCGATAAAACAGTCTTACTCAAGATGATAGTATGCTATCTGGTTTGTCTTTATCAACGTATACATGCTTTAGTTCACTATTGCATGTTGATAGAGCCCATAAGATTCTTGCTTGACTGCCAGCAGTATGATGGCGATCATATATGTGGAAGCTGGGGTCTATAAGCACATCCTTAAAGTGTCCCTAGTCGTGGGAGTTTCGAGACAGGGCATCGATACTCTAGAGTAGACTAGTGTATACAGTCGAGACCCCGATAAGGGGCGGTGGCCAGTCTCACAAGCCATTGGTGTTAGTTGGTTCACCTAAGATGTATACAGGTGCTCATTGGGTTATGAGTACACCGGACAGGACTCGCCGGGAACCTGCTAGTTGGTATTATACCTAGCGTAGATAGCAGCTCCCTGGTGACATGTGTACAGGTTAGTTCATCGACCTGAGGTTGTCATTTGTCTCGTGTGAGTTCCCACTGTGCTTTGATTTATACCCTACCACGGGTCAAAGGAGTCGTGCAAACAGGTATTTTTTGGGTACAGTCCCGAGCCACATGGAGGCAGTGAGCAGATCGTCGGGGATTCGTCTCTCCCGGTATTGGGGGTGAGATCGCGCTGTGTTTAGGAGAGCCATTACACGAAATCCCTGGCCAGGGTAATCGAGATTTACTGGTAGGTATTCCAGTAGTATCTCAGGGTGTTCTGGGCTTCTCTCTTTGATACGACTTATACAGCTATTGGGGGTCTGACGTTTACCAGCCCCTAGGCCTTATATGCGATACTTATAGACGAATGGACCGGACTGTATGGATATTGTCACTGTCAGGCTCAGTAGGGTTTCTGGATGAGTTCGCTCGTCAGCTTCCCTTCTAATCAATACATAGGCAACCGTTACGTGCAGATAGTACCTCTGACGTGCTAGTGGTTATATCCAGTGCCAGTGTATTGATGAGTCATTAGAGTCCCCCACAGACAGTTTCCCAAGTTCGGGCGAAACGTTGTAGATGCCGTATGGTATTATGGCAGGGTTCGGAAAATGCACGTGCGTATCATTTTTCGGGCAAATAATACTGGTGGGCTTTGGTTTAAGCCGGATCTGAGTATTATACTGTGTAGATATAATATGTTTGTCTCAGTTGCATTTGTATTCGGTCGTAATACAAATGCGGGTATGTTTATACTGTTACGGGGTTATCCTGAAATTTGTTTCAGGATCGCTTTTTGGAAGTTGCCAGTTTCCATTTTTCTATCACCCGTCTTTAACATTCGGTTAAAGACGGATTTATCTTTTCTTGGGTGAGTCATGATTCTAGAAGGTTCTATATTAGGTGACTCATGGTTAGCATTTAATGATATGGTGATTCATTGTTAAGCATTAATTGTTGTGGTGATGTGTTATGGTGACTCTTGTTTTGCATTAATTCTTGCATTTAATGTTAAGCAAGGTGTTCATTTGACTCATACTTTTCATTTTGTGCTTATGGTTACCCTCCTCCCTCCTACACTCACCTCCCTCATCCTTTATATTGGCCGGCCCCTCTCTCTTGAGTTTGGCCAAGTTTGTTTTGGGAAAAGATTATGAATGATTTGTGTATGGAAATTTCATATAGCTCAAATTCTTATCACCAGATTCCAAAAGGCAACTTCATTAACCGTTCGTCCATAGCTTTGGACGTAACGAGACAAAATGTTCTACTTATTCTCTACATCAATCTTGGTCATCTTTTTTAGCAAACTTGATGATCGAGTTGTCTCGGTTCAGAGGCGGGAGCCCGTTTAAAGATCCGTCGATGTGGTGCCACCTGGACGACGAGACCGGAGATCAAGCGAGTTCGGATCAGCTGCAACAAAGCGTGGGATGATGGTTGAAGACCGAAGGACCCGGATCGTTCGGTATAACATTTCTACCCACTTTACTGTACGTTAGTTTAGCGTTAATGGCAGATCCTGGGACATAGTATACGATAGCGCCAGTTGTAAAAGTTTTTGTTCCGCATCTTGGCGTCTGAAAGACGGCCGGGGCGCTACCGTAGAATTACATTGGTATCAGAGCCTCGCCATTAAGCTTTACTAACTTGTGCTAACTCGTTTAAAACATCGATCGAACGGATTTTCGAAAACTACTTTTTTCTGTACGAAGTTTCTATCGATTTTAAATCAAGTCTAAAAATTATTTTGAGCACTTCAGAAAATAAAGCAGGTTTTTTGAAGCACACTGTAGAAATTTTGTCACGTAATCGTACATTGTTGCCGCGGATCCGCGGTAAAAACTAGGGTTTGACCGCGTATCCGCGGCCATTTAGTGGGAACAGTGATCCGAAATTTTACAGGGGCTTCTACACAGTGAATTGTGGTTTCTGGAAATTTTCTTTTGGGCTCATATTTTGTTACTGTACAGCAGATGTTTGTGGGGCCCACTTCGGGAAATTTTGTCGATCGAAATTTTAAACGTGTTAGTTTGCAGTACTTACTTTGTATCTCCGACCGTGAATGTCATTCGAGCGGTAAACCGCGTCTAATTGCTATAGTTCTTTTAGACGGGTTTGCGAACGTGACATTCGCGTTGATGTTCTGTGTTGTGCTGTATTGTTGCGGATATGTCGTGGTGGATAGCAGTGTGCAATGGTAGTGCTGTTTGGATTTATTTGTACATTTGATATTGCGGGACGAGCGTCCAACTTGTGGATTGCCATCACTGCCTGTTTGTATATTATTCTTTTGGGGCACGACCGGGATGAGGTCGATGTACCCGTTGTATATATTTTCTTTTCTGTACTAGGATTACCCCACGGCGGAGTGCACGGATAGCCGGGTTCTGGAGGGTAACGGGTCCGTATCTCATGGCTTTGAGAGGCAGAGGGGCCTCACTCTAAAATTGACGGGCTATTCGCCGCACTCGTAGGGGTACAGGTTGACCCAAGGAGGGGTGCTCAAGTTACCGGATTCCGTGAAGTGCTGGGTGGTCCATTCATTATGCTGTAGGGGGTGCCTCGCTTCAGGTTTTGGCGGACAACTTACCGCACCCGTAAGGGTCTAGGTTTCATTGTACAGGCTATCCACACGACCAGGGGAACATCGGGTTTCAGTAGCGGCTCTGTGAAACCCGGGGATCCCAGATTATCTGTATTGTTCTGTGATGCTTATTACTTTTCTGTAATGTTGCACATTATCACGCCTGGAGCAATTATTGTATATTAGTATATATACTATTAGATGTTGTATATGTTTTACACCCGCGCTAGTCCAGTCCCCGCTCTGTCGTTAGTTAAGTAACCTAACGGGTGATGACGGGACCCAGTGACGAATGCGGATGGCATATACGTACATTTTTATTTTCGTTCTTTTCTGGTGTGATTATTTGATGGGACTGCATTGATTCTGATCAATGCAGGTATAAAACAAACCTATATTTGATGTTGTTGGAACAAATTTTAAAAAGAGTTATTACAAAGACGTTTCCTTTTGTTTTGCATAGCGGTATTCAGTTAGAATATCCTGCACCTCATTCAACGAGGTAAGGGCCGAGATCCCTTCACCGGGAGTGACCCCTTGGGCAGAAGTTTTGCGTCAGGGAAATAACTTCAGTATAGTCGATCACAAGTTGCTTTGCATCACGGTATTCAGTTGGAATATCCTGCACCTCATTCCATGAGGAAAGAGCCGAGATCCCTTCACCGGGAGTGACCTCTTTAGCAAAGGTTTTCGCCACTATATTTTTTTATAAAAAGCTATCAGGTTCCTTCAACGAGATCAAGTTCATTAAGTTAAAGGTTTTTCGCCAAAAACCAGCCGTAATCCTCCATCATTTCTTATGGATGGCCAGTAGTATTCAAGCTATGTTTGTTGGCCTACGTCAAGGCGTCGTGTTTGGTAGCTGCTGGGTATTCATTTGTTGCATAGATAGATGCATTAGTTTAGGACAGACATACAGCCTTGTTGGCCTACGTCAAGGGCATGTACGATGACCTAAATTAATCAGGACAACAACAGGTAGAACTTGACATGTGGCTTATGATTTGTTGGCCTACGTCAAGGTCATAAGAGCATGGGATAAAAATTATATCGGGAGTTTCAAACATACAGGAAACTTGCAAAACTTGAGCATACCTTCTGGAGTGTGAGAACGTGAGTGGATACCGTCACGTTATCATGCGATGAGAGTTGGATCCCGATTCCCACTGATGAGTTAGTTTACTCTTCGGGTGATCCCGACTAATTCTTCTTTTAGGTTTGAAGGAGAATTTGAGATTACAGTGGGAGGTTTCCTAATTAGATAAAGCGATAACCATTCTGATCTAGGTTAGAGTGCACGCAGAGTGTTTCTTTTCTCTCTCTCTTTTTGGCATCGACTTTTGACCGACCCTAGACTATGACTCAGTGACCAAGTTGACCGAACCTTCTTAAAATACTGGCTTTTGGATTGTCCGAGTTGCATAAGTCATTGCCGCTCCTTCTTTTACCCTTTGTATTTCTCAGAACACCCCGTATTACTATAGACATCCACTTCCATTGGATAGATCCATCGTATGGTTATATACGAACTAGAAGGGACTTCTTTGAGGATGGATCCAGGTTCAGGAGAAATAGAATTGGTTTATTCAGTTGTCTTTTATTATCATCTTCTCCCAGGTTGCGAGGGCTCCTTGGTTTAGGAGAGTACACCTATTACGCTTATTGGATAGTCTTCTTCCAAACCATAGGCAGGTGCCGAAAGGTAGGGAATGAAGAAAACCAATTAGCCTAAGTAGGGTGTGCAGAAGGTAATATGTAAAGACAAGACAAAGGAATTAGAAAGAGGGCAAAGTAAATTGCGACTACTCACATTCACGACCAAACCACGTATTTCATCGCCACTCCTACTTCACCTTTCATTTCTCCAGAACAACCCGTATCACTACGAACATCCAATTCCATTGGATAAATCCATCGTATGGTTATATACGAACTCGAAGGATATTTTTTCGAGGATGGATTCTGGTTCAGGAGAAATAAGAATAAGGTTTATTCAGTTGTCTTTTATCATCACCTTCTCTCAAGTTGTGAGTACTCCTAGGTTTAGGAGGGTACACCTATTATGCTTACTGGATATTCTTCTTCCAAACCATAGGCTGGTGCCGAATGGTAGGGAAGGAAGAAAACCATTTTAGCCTAACGATGGTGTATAGAAGGTAACGACTAAAGACAAATAAAGGGATTTGGAGAGATGGCAAAGAAATATACGATTAAAGTCATGAATTGGATTATGGAAGAGGCATTACTAGAAATACCAGGATACCCCTACGAAATATTTTTATGTTTCAGTGCATTGTTAATGGAAAAACTGATTTTCCGATTAGATACTTACTCCAGGGTATGTATTTACCAGGTATGATTCTCACATCTGTATGGTTTTGAAGATGATGAGTGGGAGTGAGTTATTGGGAATTAGGTGATCATCCTCATTATATCGGAATTCGTTGTAATTGATGATATTTGAGGAAATTGCCTGGGTACAGTTTTCAACCTACGATGCACAGGTTGTGAGTTATTCAACTCAGCGGACTTATACAGAGTATTGTATATAGTCCAGTGTCTATCAGGATAAAGTGGTTGGTCCTCATACTCTGTTCTGTTTACTTGTGACTTCTCTAGCTTTTGGACAAGTGTTTCGTAGAAATACAATGTCTAAGTTTTGAGAAGTTGTGAGTATAGGAATAAAGTAGAGAACCAAGTGTCGCAAGTATCGGGATTCTTCAAAGAAATCAAAGATATAGATTCTTGTGATTGGTATTCAAGTAATGAATTTGAGGAACTTGTTTCTCTTTCAGGTTACTCATAAGTGGATGGATTCCTAAGTTGAATAATGCTGATTAGCCTCTCTCCATTAAGTTGATATGCACTGGAGACAGCTGCAAGATTTGAATCCGGTTCCAATTAAATAAGTGCCAAAGTTTCTATATTGGATATAGAATACTTCATATCTTAACGATGTTAAGGTAAGGAGAGTTGTCCAGCTTATGCTTAAAACCAGACACTGGATAACTCAAGGCACGTTTCTGTAATGGCAGTTTGTGGGTTGACCCTAACTTTGACGAGGGTTGATTTTTTACCATCTGGAAGATCAATAGTGATATAGTTCTTGACTCGCCATAGTTTTATTAAAATGGATTTTTTCAGAAAACAGTAGTGGGAGTATGGTAGAACTGGAAGTGATTCCAGAACCGCAAACAATTACGGAAAGTTTAATAGGACCTTTATATTCAATCAGATTTGACATTCCAATAGCCACTCCGCAGACATGGTGGGTAACCTCAGATACCCGAGAGGTACTCCAGTAGCCTCAAGGACAGTGACAGGGAGGTTCTTGTTTACCCAGACTTGACACTACTGTTGTTCCAGGCTATGAGACCCGGCAGGAGGATATGTATAGCGTCATTCTAAACTAGTTTTAGAAGTGTAAGTATATATTATTCTTCCAGAGGGTTATCGTAATCAGTGGGAGCAGCGGAAGTATAGTGGGCAAGCAGCTTATGTCTATTTATAGGCTTGAGCAGATATAGCGGAGATAAGATCATCTAGTTTTGATGTAAAAGTCATGGCTTTGACTTCATCAGAATAATAGATGGATCTGTTAAGAAGGTAGTAGGGTATGATGTCCTGGTATTTGGATGACATACACAAAGTAGGAAGTAAAATTCTTATACTACGATCGGTTGTACTGTGGTCGTCACACAGTTGTTTCTCCACAAAGGATATGGATATAATATCTGACATTCTGGTTACTAGATCTATGGTTTTAGATCTAGATTTGGATAGTTTCCCAATGTGGGTACTTTGATAGTATTCTAATAGTATTTTAGAATAGATGACTCCTGGCATGGTGGTGTACCTGCCGGTGATGGAGTCACCCTCTCTAAAGGTGTCTTACAGACTAAAGGGGAGAGGGATGTGCATGATTAGCAAATCACTTGCTTAGGCAATTGAGTCAATCGTGAGATGTCAAGTACCACACCAGATGTTGTTTTTGCACTAGATGCGATAAGTATATATTAATCCAATCCTGAAGAAATATAAGAAAGCAGTTTTAGAAAATAAGTACATGTTCTACGGATTTGATGACGGTAGCCTCCTTCGGGAGATGATTATCATTCCAGGCTTCAAAGGTGACATGCATGACAGAATGATTGTCAGAGTTATAGTTTTCCTTTAGACGAGGGACAGTATTAAGGACAGGTGGTCCAAAAGGATACTGTGGGAGGCATGGTGCTAGATACTGATTAGGTTCAGTTATCGATACAGTCTAAGAAGTTTGGATTTGGAGTTCATTTATGAACTAGGTCCCATCAGATATCCAGACATATTCTAAGACAGGTATTACTCGATTCGGGAGATGGCTTTCTCCGCGAACTTAAGATTAAGAGAGACATAGAAAGAAACATCAGGGCGGATCCACTCACTGAGGCTAAGAGTATGCGACATCGCAATAATTAGCCTTAAGTGCAAGTGGGAGATTGTTGGATATAGTGCCCTCAAAGCCAATTATTGGATCGCAGGTACGTGATTGCAATGATTGAGGGAGGACCCATACCGATAAGACAGTCTTACTCAAGATGATAGTATGCTATCTGGTTTGTCTTTATCAACGTATACATGCTTTAGTTCACTATTGCATGTTGATAGAGCCCATAAGATTCTTACTTAACTGCCAGCAGTATGATGGCGATCATATATATGGGAGCTGGGGTCTATAGACACATCTTTAAAGTGTCCCTAGTCGTGGGAGTTTCGAGACAGGGCATCGATACTCTAGAGTAGACTAGTGTATACAGTCGAGACCCCGATGAGGGGCGGTGGCCGGTCTCACAAGCCATTGGTGTTAGTTGGTTCACCTAAGATGTATACAGGTGCTCATTGGGTTATGAGTACACCGGACAGGACTCGCCGGGAACCTGCTAGTTGGTATTATACCTAGCGTCAGATAGCAGTTCCCTGGTGACATGTGTACAGGTTAGTTCATCGACCTGAGGTCGTCATTTGTCTCGTGTGAGTTCCTACTGTGCTTTGATTTATACCCTACCACGGATCAAAGGAGTCGTGCAAACAGGTTTTTTTGGGTACAGTCCCGAGCCACATGGAGGCAGTGAGCAGATCGTCGGGGATTCGTCTCTCCCGGTATTGGGGGTGAGATCGAGCTGTGTTTAGGAGAGCCATTACATGAAATCCCTGACCAGGGTAATCGAGATTTACTGGTAGGTATTCCAGTAGTATCTCAGGGTGTTCTAGGCTTCTCTTTTTGACACGACTTATACAGCTTTTGGGGGTCTGACGTTTACCAGCCCCTAGGCCTTATATGCGATACTCATAGACGAACAGACCGGACTGTATGGATATTGTCACTGTCAGGCTTAGTAGGGTTTCTGGATGAGTTCGCTCGTCAGCTTCCCTTCTAATTAATACATAGGCAACCGTTACGTGCAGATAGTACCTCTGACGTGCTAGTGGTTATACCCAGTGCCAGTGTATTGATGAGTCATTAGAGTCCCCCACAGACAGTTTCCCAAGTTCGGGCGAAACGTTGTAGATGCCGTATGGTATTATGGCAGGGTTCGGAAAATGCACGTGCGTTTTTGCACGTGTCATTTTTCGGGCAGATAATACTGGTGGGCTTTGGTTTAAGCCGGATCCGAGTATTATACTGTGTAGATATAATATCTTTGTCACAGTTGCATTTGTATTCGGTCGTAATACAAATGCGGGTATGTTTATACTGTTATGGGGTTATCCTGAAATTCGTTTCAGGATCGCTTTTTGGAAGTTGCCAGTTTCCAGTTTTCTATCACCAGTCTTTAACATTCGGTTAAAGACGGATTTATCTTTTCTTGGGTGAGTTATGATTCTAGAAGGTTCTAGATTAGGTGACTCATGGTTAGCATTTAGTGATATAGTGATTCATTGTTGTGGTGATGTGTTATGGTGACTCTTGTTTTGCATTAATTCTTGCATTTAATGTTAAGCAAGGTGTTCATTTGACTTATGCTTTTCATTTTGTGCTTATGGTTACCCTCTTCCCTCTTACACTCACCTCCCTCATCCTTTATATTGGCCGGCCCCTCTCTCTTGAGTTTGGCCAAGTTTGTTTTGGGAAAAGATTATGATAGATTTGTGTATGGAAATTTCATATAGCTCAAATTCTTATCACCCGATTCAAAAAGGAAACTTCATTAACCGTTTGTCCATAGTTTTGGACGTAACGAGACAAAGTGTTCTAGTCATTCTCTACATCAATCTTGGTCATCTCTTTTAGCAAACTTGATGATCGAGTTGCCTCGGTTCAGAGGCGGGAGCCCGTTTAAAGATCCGTCCACGTGGTGCCACCTGGACGACGAGACCGGAGATCAAGCGAGTTCGGATCAGCTGCAACAAAGCGTGGGATGATGGTTGAAGACCGAAGGACCCGGATCATTCGGTATAACAATTCTACCCACTTTACTGTATGTTAGTTTAGCGTTAATAGCAGATCCTGTGACATAATATACGATAACGCCAATTGTAAAAGTTTTTGTTCCGCATCTTGGCGTCTGAAAGACGGCCGGGGCGCTACCGTAGACTTACAGATAAAAATCGGGGAATTTGTATTCCCTATGGACTTTATTGTTCTCGATACACAGCTTGTAGTGAACCCACGGAATCAAATTCCGGTGATCCTTGGTCGCCCCTTTTTGGCCACTTCCAATGCTATAATCAACTGTCGTAATGGCTCTATGACCCTATCCTTCGGGAAGATATCAATAGAGCTTAACATATACAAGTTAGGAAGTGTACCCTCCCAACCTACTGCTCAAGTATGTTCTGTCGAATTAATGAATGTCGACAGCAGCGAATTTGATCAGCCTCATGATACTGATCTAGACTCTTTTCATATGCTGTTGTTTGACCCAACTATGTATTATACATATACGGACTCTTCCAACTATGAGGAACTTTTTATAGAGTCTAACGATCACCCCGCTCTTTTTGATGACGTTATCCTTCGGTGTATCGATGAAAGCTTTGAGGAAATTTTCGCTAATGAGCTCGCATTTTTAGAAAACACGGGTGTTGAGATGAATCAACTCCAAGAAAAAGAAATTGAACCTCCACCTCTTCTTCTGGACTATAAAGAGAATGCGAGTAATCCATCACAATCACTGTGTCCTCTCTCCAAAACGAGACGCAAACGCATTCCATCACACCACTTACCTTTTCCCCACTTCTTCCTGACTCTATACAACATGTTCTTCCACCAACTGGTGCGTTTCACTGATAAATTCTTCGAATAGTTGGTGTTGACTTTCGGTCTTTGCAAAGCTTGGTATTGACCAATTACTTTGACCGTTCTTGTGATTTTAAAGGCTTAACATTGTTTCACTCAAGTTTGGGGGGGTATAATCTGGCTCTTGAAAATAAAATTTTTACTCAAAATGGTGAGCCAAAGAATAAGTTTGGGGGAGGATTTTCACGATCATATTTCATGTCCCCGTTAATAAATTTCCTCCCAAGCTTACAGGTTTTTGATATTTAGCAGAAGACAACAGTGATGACACTGTTGAAAACAAGTTTGGGGGAGGTTTATGCTTATTTACGCATATCTTTGCATCATACTTTGCATAAGCACAAAACATATAAAAAAAATTGGGTACATAAACAAGATAATAAAAGATTAGATAGTGAAAAAATTACATCCAAAAGATTGGAAAAATTTAAAAAAACCAAGAAAGTTAGAAGTTTTCTTAAATGAACTAGTAATAAGTAGTTATGAGCCGTTGTCCCAAAGGTTAGTAAGAGGAAAGAAGTCACTAATCTGAGGATAAAAATAAGTCTAAAAAATAGTTCCTATTCTGGAAGCCAAACATTTAAATTTTGATACCCTACTATACGTACTTACACACGTCTTGAAACTTGGGATATTAGAGGATACCTTGAAATGCTCTTGTCTAAAAGCCAAAGTACGAAAAAAAATAATAAATGAAGAATAAAAGATAAAATGGTGTAGAAAAATGAACACTGGTTTTGTTATCACTAAGGCAACAATAAAAAATATAGCGAGGGTGCTTCATCACCTAGTGTCTTAGACCAACTGGTTTGGGAGTCACTGCTAAGCCTTATGTGTTGCAAGACGAGAAAATTGCTAATTACGCCTAACATGTGAACACATGTAGTAATCGGTCGGTTAGTACCTCAAGAAGTATTAACGGTCGCATGAAAAATGTGTGAGCAATTCCTTCTAAAATATTCACCGATTAAAAAGTACTGAGGTAGATGGACAAGAGTATGATAGCTTGAATTGAATTCTCCAAGTGTAGGAATGTTCTTTACACACACGTAGGGGCATATGATCGATGTTTAGAAGAAAGATAGGAATGAAGAATAAAGACGATGTTTTATTGAGAGATGATGTGATTTCTAATGTCTTTTCATGACTATTAAGACATGGCTCATGACAACTGAAAAGCTAGTATAGTTGGAAACTCTAATTTTCAAAGTCTTTCTTTTATAATTCTTATCTTTACATGTAACTTTCACAGTCTTCCTTTTATTATGGATTTTGTGGGTGCAATCCGCTGAAAACCCTCAGGAGACAACACTCCTCCTACTAGGGACACCTAGAGATTTAAAGGCTTGTTGCACGTGCTCAGTGCAATCGTGTTGTCTACGAAAGTGTGCTAGTTAGTTTTTCTTTTTCTTATATTTTTTCCTTCTATTAAAAATAAAACAAGTTTGCTCGAGACAACCAAAATTAAGTTTGGGGGAATTTGATCAGTCGAAAATATTGCATTTTTAACACATCAATTTCCCAACTCTTTGTAATCATCTAAAGGTGTTTGGTATAAATATAGCACATATTAGCAATTCGTCTGCAAAATATCAAATAATATGTGTTATACATTATAACCGGTATTATGAGGGAAATTGTGTGTTTATTAGTACATGCATGATCTTTGTATATCAACACTTGTCTCAAGATTGTGTGCAGGAAATTCTCCAGGTAAAAAAAGTCAGAACTGCTAAAAGTGCTAATAAAATATATCAAGTCTTTGACCTGAGATCTGGCAGTAAACAAAAAAGTATAAAAATATTCCAGACATCAAAAAAATTCTATAAAGCCAACAAGAAACAACACTGGAAATTTCATGCATTGACTCCACCATATGGCCGCGAATCCACGGTCGAGTCAGGCCGATCCGCCGTGAATCCACGACCATTCTGACTCATCAGAGGCAGAAATTTCTCCACGTGGCCTCTTCTCAACGGTAAAACTGTAGGGTTCCTAGGCATCCTAATGAGGTCTCACAAGGCATCGAACATGCCATTTTCAAAAATTCTAGGTGCCGAGAGACCCGACTACGGATCGTTTGCTAGAAAACTAGGCGAAAACATAAACTAGTTAACAACTTAACTACAAGGAATCGGAAATACAACCTTTGTAGATCCGGTGCTCCACCTCCATAGCTCCGCAACGAAATCCCTTCGCTGTCCAAGTGAACTCCCGGGCTCTAGCGTGGGCTTCGTCGAAGAATAAGCGAGCTAGGTCGTCGATGTCCATGCCGAAGATGATCTACGTCGAGGCATCGCTAGATCAAGCTCCAACTTCACCAAGTCAAGAAAACTTGTGAAGGAAACACCCTATACTACTTGGCAAGAGGTAGAGGATGAAGAAATAGGAAGTGGGTAAACTTTAGATTTGGATTTCTCACTAGTTTTCATCACTTGCCATTGGAGTAGCAAGCTTTCTTCATTGAAGAAGAAGATGAAGCAAGAAGAAGATGATATATATGTTTTTTTTTAAATAGAAAAGAAAATACAATACTTATCATATCTTCAACCATGGTTTAGTGTAGAGACTTAACTTAGGTTAGATGAGTGGTTAGGGTTAGAGAAGAGACAAGAATGGTGGACTTAGTCAAGATTTCAAGAAGTTTCAACTAAAAACAAAATAAGTCCACCATTTATCTTTCTCTTTATCTTTTCTAAATGAAATAAATAAAAAGATAAATGAATAATCAAATGAAAAGATACCCTAACCACTAACTAACCATGGTTCAATACTTTACACAAAACCAAGAAAGAATGTATCATCAAACATGATACAATGATGTGCACAAAAATATATCACATATACAATGTGCAATACAAGTGAGTAAATCCATTTAAAGTGAACCAATACTAGTTAATGCAAAGTAATATATCAAATATATAATTATACATTAAATCATTAAATCAACACTTGATTCAATGATCCGGTCATATCGCATATAACCGGCTAGTATCCAACGTATCGGCTTATCGAATCAATCCTTGATTCGATAACTAGGTTATATCGCATATAACCAATCGATACATTGATCGCGAGAATGAAATACGGTATCACATACTCGAATTATTCTCGGTCCCGCACATATCTCATATGCGCTCCTATTTCGTTTCGCTTGAGCCAGGAAACCTCTGTGTAGGACTCTAAAGACTCGTCAATACGCCGGCAGCAAATGATGATCATATCAAGCATCCACAAGCCGCAAGCGGTCTGCTAAACGTAACAGCCACCCGGGTATTGAGCGATCAGAAGATCGACGAGCAAGCCCGCTCACACTCCTGCGAATCCAACCAGTAACACTTACCGTACAGTCCGGTCTGATCGTCTCATATGTCGCATATCTCGCCTAGGGGTGGTAAACGTCAGACCCCAATAGCTCGATAAGTCATGCCGACTTGAGGTCCATAACATTCGTGAAACTACTGATAACTCTTACCAGTATATCACTGCAACCCTGGCCAGGGATTTCCTGTTATGGCCAGTCGAGCATAGCACAACATCAACCCCCAATACCGGGAGAGACGAATCCTCTCCTATCGCTCATTGCCTCCATGTGAATCGGGACTGTACCCAAAAACCACCTGTTTGCACAACTCAGTAGAGCCGTGGTAGGGTGGAAATCAAAGCACAGTGGGAGACACACAAGACTCTATGACGATCTCGGGTCAACAGACTAAGCTGTACCAGTGTCACCAGAGAACTGCCATCAGACGTGAGGTATAATACCATCTGGGAGTTCTCGGCGAGTCCGTTCAGTGTACCCAGTCTATACTGAGCACCCGCATACCATCTTCGATGTCAAACACCAATGGATATGGGATCATCCATCGCCCATCGCATGGGTCGAGAAGATATGCGCTAGTCTACTCTGGAATATCGATGCCCCGTCTCGATATTCCCACGACTAGGAACAATGAAGGATGTACTCATTGACTACCCAGGCCCCACTAGTATGATCTGCATCACAGTCCTGGAAGTCGAGTAAACATCCTAAGGGCTTTATCAACATGTAATCAGAGAGACAGAAAGTATACATGTTAAGATAAAGAGCAACCAGATAGCATACTATCATGTCGAGCAAGAAAGTCCTACCTATATATGTCCCAGCATCCACTACAATATACATCCAATGTACAGTAATGGCCTCTAGGGCATACATATAACTAACAATCTCCCACTTGCATTAGGGCCATCTGTAGCAGTGGTTGCAGTATCACATACTCAACCATCCCATAAAGTCTCTCTTTGGGAAAAGGCCTTCGTGAGTGGATCCGTCATGTTCTCCTCTGAGTCTACTCTCCTAACCTCGATCACCTAGGAGATCAACTATCTCCATAATCAGGTGATGCTGCCTCAGAATATGTCTGGGTCACTGATGGGACCAGGGTTCCAGGGTCGAAGCCACGCTTCCATTGTCATACAATGGCAGGAACCTAGTTCATCTTATGAACCAATGTACACCCAAACTTCCTTTTTGGTAGTATCTTTAATAGCGATGTTACCAGCCTTTATCGTCTAGTTTGCCACGGTATCGAGATTGGAACTCTTCCAACATACCGTCCCTTTACTGAGGGTAAAGACAGTGCCTGTGACTGACATTCAGTCGTCTTTATCACCCTGGAACACTTCCAGTGATTCTCCCCAGGATCAATTGATACCATCTCACTACAACTAGTGAGTATCCTAACATTCAATTAGATCTATCTCATAGATCCAAAGCTTAGGATTTAGTAGGTATCACTTTGATCCTTATTTGGAGAATCCTTGTGATAATAGGAGATTGACCGATCGTAGTATAGGAAACTCTTTTCCTATCAAGAGTATGTTATCCACGTACTCTACGAGGATCGTCTCCATACTCCGTACTACCTTTTTGTTTATACAAGGTTCATCTACCATTTTGATGATGTCAACTTCTTTGACTAATCCATCAAAACAGATGTTCCAACTCCGCGATGCCTGCTTTATCCTATAAAGCATCTTGCACACGTTTCCGCTGCTCCCACTGTTTACGAAGACCTCTGGCTGTGTTCTTATAGACGTTCTCTTCTAAATCAGTATTTAGAAAAGCAGTCATGGCACCCAACCGCCAGATATCGTAGTCATGGTATGTAGCCGTGGTAAGTAGGATCTGGACAGACTTAAGCATAGCTACTGGAAAAAGGTTTCATCATTATCCACGCCTGGTCGATGACGAAAACCTTTAACAAGTCTAGCTTTGAAAGTCTCAACTTTTCCATCTAAACCAAGTAATCTTCTCAAGATCTACTTGCTCCTGATGGGGATTTAACCCTTCAGATATAGCAGCTAAAGTCCATACTTTGCTGGTGTACATGGATTCCATCTCAGATCGCTAAGCATCCAGCTATTCTTACAGAGTCCCTACTCTCGATGGCCTGCTCGAAACTAGTTGGGTCATCATCTCATGATGCAATCCTTGCTCCCACTGTCATCGAGAAACCGAGGTATCTCTCAGGCAGGGGAGGAACCCTACCAGATCGGCGGAAAGGCTGAGGTTCGTCGGGGACTATAGAATCCTTTGGTTCTGTCAAATCTTCAGCTGTAGTTTCGTATAGCTGGAACCTTTTCAGTTCTATAGAACTGACCTTGCCTCGATCTTGTCCGGATTTTGCTTTTGACATAGGCCGGACAATCCCAAATCTTAACTAACTTAAGAGATAGGCTCTTCCCATACCATATCTCATATGGAGTGGTAGGCACTGATTTGAATCGAACCTTATTCAATAGGTATGCAACTTCTCAAGTGCATAACCCCAAAAGGAAACAGGTAACTCAATAGTACTCATCATAGAGCACACCTTATCATATAGGGTGTGATTGCCCCGCCCCGATATACCATCGTGCTATGGTGTATACGGAGGAGTAATGCTGAGAGAGAATCTCATTCTCCTTTAGAATAGTCCAGGAATTCTATGCACAAGTATTCTCCTCCCTGATCTCATCATAGGACATAATACTTATACCCGTATTTTGGTTCTCTACTTCTAACTTATATTCTGTGAATATCTCAAAAGGTTCGGACTTATATTTCAACAGGAATATATGACTGAATCTTGAGAGATCATCAGAGAATATAATGAAGTATAAAGAACCAGTCCTGGCATGTGTAGACAGGAGACCTTACATACATCATCATGCATCAGTCCCAAGAGTTCATTAACTCTTTCTCTGTTTCCAATAAACAGAGCTATGGTCATATTATATTTGTGACATGACTGGCAAGTTTCACAAGATGTAAATTCAAACTGATTTAAATATACATCTAAATGTAACTTCAGCCAGTCGGGTCGCATTGATATGACCTAGTCTACAATGCCTCAAGAAGAATTCGTTCATTTCTGAACTCTTCTTCTTGTGTGTGTTCAGTATACTAGGAACTGTAGTTTGATTTAGAACGTTAATGCTTTTAGATAGCGTGCCTGAACCGATCAACTTTTGATATAGGAAATGTTCAAAACATTATCCATCAATACAAAATTATATCCTTTCTTTACTAATAAAGAGACTGATATGATTTTGTATATCAGGTTCGGTATCTAATAGCATTTGTTCAGAATCAATGTATTCGTAATACAGGGTGACAGTGACCAACAGACTTGGCTGCAACACTTGCCCCGTTTTCTGTCTCATGAAACTTATCACCCGTTCTCAGTTTTTCTACCCTTTTGTAGCCCTATGTAACAAATTACATATCTGGGATCCTGATCCGGTATCATATACCCAGGATGCAGAGGATACTGAGAAACAGTTCTTTGTAATGAACACACCCGAAGGAGATGCATCATATGCACTTTCCTCGTTTGGGCGGCATAGGAATTCTGGTATTCCCCTATTTCCTGCTCTGTCTTATAACAATTATAAGTTAGAGCGGGACCAACGTTCCCCAGCTCAGTATAACAAGCGGGTTCGGTCAATACATCCGTATTATTATCTTGATTAAGGCGTGATATGGTCGCTACCAGGAGAGAGAGAGAAGAAAACACTCCGCGTGCGCTCTTGCAAGATTAGATTGGTTATGTATTTTATCTAATCAGGATGGCTTCCATTATTTTTATCAAATCTTCCTTCAAACCCTAAAAGGAAAGACTAGCCGGGATTAATTACACTCTACAAGTTCGCCAATCTTTCAGCCAGGCCAGTGTCGGTACTTTGAGGGAGGTTCCCCGTGCTTTCGCACGGACCTAATTACTGTAAACCTCGTTTTCCCAGAGGCGTAACCCCGTTGACACCTTTCTAGACACCTACTTGAGCGGCTAATTGCAAAGTGCAAAACTCTCCCAGGAGTAACAATTACTCGCAGTGGGTATCGGGATCCAACTATCACATAGAAGGTATGCAATCTCATTGCAAATTCCAACATTTGAAACTCCCGATAAAGGTTTTTACCCCTAGCACCTATGACCTTAACTATGGTCAACAAATCATAAGTACTAATTAAGTTCTACCCGTCATTTCGTGATTAATTAGACCCACCCACATGACCCTTAACTAAGGTCAACAAAGTCACGCGACTGTCCTAACTAATCGCATCATATGCGGTGTAGGAAGACATCACTTAGCTACCGTACACTGTGCCTTGACTATGGTCAACAAACACAGCACGAATACTAAGTACTCTACTTCCTAAAATGACGGAGGGTTGCGAATGGTTTTTGTGAAAACCTTTAACGCTTTGAACTTGATCTCGTTGCGGAATCAAATGGTTTTTAAATGGAATGTTTTCGAGGCTTTTCTAGTTTTGCTAAAGGGGTCACTCCCGGTGAAGGGATCGTCGGCCCTTTCCTCGTCGAATGAGGTGCGGGATATATCATATATATCACTGTGCAAAGCAGAAACTATAGAAGCGATCATATACAAACCGAGTGTGTAGCATCTGCCAGTTATTGCTAAAGGAGTCACTCCCGGTGAAGGGATCTCGGTCCTTTCCTCATCGAATAAGGTGCAGGATGTTCTATAATGAACACCACAATGCAAAGCAAGAACTGTAGCTACCTGTTTTATTTTGAAATTCGATTCCACAACATCAATTAGGTTTATTTTCTTTCATTAATCTCATTAATGAATATCCCATCATTTAAGTCCACATAACCATCACAGATAAATATAACGTACGCTTATGCCATCCGCATTCGCCTCGATGTCCCGTCTGCACCGTTAGGTTAGGTAACTAACGCCAGAGCGAGGCAGGGCTAGCACGGGTGTAAAACATAAGCAACGTCTATATAATATATCATATATACTATATATAATACCTGTCACAGAACATCACATGATCACAGATAAATCACAGCAGAAGAAACATATGAAATATTGGATATACTAGGACGTCCATGTTTTCAGTACGAGCCAGTATAAAACACGGATTCCACGGTCGTGATGAATAGCCAATCCCACACCCCTAGACCCCTACGAGAGCGGCAAGCAACCCTACCAATTCTAGGGTTAGGAGACCCGGACTCGACTCCTCGAGTTGGTCTCCCACTGGACCCCAGAACCCGGTTACTTGTGCTCCCCTCCTTGGGTCTATCCTAGTGCAGAAAAGTAAATAATATACAAATGGTGACAACATCCGCAACCTGGAAGTGCCCCAATAAAAGAATATTACATACAAGTTTTTACATGAATGAAAATGAAAAACACTCATCTCACATAAAAAACCCCCGGCTATTCAAACACGACGATCCAATATAACATATCCAGCAACACATAACATCTCATGTCATCAACGTAAGTAAATATGCGCATCCCAATTGTCGTTGACATATAGCAACAAAACCGGCGATATCACATATTACACTTACGGTCACAGAAAAGAAAGTGTAAAACTACAACAGTTGGAATCCGCAACCACCTCAGACATCGCATGCCTGACCAAATGAATTACTTAGACATCGCATGCCTAACAATTATAAACCCCGCATTTTAGTCTCATTATTGAAAACTCTTTTCAATATCAAGTCGGGCAATTCAACAGGATTCCCGACATACTGATCGAATGCTCGTCGCAAACTTCAGTAGACGGCCGCACCCCCGACGCCGTCGACAAAGTGCACCAAGGCGGAACACCGCTACCGCGAGCACCCGAACGGATGCTTTCGGCGACGGGGTTCTCCTACAGTCACTTGGTCGGGGCTATGGAGTGAGGCTGTCTATTAAGTTTACCCGGCGAGTATCCGCGTACGCTACATGATTGCGACGGACTTTTGATCACATCAAAATTCCGTGGCAACCGATCAAGTGAGACTAAACTGCTACGCTTATAATATTCATTCCGTTATCTCATAACTATTTGTGAATTCCAATTATTGTATCACATTCCGGATAAATAGAAAATGCTAAACTTTTCGATCGAACAATCGAACACCCAAGTTTTCCCGATACAGCTCAACACATGAAATAAGTCTAACAACATTCAGTTCGTGCCTCAGTACCAACGGTCCAGCCGTAGAAGGGTCAAGCCAACGCCTCACATGTGGCACGCCGTACTGCCCCAAACCCGAAGGTTCAAAGGGCAGTTCAAGACGGTCACATAATCGAGTTAAGGTTTGTTGTCTTCTAGAGGGTCCATCGCGTTACTTGCACTACTTAGAACGTCGTTAAACTACGGAAAAATCCAACAATTGGAAATTTCCCGGCAGGGGAAAAAGTGGGTATTTATATCCGGTCGAACTTTTTAACATATTCTAAAATTACCCGGAAAAGCACACCGACAAAAATTAGACAGTCCGATCGAATACACCGAGTCCCAATACAACCCAGAAAATAAAACTCTGGAATAAATATTAAAATATTCCTAGGAAAACCAGCACTTTCTACTGAGAATTACGGTGCAAACTTCGATGCACAAAAGGACAAGACTGCCGCGGAACCGCCGCATGAGCACGCTCGTGCCGCGGATCCGCGGTGTTCTTAAGGAATTAGGTGCTCGAATTTTGCAGTATCCCTTAAAATCACCTGCTGATTTTTCTGAATATTTTTAATTTCGAAAAAACCACATTTTACAGAAATGTCCAGATAGCAATATTCGGATCGGGGTTTTGGGTCGATCGGACTTCTAACTCCGTCGGGACTTCGCCTAAGGCTCTAGCCAGGCTCTGATACCACTGTAGGGTTCCTAGGCATCCTAATGAGGTCTCACAAGGCATCGAACATGCCATTTTCAAAAATTCTAGGTGCCGAGAGACCCGACTATGGATCGTTTGCTAGAAAACTAGGCAAAAACATAAACTAGTTAACAACTTAACTACAAGGAATCGGAAATACAACCTTTGTAGATCCGGTGCTCCACCTCCATAGCTCCGCAACGAAATCCCTTCGCTGTCCAAGTGAACTCCCGGGCTCTAGCGTGGGCTTCGTCGAAGAATAAGCGAGCTAGGTCGTCGATGTCCATGCCGAAGATGATCTACGTCGAGGCATCGCTAGATCAAGCTCCAACTTCACCAAGTCAAGAAAACTTGTGAAGGAAACACCCTATACTACTTGGCAAGAGGTAGAGGATGAAGAAATAGGAAGTGGGTAAACTTTAGATTTGGATTTCTCACTAGTTTTCATCACTTGCCATTGGAGTAGCAAGCTTTCTTCATTGAAGAAGAAGATGAAGCAAGAAGAAGATGATATATATGTTTTTTTTAAAAATAGAAAAGAAAATACAATACTTATCATATCTTCAACCATGGTTTAGTGTAGAGACTTAACTTAGGTTAGATGAGTGGTTAGGGTTAGAGAAGAGACAAGAATGGTGGACTTAGTCAAGGTTTCAAGAAGTTTCAACTAAAAACAAAATAAGTCCACCATTTATCTTTCTCTTTATCTTTTCTAAATGAAATAAATAAAAAGATAAATGAATAATCAAATGAAAAGATACCCTAACCACTAACTAACCATGGTTCAATACTTTACACAAAACCAAGAAAGAATGTATCATCAAACATGATACAATGATGTGCACAAAAATATATCACATATACAATGTGCAATACAAGTGAGTAAATCCATTTAAAGTGAACCAATACTAGTTAATGCAAAATAATATATCAAATATATAATTATACATTAAATCATTAAATCAACACTTGATTCAATGATCCGGTCATATCGCATATAACCGGCTAGTATCCAACGTATCGGCTTATCGAATCAATCCTTGATTCGATAACTAGGTTATATCGCATATAACCAATCGATACATTGATCGCGAGAATGAAATACGGTATCACATACTCGAATTATTCTCGGTCCCGCACATATCTCATATGCGCTCCTATTTCATTTCGCTTGAGCCAGGAAACCTCTGTGTAGGACTCTAAAGACTCGTCAATACGCCGGCAACAGATGATGATCATATCAAGCATCCACAAGCCGCAAGCGGTCTGCTAAACGTAACGGCCACCCGGGTATTGAGCGATCAGAAGATCGACGAGCAAGCCCGCTCACACTCCTGCGAATCCAACCAGTAACACTTACCGTACAGTCCGGTCTGATCGTCTGATATGTCGCATATCTCGCCTAGGGGTGGTAAACGTCAGACCCCAATAGCTCGATAAGTCATGCCGACTTGAGGTCCATAACATTCGTGAAACTACTGATAACTCTTACCAGTATATCACTGCAACCCTGGCCAGGGATTTCCTGTTATGGCCAGTCGAGCATAGCACAACATCAACCCCCAATACCGGGAGAGACGAATCCCCTCCTATCGCTCATTGCCTCCATGTGAATCGGGACTGTACCCAAAAACCACATGTTTGCACAACTCAGTAGAGCCGTGGTAGGGTGGAAATCAAAGCACAGTGGGAGACACACAAGACTCTATGACGATCTCGGATCAACAGACTAAGCTGTACCAGTGTCACCAGAGAACTGCCATCTGACGTGAGGTATAATACCATCTGGGAGTTCTCGGCGAGTCCGTTCAGTGTACCCAGTCTACACTGAGCACCCGCATACCATCTTCGATGTCAAACACCAATGGATATGGGATCATCCATCGCCCATCGCATGGGTCGAGAAGATATGCGCTAGTCTACTCTGGAATATCGATGCCCCGTCTCGATATTCCCACGACTAGGAACAATGAAGGATGTACTCATTGACTACCCAGGCCCCACTAGTATGATCTGCATCACAGTCCCGGAAGTCGAGTAAACATCCTAAGGGCTTTATCAACATGTAATCAGAGAGACAGAAAGTATACATGTTAAGATAAAGAGCAACCAGATAGCATACTATCATGTCGAGCAAGAAAGTCCTACCTATATATGTCCCAGCATCCACTACAATATACATCCAATGTACAGTAATGGCCTCTAGGGCATACATATAACTAACAAAAACTTCTTCAAGACGCTTCAGTTCCTCGAATTTTCCAGAAGCTTCCCTTCTAACAGCCAAGGTTCTTGTGCAAGTTTGATACCTACCAAGTTTCTCATGCAAGCCTCATAACAACCAAGCTTCCAAGGGAAGATTGACCTAGCTTCTAGGGGAAGCTTAAGGGAAAACTATAAAAAGGCACCTAAGGCTTCATTACAAAAGTTGTTTTTTAATTAAGTTGTTGATTAGTTATTCAACAAATTCCCACAAGTTGAGTGACACAACTTGTGATCAAAAACCCCAACCCAAATCCAAATCCAAAGCCAAATCAAGATTCATCGAGAAGCGTCTCAAACAAGCCTTCAACGAGCCTTTAAAGCAACGACGATTGATCAGTCGAAAATATTGCATTTTTAACACGCCAATTTCCCTACTATTTGTAATCATCTAAAGGTGTTTAGTATAAATATAGCACATATTAGCAATTTGTCTGCAAAAATAACAAATAACATGTGTTATACATTATAACCAGCATTATGAAGGAAATTGAGTGTTTATTACGCATACATGATCTTTTGTATATCAAACACTTGTCTCGAGATTGTGTGCAGGAAATTCTCCAGGTAAAAGAGCCGGAACTGCTAAAAGTGCTGATAAAATACGTCAAGTCCAAGACTTGTGATTTGGCAGTAAATAAGAAAGTATAAAAAGATTCTAGATATAAAATAAGGCCATAAGGATCAGCACCAAATCAACCTGAGAATTCCATGCAGAGATCACCTCAAACGGCCGCGGATCCACGGCCCACGGCCGAGTCAGGCCGATCCGCCGAGGATCTGCGGCCGCGTTGACTCGTCGACGGTTGGTCATGTTGCAGAAGTCTCCTTTTAAATGGCCAAACTTCTTCAAGACACTTCAGTTCCTAGAGATCTCCAGAAGCTTCCCCTTAAACAGCCAAGCTTCTTGTGCAAGCTTCATAACAACCAAGTTTCCAAAGGAAGCTAAACCTAGCTTCTATGGGAAGCTTGAAGGGAAAGCTATAAAAAGGGACTTAGAGCTTCATTAAAAAGGTTGTTCAACAATTCCAAACACAAGTTGAGTGACACAACTTGTGATCCAAAACCCTAGCCTCAAATCCAAATCAAGATTCATCGAGAAGCGAATCAAGCAAGCAAATGGAGATCCTTTGAAGCAACGCCGACCTTCATCCGAGCAAGAGATCCATGACGATCCGCGACTCAAGAAGATTGAAGCGAAGCTAATTTCGGCGGATTTAATTACCTCCTCAAATCTTATAAGCTCGAGTTGAGTGAATTGTACCTAATCATCGATTAATAAAGGTGAATATTGTAAATCTTGTTTTTCTTTACATTCTTGCATTATGAAAATTTATCGATTCTTGATTCGTTCTTTTTTCATGATGTGTGAGTGAAATCTCCGCTTGTATCAGAATCGAGAAAATAGGTAGATGATGATGATTAAATTCTTGAACGATTCTTAAATCTTATGGGTTTTGTAAACTTTAGGAAACTGAATCATTGAAAACCTAATTTGAGCGAGATCGCTTTCTTGAATATTTTAGCTCCAAATTAGAGATCAACGATCGGTGATTTAATTTGCTAGAGGCTAGAATTTGAATGATAATCAATGAAAGGATAAGGGATGATGATGAAGAAACCCTAGTTTCTTCAATAGATCCCTAATTCTCATTGATGGTCATCAATCTAGCAACAAATTTTCAATAGATAAGAATTTATAATAATTATTATTCATCATTACTATCAATTGGATCGATTCCGACAAGCCTCTTTACAAATCTTGATAATTCAAACAATTTAGGAACATTTTTTGATTCTTGATTTTAGATCTTTACTTTCTTTAAGTTTCTTGAATATGAAAACTCACAAATCTTGAATCAATTTTATTGCAATTTCTTTTATCTTTTAATTTTCGACTTAACTTAAACAATAACAAGCAAATCACACTTTCTCAGTGGACGATCCGCATTCACCGACGAAACTACAATAGACACCGTTAATTGATTGCGGTATAAATTTCTTTGATTGTGAAACATTTTATATACGACACGAAGGGAATAATCAATCAAATGGCGCCGTTGCCGGGGATAGTGTGCGAATTTGTTCGTTTTTGTAATTTGAGTTGGAAAATTTATTATTCCATCAGTTTTTTAGATCAAAATTCGCACAAGCGCTTAACGATTTGTTGTGATTTGTTGCAAGGAGATCAGGAATCTCTAGAGCGAGAGGAAAAATTTTCAAAGCATCTCAGGAAGTTCAGTGAAGGAAACAGAAGCATCTGCACGAATTTTTTGTGCAGAGATCTCATCTTAAGACCGCGCATCCGCGGCCAATTGTTGCATCTCGCGGCGGTTCCGCGGTGATTCAGAAGCTTTACAGCTTCAAACTTCTCTGGTATATTATGTACTTTCTTATCTCCTCCCTGCTCTATCCATTAACCAATTTCTGCAGGATTCTTTGCAAAAATTCGCAAAGCTGCAAAAAGAAAAAAATTGTGCGTGTTTGATCTTGGTTGTTTGCATTTTTTAATACGGAAATTAAGGGGCAAAGACCAGATTCAGATTAGGTGGGGAGTTCATTACCCTTCCTAAGCCCCAAAAATCACAAACTTGCATCCGCATCACCTTCATTAATTAAAAGAAATCTAGACAAGACTCTAAGGACCGTCGTGCTCAATTAGGACAGAAGGAGGTCAAGGGTAATCTATTGTTTATCCGCGTTTCTTTTGTAGTGTCTAAGGCAAGTGTGTCTAAGGCAAGTGGTTACTTAATTAGGCCCACTACTTACGTAGTGGAGAACCTCCCACTTACCTGGTACTTACCTGGCCACAGGAGAGACAAAGAGGCAGTAGTGGATCTATCTTGTGACTTGTCTTCTAGAAGTCTAGGAGCGATCTAGAGACTTGACCTAGGTGACCACTAGATTTAGGGTTGCTTGTGCATTGTTTGTGTGAATTTTTCAAAAATCCGTACTTTTTTTTCAAACCAAACACCAAACTCATTTTTTCCTTAATTATCACTTAACGCTGCCACTTGTGCTAAACCACTTAGTGCATGTTCGGCTGGACACGGGATTCTAGTGCCCGTCTTGTTCGCGTTCCTCCTATCGACTCCGAAGTCGGTAACTCTATGTCTACTTTTTCTTCACCCACTTCCACACCCACTTCGATGGACAATTCTCTATCGAATTTCTTTAACACTACTCTGCCACCGCCCGCAGGTGCACAGAATCCGCCCCACATCTCTCTCCAAGAGAGATGTTACCCTATGCGAGGTCCTCTTTCGACCTGTCTCACCATTCCACCAGCCAATGGGGACAACTTTGAAATCAAACCACAATACATCAATCTTCTACCCAAATATCACGGTCTCGAGTCTGAAGACGCATACGTCTTTATTACCAAATTTGAAAATGTATGCGCTATGATGGGTACTTCACAGCTTTCTGTGGATGCTATGAGATTACGTCTTCTCCCATTCACTTTGTGCGATATAGCCGAGAAATGGCTTTATAACACAGCCGCACATTCTATTTCGAACTGAGGAGAATTCGTAACAGCTTTCCTAAAGAAATTCTACCCCAATCATAAGACAGCTCGAGTCCGTAGCGAAATAAATCAATTTACCCAGCTTCCAAATGAACCATTCTTGAAGTGTTTTGAACTCTTCAAGGATCTGTTAGTTCAATGTTCTCTTCACGGAATTCCTAGATGGGATCTGTGCAGAATCATATATGAGAGCATTAATCCTACAACAAAACAGAACCTTGAATCTATGTGTTAAGGCACCTTCATGAATAAAGATGATGGTGAAGCCTGGAGATTTTTAGAAGATTTCGCTGAAAATTTTTTACAGTGGGAGAGTATAAACCAGTCATCGTCTAGGGGTGGCATTCACCAAATTGATGTTTCCATAGGAGTTAGAGCTGAAATGGCAACAATGCAAAAGAAACTCGAAACTATGGAACATAAATTTTTAGCAGCCTCCCCAAATCAGATGTCACTCCCCAAAACTGTCTGTGGATGTTGTTCTGATCCATCTCATCTTACGGAAGAATATCCATTGAATTCTCCATTTCAAGGTCAAGAGCAAACCAAAGCTGCTTTCCAACAAAGACCTAGAAACGATCCGTATTCTTCCACTTATAATCAGGGTTGGAGGAATCACCCTAATTTTGCTTGGAACCAACAACAAAACCAAAACACGGTTCCAAATCAAAATAATTTCCAAAGGGCTCCTCCACCACAACAGCAACCACTTCAACTGAGTCAGCACCCCTACCAATCATTAAACTTTCAAAACCCGGTCAACACACCTGCACCGTATAATCCTTTGCAGTTGACCGGTTCTGATGAATCCTCTTCACTCGCACAAACCATGAATTTGATTCTGAAAAATTTCATGCAAGTTTCGGCCGAGATTCAGTCTTCTGTCGATGATATAAAGAAAACCTCCACCTCCTAAGCTGAGAGTATAAAATCGATGGAAGCACAAATTGCACAATTAAAAGCCGAAATGAGTGCTAGAGAGAAAGGGAAACTTCCGTCTCAACCCCTACCGAATCCTGGGCATTCGCAATACTACAATGTGAATGCCATCACAACGTTGAGATCTGGAAGAGTGCTGAATAATCACATTGGGGAAGAGATTGATGATAATGAAAAATCTATCAATAATACCCCGGCTGACACTTTTCCTTCCACATCTACTTCTACTTCTAATCCTACTTTATCTACCCCACCACCTTCTTGCGAGCCTATTCTTCGTTTTCCTTAAGGCTCAACACCTCAGCATACTTCTTCTAGTCCACTAAAGACGATCCCCACTCCTATTCTGGGATCACTTCCACACACACCACCTTCTCCAAAGTTGGACCCAGCTCTTATTGCCAAAATTCCTTATTCGAATCGATTAAGGGGAAACAAATTGAGTCCACATATGGAGAAGATTATGTAAATGTTCAAACAGGTTAACATCAACATCTCTCTCCTAGAGGCTATCCAACAAGTCCCCGCTTATGCGAAAATTCTCAAAGACTTGTGCACTAGGAAGAGTAAGACTCAAGTGCCCAAAAAGATTTTCATGACTAATAATATTAGCACCGCTTTTACCCCACATTTACCAAAGAAACGTAAGGACCCGGGATGTCCTACGATATCCATTTCTATTGGGGGTAAAAACATTAACCGTGCTTTACTTGACCTTGGCGCAAGTGTTAACCTGCTTCCATATTCTGTCTATAAGCAGTTAGGGATTGGAGAGTTGAAACCTGCTCATTGCACTCTCCAAATGGCAGACCGTTCAATATCCTAACCCAGGGGTGAACTGGAGGATGTGTTGATAAAAGTCGGAGAAATCATATTCCCTGTAGACTTTATTGTTCTTGATACACAACCTGTAGCAAACCCACGGAACCAAATTCCAGTGATTCTGGGTCGACCATTCCATACCACTTCCAATGCTGTCATTAACTGTCGAAACGGTTCTATGAACCTATCTTTTGGAAAAATGACAATTGAACTGAACATCTATAAAATTGAAAGTCAGCCGTCTGAACCCTCTGTTCACATACTTGATGTCTGTACTGTCCATGAGATTGCTCCTGAAATCTGCAAAGTTGATGAACTTTGCTTTGAAGATCTCGACGACACTAGCACATCAATGTTTGATCTTGCACATCTTAGTGAGGACACTCTTTCCATTCTTGAGTCTGACACTCTTAACTCATCACTTTCCGAGTCTGTATCTTTTGTAGGCTACGAACTTCTTTGTGACTCTGAATATCATTCGATGACCCCACCTTCTATAATTTCTCCGCCAGCATTAGATCTCAAACTTTTACCTTCTCATCTTAAATATGCATATTTATGTGAGAATGAGTCTTTACCCGTGATCATATCCGCTTCTCTATCCTCATAGCAAGAGAATGCGCTTTTGACGGTATTGAGATCTAACATGAAGGCGTTTGGTTGGACTATGGCTGACATCAAAGGGATTAGTCCCTTGATTGTAGAACATCATATACATCTGATGGATGAAACCAAGCCAACCCGAGAACCACAGAGACGGTTAAACCCCGTCATGAAGGATGCGGTGAAGAAAGAAATCGTCAAATGCCTTGACAATGGTATCATTTACCCAATCTCCGATAGCCAATGAGTAAGTCCAATTCATGTCATCCCTAAGAAATCTGGCATCACGGTCATAACAAATGAGGCAAATGAGTTAATCCAGACACGCGCTCAAACTGGGTGGCGTGTATGTATTGATTATAGAAAACTCAATGCCACAATGAGGAAAGACCACTTTCCTCTACCTTTCATTGACCAGATGTTAGAACGCTTAGTTGGACGAGAATATTACTGCTTCATGGACGGATACTCTGGCTATAACCAGGTCCCTATTGCCAAAAAGGATCAAGACAAAACCACATTTACTTGTCCTTTTGGTACTTTTGCTTATAGATGCATGCCCTTTGGGTTATGCAATGCACCCGCTACATTTCAGCGGTGCATGATAGGGATATTCTCGGACATGGTCGAGAATTTTTCTGGAGATTTTCATGGATGATTTCTCGATATTCGGAGATTCTTTTGATGACTGCCTATCTCATCTTGACGCAATTCTTACTCGTTGTAAAGAGAAGAACTTAACCTTGAATTGGGAAAAATGCCATTTCATGGTCCAAGAAGGAATTGTGCTTGGACATGTTATTTCACGGAAAGGCATTGAGGTTGACAAAGTTAAAATAGATGTCATTCAAAACTTTCTTCATCCCAAATGCGTCAAGGATATACGATCCTTTCTTGGCCATGCAGGCTTTTATCGGAGATTCATTAAGGATTTTAGCAAAATTGCTAGACCCTTAACTCTTCTCTTGGCCAAGAACACAACCTTTCACTTTGACTCGGATTGTGAGGCAGCATTTGACTCACTTAAACACTCTCTCACTACAGCCCCCATTCTATCATCTCCAGATTGGAACCACCCTTTTGAGCTTATGTATGATGCATCAGATTTTGCAGTTGGTACAGTCTTAGGACAGCACATTGAAAAGATGCCACACGTGATCTATTATGCAAGAAAGACCCTAAACGATGCTCAAATTAATTATACAATTACTGAAAAAGAACTTTTGCCAGTTGTATTCACATTAGAAAAATTCAGGCCTTACTTGATTGGCTCACCAATTGTTGTGTACACTGACCATTCCGTCTTGAAACATCTTTTGGCAAAGAAGGATGTTAAAAGTAGGCTAATACGTTGGATCCTTCTATTACAAGAATTTGATCTTGTTATTAAAGATAAGAAAGGATGTGAAAACGTTGTAGCCGACCATCTGTCACGCATCTCTTCTTCACCTATGACCTTACCGATCAATGATTCTTTTCCAGATGAACAACTCTTGAATGTATCCGACGAACTTTGGTTCAAGGATATTGTGAATTATCTTGCTACGGGACTAATTCCCCGCGAATGGTCGAAACAGGACAAACATCGATTTCTATCCCAAGTAAATCATTTTTACTAGGATGGACCCTATCTGTATAAGTATTGTCCTGACCAGATCATTCGCAGATGTGTCCCTAATGATGAATTCATGAGTGTTCTATCTTTTTGTCATGATCAGGCATATGGGGGTCATTTCGGTCCTCGAAAGACGGCGGAGAAGGTTTTGCAATGCGGTTTCTATTGGCCGACTTTGTTCAAAGATGCATTTGATCATTGCAAAACCTGTGCACAGTGTCAACACACGGGTAAGATTTCCCGGAGAAATGAGATGCTACTTCAACCCATCTTGGTGGTTGAAATTTTCGACGTTTAGGGTATTGACTATGGGTCTTTTTCCCAACTCTTTCGGGAATTTGTATATATTGCTTGTGGTTGATTACGTCTTGAAATGGGTTGAAGCTAGTCCTTGTCACACTAATGACAAAAAGGTTGTCATTAAGTTCTTAAAAGAAAACATCTTTTCGCGATTTGGACACCCACGTGCTATCATTAGCTATAACGGGACGCATTTCTGCAATCGGTCTTTCGAGAGTTTGATGCAGAAATATGCAATCAACCACAAACTTTCCACACCCTTCCATCCCCAAACGAGCGGGAAAGCTGAGGTTTCAAACAGACAAATCAAACAAATTTTGGAGAAAACTGTTTCTAAAAATCGAAAAGATTGGTCAACCAAATTGACGGATGCTCTTTGGGCGTTCCGAACTGCATATAAAACCGATCTAGGTATGTCTCCTTACAGATTAGTGTTTGGAAAGGCTTGTCACCTTCCGGTCGAGATTGAGCACAAAGCAATATGGCCATTAGAGAACTTAATTTTGACTTAAATCATGCCTGCAACTTTCGGAAGCTGCAATTAAACGAGTTAAGCGAACTCCGCGATGAAGCTTACGATAATGCTGTGATTATAAAGAATCGGACTAAGGTATTTCACGATAAAAACATTTTGAGAAAAACTTTTACACCTGGTCAACAAGTCCTTCTTTATAATTCAAGACTCCATCTTCATGCGGGTAAACTACGATCTCGGTGGAAAGGACCTTTTGTTGTGCTGTATGTATACCCGCACGGGGCAGCTGAGGTTGAAAATGTTGAAAACAATATATTTTTCAAAGCAAAATGGACATAGATTAAAACCATATTTTTCCACTGACCCCACGGAGGAGCTCCTGTTTTTACAGGAGCCGCTTTATCTTGATTAAAATTCCGTCTCACCTCCATGTCTTGTAAAATACTGTATCATCTTTAGAATGGAGGTGAGTGAAAAGAATAAGTTTGGGGGAGGATTTTCACGATCATATTTATTGCCCCCATTAATAAATTTCCTCCCAGGCTTACAGGTTTTTGTGATCCAGCAAATGGAAACAGTGAGGACACTGTTGAAAACAAGTTTGGGGGAGATTTGTGCTTATTTATGCAACATTTTGCATCATACTTTACATAAGCACGAAACTTTTAAAAACATAAATAAATAAATAAATAAAATAAATAAATAAATTCAAAAGATAAAAATATTTAATATTTAATTTGATAATAAAAGATTAGATAGTGAAAACTTACATCCAAAAGATTGGAAAAATTTAAGAAAACCAAGAAAATTAAAAGTTTTCTTAAACGAACTAGTAATAAATAGTTATGAGCCGTTGTCCCAAGGGTTAGTAAGATGAAGGAAATCACTAATCTGAAGATAAAAATAAGTCTGAAAAATAGTTCCTATTCTGGAAGCCAAACATTTGAATGTTGATACCCTACTATACGCACTTACACACGTCTTGAAGCTCGGGATAGTAGAGGATACCTTAAAATGCCCTTGTCTAAAAGCCAAAGTATGAAGGAAATTATAAATGAATAAAATATAAAATGGTGTAGAAAAATGAACACTGGTTTTGTTATCACCAAGGCAGCAATAAAAAAATATAGCGAGGGTGTTTCATCACCTAGTACCTTAGACCAACTGGTTTGGGAGTCACTGCTAAGCCTTAGGTGTTGCGAGACGAGGAAAATATTAATACGCCTAATAAGCAAGCACATAAGTAATCGGTCGGTTAGTACCTCAAGAAGTATTAACGGTCGCATGAAAAATGTGTGAGCAATCTCATCTAAATATTCACTGACTAAAAAGTACTGAGGTAGATTGATAAGAGTATGATAGCTTAAATTGAATTCTCCGAGTGTAGGGATGTCTTTTACACACACGTAGGGGTATATGATCGGTGTTTAGAAGAAAGGTAGGGATGAAGAATAAGGACGATGTTTTATTGAGAGATGATGTGATTTCTAACATCTTTTCATGACTATTAAAATATGGCTCATAACAACCGAAAAGCTAGTATAGTTGGAAACTCTAATTTTCAAAGTATTTCTTTTACAATTCTTATCTTTCTATGTAATTTTCACGGTCTTCCTTTTATTATTGGATTTTGTAGGTGCAATCCGCTGAAAACCCTCAGGAGACAACACTCCTCCTACTAGGGACACCTAGAGGTTTAAAGGCTTGTTGCACGTGCTCAGTGCAATCGTGTTGCCTACGAAAGTGTGCTAGTTAGTTTTTTTCTTATATTTTCTCCTTCTCTTTAATAAAACAAGTTTGCTCGAGATGACCCAAATTAAGTTTGGGGGAATTTAATCAGTCGAAAATATTGCATTTTTAACACAGCAATTTCCCTACTATTTGTAATCATCTAAAGGTGTTTGGTATAAATATAGCACATATTAGCAATTTGTCTGCAAAAATACCAAATAACATGTGTTATACATTATAACCAGCATTATGAGGGAAATTGTGTGTTTATTATTGCATACGTGATCTTTTGTATATCAAACACTTGTCTCGAGATTGTGTGCAGGAAATTCTCCAGGTAAAAGAGCCGGAACTGCTAAAAGTGCTGATAAAATACGTCAAGTCCAAGACTTGTGATTTGGCAGTAAATAAGAAAGTATAAAAAGATTCCAGACATAAAATAAGTCCCTAAGGATTAGCACCAAATCAACCTGAGAATTCTATGCAGAGATCACCTCAAAAGGCCCCGGGTCAGGCCGATCCTCCGCGGATCTGCGACCGCGTTGACTCGTCGGCGGTTGGTCATGTTGTAGAAGTCTCCTTTTAAATGGCAAAACATCTTCAAGACACTTCAGTTGCTAGAGATCTCCAGAAGCTTCCCCTCAAACAGCCAAGCTTCTTGTGCAAGCTTCATAACAACCAAGCTTCCAAGAGAAGCAAAACCTAGCTTTTAGGAGAAGCTTGAGGGGAAAGCTATAAAAAGGGACTTAGAGCTTCATTAAAAAGGTTGTTCAATAATTCCAAACACATATTGAGTGACACAACTTGTGATCCAAAACCCTAGCCTCAAATCTAATTCAAAAGCCAAATCAAGATTCATCGAGAAGCGAATCAAGCAAGCAAATGGAGATCCTTTGAAGCAACACCGACCTTCATCCGAGCAAGAGATCCATGACGATCCGCAACTCAAGAAGATCGATGCGAAGCTAATTTCGGCGGATTTAGTTACCTCCTCAAATCTTATAACCTCGAGTTGAGTGAATTGTACCTAATCGTCGATTAATAAAGGCGAATATTGTAAATCTTGCTTTTCTTTACATTCTTGCATTATGAAAATTTATCAATTCTTGATTCGTTCTTTTTTTCATGATGTGTGAGTAAAATCTTCGCTTGTATCAGAATCGAGAAAATAGGTAGATGATGATGATTAAATTCTTGAACGATTCTTAAATCTTATGAGTTTTGTAAACTTTAGAAAATTGAATCATCGAAAACCTAATTTGAGCGAGATCGCTTTCTTGAATGTTTTTGCTCCAAATTAGAGATCAACGATCGGTGATTTAATTTGCTAGAGGCTAGAATTTGAATGATAATCAATGAAAAGATAAGGGATGATGATGAAGAAACCCTAGTTTCTTCAATAGATCCCTAATTCTCATTGATCGTCATCGATCTAGCAATAAATTTTCAATAGATAAGAATTTGTAATAATTAGTATTCATCATCACTATCAATTGGATCGATTCCGACAAGCCTCTTTACAAATCTTGATAATTCAAACAATTTGGGAACATTTCTTGATTCTTGATTTTAGATCTTTACTTTCTTTAAGTTTCTTGAAAATGAAAACTCACAAATCTTGAATCAATTTTATTGCAATTTCTTTTATCTTTTAATTTTCGACTCAACTAAAACAATAATGAGCAAATCACACCTTCTCAGTGGACGATCCGCATTCATCGACGAAACTACAATAGACACCGTTAATTGATTGCGGTATAAATTTCTTTGGTTGTGAAACATTTTACATATAACACGAAAGGAATGATCAATCACCGAGCTTCATCCGAGCAAGAGATCCACGACGATCCGCGACTCAAGAAGATCGATGCAAAACTAATTTCGGCGGATCTATTTACCTCCTCAAATCTTGTAATCTTTGAGTGAATTGTACCTAATCGTCGATTAATAAAGGTGAAAATTATAAATCTTAATTCTCTTTACATTCTTGCATTATGAAAATTTATCGATTCTTGATTCTTCCATTTTTCATGATGTGTGAGTGAAATCTCCGCTTGTAGCGGAATCGAGAGAATAAGTAGATGATAATGATGAAATTCTTGAACAATTCTTAACTCTTATGAGTTTTGTAAACTTTAGGAGATTGAATTATCGAAAACTTAATTTGAGCGAGATCACTTGAATGTTTTCGCTCCAAATTAGAGATCAACGATCGGTGATTTAATTTGCTACAGGCTAGAATTTGAATGATAATCAATGAAAAGACAAGGGATGATGATGGTGAAATCCTAATTTCTTCAATAGATCCCTAAACCTCATTAATCGTCATCGATCTAGGAACAAATCTTCAATAGATAAGAATTAGTAATCGTTAGTATTCATCATCACTATCAATTGGATCGATTCCTACAAGCTACTTTACAAATCTTGATAACTAAATTGATTGGGACATTTCTTGATTCATGATTCTAGATCTAAATTCTTTATGTTTTCTTAAAATCAAATCGCACAAATCTTGAATCATTTTCTTTTATCTTTTCTTTTCAACTCAAATAAAACGATTTCGAACAAATCACACTTTCTCAGTGGACGATCCGTTCTCATTGACGAAACTACAATAGACACCGTCAATTGATTGCGGTATAAATTTCTTTGGTTGTGAAACATTTGCAAATACACACGAAGGATGATCAATCAGGTGACTGATATGATCATCATCTACTGCTGGTGTATTGACGAGTCATTAGAGTCCTACACAGAAGTTTCCTAGCTTATGCGAAATGAAGTAGGGCACATATGTGATATTTGCAGGACCGAGATTAATACGTGTATGTGATACCGTATTCCAATCTCGCGATATAGGTTATATGTGATATAACCGGATTGTTGAATCAAGTGTTGATTCAATGATATGTTATATGTATATGTGATATGCATATAAATGATATTAGTCGGTTGTATGCGATACAACCGGGTTATTAAATCAAGTGTTGATTTAATAATTTAATGTGTAATTATATATTTGATATATTAATATACATTAACTAATATTAGCTCACTTAAGATAATATTTTCTCTTTGTACATTTAATATATATATGATATATGTTAATGTATTTATTTTGTGTCATGCTAGATGATACATTGGACTTGGGTGTATGAGACTCACACCACACTTAAGATAATGTGGGGTTTTAATTATTAAGGGAAATCAAAATTAGGTGGTAATTAGTCATGGCTTGAAACTTGGAGAAGCTTGTAGAAACCATTGACTTAGTCCACTAATTTTGTTTTACTCTAAATATTTATTAACCTAATCATTATCTTTAGCCATGGTTAAGCCTCTACATGAGTTATATATGACATTTTCTCACCCATGGTTTATTAGTTAATCACTTATTCATTTTTTTCATTTCCTTCATTTTGCTTTCTAGCTTTGAGTGGGTAAAGGAAAGAAAGAGAGAAAAATTATTCTAAAGTGAACAAAATTCCTACTTCTCCAATCTATACCAAACTAACCATTTAGTATTGGTTGTTTCTTCACTAGTTCATCAATTAGTGAAGAGGTAGCTTGAGTAAGAGATTTTTCGACGTAGATCATCTTCGGCCTCGAAGATCCTTGAGCAAGCTCATTCCTTTCACCTCGTGGAGCCAATGGAGAGTCCGGGACACCACTACTTGGAGCAAAAGGGACTACTACATGGAGCTTTAGAAATGAAGGACTGGTCTACAAAGGTTGTATTCCAAATTCACTTAGTGTAAAGTAGTTTACATGTGTTTTAAACCCTAATCCTCTAATTAGATCCTTCGTTATGGGTTGTTTAGCACTCTTGGTTTTTTAAAATTGCATGCTTGATGCCCTAGAAAACATGGTGAGGGTGCTAAGAAATCCTTTAGTGGTATCAGAGCCAAGCTAGAGATTTTGACGATGTTAGTACAATTACGAAACCGAAACAACTCCGAAACCTCGAAACAAAATCCCTAGTTTCTGTCGTTTTTAAAACGTTCTCTAAATTTTTTTTAAATAAGTACAGAATGTTACATATGATGTAACATGAACACCAGAGAAAATTGAGCCCATTCCACCGGATTTTTCCCGGCGAAAAGTAGAAAAAAAAACGGCCTCACCGGTTTTGCAATGTTGTTTGGGCATCATTTTCCTCTTGTGTTCCAGTCCCTGGGGTTTGGTGTTTCAAGTATTGTTTGTTTTTGCTAAAGATTGCATATGATGTTATCTTTCTGTAATGGCAATTCGGAGTGTTTTGTATTCGTAACTTTAACATCGTTTCGGGTTTTATATTGATATGTGATACAATATTTGGAATCCACAATAATTAGTTTTGTGAAAACTAGTTTGAATTTTGTAAACCGAGCAATTTAGTCTCATTTGATCGGTTGCTACGAGGTTTTGATATGGATCAAAACTCTGTCGCAATCACGTAGTGTACGCGGATACTCGTCGGGTAACATTACTAGATAGCCACGGCCCATAGCCCCGACCAAGTGACTGTAGGAGAACCCCGTTGCCAAAAGCATCCCCCCGGGTGCTCGCGGCCACAGTGTTCCGCCTAAGTGCACTTCGTCGACGGCATCGGGGGGTGCGGCCGTCTACTAAAGTTTCCGACGAGCATTAGATCAGGTTGTCGGGAATCTTGTTGAATTACCCGACTGGTTATTGTTGGATATAGAGCCCTCAAAGTCAATTATTGGATCGCAGGTACGTGATTGCAATGATTGAGGAGGACCTATACCGGTAGGACAGTCTTACTCGAGATGATAGTATGCTATATGGTTTGCCTTTATCAGTCGTGTACAGGTTCAGGTGACTGATCACTGTTACACGTTGATAGAGCCCTTAGGATCTTGCTTGACTACCAACAGTATGATGGCGATCATATACGTGAGAGTTGGGTAGTCTATAAGCACATCCTTAAAAGTGGTCCCTAGTCGTGGGAGTTTCGAGACAGGGCGTCGATACTCCGGAGTAGACTAGTGTATACAGTCGAGACCCCGACGAGGGACGGTGGCCGGTCTCACAAGCCACTGGTGTCAGTTGGATCACCTAAGATGTATACAGGTGCTCATTGGGTTATGAGTACACCGTACAGGACTCGCCGGGAACCTGCAGTTGGTATTATACCTAGCGTCAGATAGCAGTTCCCTGGTGACATGTGTACAGGTTAGTTCATCGACCTGAGCTCGTCATTTGTCTCGTGTGAGTTCCCACTGTGCTTTGATTTCTACCCTACCACGGCTCAAAGGAGTCGTGCAAACAGGTATTTTTTAGGTACAGTCCCAAACCACATGGAGGCAGGTGAGCGGATCGGCAGGGGATTCGTCTCTCCCGGTATTGGGGGTGAGATCGCGCTGTGTCTAGGAGAGCCATTACACAAAGCCCTCGGCCGAGGCAGGAGATTTAATGGTAGGTACTCCAGTAGTATCTCAGGGTGTCCTGGGCTACACTCCGACACGACTTATACCGCTATTGGGGGTCTGACGTTACCAGCCCCCTAGGCCCGATATGCGATACTCATAGACGAACGGACCTGACTGTATGTACATTGTCACTGTTAAGCTCAGTAGGGTTCCAGGATGAGTTCGCTCATCGGCTTCCCTTGAGGTCAGTACATGGGCAGCCGTTACACACTGCTAGTGCCGCTGACGTGCTTGTGGTTAAACCCACTGCCAGGGTACAGCCGAGTCATTAGAGTCCCCCACAGAAAGTTTCCCAAGTTCGGGCGAAACGTTGTAGAGGCCATATGGTTTTATGGCAGGGTTCGGAAAATGCACATGCATTTACGTACGTGTCATATTTCGGGCAGATAATACTGGTGGGCTTTGGTTTAAGCCGGATCTGAGTATTATACTTTGTAGATATAATATCTTTGTCTCCGTTGCATTTGTATTCGGTCGTAATACAAATGCGGGTATGTTTATACTGTTACGGGGTTATCCTAAAATTCGTTTCGGGATCGCTTTTGGAAGTTGTCAGTTTTCTATCACCCGTCTTAAACATTCGGTTTAATGGGGATTTATCTTTTCTTCATTAGGTGAGTCATGAGGGTGAGTCGTGAGGAAGTTTCTAGAAATGGTGACTAGGTTAGTGACTCATTGTTTGCATTAATGAGATGATGAGGTGTTTTAAATGAGTCGCCATTTGCATTAATGGGTTTTGGTTTTTGCTTAGGATATTTCTTCTTGATATTATTCCTTAAGGTTACCCCCTTTGCTCCTACACTCACCCTCCTCCTTTCCTATATATGGTCGGCCCCTCCTCCCCCTCCTTGGAGAGAGAGAAAAAAATGGTTGTTGATTAAAAAGTTTATGGAATTTGGTTCATGGAAATTTGATAGCTCATTTCTCATTTCATTCCATTCAAAAGGCAACTTCATTAACCGTTCATCCATGGTTTTGGATGAAGCGAGACAAAGTGTTCTACTCGTTCTCAACTTCATCTTGGTCATCTCTTTTAGCAGACTTGACGACCGAGTTGCCTCGGTATAGAGGCGGGAGCTCGTTTAAAGATCCGTAGATGTGGTGCCACCTCGACGAGGAGCCAGGAGATCGGAGCAGCCGCAACAAAGCGTGGGATGATGGTTAAAGAACAAAGGACTCGGATCGTTCGGTATAACCTTTCTACCCATTTTGTAGTTTGTTAGTTTAGCGTTAATGGCAGATCCGGGTTATAGTATGCGATAGCGCCAGTTATAAAAGTTTTTGTTCTGCATTTGGCATCAGATTGACGGTCGGGGCGCTACCGTAGACTTACATGATATCAAAGCCACGCCATTAAGCTTTACTAACTTGTTCTAACGCGTTTAAAACAACGATCGAGCGAAATTTCCGAAAACGCAATTTTCTGTGTAAAGTTTCTGTCGAATTTTTAAACAGGTCTAAAAATTATTTTGAGCATCTCAGAAAATCGAGCAGGCTTTTTTATGAATTCTGATGAAATTTGGTTCAGTGACTCCACAGTACTGCCGCGGAACCGCCGCACAAACCATGGTTTGGACGCGGTTCCACTGCAGGTTTGGAGCATCACAGTACCAATTTTCTACAGTAGGGTCTTTATTGAAAATTGTGGTTTCTGGAATATTTCTTTTGGGCCCAGATTGTGTTACTGTACAGCAGATGTACGTGGGGCCCACTTCGGGAAGTTTTGTCGATCGGAATTTTAAACTTGTTAGTTTACAGTACTTACATTATATCTCCGACCGTGAATGTCATTCGATCGGTAAATTGCGTCTAATTGCTATAGCTCTTTTAGACGGGTTTGCGAACGTGACATTCGCGTTGATGTTCTGTGTTGTGCTGTGATGTTGCGGATTTATCGTGGTGGATAGCAGTGTGCAATGGTAGTGCAGTTTGGATTTATTTGTATATTTGATATTGCGGGACGAGCGTCCAACATGTGGACTGCCGTCACTGCCTGTTTGTATAATATTCTTTTGGGACACGACCGGGCTGAGGTCGATGTACCCGTTGTACATATTTTTCATTTCTGTACTAGGTTTTACCCCACGACAGAGTGCATGGATAGCCGGGTTCTGGAGGGCAACGGGTCCGCATCTCATGGTTTTGAGAGGCAGAGGGGCCTCACTTTAGAATTTGCAGACTATTCGCCACACTCGTAGGGGGTACAGGTTGACCCAAGGAGGGGTGCCCAAGATTACCGGATTCCGTGAAGTGCTGGGTGGTCTATTCACTTGGCTGTAGGGGGCTACCTCGCTTCAGGTTTTGGTGGGTAACTTGCCACACCCGTAGGGGTCTAGGTTTCATTGCACAGGCTATCCACACGACCAGGGGAACGTCAAGTTTCAGCAGCAGCTCTGTGAAACCCGGGGATCCCAGTTTATCTGTATTGTTCTGTGATGCCTATTACTTTTCTGTAATGTTGCATATTATCATGCCTGGAGCGATTATTGTATATTGGTATATATACTATTAGATGTTGTATATGTTTTGCACCCGCGCTAGTCCAGTCCCCGCTCTGTCGTTAGTTAAGTAACCTAACAGGTGATGACGGGACCCAGTGACGAACGCGGATGGCATATACGTACATTTTATTTTCGTTCTTTTCTGGTATGATTAATTGATGGGACTGCGTTGATTCTGATCAATGCAAAGGAAAACAAACATGTTTGGATGTTGTTGGAACAGTTTTAAAAAGTGTTATTACAAAGACGTTTTCTTTTGTTTTGCACAGTGGTATTCAGTTGGAATATCCTGCACCTCATTCGACGAGGCAAGGGCCGATATCCCTTCACCGGGAGTGACCCCTTGGGCAGAAGTTTGCGTCAGGGTAATAACTTCACTATAGTCGATTACATATTGCTTTGCATCGCGGTATTCAGTTGGAATATCCTACACCTTATTCGACGAGGCAAGGGCCGATATCCCTTCACCGGGAGTGACCCCTTGGGCAGAAGTTTGCGTCAGGGTAATAACTTCACTATAGTCGATTACAAATTGCTTTACATCGCGGTATTCAGTTGGAATATCCTGCACCTCATTCCACGAGGAAAGAGCCGAGATCTCTTCACCGGGAGTGACCTCTTTAGCAAAGGTTTTCGCCACTATATTTTTATAAAAAGCTATCAGGTTCCTTCAACGAGATCAAGTTCATTACGTTAAAGGTTTTTCGCCAAAAACCAGCCGTAGCCCTCCTCCATCATTTCATATGAATGGTCAGTAGTATTCAGGCTATGTTGGTTTGGCCCTTAGTCAAGACATAGTGATTGGTAGCTGCTGGGGTGTTCACATGTTGCATAAATAGATGCGTTGGTTTGGGACAGTCGTACAGCCTTGTTGGCCCTTAGTCAAGGGCGAGTAGAGGTGGGTTCAAATTTACAAGATAATGATAGGAAGAACTTGACATGCGACTTATGATGGGTTGGCCCTTAGTCACGATCATAAGAGCATGGGGTAAAAATCATATCGGGAGTTTCTAAAGAAACTGAAACTTGCCAGGCATGCGCATACCTTCTGGAGTGTGATAACGTGAGTGGATTCCGTCACGTTATCATGCGATGAGAGTTGGATCCCGATTCCCACTGATGAGTTGGTTTACTCTTCGGGTGATCCCGATTGATTCTTCTTTCAGGTTTGGAGGAGAATTTGACAGTACGGTTAGAGGTTTCCGGATTAGATAAAGTGATAACCATTCTGATCTAGGTTAGAGTGCACGCAGAGTGTTTCTTTTCTCTCTCTCTCTCTTTGGCAGCGACATTTGACCGACCCTAGACTATGACTCAGTGACCAAGTTGACCGAACCTTCTTAAAATACTGGCTTTTGGATTGTCCGAGTTGCATAAGTCATTGCCGCTCCTTCTTTTACCCTTTGAATTTCTCAGAACACCTCGTATTACTACGAACATCCACTTCCATTGGATAGATCCATCGTATGGTTATATACGAACTCGAAGGGATTTCTTCGAGGATGGATCAAGGTTCAGGAGAAATAGAATTGGTTTATTCAGTTGTCTTTTATTATCACCTTCTCTCAGGTTGTGAGGGCTCCTTGGCTTAGGAGAGTACACCTATTACGCTTATTAGATAGTCTTCTTCCAAACCATAGGCAGGTGCCGAAAGGTAGGGAATGAAGAAAACCAATTAGCCTAAATAGGGTGTACAGAAGGTAATATGTAAAGACAAAATAAAGGGATTAGAAAGAGGGCAAAGTAAATTGCGACTGCTATCATTCATGACCAAACCGCGTACTTCATCGCCACTCCTATTTCACCTTTGCTTTTTTCCCCAGTTCGGAAGAAATAGAATAAGGTATTATTCAGTTGTCTTTTATCATCACCTTCTCTCAGGTTGCGAGTACTCTTTGGTTTAGGAGAGTACACCTATTATGCTTACTGGATAGTTTTCTTCCAAACCATAGGCTGGTGCCGAACAGTAGGGAAGGAAGAAAACCACTTAGCCTAAAAGGGGTGTACAGAAGGAAATGACTAAAGACAAATAAAGGGATTTGGAGAGATGGCAAAGAAATATACGTTTAAAGTCATGAATTGGATTATGGAAGAGGCATTACTAGGAATACCAGGATACCCCTACGAAACATTTTCATGTTTCAGTTTCACTGTGCATTGTTAAAGGAAAACTGATTTCCTGATTAGAAACTTACTCCAGGGTATGTATTTACCAGTTATGATTCTCACATCTGTATGGTTTTACAGATGATGAGTGGGAGTAAGTTGTTGGGAATTAGGTGATCATCATCATTATACCGGAATTCGTTGTAATTGGTGATATTTGAGTAAGTCGCCTGGGTTTTTGCCAGACGGCATTTATTTGGTTTTGAGTATCCGTTGTTGTGTACCAATTTCAAAATGATATATCTGTACGTTTATTTTTATAAAATGAGATATAACTTTTTGATATTATGTCGATGACATTTACCTATATCAGTTGAAGATTGGGTAAGGAGCATTGAACAGCGGAGTAGTTCATTACCATAAGTACAGTTTTCAACCTACGATGCACAGGTTTTGAGCTATTAAACTCAACGTACTTATAGAGAGTATTGTATGTTGTCCAGTGTCCATCAGGACAAAGGGGTTGGTCCTCGTACTATGTTCTGTTTACTTGTGACTTCTCTAGTTTTTAGACAAGTGTTTCGTAGAAATACAAGGTCTAAGTTTTGATAAGTTGTGGGTATAAGAATAAAGTAGAGAACCAGATGTCGTAAGTATCGGGATTCTTCAAAAAGATCGAAGATGTAGATACTTGTGATTGGTATTCAGTTGATAGTAATGGTTTTGAAAAACTTGTTTCTCCTTCAGGTTACTCATAATTGGATGTATTCCTAAGTTGAGTAATGCTGATCAGCCTCTCTCCATTAAGTTGATATGCACTGGAGACAGCTGCATGATTAGAATCTGGTTCCAACTAAATCAGTGCCAAAGTTTCTATATTGGATATAGAATGGTTCATATCTTAACGATGTTAAGGTACGGGGAGTTGTCCAGCTTATGCTTAAAACCAGACACTGGATAACTCAGGGCACGTTTCTGTAATGGCAGTTTGTGGGTTGACCTGGGCTATGTCGAAGGTTGACTTTCTACCATCTGGAAGATCAATAGTGATATTGTTCTTGACTCGCCACAGTTTTAGTAAAATGGATTTTTTCAGAAAACAGTAGTGGGAGTATGGTAGAACTGGAAGTGATTCCAGAACCGCAAACGATTACGGAAAATTTAATAGGACCTATAGATTCAATCAGGTTTGACATTCAATTAGCCACTCCGTAGATATGGTGGGTAACCTCAGACACCCCAGAGGTACTCTGGTAGCCTCAAGGACGGTGACAGGGAGGTTCTTGTTTACCCAGACTTGACACTACTGTTGTTCTAGGCTATGAGACCCGGCAGGAGGTTAAGTATAGCGTCGTTCTAATCTAGCTTTAGAAGTGCACGTATATATTATTCTGACAGAGGGTTGTTGTGGTCAGTGGGAGCAGCGGAAGCATAGTGGGTAAGTAGCTTATGTCTATTTATAGACTTAAGCAGATATAGCGGAGACAGATCATCTAATTTTGATATGACAGTCATGGGTTTGACTTCATCAGAATAAAGGATGGATTTGTTATGAAGGCAGTAGGGTGTGATGTCCTGGTATTTGGATGACATACACAGAGTAGGAAGTAAAATTCCTATACTACGATCGGTTATACTGTGGTTGTCACACAGTTGTTTCTCCGGACAGGATATGGATATAATATCAGACATTCTGGTTTCTAGATCTATGGTTTTAGATCTCAATTTGGATAGTTTCCCAATGTGGGTACTTTGACAGTATTCTAATAGTATTTTAGAATAGATGACTCCTGGCATGGTGGTGTACCTGCAGGTGATGGAGTCACCCTCTCTAAAGATGTCTTACAGACTAAAGGGGAGAAAGATGTACATGATTGGCAGATTACTTTCTTAGGCAATTGAGTCAATCGTGAGATATCAAGTACCACATCAGATGTTGTTTTTGCACTAGATGCAATAAGTTTCTATTAATCCAATCCTGAAGAAACATAAGGAAGCGGTTTTAGAACATAAGTGCATGTTCTACGGATTTGATGACGGCAGCCTCCTTCGAGGGATGGTTATCATTCAAGGCTTCAAAGGTGACATGGATGACAGAGTGATTGTCAGAGTTATAGTTTTCCCTCTGACGAAGGGGGCAGTATTATGGACAGGTGGTCCAAGAGGATACTGTGGGAGGCTTGGTGCTGGACACTGATTAGGTTCAGTTGTCGATACAGTCTAAGAAGTTTGGATTTGGAGTTCATTTATGAACTAGGTCCCATCAGATATCCAGACATATTCTAAGACAGGTATTGCTCAATTCGGGAGATGGCTTTCTCCGCGAACTTGAGATTAAGAGAGACATAGAAAGAAACATCGGGGCGGATCCACTCATTGAGGCTATTTCTCGAACACAAGAGTTTTACAAACGGGCTTTGTGAAACTGATTAGTAGAGGAGTTGGGTGCTCGGTATCACACGGGCTATGAGTATGCAACATCGCAATAATTAGCCTTAAGTGCAAGTGGGAGATTGTTGGATATAGTGCCCTCAAAGTTAATTATTGGATCGCAGGTACGTGATTGCAATGATTGAGGAGGACCTATACCGGTAGGACAGTCTTACTCGAGATGATAGTATGCTATCCGGTTTGCCTTTATCAGTCGTGTACAGGTTCAGGTGACTAATCACTGTTACACGTTGATAGAGCCCTTAGGATATTGCTTGACTACCAACAGTATGATGGCGATCATATACGTGAGAATTGGGTAGTCTATAAGCACATCCTTAAAAGTGGTCCCTAGTCGTGGGAGTTTCGAGACAGGGCATCGATACTCCGGAGTAGACTAGTGTATACAGTCGAGACCCCGACGAGGGGCGGTGGCCGGTCTCACAAGCCACTGGTGTCAGTTGGATCACCTAAGATGTATACAGGTGCTCATTGGGTTATGAGTACACTGGACAGGACTCGCCGGGAACCTGCTAGTTGGTATTATACCTAGCGTCAGATAGCAGTTCCCTGGTGACATGTGTACAGGTTAGTTCATCGACCTAAGGTCATCATTTGTCTCGTGTGAGTTCCCACTGTGCTTTGATTTCTACCTTACCATGGCTCAAAGGAGTCGTGCAAACAGGTATATTTTGGGTACAGTCCCGAGCCACATGGAGGCAGGTGAGCGGATCGGAATGGGATTCGTCTCTCCCGGTATTGGGGGTGAGATCGCGCTGTGTCTAGGAGAGCCACTTTGTAGTTTGTTAGTTTAGCGTTAATGGCAGATCCGGGTTATAGTATGCGATAGCGCCAGTTATAAAAGTTTTTGTTCCGCATTTGGCGTCAGATTGATGGCCGGGCGCTACCGTAGACTTACAGTTATTGAAAAGTGTTTTCAATATTGAGACTAAAATGCGGGGTTTATAAGATTAGGAATGAAATTCGGAATATGAGATATTCCGGATTTATGATGTCTAAGGAATTCATTTGGTTAGGCATGAAATCCGAAGTATGTGATATTTCGGGTTTATGATGTCTAAGTTGGTTGCGGATTCTAATGGTTGTAGTTTTCATTTTCTTTTCTGCGACCGTAAGTGTAATATGTGGTGTATGGCCGGTTTCATTGCTATATGTCCACGACAATTGGGATACGCATATTTACTTACGTTGATGATATGTGATGTTATGTGTTGCTGTGATATGTTATATTGGATCGTCGTATTTGAATAGATGGGGGGTTTTGCGTGAGATGAGAGTTTTTCTTTTTCATTCATGTAAAACTTGTATGTAATATTCTTTTATTGGGGCACTTCCGGGTTGAAGATGATGTCACCATTGATGTATATTATTTACTTTTCCGCAGTAGGATAGACCCATGGCGGGGAGCACAAGTAACCGGGTTCTAGAGTCCAGTGGGAGACCATCTCGAGGAGTCGAGTCCGGGTCTCCTAACACTAGATTTGGTAAGATTACTTGTCGCTCTCGTAAGGGCCAGGGATGTGGTTTTGGCTATTCATCACGACCGTGGAATCCGTGTTTTTTACTCGCTTAATTTAAAACACGGACATCCTAGTATATCCAATATTTCATATGTTGACTTTTGCTGTAATGTTCTGTGATGAGATCATATAACTGTCTGAGACGAATGCTTAATATTATATATATGATATATAATAAACGTTGCTTATGTTTTGCATCTGCACTAATCCTGCCCCCATTCTGCCGTTAGTTATCTAACCTAACGGTGCATGACGGGACCCCGTAGCCAATGCGGATGGCATAAGCGTACGTTGTATAAGTATTTTCGTTTCTTTATCTGTGATGCTTAGGAAGCATAAATGATGCGACTTCATTAATGAGATTAATGAGAAAGAAAGAAACCTAAAGATGTTGTAAAATCAAATTTTCAAAATGGTAGCTCTAGTTCTTGTTTTGCATAGCGGTATTCCTTGATGAATATCCAGCACCTCATTCGATGAGGAAAGAGCCGAGATCACTTCACCGGGAATGACCTCTTTAGCAAAAACTAGCAGATGCTACACCCACTCGGTTTATTTTGAAAAACACATGATTTTAAAAGCGGAGCTTAAATCATTCCTTTTCAAATCACTCGATTCTACAACGATATCAAGTTCATTACGCAAAAAGTTTTCTTAAAAACCTGTCGTAGCCCTCTGTCATTTCAGATAAGTACTATTTAGTATGCGTGCTACGTTTGTTGGCCTTCGTCAAGGCATAGTGTGCGGTAGCTGATTAGTGCTTATCTGCTGCATATGATGCGATTAGATTAAAGTAGTCGTGTGACTTTGTTGGCCTTCGTCAAGGGTCGTACGGGTGGGTTTTATTCAATCATGAAATATACGGGTTGAACTTGACTAGCGGTCTATGGTTTGTTAGCCTTCGTCAAGGTCATAGGACGTTAGGGGAAAAATATTATTAGGAATTTCAAGTGTTGAAATTTGCAATGAGATTGCATACTTTCTATGAGATAGTTGGATCCCAATACCCACTGCGAGTAAGAGTTACTCCTAGGAGAGTTTTGCACATTACAATTAGCCAATTAAGTAGGTGTTTAGAAAGGTGTCAATGGGGTTATGCCTCTGGAAAAACGAGGTTTATTTTAATTAGGTCTGTACGAAAGCAATGAGAACCTCCCTCAAAATACCGACACTGGCCTGGCTAAACGATTGGCGAACTTATAGGGTGTAATTAATCCCGGCTAGTCTTACCTTTTAGGATTTGAACGAAGATTTGATAAAAATCACTCGTGGATCATGTGTAATTTTGTTTGTTAAGCTTGTCCGTGGATTTTATACGGAAACTAGTTTATGTCATCGCCCGTGGGGAGCGGATCAGTCCAAATCCGTATATTTTAGATTTGGGTTTGTTTAATTTAAGGACCGTTAATCTAGTTTGAGACTAAGATCAACTTAAATATATGAGCATTTGGGCTCAATTTATTTTAACTAAGGATATGTTAGTCTTATTTGAGACTAAAATTAACTTAGCAAAATTTTAAGGATCATTTTTATTTAAGATCCAACAACAGAGCATTTGGGATCGGCTGTAAAAAACTTTTCAGAGAGACTTAGCCAATTTGGGCTTAGTCTGCTCAATCCTTTTTTTGTTCAAAAGTGCTAAACACTTATTTGGGCTTTGCATATTCAACCCTTTTTTTATTATGCAAAAATGCTAAGCACTTGTTTGAAGTTCTAACGCTCACATGGGTATCATGTGAAGCCTTCAGTTATGGGCACTGCCCAATCAGTGCTAAGCACTCAATCATTTTGATTATATATGGTGCTAAGCACTTTTTTATATGGCGTCCACGTGAAGAGCACGTGAAGCGCTGGGCGCTGCCCAATTAGTGCTAAGCACTCAGCCGTTTTTTCTGTATATGAAGTGCTAAGCACTTTACTCAGCGCTCACGTGTATTTTCCGTGAGGCGTTGGCCTTCTGTTTTGGGCACCCACGTGTTTTTCACGTGAGGCGTTGGGCACTGCCCAATCAGTGCTAAGCACTTAGCCATTTTGGCTGCGTATGAGGTGCTAAGCACTTTACTCAGCGCTCACGTGTATTTCATGTAAGGCTATGTCCTTCTATTTTGCACGCCCATGTGTTTTTCACGTGAGCCGCTGATTTCCTTTTGTTTTGGAAATCTGTTGAAGGCACCCATATGGGAAGCATATGTGGCGCTAATATTTTTTCGTTTTTTAGAGATTGAATCTCTGTTAATGGTATTTTGACCATTAATGGCACCAAGATCTTTGTTTTGAAGATCTGGAAATAGTTTTTCTCGAAGAACTAAGTTCTTATGTCTTTTTCTTTTATAAGAACTAAGTTTCTTTTAGGGTTAAACCCTATTTTCTGAGGAATTAAATTCCCATAGGATATGTTCTTTTCCTTTTTCCTTTCTTTTTTAACCTAGTTCTTTTCTGAATCTTTGATTCTCAAGAACAGGATCTTCCCGATGAAAATTAAATTCTTAACTTGTGGGGGACTTGCTTTGTGGATCTCAAATCCAGAGAAAGAACTAAATTCTTGAGAAGGGTTAAATCCTTGGGCATGCTATAATAGGTAAAGGAGATATTTTGATCTCTGTGGTTTCTTTACCTAGGGTTTGAAAGGAAAAAGATCTTCTTCTCTATTGAGAATTAAATTCTCTATTGCTTTTTGAGAGCCTTCTGTATTTTTTGTAGAAACTTATGGAGGGTTCCCTTTATATGTATATGTCTTGAGACTTGAAGTCTCAGATCTTTTATATAGTGGAGGCAAATTGTTAATTAGTTTTTTAGAAAATCTCTTATTGAGAGATTCCAATTGATTTAATTGGTCTCAAAATTTATTTGGGGAATTTTACCCACTGTTGTATCTTTGATCCAAGAATTTCTGTTTTACAGAATATGTCTTCTTGTTTTTAACAAGATTAGGAAAATATTTTCCCCATATACAGAATTTTATTCTGTCAAACGGTGATTTTTAATCACCGTTGTATTTTTAATCTAAGGGCTCTCTGTTATACAGAGCACATCTTTCTTTGTTTAGAAAGATATAGGGAAATAATTTCCCATCTCGTTAGATTTTTGATCCAACAATTTTCTGTTCATTTAAAAAGATTAGGGGAATATTTTCGCTTAATAGAATTTTATTCTATTATTTGATAATTTATCATCACCATTGGATTTTTGATCCAACGGCTCTATTTAACAGAGAGTATCCCAGTTTTAGGAAAATATCCCCCTGTAGAATTTAATTCTACTTGATTTTAACTTGGGCACCAACGCTCACATGTTGTGCACGTGGACGCCATTTAAGAATTTAATTCTAGGCGCTCATGTGCTTTGCACATTGGCGTCCATGTGAGCTTCACGTGCGGCGCCACCATAGGATTTAATCCTAAGGGGTTGACGCTGGCGCCCTCGTGGGGGCATGTGAGGCGCTGCCTCATTAAATTTTAACAGAGCTTAGCTCTTTTATTATGTTTAAATATTGGGGGAACAAGTGAGAGAATTTGAAGTCACTTACATCGGTCGCATCTGTCCAAACCTCCGATATGCGATCCCATAAATCAACTTGGTTTCTTCGGAGAGGTGGATGGATATGTCCAAATAGTAACTGCCTCCAGATTCAGGCTAGACGTTTTTCCATGTCTTAGTTCCGATTTTCGGCGGTAAACAATAGGCAGTGGCACGATGCGCAATCAGGCTCCTTCTAATACTTTCTTAGTCTCATCATCCTTTTTTTATTTTATTTTTGTATTGCATTCCTAAAAAATCATAAAAATCATCCTTTTCAAATTAAAAATAAACTTTTTAAAAATTAAAGAGGTAGGGATAGATTTTCCCCAGCCGTAAGGCTGGTGAGTTCTTTCTTCTCCTCTTTCCCTTTTCATACTAATTTTCTTGAATTGTTTAATACACGCACGTCTCTAAAGGAAGGAATTTTACCGTTTTAGGAGAATCAAGACCGAAGAAAGGCTTGTGGTTGGTTTGGCGCCAACTCACGAGGACAGGGGAGTCACAACAATCTCTCAGGCAAGCGACAATGAAATCAAAGGGTGGCTAGCGGCCCAATTCAAGCATAATGGCGATCGCAAAATCGTCCGGAACCGGCAGGGATAGGCTTTGGACTTTCAAGCAACAATTCGCGCCATCGGGACACTTTGGACTAACACTTCAAGACTGATCCACACTAAGCTTGAACCCAAGTCAGGTAGGCCCAAGCCGGGTCCACGCTCTATGCAAAGAAAAAAATTAAAATGTAATCGATAGATTTAATATGTAATAAGTAGGAGGTCAATGTAAAAGAAATAGGCAAAAGGCCAAATTTTGTAAAGCACAAGGGATAAAATACAAAAGATGTGCATACGTGTAAAAGAATGGGCAAAGGCCAAAATTATAAAGCCCAAGGGGCTATATTTATGATGTGAAGGCTATAAAATTCAAACATATGTGGAAATAATAACTTTGATTCATTTGTAATCTCTAGGGCTTTGAGCCTCCATAAAAAAGGCAAGTCTCTTTTTCATCTACAACGACACCAAAATTCATATACCTTCATATTATCTTTCTTTAATAAAATACCGTTTTCCTTTGGAAATCTGGTATATATTTGATACTTGTTGAATATGTACAAGAACAAGCTTGTAGCCCATTGGTTAAATCTTTGCACCACTGTCCTATAGTCCATATGTTCGAATCCTTGTAGCACAATTCTTTTATTTTAATTTATTTTTGTCGTTTTCGATCCTTAGGAGTTTCATGAGTAATACACGGAGTTCTGAAACTTTATAAATGAAATAAATTATGTTAACACTAACTCAAGCCTAGGGTTCGAAGATCGAACCCATCGCTCGAGCTCAAACCACTCGGGCGGCCAATACTATGCTTCAGGCGGCCATACATGAGATATACGCGCTCCACCTGTGAGCATGCATTCCTTGGCCTCTTGGCTGTTCATTTTCACATCCCAAAACTGCCAATTAAATATATAGAACCGTCCCCCTTTCATTTCCCCGTTAAACTCTCTTATAATATCCTTTAAATCTTTATTTCACGATTGTTTTTATTTGCCTCTCTCCTTCATTTTCCTTGCCTGTTAAAACATATTTCCTCCTCTGAAATTTTCTCTACAAAAGTTCTCCCAGACCATAGTGAAGAAATCTTGCCGTAGACGCCCAGGATTTCCGCTCAAGCCTAATTGAAACTATCGGTGAGCCGGTTGTTAGACCAACTCACACCGCGAGTAAGTCCCATCCTTTCCCCTCTCATCTATCTCACAATTTGAATCTTGACCTCCTATCATGTCCCATTCATGTCAACTTGTGATATCGGTAAATTTCTTGTTAAAGTGTTTCTCTTTATAAATTAAAATGTTAGAATAAAAAAATATATGGGCGCCTAGCTGAAATACTTGCCTATGTGATTGATATTGTTGTCAAGTGAATATTGTGATTTTTTTATTAGATAGTTTGTTGAATTTTCATGAATATGGGAAGCATGAATGGTTCACGAAGTTTTTTAAAATAAAAGAAAAGAAGATTATTTTACTTAAAAGGACCTTTGTTCAAAATATGATTATGATCGATTCTCGTATGTATCTCATATAATTTAACTCGTGCTTTGATTTGCTGTTCTAGAAACGACGCAAGTATATTTCCATATCGTTTACCTTAAGAATCCAAATTATTTTCTTATGTTGCATACATGTCAAAAAACCAATTCATTTAGACACTAATACGTATTCGATGCAAGTTAATAATTAATTTCTCATGATCTAAGAACTTACAGAAACTAGGCATAGCAATAGATATATTTTTATACACGCTGTAAAAATTTCAGATCGAATCGCATAACGATTTAAGATTTACAACGTCTTTTTATTCACTATTTTTAAACGCAGAAAACTACTTTTATCAGTCATCTTCGAAGACACCTAACTTGGTCTACCGATATCCAATTTGAGCAAACTTAAGTGTTTTGGATATCTGGATCAAAAGATATAGATTTTCTTAGTTGTACTGATTTCCTGAAAATCGACGCAATTAATAGAAACCACTTTATAAAATTAAGTGATGAATCTCGTCAGAAACTACCCTGATTTGCACACTGTTTTTAAATATGACATAACTTGAGCTTCCGATGTCAGTTTGGGACAAATCTTAGATATATAAACGTATAATTAATAGACCTATAACTTTCCTGTATACTCGGTGACCCTTAAATGAATAGAACAACCCATTATATGCCTGGTAATGCATCTCATAGTTGTCGTCCAGAAATCAAAATTTCTACTTTAAACCCTGATATTAAAATGACAATAACTAGAGCTTTAGGAATCCAAATTATGCAGAACTCAGTTGTTTAGATAAGTAGACCGAAAAACCTACAAGTTTCTAATAATTTTCGAAATCTGAAAACCAACGGAAATTAACTCAAATTGTGTTTTAAAAAAGTTTGTCGGTGCTAGACAGATCCTGATCTGTTCTGCACGACAATACGAAAACGTATATATCTCCCAAACCAGTAGTCATATTTAGGCGAGACTTGAACTCACGTTTGCATAATACTTATAGCTATACTTTTCGGTTATATTCTGAATTCTATCGACTCGAATAATTAGTCGCACATAACATTTCTTTATAATATTGTTTCTGGTCGGTACTTGAACATTGTACTTGTTTCATCTCATGCTATGTGACTGCTTAATTATATCTACATGACTTGCTTGATGAAACCTATTGCACGCTTGACTCGACTTGAATTGAACCATGAATACATAATGACTTGACATGAATACTTGAACTTGACATGAATACTTGAACTCGACTTGAAACTTGAACTTATAATCTTTTTATATATTCATGGATTCAGACAAGACTTATGACATTAATTATAAATTAAATACACGGGGTGTTGGGGTAGTTTGAGTCTTGAGTTCAATATAATCTCAGAAGTCCTCCTAGTACATGAATCCCTGAATACTAACACAATATACTCATGAGGGCCCGTGTTTCCTTACCCCGGGATTATAACCTTGGGTTCATGAATACTTCAACGACAGTTAAAGTTCCGTTACTAACACTCTCTTAATTCGGGCCCGTGATTTCTTACCCCTGAATTACAGCCTTGGGTTCGAGAATATTCTTGAGATTGGTTGACACTCACACTTGAACCGTCATTAGGTTAGTTTACCCTTGTAGAGACCTATTAAGCCACAATGCTATTTACTTCATGTTCAACACTTTACTTATCATATACTCATGTTAACCGACACTATGCCTACACCATACTGCCATATTATATAGTACTGCCATGCTATAGAGAATTGCCATGTTTAATCACATTATTATATATATTCATTGTTTCATAATTGTCCTTCCTACTTATATAACTTGCCATTATACACTTATGCTTATAATCCTACCTTATCGGAGGCTTACCGAGCGCAAATTCGCTGACGGGCATTCCACTCTATTTTTTTCTTTTGTTGTAATGTTTGTCAGGTGACTTAACGACTGAGGAGATAGAGCCGACAGAAGGGAATTACTCAGCTTTTGTTTGAAGCGGACTACTAGATTTCATTTCAGCTTTTCATTCAGTCTGCCTCTTGTTAAGGCTTATCTTGTTATTGTATTTTGTTTAAGACATCTTGTTATCCGTTTGAAATCTGTGGAACCTTGAATTGGATTTTATTATCATGTTTATACTTGTTTTATTTATATTGTTTATAAACGCTTAGCGTATTTGTTGCAAGAAAGACCCTTCTCGGAATAAATACGTTGCGGACCTCGTCACGTCCCGTTACCGCCTTTTGTGAAGCGGGGCATGACATCATCTAAAAGAGAGAGAGAGAAAGAGAGAGAGCCCAAGAAGGAAGATAGTTCTTTTTGGATCTCTCTCATCTCCTTACTTCATTTCCATCCCCAAATAACTCATTGAAAAAGAATACATCACTTGAAGAAGAAAGCTCATCTCAAAAATTCAAGATCCAAGATCAAGACCAAGAAAAAGAGCAAGTTTTTTCATCAAGCTTGAAGAACAGGAGAGCACAAGGGTTCTCAAGGTGAAAGCCCATGGCTTTCATCCCGAGCAAACATATTTTTCGAATAAGGAACTCGATGAAAGTCCAAGGCTTTCATGACCGGCGTTACCTTCGCTTATTTGGGGGGGTCTCCACCACAGACATCTCCACAAAAGGAAATGTCCACCTCGGAAATCCTTAAAAGGGAATTTTCCACTATTTGATACCCGCTCGGAGATCCCAAGAGCATATCCGGGTGCAGATTTCTCCAAGGGATACCCGCTCACGGATATCTCCAAGGGACACCCATGTGCGGATATTTCCATAGGATATCCACCGCGGATATCTACTTTGGGAATACCCGCTTGCGGATATCCCAAAGAGATATCTGCTTTCGGATATCTCCAAACGAGATATCCACTTTGTTGGATATAGTGCCCTCAAGGCAATTATTGTAATTGCAGGCAGACAATTATAATAATTGAGGGAGGACCTATACGGGTAGAACAGTCTTACCCGAGATGAAAATATGCTATCCGGTTTGTCTCCATTATCATGTACATGTATAATGTGGTATTATGTATCACTATTACATGTTGATAAAGCCTATAAGATTCCTGCTTGACAACCAGCGTTCTAATGGAGATCAGACTTGTAGGGGCTGGGTAGTCTATAAGCACATCATTAAATATGCCTAGTCGTGGGAATATCGAGACTGGGTATCGATATTCCAGAGTAGACTGGTGTATACGTTTCTTGACCCTGACGAGGGACGATGGCCGGTCTCGCAGCCATTGGTGTTAGTCAGTCACCAAAGATCGTATAGAGGTGCTCATTGGGATATGTGTTACACTAGATGGACTCGCCGGGAACATAATAGTTAGTATTATACCTAACGTCAGATAGCAGTTCTCTGGTGGTATTAGTGCAAGTAATCTGCCGATCTGACATCATCATTTGTCTCAAGTGTGTTTCCACTGTACTTTGATTTCTACCCTACCACGGCTCTACCAAGTCGTGCAAACAGGTAGTTTTTGGGTGCAGTCCCGAAGCTCTTGGAGGCAATGAGTAATAGAAGGAATTCGCCTTTCTCGGTATAGGGAGTCGATGTCGCACAGTATTCGGTGGCCAATACCATAAGTCAATAGCCATGGCAGATGAGATTTACTGACTGGCAGGTCAGTAGTTTCGCAGATGTTATTAGGCTAGATACCAACACGATGTATCGCATTATTAGGGGTCTGATTTTAACCACCCCTATACCCGATATGCGATACTCTTAGATAAATGGACCGGACTGCATGGTAAATATCACTTACAGGCTCGGTAAGGGTTCGGACAAGCTTGCTTGCTGATCCTTCTTTTATTCAATACCTGGTTAGCTGTTACGTACAACTAGTGCCGCTACCGTGCTTGTGGTTAAACCCACTGCCAGCGTATTGACAAGGCTTTAGAGTCTCACACAGAGAGTTTCCCGTTTTTTCGAAATGATGTAGTTGCGGTACAGTGATACTCGCGAGGGTCTGATTGAAACTAATGTATTTTATACACTTACGACAATAGGACATTATAATACTAGCTGGTCTTTAGAAGTGTTCAATCGAAAATATTGCACATTTGATGGAACATTTTTCTTACTTTTGTTAAGTGCTTAATGGTGTTTATTGTAATTATGGAACAAATGTGGGTTTATCTGCAAAATACTCTTTATCATATGTTTATATATTATAATTAACATTATAAAGGAAAATATATGCATATGATATTTATATGATATTTTGATAATTTAAATATGCATCATATCAAATATCTCTAATCAATATTCTTAAATATTGCATCATATATAAAATGATTAGGATAATATCTCAAATATAACAAATATTACTAATACTATGAATTGAGATATTGTGCAGACTTAGCTTAGGTATGGAGATCGAGATATCTGAGATGTTGGAAATAAAATCTGCCGATAAAGTTTAATCAAATCGTAAATCATAAAACAGGAGAGACTCAGAGGAAGATATAAAGAATCCAGACATCATAACAATCACCACGTGTCAACATCAGGCAGCACGAGAATTTTCAAACACCGATTCCACCTTGATGCCGCCCAACCGCGGCCAATATCATTGATTCGCGGCGGATCCGCTGCCATATTGTGGCCGTAGAATTTAGGATTTTTCTAGTGTGATCACAACAGCAAATAATCACACATAGAATCTAGAGTTTCTACTTCTAGGGCAATTTAAAGGACCGAGAGCTATACTTGGAAAATCATCACCTTTTACATCACCAAAATCACCGACAAGATCAAGAGATCTAAGACAGGTCCACGAATCGACGTGATAAATTGACGTGATCAATCGACTGAACATCTACTTCTTACGAGATAAAGATCGAGAACAACACGAGAGTTCTTTGTATTCTAATTTCAAAGCATTTGTACATGTTAAAGTTGATTAATAAAGGTAGATCTTTAGTTTAGTTCTTTACATTTTACTTTCTGCATTAAATTTCTGCATTACTTTCTGCATTTACATTATGATCTCCTTCTCTATCCTTTCTTCTTCTTCACAAAACATGCGTGAGTAATTCTATGCTTGCTAGGGTTCGTAGGCTAGGGTAGATCAATGGATAATAAAATCATTTAACTCCTTTTATACATTTTAAAGTTTATAAACTTTAGCAAAATAAATGTTAACATCCTTATGGGGCGTGCTACCAATTTATTGATAGTCTTGACCACGATTTGAGATTAGATTAACACTTGTTTTATTAGGGGCTAGACAAGAATAAAGATAAATGCAAGGACAAGGTTTAGGAGTGGGGAAACCCTAGTTTCTTCCAAAAGAACCATAATCCATATTCATCACTATCGATCTAGTTTTAAACTATTAAAAGATAAAATGAGTCATTTTTAATTAGTCATCCATTACTACTAAGTCATATGAACCGTACAAGCCTCTTCTTCATAAAATCTTCAGCCGTATATCGTAGATATAGAACAAACCATCCATATTTCAATCAACTCTTCTAAGGCAAGAAAAAGGTTCGGCGTTTCCCTGAGGACGACCCGTACTTATCTCGGCAAGGTACTAGTGACACCGTTATTGATTGTGGTTACTTTACTTTACTAAACACTCTTCAAAACAAAGATCAATCAAATGGCACCGTTGCCGAGGAAACGGCTGTAATTTTTTTCTTACTATTCGGGCTGAATTCTTATAAAATCCATACCATAATTTTTTTTTCAAAACCGCATATTGTGTATTTAACAATTATTGTGCGAATTTTGCGAGAGAATCTGGAGTCACTGGAGATAGGAAATAGAGATTCAGAGACTTTCCACATATTCTAGAGGAACATAGGGGTGCACCACAGAAAAACCAGCAAAAGACCACACCAATGTGCGACGAAACCGCGGCAATAGTAATCACTTGGCCACGGAACCGCAGCGGCATTGGGGATTTATGCCCCCAAAATCTTCAGGTAATTTTCTCAGATCCTTCTCTCTCCTCTAAGATCCAATAATTTGATATTTTCTGCAGGATTCTTTGCAAAAAGTGCCACTCAAAAATCTTTTGCGTGTTTTGATATTAGTTTGTTTGTGCATATTTTAACCGGACTTTAAGGGGCAATAACCCAAATTCAGATTAGGTGGGGATTTTATCACCATTCCTAGGCTTCACAAATCACAAAACGAGCATACTTTCACCTTACATTAATTAAAAAATATCTAGACCAAGGCACTAAGGACCGTCGCGCTCAATTAGGATAGAGGAGGGCCGTGAGTAATCTATCGCTTATCCGCATCTCTCTTGTGATGTCTAGACAAATGTGACTAAGAAAAGTAGTTATTTAATTAGGCCCGCTATTTTTGGTGATTCGTATAGTGGATACCTCCCACTTACCTGGCACTTACCTGGCCACAAGAGCGATAAAGAGGTAGTAGAGGATTAATCCTGCTGCTTGTCCTTTATAAATCTAGGAGCAGTCTAGTTCTTGAATTAGGTGGCCTTAGTTCAAGGATTGATTATGTATTTTGTGATTTGTTGAGTCAAGCCTCACGTCCGACACTTTTTCAAAACAAACCTTTTTAAATCGGTCTCACACACACTGCCACGTGTGCTAAACCTGCTTAGTGCATGATCGGCTGGACACGGGATTCTGGTGCCCGTCTTGTCCGCGTTTCTGCTATCGACGCCGAAGTCGGTACTTCTTCATCTTTTATTTCCCCTCCACCCACCACATCGACCGAGATGGACAGTTCTCCATCAGATCTTCACAACACCACTCTGCCACCACCCGTAGGTGCGCATAATCCACCGCGCATCTCTCTTCAAGAAAGATGCTACCCAATACGCGGTCTCCTTCCTACTTGTCTATCTATTCCATCAGCCAATGAGGATAATTTCGAAATTAAACCCCACTTCATCAACCTGTTGCCCAAATTTCACGGGCTTGAATCCGAAGATGCATATGTTTTTATTACCAATTCGAAAACGTATGCGCAATGATGGGCACTACACAACTTTCTGTGGATGCTATGAGATTACGTCTTCTCCCTTTTACCTTATGCGATCTAGCAGAAAAATGGTTTTATAACACTGCCGCACACTCTATTGCCAAATGGGATTAATTCGTTATAGCATTCCTTAAGAAATTTTATCTAAATCATAAGACCGCCCGTGTTCGAAGCGAGATTATCTAGTTTACCCAACTTCCCAACGAACCATTTTGGAAATGCTTTGAATGGTTTAAAGATCTTCTTGTCCAATGCCCTCATCACGGAATCAATATATGAGATCTTTGCTGATTATATATGAGGGTGTTAATCCAGCGACAAAATAGATTCTTGAAACCATTTGTCAATGCCATTTCATATATAAAAACGATGGTGAAGCTTGGCAATTTCTGGAAGATCTCGCCGAACAAACTTTGCGGTGGGAAAGCGTTATACCAACATCGTCTAGGGGAAGTATCCATCAGCTTGATGTTTCCATCGCAGTAAAAGCTGAAATGGCCACGATACAAAGGAAACTCGAAGCTATAGAAACCAAAGTCTCTTCAGCCTCCCGAAACCAAGTTACGCTTTCCAAAACCATGTGTGGTTGCTGTTCTGACTCATCACATTTAACGGAAGAATGTCCTTTGAATCCTTCGTTTCAAGGTCATGAACAAACTAATGCTGCTTTTCAGCAACGACCTAGAAACGATTCTTATTCTTCCACATACAATCAAGAATGGAGGAGTCATCCTAATTTTACTTGGAACCAAAACCAAACTCAAAATCAAAACCAGTTCCCAAGCAATTATCAAAGGCCTCCCCTACGGCAACAGCAACCACCACAAGAAAATCAACACCCCTTTCGACTGCAACCTTTTCAAAACCCGGCCAACAATTTTGATCCTTATAATATTTCAACGGCCGGTACCGATAAAACCTATGCGCTCGAACGTAACTTAGAAACGTTCATTAAACAATCCACGCAAACGATGGCTAATTTAACGTCTTCTATCCAAAATTTAGTACAACACACTGCTTCCCACAGTGAAAGCATAAAATCGATAGAAGCACAACTTACACAGTTAAATGTCGCGATGAGCGAGAGAAAGAAAGGAAAACTTCCATCTCAACCTCTACCAAATCCAGGCCACTCACAAAAAGTGAATATCATCTTTCAAAATCATAATGTGAGTATCATAACCACATTGAGATCAGGAAGAGTGCTGAATAATCAAATCGGCGAACATGTTGATGATGTTGAATCAGATAAAACCTCGGATTCTTCTTCTAACCCTAATTCGTCTAGCCCGCCATCTTCTTCTGAGCCTATTCTCCGTTTTCCACTAGGCTCAAACCCTCCGCCCACTCCCTTGAGTCAACCTAAAATGATTCCAACTCCAATTTTGGGATCCATTCCATCTCCACAAATTTCTCCTCAAAAGTTGGACCCACCCTTATTGATATAGCTCCTTTTCCATATAGGTTGAGAGCCAACAAACCATATCCCCAAATGGAGAAGATTGTGGACATCTTTAAGAAAATTAACATAAATATTCATCTCCTAGATGCTAACAAATAAGTTTCGTCCTATGCAAAAATTTTAAAGGACTTGTGCATTAGGAAGAGGAAAACTCAAGTACCTAAAAAGGTTTTCTTAGCGAGTAATATGAGCAATTCTCTTACCCAATTGGTGCCCACGAAACGTAAGGACCCCGGTTGTCCTACAATATATATAACCATTGGGGGTAAAAATATCAATCATGCTCTACTCGATTTAGGTGCTAGTGTTAACTTGCTTCCATATTCTTTTTATGAGCAATTAGGGATAGGAGAGTTGAAACCTACGCATTGTACTCTCCAGATGGCCGATCGATCTATCACCAAACCACGGAGTGAACTAGAGAACGTGTTAATCAAAGTCGGGGAATTTATATTCCTTGTGGACTTTATAGTTATAGATACACAGCCTGTAGCGAACCCACGGAACCAAATTCCGGTGATCCAAAGTCGACCTTTCCTAGCAACGACAAACGCGATAATCAATTGTCGTAACGGTTCTATGAACCTATCCTTCGGGAAGATGACAATTGAGCTTAACATCTACAAGCTAGGAAGTCAACCATCAGAACCCTATGCTCATGTGTGCTCTGTAGAAAAGATAGCTTCCAACAGTTGCGAATTCAAGGACCTTCACGATACCGATCCTACTATTTATTATACACGTGAAAACCCTTCTGTCGACAAGTCCACACCTAAGTCCGAACCCTTTGACTTGTCGAACGATTTAGTCAAGCTATCCAAGTATCATGACTTCATTTCCGATGAGACTATCATTCGAAATCTCGATGGAAGTTTTGAAGACATTTTTGCTGATGAACTCGCATTCCTAGAGGACTTGGGAGTTGTGATGAATCAACCCCCACATAAAGAAGTTGAGCCGCCACCCCTTCTTATCAAGAACGAGAATGCGAGTAATGCACCATCACCGTTTCGTCTCTACCATCCGAGACATAAAACCGATCGATTCCGCCTCCTATCTCCCCACTTCTGCACATCTATGATCTTCCACCAACTATATTATTACATCGATAAAATCTTTGAATGGTTTTGTGTTGACTTTTGGTCTTTGTAAAGCTTTGCATAGACCAATAACTTTAACCCCCCTTCATAATTTTAAATGCTTAATACTATTTTACTCAAGTTTGGGGGAGAAAATATTTTGGCTCCTGAAAGAAAATAATTTTTTTACAAAATTGTGAGCCAAAAATAAGTTTGTGGAAGGATTTCACTGTAATTAATTCTTGTCTTCGTTACTAACTTTTCCTCCCAAGTCTACAAATTTTAAGCTCAACAGATGACATCAGTGAGGACACTACTGCAAATAGGTTTGGAGGAGGTTTGTGCCTATTCACGCATCATTTTCTGCATTATAATAATTAAAAGCGAAAAAAAATTGATAATAAAATATTAGAAAGTGAAAAATTACATATGAAAGATAAGAAAAATTTAAGAAAAGTAAGAAAATTGGATATTTTATAATGAAGCCAGTAATAGATGGTCATGAGTTGTTTTCCCAAGGGTTAGTAAGATGAAGGGAATCACTAATCTGAGGATAGAATTGAGTCTGAAAAATAGTCTCTATTCTTGAATCCAAATATCTGAACGTCGATACCTTACTATACGCACTTGCACACATCTTGAAACTTGGGATAATAGAGAATACCTTGAAATGCTCTTGTCTAAAAGCCTTAGTATGAAAGAAAATAAATATATAAATAAAATAAAAAAATTATGGTGAAGAAAAATGAACACTGGTTTTGTAATTACTTAAGGCAGCATAAAGAAAATATAGCGTGGGTGCTTTATCACCTAGTGCCTTAGACCAACTGGTTTAGGAGCCACTGCTAAGTCTTAGGTGTTACAAGACGAGAAAATTGCTAATTATGCCTAAATGAGTGAGCACATTTGGTAATCGATCGGTTAGTATCTCAAGAAGTATTAACGGTCACATGAAAAATGTGTGAGCAATTCCATCTAAAATATTCACCGACTAAAAAGTACTAAGGAAGATGGACAAGAGTATGATAGCTTAAATTGAATTCTCTAAGTGTAGGGATGTCTTTTACACACACGTAGGGGTATATGATCGATGTTTGGAAAAAAGGTAGAGAGGAAAACTAAAGGCGATGTTTTATTGAGAGATGATAAGATTGCTGACATCTTTTCATGACCATTAAGATAGGGCTCATGGCAACTGAAAAGCTGGTATAGTTTGGAACGTTTCTTTTCAAGTTCTTTCTTTTATATTCCTTATCTTTGTATTTAACTTTCATTTTCTTTCTTTTATTATAAGATTTTGTGGTTGTAATCCGCTGAAAACCCTTAGGAGACAACACTCTTCCTACTAGGAACACCTAGAGGTTTAAAGGCTTGTTACACGTAATAAGTGCAATCGTGTTGCCTACGAAAGTGCGCTAGGTTTTTCTTTTCCTTTTTCTCCTTCTCCTGAATAACTAGTTTGCTCGAAACGATCAAAATTAAAATTTGGGGTTTTGTTTAATCGAAAATATTGCACATTTGATGGAACGTTTTCCTTACTTTTGTTAAGTACTTAATGGTGTTTATTGTAATTTTGGAACATAAGTGGGGTTATCTACAAAATACTCTTTATCATATGTTTATATATTATAATTAACATTATGAAGGAAAATATATGTATATAATATTTATATGATATTTTAAAATTTTAAATATGCATATTATATCAAATATCTCTAATCAATATTCTTAAATATTGCATCATATATAAAATGATTAGGACAATATCTCAAATATAACAAATATTACTAATACTATGAATTGAGATATTGTGCAGATTTAGCTCAAGTATGGAGATCGAGATATCCGAGATGTCAGGAATAAAATCTGCCGATAAAGTTTAATCAAATCGTAAATCATAAAACGACAGAGACTCAGAGGAAGATATAAAAAAATCCAGACATCACAACAATCTCCGCGTGTCAACATCAGGCAGCACAAGAATTTTCAAACTCTGATTCCACCATGACGCCGCCCAACCGCTGCCAATATCATTGATTCGCGGTGGATCCACGGCCATATTATGACCGTAGGATTTAGGATTTTTCTAGTGTGATCACAACAGCAAATAATCACACATAGAATCTAGGGTTTCTGCTTCTAGGGTTATTTAAAGGACCAAGAGCTACACTTGGAAAATCATCACCTTTTACATCACCAAATTCACCGACAAGATCAAGAGATCCAAGACAGGTCCACGAATCGATGTGATAAATTGACGTGATCAATCGACTGAACATCTACTTCCTACGAGATAAAAATCGAGAGCAACACGAGAGTTCTTTGTATTATAATTTCAAAGCATTTGTACATGTTAAAGTTGATTAATAAAGATAGATCTTTAGTTTAGTTCTTTGCATTTTACTTTCTGCAATTAATTTATGCATTACTTTCTGCATTTACATTATGATCTCCTTCTCTATCCTTTCTTCTTCTTCTCAAAACATGCGTGAGTAATTCTACGCTTGCTAGGGTTCATAGGCTAGGGTGGATCAATAGATGATAAAATCATTTAACTCTTTTTATACATTTTAAAGTTTATAAACTTTAGCAAAATAAATGTTAACATCCTTATCGGGCGCACTACCAATTTATTGATAGTCTCGACCACGATTTGAGATTAGATTAACACTTGTTTTGTTAGGGGCTAGACATGAATAGAGATCAATGCAAGGACAAGGGTTAGGAGTGGGGAAACCCTAGTTTCTTTCAAAAGAACCCTAATCCGCATTCATCACTATCGATATAGTTTTAAACTATTAAAAGATAAAAGGAGTCATTTTTAATTAGTCATCCATTACTACTAAGTCATATGAACCCTACAAGCCTCTTCTTTATAAAATCTTCATCCGTATATCATAGATCTAGAACAAACCATCCATATTTCAATCAACTAGTCTGAGGCAAGAAAAGGTTCAACGTTTCCCTGAGGACGACCCGTACTCATCTCGGATAGCTACTAGCGACGCCGTTATTGATTGCGGTTACTTTATTTTACTAAACACTCTTCAAAACAAAGATCAATCAAATGGTGCCGTTGCCGGGGAAACGGCGGTAATTTTTTTCTTACTATTCGGATTGAATTCTGATAAAATCCATACCATAAATTTTTTTTTCCAAAACCGCATATTGTGTATTTAACGATTATTGTGCGACTTTTGCAAGACAATCTGGAGTCACTGGAGCGAGGAAATAGAGATTCGGAGACATTCCACATATTCTAGAGGAACTTAGGGGTGCACCACAGAAAAACCAGCAAAAGACCACAGCAAAGTGCGGCGGAACCGCGGCAATAGTAATCACTTGGCCACGGAACCGCGGTGGCTTTGGGGATTTGTGCCCCCAAAATCTTCCGGTAATTTTCTCAGATCCTTCTCTCTCCTCTAAGATCCAATAATTTGATATTTTCTGCAGAATTCTTTGCAAAATGCGCCGCTCAAAAATCTTTTGCGTGTTTTGATATTAGTTTGTTTGTGCATATTTTAACCGGACTTTAAGGGACAATAACCCAAATCCAGATTAGGTGGAGATTTTATCATCTTTCCTAGACTCCACAAATCACAAAATGAGCATATTTTCACCTTACATTAATTAAAAAAATATCTAGACCAAGCCTCTAAGGATCGTCGCGCTAAATTAGGACAGAGGAGGGTCGTGCGTAATCTATCGCTTATCCGCATCTCTCTTGTGATGTCTAAACAAGTGTGACTAAGAAAAGTGGTTATTTAATTAGGCCCGCTATTTTTGGTGATTCGTATAGTGGATACCTCCCACTTACCTGGCACTTACCTGGCCACAAGAGCAATAAAGAGGTGGTAGAGGATTAATCCTGCGGCTTGTTCTTCGGAAGTCTAGGAGCGGTCTAGTTCTTAACCTAGGTGACCTTAGTTCTAGGGTTGATTATGTATTTTGTGATTTGTTGAGTCAAGCCTCACATCCGACACTTTTTCAAAACAAACCTTTTTAAATCGGTCTCACACACGCTGCCACGTGCGCTAAACCTTCTTAGTGCATGATCGGCTGGACACGGGATTCTAGTGCCCGTCTTATCCGCGTTTCTACTATCGACTCCGAAATCGGTATTTCTTCATTTTCTACTATCGACGGTTCTCCATCAGATCTTCACAACACCACTCTGCCACCACCCATAGGTGCGCAGAATCCACCGCGCATCTCTCTTCAAAAAAGATACTACCCCATACGCGGTCTCCTTCCTACTTGTCTATCTATTCCACCAGCCAATGGGGATAATTTCGAAATTGAACCCCACTTCATCAACCTGTTGCCCAAATGTCATGGGCTTGAATCCGAAGACACATACGTTTTTATTACCAGATTCGAAAACGTATGCGCAATGATGGGCACTACACAACTTTCTATGGATGCTATGAGATTACGTCTTCTCCCTTTTACCTTATGCGATCTAGCAGAAAAATGGTTTTATAACACTGCCGCACACTTTATTGCCAAATGGGATTAATTCGTTACAGCATTCCTTAAGAAATTTTATCCAAATCATAAGACCGCCCGTGTTTGAAATGAGATTAACCAGTTTACCCAACTTCCCAACAAACCATTTTGTAAATGCTTTGAATGGTTTAAAGATATTCTTGTCCAATGCCCTCATCACGGAATCAATAGATGGGATCTTTGCTGAATTATATATGAGAGTGTTAATCCAGCGACAAAACAGATTCTTGAAACCATTTTTCATTGCCATTTCATGTCTAAAGACGATGGTGAAACTTGGCATTTCTGGAAGATCTCGCCGAACAATCTTTGCAGTGGGAAAGCGTTAGACCAATATCGTCTAGGGGAGGTATCCGTCAGCTTGATATTTCCATCGCAGTAAAAGCTGAAATGGCCGCGATACAAAGGAAACTCGAAGTTATAGAAACCAAAGTCTCTTCAGCCTCCTGAAACCAAGTTACGCTTCCCAAAACCATGTGTGGTTGCTGTTCTGACCCATCACATTTAATGGAAGAATGTTCTTTGAATCCTTCGTTTCAAGGTCATGAACAAACTAATCCTGCTTTTCAGCAACGACCAAGAAACGATCCTTATTCTTCCACATACAATCAAGAATGGAGGAATCATCCTAATTTTGCTTGGAACCAAAACTAAACTCAAAATCAAAACCAGTTCCCAAGCAATTATCAAAGGCCTCCCCCACAGCAACAGCAACCACCACAAGAAAATCAGCACCCCTTTCAACCGCAACCTTTTCAAAACCCGGCAAACAATTTTGATCCTTATAATATTTCAACGGCCGGTACCGATAAAACATCTGCATTCGAACGTAACTTAGAAACGTTCATTTAACAATCCACGCAAACGATGGCTAATTTAATGTTTTCTATCCAAACTTTAGTGCAACACACTGCTTCCCACAGTGAAAACATAAAATCGATAGAAGCACAACTTACATAGTTAAATGCCGCGATGAGCGAGAGAGAGAAAGGGAAACTTCCATCTCAACCTCTACCAAATCCTGGCCACTCACAAAGCGCGAATATCATCCTTCAAAATCATAATGTGAGTGCCATAACCACGTTGAGATCGGGAAGAGTACTGAACAATCAAGTCGGTGAACAGGTTGATGATGTTGAATCAGATAAAACCCCGGATTCTTCTTCGAACCCTAATTCGTCTAGCCCACCATCTTCTTCTAAACCTATTCTCCATTTTCCACTAGGTTCAAACCATCCGCCCACTCCCTTGAGTCAACCTAAAATGATTCCAACTCCAATTTTGGGATCCATTCTATCCCCACAAATTTCTCCTCAAAAGTTGGACCCAACCCTCATTGATAAAACTCATTTTCCACATAGGTTGAGAGCCAACAAACCAAGTCCCCAAATGGAGAAGATTGTGGACATCTTTAAGCAAGTTAACATGAATATTCATATCTTAGATGCTATCAAACAAGTTCCGTCCTATGCAAAAATTTTAAAGCACTTGTGCACTAGGAAGAGGAAAACTCAAGTACCTAAAAAGGTTTTCTTATCGAATAATATGAGCAATTCTCTTACCCAATTGGTGCCCACGAAACATAAGGACCCCCTTGTCCTACAATATCTATAACCATTGGGGATAAAAATATCAATCATGCTCTACTCGATTTAGGTGCTAGTGTTAACTTGCTTCCATATTCTTTTTATGAGCAATTAGGGATAGGAGAGTTGAAACCTACGTATTGCACTCTCCAGATGGTCAATCGATCTATCACCCAACTACGGAGTGAACTAGAGGACGTGTTAATCAAGGTCAGGGAATTTATATTCCTTATGGACTTTATAGTTATAGATACACAGCCTGTAGCGAACCCACGGAACCAAATTCCGGTGATTCTAGGTCGACCTTTCCTAGCAACGTCAAACGCGATAATCAATTGTCGTAACGGTTCTATGAACCTCTCTTTCGGGAAGATCACAATTGAGCTTAACATCTACAAGTTAGGAAGTCAACCATCAGAACCCTATGCTCATGTGTGCTCTGTAGAAGAGATAGCTTCCGATAGTTGTGAATTCGAGGACCTTCACGATACCAATCCTATTATTTATTATACACGTGAAGACCCTTCTGTTGACAAGTCCACACCTAAGTCCGATCCCTTTTACTTGTCAAACGATTTAGTCAAGCTATCCGAGTATCATGACTTCCTTTCCGATGAGACTATCATTCGAAATCTCGATGGAAGTTTTGAAGATATTTTTGCTGATGAACTCGCATTCTTAGAAGACTTGGGAGTTGTGATGAATCAACCCCCACCTAAAGAAATTGAGCCGCCACCCCTTCTTCTTATCAAGAACGAGAATGCGAGTAATGCACCATTACCGTTTCGCCTCTATCATCCGAGGCGTAAACCCGATCGATTCCACCTCCTATCTCCCCACTTCTGCACATCTATGATCTTCCACTAACTGTGTTATTACATCGATAAAATCTTTGAACGGTTTTGTGTTGACTTTTGCTCTTTGTAAAGATTTGCATAAACCAATAACTTTAACCCCCCCTTCATAATTTTAAATACTTAATACTATTTTACTCAAGTTTGGGGGGAGAAAATATTTTGGCTCTTGAAAGAAAATAATTTTTTTACAAAATTGTGAGTCAAAAATAAGTTTGGGGGGATTTCACTGTCATTAATTCTTGTCTCCGTTACTAATTTTTCCTCCCAAGTCTACATGTTTTAAGCTCATAAGATAACATCAGTGAGGACACTGCTGCAAATAGGTCTGGGGGAGGTTTGTGCTTATTCACGCATCATTTTCTGCATTATAATAATTAAAAGCGAAAAAATTGATAATAAAATATTCGAAAGTGAAAAATTACATATGAAAGATAGGAAAAGTTTAAGAAAAGCAAGAAAATTAGATGTTTTATAACGAAGCTAGTAATTGGTAGTTATGAGTTATTGTCCGAAAGGTTAGTAAGATGAAGGGAATCACTAATCTGATGATAGAATTGAGTCTGAAAAATAGTGTTTATTCTTGAGTCCAAACATCTGAACGTCGATACCCTACTATATGCACTTGCACACATCTTGAAACTTGGGATAGTAGAGGATACCTTGAAATGCACTAGTCTAAAAGCCTTAGTATGAAAGAAAATAAATATATAAATAAAATATAAAAAATTATGGTGAAGAAAAATGGACACTGGTTTTGTAATTACTTAAGGCAGCATAAAAAAATATAGCGTGGGTGCTTTATCAACTAGTGCCTTAGACCAACTGGTTTGGAAGCCACTGCTAAGCCTTAGGTGTTGCAAGACGAGAAAATTGCTAATTACGCCTAAATGTGTGAGCACATTTGGTAATCAATCGATTAGTATCTCAAGAAATATTAACGGTCACATGAAGAATATGTGAGCAATTCCATCTAAAATATTCACCGACTAAAAAGTACTAAGCAAGATGGACAAGAGTATGATAGCTTGAATTGAATTCTCTAAGTGTAGGGATATCTTTTACACACACATAGGGGTATATAATCGATGTTTGGAAGAAAGGTAGAGAGGAAAACTAAAGACGATATTTTATTGAGAGACGATAAGATTGCTGACATCTTTTCATGACCATTAAGATAGGACTCATGGCAACTAAAAAGCCGGTATAGTTTGGAACGCTTCTTTTTAAGTTCTTTCTTTTATATTCCTTATATTTGTATGTAACTTTCATCTTCTTTTTTTTATTATGGGATTTTGTGGGTGTAATCCGCTGAAAACCCTTAGGAGACAATACTCCTACTAGGAACATCTAGAGATTTAAAAACTTGTTACACGTGCTAAGTGCAATCGTGTTGCCTACGAAAGTGTGCTAGGTTTTTCTTTTCCTTTTTCTCCCTCTCTTGAATAACTAGTTTGCTCGGAACGATCAAAGTTAAATTTTGGGGTATTTGTTCAATCGAAAATATTGCACATTTAATGGAACATTTTCCTTAATTTTGTTAAGTAGTTAATGATGTTTATTGTAATTATGGAACATATGTGGGATTATTTGCAAAATACACTTTATCATATGTTTATATATTATAATTAACATTATGAAGGAAAATATATGTATATAATATTTATATGATATTTTGATAATTTCAATATGCATATCATATCAAATATCTCTAATCATTATTCTTAAATATTGCATCATATATAAAATGATTAGGATAATATCTCAAATATAACAAATATTACTAATACTATGAATTGAGATATTGTGCAGATTTAGCTCAGGTATGGAGATCGAGATATCCGAGATGTTGGGAATAAAATCTGCCGATAAAGTTTAATCAAATCGTAAATCATAAAACGATAGAGACTCAGAGGAAGATATAAAGAATCCAGACATGACAACAATCTCCGCGTGTCAACATCAGGCAGCACAAGAATTTTCAAATCCTGATTCCACCATGACGCTGCCCGACCGCGGCCAATATCATTGATTCGCGGTGGATCCGCGGCCATATTATAGCCGTAGGATTTAGGATTTTTCTAGTGTGATCACAACAGCAAATAATCACACATAGAATCTAGGGTTTCTGCTTCTAGGGTTATTTAAAGGACCGAGAGCTACACTTGGAAAATCATCACCTTTTACATCACCAAAATCACGACAAGATCAAGAGATCCAAGACAAGTCCACGAATTGATGTGATAAATTGACGTGATCAATCGACTGAGCATCTACTTCTTACGAGATAAAGATCGAGAGCAACACAAGAGTTCTTTGTATTCTAATTTCAAAGCATTTATACATGTTAAAGTTGATTAATAAAGGTAGATCTTTAGTTTAGTTCTTTGCATTTTACTTTCTGCATTTAATTTATGCATTACTTTTTGTATTTACATTATGATCTCCTTCTCTATCTTTCTTCTTCTTTTCAAAATATGCGTGAGTAATTCTACGCTTGCTAGGGTTCGTAGGCTAGGGTAGATCAATGGATGATAAAATCATTTAACTCCTTTTATACATTTTAAAGTTTATAAACTTTAGCAAAATAAATGTAAATATCCTTATCGGGCGCGCTACCAATTTATTGATAGTCTCGACCACGATTTGAAATTAGATTAATACTTATTTTGTTAGGAGCTAGACATGAATAGAGATCAATGCAAGGAAAAGGATTAAGAGTAGGGAAACCCTAGTTTCTTCCAAAAGAACCCTAATCCACATTCATCACTATCGATCTAGTTTTAAACTATTAAAAGATAAAAGGAGTTATTTTTAATTAGTCATCCATTACTACTAAGTCATATGAACCCTATAAATCTCTTCTTCATAAAATCTTCATCCGTATATCGTAGATCTAGAACAAACCATCCATATTTCAATAAACTCGTCTAAGGCAAGAAAAAGGTTTGACGTTTCCCTGAGGATGACCCGTACTCATCTCGGCTAACTACTAGCGACACCATTATTGATTGCGGTTACTTTACTTTACTAAACACTCTTCAAAACAAAGATCAATCAAGAGGACAGATATTAAATCTAGTGTTGATTTAATATATGTTACATATATTAGATATATGTAATTACTAGTATTATATCACTTTATTTATTTCCTTAATATTTCATTTTGATGCACATGATATATATTTAATTATATGTATAAAAATATGTTAACATTATGATACCATTATGTCACATGTATATTCATATAATTATTTATATTATTTCCTTTTTTGTTTGGTCTCATTTAGCTTGTGTTGTGCCAAGGGTGAGCACATGCATTCGTACTCACATGGCATTGACAAGTGGAGGAAAGAAGAGGGTGGACCCTTGGATGATTAATAAGATCCAAGGGTCAGGATTTTGTAGAGAATGAAATATATTAGCAACCATTTTTCTAAATGGTTAACTAATATGTTCATATTTCTTCTTCTTCTTCCCTCATTAAGCTAAAAGTCCTTTTCTTTTTCCTCCTCTCCAAAATACTAAAAGAGAAATGAAAAAGGAAATTCAAAAGAAAAAATAATTAGTGATAAGGAAACTACATCCTTAGTTCATAATCCTAGCAAAATTATGATCTAAGTTAAACTTCTAGTGAGAAGTTTTGGAGCCATAAACTTAGAGCCTTCAAGATGGATCGTCTATGATGGAGGGGGTCTTTACCAAGCTTGTTCAAATCCTAGGAGCGCTACATGGAGTCTAACACAAGTGTGGATCTCTAGAAGCAAGCATTAGGATGTGAGCTTCTTCTAAACTTTGTTTGGTTTTGTTGCTAGTTTTAGGTCTATGGTTATGATTCTTGATTATTTGGAATTTTAGCTCTCTAGATTTTTGAAAACCCATTGTGCAACATTTTTAAAATCACTACTATGGTGCCAAAATTCCTTAATTCCCTCTCAGTATTCTCCGATGCACTCAAGACACTTCTCCATTTAAAAATTATTTTCAACGGGGCACTGCCCCTCACCATGCAAGCTCCTTGACCCCGGGCAGTGGGACCCTCGTAAACTCTGCGAGGTCTCCGATATGTCCAAAGCAACCTCAATTTTTTTTTCAAAATACAACACGCGCACATTGCACCTGAGTTCGCATAACCTATACGACCCGTTAATCAGAGGTTCTCTCGTGTCAAGAGCAAGGGGTAATTAATAGTAGTTTTGCCCGCGGCTGCTGGAGAAAAGATCCTCACAATCAATAAACCCTCGCCAACCCTAGGAAGGGGGTCTGTACACTGCTAAGGCACATGCTCATCCATCTCAATAAGTGACGAAAAGCACTCTACAGATTCTGACACGCCCGGTGCGACTTTCTCTCCTCCCATCTCTCAGGTCAAACGATCATGCGAAATCATATATCGTTCTATGTGCTGAAATCATGCCTTTTCATGCAGATCATTAACTTTCATCTTCAATCCACAATTCAGCAACAATGTCTCCGAAGTTGAACTCAACTTCGGACGTGACCCCTGTCGCATAAACAATCCGGACAACTACCTGAGTGGTTCTTTCGCCAGAGCTCATGTAGCAATGGATGGAGCAACAGCTTCAGTTCAGGTCCATCTCATTCACCTCAGCTAGCTGTGCCCCTACCCCTCCAGCTCTAGCAATGAACCAGTCGTCCTTAAAGGGGAGGCCGAATGTCATAGTCGTGAGGGAGACTGAGCCTAAACGCAAGTCTCTTTTAGAATAACTTTCTGTCTCCCTAGTTAAGGGCAAAGCCGCCAACTCAAAAGCGATAACAAGACGTCTTGGGAAAGCTCAGGCAATGTCCTTGATGACCGCATGCTCGAATGTCCTCTTTAGAATCTCTGCCAATCGGTCTGTAGCAGCCACCAAGAAGGCAGATGCCCTCTAAGCCCTTAAAACTGAGAAGTTGAGACAAAAACGACTCAGATACAGAGCCAACAAAAGGGTAAGGGCTCCTACTCAATTGGAGTTTGTGAGATTCCAAAAAGATGGTTACCCGGCAGCAAAGGTCGGGCCAGCTGTGAAGATCGCTAACTCTTTTGAACCATTAAGACCGGTTCAGAAGAATGATATGACCGCGAAAATAAAGAAGCAGGCAATCTAAAGAGTCCTACAAAGTGGTGTGTCTAAGCCCCAGAATTGAAGGCACGACACAGTCTCATCAAGGGTCTATCAAGCTCTTGTTGCCATGCGAAGGCCAAGAAAAGAGTTCAAGTGGAAGGCACCAACTCCACCCAAAGCTCTGGCTAAGCCGACTATTTTCAGTCGCTTGATCTTCCTTAAAAAGGGACGGGCCATGATGATGGTCTAAGAACTTAGCCAATAATCCGGCCGATAGCAAAGACTTGGGCGGATACGCAACCCATAGTCTATGTGGTAAGCACGGGCCCCGGTGGTAACCGTCGCAGCAAAAATAAAGAAGGGGTTGACGTACACCAGCCGTCTCTTAGTGTGGAAGGGGCTGCCACATCCCAATCCCAACATAATACAAATGACGACGAAGACCCTACTCAGGCACCCAAACGGAAAGAAGCTGCAAAACCCGAGGATTCGGGCTCGGACAATGAGGATGAGCTAACTTTCATCCCCAAGACCGCAAAACAACAGCTGCTCCAAGACCTGAAATTAGCTCAAAAACAAGGACAACGAAGTGTGTAAGCTTTACTCCAAAATTGATAATTTAACAGATGTCGTGATGCAACTCACGACCAAGATCGTTCAAGGGCAGTCCAATCAAGCACAAGGCTCCACCAACGAGCCAGGAGGCGATGCCTTGAAGCAGCCGCCTCCTATTCCCCCGAGCCCAAAGATAGGGGAGCCCCATGAAAGCCGACCGCATTCGGCTTCAAATGACATCTTGACGCTTGATGATGGATGTTTACCACCGAAAACTGGACTGAGCCGTTAGAGACGTCCTGCCTAAATTTAGGGGCGATGCTATATGAACATATCCATCCACCTCTCCGAAAATACTAAGTTAATTTATGGCGATGTATATCGAAAGTTTGGATATATGCGACCGTTGCAGCAGACTTATCAGATTCCCCCTCATTTCTGAAGGGTATTTGATTATGGGGATGCTCTTCCCTGCAGACGTAAGCCCCTACAGTTAATTACGTTATCGCAACGCAATAATAACTCACCTGCTCCAGTAGGTCACTTCATGTTGTGTTATATAATGTTTATTATGGGGTTACCATTGGATTGTGTACAGAGGCTAATATATATCATCGTCGTCCATAAGACGCGGATTAGTCCAAATTTGTATATTAGATTTGGGGTTTTAAACTTAGGATGCAGATCTCATATAAATAGGGTCCATCAGTTTATAGGATATATTGGTTTGATCTAAGGATCGTTAGTCATATATCGGACTAAGATTGACTTAGGAACAGTGGGAATATGGGTTCAACTGATCATTGGATCATATATGAATGGCCCCTGGATAGTATACAATAGTCAATATGGAGATAGTCCGCAGGGCAAAACATATTAGTTTAAGGACATCACGGTCCATGGGAGACATGGAAGGAATGTGGCTTGTTTATTCCTGTGGATTGTATACGGGGGCCTATATGGAGACCAACCGTAGGGCCAAACATATATTAGTTTAAGGACATCGTGGTCCAATATTAGTTTAGGGACATTTCGGTCCGACATTCTCGTGTTTGGGATGAAGTATTAGTTTAAGGACGTTTCGGTCCATCTTTCATCTTGCGCGCACGTATATATTTTACGTGGCGAAGTGAACGATGGTAACATGGGATGCGCCCAATATTAGGGTGCAATCTAATTTGAAGGCATTTATATTTCCCTCAAAGATATACATAAACATATATGTATAAAGCCGGAGCTCAATATGAGATTCGCATCTATATGGGATGCGTGTCAATATGAGGTGTTCACATCAATATGGAAATGCATAAATATGGGGTGTATCAATATGAGGATTAAGACATTCCCTATCTTGATGAAATTTCATATCTTTCATCAAGTTGGGATGAGAAAGGAGTTTTTGGTTGTTGGGACCCGCCGACTTTCTGAAGACGTTGAGAATTACAACGACGTATATCAAAGGAATGGAAAGATATACTTTTGAACCAAATCTCGTATATGAGGGAAAAGATCATGTCGGAACTGAGGATCGTTAATCTTATATGAGACTAAGATAAAGATCATTTAGTCATATATGGGACTAAGATCAATTTGGGTAGTCGATCATTAGTCGTATATGAGACTAAGATCAAATTGATGAAAGATCGATGAAAGATCATTAATCGTATATGGGACTAAAATCAATATGGATGAACGATCATTAGTCATATATTTGACTAAGATCAGTTTGGAAATATGATTGATGATCATTAATCTTGTTTTAGATTAAGATCAACTTAAACATGTAAGCATATGGGCTCAAAGAAGTTTTCACTTCACAGATTTAGCCAATTTGGGGCTAAAAATTAGGTTTCTATATCACCCAGCAGTGCTAAGCATTCAAACATATAGCACTCACGTGTGCATCACGTGAGGTGCTCACACTCCGACGCTCACGTGTATGGCACGTGAAGCGCTAAGTCTGCAGCATCTGAGTGCTCACGCGGATATCACGTGAGGCGCTGTCTGCATGGCTTTGAGTACTCACGTGCATATCACGCGAGGCACCGAGTCCTTAGAGATTTAATCACTTTTTGTGAGCGCTCATGTGAATGTCACGTAAGACGCTGAGTCCTTAGAGATTTAATTTTTGTTCATGTTTTTAGAGAAGTTAAACTTCTATAAATGGTATTTTAACCATTAACGATCACCAAGATCACCATTTTGAAGATCCAGAATCAGGTGCTTTAATAACTAAGTTCTTGTCATGGGGGAACTAAGTTCCTGGAATATGGACTCTATCTTCTTCATGTTCTTCTATGTTCTTTTTTCAACCTTGTTCCCCCCTGAATTTTTAATTCTCAAGAACAAGATCTTCCCTACGAGAAATAAATTCTCCTTATGGGAGATCTGTCTTGTGGATCTCAGATCCAGAGGAAGAACTGATTTCTTATGAAGGGTTAAACCCTTAGATATGATATGATGTGTAAAGTGGAGATATTTTTATCTCTGTGTTTTCTTTACCTAGGTTTTGAGAGGAGGAAGATCTTCATCTTTATTGAGAATTAAATTCTCTGTTGCCGAAGATCTTCATCTTTATTGAGAATTAAATTCTCTGTTGCCGAAGATTTTAGAGAGCCTTCTGTATTTTTTTATAGAAGCTTATGGGGAGTCTCCTTCTTATGAGATTTAATCTTTTTACTTCTATTTATAGAAGAAGAGAAAAATCAACCTGTTTTGAGAAAATCTCTTATTGAGATATCATGATTGATTTCATAATCAATCAAATTGATCTTAAAGATCAATCGGTAAATTTTATTCATCGTTGGATTTTTAATCCAAAGTCTCTCTGTTTAACAGAAAAGATTTCTTGTTTGTTTTAACAAGATTAGGAAAATATTTTCCTAACATAGAATTTAATTTTATCATTTGAATATCTTGTTAGTTTAACAAGATTGGGAAAATATTTTCCTAACATAGAATTTAATTCTATCATATGAATATCTTATTAGTTTAACAAGATTAGGAAAATATTTTCCTAACATAGTATTTAATTCTGTCATATGAATATCTTGTCAGGAAGATATTTTTCTAACCATAGAATTTAATTCTGTTTAACAGAGAATATCTTTCTTATTTTAGAAAGATCAGAAAAATATTTTCCACACAGAATTTAATTCTATCTTATCAATATCTTGTTTATTTAAAAAGATTAGGAAAATATTTTCCTAATATAGAATTTAATTCAATCGTATGAATATCTTATTAGGAAGATATTTTCCTAATCATGGAATTTAATTCTGTTTAACAGAGAAGATTTTTCTTATTTTAGAAAAATCAGGAAAATATTTCCCATATGGAATTTAATTATATCATATGGTTTAATTGGTGATATTTTATCATTATTAGATTTTAAATCTAAACATTCTCTGTTAGAGAAAAATCTTTCCATATCAGAAATATCAGGAAAATATTTCCCAAATAAAATTTTATTCTATCAGATGAGAGCGTTTCAAATTAAGGCGCTCATGTGCTTTGCATGTAAGCGCTGCCATAAGAATGCAGCAAGAGAACTCATGTGTTTTGCACATGGGTGCTCACGTATTTTGCACATGGGTGCTCACTTGTTTAGCACGTGGAGGCTATCATATGATTTAATCTTATCTGAAACCGGTACTCACATGCTTAGCATGTGGGCGCTGTTATAAAATTTAATCCTAACTGCAGCAGGTACTCGCGTGCTTTGCACGTGAGTGCTCACGTGCTTTGCACGTGGGGTGTTGGATATATGTACGCCCTAGAGGACATTATTTGATAGTGGATGTATTTATACATGTGTGTGTGTGTATTCAGAGGACATTCTTGCTCGACATGATAGTATGCTATCTGGTTACTCTTTATCTGACATGTTCACTTGATCATGCATTTATTCATTTGTACATGTTGATAAAGCCCTGAGGATATATGCTTGACTACTGTGATTATGATGCAGATCATACTAGTGGGACATGTGCAGTTTATAAGCATATCCTGAAATGTCCCTAGTCGTGGGTGTATCGAGATGGGGCATCGATATTTCAGACTAGACTAGCGTATATGATACTAGACCCATGTGATGGGCGATGGATGTTCCCACATCTATTGATGTTTGACATCGAGATTGTATACGGGTGCTCAGTGGAGACTGGGTACACTGGACGGACTCGCCGAGAAATCCTATATGGTATTATATCTATCGTCGGATAGCGGTTCTCAGGTGACACTGGTACAGGTTAGTCTGTAGACCCGAGATCGTCATAGAGTCTTGTGTGTTCTCCCACTGTATTTTGATTACCACCCTACCACGGCTCTACTAAGTCGTGCAAACAAGTGGCTTTTGGGTACAGTCCCGAGACACATGGAGGTAATGAGCGATAGAAGGGGTTTCGTCTCTCCCGGTATTGAGGGTTGATATTGCGCTGAGCTCGATTGGCTATATCAGCAAGTCCCTGGCCAGGGCTGATGAGATTTACTGATAAGTGTTATCAGTAGTTTCTCGAACTGATTATAGGCCATACATCGGCATGAATTATTGAGTTATTAGGGTCGACGATGCCATCCCTAGACTTGATATGCAGTATATCTGACGAAGAGACCGGACTGTACGGTAGTGTTGCCAGTTGGCTCGACGGGAGTTTTGACAGGTTCGCTTGTTTTCTTCCGATCACTCAATACCCGGGTGGCCGTTACGTTTAGCTGACCTTTTGCGGTTTGAGGGTGCTTGATATGATCATCACCCACTGCCGGCATATTGACGAGTCTTAGAGTCCCACAGAGGAGTTTCCTAGCCCAGGCGAAATGATGTGGTGTGCATATGAGATATGCGCGGGGACCCGATTAAATGCGAGTATGTGATACCGTATATTAATCGGGCGTTTACTATTGGTCGGGTCGTATGTGATATGACCGGTTTGTTAAATCAAGTGTTGATTTAACATGGACTTTTAACTCACTTCTTTTAAACCCTTTTTTCTTTTGTTGTATGTATGCATGTATGCATATGTTCATGTTGATGCACATGTTGATGTGCATGCACACATACATGCATACACTTGTGTGTGTCATGGTTGTTGATACACAAATGGTAGCAATGCAAGACTCACATGGTATAATTATTTCTATATTTATTTATTGAGTTAAAAAGAAATAGAATTAATTCATGGTTGATTTTTATTATTTATTCTCTACACTAAACCTTACATTAACCATGAGTTAACTTTCTATGGCTCTTATTGCTCAATGATATATATCTAGATATTTATTAACCCATGGTTACAAGTGAGAGTGATTTAATATATATTATTATTTCATTCTCATTTCTTTTTATCATTATCCTTTTTGAGCTCTTGTTCTTGCCATCATCTTCTTCCTCCTCTCTTTTGCTCTCTTGAGATTTCTTGTGAGTGAGAGAGTGAAAAAAATAGGGTTTTGAAGTGAGAAAACAAACCACATCATCATTCTACACTAGTCTTGCCAATTAGTTTAAAGTGTTAACTTCATCTTCATCTTTTGATCAAGTAGAGCTAGGAGCTTGGACAAAGAAGACTCCGGGTGGATCATCGTGGACTTGGAAGATCTCTAGCAAGCCCGTTCCAACTCTTAAGGAGCCAAGGAGTCAAGTAAAGAGAACTACAAAGATTGTAATCTCTTAACTTAGTGCTTTATTACTTGTAGTATGTGATACTACTTCATGTTACCCTAACTTTTCTAGTTTGATTCCTAGGTTAGATTATTTAGCACCTTCTAATTTTTAAATTATGGCATGTGTGATGCTGCTAAACCCTAGTGGTGGTGCTAAAGAATCCCTACAGTGGTATCAGAGCCAAACTAGAAATCTAGACGGTGTTAAGATAATACGAAACCGAAAAACTCCGCAAAATACGATTTTAGAAACCCTAGATTTTGCTCTCTGGAAATTTTTTAAAAAATCGTTTAAAAATTATTTTAGCAACTACAGAGTAATGTATTTGATACTATTAAAACACAGGTGAAATACGGGGGGTGCTCGGATTTCGAACGAGCACAGGGCTTCAAAATCCGGCGACGCCGGCCCCTAGTGCACCAAACCTCATCGTATATCACATGTGCTTTGATCTGCAGGATTTGGGGTTTCTGGTATTGTTTGTTTAGTCCAAAATTGCATGTGTTGTTAATTTGGTTATGGACTAATTGCGGAGTATTTCGTAGTCGTATATTTTAGCATTGTATTGGTAACCTAGACAATTTTTAACAGTTCGATCGAACTTCAAACACCTCGTCAAGAACTCCACTGAAATTTTCAAGAGTTGGAATTTTCTTAAGTTAATTATATTCAATAGTCGTGCAAGTTACTCTACGGACCCTCTAGAAGAACAAAAACCTAAACTCGATTCTATGCTTTCGGAACCGCGACATGAACCCTAGGGTTTGCCGTAGTTCCGCGGTGTCATAGGTGAGGCATTGGTTTGACCCTTCTACAGCCGGATCATGGGTACTGTGGCATGTTTTGGGTACTTTAACTTCGCTCAATTGTTGAGCTCATCGGGTGATGTGGGTGTTAGTTGATTCGGTTGAAACGTTTAACATAGTCTAGTATATTGTGATACAATAATTGGAATCTACATGTATATGTTGCGTGTAAATCTAGCATTTCGGTCTCGGGAGTAATCGGAAATCTTGTTGAATTATCCGACTTATTTTGAAAAGGTGTTTTCATGGATGAGACCTAAATGCGAGACTTATATTGTTAGGCATGAAATCTTGGATATGTGATATCCCGGGTTTATGATGTCTAAGGGCGGAGATGATTCCAATTGTTGCAGTTTTTCACTTTCTTTTCTTCGACCGTAAGCGTAGTATGTGGTGTATCACCAGTTTCGTTACTATACATTAACGACAATTGGGGTACGCATACTTTCTTACATTGATGACATGTGATGTTATGCGTTGCTATGATATGATGTATAAGATCGTCGTGATTGAATGGCCGGAGGTTTTATGTGAGATGAGAGTTTTTCTTTTCATTCATGTAAAATTCATTTGTATGTAATATTCTTTTATTGGGGCACTTCCGGGTTGAGGATGATGTCACCATTGTTGTATATTATTTACTTTTCCGCATTAGGATAGACCCAAGATGGGGAGCACAAGTGACCGAGTTCTGGGGTCCAGTGGGAGACCATTGTTTACCCCAATCAGAGCAAAACTCTGTTCAAATTCTAATGCGGAAAACGAAGCAACACTTCTGTTTCCCCCAATCAGAGTAAGGCTCTGTTCTGAAAATTAAAATTAAAAATTAAAAAATTAAAGAAGCAACGCTTCAGCTGACTTGCGCTCTGCGCTGCGCGACACGTGGCAGCGCAGTTGCGCTGCGCTCTGCGCTGCGCGACACGTGTCAAGCGCAGGTACGTTTGCGCCAAACAGAATTAAAATTCTAGTAAGATCTTTCTGTTCTTGTTAAAACAAGAAAATTGTCTTCTGTAAAACAGAAGCCCTTGGATCAAAGATCCAACGGTGGGAAAAAATCCCCAAATCACTCAGAGAGATATCTCTTTAACTAATTTAACAAATTAATTGGCACTATATAAAGGCCCCTAGACCCCAATTCAAAAAAAACAACACAGAGAGACAAAAAAAACACAGGAACAAAAAGAGAACTCCTCTAAAGAATTTTGAGAAGAATTCAGAAAGGAAAAAGAAGGTAAAACCTTTATAAAAAAGAAGAATTTCTTCTAAATAGATCATTGATCTAAGAACAAGATCAAGGATCTTCAATAAAAATATATATAATAATAATAACAAAGGCATTGCCTTTTTTATGAACCATTGGTTCTGGAATCTTAAAGATTCTTTTCTTGAATCCAAAATTGGATCAAGATATTAAAACAGTGTCTTGCACTTGCAAAATCTGCACGGTTGCGCTCTCGGGTTAGCACAAGCCACCAGAGAGCGCCACGTGTCAGCCCTATAACGATCGGCGCTATGCGCTTCTAAAAATAAAGCACTGCTCTCATGAATTGGTGCAACTCACCAGAGCGCGCCACGTGTCAGCAGCGCAACAGCGCAGCGCACTGTGCTTGCGCTCACCGGAGCGTGACACGTGTCACCTCCATATGGATTTGCGCCTTGCGCTCCTCAATTGGCGCAAAGCGCCTGACAAGCCACGTGGCGCTCTGTCAGACTAATTAATGCAGTGCGTTATTAAAGGGCAGAGCCCAATTAAGAGGCCCAATGAACCCAAAATAAATGCTTTGCATTATAAAAAGGGGGACAGAGCCCAACTTAAAAAGCCTAACAGGCCAAAATAAAATGCAGTGCATTATTAACAGGGGGCAGAGCCCTAATAAAGGCCTACTAGGCTAAATATAAATAAAAATGTTGAACATTATCAATTGGACTTAGCCCAATTCTAGCCGTAAGTCCTTAAATTAAATTGACTGAGTATGGCTGCTCCCTTAAATCAATTTACATTCGGTTCAAGGGTACATCTCTTAACTCCTCTGACATCTGTCGTTGTAATCCCTCAACGGCGTCAGAGAGGTGATGGGTCCCGACAACCACACATTGGGAATATGGACCACCGTGTCCCTAAACTGGCAATGGACCACTTGTCCCTAAACTGGAACAATAGAGCCAATTGCTCTCTTGTTGGATCAAAACGATCCTGTTAAGTTGATCTTAGTCTGGAGATTAGGCTAACGTATCCTTAACAAACGTTTAAGTTGATCTTAGCTTCAAATATGGCTAACGTGTCCTTAAACTAATATCCGTCCCCAAAATGGGAATGTTGGACCACTACGTCCCTAAACTGGAACAATAGAGCCCCCAAACGCTCTTTTGTCGGATCTAAACGATCCCGTTTAAGTTGATCTTAGCCTCAAATCTGGCTAACGTATCCTTAAACTAAAACACCAAACCCAAATCTAAGTAAATACGGATTTGGACTAATTCACGTCCTACGGGCGACGGCATAACTTAGTCTCCGTATACAATCCACGGGCAACCACAAACAAAACAAATACCCACGACACGAAGTGAAATTCTGGAGAAGGAGAAAGTTGTTACCGCGATGCGGTAGCGTAATTAACTGCAGGGGCTTGCGCCTGCAGGGAAGAGCGTCCCCACAATCAAAAACCCCTCAAGCGAGGGGGAATCTGACGAAGTCTGCTACATCGGCCGCATCCGTCTAAACCTCCGATACACGATACCATAAATCAACTTGACATCTTCGGAGAGGTAGACGGATAAAACCAAATAGCATCTGTCCCGAATCTCAGGCAAGACGTCTTCACGTCCTGGCCGCCGTTTGGAGGGGAACAGATTCTGGCACGCCCGGTGGGACCTTTTCCTCTTTCCACTCCACACTTCGCGTGTCGTGTTCGCAAACGAATCGCGGTTTGCTGTGGTTGCCTGTGGATTCGAGGTACTAAGATTTGGTGTCTTGCTCCGTGCAGAAAACAGAAGATCAATGGCTTCAAACTGCACTGCCTGCAACTGCAACTCTCGATCCGTCCTTGCTGGAGGAGTGACTTATGGGCCCCAAGCGGCCTCCCTTTTCAAGATGCCAGTGGAGCAAGTAACTCAAGCCACCACTGGACTATTCTTCGGGACCATGCTCCCACCGATGAGCTTCAATGCCCCAATGACATTGCAAGAAGCCCCAAAGAAGTCAATCTTTGATTGACTTACCACTACCGCGACCCCTCTCAACGGGTCGCCCAATTTCAATACCTCGGTTTTCAACAGACTGGGCCAGAACGTCTACAAGCCGGAGATACCCGAAGCTGCCATCCCAGAGCGGATAGCTATCCCGGTTCAGGCGAACAAAATCATTGGAAATGCTCCTCCTTCCAAAAAGTCAGCTTTTACAGGGCTGGCCATTCCGGTTGCTGCTCCAGGCGAAATCACCAAAATTGCTTCCTCTACTCGGAAGTCTGCTTTTGATAGGTTGGCCGTCCCCATCCAACGGACGTCGGTCTCTAAGAGGCTGATACCAGCAAATTCTGACCAACACAGAGGGCATGACGAAGTCACCCTTATAGCTGAAACAACTCCATCCGCGAGACACGCTCGTCGTCGCCACTGACGCCGAGTGAGGAAGGCTGGGGGCAACTCCCCCTCTGGGATAACTCCACCAGCTCCAACGGTGGGGATCGATGCTGCTGTTCTAACCGGGAACAGCTTTGAATTGCTGAACATGGTGCAAAGAAACTCTCCTACTGCGGTGTTGAAACGAACTCCTTCACCTGTGGAGAATACTCCAGAGAAGATGCTAGAGCAGCCCCCTTAACGGCTGTCCTCTAAAATTTACAAAGTCTGGCGACATGTCCAAGAGTCGGTGATTGATGAAAACTATCTCCGCCGACAGAAAAAGATAAGGGTTTGGCAGGAGAAGGATTACTCTGTCAAGCTACAAAAAGCAACAGCTGCTTGGGTGCCCACTGCAACGGCTCCCTCAACTTTGACCACTCAAAAAAGAAGGAGGTCGGGAAAGATCCCTGTGTCTTTGGCAAATCGCAAAGAAACTGAATCTAAACGCCCCAAGTCTGGGGGCATAGTAGTGCACACTGTTTATATGGCTTCCGGAAAGGAGGAAGGCTGCGCTGCGACGGGTCACCGACCACTCACCCGATCCATGACCAAAACTCAGGAGCAGCAACAGAAGCTTCAAGAGATGATGACTTCTCTGGCCGCACTTACCGGGCTAAAAGAAAGCTTGGAGGCATCATCAGAACAGCGCCACGAACAAGAAACTGACGTTGACTTCTTACGCAGAGTCCTCGAAAAGAAGGACAAAGAAGCCGCAGAGCAAGGGGCTAACATAAAACAAATGGCGCTCCTCTTCCAAGATATGGTAGGAATGATGTTACAGCAGGATCCTCCTGCTGAAGATCCTCCGATTGTCCTTGAAGATGACGAAGGAGAGACATCGAATCCTCCACCGGCTCTGTCAGCAGCCAAGGAGGAAACCATTTCCAAGGCCGCACTGGATGACTATATAGCTCAGCAAATACGAGCTCATCAGGCGAATGAGGCGGCTAGGCAAATTGATAGAACCGGACGACCCTACCCGGGCTGGTATGACCAAATCAGTTACCCACCGGGATATACGATCCCTAAATTCCATGTGTACAAGGGGACAGGGAATCCACATCAGCATGTCGCTCAATTCAGGGCCTTATGCGGCAATACTGGAGGCGATGACAAATTGTTGCTTCGACAATTCGTCGGCAGCTTAGCAGAAACAGCCTTTGAATGGTATTCGGAGCTACCTAATGACTCTGTCAAAACATTTGCGGAGATGGAGCTACTGTTTACATAAAGATTCGCGAGTGCTAGTGGACGCACCCCGATAACAGCACTGATCAATGCCAGGATAAGGCCAGGCGAAACGTGGGTCCAATATGCAATACGATGGCGGAACCTATGGTCTAAATGCGAACAACGTATCAAAGAAGCGCCAGCGGTGGGCATGTTTGTGGGCACTCTCGATCCGCAGGCGACTATATCCCAATTCATGATGTTCTTCAGGCCGACCACTTTCCAGGCCTTGATCGGCAAATTAGCCCATATGGACCAGATGGGCCATGGATCGTCTTCTCCAAAACTGGACTCTCGAAATGAGAAGAAAGGAAAAGCGATCGTTGTTGCCAATACTTAACAACAGCCGAGCAAATCAAAGCCGGTTGCTCGCCAAAACAACGTGCGTCCACGCCCATCTCTCGTGGAAAGACTGGGACGTCCTTACTCGTTTCCTCAGAATAAAACAAGGAAACTGTTCGAGCTGGCCACGCGCAACGGACTCATCAATCTGCCGAGTCCAAAACGTCTGTTGCAGCCAGGCGACCTCAATAATCCCGATTATTGCCCTTACCACCACACGGTAAGTCACCCGATCGAGGATTGCTTCGTCTTTAAGGGATGGATCGAGGATCAATACCTACAAGGCAAGTTTGCGCTGTCTGAAAAGTGGAAGGTAAACCCACCACAGTCGCACACTCCAAAGAAGACGGACGCACCGGGGGCAACTTGTCATGTGATCTCTCACTCATTGGCGGATGATAAAGAGGCTCCTTGCGCCGAGAAACCGAGGGCGGACCTTGAATCAGAAATTCTGCGGCCGTCAGACGAGTTGATCGATGCCTTCCTGAATGATATTCGTCTGAAAGTTAAAGCCAATCAGGAGCGTGAGATGGCCATACTGGAAGGAGCCAAACACCGATTACTAGACCAAAGAGTCGAGGCACTTCCGTCAAATCAAAAGTCATCCGCTGCGGATAAAAACAAATTCAAGACGAGGAAAAGGTTCGCCAAAGCCCTATCAGTGGGAATGAAGCTACCGCCCTCTGAAGAAAATACTCTCGGTGGAGTAGAGATGCATCCTAACTTCTGCTTATATCATCAGAAGATCATACATCCTACCGAAGACTGCGACTCCTTTAAGTGTTGGTGGCAAGGGTATGTCGCTCAAAAGCAATACTTCAACAGGACAAAGCGTGAAGCTCGTAGACATCAGAAAAATACGATAGATGAGCGCAGAAGAGCCGCCGACGACTGTCACATAGCCGACTCCAAGAGATCGCAAATTATTACCTTTGGAAGCAACTCTGACAAAGAAGCTGCTCTCAACCCTCTCCTCAAGGAATCCATTTCAAAAATGAAAGAATTGAGGAGTTGCGAAAATATTCAGCCGTGCAATCGCACGCTACTCGGAAAAAATCTCAGCCCCGCAAACAAAGGATCGAGCAAAAAGGATAAAGGGAAGGGAAAAGCAGCCCTCGTAGCCAACACTCAACAGCAATCGAGTGGCCCTAGACCGGTTGTTCGCCAAAACAATGTGCGACCACGCCCATCCCTCGAAGAGAGGTTGAAACGTCCTTACTCATTTCCTCAGGATGTAACAAGGAGGCTGTTCGAAATGGCAGTGCATAACAGGCTTATCACTCTACCGGAGCCGAAACACCAACTACAACTGGATGATGTCAACAGTTTTAATTATTTCCCTTACCACCAAGTATTGGGCCATCCGATCGAGGACTGCTACGTCTTCAAAAACTGGGTTGAAGATCAATACCAACAGGGCGAGTTCGCGTTGTCCAAAAACTGAAAGGTGAGCCCGCCACAACCACATACTCCGAGAAAGATGGATACGCCGGGGGCATCCTGCTCATTCATAAGGAGAGTCCCATAGACCGAAAAGTCAGTAAACTAGAAATTCGCCTCAAATACGGCGACAGTGGACCGAAACGTCCCTAAACTAACAATGGACCAAAACGTCCCTAAACTAACAGCGGACCGAAATGTCCTTAAACTAATGACGGACCAATACGTCCTAAAACTAGCTGAGGACCAAAACATCCTTAAACTACTACCGCAGTATCCTCAGGCTGACGAGATAAAAAAAAGAAAGAAAGAAACGGTATGTCCATAAGCGAAATGGGCACGGATGAAAACCCAAAAGGGCTCCATGAGTAAAAACAGCGGGCTACCGGCGAGTGTTCGTGAAAACCCGAAAAGGCGCGACCTCGTTAGAAAAAAAAAAGAGAATAAAAAAAAGACGGTATGTCCATAAGCGAAATGGGCACGGATAAAAACCCGAAAGGGCTCCGTGAGTAAAAATAATAGGGCTACCGGCGAGTGTTTGTGAAAACCCGAAAGGGCGCAACCTCGTTAAAAGACACTTACAGGGTCCTTTCGACCTTGTAAGGAGAAACCACCCATGTGAGATCCTTACGACTCACAAGAGAGCAACACACTTAGGGATCTCCACGATTCCTAAGGAGAAATTACACTTGCGAGATCCTTACGACTCGTAAGGAGAACTTTCTTATGGGACTCTCATGGCTCATAAGATTTGAAAGTCTTAAGTTGCTGAGACCTAAACCTGTTCTTAAGCAACCCTCACAAACTTCGATAGTGCCCTACAACCGGCTCAATACTGACCCTTGTATACAATCCACGGGCGTGAATAAACATTTCCCTAACCAAGTCCCATCCGTGACTGGGGATATGTCCATATGGTGAACAACCCTTGTAAGTCCTCTCGACATATAAGGAGAAAACCCTTTTGTAAGATCCTTACGACTTACAGGGGAACATACACTTAGGAATCCTCATGATTCCTAAGGAGAAAATACACCTACAAGATCCTCACGACTTGTAGGGAGAAATACCTTTGTGAGACCCCTACGGCTCATGAAGTCAAAAGCCTTAGTCGACGGGATCCTAACCCTGTTCGCTAAGCCACCTTTGTTGGACATCGACAGAGGCAAGTGATGATTCGCTCCTGGCAATATCCCAGTTGTAGCGATGCTGATGCCTAAACCTGTATCAAATTCCAAGCCCTTTCATTGCAAATGATGATTCACTCCTGGCAATATTCCAGTTGTAGCGATGCTGATGCTGAGATTGGTACCAGATTCCAAGGTCCACACTCGCGATAAAAAAAAAAAGCGAGCCACACATGCATACGAAATAGCCGAAATGATGGGGCAACTTGCAATAAAAATCAGCAAGTAAAAATATATGCATGCAAAATGGCCGAAATGATGGGGCAACTCGCAATAAAAAACAGCGAGTAAAAATAAAATAAATAGCCGAAATGATTGGGCAGCTCGCAATAAAAAAGCAGCGAGTAAAAATAAAGAAAAAACAGCCGAAATGATTGGGCACCTCGCAATAAAAAACAACGAGTGAAAATAAAATAAATAGCCGAAATGATTGGGCACCGCGAAAAATAGTCGAAATGATGGGGCAATCGTGACTTTCACGATATAAAGCTGAAATGATAGAGCATCGCGGAAAGAAAATAATAAAAAAAATGAATGAAACTGCTGCCCTACAGGTGAGATCACATCAATCCCTGTATACAATCCAGGGGCACAAACAAAGAAGGAACCATACCTTCCTAACAGGATCCACCAGAAAGCGAAGCCAAATCTCGACGGTTCATAGTCAACCTAGAGACAACCTCGACATTTGTCGCAATATTGCAGACACGATGTCAACAAACGGAGCAAAAGAAGATCCCTAGCTTCAGGGTCTCGACATCGGTATCGACAACTTACAGATCGCTGACGGTGTTTCTCCTCACTCCAACTAAACGCAGACATGACGTCAACAACCGACCTCAGAATCGCAATGAAACGGAGCCACGGCATAGTCCCTAGTTCCAAATCTTAATGGCAATATCTACAGCCTAAAGAATCAACAAAGGTGTTCCTTCACAGTCCAGCAGATGTAGATACAATGTCAACAAAAGACCCCATGGTCAGTAAAGCGGAGTAACGGCAAAATCCCAGCTCCACCTCGGCGTTCGTCTTGATACAGCAGACGAGATGTCACGACAGCGTTCTTCCTCCAACAGGATTCGGACGTGACAAAGCAAACAAAGCGAAGGCCAAATTCCTAGCTTCAAGGTCTTAACGGCAAGTCATATAAAGCCTGAAAGACAACCAGAGATCATCTTGCACCAGTGCGGAGTGGTCACCACCTCGACGTTCGTCTTGATACAGCAGACGAGATGTCACCTCAGCATCCTTCCTTCAACAGGATTCAGACGCAACACCATCAAACAGCGGAGCCACGGAAAAGTCCCTAGTTCTAAATCTCGACGGTTCACCAACAACCTAGAGACAACCGCGACATTCGTCTCGATATAGAGGACGCAATGCCAGCAAACGAAGCAAAGGCCAACTTCCTAGCTTCAAGGTCTTAACGGCAAGTTATATAAAGCCTGAAAGACAACCGGAGATCATCTTACACCAGTGCGGAATGGTCACCACCTCGATGTTCGTCTCGACACAACAGACGCAACATCATCAAACAAACAGAGCCACGGCAAAGTCCCTAGTCCCAAACCTCTACGGTTCACCAACAACCTAGAGACAACAGCGACATTCGTCTCGATACAGCAGACGCGATGCCAGCAAATGAAGCAAAGGACAAATTCCTAGCTTCAGGGTCTTGACGGAAACTCCTATAAAACCTGAAAGACTATCGGAGATCATCTCACATCAGTGCGGAGTGGTCACCACCTCGACGTTCGTCTCGATACAGCAGACGAGATGTCACCCCAGCGTTCTTCCTCCAGCAGGGTTCAGACACGACAATCAAACAAATAGAGCCACGGAAAAATTCCCAGTTCCAAGCCTCGACGGTTCACCAACAACCTAGAGACAACCGAGACATTCGTCTCGATACAGCAGACGCAGTGCCAGCAAGCGAAGCGAAGGCCAAATTCCTAGCTTCAGGGTCTTGACGGCAACTCACATAAAACCTGAAAGACTATCGGAGATCATCCCACACCAGTGCGGAGTGGTTATGACTCATCGGGGCTCTCCAAAATGAGCCTAACCTCAAGTAAAAAGCGGCATGGCAAAATTCCTAACGCTTGCTTTTCTGACGGTAAGATTACCTGGAAGATTACTTGTTGACGTCTTGTCCAGCCCCCGAAGGGATCAGAGACACGACAGTCGCAGGGCTACTCGAACAGCACGATTGCCTATCGAGGAATATATCAGCTGATGCGATGGTATGACGGCCAAAACCCTAAGTACCACAGACCCTAACGGACTTCTGTCATAAAGAGCAGAGGTTAACTGTAACGTTAGGATATTCTTACGAGAAATGCTCGATTCGTCTCGACTCGTGAGGAAATTGATGTCTTTGCTAGAACTACTCGATTCATCTCGACTCGTGAGGTAAAGCCTTAGGCAGTAGGGATTAAAAAACTTGTTTCCTAAGCAATGGGATCCTGCAAGTCGGCCCAAAACGGTCTCTTGCATACTATCCACGGGTCTCACTCTCCGAAGTCGAATCTCGACAAGGAGGGAAACAACCGCTTACGGGTCCTCTCGACTCATAAGAGGGGGAAAATTTTATAAGCTCCTTACGACTTATAAGAGAAAACGCACTTAGCAATCCTCACGATTCCTAAGAAGAAAATACACCTACGAGATCCTCTCGACTCGTAGGGAGAAAAGTCTTTATGAGACCCTCACGGCTCATGAAGTTAAAAAGCCTTAGATAGCAGACCTGAACCTGCTTCCTAAGCCATCACTACTCCCCAAGATGTTCAAGACATAATGTTCTATATCGCTTACAGGCTATGCTTATTTAAAGAATGTGCCAGTAACAAAGCAGAAAATAAAAGGAAGGAGGCAAAAGATTTATCATTCATACTTGGAAAGTTTTTACATCAATAAAGGCAATAAACAAAGATATTATCCAAATGATTACAATGGCAAAACCTCAAATTCAGGACATGGATTGAGGAACTCAAAAGTAACCTTGTCCAAGACTTTCCAAGCCTGGCGAACCATCCTAGTGTGCTTCCTTTCACGAGCCCGAGCGTCGGGATCCCCACTAATGTCCTCCTCCCTCCGATAGGCAGCAAGTATTGCAGACTGTTGAAAAGCTTGGTGCAGAAGATCGATAAGGTTATCTCGCCTCCTCTTTGAGATTAGGCTCATCAGATACACCGAGTGCACCTTATCCTCGGCGGCATCCAATGCCCCAAGTGGCACACCAGTACAGAATAGAGGAAGCACTTCCCAAATTGCTCCCACAATAAGCTTCAGGAGAGGGGAGCGCCGAGGAAGCAGTTGGCCGTTGTATGCGTCGAAGCGGCTCATGATTTCGGCACACTCGGCATTGGTAAATTCTCGGTTCTGAGAACGGCCGAGTCGGCGGATGTCCCCGTATGAAATGATCTCGTTAAGGTCGTACATGTGGGCGTGCATTACTTCTGTAAAAGAAACCTAACAAAATTAGCAGACGGCTTGATTAAGCAAGACAGTATAATTCATTAAAAAATAGAACGTCATCTCTAACCACCAGGATCTATGAAAAACTCTTAAGAGTTCTTCTATATGATTTGGAAGGAGCAAAGATCCATTGGTGAATCAGAAATATACAAGAAAAAATCTTTCATAGAGCAGAACTCTATTAATGGAACTCTAATAGGGTTCCCTTTAGTTCTCTTCAGACCCCCTTAGAGCAAAGCTCTGCTAAGTGAAACCCTAAATGGGTTTTCTTAAGATCAGGGATCTATTGAGAGCAAGGCTCTTAAAATTGATTTAATTTAATCCAAATTAATTTTTACCTAAAATTCTCTAGAGTTTGAACTTTTAAAAGTGCTTAAACAAAATAGCAGGGCTCTGAACAAAATTCTTATAAAGAGATGAAAATCATCTAAGAGACCAAAGGTCCTATTTATAGGCATTGAAGAGCCGTTTCAACTTCCAAGGGATGGTGCGACAGTTGGAATTCTGCCACCGCTGCGATCACGTTTGGGGGCCACGTAAGCGCAACGGTAGGAGGGCATTTGTTTACCCCAATCAGAGCAAAGCTCTGTTCAAATTCCAAGGCGGGAAACGAAGCAACGCTTCTGTTTCTCCCAATCAGAGCAAGGCTCTGTTCTGAAAATTAAAATTAAAAATTAAAAAATTAAAGAAACAACGTTTCAGCTGACTTGAACTCTGCGCTGCGCGCCACGTGGCAACGCAGTTGCGCTGCGCTCTGCGCTGCGCGACACGTGTCAAGCGCAGGTGCGTTTGCTCCAAACAGAATTAAAATTCTAGTAAGATCTTTCTGTTCTTGTTAAAACAAGAAGATTGTCTTCTGTAAAATAGAAGCCCTAGGATCAAAGATCCAACGGTGGGGAAAAATCCCCAAATCACTCAGAGAGAGATCTCTTTAACTAATTTAACAAATTAATTGGCACTATATAAAGGGCCCTAGACCCCAATTCCAAAAAACAACACAGAGAGACAAAAAAACACAGGAACAAAGAGAGAACTCCTCTAAAGAATTTTGAGAAGAATTCAGAAAGGAAAAAGAAGGTAAAACCTTTATAAAAAAGAAGAATTTCTTCTGAATAGATCATTGATCTAAGAACAAGATCAAGGATCTTCAATAAAAATATATATATATAATAATAACAAAGGCATTGCCTTTTTTATGAACCATTGGTTCTGGAATCTTAAAGATTCTTTTCTTGAACTCAAAATTGGATCAAGATATTAAAACAGTGCCTTACACTTGCAAAATCTGCACTGTTGCGCTCTCGGATTGGCGCAAGCCACCAGAGAGCGCCACGTGTCAGCCCCATAACGATCGGCACTATGCGCTTCTAAAATTAGAGCACTGCTCTCATGAATTAGCGCACCTCACCAGAGCGCGCCAAGTGTCAGCAGCGCAACAGCGCACTGCGCTTGCGCTCACCGGAGCGTGACACATGTCACCTCCACATGGATTTGCGCCTTGCGCTTCTCAATTGGCGCAAAGCGCCTGACAAGCCACGTGGCGCTCTGTCAGACTAGTTAATGCAGCGCATTATTAAAGGGCAGAGCCCAATTAAGAGGCCCAATGAACCAAAAATAAATGCTTTGCATTATAAAAAGGGGACAGAGCTCAACTTAAAAGGCCTAACAGGCCAGAATAAAATGCAGTGCATTATAAACAGGGGCAGAGCCCTAATAAAGGCCTACTAGGCTAAATATAAATAAAAATGTTGAACATTATCAATTGGAGTTAGCCCAATTCTGGCCGTAAGTCCTCAAATTAAATTGACTGAGCATGGCTGCTCCCTTAAATCAATTTACATTCGGTTCAAGGATACATCTATGAACTCCTCTGACATCTGTCGTTGTAATCCCTCAATGGCGTCAGAGAGGTGATGGGTCCCGACAACCACACATTGGGAATATAGACCACCATGTCCCTAAACTGGCAATGGACCACTATGTCCCTAAACTGGAACAATATAGCCAATTGCTCTCTTGTCGGATCGAAACGATCCTGTTAAGTTGATCTTAGTCTGGAGATTAGGCTAACGTATACTTAAAAAACGTTTAAGTTGATCTTAGCTTCAAATATGGCTAACGTGTCCTTAAACTAATATCCGTCCCCAAAATGGGAATGTTGGACCACTACGTCCCTAAACTGGAACAATAGAGCCCCCAAACGCTCTTTTGTCGGATCTAAACGATCCCGTTTAAGTTGATATTAGCCTCAAATCTGGCTAACGTATCCTTAAACTAAAACACCAAACCCAAATCTAAGTAAATACGGATTTGGACTAATTCACGTCCTACAGGGCGACGGCATAACTTAGTCTTCGTATACAATCCACGGGCAACCACAAACAAAACAAACACCCACGGCACGAAGTGAAATTCTAGAGAAGGAGAAAGTTGTTACCGCGATGCGGTAGCGTAATTAACTGCAGGGGCTTGCGCCTGCATGGAAGAGCGTCCCCACAATCAAAAACCTCTCAAGCGAGGGGGAATCTGACGAAATCTGCTACATCGGCCGCATCCGTCTAAACCTCCGATACACGATGCCATAAATCAACTTGACATCTTCGGAGAGGTATACGGATAAAACCAAATAGCATCTGCCCCGAATCTCAGGCAAGACATCTTCACGTCCTGGCCGCCGTTCGGAGGGGAACAACCATCTCGAGGTGTCGAGATCGGGTTTCCTAACTCCGGAATTGGTAGGGTCACTTGCCGCTCTCGTAGGGGTCTAGGGGTGTGGGATTGGCTATTCATTACTACCGTGGAATCCGTATTTTCTATTATTGGCTAAATACAAAATACGGATATCCTAGCATATCCTATATTTTCATATATGTGTTTCTGCTGGTTATATTCTGTGATGTGATCGCTTGATATATCTGAGACGAATGCAATATTATATATATGATATATAATAAACGTTGCTTATGTTTTGCACCCGCGCTAGTACCGTTCTGGTATGCGGTTAGTTAAGTAACCTAACGGTGCATAACGGAACATTATGGCGAATGCGGATGGCATAAACGTACGTTGTATTTTCATTTCTTTTCTGTGTTTGGCATAAGGACTTAAATGATGGGACTACATTAATGAGATTAATGTAAAGAAAATAAACCTAAAAGATGTTGTAGAATCGAATTTGAAACCCACTCGGCTTTTTACGAAAAAGCTGCATTTCAAAATTGCGGAGCTTAAGCCACTCCTTTTGAAAACCATTTGATTCTACAACGATATCAAGTTCAAAACTTTAAAGGTTTTCTTAAAAACCATGTGCAGCCCTCCTTCATTTTAGGAAGTAGAGTACTTAGTATTCGTGCTACGTTTGTTGACTATAGTTAAGGCGTAGTGTACGGTAGTTAAATGATGTCTTCCTACACTGCATATGATGCAGATTAATTAGGACATTCATATGACTTTATTGACCATAGTTAAGGGTCATATGGGTGGGTCGAATTAATCATGAAATGACGGATAGAACTTGACTAGTGCTTATGATTTGTTGACCATGGTTAAGGTCATAAGTGCTAGAGGTAAAAACAATATCGGGAGTTTCAAGAGTTGAAATTTGCAATGAGATTGCATACCTTCCATATGATGGTTGGATCCCGATTCCACTGTGAGCAAGAGTTGCTCCCAGGAGAGTTTTGCACTTTACAATTAGCTAACCCATTAGGTGTCTAGAAAGGTGTTAACGAGGCTACGCCTCTGGAAAGACAAGGTTTATATTAATTAGGTCTGTGCGAAAGCACGGGGAACCTCCCTCAAGTACCAACACTAGCCTGGCTGAACGGTTAGCGAAGTTGCAGAATGCAATTAATCCTGACTAGTTTTCATTTTAAGGTTTGAAGGAAAAACTTGATTAAAGCAGTGGGAGACATCGATTAGATAAGATAATAACCAATCTGATCTTTGCAAGAGGTTTCGCTGAGTGTATTCTTTTCTCTCTCTTAATGGCAGATACCAATGACAGGACTCAAGCTTCTACTAAATAAAAATAAACTGAATAGGACCAATTATAAAGACTGGCTGAGGAACATCAACATTGCCTTGACTTATGATAAGGTATCATATGTCCTCACGGCCCCGGCCCCGGCCGTCTCAGGTCCTAAATCTTCAGTTGCGGATAGGGAAATCCGCAAGACATAGGATGCTGATTGTGCCACGGCCAAATGCCTCGCGCTTGCATCGATGGATAACACACAGATGGATGTCCAATCCATCTTTCTCCATACAAAAGAGTTGTATAGGGAGCAATCTCGTGTCCTCCGATGCGAAGCATCTAGAAAATTGTTTCAGATGCGGATGGCTCCTGGCACACCAGTAGGTGACCATGTTCTGAAGATGATAGCTCTTATAGAAAAACTTGAGGACCTCGGATGGACAATGGAGAATGAACAATATATTGATATTATTCTTCAGTCTCTCCCCCCTGCTTTTGCTTAATTTGTAGTTAACTTCAACATGCACAATATGGAGAAGTCACTACCTGAACTCCTCAATATGTTGAGGAGTGCAGAGAGCATGCTCAAGTCAGTGAAGACTATCGCTTTGATTGCTAGGCCATCTTCCTCATCTCGCCTGAAGGCCAAGGCCAAGGGAAAGATGAAGAAGAAACCCACAAAACCTAGAGGTGGAGTTAAAAAGGCTAAGGGGAAAGACAAGTCCAAGGCTGGGAAATCGGGAAAAGGGGAATGTTATCACTACCACAAATCGGAACACTGGAAGCGTAACTGTGCTGAGTACCTAGATCTCAAGAAGAAGAAGCATGGTGATGCTTCCGCTTCAGGTGTGTTTGTGACAGAAAACTGTTTTTCTATAAACTCTGTTTCCTGGGTATTAGATACCGGTTCAGGTTCTTACATATGCAATTCCATGTAGGGGCTGAGAAATAACAAAGTTTTGAAGACAGGTGATCATACTCTCCGGGTTGGAAATGGTTCCAATGTACATGCGGCCTCAGTGGGAGAGTATCACCTGGGGTTGCCGTCAGGGTGTATATTGGTTTTGAACCCATGTTATTATGTACCTAGTATGCTTTGTAATATAATATCCGTTTCTTTGTTAGACAATGAAGGATATCATTTTGTATTGCAGAATAATGTTATGAACATTAACCAGAATCAAATGTTGGTTGGATATGGTAGACTTAATAACGGGATATATGTCCTAAATCAACACCCAGTTTTCAGCATACAACACACTAATAAAAGAAAACTTTCAGAAATAAATGAAGCTTTTCTTTGGCACTGTAGACTTGGTGATATTAACGAAACAAGACTAAACAAGTTACATAAAGATGGATATTTAAACCCTTTTGAATATAAATCTTATGCGACTTGCCAGTCTTGTATCAAGGGTAAAATGACCAAAACTCCATTTACAGGACACGAAGAAAGAGCTACTCAGCTCTTAGCCCTCATACATAGTGATGTATGCGGGCCAATGTCTACACAGGCTAGAGGTAGTTTTTCCATACTTCATAACTTTTATTGATGATTTCTCAAGATTCGGTCATGTGTTTTTACTAAAGCATAAGTCTGAAGCTTTCGAGAAATTCACTGAGTACAAACTTGAAGTAGAAAAACAAACCGGATTGAGTATCAAAATGCTTCGATCAGATCGAGGTAGGAAGTATCTCAGTACTGAGTTTGCAGACTTTCTAAAAGAGAATGGGATTCTCTCTCAGCTCACTCCTCCTTACACACCACAGCACAACGGTGTGTCAGAACGTCAAAATCGGACCCTATTAGATATAGTTCGTTTCATGATGAGTGATACTGAATTACCTGTCTCATTTTGGGGGCATGCATTGGAGACTGCAGCGTTTCTCTTGAACAGGGTTCCAACCAAAACCGTGTCTACCACACCATATGAGATATGTGTTAGTTATATGTATGCCCTAGAGGCCATTACTGTACATGCGTTGTATATTGTAGTGGATGCTTGGACATATACATGGAGGACTTTCTTGCTCAACATGATAGTATGTTATCTGGTTGTATTTTATCTTAACATGTTAACAAATACTGTTTTGTGATCACATGTTGATAAAGCCCATAGGATATGTACTTGACTACTAGGACTATGATGCAGATCATACTAGTGGGGCCAGTGTAGTCCACAAGTACATCCTATAAACTGTTCCTAGTCGAGGGTGTTTCGAGACAGGGCATCGATGCTCCAGAGTAGACTGGCGTATACGCTTCTTGACCTATATGATGGGCAATGGATGATCCCATATCCATTGGTGTTTGACATCAGAGATAATATACGGGTGCTCAGTGGAGACTGGGTACACTGAACGGACTCGCCGAGAACTCCCAGATGGTATTATACCTCACGTCAAATGGCAGTTCTCTGGTGACACCGGTACAGATTAGTCTGTAGACCCAAGATCGTCACAGAGTCTTGTGTGATTCCCACTGTGCTTTGATTTCCACCTTACCACGTCAAGAGAACGTGCAAAACGGTGGCATTTGGGTACAGTCCCGAGTCACATGGAGGCAATGAGCGATAGGAGGGGTTTCGTCTCTCCCGGTATAGGGAGTTGATGTTTCGCTGTGCTCGATTGGCTCTAACAGGAAGTCTCTGGCTAGGGCTGCTTTAGAGATATACCGGTAAATGTTATCAGTAGTTTCTCGACCCGTTATGAGCCTCACATTGGCACGACTTATCAGTTACTGGGGTCTGACGTTTACCACCCCTACACTAGATATGCGACATATCAGACGAAGAGACCGGACTGTACGGTAGTGTTACTGATTGGATTCGCAGGAGTACGAGCAGGCTTGCTTGTTGATCTTCTGATTGCTCAATACCAGGGTGGCTGTTACGTTTAGTAGACCACTTGCGGCTTGTAGGTGTTTGATATGATCATAACCTACTGTCGACGTATTGACGAGTCTTTAGAGTCCTACACAGAGGTTTCCCAGTTCATGCGAAACGGAGTAGGTGCACATATGTGATATGTGCGGGACCGAGATTAATGCGCGTATAGGATACCGCATTCTATTCTCGCGATATATGTATCGATTGGTTATATGTGATATAGCCGGGTTATCGGATCAAGTGTTGATTCGATAAGTTCTTACATTTGATATTAGTTGGTTATATGTAATATAGCCGGATTATTAAATTAAATGTTGATTTAATAATTGAAAGTATAATTATATATTTGATATATTAAATTAAATTAACTAATATTAGCTCACTCAAGTATTTCTTTTTCTCGCATTTGATACATTGATATATATGTGATATATGTTAAATGTATTGTTTTCTATTGGCACAAAATATATATGTGATATATATAAGTGTGTCCTGCTAGATTACACATGCAACATGGATGCATGAGACTTATACCATGCTAGGGTTAAATTAAGGTTTTTATTTATGTTAAACTAATACAAAAGAGTGTGAGTTTGTTATGGTTAAGTTTGGACAAACGCTTTTGGATAACCATTGACAAAGTCAACTCTTTTGTCAAGTTTAGGATATTTATTTAACCCAACCCTTAATCTTAGTGTAGGTTTATTCTCTACATGAGTTAGCCATGATATTTTGTGACCATGGTTGCATTTGTAACCTTATGCGTTCATTCTTGAGTTCATCACTTGCTTCATCTTCTTCCTCCTCTCAAGCTTTCTAGCTTCAATGGAAAGTGATGATTTCTTGTGAGAAAATGATTTCAAAAGTGAGCAAAATTCATATTTCATCATCCTCTACTACTTGCCATTTAGTATAGGGAGTTTGCTTCACTAATTCCATAATTAGTGAAGAGATAGCTTGGGTTAGTGTCTCCTCGACGTAGATCGTCTTCGGCCTCAAAGTCTTCGAAGCAAGCATGTTCGTTTCTTCAAGGGAGCCTCTCTAGAGTCCGAAGTTCCTGATCGCAGCGAAGAGGACTACTACACGGAGCTATTGAAGTGAAGGACCGGTATACAAAGGTTGTATTCCTTACTCACTTAGGATGTAAAGTGTTTACATATGTTATTTCGTCGATTTCTAGTAAACGATTCTTAGTTAGGGTTAGTTAGAACGGTAAATTTTTAATTTGGCATGGACGATGCCTCCCGAAACCTTGCTGCTGTGCTAGGTAACCCTGCAGTGGTATCAGAGCCATGCTAGAAATTTATACGAATTTTGTTAGGATTACAAAACCGAAGTACTCCGAAACTTGAAACACAAAATTGTAGTTTCTGTCGATTTTAAAATGTTGTCAAAAAATTTTTTATACAAGTGCAGAATGTTGTATGTGATGCAAAATGAACACACAGGAAAATTTAGCCCAAAGGCTCGAACATTGGCCGGCGACATGCACACCAGGTCCGGCGACCTCGGCTACTTAGTGGGATTTTTGGCCAAATTTTTTAGTGTGTTCCAGTGACTTGGTTTTGGTGTTTCAGGTGTTGTTTGTTTTTGATAATTTTGCATGTGATGTAATCTTACTCTATAAGCAATTCGGAGTATTTCGTATTCGTATTTTTAACATTGTTTCGAGTTATTCGCATGTTGTCTAGACGAAATTAAAAAGTTCGATCGAATGTCAAAAACCCATTTTTCCAAGTTCATCGTATTCGGAAAAACATGCAAGTGATTCTGTGGACCCTCTAGAAGAACGATTATGTGACCGTCAGAACCGCCACTAAACCCTAGAGTTTGTAGTAGTTCAGCGTTGTCACATGTGAGGCGTTGGTTTGACCCTTCTACGGCTGGTTCATAGGTACTTTAGCATCTTCTGGGTATTATTGAACTGTGCTCAAGTGTTGAGCTATCGGAAAATTATGGGACTTTGATAAATCGATCGAAAAGTTTAACGTCGTCCGGGTATCATGTGATGGGATACAATACTTGGAATCAAAACTAATTTGAATGTTATAAATCTAGCAATTTAGTCTCTTTTGATCGGTTGCCACAGGATTTTGATGTGATCAAAATTCCGTCACAATCACGTAGCGTACGCGGATACTCGCCGGGTAACATTATTAGATAGCCACGTCCCATAACCCCGACCAAGTGACTGTAGGAGAATCCCGTCGCCAAAAGCATCCGTTCGGGTGCTCATGGTAGCGATGTTCCGCCTTAGTGCACTTCATCAACGGTATCGGGGGGTACGGCCGTCTACTAAAGTTTCCGACAAGCATTCGATCAGAATGTCGAGAATCTTGTTGAATTGCCCGACTTGATATTAAAAGGTGTTTTGAATATTGAGACTAAGATGCGGGGTTTATAATTGTTAGGCATGCGATGTCTAAGGAATTCGTATGGTTAGGCATGTGATGTCTAATGTGGTTGTGGATTCCAACTGTTGTAGTTTTTCACTTTCTTTTCTGCGACCGTAAGTGTAATATGTGGTGTATAGCCGGTTTCGGTGCTATATGTCAACGACAATTGGTATACGCATATTTACTTACGTTGATGACATGTGATGTTATGTGTTGCTGTGATATGTTATATTGGATCGCCGTGTTTTGAATAGCCGGGGGTTTTATATGAGATGAGTGTTTTTCTTTTTCATTCATGAAAAATTCATTGTATGTAATATTCTTTTATTGGGGCACTTCCGGGTTGAGGATGATGTCACCATTGTATATTATTTACTTTTCCGCATTAGGATAGACCCAAGGCGGGGAGCACAAGTAACCGGGTTCTAGGGTCCAGTGGGAGACCATCTCGAGGAGTCGAGACTGGGTCTCCTAACTCTAGAATTGCTAGGGTTGCTTGCCGCTCTCGTAGGGGTCTAGGGATGTGGGATTAGCTATTCATCACGACCATAGAATCCGTGTTTTATACTGGCTTAATTTAAAATCCGGAAATCCTAGTATATCCAATATTTCATATGTTTTATTCTGCTGCGATATTCTGTGATTTGATCATTGATTATATTCTGAGACGAATGCTTATATTATATATATATGATATATATATATATATATATATATATTATATATTGTTGCTTTCGTTTCATATATGATGCTTGGGAAGCATATTATAATGGGACTTCATTAATGAGATTAATGAAATAAAAGAAACCTAAAGATGTTGTAGAAACTTGTCTCGAAAACTGGTAGCTATAGTTTTTGCTTTGCATAGAGGTATTCCTTATAAAATATCCAGCACCTTATTCGATAAGGAAAAAGCCAAGATCCCTTCACCGGGAGTGACCTCTTTAGCGAAACTAGAAGATGCTACAAACTCGGTTTGTCTTATGATTGCTTTTATAGTTTTTGCTTTGCATAGTGGTATTTGTGAAATATCCTGCACCTTATTCAATAAGGAAAGAGCCGAGATCCCTTTACCGGGAGTGACCTCTTTAGCAAAACTATTAAAAGCCTCAAAAGCACTCCTTTTTCAAAAATCACTCGATTCTACGACGATATCAAGTTCATTACGCAAAGGGTTTTCTTAAAAACATGTCGTAGCCCTCTGTCATTTCAGATAAGTAATAGTTAGTATTCGTGCTGCGTTTGTTGACCTTGTCAAGGCGTAGTGTGCGGTAGCTGATTAGTGCTTATCTGCATAAGCATATGATGCGATTGGATTAGGGTAGTCGTGCGACCTTGTTGACCTTGTCAAGGGTCATGCGGGTAGGTTTAATTCAATCAGGAACTGACGAGTTGAGCTTGACTTGCGGTCTATGGTTTGTTGACCTTGTCAAGGTCATAGATCGCTCGGGGCAAAATATTATCGGGAATTTCAAGTGTTGAAATTTGCAATGAGATTGCATACCTCGTATGAGATAGTTGGATCCCGATACCCACTGCGAGTAAGAGTTACTCTTGGGAGAGTTTTACACATCATAATTAGCCGATCAAGTAGGTGTCTAAAAAGGTGTTAACGGGGTTACGTCCCTAGAAAAACGAGGTTTATTTTAATTAAGTCCATGCAAAAGCACGGGGAACCTCCCTAAAAGTATCGGCACTGGCTTAGCTGAAAGATTGGCGAACTTGTAGAGTGTAATTAATCCTGGCTAGTCTTACCTTTTAGGGTTTAAAGGAAGATTTGACTAAAACAGTAAGAGCCATCCTGATTAGATAAAATAAATAACCAATCTAATCATTGTAAGAGCATACGCTGAGTGTTTTCTTCTCTCTCTCTCCAAGTAGCGACCATGTCATGCCTTAATCAAGATAATAATATGGATGTATTGACCGAACCCGCTTGTTATACTGAGCTAGGGAACGTTGGTCCCGGTCCAACTTATAATTGTTATAAGACCGAACAGGAAATAGGGAATTACCAGAATTCCCGTGCCGCCCAAACGAAAAAAGTGCATGCTGATGCATCTTCTTCGGGTATGTTCATTACCGAGAACTGAGAATGGGTGATAAGTTTTAAAAGTTAGAAACGGTGCAAGTGTTGCAGCCAAGTTTGATGGTAGTTATCACCCAATATTATCAAATACATTGATTCTGAACGAATGTTATTAGATACCGAATCTGATATACAATATCATATCAGTATCTTTATTTAGTAAAAAAGGATATAATTTTGTATTGTTGGATAATGTTTTGAACATTTCCTATATCAAGAGTTGATCGGTTCAGGCACGTGATCTAAAAGCAAATACGTTCTAAATCAAACTACAGTTCTTAACGTACAGAACACATACAAAAGGAAGAGTTCAGAAATGAACGAATCCTTCTTGAGGTATTGTAGACTAGGTCATATCAATACGACCCGATTAGCTGAAGTTACATAAAGATGCATATTTAAATCGGTTTGAATTTATATCTTGTGAAACTTATCAGTCTTGTCACAAAGATAAGATAACCATAGCTCTGTTTATTGGAAACAGAGAAAGAGTTAGTGAACTCTTGGGATTGATACATGATGATGTATGTAGGTCACCTGTCTACACATGCCAGGATCGGTTCTTTGTACTTCATTACATTCACTGATGATCTCTCAAGATTCGCATATGTGTTCCTGTTGAAACACAAGTCTGAAACTTTTGAGAAATTCAAAGAAAATAAGTCAGAAGTATAGAACCAAAAAGGGTAAAAGTATTCTGTACTTTGATGTGATCAGGGAGGAGAATACTTGAGCACGGAATTCCTGGACTATTCTAAGGGAGAATAAGATTCTCTCTCAGTATTACTCCTTCGTATACACCACAACACGTCGGTGTATCGGGACGGAGCAATCGCACCCTATGTGATATGGTGTGCTCTATGATGAGTACTACTGAGTTTCTTATTTCCTTTTGGGGGTTATGCACTTGAGAAGCTACATACCTATTGAATAGGGTTCCAACCAAATCAGATGCCTATCTCTCCATATGTGATATGAAATGGGAAGAGCCCATCGCTTTAGAAAGTTAAGATTTGGAGTTGTCCGGCCTATGTCTAAAAGCATAATCCGGACAGGCTCGAGGCAAGGTCAGTTCTGTGGAAGTTTGTTGGATATCCCAAGCATCAGCAAGGGTATATCTTCTACCACACTGAGGAACAAAAAGTGTTTTATTTCTCAGCATACCACCTTTTAGAAAGGGTATTTCTTGTGAAGAAATTAGTGGTAATGAGGTAAAACTGGAAGGAGTTCCAGCTATACAAACTGCAGCTGATGATTTTGTAGAACTAGATGATTCAATAGTTCCCGACGAACCTCAGCCTCTCCGCCAATCTGGTAGGGTTCCTCACCCACCTGAGAGATACTTCGATTTTCTCTATGACAGTGGGAGAAAGGATTGCATTATGAGATGATGACACAACTAGTTTCGAGTAGGCCATCAGGAGTGGGGACTCTGTAAGAACGGCTGGATGCTAAGCAATATGAGATGGAATCTATGTACACCAACAAAGTATGGTCTTTGGTTGTTTTATCTAAAGGGTTAAATCCCCATCAGGAGCAAGTATATCTTAAGAAGATTACTTGGTGTACATAGAAAAGTTGAGACCTTCAAATCTAAGGCATGTTTCAAAAGGTTTTCGTCATCGACCAGGTGTGGATAATGATGAAACCTTTTCTAGTGCCTATGCTTAAGTCCATCCAGATCCTACTTTCCATTGCTACATACCATAACTACGATATCTGGCGGTTGGGTGTCATGACTGCTTTTCTAAATAGTGATTTAGAAGAGAGCGTCTATAAGTATACAGCCAGAGGGCTTGTAAACAGTGGGAGCAGCGGAAACGTGTGCAAGTTGCTTTACAGGTTAAAGCAGACATCGTAGAGTTGGAACATCTGTTTTGATATGATAGTCAAAGCGTTTGACTTTATCAAAATAGTAGATGAACCTTGTATATACAAAAAGGTAGTAGGGAGTATGGTAGTGATCCTCGTATTGTACGTGGATGACATATTCTTGATAGGAAAGGAGTTTCCTATGCTATACTCGGTCAATCTCCTCTTATCACAAGGATTCTCCATACAAGATCAAAGTGATACCTCCTTAATCCTGGGTTTTGGATCTATAAGATAGATCTAAGTGGATGTTAGGATTCTCACTAACCATAGTGAAATGGTATCAATCGATCCTGGGGAGAATCACTGGATAGGATCCAGGATGGTAAGGGCGACTGAATGTCAGTCACAGGCATTGTCTTTGCCCTCGGTGGAGGGACGGTATATTGGAAGAGTTTCAAGCTAAATACCATGACATACTAGACGATAAAGGCTGAATACATCGCTACCAAGGATGCTACCAAAGAGACAGTCTGGATGTACATTAGTTCATGAGATGAACTTCGTTCCTACCATTGTATGACAATGGAGTTATGGCTTAAGCCTAGGAACCCCCGTCCCATCCGTGATCCAGACATATTCTAAGGCAGTATCACCTGATCATGGAAATGGTTGATCTCCAGGGAGATCAAGGATAGGAGAGGAGATTTCAAGGACAACACAGCGGATCCACTCATGAAGGGCTTTTCCCAAAAGAGAAAATTATGGGATGGTTGAGTATGGGATACTACAACCACTGCTATATTGTTGGGTATTGGATATTACAACAGATGGCCTTAGTGCAAGTGGGAGATTGTTAGTTATATGTATGCCCTAGAGGCCATTACTGTACATGCGTTGTATATTGTAATGGATGCTTGGACATATACATGAAGGACTTTCTTGCTCGACATGATAGTATGCTATCTGGTTGCACTTTATCTTAATATGTTAACGAATACTGTTTTGTGATCACATGTTGATAAAGCCCATAGGATATGTACTTAACTACTAGGACTATGATGCAGATCATACTAGTGGGGCCAGAGTAGTCCACAAGTATATCCTATAAACTGTTCCTAGTCGAGAGTGTATCGAGATAGGGCATCGATACTCCAGAGTAGACTAGCATATACGCTTCTTGACCTATATGATGGGTGATGGATGATCTCATATCCATTGGTGTTTGACATCAGAAATGGTATACGGGTGCTCAGTGGAGACTGGGTACACTGAACGGACTCGCCGAGAACTCCCAGATGGTATTATACCTCACGTCAGATGGCAGTTCTCTGGTGACACCGGTACAGGTTAGTCTTTAGACCCGAGATCGTCATAGAGCCTTGTGTGATTCCCACTGTGCTTTGATTTCCACTGTGCTTTGATTTCCACCTTACCACGTTCAAGAGAACATGCAAAACGGTGGCTTTTGGGTACAGTCCCGAGTCACATGGAGGCAATGAGCGATAGGAGGGTTTTCGTCTCTCCCGGTATAGGGAGTTGATGTTGCGCTGTGCTCGATTGGCTATAACAGGAAGTCCCTGGCCAGGGCTGCTTTAGAGATATACTGGTAAATGTTATCAGTAGTTTCTCGACCCATTATGAACCTCACATCGGCACGACTTATCAGTTATTGGGCTCTGACGTTTACCACCCCTAGACTAGATATGCGACATATCAGACGAAGAGATCGGACTGTACGGTAGTGTTATTGATTGGATTCGCAGAAGTACGAGCAGGCTTGCTTGTTGATCTTCTGATCGCTCAATACCCGGGTGGCCGTAACGTTTAGCAGACCGCTTGCGGCTTGTGGTTGTTTGATATGATCATCACCTACTGCCGACGTATTGACGAGTCTTTAGAGTCCTGCACAGAGGTTTCCTAGTTCATGCGAAACGGAATAGGTGCACATATGTGATATGTGCGGGACCGAGATTAATGCGCGTATGGGATACCGCATTCTATTCTCACGATATATGTATCGATTGGTTATATGTGATATAGCCGGGTTATCGGATCAAGTGTTGATTCGATAAGTTCTTACATTTGATATTAGTTGGTTATATGTAATATAGCCGGATTATTAAATCAAATGTTGATTTAATAATTGAATGTATAATTATATATTTGATATATTAAAATACATTAACTAATATTAGCTCACTCAAGTATTTCTTTTTCTCACATTTGATACATTGATATATGTGTGATATATATTAAATGTATTGTTTTCTATTAGCACAAAATATATATGTGATATATATAAGTGTGTCATGCTAGGTTACACATGCAACATGGATGTATGAGACTTATACCATGGTAGGGTTAAGTTAGGGTTTTTATTTATGTTAAACTAATTCAAAAGAGTGTGAGTTTGTCATGGTTAAGCTTGGACAAAAGCTTTTGGATAACCATTGACAAAGTCAACTCTTTTGTCAAGTTTAGGATATTTATTTAACCCAACCCTTAACCTTAGTGTATGGTTTATTCTCTACATGAGTTAGCCATGATATTTTGTGACCATGGTTGCATTTGTAACCTTATGAGTTCATTCTTGAGTTCATTACATGCTTCATCTTCTTCTTCCTCTCAAGCTTTCTAGCTTCAATGGAAAGTGATGATTTCTTGTGAGAAAATGATTTCTAAAGTGAGCAAAATTTCTATTTCATCATCCTCTACTACTTGCCATTTAGTATAGGGTGTTTGCTTTACTAATTCCATAATTAGTGAAGAGATAGCTTGTATTAGTGTCTCCTCGACGTAGATCATCTTCGGCCTCGAAGTCTTCGAAGCAAGCATGTTTGTTTCTTCAAGGGAGCCTCTCTAGAGTCCGGAGTTCTTGATCCAGCGAAGGGGACTACTACACGGAGCTATTGAAGTGATGGACTGGTCTACAAAGGTTGTATTCCTTACTCACTTAGGATGTAAAGTGTTTTTATATGTTATTCCGATGATTTCTAGTAAACGATTCTTAGTTTGGGTTAGCTAGAACGGAAAATTTTTAATTTGGCATGGACGATGTCTCCCGAAACCTTGCTGCCGTGCTAGGCAACCCTGCAATATGGTATGGGAAGAGACCATCTCTTAAACAAGTTAAGATTTGAGGTTATCCGGCCTATGTCAAAAAACAAAATCCGGACAAACTCGAGACACGATCAGTCATGTGTAAGTTTGTGGGATACCCAAAGAATTCTTATGGATATCTTTTTCTACCACAAGGAGGAACAAAAGGTGTTTGTTTCTCAGTATGCCACATTCTTAGAAAAAGAATTTTTTACAAATGATATAGATGGCAGTGTGGTAGACCTAGAAGAGCTTCTAGAGACACAAATTACAAATGACAACTTGGTTGAACCGGCTGTTGCAACGGAAACTGATGAACCTCAACCACCCCGTAGATCTGGTAGGACTTCTCACCCACTGGAGAGATACTACGGTTTTCTCATTGATGGTGATAGAGAAGATTGCATTATGAAGGATGATGATCCTACCAGTTTTCAGCAAGCTATCACGAGTGGAGACTCTGTGAAGTAGCTGGATGCCATGAGATCTGAAATAGAGTCTATGTACACCAAAAAAGTATGGACTTTGGACGTTGTACCCCCTGGGGTAAAACCCGTGGGGTGCAAATGGATCTTTAAAAGAAAGATTGGTGTAGATGGGCAGGTGGAGACCTATAAGGCAAGACTTGTGGCGAAAGGATTTCATCAAAGACCAGGTCTGGACTATGACGAAACTTTTTCTCCCGTAGCCATGCTTAAATCCATTCGGATCCTACTTGCTATTTCTGCTCACTACGACTATGAAATCTGGCAGATGGACGTTAAAACTGCATTTTTAAATGGAGATTTACATGAATGCGTTTATATGGATCAGCCAGAAGGCTTCATTGACAGTGGGAGCAGCGGAAAAGCATGTAGATTGTTTAAATCCATTTATGGATTAAAGCAGGCATCACGGAGTTGGAACATCTATTTTGATGATGTTATCAAAGAGTTTGATTTCATCAAAAATCCAGATGAACCTTGTGTTTATAAGAAGGCGGTAGGGAGAGCTGTCACATTTCTCGTATTGTACGTGGATGACATTCTTCTGATAGGAAATGACATTCCTATGCTACAGTCGGTCAAATCATTCTTATCACAAAGGTTCTCCATGAAGGACCTGGGTGATGCCACGTACATCTTAGGCATTCAGATATATAGGGATAGATCTAAAAGATTATTGGGATTGTCCCAAACCAAGTATATCAACACCATACTAAAGAAGTTTAGTATGGAAGACTCCAAGTAGGGTGCCTTACCCGCTTGCCATGGAGTCACTCTCTCAAAGGACTTTTGCCCAAAGACCGATAAAGAAAGAGCTCGCATGAGCATTATACCCTATGCTTCAGCCGTAAGATCTATAATGTATGTGATGTTATGTACATGCCCTGATGTAGCTTATGCACTTGGTGTAGTAAGCAGGTATCAATTCAACCCAGGGAAGAATCACTGCGTAGCTGTGAAGAACATTCTTAAGTACTTGGGAAGGACTAAAGAATTGTTCTTGGTGTATAGTAATGGAGATCTCCAAATGAAGGCCTTTACCGATTCGAGCTTCCAGAGTGATAAGGACGACAAAAAATCTATATATGGGTTTGTATTTACCCTCAATGGAGACGCGGTGAGTTGGAAGAGTTCTAAACAAGATACCGTTGCAGACTCTACGATAGAAGCTGAGTACATTGCTGCAAATGATGCCGCAAAGGAAGCCGTCTGGATGAGGAAGTTCGTCATGGAGCTATGAGTAGTTCTAACCATTATTGATCCAATACCATTGTATTGTGATAATAATGGGGCGATGGGGTTAGCCAAGGATCCCAGGTCCCATCAGCGGTCCAGAAACATCCTGAGGCGATATCATCTGATCCGGGAGATAGTAGATCACCGCGAGATCGACATTAGGATAGTAGACACAATGAATAACACCGCGGATCCACTCACCAAGGCCCTCCCTCAGCCGCAGCATGAGCAACTTTTTGAGATGTTGGGTATGAAATACGCCAATAACTGGCCTTAGTGCAAGTGGGAGATTGTTGGATATATGTATGCCCTAGAGGCCATTATTTGATAGTGGATGTATTTATACATGTGTGTGTGTGTGTATTCAGAGGAGATTCTTGCTCGACATTATAGTATGCTATCTGGTTACTCTTTATCTGACATGTTCACTTGATCATGCTTTTATTCATTTGTACATGTTGATAAAGCCCTGAGGATATATGCTTGACTACTGTGATTATGATGCAGATCATACTAGTGGGACATGTGTAGTTTATAAGCATATCCTGAAATGTCCCTAGTCGTGGGTGTATCGAGACGGGGCATCGATATTCAAGAGTAGACTAGCGTATATGATACTAGACCCATATGATGGGCGATGGATGTTCCCACATCCATTGATGTTTGACATCGAGATCGTATACGGGTGCTCAGTGGAGACTGGGTACACTGGACGGACTCGCCGAGAAATCCTACATGGTATTATATCTATCGTCGGATAGCAGTTCTCAGGTGACACTGGTACAAGTTAGTCTGTAGACCCGAGACCATCATAGAGTCTTGTGTGTTCTCCCACTATACTTTGATTACCACCTTACCACGGCTCTACTGAGTCGTGCAAACATGTGGATTTTGGGTACAGTCCTGAGACATATGGAGGCAATGAGCGATAGAAGGGGTTTCGTCTCTCCCGGTATTGGAGGTTGATGTTGCGCTGAGCTCGATTAGCTATATCAGCAAGTCCCTGGCCAGGGCTGATGAGATTTACTGATAGGTGTTATCAGTAGTTTCTCGAACTGATTATAAGCCATACATCGGCATAACTTATTGAGTTATTGGGGTCGACGATGCCATCCCTAGACTTGATATGCAGTATATCTGACGAAGAGACCGGACTGTACGGTAGTGTTGCCAGTTGGCTCGACGGGAGTTTTGACAGGTTCGCTTGTTTTCTTCCGATCGCTCAATAACCGGGTGGCCGTTACGTTTAGCTGACCTCTAGCGGTTTGGGGGTGCTTGATATGATCATCACCCACTGCCGGCGTATTGACGAGTCTCAGAGTCCCACAGAGGAGTTTTCTAGCCCAGGCAAAACGATGTGGTGTGCATATGAGATATGCGCGAAAACCCGATTAAATGCGAGTATGTGATACCGTATATTAATCGGGCGTTTACTATTGGTCGGGTCGTATGTGATATGACCGGTTTGTTAAATCAAGTGTTGATTTAACATGGGCTTTTAGATCACTTCTTTTAAACCCTTTTTTTCTTTTGTTGTATGCATGCATGTACGCATATGTTCATGTAGATGCATATGTTGATATGCATGCACACATACATGCATACACTTGTGTGTGTCATGATTGTTGATACACAAATGGTGGCAATGCAAGACTCTCATGGTATAATTATCTTTATATTTATTTATTGAGTTAAAAAGAAATAGAATTAATTCATAGTTGATTTTTATTATTTATTCTCTACACTAAACCTTACATTAACCATGAGTTAACTTTCTATGGCTCTTATTGCTCAATGATAAATATCTAGATATTTATTAACCCATGGTTACAAGTGAGAGTGATTTAATATATATTATTATTTCATTCTCATTTCTTTTTATCATTATCCTTTTTGAGCTCTTGTTCTTGCCATCATCTTCTTCCTCCTCTCTTTTGCTTTCTTGAGATTTCTTGTGAGTGAGAGAGTGATAAAGATTGGGTTTTGAAGTGAGAAAATAAACCATATCATCATTCTACACTAGTCTTGCCAATTAGTTTAGAGTGTTAGCTTCATCTTCATCTTTTGATCAAGTGGAGCTAGGAGCTTGGACAAAGAGAACTCCAGGTGGATCATCGTGGACTTGGAAGATCTCTAGCTAGCCCGTTCCAACTCTCAAGGAGCCAAGGAGTCAAGTAAAGAGAACTACAAAGGTTGTAATCTCTTAACTTAGTGCTTTATTACTTGTAGTATGTGATACTACTTCATGTTACCCTAACTTTTCTAGTTTGATTCCTAAGTTAGATTATTTAGCACCCTCTAATTTTTAAATTATGGCATGTATGATACTACCAAACCCTAGTAGTGGTGCAAAAAAATCCCTACATGGGGACTGTCCTCTATTTTTATAAAGGGAACAACAAGCTTTGAGCAAAAAATTTTGGAGGGAATAAATGCCCTCTACTACTTTACCCGCGTAGGTATGTACGTGGATTAAGTAGTGTAAAGTTATGCATCGCCATTGAATTTGTTGGGTTGCTAGACACCTCTAGTAAGGTTTAAAGCGCCGCGGAAGCGGTAATTTTAAAAATCTAGAGAGCAATAGCAAATCCAAATCAAGAATCAAACCAAACTATTAAACTTGTCACTAAAGTAGTAAGCTAAAAACAATAGTTTAGCGGACTACAACCTTTGTAGCGCGTTAGCCACCTCTCCTTGGACTCCGGCTAGACTCCATAAAGCCCGGAACAAGCTTGCTCAATAATCTCCTCGCCGAAAATGATCTACCTTGAGATAACTCCAACACAAGCTCTAGCTTCAAATTGATCTCATCAAAATGAAGCAACCCATTAATTAAACATGCTGAGAATGATTAGTAGGGATATAGAATAATTAGCTCACATAATTTTTCTATTTTCTTTTCCATTCCTCACTTGAAGAAAAATCAAGAAGAGAAAGAAGAAGCATGGAGGAGATGACGAAGACATTGATAAGGTTCAATATGATAACAAAAAAAAATGAGTCATTAAAAAAAAAACACCTCATGAATTTTACAACCATATTAAATCTATGGCTCATTATTTTTTTTCTTTTAATATGAAATAAAAGAATAACCATGTTCTCATTTGAACCATATGATTCTTATACATCCATCTCATATATATCAATATATATGTCACAATATTTATATTAAATATAAATATTAATAAAGAGAAGAAAATAATTAAGTGAGTATGATATTAGTTAATATATAAATATACATTTTAATTATTAAATCAACACTTGATTTAATAATCCGGCTATATCATATATATACCGGCTAATATCAATAAACACCCGATTAAAATACGTGTATCACACGTGTTTAATCAAATTCCTGCACGTATCCCTATACGTGCCCTACATCATTTCGTATGTGCTGGAAAACCTCTGTGAGGGACTCTAAAGACTCGAAAATATGCTGACAGTAGGTTAAGATCATATCTATATCCCACAAGCACGTCAGCGGTACTAGCTGCACGTAACGGCTACTCAGGTATTGATCGAAAGAAGATCAACGAACAAGCTCATCAGAACCCTGCAAAATCTATCAGTGATATTACCGTACAGTCCGGTCTCTTTGTCTACGAGTATTGCATATCAGGTCTAGAGTTTGGAATCTGTCAGACCCTAATAACTCGATAAGTCGTGCAACAGAGGACTCATAACCAACCGGAGATACAACTGATAACACTTATCAGTTTATCTCCACTGCAATGGCCATCGACTTAGGATTATAGTCGTGTCCTGCACAGCACGACATCAACTCCCTATACCGGGAGAAACGAATCCCCTCGACCGCTCACTGCCTCCACATGCTCCGGGACTATACCCAACCAAAATCTGTTTGCACAACTCCTTTGAACCAAGGTAGGGTAGAAGTTTAAGTATGGTGGGAACACACATGAGACACTATGGCGATTTCAGGTCCTAAGGACTACCCTGTACCCATGTCACAAGAACTGCTACTTGACATCGGTATATTGCCAATTAGGAGTTGTCGGTGAGTCTGTCCAGTGTAACTCATACAATGAGTATCTGTATACAATTCTCGATGTCAAACACCAATAGCTATAGGATCAGCTATCGTCCTCCAACCGGGTCAGGAAACGTACACACCAGTCTAAACTGGAGTACCAATGCCCATTCTCGATACTCTTACGATTGGGGATATTTAAGGATGTGCTTATCGACTATCCAGGCCCTACTAGTATGATCTCCATCATCGTCCTTGTAGTTAAGAAAAATCCTAGGGCATTATCTCATGTCTAAACGATACGTGATAGTGAAAAAATGCATCATATGTAAGATAAAGACAAACCAGATAGTATACTATCATCCTGAGTAAGATTGCTCCTGTAAGTCGATGTACAACACCCCACGACTTGCGGGGAGGCGGAAAAATGAAAAACGCTCTTGTTCTTTGCATAAACATCGACTAACCGAGAATCTTTGCTAAACAATAACTAAACAAAAAACATAGAAGTTGTTAACTACTATGTGAAGTGATTATACCTAATGAACCGTGTCCTTCGTTTTTTCGTTCTCCACCTCCTTTCCGGCCTTCTCTATGTAGTAGATGATCCACCCGAGAGCTATAATCCAAGCTTCACCTCTAAGTTGAGGTAACTAGGTTTCTTAAACTGCTAATCTAAGTAACCTAGGTGATATAGAGTTGGATTATGGATTGATTAGTCTATCTAATCCTTGATCTCAACACATGAGAGGGGAGGATTAGGGTTTGAAGAGAGAGAGCTTGAGGGGAGAGAAGGTGAGCATGAGAATGAGAATGAGATAATGATCTCTCATGATATATATGAAGCATTATTATTTATCAAATAAATAAAATAATTGATTTAACAACCATGCTTCATAAATACATATGAGTGATTCATCTACATGAGTCATTAACCATTTATGATGCATTAATGACAAGGATGAATCACATAAATGAGTCACTAATCTCATTTAATGCTTATGCCACCTAAACCCCCAATTCACCATCCTTCTAGAAGCTTCTCGCGAAATTACGAGAACGCCCCTCCTATCCGTGAAAACACGGAAAAACTTTAGACTGTACAAATCCAATAACCCGATACTAGAATCTGGCTTAAACCAAAGCCGGCTAGTAAAAACTGTCCGAATGTCGTACGTGCGTAAACACACGTATGCGTCCGAACCCTTGTCGTAAAACCATACGACCTCTATATCGTTTCGCCTGGAGCAGGGAAACTCTCTGTGTGGGACTCTAATGACTCGACTACTACGCTGGCAGTGGGTTTAACCACAGACCGCAAGCGGCACTAGCTGTACGTAACGGTCCCCAGGTAGATGTCGATAAGAAGGCCGATGAGGAAACCCATCCGAACTCTTACTGAGCCTGATGTGACAATCTCCGTACAGTCTGGTCTGTTCGTCTAAGACTATCGCATATCGGGCCTAGGGGGGCGGCAAGCGTCAGTCCCCTAATAGCGGTATAAGTCGTGTCGGAGTGAAGCCCATTACACCCTGAGAAACTACTGGAACCTACCAGTAAATCTCGCTTGCCCTGGCCAGGGACTTTGTGTAATGGCTCTCTAATACAGCGCGATATCAACTCCCAATACCGGGAGAGACGAATCATGTCTAACCGCCACTGCCTCCAAGTGCTCGGGACTGCACCCAACTGCTACCTGTTTGCACGACTCCTTTGAGCCATGGTAGGGTAGCAATCTAAGAACAGTGGGACATACTCGAGGCGAAGTAGCAGCGTCAAGTCTGCGGACTATGCTGTACTCATGTAACCTGGGAACTGTTAACTGACGACTGGTATAAAACCAACCAACAGTTCCCTGAGAGTCCTGTCCGGTGTACCCGTAACCCAACAAGCACCTGTATACTATCTCCAGTACGACGTACTGACGGCTGTGGGACAGACCATCTCCCCAACTGGGATGAGAAGCGTACACACTAGTCTACTCCAGAGTATCGATGCCCTGTCTCGATAATCCTACGACTAGGGACCTGAAAAAGGATGTGCTTGTAGACTACCCAGCCCCCACTAGTGTGACTGCCATCACAACGCTGGTAGTCAAGCAAGATCCTAAGAGCTCTATCAATACATATACTCACATATTAAGATAGAAAAACCAAGTAGCATACTACCATGTTTAGCAAGACTATTATATACATGTGAATATCCCAAGCTTCCATTAAGTAATATACAAACTAGTATGATACAATAATGGCCCCCAGGGCATATATACTAACAATCTCCCACTTACACTAGGGCCATGAACTGGCATATCGAAGACCGATGATCTCGAGTAGCCTCTCGAACTGAATCTGAGGTAGGGCCTTCGTGAATGGATCAGCAATGTTCTCTTCAGTAGCAACTCTCCGAACCTCGATCTCCCGATGATCAATGATCCCTGATCAGGTGATACCGCCTTAAGATGTGTCTGGACTTCTGATGGGACCTTGGTTCCTTTGCTAAAGCTATAGCTCCGATGTTGTCGCAATACAGAGGTATTAGATCAACTATGGTAGGAACCACCTGAAGTTCTGTTAGGAACTTCTTCATTCAGACCGCTTCTTTTGCGGCATCGCAAGCAGCAATATACTCCGCTTCCATCGTCGAGTCAGCAACGGTGTCCTGCTTGGAACTCTTCCAGCATACCGTCCCTCCATTGAGGGTAAAGACATAACCCGACATGGACTTGGAATCGTCCTTATCACTCTGGAAGCCGGAATCAGCAAAGGCCTCCATCTTGAGGTCTTTTCCGCCGTAAACCAAGAACATCTCCTTAGTCCTTTTCAGGTACTTTAGAATGTTCTTTACTGCTATCCAGTGCTTCTCCCCTGGGTCTGACTGATACCGGCTTACCACGCTCAGTGCGTAAGCTACATCTGGTCTGGTGCACAACATCGCATACATTATAGAGCCTACCGCAGAAGCGTAGGGTATAATAGACATGCGTTCCCTTTCCAAATTAGTCTTGGGAGACATCTCTTTGGAGAGGGTGATTCCGTGACAAGCCGGTAGATTACCGCGCTTAGAATCTTCCATACTGAATCTGTTCAGTATAGTGTCGATATACCTGGACTGCGAAAGTCCCAACATCCTCTTGGATCTATCACGATAGATCCGGATCCCCAGAATGTAAGAAGCATCACCCAGGTCTTTCATGGAGAACCTGTGTGACAAGAATCCTTTGACAGATTGTAGCATAGGAATGTCATTTCCTATCAATAGAATGTCATCCACGTACAAGACGAGGAATACGACAGTTCGGGCAGATAATACTGGTCGGCTTTGGTTTAAGCCGGATCCAAGTATTATTCTGTGTAGATATAATATCTTTGTCTCAGATGCATTTGTATTCGGTTGTAATACAAATGCGAGTATGTTTATACTGATACGGGATTATCCTGAAATTCGTTTCAGGATCACTTTTGGAAGTTGCCAGTTACTAGTTTTCTATCAGCCGTATTTTGACATTCGATTAAATACGGATTTATCTTTTCTTGATCAGGTGATTCAGTGTTCTAGAAGGTTCTAGAGAGGGTGACAAGGCTAGTGAGTCATTTGGTCATTAATGGTGCATTAAATGAGTTGATGACTATGGTTATGAATCATCACTTTCATTATTGTGTTCACACTAGGTGTCATTAGTGAGTCATGATAAGCTTCATTGTTAGAGTCACCCTCCCTCTCCTACACTCACCTCCCCCCTCTCCTTAAATGGCCAGCCACCCCTTGATGAAAGCTTATGGTTGTTGTTTTGAAAAGATATAAGATTTGGTGCATAGAAATTAGATGTGATCGGATTCTCTTTTCACCCGATTCCAAATGGCAACTTCATTAACCGTTCGTCCATAGCCTTGGACGTAACGAGACAAAGTGTTCTACTCATTCTCTACATCATCTTGGTCGTCTCTTTTAGCAAACTTGACGATCGAGTTGCCTCGGTTCAGAGGCGGGAGCCCGTTTAAAGATCCATCGACGTGGTGCCACCTGGACGAGAAGACCGGAGATTCAGAAGATCGGAGCAGCCGCAACATGCGTGGGATGATGGTTGAAGACCGAAGGACTCGGATCGTTCGGTATAACACTTTTACCCACTTTGTAGTTTGTTAGTTTAGCTTTAATGGCAGATCCGGGTTACGGTACACGATAGCGCCAGTTTGTAAAAAGTTTTTGTTCCGCATTTGGCGTCTGTTAAACGGCCGGGGCGCTACCGTGGACTTACAGTGGTATCAGAGCCTCACCATTAAGCTATACTAACTTGTGCTAACGCGTTTAAAATATCGATCGAACGGATTTTCAAAAACCACAAATTCCAAGTTCACAGTTTTTGAAGATTTTAAATCAGGTCCAAAAATTATTTTGCATATCACAGAAAGTCGTGCAGGGTATTTGAAGAATTATGGGAAAATTTGGGCACGTGATCCCACTTGTTCACCGCGTATCTACGATCAAACCATGGGTTTGACCGCGGAAGCGCAGCGACTTAGTAGGAACTGTGCTCCAATTTTTCCAGTGTGCTTCATATTGGAAATTGTGGGTTTTTGGAATATTTCTTTTAAGCCCAGATTTTGTTACTGTACTGCAGATGTACGTGGGGCCCACTTCGGGAAATTTAGTCGATCGAAATTTAAATTTGTTAGTATGCAGTATTTACATTATATCTCCGACCGAGAATGTCATTTGATCGGTAAACCGCGTCTGATTGCTATAGTTCTTTTAGACGGGTTTGCGAACGTGACATTCGCGTTGATGTTCTGTGTTGTGCTGTATTGTTGCGGATATGTCGTGGTGGATAGCAGTGTGCAATGGTAGTGCAGTTTGGATTTATTTGTACATTTGATATTGCGGGGCGAGCGTCCAACATGTGGACTGCCTTCACTGCCTGTTGTATAATATTCTTTTGGGGCACGACCAGATTGAGGTCGATGTACCTGTTGTACATATTTTTATTTTCTGTACTAGGTTTATCCCGCGAAGGAGTGCACGGATAGCCGGGTTCTGGAGGGCAACGGGTCCGTATCTCATGGCTTTGAGAGGCAAAGGGACCTCACTCTAGAATTGGCAGACTATTCGCCGCACTCGTAGGGGGTACAGGTTGACCAAGGAGGGGTGCTCAATTTACCGGATTTCGTGAAGTGCCGGGTGTTCCATTCACTATGTTGTGGGGACTACCTCGCTTCAGGTTTTGGCGGGTAACTTGCCGCACCCGTAGGGGTCTAGGTTTCATTGCACAGGCTATCCACACGACCAAGGGAACGTCGGGTTTCAGCAGCGGCTCTGTGAAACCCGGGGATCCCAGTTTATCTGTATTGTTCTGTGATGCTTATTACTTTTCTGTAATGTTGCATATTATCACGCCCGGAGCGATTATTGTATATTGGTATATATACTATTAGATATTGTATATGTTTTACACCCGCGCTAGTGCAGCCCCCGCTCTGTCGTTAGTTAAGTAACCTATCGGGTGATGACGGGACTCAGTGGCGAATGCGGATGGCATAAACGTACATTATATTTTTGTTCTTTTCTGGTGTGATTGATTGATGGGACTGCATTGATTCTTATCAATGCAAGGATAAAACAAACCTATATTTGATGTTGTTGGAACCAATTTAAAAGGTGTTATTACAAAGACGTTTCTTTTTGTTTTGCATAGTGATATTCAGTTAGAATATCCCGCACCTCATTCAACAAGGTAAGGGCCGAGATCCCTTCACCAGGAGTGACCCCTTGGGCATAAGTTTACGTCAGGGTAATAACTTTACTATAGTCGATTACAAGTTGCTTTGCATCACGGTATTCAGTTGGAATATCCTGCACCTCATTTCACGAGGAAAGAGCCGAGATCCCTTCACCAGGAGTGACCTCTTTAACAAAGGTTTTTCGTCACTATATTTTTATAAAAAGCTATCAGGTCCTTCAACGAGATCAAGTTCATTACGTTAAAGGTTTTTCGCCAAAAACCAGCCGTAGCCCTCCGTCATTTCTTATGGATATTCGGTAGTATTCAAGCTATGTATTTTGGCCCTTAGTCAAGGCATAGTGTTTGGTAGCTGCTGGGTATTCATTTGTTGCATAGATAGATGAGTTGGTTTGGGACAGTCATTCTGCCATTTTAACCCTTAGTCAAGGGCATGTGCGGGTGGGTTCAAATCAACCTAGATAATGACGGGAAGAACTTGACATGTGACTTATGATATTTTGGCCCTTAGTCAAGGTCATAAGAGCATGGGGTAAAAATCACATCGGGAGTTTCAAACATACAGGAAACTTGTTAGGCATGCGCATACCTTCTGGAGTGTGATAACTTGAGTGGCTTCCATCAAGTTATCATGCGATGATAGTTGGATCCCGATTCTCACTGATGAGTTAGTTTACTCTTCGGGTGATCCCGACTAATTCTTCTTTCAGGTTTGGAGGAGAATTTGAGATAACAGTGGGAAGTTTCCTGATTAGATAAAGTGATAACCATTCTGATCTAGGTTAGAGTGCACGCAGAGTGTTTCTTTTCTCTCTCTCTCTTTGGCAGCGACCTTTGACCGACCCTAGACTATGACTCAGTGACCAAGTTGACCGAACCTTCTTAAAATACTGGCTTTTGGATTATCTGAGTTGCATAAGTCATTGCCGCTCCTTCTTTTACCCTTTGTATTTCTCAGAACACCCCGTATTACTACGGACATCCACTTCCATTGGATAGATCCATCGTATGATTATATACGAACTCGAAGGGACTTCTTTGAGGATGGATCCAAGTTCAGGAGAAATAGAATTAGTTTATTCAGTTGTCTTTTGTTATCACCTTCTCTCATATTGCGAGGGCTCCTTGGTTTAGGAGAGTACACCTATTACTCTTATTGGATAGTCTTATTCCAAACCATAGGCAGGTGCCGAAAGGTAGGGAATGAAGAAAACCAATTAGCCGAAGTAGGGTGTGCAGAAGGAAATATGTAAAGACAAAATAAAGGGATTAGAAAGAGGGCAAAATAAATTGCGACTGTTATCATTCACGACCAAACCGCGTACTTCATCGCTACTCCTATTTCACATTTGCTTTTTCCCCAGTTCGGGAGAAATAGAATAAGGTATTATTCAGATTGTCTTTTATCATCAATTTCTCTCATGTTGCGAGTACTCCTAGGATTAGGAGGGTACACCTATTATGCTTACTGGATAGTCTTCTTCCAAACCATAGGCTGGTGCCGAACGGTAGGGAAGGAAGAAAACCACTTAGCCTAACGATGGTGTACAGAAGGAAACGACTAAAGACAAATAAAGGGATTTGGAGAGATGGCAAAGAAATATACGGTTACAATCATGAATTGGATTATGGAAGAGGCATTACTAAGAATACCAGAATACCCCTATGAAACATTTTCATGTTTCAGTTTCACTGTGCATTGTTAATTGTAAACTGATTTCCCGATTACATACTTACTCCAGGGTATGTATTTACCAGGTTTCATTCTCATATCTGTACAGTTTTACAGATAATGAGTGGGAGTAAGTTATTGGGAATTAGGAGATCATCCTCATTATATCGGAATTCGTTGTAATTGGTGATATTTGAGGAAATCGCATGGGTACAGTTTTCAACCTGCGATGCACAGGTTTTGAGTTATTCAACTCAGCGGACTTATACAGAGTATTGTATGTTGTCCAGTGTCCGTCAGGACAAAGGGGGTAGGTCCTCGTACTATGTTCTGTTTACTTGTGACTTCTCTAGTTTTTAGACAAATGTTTCGTAGAAATACAATGTCTAAGTTTTGAGAAGTTGTGGGTATAAGAATAAAGTAGAGAACCAAGTATCGCAAGTATCGGAATTCTTCAAAGAAATCGAAGATGTAGATTCTTGTGATTGGTATTCAGATAATAGTAATGGTTTTGAGAAACATGTTTCTCTTTCAGATTACTCATAATTGGATGGATTCCTAAGTTGAGTAATGCTGATTAGCCTCTCTCCATTAAGTTGATATGCACTGGAGACAGCTGCATGATTTGAATCTGGTTCCAATTAAATTAGTGCCTTTGTTTCTATATTGGATATAGAATGGTTCATATCTTAACGATGTTAAGGTAAGGCGAGTAGTCCATCTTATGCTTAAAACCAGACACTGGATAACTCAAGGCACGTTTCTGTAATAGCAGTTTGTGGGTTGACTCTGGCTTTGACGAGGGTTGACATTTCTACCATCTGATAGATCAATAGCGATATTGTTCATGACTCGCCACAGTTTTAGTAAAATGGATTTTTTCAGAAAACAGTAGTGGGAGTATGGTAGAACTGGAAGTGATTCCAGAACCGCAAACGGTTACGGAAAATTTAATAGGACCTATATATTCAATCAGGTTTGACATTCCAATAGCCACTCCGCAGATATGGTGGGTAACCTCAGACACCCGAGAGGTACTCAGGTAGCCTCAAGGACGGTGACAGGGAGGTTCTTGTTTACCCAGACTTGACACTACTGTTGTTCCAGACTATGAGACCCGGCAAGAGGATAAGTATAACGTCGTTCTAAACTAGCTTTAGAAGTGCACGTGTATATTATTCTGCCAGAGGGTTGTTGTGGTCAGTGGGAGCAGCGGAAGCATAGTGGGCAAGTAGCTTATGTCTATTTATAGACTCGAGCAGTTATAGGGGAGATAGATCGTCTAATTTTGATGTGATAGTCATGGGTTTGACTTCATCAGAATAAGGGATGGATCTGTTAAGAAGGTAGTAGGGTGTGATGTCCTGGTATTTGGATGACATACACAGAGTAGAAAGTAAAATTCCTATACTACGATCGGTTGTACTGTGGTCATCACACAGTTGTTTCTCCGCAAAAGATATAGATTTAATATCAGACATTCTGGTAACTAGATCTATGGTTTTAGATCTAGATTTGGGTAGTTTCCCAATATGGGTATTTTGACAGTATTCTAATGGTATTTAGAATAGATGACTCCTGGTATAGTGGTGTGTACCTGCAGGTAATGGAGTCACCCTCTCTAAAGGTGTCTTAGAGACTAAAGGAGAGAGAGATGTGCATGATTGGCAGATCACTTGCTTAGGCAATTGAGTCAATTATGAGATATCAAGTACCACACCAGATGTAGTTTTTGCACTTGATGCGATAAGTTTATATTAATCCAATCCTGGAGAAACATAAGAAAGCAGTTTTAGAACATGAGTGTATGTTCTAAGGATTTGATGACGGCAACCTCCATAGGGAGACGGTTATCATTCCAGGCTTCCAAGATGACATGGATGACAGAGTGATTGCCAAAGTTATAGTTTTCCCTCTGACGAGAGACGGTATTATGGACAGGTGGTCCAAGAGGATACTGTGGGAGGCATGGTGCTGGATACTGATTAGGTTCAGTTATCGATACAGTCTAAGAAGTTTGGATTTGGAGTTCATTTATGGACTAGGTCACATCAGATATCCAGACATATTCTAAGACAGGTATTGCTCAATTCGGGAGATGGCTTTCTCCGCGAACTTGAGATTGAGAGAGACATAGAAAGAAACATCAGGGCGGATCCACTCACTGAGGCTATTTCTCGAACACAAGAGTTTTACAAACTAGCTTTGTGAAACTGATTAGTAGAGGAGTTGGATGTTCGGTATCACACGGGCTGTGAGTATGCGACATCGCAATAATTAGCCTTGAGTGCAAGTGGGAGATTGTTGGAGATAATGCCCTCAAAGTCAATTATTGGATCGCAGGTACGTGATTGCAATGATTGAGACAGGACCTATACCGACATGACAGTCTTGCTCGAGATAATAGTATGCTATCTGGTTTGTCTTTATCATCGTATACATGCTTTAGTTTCCTATTGCATGATGATAGAGCCCATAAGATTCTTGCTTGACTACCAGCAGTATGATGGCGATCATATACATGGGAGCTGGGGTCTGTAAGCACATCCTTAAAGTGTCCCTGGTCGTGGGCGTTTCGAGACAGGGCATCGATACTCCAGAGTAGACTAGTGTATACAGTCGAGACCCCGACGAGGGGCGGTGGCCGGTCTCACAAGCCACTGGTGTCAGTTTGATCACCTAAGATGTATACAGGTGCTCATTGAGTTATGAGTACACCGGACAGGACTCGCCGGGAATCTGCTAGTTGGTATTATACATATCGTCAGATAGCAATTCCCTGGTGACATGTGTACAGGTTAGTTCATCGACCTGAGATCGTCATTTGTCTCGTGTGAGTTCCCACTGTGCTTAGATTACTACCCTACCACGCTCAAAGGAGTTGTGCAAACAGGTTTTAGTTGGGTACAGTCCCGAGCCACATTGGAGGCAAGTGAGCGGATCGTCGGGGATTCGTCTCTCCCGGTATTGGGGGTTGATGTCGCGCAGTGCACGGGTGGCCATCATTAGGAATTCTCGGCCGAGATAGTGGAGAATTACTGATTTGGATCAGTAGTTTCTCAGGTGGTGATGGGCTTCATGCCGACACGATTTATCGCGTTATTAGGGGTCTGACTTTATCCACCCCCCTAGACTCGATATGCGATACTCTTTAGACGAATGGACTGGACTGTATATACATTGTCACTGTCAGGCTTAGTAGGGTTTATGAATGAGTTCGCTCGTCTGCTTCCCTTCCAATCAATACATAGGCAAACCGTTATGTACAGCTTGTACCTCTGACGTGCTAGGGGTTATACCTAGTGCCAGTGTGTTGATGAGTCATTAGAGTCCCCCACAGACACTTTCCCAAGTTCGGGCGAAACGTTGTAGAGGCCATATGGATTTATGGCAAGGTTCGAAAAAAACACGTGCGTTTTCGCACGTGTCGTTTTTCGGGCAGATAATACTGGTCGGCTTTGGTTTAAGCCGGATCCGAGTATTATTTTGTGTAGATATAATATCTTTGTCTCAGATGCATTTCTATTCGGTCGTAATACAAATGCGGGTATGTTTATACTGATACGGGGTTATCCTGAAATTCGTTTCAGGATCACTTTTGGAAGTTGCCAGTTACCAGTTTTCTATCAGCCGTATTTTGACATTCGGTTAAATACGGATTTATCTTTTCTTGATCAGGTGAGTCAGTGTTCTAGAAGGTTCTAGAGAGGGTGACAAGGCTAGTGAGTCATTTGGTCATTAATGGTGCATTAAATGAGTTGATGACTATGGTTATGAATCATCACTTTCATTATTGTGTTCACACTAGGTGTCATTAGTGAGTCATGATAAGTTTCATTGTTAGAGTCACCCTCCCTCTCCTACACACACCTCCCCCCTCTCCTTAAATGGCCGGTCACCCCTTGATGAAAGATTATGGTTGTTGTTTTGAAAAGATATAAGATTTGGTGCATAGAAATTAGATGTGATCGGTTTCTCTTTTCACCCGATTCCAAATGGCAACTTCATTAACCGTTCGTCCATTGCCTTGGACGTAACGAGACAAAGTGTTCTACTCATTCTCTACATCATCTTGGTCGTCTCTTTTAGCAAACTTGACGATCGAGTTGCCTCGGTTCAGAGGCGGGAGCCCGTTTAAAGATCCGTCGACGTGGTGCCACCTGGACGAGAAGACCAGAGATTCAGGAGATCGGAGCAGCCGCAACAAGCGTGGGATGATGGTTGAAGACTGAAGGACTCGGATCGTTCGGTATAACACTTCTACCCACTTTGTAGTTTGTTAGTTTAGCTTTAATGGCAGATCCGGGTTACGGTACACGATAGCGCCAGTTTGTAAAATATTTTTGTTCCGCATTTGGCGTCTGTTAAACGGTCGGGACGCTACCGTGGACTTACAGTCATGAGGACCCGTAAATGGCTTCTTCTCTTCATTGGCATGCAACTTTGACGAATGTATCCCGTGGATAGTATACAAGAGTCAGTCTTGACCTCCTTGTAGGGCAACAATGGTTTAGGAAATAGGTTGATATCTCTGTCGCCTAAGACTTTTCAACTTTATGAACCTTGAGGGTCTCATAAAGATGTTTCTCCCTACGAGTCGAGAGGATCTCGCAGGTATATTCTAACATGAAATATAGATAACCCCTTTCGATACAGGAGTCCGTTGCTGGGTTAAGTACATTGTATCGTCGCGTTGGCTTATATATTCTCGACATGCAATCCCTTAGGTTGCTGCTCGAGTAGACCCGTGTCTGTCGTGTCTCTGATCCCTTCTAAGGCTGGACAAGACGTTTTCAAGTAGTCTTCTCAGGTTGGAATGTTCATATTATCATTAGAAGATCCAACGTTATGTATTGCCATGGCGCTATGCTTGAGGTTATGCTCGATTTGGAGTCCCGATGAGTCATAACCGCACTCTTATGTGGTAAGATGACATCCAATGGTCTTTAGGCTTGTCATCAAGATCCGAAGCTAGGAATATGTCGTCCCTACTCTTTTGCTTTGATAATGTCGTGCCGATTCTTGCTGAAGTAGGGTAGATATTCATATGACATCTAGGCCGTATATATCGCTATTAAGATCCGGAGCTAGGAATATGCCATCACTCCGCTTTGATTTGACCCTTTGGTCCATGTTGACGTCGCTTCTACACCCTGCTGGAATGAGAAGGAACGCCGAGATGATCTCTAGGCTGTAAATATTGCCATCGAGATCTAGAGCTAGGAATATGCCATTGCTCCACTTCGATCTGACCCTTTAGTCCAACATTGCGTCTGCATCCAGCTGGCGTGAGGAAGAACTTCGAGATGATCTCTAGGTTGTTGATCTTGTCATCGAGATTTAGAGCTAGAATTTTGCCATCACTCCACTTTTTCTTTGGCTCCTTAGAGCTTTTTTGACACTGCGTCTGTACTCTGCTAGAGTAAGAGGGGCGTCGAATTGGTCTTTAAACCGCATATATTGCCATCAAGACTTAGAGTTAGGAATATACCTTTACTCCATCTTTGATTTGACCTTTTTCGCCTTTGTTGATGTTGCATCTGCACCTTACTGGAATGAGAAAGAACGTCGAGCTGGAGGTAGGATTTTGCCATTACTCCACTTTTGATTTGCTTGAGAAGCTGCCACTAAATCCTTCGGGGAGCAGCTCTCAGTAGTCTTTGAGCTTATATGGCACCATTGAGACTCGAATCTTTGTTGAAGCGTTACTTGCTTGGTAGCATTCAGTGGAGCATATCATTCATTTTCATCTGTTTGTGCCCGTGGATTGCATACAAGAGTCAATATTGACATGCTTGTAGGGCTGAAAATTTTTATTTTTATTTTTTTTTTTAAAAATTTATCTACGACTACTCTATCATTTCAACTTTTCATATCGTGAAAGACGCAATTTCCCAATCATTTCAGCTATTTATTCATGGTGCCCAATCAATTCGGCTATTTTTACTCGCTGTTTTTTATTGCGAGTTGCCCCATCATTTCGGTTATTTCATATGCATATTTTTTACTCGCTGATTTTATTGCGATTTGCCCCATCATTTTGGCTATTTCATATGCATGTTTTTTTTGTGATTCGCCGATTTTTATTGCGAGTTAAGAACTTAGAATCTAATACCAGTTTCGGCATCAGTATCGCTACAACTGGAATATTGCCAGGAGCAAATCATCATATGCCTATGGAGGATTTGGGGTTTGATACATGTTTTGGCATCAGTATCATTACAACTGGAATATTACCAGGAGCGACTCATCATTTGCCTTTATTAATTTGAACGAAGGCGGCCAGAAGACAGATTTAGGTCCCTGCCAACTAAGACTTTTTGACTTTATGAATCGTAAAGGTCTCATAAAGGTATTTCTTCCTACGAGTCGAGAGGATCTCGTAGATGTATTTTCTGCTTAGGAATCATGGGGATTCTTACGTATGTTTTCTCTTGTAAGTCATAAAGATCTTACAATAGTATTTTCTCCTTATAAGTCGAAAAGACTTATAAGTGTCGTTCACCATATGGGGATATTGCTCGCCATTGGTGGAACTCGGTTGGAACGTATTTTGTTCATGCCCATGGATTGTATACAAGAGTCGATATTGAACTACCTGTAAGGAAACTTGGGGGATATGACGGCTTAAGAACATGTTTAGATCTTTATAGCCTAAGACTTTTGAATTTTATGAGCCGTAAGGGTCTAATAAGGGGTATATTCTCCTTACGAGTCATGAGGATCTCGTAAATGCGTTTTCTCCTTATGAATCGTATGGATTGCTAAGTGCGTTGCTCGTTTGTGAGTCGTAAAGATCGCACGTGTTAGTTATATGTATGCCCTAGAGGCCATTACTGTACATAGGATGTATATTGTAGTGGATGCTGGGACATATATAGGGAGGACTTTCTTGCTCGACATGATAGTATGCTATCTGGTTACCCTTTACCTTAACGTGTATGCTGATTGTCTCTCTGTTACATGTTGGTAAAGCCCTTAGGATCTGTACTTGACTACCTGAACTATGATGCGGATCATACTGGTGGGGACATGGTAGTCCATAAGTACATCATTCAAAGTCCCTAGTCGTGGGTGTATCGAGACGGGGCATCGATATACCAGAGTAGACTAGCGTATACCTTCTCGACCCATACAGATGGGCGATGGATGATCCCATATCCATTGGTGTTTGACATCAGAGATGATATACGGGTGCTCAGTAGAGACTGGGTACACTGGACGGACTCGCCGAGAACTCCCAGATGGTATTATACCTCACGTCAGATGGCAGTTCTCTGGTGACACTGGTACAGAGTAGTTTGTTGACCCGAGATCGTCATAGAATCTTGTGTGGTTCCCACTGTGCTTTGATTTCCATCTTACCACGTCCAAGAGGGCGTGCAAAACGGTGGTTTTTGGGTACAGTCCCGAGTCATATGGAGGCAATGAGCGATAGGAGGGGATTCGTCTCTCCCGGTATAGGGAGTTGATGTTGCGCTGTGTTTGATTGGCTATAACAGGAAATCCCTGGCCAGGGTTGCTGAGATATACTGGTAAGTGTTACCAGTAGTTTCTCGAATTGTTATAGACCTCATATCGACACGACTTATCGAGCTATTGGGGTCTGACGTTTACCACCCCTAGGCGAGATATGCGACATATCAGACGATCAGACCGGACTGTACGGTAGTGTTACTGGTTGGATTCACTGGAGTGTGAGCGGGCTTGCTCGTCGATCTTCAGATCGCTCAATACCCGGGTGGCCGTTACGTTTAGCAGACCGCTTGCGGCTTGCGGGTGTTTGATATGATCATCACCTGCTGCCGGCGTATTGACGAGTCTTTAGAGTCCTACACAGAGGTTTCCTGGCTCAAGCGAAACGAAATAGGAGCGCATATGAGATATGTGCGGGACCGAGAATAATACCAGTATCTGATACTGTATTCGATTCTCGCGATGTGACATTGATCGGTTATATGCGATATAGCCGGGTTATCGGATCAAGTGTTGATTCGATAAGTTGTTACTAATGATACCTGTCGGTTTTGTGCGACATGACCGGATCATTGAATCAAGTGTTGATTTAATGATTTAATGCATAATTATATATTTGATATATTACTTTGCATTAACTAGTATCGGTTCACTTTAAGATGGATTTTCTCACTCGGATGTGTGCATTACATATGCGATATGATTTTGTGCACTAGATTGTATCATGTTTGATGATACATACATTTTGGTTAAGTGTAAAGAATTAAACCATGGTTAAGTGGATAATTAGGGTTTTGTTTTTCTTTTTAATTTATATATACATTTATTCTTTTTGGAAAAGAAAAAGAGCATGAGAAAATGGTGGCTTTCTTTAAATGCTTCATGAAGCTTCATGAAGTCTTTAACCTTGTAACCATTTTTGTCTCATGCTTAACCTAACCATTCCACTAAACCATGATTGATTCTCTACACCTAACTATGGTTCAATTATGATAAGAATGAATTTCTTTTCTCATTTTTATTATTCATATCATAATAACATTTCTTCTTCTTCTTCTTCTTCAAGAAGAGAAACTAAGCTCCATCAATGGTGATTGTTGGAAATGAGTGAGAAATCCAAATCTAAAGTCTACCCACTTCCTATTTCTTCATCCTCTACCTCTTGCCAAGTAGTAGAGTGTGTTTTCTTCACAAGTTTCTTGACTTGGTGAAGTCGGAGCTTGATTTAGCGATGCCTCGACGTAGATCATCTTCGGCATGGACATCGACGACCTAGCTCGCCATTTCTCCGACGAAGCCGACGCTAGAGCCCGGGAATTCTTTTGGACAGCGAGGGGACTTCGTTGCGGAGCTATGGAGGTGGAGCACCGGATCTACAAAGGTTGTATTTCCGTTAAACTTTTAGTCAAGTGTTAACTAGTTTATGTTTTCGCCTAGATATCTAGCCAACGATCCGTAGTCTAGGGTTTCTCGGCACCGTATTTTTGGAAATTGGCATGGTTGATGCCTTGTAAGACCTCACTAGTGTGCATAAGAACCCTACAGTGGTATCAGAGCCTAGCTAGAGCCGTAGGCGAAGTCTAGACGCAATTTGAAGTCCGAACGAATCGAAACCGCAAAATTTCCATGCTCTCTGTCTTTTTTTCAAAAACTGGGATTTTTCCAAATTAAAAATATGCAGAAAATCAAGCAGGGTTTTCTAGGAATTACTGTAAATTTCGTGGACCTAATTCCACTTTCCCACCGCGGTTCCGCGGCATGAGCAAGGCTCATGCGGCGGATCCGCGGCCGTACGGATACATTATTTAAATTATTTGGCACAGTAATTCTTAGTCTCCAGTGGTGATTTTTCTGGGAATTTTTAATATTTATTCAAGAGTTGAATTTTCTTGAGTTGTTTTGGAGATTCGTATGTTCGATCGGATTATCAAATTTTGTCTGTGTGGCTTTCCGGATAAATTTTAGAATATGTTAAAAAGTTCGACCGGATATAAATACCCAATTTTTTCCCTGTCGGGAAATTTCCAAGTGTTGGATTTTTCCGAAGTTTAACGACGTTCTAAGTAGTGCAAGTAACGCGATGGACCCTCTAGAAGACAACAAACCTTAACTCGATTATGTGACCGTCTTGAACTGCCCTTTGAACCTTCGGGTTTGGGGCAGTACGGCGTGCCACATGTGAGGCGTTGGCTTGACCCTTCTACGGCTGGACCGTTGGTACTGAGGCACGAACTGAATGTTGTTAGACTTATTTCATGTGTTGATCTGTATCGGGAAAACTTGGGTGTTCGATTGTTCGATCGGAAAGTTTGACATTTTCTATTTATCTGGAATGGGATACAATGATTGGAATTCACAATGAGTTATGAGATAACTGAATGAATGTTATAAATCTAGCAATTTAGTCTCACTTGATCGGTTGCCATGGAATTTTGATGTGATCAAAAGTCCGTCGCAATCACGTAGCGTACGCGGATACTCGCCGGGTAAACTTAATAGACGGCCTCACTCCATAGCCCCGACCAAGTGACTGTAGGAGAACCCCGTCGCCGAAAGCATCCATTCGGGTGCTCGCGGTGGCGGTGTTCCGCCTTGGTGCACTTCGTCGACGGCGTCGGGGGTGCGGCCGCCTACTGAAGTTTGCGACGAGCATTCGATCAGGATGTCGGGAATCTTGTTGAATTGCCCGACTTGATATTGAAAAGAGTTTTCGATTTTGAGACTAAAATGCGGGGTTTATAATTGTTAGGCATGCGATGTCTAAGTAATTCATTTGGTCAGGCATGCGATGTCTGAGGTGGTTGCGGATTCCAACTGTTGTAGTTTTACACTTTCTTTTCTGTGACCGTAAGTGTAATATGTGATATCGCCGGTTTCGTTGCTATATGTCAACGACAATTGGGATGCGCATATTTACTTACGTTGATGACATGTGATGTTATGTGTTGCTGGATATGTTATATTGGATCGTCGTGTTTGAATAGCCGGGGGTTTTTATGTGAGATGAGTGTTTTTCATTTTCATTCATGTAAAAACTTGTATGTAATATTCTTTTATTGGGGCGCTTCCAGGTTGCGGAAGTAGTCACCTTTTGTATATTATTTACTTTTCCGCACTAGGATAGACCCAAGGAGGGGAGCACAAGTAACCGGGTTCTGGAGTCCAGAGGGAGACCAACTCGAGGAGTCGAGTCCGGGTCTCCTAACTCTAGAATTGGTAGGGTTGCTTGCTGCTCTCGTAGGGGTCTAAGGGTGTGGGTTTGGCTATTCATCACGACCGTGGAATCCGTGTTTTATACTGGCTCGTATTGAAAACACGGACGTCCTAGTATATCCAATATTTCATATGATTCTTCTGCTGCGATATCTGTGATGTGATCATGTGATGTTCTGTGATAGATACAGTATATAGTATATATGATATATTATATAGACGTTACTTATGTTTTACACCCGCGCTAGCCCTGCCCCACTCTGCCGTTAGTTACCTAACCTAACGGTGCACGAGGGGACATCGAGGCGAATGCGGATGGCATAAGTGTACGTCGTATTTATCTGTGATGTTTAGGTACTTAAATGATGGGACTTCATTAATGTGATTAATGAAATAAAAGAAACCTAAAGATGTTGTAGAATCGAATTTCAAAATAAAACAGGTAGCTACAGTTCTTGCTTTGCACAGCGGTATATATAATATATCCTGCACCTTATTCGATAAGGAAAGGACCGAGATCCCTTCACCGGGAGTGACTCCTTTAGCAATAACTGACAGATGCTACACACTCGGTTTGTCTTTTGATAGCTTTTAAGTGTTTTTGCTTTGCACGGTGATATATACGATATATCCCGCACCTCATTCGACGAGGAAAGGACCGACGATCCCTTCACCGGGAGTGACTCCTTTAGCAAAACTGGAAAAGCCTTAAAAGCACTCCATTTCAAAAATTTATTCGATCCTACAACGATATCAAGTTCATTACGCAATAAGTTTTCAGAAAAACCTGTCGTAGCCCTCCGTCATTTCAGATAAATCCTGTTTAGTATTCGTGCTGCGTTTGTTGACCTTGTCAAGGCGCAGTGTGCGGTAGCTAACCAGTATTTATCTGCTTATGCATATGATGCAGATTGGGTTAGGGTAGTCGTGCGGCCTTGTTGACCTTGTCAAGGGTCGTGCGGGTGGGTTTGATTCAATCAAGAAATGACGGGTTGAACTTGACTTGCGGTCTATGGTTTGTTGACCTTGTCAAGGTCATAAATCGTTCGGGGCAAAACATTGTCGGGAATTTCAAGTGTTGAAATTTGCAATGAGATTGCATACCTTCTATGAGATAGTTGGATCCCGATACCCGCTGCGAGTAAGTGTTACTCCTGGGAGAGTTTATACATTACAATTAGCCGATCAAGTAGGTGTCTAGAAAGGTGTTAACGAGATTACGCCTCTGGGAAAATGAGGTTTACATTAATTAGGTTCGTGCGAAAGCACGGGGGACCTCCCTCAAAGTACCGACACTGGCCTGGCTGAAAGATTGGCGAACTTGTAGTGTGTAATTAATCCCGGCTAGTCTTTCCTTTTATGGTTTGAAGGAAGATTTCATAAAAAGCAGTGGGAGCCATCCTGATTAGATAAAATAATAACCAATCTATTCTTGCCAGAGCGCACGCTGAGTGTTTTCTTCTCTCTCTCTCCAGGTAGCGACCATATCACGCCTTAATCAAGATAATAATACAGAATATTGACCGAACCCGCTTGTTATACTGAGCTGGGGAACGTTGGTCCCGCTCCAACTTATAATTGTTATAAGACAGAGCAGGAAATAGGGGATTACCAGAATTCTCGTGCCGCCCAAACGAAGAGAGTGCATACTGATGCATCATCTTCGGGTGTGTTCATTACAGAGAACTGTTTCTCAGTATCATTTACGTCCTGGGTATGTGATACCGGATCAGGATCCCAGATATGTAATCTGTTACATAGGGCTACAGATAGGTAAAGAACTGAGAACGGCTGATAAGTTTCATGAGGCAGAAAACGGGGCAAGTGTTGCAGCCAAGTCTGTTGGTCACTGTCACCCTGTATTACAAATACATTGATTCTGAACGAATGTTATTAGATACCGAACCTGATATACCAAATCATAGCACTCTCTTTGTTAGAAAAGAAAGGATATAATTTTGTATTGATGGATAATGTTTTGAACATTTCCTATATCAAAAGTTGATCGGTTCAGGCACGTTATCTGAAAGCATTGATGTTCTAAATCAAACTACAGTTCTTAGTATATGGAACACACACAAGAGGAAGAGTTCAGAAATGAACGAATCTTTCTTGAGGTATTGTAGACTAGGTCAGATCAATGCGACCTGACTGGCTAGAGTTACATAAAGATGCATATTTAAATTAGTTTGAACTTACATCTTATGAAACTCGCCAGTCATGTCACAAAGATAAGATGACCATAGATCCGTTTACTGGAAACAGAGAAAGAGTTAGTAAACTCTTGGGATGATACATGTTGATGTATGTAAGGTCCCCTGTCTACACATGCCAGGACAGGTTCTTTGTACTTCATTACATTCTCTGATAATCTCTCAAGCTTCAGACATATGTTCCTGTTGAAACATGAGTCCGAACCTTTTGAGATATTCACGGAATATAAGTTAGAAGTAGAGAACCAAAATACGGGTATAAGTATTATGTCCTTTGATGTGATCGAGGAGGAGAATACTTGAGCACGGAAATCCTGGACTATTCTAAAGGAGAATGAGATTCTCTCTCAGCATTACTCCTCCGTATACACCATAGCACGATGGTATATCGGGGCGGAGCAATCTCACCCTATATGATAAGGTGTGCTCTATGATGAGTACTACTGAGTTACCTATTTCCTTTTGGGAGTTATGCACTTGAGAAGCTACATACCTATTGAATAGGGTTCGAATCAAATCAGTTGCCTACCACTCCATATGAGATATGGTGTGGGAAGAGCCCATGTCTTAAGCTAGTTAAGATTTGGGGTTGTCCGGCCTATGTCTAAAAGCAAAATCCGGACAAGCTCGAGATAAGGTCTGTTATGTAGAACTGGAAATGTTCCATCTATACAAACTGCAGCTAATGATTTGACAGAACCGAAGGATTCAGTAGATTCCAACGAACCTCAGCCTCTCCGCCGATCTAGTAGGGTTCCTCACCCACCTGAGAAATACTTCGGTTTCTCTATGACAGTGGGAGCGAGGATTGCATCATGAGATGATGACCCAACTAGCTTCGAGCTGGCCATCAAGAGTAAGACTCTGTAAGAATGGCTGGATGCTTAGTGATCTGAGATGGAATCCATGTACACCAACAAAGTATGGACTTTTGTTGCAATATCTGAAGGGTTAAATCCCCATCAGGAGCAAGTATATCTTGAGAAGATTACTTGGTGTAGATGGAAAAGTTGAGACTTTCAAAGCTAGACTTGTTAAAGCTTTTCGTCATCGACCAGGCGTGGATAATGATGAAACCTTTTCCAGTACCTATGCTTAAGTCTATCCAGATCCTACTTGCCACGGCTACATACCATGACTACGATATCTGGAGGTTGGGTGTCATGACAGCCTTTCTAAATGATGTTTAGAAGAGAGTGTCTATAAGTACACAGCCAGAGGGCTACGTAGACAGTGGGAGCAGCGGAAACGTGTGCAAGATACTTTATAGGATAAAGCAGGTATCGCGGAGTTGGAACATCTGTTTTGATGAAGCGGTCAAAGAAGTTGACATCATCAAAATGGTAGATGAACCTTGTATAAACAAGAAGGTAGTAGGGAGTATGGTGACGATCCTCGTAGAGTACGTGGATGACATACTCTTGATAGGGAAGGAGTTTCCTATGCTACGCTCGATCAATCTCCGATTATCACAAAGATTCTCCATATAGGATCAAAGTGATACCTCCTAAATCCTGGGTTTTTGGATCTATGAGATAGATCTAATTGGATATTAGGATACTCACTAGTTGTAGTGAGATGGTATCAATCGATCCTGGGGAGAATCACTGGAAGGGTTCCAGGGTGATAAAGACGACTGAATGTCAGTCACAGGCATTGTCTTTACCCTCAGTGGAGGGACGGTGTGTTGGAAGAGTTCCAAGCTAGATACCGTGGCATACTAGAAGATAAAGGCAGGATACATCGCTACTTATGATGCTACCAAAGAGGCAGTCTGGGTGTATATTGGTTCATGAGATGAACTATGTTCCTCCCATTGTGTGACAATGGAGTTGTGGCTTATGCCAAGGAACGCCGGTCCAATCAGTGATCCAGACATATTCTAAGGCAGTATCACTTGATCATGGAGATGGTTGATCTCCAGGGAGATCAAGGTTAGGAGAGTAGACTCAGAGGACAACACAGCGGATCCACTCACAAAGGCCTGTTCCCAGAGAGAGACTTTCATGGGATGGTTGAGTATGAGATACTGCAACCACTGCTACAGATGGCCCTAGTGCAAGTGGGAGATTGTTAGTTATATGTATGCCCTAGAGGCCATTACTGTACATAGGATGTATATTGTAGTGGATGCTGGGACATATATAGGGAGGACTTTCTTGCTCGACATGATAGTATGCTATCTGGTTACCCTTTACCTTAACGTGTATGCTGATTGTCTCTCTGTTACATGTTGGTAAAGCCCTTAGGATCTGTACTTGACTACCTGGACTATGATGCGGATCATACTGGTGGGGACATGGTAGTCCATAAGTACATCCTTCAAAGTCCCTAGTCGTGGGTGTATCGAGACGGGGCATCGATATACCAGAGTAGACTAGCGTATACCTTCTCGACCCATACAGATGGGCGATGGATGATCCCATATCCATTGGTGTTTGACATCAGAGATGATATACGGGTGCTCAGTAGAGACTGGGTACACTGGACGGACTCGCCGAGAACTCCCAGGTGGTATTATACCTCACGTCAGATGGCAGTTCTCTGGTGACACTGGTACAGAGTAGTCTGTTGACCCAAGATCGTCATAGAGTCTTGTGTGGTTCCCACTGTGCTTTGATTTCCATCTTACCACGTCCAAGAGAGCGTGCAAAACGGTGGTTTTTGGGTACAGTCCCGAGTCATATGGAGGCAATGAGCGATAGGAGGGGATTCGTCTCTCCCGGTATAGGGAGTTGATGTTGCGCTGTGTTTGATTGGCTATAACAGGAAATCCCTGGCCAGGGTTGCTGAGATATACTGGTAAGTGTTACCATTAGTTTCTCGAATTGTTATAGACCTCATATCGACACGACTTATCGAGCTATTGGGGTCTGACGTTTACCACCCCTAGGCGAGATATGCGACATATCAGACGATCAGACCGGACTGTACGGTAGTGTTACTGGTTGGATTCACTGGAGTGTGAGCGGGCTTGCTCGTCGATCTTCAGATCGCTCAATACCCGGGTGGCCGTTACGTTTAGCAGACCGCTTGCGGCTTGCGGGTGTTTGATATGATCATCACCTGCTGCCGGCGTATTTACGAGTCTTTAGAGTCCTACACAGAGGTTTCCTGGCTCAAGCGAAACGAAATAGGAGCGCATATGAGATATGTGCGGGACCGAGAATAATACCAGTATCTGATACTGTATTCGATTCTCGCGATGTGACATTGATCGGTTATATGCGATATAGCCGGGTTATCGGATCAAGTGTTGATTCGATAAGTTGTTACTAATGATACCTGTCGGTTTTGTGCGACATGACCGGATCATTGAATCAAGTGTTGATTTAATGATTTAATGCATAATTATATATTTGATATATTACTTTGCATTAACTAGTATCGGTTCACTTTAAGATGGATTTTCTCACTCGGATGTGTGCATTACATATGCGATATGATTTTGTGCACTAGATTGTATCATGTTTGATGATACATATATTTTGGTTAAGTGTAAAGAATTAAACCATGGTTAAGTGGATAATTAGGGTTTTGTTTTTCTTTTTAATTTATATATACATTTATTCTTTTTGGAAAAGAAAAAGAGCATGAGAAAATGGTGGCTTTCTTTAAATGCTTCATGAAGCTTCATGAAGTCTTTAACCTTGTAACCATTTTTGTCTCATGCTTAACCTAACCATTCCACTAAACCATGATTGATTCTCTACACCTAACTATGGTTCAATTATGATAAGAATGAATTTCTTTTCTCATTTTTATTATTCATATCATAATAACATTTCTTCTTCTTCTTCTTCTTCAAGAAGAGAAACTAAGCTCTATCAATGGTGATTGTTGGAAATGAGTGAGAAATCCAAATCTAAAATCTACCCACTTCCTATTTCTTCATCCTCTACCTCTTGCCAAGTAGTAGAGTGTGTTTTCTTCACAAGTTTCTTGACTTGGTGAAGTCGGAGCTTGATTTAGCGATGCCTCGACGTAGATCATCTTTGGCATGGACATCGACGACCTAGCTCGCCATTTCTCCGACGAAGCCGACGCTAGAGCCCGGGAATTCTTTTGGACAGCGAGGGGACTTCGTTGCGGAGCTATGGAGGTGGAGCACCGGATCTACAAAGGTTGTATTTCCGTTAAACTTTTAGTCAAGTGTTAACTAGTTTATGTTTTCGCCTAGATATCTAGCCAACGATCCGTAGTCTAGGGTTTCTCGGCACCGTATTTTTGGAAATTGGCATGGTTGATGCCTTGTGAGACCTCACTAGTGTGCATAGGAACCCTACAGCACGCATATATTTTCTCCTTAACAAGGTTGAGGGGACTCTATAAGCGTACACAATTTTCTTTTTACAAGATCACGCCCTTTCAAGTTTTTACAAACTCGTCGGCAGTCTCGCTGTTTTTTCTAACGGCGTCCTTCCGGATTTTCATCCGTGCCTATTTAACTTGTGGATATACCTTTTTTTTTGCCGAATGGTGGAACCCTCAAAAGTAGGTTCGCCGCTTATTTATTTGCCGGTGGGACTTGAGAGTGACTTCATCGTTGGAGTAGCTGTGTAGCCGGCAGGTGTAATGACCCCAAAATCCCTATACCTTCATCAAATACGGTATTTAATTGTTTTTGGTATTTTCCGTTTTCTATTAAATTTATTATTTTACCCCTCCATCCATTTTACCTATTATTTTTCTACGCCCGATTTCTTTTCCTTTTATTTAAGTTTTTAACTTATTATCCTCACTTTCTTTTATAAATCTTTAAGCCTGAACCAAAATTTTCTTACCCAAATTAAATCTATTTTTCCTATGTAATATCAAGTAACCCAAACATGAGCTCAGACCATTACATTTTCAATTAAATCAATTTCCCACTAAATAAAACCCAACAGCCCATCCCAAGCTTGACGCACGTTCCCTTCAACCCATATTAAAACCCCACATATATAATTACAAACCCCCACCTGTTCAATTTCCTCCTCCTCATTTTTCTCTTCTTATTTAACTTTTTTCCTTAATTAAAACCCCATGTCTCCCACTTCCAAATTGAAACCCTTTAACTTCCCCTCTCTTTCTTCTTTCTTCTTCATCTTTTTTCCTCCCTCGAAAAGAAAAAAAAGCAGACCCCTCCACTCCCCACACTCTCTCTCTCTCTCTCATCAATTCCCTCTCTCATTCACCTCTCTTATATATAAATATATACATATATCTCAATCTCTCACTCTCTCATTCTCTCTCTCCTCTCACAGACCCAAGCATCGAACCCACAACCGAATCTCTTTCTCTCTCTCTCAAGTTCACCCTCCCCTTCTCTCTCCTCGAGCTAACCTCCGAGATCACCACTGATCAAGTCACCTGCAACCCAACACGAGCTTCACTTCAAACGCAGTCGAGCACTCCACTGCCACTACCGTCGACAACCATCTCCGGCGACTTAGCAACCACCGTCGACCACCATGGCCAGCCATCCTCTTGGCTGAGCAAAACCCTCATCCCCTCCATCAAAAACACCATTGACCCGACCCCACCTCCATGTTTTCCTTGATCCAGATGGTCAAGTGACAATTGATCTAGGATTGTCTATTGGAGTATGGATGAGGTAAGAATATATAGCTAAACTACATTAAATTTTGTTTATGAATTTCAAGTCATTTATTCTTCTCCTATTTTTTGGTTCAATATCCTTTGATCTAACATTTGTTGACCCCTTCAATTTTTTCGATTTACTATACTTATTTGCTTTAAGACATCAGTGACTTGGTGATATTTTTGGATAATTTTCAATTCTGGATAATTGGATTTTGTCATAGTCACGAATCAAACTATTTTATCTCACTCCATTGTTGAATCACCTCCCATGACCGAGCACTTCTTCAACAGCTCTTTTCAACGCCTTCCGGGCCGAGAACCAAGGCTCTAAGGCCAGGCCCGAGTCCACATGAGAACGACGGTCATTTCCATGCCTCCGGATCTCCATTCCGTCGACATTCAAATTTGCGTCCGAGAGTATTCGACGAAATACCGCAATGAAAACTTTCTTCGTTTTCTTACATTCCCCATCCAAGTAAGTTTTTTTTTTCTTTCATCTCCGTCTCTTTCTCCTCATCTTATCATTTTGCCATGAACTGCAGCTCTCATTAAATCGTAAGTCCTTTTTTTCCTTTGGATCCTCATTGTCAAGTTAAATTTTAATTTTTATATTAGAAAAAGGAAAAAAAAATTGCTATGCAATTAAACAAAATGATCAAAACTCGCATTACATACTGATGAATTTGTGATATAATTAACACTAAACTGAAATGTCAAAAGCCTCTACTTAACACTACATAAATATGCATTTACAATAACAAGATCATATTACATATGTTGGACTTATAACAAATGTGTTTATATAATTAACTATGTAAATAATTAATACTACTAAACTATTGTACAAACTATACTGTATCAAACCGAAAATCAGCAAATATAATGTATATGGTAAATTACACAATCATGTAATTGTATATGATTACGTCACTTTACATTATCAATCACTAATTGGCAATATATACTATTTTGATGGGAGGTTGTTGTTAAACATTATTGTAAAAAACTCACGGGGTAACGTCTTACCCCACTCACAAACACTATGGTTTCATAGCACAAGGTTATTGATACATGTTTAATTTGCAGAATACAAATTACGTTAAAATACCACTACTTTTATAACATGTTTTTATCACCATTTTTAAATTCTTTGCAATTGTGCTTCTTCAACTCTTTTAGGGGAACCCATTTATGGATGGTGCGGGTTATCGCATGCCCTTGAGATAGTAGAGTGTGATATAAAACTCCTCACGGAGAATTCGGTCTCAAAAGAAAATAAAAATATGATTTTTTTAAAAGAATATGACTTTCTTACAAATTAAAGCATTTGAAAATTTGCATAAATCATAAATCCGTATTTTTCTATGAAAACTATTTTTTTACAAAAAATATATTATTAAAATGAAAATTAAAATTTTAATAAAATACGGCCATTTTTTCAAAAGCAGTAGCTTTCATAAAAATACCATAAACTCTTAAAAAACTAGGTTTATCACTAAAATTAAAATACATGTTCATAAAAACTCTAAATAACATAAATCACCCTCGAGATTATTTTTAAAAAATATTAAAATATTCTTCATAAAACCCCTTCGAGGAATGTAAACAATATAAATACAATATAAATAACAATAATAAATATTAATGACTCTAGATTAATATAGATTTAAGCGGTATTATTTCTCTTGAGTCTCAGAGAGCCGGAGAAAGTGAGTGCTTGCCTAATCATGTTAAATAAATTAACGGAGTTATCAAATAGCAATTATCTTGGAAAAAGACACAAATCATGTCGTCCATGAGCAGCAGTTGCCGATTTCTCCCGAAATTAAGATTTCAACAGTTAAATCCATTCACAAGAAATATCTATAATTCGAATCCAAACTTGAATCTAAACTCGAATTCGACCCCAAACCCAAACTCAAACTCTAATCCAACTCGAATCTAAACTTGAACGTGAACTCGAACTCAATCTACTCGACTAACATGACTCGACCCAAGATTGCAATTGACATGACTCGTATTTTACTCGACTCACTCAACTTCATTCTACACCTTTTGCAATTTATAGTTTCGAACAAGACATATTATAACCAATCAATCAAGTTAATTAAGTATACTATACAGTTATAAACTATTTATACTCGGGGTGCTTGGGATAGTTTCTTGTGTGAATCCAACGGAGCTTCAGGAGTCTCGTATTAACCTCTTTTTTTTTTTACTCGAATATCAGTTTGGTCGACTCATCCACAGCCCAGAGCCCCGATGCTAACACATGAAATGGGCCCGTGTTTCCTTATTCCTGAAGCCCCACTCTTGAGCTCGTGAAACTTCTACGGCTGCGATGGTATTCACACTTGGAACTTAACGTTAATATAGTGACCATATACAGACCTATAGTACATATTTGCCCTTGATCATATACTTTTATCCGTCACACACACACACACACACACACACACACACACACATATACTTGTCATTCTTTTACTCTTACTTTATCTTTAAGACTTACCGAGCGCTAGTTCGCTGACAGGCATTCCACCCACCCTTGTTTTCTTGGAATGGTCGTTAGATACGGTCGAGACGGAGAAAGTGGAGGCCACAGAGGAAGACTACAACCAGATTGCTCCTCAGGATTAGCCTAACTTCACTTTTTATTCAGCTTATATATGCCACATGTTTAGGCATTTTCATTTATTGTATTTACTTTCCAGTTGAAACTTGTTTACTTATAAATATTGGAAGTTGAATGTAAATAAAGATGTTTGTTAATAAATTTTACAGTCTCCATTTATTTTTGCATTGTGTATTATTGTTTTAATACGCTTAGTATATTTATTTAGGAAATGACCTTCTCTAGATAAATATGCCGCGGACTTGCCAAGTCATCGTTTCCGTCTACTGGGAAGTAGGGCGTGACAATGGGACTTGAGTTGCAATTTTCACCGGTAGGACTTCAATTGCAATGTCGATCTCAAGGAGCATATTAGTATAGAGACATTGCGGTCCATTATCGCCGTGTTTGGGGCGACACGCTGGTTTAGGGACATTTCGGTCCATTAGTAGTTTAGAGACATTTCGTTCCAACATCCCCGTGTTCAAGGCGATGTGCTTGTTTACGGACATTTTGGTCCAACATCTTCGTGTTCGGAGCGAAATGACGGTTTAGGGACGTTTTAGTCCAACATCTCCGTGTTCGGAGCGAAATGCTAGTTTAGGGACATTTCGGTCCAACATCTCCATGTTCAAAGCGAAATGCTAGTTTAGAAATGTTTCGGTCCAACATTTATCATCGGTCGGGGAGTTACATAACCCATCCCTTCCAACGCTTGCTTGCTCAGGCGCTGCTGCATGGCCGTTGTATGAGTGGCTACTTCACGCCTCGGGATATCTTTACCTTTTTGAACTGTTTTATTTATCATCGTATCAATCGGGTTGTTTTTGTGGAAAATACCATGCACTTTACACGACACTTGCCTTTTTCTCATCGATGTCGCTTTCTAAAGCTGGCGGAATATCTTCTTTATATACGAAGGAACGAAATATCACGTCACTCCTTCTGTTGAGTCTTCTTCCTCCTTGGAGGAATGAACTTGTCTTGGGAGCTTTTCCCCTCATCATCCATTTTAGGAGCGGGATATGGCTTCATGTCCCTTCCATAATTTCTTATTCAAGCGGACTATTCCACTTGATTGCAGGACCCGCTTGTAGGTCCCTTAATATCTTTTTTGTTTTTTGAAGAAAGGGCCACCTCACATAGAGATTCCTCCGCCAGCGAGCAAGATGGCCCCCTGCGCATATTTTTGGGAGCGAGGATTTGCATCCCTATCACTTCAAGGATAGGACCCATGCTATCGCTATTTTGAGGACATGTTACTTCATAGCCGCTCATTTTTTGTTGGGGAGAGTTGGCGACAAACGTCACTGTGCCTCCACTTTTTATATATCTTTATCGAAAGAGGATGGGTCTTAATCCATCTGATCCAATCGAGCCATTTTATTTATGAGCTGTTGGAAGGTCGTCGGCTTGAAAAGGGTCATATATGGGAACACCTTTGAGTTTGGGTCAAGGGTGGCTATGAATATTCCTATGGCTGGAGCTTCGCCAATGCGCTGCTCGTATTTTGACCAGAGATTTCGTCATTGGGTAATATATTGAACCCAAGTCTCGTTCGGTCTAACCTTTCCATTAACCAACGTCATCACGGTAGTGCGCTTATTCACACTGGCGAATCTCTGACAGAAGAGCATTTCCATCTCGTCGAAGGTCTTCACGGGGTCATTTCGGAGTTCCGTATACCATTCGAAGGCAGTGCATTTCAAACTGCTGATGAACTGTTGAAGGAGAGGTATATCATTTCCTCTAGTGTTGCCGCACATGGATTTAAAACCCGTAATGTGTAGGCGACGATTCCCGTACCCCTTGTACATACGGAACATCGGAAACGTGTATCCCGGCGGGTACTGTACTTGATCGTACCATACCGGATACGATCGACCAGTCTTGGTCAACTTATTTCCCACTTCACTGGCATGGTGAGCTTTGATTTGCTGAGTGATGTATTCGTCCAGCTTTGCTTTTGGGATCATTTCCTCCTTAGCCGTTGATGGGGCCTGCGGAAGATTTGAAGTGTCACGCTTGTCATTAAGAGTGACTACTGGTTCATCTACCAGTGGTTCTGATTGGACCATCATTCCAGCCATATTTTAGATCAAGAGGTCCATCTTGTTCATTTTAGTGGACATCGTTGCCGCTTCTTCATCTCTCTTTTTGAGAGCTCTTCGGGAAATCAATATCTGACTCCTGCCCCTTCTTTCTTCGGGTGCATCGTCGAGGTTTGCCTTAGATAGTGGAATAGTAAGTGCTGCCGACTGAGCAAGCATCTCTTGCAGTTTTTCATATTGCTGCTGAGCTTTTGTCAAAGACCGAATATACGGCCTGTCACTAGTAGAAGCACGGCCTCCATCTTTGGAGTTCACCATGTGGACTGTATGAACTACCATATCCCCAGGCTTGGGGCGTTTGGAATTTTGGCCTCTGGATTTTGCCTCGGGCGCTTGGGCTTTATCTGGCCTCTCTGTTTTGTGAGAAGCCGCTTTAGGAAGAACCATCATATTAGGAACCGCTTTGGGATGAGTTCTTTTGTATTTGGAAGGGGAGTTGTTAGAGTTTGGTTGACGCTTAGGGAAAGAGCCGCGAACGACGATTGAGTTCTTCACTTCCTTCTACATCTTATTGTTGGAGATAGTGCCCTCAGAGTCAATTATTGGATCACAGACACGTGATTGCAATGATTGAGAGATGACCTATGCCGGTAGGACAGTCTTACTCAAGATGATAGTATGCTATCTGGTTTATCTTTATCATCGTGTACTGTTTCAAGTGACCTTATAGATCACTATTGCACGTTGATAGAGCCCTTAGGATTCTTGCTTGACGGCCAGTAGTATGATGGCGATTATATACGTGGGAGCTGGGGTCTATAAGCACATCCTTAAAAGGTCCCTAGTCGTGGGAGTTTTCGAGACATGGCATTAATACTCCAGAGTAGACTAGTATATACAGTCGAGACCCCGACAAGGGGCGGTGGCCGGTCTCACAAGCCACTGGTGTCAGTTGGTTCACCTAAGATGTATACAGGTGCTCATTGGCTTATGAATACACCGGACAGGACTCGCCGGGAACATGCTAGTTGGTCTTATACCAGACGTCAGATAGCAGTTCCCTGGTGACATGTGTACAGGTTAGTTCATCGACCTGAGATCGTCATTTGTCTCGTGTGAGTTCCCACTGTACTTTGATTACTACCCTACCACGCTCAAAGGAGACGTGCAAACAGGTTTTAGTTGGGTACAGTCCCGAGCCACATGGAGGCAGTGAGCGGATCTTCAGGGGTTCGTCTCTCCCGGTATTGGGGTGAGGTCGCGCTGTGTCTAGGAGAGCCCTTACACGAAGTCCTTGGCCAAGGCAGGAGATTTACTGGTAGGTATTCCAGTAATATCTCAGGGTGTTCTGGGCTACACTCCGACACGACTTGTACCGCTTTTGGGGGTCTGACTTTTACCAACCCCCTAGGCCCGCCATGCGATACTCATAGACGAACGGACCGGACTGTACGGATATTTTCACTGACAGGCTCAGTAGGGTGTCAGGATGAGTTCGCTCATCGACGTCCCTTTTGGTCAATACCTGGTAGCCCGTTACGTATAGCTAATACCTCTGACGTGCTAGTGGTTAAATCCACAACCAAGGTATTGACGAGTCTTTAGAGTCCCCCACAGACCGTTTCTCAAGTTTCGGGCGAAACGCTGTAGAGGCCGTATGGAGATATGGCAAGGTTCGATCTTATCCGTGCGATATTGCACGGATCATGATCGGACAGATAATACTAGCGGGCTTTGGTTTAAGCCGGATCCTAGTATTGTACAGTGTAGATTTTGTCTCATTGCATTTGTATTCGGTCGGAATACAAATGCGGGTATGTATATACAGTCGCGGGGTTTTCCTGTAATTTATTACGGGATCAGTTTTTTGAAGTTGCCAGTTTGCATTCTGTTTCGGCCATTTTCCTTTGTTTCCTTTCTTTGGCTGAAAATATGTGGAGGAGTTATTTGCAATTGTGCAATTAACAAAGGAGAAGACTTTTTATGGCACATGATAGTTTCATGATGATTCTACCACCATTTGACTTCTTGGTTCATGATTGTTCATGATGGTTTGACTTTTGAGTTGTGATGGTTGTTGAGTGTGGACTTTGTTGTGATGATGATTCTTAATCATCACCTTTCTCTCTCTCTTGTATTATTGCTTCTCACCCCCCTTGAGATTTTCTCTCCACTCTCTCATTCTTCACAAGGCATGGCCGGCCACAAGTGTATGGGGGCTGTCCAAATTTTTGGGGCATAAGTTTTGGTCTCATTTTTGCTTGCAAAATCATATAGCTCCATTTTAAAAGGCTCATCTCCTTCTCCACTAAAACCATGGCAACTTCTTAAACCCCTTGAGACAAAGAGTACTACACTAGCCTACAGCATCCTTGGGCACGTTGACTCGCCAACTTCGTGCCCGAGTTGCCTCGGTCCAGAGGTGGGATCCCGTAAAAGAACCCGGCGATGTGGTGCCCTTCCGACGAGGAGATGAAGACCGGAGATTCCGCGGGGAGATCGGGATAACGACGAGAAGACCGAAGGATACGGATCGCTCGGTATATCTCTCTACCCATTCTCTAGTTAGCTAGGAGTAGGTTAATGGCCCGATCCGGGTTCAAAAGTCCGCGGTAACGCCGGTTCTAGTTTATAGAAAAGGTTTTGATTCCGCATTTTGGCCTCGTTCAGACGGCCGGGGCGCCGCCATGCACTTACACTAATATATAAATGAGGAAAGTCCTTTTTGGGAGCGAATTGTTTTCTGCTCTCATTGGATCTCCATGGGCTGCGGAGACTTCTTCAGTACCACGGTGGGGAATTTTGTATGACCCTTCGCAGCAGCTCGAAATTGTTCCCGGTTGGAACAACAGCATTCACCATCAGAGTTAGATTCAACCCGGACAAAGAACTGGCCCCATCTTGTCTTGTATGACGCCGATATTGACATCGATCATGTCTTGCGACCAGAGTTTTATCGGCCTTAAGAATTTTGTTGAGATTGCCCCTATTTTCCTTCGGAGCATGAATATTCTGCCCCTTGTGTCGACCTTGGTCTTTGATGGGTGCCATTCGTATGAACACTGATGCTGTCGGCAGAGCTATATCTTGGAAAGCCAGTCTATGGAAAACAGACTTCTTCTGGGCTTCATCATTCGACGTTGAGGCAACGAGGGTAGGAGGTAGGAGTATCGACCCAAAGAAGAGCCCCTTTATTTCTTGAAGAGCCGGAATGCAGAGAATTGAGGCTGCAAATGGCCTATACATGACTCCACCGGCTGTGGTAGAGCTTGAGTTGCAGTGAGAGGAAGTGAATGCCATTCTGCATAGATACGAAACGCCAGGTTCGGTATCATATCACTCAAGGGCAACAACAAACATATATATACCGCGATTATTTGATCGCGAAAAACACGACACGCGAAGTGTGGAGTGGAAAAAGAAAAAGGTCTCACCGGATGTGCCAAAATTTGTTTACCGCCGAAAACTGGACTGAGACGTTGGAGACGTCCTGCCTGAATTTGGGGGCAGATACTATATAAATATATCCATCCACCTCTCCGAAAATACCAAGTTGATTTATGGCACCGTATATCAAAGGTTTGGATAGATGCGACCGATGCAACAGACTTATCGGATTCCCCCTCATTTGTGAAAGGTTTTTGATTGTGGGGATGCTCTTCCCTGCAGGCGCAAGCCCCTGCAGTTAATTATGTTATCGCAATGCGATAACAACTTTCACCTGCTCCAATAGGCCACTTCGTGTCGTATTATATATTGTTTGTTATGGGGTTACCCTTGGATTGTGTACGGAGACTAATATATATCATCATCGCCCGTAAGGAGCGGATTAGTCTAAATCCGTATATTAGATTTGGGGTTTAGAACTTTGGACGCGGATTTCATATAAATGAAGTCTATCAGTTCATAGGATATATTGGTTTGATCTAAGGATCGTTAGTCATATATCAGACTAAGATCGACTTAGGAACGGTGAGCATATGAGCTCAACTGATCATCAGATCATATATGAATAGACCCTGGATAGTATACGATAGTCAATATGGAGACAGTCCGCAGGGCAAAACATATTAGTTTAAAAACGTTGCGGTCCATGGGAGACATGGATGTAATATGGTTTGTTTGTGCCCGTGCATTGTATACGGGGGCCAAAATGGAGACCAGCCGTAGGGCGAAATATATATTAGTTTAAGGATATCGCGGTCCAATATTAGTTTAGGAACATTTCGGTCCGACATTCCCGTGTTCAGGATGAAGTATTAGTTTAAGGAAATTTCGGTCCATCTTTCATCTTGCGTGCACGTGTATATTTTACATGGCGAAATGAACGATAGTAACATGGGATGCGCCCAATATTAGGGTGCGATCCAATTTGAAGGCATTGATATTTCCCTCAATGATATACATATACATATATGTATAAAGCCGGAGCTCAATATGATATTCGCATCTATATGGGATGCGTGTTAATATGAGGTGTGCACATCAATATGGAAGTGCATAAATATGGGGTGCATCAATATGAGGATTGGGACATTCTCTGTCTTGATGAAATTTCATATTTTTCATCAAATTGGGACGAGAAAGGAGTTGTTGGTTGTTGGGACCCGGCACCTCTCTGAAGACGTTGAGAAATTACAACGATGTATATCAAAGGTGTGGAAAGATATACCCTTGAACCAAATCCCATAAATGAGGGAAAAGATCATGTCGGAACTGAGGATTGTTAGTGTTATATAAGAATAAGATAAAGATCATTTAGTCGTATATAAGACTAAGATCAATTTGGGTGGTCGGTCTTTAGTCGTATATGAGACTAAGATCAAATGAATGAAAGATCGATGAAAAATTATTAGTCGTATATGGGACTAAGATCAATATGGATGAACGATCATTAGTCATATATTTGGCTAAGATCAGCTTGGAAATATGATTGATGATCATTAATTTTGTTTTAGATTAAAATAAACTTAAACATGTTAGCATATGGGCTCAAAGAAGTTTTCACTTCACAGATTTAGCCAATATGGGGCTAAAGATTGGGTTTCTATGTCACCCAGCAGTGCTAAGCATTTAAACATATAGCGCTCATGTGTGCATCATGTGAAGTGCTCACACTCCGACGCTCACGTGTATGGCATGTGAAGCGCTAAGTCTGCAGCATTGAGCACTCACGCGGATATCACGTGAGGAGCTGTTTTCATGGATTTTGAGTACTCACGTGCGTATGAGGCACTGAGTCCTTAGAGATTTAATCTCTTTTTGCTAGCGCTCACGTGAATGTCACGTGATGCGCTGAGTCCTTAAAGATTTAATGTATGTTTATGTTTTTAAAGAAGTTAAACTTCTGTTAATGGTATTTTGACCATCAACGATCACCAAGATCACTATTTTGAGAATCTGATATCAGGTTCTTTAAGAACTAAGTTATTGTCATGGGGAACTAAATTCCTAGAGTATGAACTCCATCTTCTTCATGTTCTTCTATATTCTTTTTTCAACCTTGTTCTCCCTTGAATTTTTAATTCTCAAGAACAAGATCTTCCCTACGAGAATTAAATTCTCTTTATGGGAGATCTGTCTTGTGTATCTCAGATCCAGGGGAAGAACTGAGTTCTTGTGAAGGATTAAACCCTTAGATATGATATGATGGGTAAAGTGGATATATTTTTATTTTTATGTTTTCTTTCCCTAGTTTTGAGAGGAGGAAAATCTTTCTTTTTATTGAGAATTAAATTCTCTGTTGTCGAAATTTTTGGAGAGCCTTCTGTATTTTTTTACAGAAGCTTATGGGGGGATCTCACCCCTTTGAGATTTAATCTCTTTGTTCCTATTTATAGGATAAGAGAAAAATCAATCTGTTTTGAGAAAATCTCTTATTGTGAGATCATGATTGATTTCATAATCAATCAAATTGATCTTAAAAATCAACCGGTAAATTTTATTCACTATTGTATTTTTAATCCAAAAGCTTTTTGTTTAACAGAAAAGATTTCTTGTTTGTTTTAACAAGATTAAGAAAATATTTTTCTAACATAGAATTTAATTCTATCATATGAATATCTTATTAGTTTAACAAGATTAGGAAAATATTTTCCTAACATAGAATTTAATTCTATCATTTGAATATCTTGTTAGGAAGATATTTTCCTAACCATAAAATTTAATTCTGTTTAACGGAAAAGATCTTTCTTATTTTAGAAAGATTAGGGAAATATTTCTCACATGGAATTTAATTCTATCATAAGAATATCTTGTTTGTTTAATAAGATTAGGAAAATATTTTTCTAACATAGAATTTAACTCTATCTTATAAATATCTTGTTAGGAAAATATTTTCCTAAGCATAGAATTTAATTCTGTTCAACAGAGAAGATCTTTTTTATTTTAAAAAGAGCGGGAAAATATTTTCCATATAGAATTTAATTTTATCAGATAGTTTAGTTGGTGATATTTTATCACCATTGGATTTTAAATCCAAAAATTCTCTATTAGAGAATGATCTTCCCATATTAGAAAGATCAGGGAAAATATTTCCCAAATAGAATTTGATTCTATCAGATAAGAGCGTTTCAAATTGGGGCGCTCGCGTGCTATCACGTGAGCGCTGCCATATACATATATGGCAGTGGTGTTAACGTGCTTTGTATGTGAGCGCTGCCACAAGAATGCGGCAAGGGACTCACGTGGGTGCTCACGTGTTTAACACGTGGGGGCTATCATAGGATTTAATCTTATCTGAAGTCGGTACTCATATGCTTTGCATGTGAGTGCTCATGTATTTAATACGTGGGCACTACTATAGAATTTAATCCTAACTGTAGCAGGTACTCGCGTGCTTTGCACGTTGGGGCTGCCCACTATTTTTAAAAAGGGAACAACATGTTTTGAGCCAAAATTTTTGGCGGGAACAATGGCGCTCTCACACAAGATAAATTATGGAGTTAGTCGCCAGCAAAGTCAAAAAAACGGTAGCCGAAGTCGAAGCGCAGAAGAACCGCGGTAGCAGTAGGAGGCCATAACCTGCGTGATATGATCTTGTGGAATTCCCCAATGGCTATGTCGTACCCAAGTTCAAAGGGTTTGACGGAACAGGAAATGCTAATCAGCACTTTGCCCACTTTAAAGCGTCGTGCGGAAACACCTGGTGCAATGATGCACTCCTCCTCCGAAAGTTTGCCAACTGCTTGGCCGGTATTGCTTTCAACTGGTACTCAAGCATACTGGACGATTCGATCACAACGTTTGCTCAAATGGAATCTCTGTTCAAACAAAGATTCATGAGTATCAGCAATAAAATCTCTATTACTGACCTCGTGAAAACTAAACCAGAAAGCAACGAGAGCACCACGGATTATACAGTCCGGTGGCGCCATCTTAGTATCAGATGCGAATAACCATTAGAGCAGGAGGAAGCTGTCAGCCTTATTATGGGAAATATCGATCACTGGATGAGCATGTTCTTATGCAAAACAGGGCTCCAAACATTCCAGGAGCTGACTAAAAGTGTTCAGATGTTGGAGCGCTCAAATACCGAGTCCATCCCGGGCCTTCAAATGAATAGCAAGTCTAAATACCGGAAGGACAATAATCGCAAAGGAGGAAATTCCAACAGTACGAAACCCTTCAATACCATTGCTGATAAAAATAAGCAAGGGACGGGTGGACCAAAGATTGACCAGTCTCGAAAGCCAGTATTGGGAGGAGGAGGAAGACTTTGGAAGAAAGAAAGAATAAGGTTTACTCCTTCAGAAGGAACACGATCTGTAAAATATTCAAGGACGCCATAAATGGTGGTTTGCAACTATCAGAGTCAAAAAGACCGCATAAAGCAAATATGACCGACCGCCTAAAATACTGCATGTATCATAGAGTAGTAAGCTGTAACGCCCCACGCCTCAGTACAGATGGTATTGTCCGTTCTGATCGAAACCGCACGGTTTTGCCCTTTTAGAGCGAACCAGACCCGACCAGGGGGCCACTTCCCAGAAGGTCACCCATCCTAAGACCCGACCAGGGCCCACTTCCCAGGAGGTCACCCATCCTAAGACTTCCCTCGCCCGAGCACGCTTAACTACGGAGTTCTTAAGCTCCTGTAGTGACGATTCACTTAAAAGACGCATCTGTAATTGAGGGTGGTATCATTACATTTATAATACAGTTCCATCCTCTTTCGGAATGTGTTCGAAAGATTTCTCATTGTTCTATAGTGGGTCCCATGGACTCAAGAGGTGGCCCCTACAAATTCAAGAGGTGGACCCCGCCCCCTTGGCATGACAATTGGCGTGGCACTTTGTTCCGTATGCAAGAACCGGGTCCCAACATTCTCCCCGCCTTTGAACAATGGTTCGTCCTCGAACCACAGACCTACTACTGAGAGACATGCATGGGCCACCATAAATACAACGCCCCATGTCTCAGTACAGATGGTATTGTCCGCTCTGGCCGAAACCGCACGATTTTGCCCTTTTAAAGAAAACCGGACCCGACCAGGGGCCACTTCCTAGGAGGCCACCCATCCCAAGACTTCCCTGACCCATGCACGCTTAACTATAGAGTTCTTAAGCTCCTGTAGTGCCGATTCACTTAAAAGGCGTTTCTGTAATTGAGAGTGGTATCATTACATTTATAATGCAGTTTGGTCCTCTTACGGAATGTGTTCCGAAAATTCCCCATTACTCTACGGTGGATCCTACGGATTCAAGAGGAGGCCCCCACCCCCTTAGCATGACAATTGGCGTAGCACTTTGTTCCGTGTGGCACTTTGTTCCATGAGCAAGAACCGGGTCCCGACATAAGCCATACTATCGAAGACTGCTGCATGCTCAAGGACTGGGTTGAGAAACAATACAAGGCGGGGGTGATCTCATTGTTTAAAGGTGTGTTAGCGAACAATCAAGCCGCAACCACCAATTTCATATAGACAGAAGACGAAGTCTTTTAGGAGCTGACAGCTCAACCGGCTTCTCAAAGATATGATTTTGGTCTGACTCGGTCTCTATGGGACATGTATTTACCCAAAAAGACGAGGAAAATGTTGAAGCTGATTCAAAAAGAGCTAGAGATCGACTGGGAGACCTGAATAGAACCCGATGTCTCGGCCACTAATTCGGCCCAACCAAACTCAAAATCGAAGTACCTCGGGCTTCGAAGAAAGAAAAGAAGAATGCAGCCCAATCTGAAAAGCGTCAGCGAGAAAATCAGCCATTCAAAAATATATCGATTCTCTCGATGACTATGTACAAAAAGAAAGAGCCCTAATCACATTAAAGGAGTTCTTCTCCAAAGAAACGACAGAAATCCTTGAAGAATTGGAAGATGATGTCAGTGAAGAAATTCTCATAGTAACTTGCTATGCCATTCATCTTGATAGTGATTTTGAGGAAGAGCTCTGTTTTCCCAAAGAAGGCGAGCTCGCTACAAAGGCCAACCAGATCTAGCTTCGAAACAATAAGATGCTGCCGCCGAGACAGGGCAATCCCCCAAAAGAAAAAAGAAAAACAAGTCGCAAATGATGGGGATGATGGAGAGTCGGCCTATAAAGATTCGAGCACTCTTTCAGTAGACTACAATGTCCTAGCTCATCTTCGGAAGCTCCGTGTTTACAGCCGAAAACAGCAACGAACTGAGACTGGTCGTCTTGCCTGAATTTGGGGACATATGCTATTTAGAACATATCCATCCACCTCTTCGAAAATACTAAGTTGATTTATGGCACTGTATATCGGAGGTTTGGATAGATGCGACCGATGTAACAGACTTATATGTGAGGGGTTTTTGATTGTGGGGACGCTCTTCACTGCAAGCGCAAGCCCCTGCAGTTAATTACACTATCGCGTTACGATAAAAACTTTCACTTACTCCAGTAGGTCATTTCGTGTCGTGTTATATTTTGTTTATTTTGGTTGCCCGTGGATTGTATATAGAAACTAGTTTATGTCGTCTCCCGTAAGACGCGGATTAGTGCAAATCCATATATATTAGATTTGGGTTTGAACTTAGGTTTTATGTTCCGTCGGTTCAAAGAATATTTTATTTTATTTAAAGACCGTTAATCTGGTCTTAGATTAAGATCGACTTAAATATATGAGCATATGGGCTCAATTTATTTTAACTAAGGATACTTTAGTTTTATATGAGACTAAAATCAACTTAGAAATATGTTTAGGGATCATTAAATTTTTTTAAGATCCATCAACAGAGCAGATGGGCTTGGCTACAAGGAAATTTCAGAGACTTAGCCAATTTTGGGCTCAGTCTTAGGCTTTTTGCTTCATTCGACGGTGCTAAGCACTTTGCCTTTTTACTACGGATATGATATTCAATTGCTTCTCTGGCGCTCACGTGTGTATCACATGAGGCGCTCAGACTTGGGTGTTACCCTATCAGTGCTAAGCACTTAGTCACTTTGACTATATAGTACTAAACACTTTTTATACAGCGCTCACGTGTGGAGCACGTGAAGCGTCGGATCTTTATTTATAGGCGCTCACGTATGAGGCACGTGCGGCGCTGAGCTTTCATTTATGGGCGCTCACGTGTGAGGCACGTGCGGCGCTGAGTTTTCATTTACGGGCGCTCACGTGTGAGGCACGTACGGTGCTGAGTTCATAGAATGTTTCACGCGCTCACGTGGATATCACATGAGGTGCTGAGTTCTTAGAGATTTAATCTCTATTTAATTTTTGAAAGAAGTTAAACTTCTGTTAATGGTGTTTTGACTATTGATGATCACCAAGATCTCTGTTTTAAAGATCTGGGATCCGATTTTTGAGAACTGAGTTCTTCTGTTCCTTTTTTATAAGAACTAAGTTTTTTATATAGGGTTAAACCATGTTTTTAGAAGAATTAAATTCCTGGAATATAAGTTCCTTTTCTTTTCTTCATATTCTTTTCTCATATCTGGTTTTTCCCCTAAATCTTGAGTCTGAAGAGCAAAATCTTCTCGATGAGAATTAAATTCTCAACTTATGGGAGATTTGTCTTGCAGATCTCAAATCCAGAGAAAGAACTAAGTTCTTTATTGAGGGTTAAACCCTTGTGTTTACATATATCAGGCAAATGAGATATTTCTTATCTCTTTTTTTTTTACCTAGGGTTTGAGAGGAGTGGGAACTTTTCTTCAGTAAGAGAATTAAATTCTCAGTTGTAGCTTTTTTATCATCTTACATGGTTGGTTCTCCTTTTTTTGAGACTTGAAGTCTCGGATCCTTTATATAGGCGATGAAAAATTGTTGATTAGTTGAGAAAATCCCTTATTTGAGAGATCTCAATCTGATTTTATAATTAGAGGGTGATTTTTAATCACCATTGAATCTTAGATCCAAGGTTTTCTGTTTAACAGAATATATTTTTTCTTATTTTTAACAAAATTAGGAAAATATTTTCCCATTCATATAATTTAATTCTATCTTTTAATTCAAACGATGATTTTTAATCACCATTGGATTTTTAATCCAAGAGTTCTCTGTTTAACAGAGTATATCTTTCTTGTTTAGAAAGATTAGGGAAATATTTTTCCATATAGAATTTAATTCTATGTTTTGATAATTTTTTAAAATCACCGTTGGATCTTTGATCCAACGGCTCTTTGTTTAACATAGAATATTATTCTTATTTTTTGGAAAATATTTTCCCATGAAGAATCTAACTCTACACAGAGCAAAACTGCTTCAACTTGGGTGCTGGCACTCACGTGCTATGCACGTGGCGTAGCCAAAAAATTTAATTCTTACTAAAGTAGGTGCCCACGTGCTTTGCACGCCGGCACTCATGTACCTTTCAGGTAAGGCGCTGGCCCTAAGATTCAATTCTACCAGAGACAAGTGTCCACGTGCTTTGCACGCCGGCGCTCGTGTGCCTTCCACGTAAGGCGCTGCCTTAGGATTTAATCCTACCAGAGACAAGTGTCCACGTGCTTTGCATGCCGATGCTCACATGCCTTTCACATGAGGTGCTGTCTTAGGATTTAATCCTATCCAAGGCAGTCGTCCACGTGCATTGCACGCCGGCGCTCATGTTCCTGAGGCGTCGCCTCATTTTATAAGGGAATACTCCCGTCTCTCTTAAGCGTTTATGGTACTCTTGTTCTGTCCAAAGAGCTTAAGAATGTTCTCATTTATACTCTACAAAATCCTGAACAGTATCAGGCTTCCTTTGCCGAAGCCGATATGAAAGAAGCCCAGTACACTTTCCACATGGTCTCAGTCACATTCAAAGACAAAGACCTGTTATTAAGGATGGCCGAGCACAACAAGCCACTTTACATAACAGAATACAGTGACAGAGACAGGATTAATCGCATATTGATTGATCCGGGATCCCTAGTTAACAATCTCGAAGTTCGCCACTCAATACAAGATAGATTGGAGATATTCATCCATCTACAATCCAAGAACCAATGAGTTGGTCGAAGCCTTCGATAAAATCCTATGCAAGCTTTTAAAGAAAACGGCTTCCGCCAACAAACGAGACTGGGATCTCAAGCTCCATGAAGAATTATGGGCATATCGTACCAAATATCGCACTCCAACGCAATCTACCCCATATTCACTAGTCTTCGGAGTGGAAGCAGTTCTCCCCCTCGAAGTCGAAATTCCAAGTTTAAGGATGGTCGTCTAGCACAATTTGATGGAGGAGGAAAATGTCCTCCTTCGACTTAAAGAGATTGACACACTCTAAGAAACAAGACTCGGCGTACAACAAAACCTGGAGTTGTATCGAGCCCGAATATTATAGGCTTATGACAAAATGACACACATTCACGTTTTCAAGAAAGATGAACAGGTGTTGGTCCTCAAAAGACCTAACATTCCCAACCGACATGCAAAGGGAAAATTCGAACCAAATTGGGAAGAACCATACGTCATTGAAAAGGTGTACGGTGGAGTATCCTACCAGTTGATAAACGCTGAAAGAAATAGGAACATGCTACCCATCAATGGCCGATATCTAAAGAAATGTCATGCATGAATGCTCTAAAAACGTGGACAAGCTGATTTCAAAAAGCCCTGCAAAAATGCACCGACAACGCCAAGAAAGAGAGTCAAGCCAAAAGATGACTCCTAAGTTGTTAAACTGGGAATAAAAGATGATCTCTCAGTCGTTAAACTGGGAACAAAAAAATGCTCCAAAGGAAAATGATGAGTCGCTCCTGGCACTATATTTCAGTGTTAGCGGTGCTAATACCGACCAATGCCACAAATCCCAAATCCTTAAATTCCAAGTCCCCACTCAACAGTATTTCTAAGCTCAAAAGTTTTACGAAATGAGATCAAAGCAAATCAAATCAACCAACTCAATTATCTACCGTCCACATTGCAAAAAGGGCAGTATCGACTTCTACATCTCTAAAAGGGAACCAGGTCAAGTATCGACTGTCCACGTCACAAAAATGGTAGTATCGACCGTCCACGTTGTAAAAGGGCAGCAACGACGTCTACTTCGCAAAAAGGAAACCAAATCAAAGTATCAACCATCTACGTCGCTAAAATGGCAGTATCGACCGTCCACGTCGCAAAAAGGGCAGTATCGACCTCTACGCCTCTAAAAAAGAACCAAATCAAGCCAACCTCTCCACGAAAAAAGATCCATCAATCTCATGCACACGTCCCATATATATGGTGTGTATTTATTGATAGGGGCACTTTGTTAGTATAACACCCTAATACGTTTATACAGTATAACTTGGTATTTTAAGTCTTACTTTATAATTCTTTTATTTTATTTATTTGGGTTGAGAGTGATTCGAATAGTAGTAACGGTTATTCAACCCGACCTGCATGTTTGGAACCCAGTAGGGTGATAGAGTATATCTGATATTTACTAGTAAAGTGTATCTACATGAATCTAGTATAATATATACATCATATATATTTAAATATTAATACATCTATCTATAGCCACATGTTATGAATAAATTATATTTTTCTAATTGGCATTGTATGGCTAATCACCCCACATCTTAATTTGCTTTTATCTATTACGATTAAATCTTGAGATATGTTATAACCAAGTAGTTATTAAATCTTAAATATATTTATTTAAATCTTTTAGGGGGTATGTGTATTTAAAATTATATTGTTGCATTATGGCTTAAATGTTTACGTATATGTATTATTCTCTACAAATATATTTTGACGAGATTCTGGTAAAGTTTGGTGTAATTTGATATTATTTATAAACTAATACTATAATATACTATATATATAAACAAATATATATTTATTTATTATAATCTACATCTCTCCGTGTGTGTGTGTACTCTAACTCTCTCTGTCCTCTCGTTATTTCTCTCTCCTTCTCTTTTCCTCCATCCCCGAGCCCTAACCCTCGCCTTCGAGTCTTCACCGTCGCCCTCTTCCCTCTCGCCGTCGACTTCAATCTCCTCCTCACCTCCTCAACCCCACCATCACTGTCGTCACTTCCTTCTTCAACTCCGAGACCTCACCTCGATACTTGTCTTCTATCACCGAGAACTCTCCTCCTCCTCTTCCTTGTCGACCTCGCTTGAACCCGACCACCTACCACCATCACCCCATCAACTCCTCTCTCTCGTCGTCGCCAGCACTCCTAATACCACCGGCGGCATCTTCTTCTTTTCTTCTCATTTTTCTCTCAACCACCGAACCTAACCTAACCACCTCATCTTTTTCCCAGCCTCACCGTTGACCTCGCCTCCCCATCTACTCGTCGCTGACCCAACAACCGTCTTTCCTTGCCCTCAGCCGAAACCCAGAACCCAAGCCACCGGCAACTATCCCCGACATCACCTTCTTCTTCTTCTTCTTCTTCTTCTTCTTCTCTTTTCTTTTCTTGCCCCCGCCAGAGCCGTTCACCACCACCACCCTATTTCCTCACCGACGAGCACAACCCAGACCCATCTCCAGTCATCACCTCCCCAAAGAACAGACCTCATCACCTCTCTCTCTCTCTTCTTCTTCACCGAAGCTTCAATCTCCAACTTCGCCTCGTCGCCGGTGAACTTCGACCTATTGCCGTGTCTCGACCCAGACACTGGACTAGAGCATTCCACAGAACACCAGCGAGCATCCCAAAAGCAGTACACAGTCGCTTTTAGCCAATGTCATGAATACGTCGTGTTTTCGAGCATTGCCGTCGTGCAAATATCTGTATTTCGTCGTGAGTTTATCAATCAAGACAAGTTTCTAAAGTTGCAACATGCTACATTATATATTCCAATATTTATATAGTTATTTATAGTATACACATTTTATTATTTAGCAAGTTATTATCAATTTACAATTTTATAGCATTAATTTGTATCTTGTATCAGCAACAAGTTTATCTTGTTGCATGCTAGTTCATTATAATTTCAATATATTTTCATTGTAGTTTCATTATCTTTTACCTAGACTATACTATATCTAGTAGCAAATGTAAAACGTTATTACAAATAGGTATACATATATATAAATTAATTAATTATACCTTACAAAATAAATAATATACATTAGTTATTTCTACAGTGTTTTAAATAAACTGGTTACTGCTTTCCATCAAGTATTTATCCTGTTTAATACACACTGCCTGACATGTTCACAACACATTATTTTGCCTATTATTTGGATAATTTACCAATGCCGACAATCCTGACTTGTTGTCCTGATGGACGTGACTTGTTGTCTAGATAGACAATATATGTACCTGCCTGTTCCTGTGTTGATATTGGGTAGATGTCGTTAATACCTTACTTGAACATAAAACCTAGGGGGAAAGGGGAAATCAATAATGAAACCTGATCTGTAACTTAATAGTTCATTACTTCCAGAGACTGATCAGTCGATACGGGACTCGGGCCCCGGAATGATGATGCTGACATCATTCGTCTGTACATGATATTGTTTTTACTGCCTAGCAGCACATCTCGGATTCAGCCCTGAGGGTCTTAACCGTGGTCCCGGGCACGCACGGCATACTATTGAGTTACATCGATGATTCCATTAATTGATTTCAAATACCGTTATGATAGATAACCTAGAAACACATACTTTAGGATACACGTGATATACCTATAACTCACTGTTATAACGTCTGTGATTATTATTTATACTCATATCTTTTTTATAGCATCCTGTTTTGGCCAATAGTATTATATTGATATTTATGACGCACTGATGTCTGGGTTTTGCATGGCCCAGTTCCTTTGACCTTGTCGCAGGAAGATCAAGAGTATTTTGACAAGCAAGCTGAGCAGTGAGGAGCTTTACTGAATAGTTTAGAGATGTTTAGTTATTTTATTTTCTAGTTATGGTTTAACGTTGTGATCCTATAAGGGACGTGATTAGGATATTATTTTGTTGGATCCTTATTCGTTTTCCGCTATTTTCTCGTTATTATTTTATTGTGGCAAATGGACATGTGTTAGTTAGATTTTTTTAATTGTTCTTGGTATGTGACTGACAACCGTGATGTGACTATGGAAGGATTTTTTTTTCACCATAGGTAGCATGGTTGGTTTTGTCGCGTATCGTATTTACGTATTTTAGGAAGCGGGACGTGACAGTTAGGGTCAAAAATTACACCCCTTTGACCAAAGTCAAAGTCAAAACTCAAAGTCAACCCAAAGGACGGGCCCAACCTAAGTCAAGTGGGTCCAAGCCCGAACCCAAGTCAGGTGGGCCCAAGCCGGGTCCAAGCTCAATTATGGGGGCCGGCCTCATGCTAAGTGTAGACACCCCAGCGAAACAGCGATTTGCAAATTTACCCTTTTACCCCTGCATCATTTTTTGGCATCATAACCTTACATTCTCATCACATCGGTGCATTTGCATCACGTTGTTCATCTCATTTTTGCATAAAAAAAATTGTTGGTACGCATGGAAGCAAGTTAAGCGGCATGGTTCAATATTCGTCTAAATAACCGAAATACCCTTCTCGAGAACGTCCGAAAATCTGTATCTCCTAAATTCTTGCATGACTCGTCATGAGAAGTTTTGTAGAGGTTTTCTATGATTTATCATGAATTACCAAAAAAAACTTCACATTGACTTGTCAAATTCATCGAGATTTGCATTAAACCCCCTCGAATTTTCAAGAATTGCCCAAAATCCAACCAATTCATGAGTATTTTCATGATGTGATCATTACATTTGACCATGTTATATCAATTGGGACCATATCTGATGTGCAATTTCACCCGGAACCCGTTAATTTCCCTAACCACCCTTTAATTGCCATTAACGGTTCCGTTTTTTATCTCGTAATTTTTTAAGCCAAATGATGTCAAACTATTTAGATCCTCTTAGTATATTTATGAGGACATGTCATACAAATATCAACTAAAATCAATAACATTTATCCGATGAACCAAAGCCCTCTTATTATTTTATCATTAAAATAATATGGTGGGCCCATAAGGGTAAGATTGCCATTTTTCTCAATGGGTTCTCATAACCTACTTAGATGACCCTCCACGCAAAATTTCAACTCATTTGAATATCGTTTGCTATAGGTTTGAATTCGTGCGATTAGGATTTTAATTAAGCTAATCATTTCGTCAAAGACTTGATTAGTGATAATTAATCACCACTTGACTTGTCAAACCCAGTGTTTACTGCCGGAGACGGGTTTGAGGTATCGGGAGGATGTCTAGCCTGAATACGGGGACAGATGCTATTTAGAACATATCCGTCTACCTTTTCGAAGATGCCAAATTGATTTATGGCACCATATATCGGAGGTTTGGACAGATGCAACCATTGTTGCGTGACTTATCAGATTCCCCTCGTATTGGAGGGGTTTTTGATTGTGGGGACGCTTTTTCCTGCAGGCGCAAGCCCCTGCAGTTAATTACGTTATCGTAACGCGATAACAACTTTCACCTTCTCCATATGCATCACTTCGTGTCGTGTCGTGTTTGTTTATACGGGGTTGCCCATAGATTGTATACGGAGACTAATATATGTCATCGCCCGTAGGGCGCGGATTAGTCCAAATCCGTATATTAGATTTAGGGTTTTGAACTTAGGATGCAGATCTCGTATAAATGAGGTCCATCAGTTCATGAGATATATAGGTTTTATCTAAGAATCGTTAGTCGTATATCGGACTAAAATTGACTTAGGAACAGTGAGCATATGGGCTCAACTAATCATCAGATCATATATGAATAGCCCATGGATAGTAGACGGTAGTCAATATGGAGACTGTCCACACGACCGAATTCCAGTTTAGGGGCATGGCGGTCCATCTTTCATCTTGCGCGCACGTATATATGTTACGTGGCGAAGTGAACTATGGTGACATGGGATGCACCTAATATTGGGGTGCGATCCAATTTGAAAGCATTTATATTTCCTTCAAAGATATAGATATACATATATGTATAAAGTCGGAGCTTGATATGAGATGTGCGTCTATATGGGATGCATGTCAATATAAGATATGCACATCAATATGGAAGTGCATCAATGTGGGGTATATCGATATAAGGGTACACATCTATATGGGATGCGTAAGGCATTCCCTATCTTGATGAAATTTCATATCTTTCATCAAGTAGGGATAAGTAAGGAGTTGTTGGGACATGCCACCTCTCTGAAGACGTTGAGGAATTACAATGCCGTATATCAGAGGTGTGGAAACATGTACCCTTGAACCAAATCCCGTATATGAGGAAAAAAGATCTTTACTGAACGGAGGATCGTTAGTCTTATATGAGATCGAGATCAATTTGGGATGAAAGATCATTAGTCGCACATCCGACTAAGATCAATTTAGACATCATTGATATGTTGATCAATGTATCATATATGAGAAGCGAAAGCTTCTATACTTAGTTTATTTTAACTAAGTAATCAAGCAAAGCCTGTTGTTCCAAGCGCGCATGTATATGTATCATCTTTAATGAGGGTGCGCAAGTGCATATCATGTGGGTTGCGCACTTGCTTGTGATCGGGGACTGCGCGGGTGGATATCGCGTGACGCGCACCTGTAACAACCCTAAACTTCCTGTACGATTTTTTTTCAAAAATACAGAAAAGGGTACTTTTGCCTAAGCACAAGTTATAAGTTTGATTTGCTTTTGAACAATAAGAAAGAGCTTGTAGCTCATTAGTAATACCTTGCACTGCTAAACCAAAGCACCAGATTTCAAATCCCATCAGCTATACATTATTTTTATTTAAAATTCTTTTAATATTTTAGAAGCCCAAGAGTCTACACGTGCATAACTCGTAAAAACCAAGAGTCGCACATAAGACAAACGGGTCCACGAGTCAAGACACGGCATAAGGGGACACGTGGCAGCCTGACTCGGCCCGACTCGGCCAACTCGGGCCGGCAAAACGGGCGACTCGGCCGGCGGCGCCGGGTCAACTCGGCCGAAACACCAATTTTTTTTGTGTAACTTGTGACTCTTTGACTCCCCATAACCCCTGTACTGTTTAATTCCCCTGCACATTTACAAAGCAATTTAAAACCCCATTTAATCCATTTTTTAATACAAAATTTTAATACACCTCTTCATTATCCTAAACCCTAATTTTTCCTATAAATACCACACCTAAAATTACCCCTCCTCACTTCCAAATCTCTGTCCAAACACTCAAGAAAATTCCATAGACTTTTTGTGTGCAAGTGGAGTTAGCAAAGGGCGAAGCTCTGGCGAACTTCCGACGACGATTCGAGGAGATTCCGGCGACGAAACGACGCACCGGCGCCTCCCACTTCTTCCTCTTTCTCTTCTCTTGGCTCTAATTCTGTAAGTCCCTTCTCCCCATTCTCTTTACTATTCTAAAAACTTAGAATTCTAAAATCCGGCGGAAGTGGAGTTAATCCGACTTCTAATTCGGTTTTTCCTTAAAAAATCATATTTTTCTTAAAAACAATAATACCAAACCATCACATCATGATCATTAAATATTAACAAAACATATTGACAAGTTTCATATCAAAAGAATTTCTATTTTACTTTTTATCGCAATATTACAGAAAAATACCATATAATTTAGTTTCGACATAAAACATCATTACCCATTACTATACCTTTAGATAGTTCACAAGGTAATGACCTATCTCTTCACAACACACATATGTAATATAGCACGATGATATTTGGGAACATAGATTTGCGAAAATACGAGTTTACACAAAACTATCTCAAACTTATAAAAACATTTTTCTACATGATATGTATTTTTAACAAATCTTTACAATGTGCCGCTACAACCCATTTTGGGGAACCCGTTCGGGATGGTGCGGATTATCGCACATTCTCGGACTTAGTAGTGCGAAATACAGACCTCCGCAAGGAGCATACGGTCTCGAAAGATTTAAAAATACAAATATCTTAAGAAAATGAGATTTCTAGAAAAATAATAAATTAAATTATTTTATAAATATATATGTATCATCAAAATATCTATTTTTGATATAGTATAAATATTCCAACTTTTCTAAATAAAAAAGAATCACTTTACATGAAAATACCATGCAATTCAATACAAGTTCAATACTTTACAATTAAATACCATATATTATGAAAAATAGGTTTTATTCACTAGAAATGTCAAAATGATAAAATATACATCAATGAAAACTTTAAATACGATAATAAAATACTTGAGGTGTATTTTGAAAATTATACAAAATTATTTTTACATAAAACCCCCTCAAGTTATACTAAATTACAATAAGGACCCTAGAAACATAGGTTTAAGCGGGACCAGTCTCTTGAGCCTCAGGGAGTCGAAGATATGGGTGCTTGCCTTTTTAAGGTAGACAACTTAACAAACGGTGTTATCAACACGGTAATCGTCTTTGAAAAAAACACAAATCCTGTCGTCCATGTGCAGCGGTTACCGATAACACCAAAACCTAATTCAGGAATCAATTTCTTTTCTAATTGTCTGACTCAGACTGAGTCTCAATATATATAATCAATCTGACTTGAATGAGATTCAAGTATATATAACAATTCAATATGAATCCATATATTCAATCTGTTCAATCTATCAATCTATACAACTTGACTGAACCGAATCATGGATATGCATCCATCTACATGATTCTCCAGTTACATCCATTTACTGATATCATGGTTTCGTCAAGTTATCCATCTATACAATTTATAATACAAGACAATACAAAACAATCCGTACAATCAATATTATCAATACAATAAACACTGCGGGGTTTTAAAGGGGTAGACTGGTACAGAACATGTTAAAGGTGGCACGAGATGGTCACTTAAGACGTAATTACATCCATGTCGTTGTTCTGTGGTATTATCGACGGAGCCTTGTACTCTTGATTCCGTTCAGCTTAGTCTCTAGTCTATTGAGACTCCTCCCGTATACACTGGCATCTTCTGTACCAAGCTACAAACAACAGCGTTAACACTGAATACAACATTATAATAATATAATACAACTTTAAAAGTTACACTCTCTCTCTGTCTTTTCTACTTCTCTCATTCTTTGGGACTTACCGAGCGATTTGTTCGCTGACGACATTCTTTTTCTTCTTCTTTGAAATGTCGTCAGGTGATTCGGACCTTCAAAAGATCGAGCCCACCAGCGAGAATTTGGACCAGCTAGCTTTCGACCCAGAGCTCTAGTTACTTGTACACATTTACATTCTGTATTTTCCATTTCTGTTATGCCACTGTGTAGGCATTGCTTTCCATTCCATGTATTTACTTTTCAGATGTATTGTAAAAAGAATGTTAATAAATAAAGTTGTTGTTCATTACATTTGTCTCTTGTGTATATTTCTTTTATATTGCTTAGTTACGTTTAGCGTATTTACTTCTGAGTAAATACGTAGCGGTCTCGCCGCGTCCTCTTCGCCGTACACCGGGAAGCGGGGCATGACAGCACCTCTCTATGGTTGGGGGACTGCACACGTGCCTATCACATGATGCGCACACGCATGGGGAGTCTGCGCTCATGTGAATATCATGTCACGCGTATGCCTTCATAGGCGATTTTCATCAAGTGCACACACGTTCATATCACGTGATGTGCAAGTCTGTGTTGACGGTCTTTATCACGTGTGCACTTAGTTTGGATGCGCACTTGTTTTGATCAGAAAGCAAAAGCTTCCAAAAAGAAGTAATGGCTTCTGTTCTTTGATTTTATTTGGTGATGATATCATCACAAGATCATTTTATGTGGATGTCAAATCATATTTCAATAATGATTTTAGATTTTTAAGATCGGTCTCTCATAAAAGTATGAACTTTTATATGAGATTGACCGAACATGAAATCCTTTGATTCCTTCTATGGTGAATCAATGGATTCGATGAAAAGCAAAAGCTTTTATGAAAGAAGCAATGGTTTCTATGATCAAAGAGAAATATTTCTCTTTTTATTATGTTCTCACCTTCTCATCTTTTTTGATTTAAGGAGATGAGTTTTTCTTTTTATCGAAGCTTATTGGGGGGTCAGTTCTCCTCTGATTTAATCTCATGAGTTTTTTATATAGGGCATGAGAAATATCAATCAGTTTGAGAGAATCTCTCATTCAGATGTCTCCTTTTCTTCTTCACACTCTCAATCTTTTCTCTTGATATCTTTAAGAGCTCAAGTCTTCATCATATCTGAACTGAAAATAAACCTTAGATTAGAGAACCCCAAAAAACCAACAAAAATCTAAAACCCCAAAATACCCATAAGTTAGAGAAAGAAAGACCCGATCTTTCCTATTTAGAATTATGATTTAGGAGTGAAGGCCTTATCTTCTATTTCTAAATTGTCTAGTTTAAATTTGAATCCTTCAAACAACAACTTTGAAAAAATAGGTATCCAAGATCCTCGCTTTGTGTTTTCTTTAATTTTTATGCATTCTTAGCTCATTTTCCTTATTTATGCAAGTAAAATGGTTCTTCTCTTTATATTTCCTTCTTGATCTTCTTTTTTTCCCTTGAGACTGGATCTATTCGATAAAGAGAAGAGGATGCGCCCGAGAACTCTCTTCATAGATAAAAATCTCCAAAAAACAAAAAAATTAGTTAAATGGTGTAGTTCATCGGTTTTCTTCTTGTTTTGTTTCATTTCATTTATTTATGAACTTTGATTTAAAAAGCAAATAGGATAGGATTGTATCCAAGGGCCCTCTGTTAGAAAGCTTTTGAGATCAAATCCCATACAAAAAGTACAAAAAAGTTTGAAAAGAACGCGGCGGAATACTGTTCACACCAGAATACTGCATTTAATACCTCTCATTCTTATGCTCATTTGTATATAAGTAGGTGCTTTTGATCCGTATTTGCTATATAATTACAAGTTACAGGTTCTCGGTCCAGAATAATGCAAATCATGCAAAATCTCTACAGTTATGACAAAGTTCAGAACAACTGCCAAAAATAGATAAAATCCAGGTTCCGGTCATCCACACTCGTCAAGTGCTGACTACCAGTTCAAGAGACAAGACGCACACATCGGTCATTTGTGTCTCGGATAAGCACAGAGCACGAGAGAGGCAGCACAAGAAATAGGGTGCAATGCGGAGATCGAGAGAGATCAAGGCACAAAATCCAATATTGTTGCCATTTTGGACCATTAAAAATCTGAGAATATTTTGGAGCCATTTTGCAATTTTGAATATGCCAAACAGAAGAACAAAGCAACATGAAGAAGCACAGGAAAAACGGCGCGCTAACTCTTCTAAACGACCTCGGATCCGCGAAGTTTGGCCAGTATTGACGGCGGATCCGTGGTCTGATCATCATGTCTCGCGACCCAATTTCCGGGGTAGTTTTGTAATTGTACATGGGCTCAGAATATGGCCCTCGGGTTTCACTCTTCTGCTTATATATACTCCAGATTTGAGTCCAAGAGTGGATGCTTTTCTTTCCTTAGGATTAATATAGTTTAGTGTATTTTCCTCTTCTTCTTCATCTTTTCTCCATTGAAATATAGTGAGAGTTTTTGAGTGAAGAATAATGAAGATGAGAGTTTTCTTTTACCTTGTATCTTTATTTTATTGCATTGTATTTTAAATTCCTAGTATAATTTTTATTATTTGTTGTTAAACTAGTTGTTGGTTTTATTGTTCTTCTTCTTCTCTTTTAATCTTTATTTTCAAGCCATGATACTCAATGGAGTCTCTTGCTTAGGTGAGAGCCCAAGTAATTAACTTGTTATCTCTTATTAAAACCGTATTTTTCCATTTTTTCTTCTCTTCTTTCTTATTTTATTTTTCTTTTAATGTGTAAGTAATTTACTCACTTGTTAAGGCTAAGAAAGGTTGGTATGAGGGATGTAAAAATCTCTTGTGTTTCTCTTCACCAAACAACTTGAATTGAATCTAGACCAAACAAACACAATCCCCTTCCTTAGGCGCGCTATAAGTGACATATAACCGCGACCTAAGTCGAGAATTCTTTTACGCGCACTACAACGTGACATGTAGTTGTGACCTAATTGGAGACTTAGTTGTGTATGTTTGGCCTACAGTTGGAAATAAGAGTATAGAACGGACGGATAAGGGGCATTAGAAATGGATTTAGCGTTGGAAAGCTTGCTTAAACTCGCAAATCTCATTCCTATGTCATCCTAATCCCCGCTACTTTCGATTATTTCAAAATCATTTCAAGGATGGCAAAAGACAAGTATAAAATTAATTCCTTACTCTACTAACCAATCCTAACCCTAACAAGCTCTCTTGAACATAAAATACAAACACTTAGGATAGAATTGAACAAACTTATACATTTTTTAATTGACTCGTTTAAAATAAGAATAGAAACACATACCATCTCCCAGTGGACGACTCGTACTCAACCGGCTAGCTATAAGCGAAACCGACTTGATTGCGGTAAGCAGAACAAGTAGAACACATAACATATCGCTAGGTTTCTGTTCAATCAAATGGCACCATTGCCGGGGAGACGGTAACGTAGTTCTTTCTTGTTATCCAGGTTAATTTTTGTATATAAAAACTAAAAAAACCCATAAAAATCCATCTTGTTATTCTTTGATTCTTTTTGTGCGAGTGTGCAAGATAAAGAAAAGAGCAAGTTCAGTACCAAAGATATGAGAAGTTTGATCCACATCTCACGGCGGATCAAGGCGAAACCGTGCAAAAATCTGGAGCAACTACAGTGATCATATCAAAAAACAGAATCTGCAAAATAGAAGACCAGAGAAAACGAAGTGCACCCAAGAAAATAGGAGTCCCAACTCAACACTTTGACTGCGGTTTCGCGACTATACTTTGGCTTAAGATCCCTAATTTTCTTGTGAGTCCTTCTCTTCTCCAAACTCCCCCTCGGAGCTCCAATAGATTGCCTTTTCTGCTGTCACGTCCCGCTTCCCAATATACGAAAACGGTGACGTGGTAAGCCGGCGGTATATTTATCCAGAGAAGGTCATTCTCTAAATAAATATACTAAGCGTATTGAAACAATAATACACAATGCAAGAATAAATTGAGACTGTAAAAATTTTCAACAAATATTTTTATTTACATTCAACTTCAAATATATATAAATACATGAGTTTATGCTGGAAAGTAAATACAATAAGGAAATGCCTAAATAAGTGGTATACATAAACTAAAGAAAAATGAAGCTAAGCTAGCCCTGAGTAGCTATCTGGTTGTAGTCCTCCTCTGTGACTTCAAGCTCCTCCGTCTCAACCGTATCTGATGAACATTCCAAGAGAAGAAAAGTGGGTGGAATGCCCGTCAGCGAACTAACGCTCAGTAAGTCCCAAAGATAGGTAAGAGTAAAGAAAATGATAAGTGTAGAATATATATATGACGAGTAAAAGTATATGTTCTTGGGTAAATATATACTATAGATCTCTACATGGTCATTATGTTAACGTTAAGTTCCAAGTGTGAATGTCAACGTAGCCGTAAAAGTATTCACGAGCTCAAGAGTGGAGGCCTAGGAGTAAGGAAACATGGGCCCATTTCATGTATTAACATTGGAGTTTTAGGCTGCGGATGAGTCAACCCGACTGATATTCGAATAAAATAAAAAAAAAGGTTAATACAGGACTCCTGAAGCTCCGTTGGATTCACACAAGAAACTATCCCAAGCACCCCGTGTATAATATATATAACTGGTTAATAAACTTAATTGGTTTGATTGATTGATTGACATGTCTTGATCAAAACCATAGATTGCAAAAGGGTGTAGATTGTATTCGAGCGAGTCGAGTAATATGCGAGTCATGATAATTGCAATCTGGGTTCGAGTCAAGTTGGTTCGATTAGATTAGATTTGAGCATATATTCGAGTTTAGATTCGAGTTAGGTTGGAGTTCGAGTTTGTATTCAAGTACGAGTTCGAGTTTAGATTTGAGTTTGGATTTGAGTTCGTGTCTTTTCATGTGAATTTTTATGAATTTATAGAATCTTAGGTTCGGGAGAAATCGGCAACTGTTGCACATGGACGGCAGGATTTGTGTTTTTTTCCAACACAATTGCCATTGATAACTCCGCTAAGTTGTCTAATCTAAATAGGCAAGCACTCACTTTCTCCGGCTCCCTGGGGCTCAAGAGAATTGATCCCGCTTCAACTTATATTTATCTAGAGTCCTTAAAATATTGTTTGCATATCTCGAGGGGGTTTTATGAAAAATTTATATTAATATTGTTTAAAAATGAACCTCGAATGTGATTTATAACATTTAGGGTTTTCATGAACATGTATTTTAATTGTTGTGGTGTTTTGGTGATAAAACTTAGCTTTTTTGAAAGTTTGTGGTATTTTTATGAAAACTACTACTTTTGGAAACTTGGTGATATTTTATTTACAATTTTAATCTTTCTTTTAAAAATATAGTATCTTAATATGATTTTATTGAAAATACAGATTTCATAATTTTATATAATTTTCCCAAAAATCAGTTTTTATTATTAGAAAAGGTCGCGTTTCTTAAAAACCGTATTTTTATTCCTTTCAAGACCGAATACTACATGAAGAGTTCTGCATCTCGCTCTACTGTCCCAAGAATGTGCTGCACCATCCATTAGCAGGTCCCCTGACGAAGGTTGTAGAAGCGTAATTGCCAAGGATTTCGAAATACCGATTTAAAGAAACCTATTTTGAAACGGTATTGTCACGACCCGAAATTTGGCACATGACCGGCACTTGAATCACGTGAAGTCTATAGGACACCACCGTAATCCAAGTAAGCCGAAAGCCCAGAAATCTAAACCTTTTTAGGAAAAATAACGGAGGTGAAGTTTGAAATAAAGGTATGATGTGATCAAGTCCTTTCTTTAAAGCATATATAAGGTTCGTTTAAAAAGCAAGTGAATTATATGTTATAATTTGAAAACATTTCGTTATTTTAAAATTTGGGCAGCACCTCCTTTGTAAATTTTGATCCAAAACTAATACATAACAATATATATAGGTATCCCCAAGTGGGAGCTAGCACTTCGCCAATTGGCGGAATCATAACCACACAATAAGTATATACGACACCTAAAAGCGAAGATCAACACAGAAAAGTAAGTAAAGAAACCAAAACAACATCAAAATCCAGAATAAAGAATAATACACATCTCACTCTAAGCCTGAAAGAATACACAAGTCTGTGGTTTCTAAGTCTATCAAATATACATAGTCTGGTTGATGGAGCTTTTAACTCGATGCAACTGAATAAATATGTATACAAATGATGGTCACGATCCAAAGTGTACCCCACCAACAATACAAATCACCCTGAAGAAATCCGTGTGCCAATGAGCCGCTACTAAATCCGTGTGGTCGATCTTGTAAGAAAACTGTGGCACAACGGGGGTGAGTTCCTAACTCGTGAGTAGAAAATGTCAGTATGTAGAAACCGAATGTATAACGATCTCCTAGGTCATACTGTAATATAAAAACATCATACCGTGTGGTATCTAGGGTGATCGTGTACACATATATGTAATAATAACAAAGTCGTGCCAGTATCAGTATATAGTACCAAGTCATATGTGTCATACGTAAGCATATACGTGTATCATCCGATGTGTGTCCATCAACGACACATCAAATCATCATGAAACCCGAGTGCCCAGCATCGACACTCGAAATCATCATAAAACCCGTGTCCAGTATTGACACATAAATCCTCATATCTCAGGCGCCGTCTCATCGGATCGGCTCTCATATCCATTTGTCTCAATCGCTCCGGTCGGTATCCTCCGAATATCCGCCGAGTCCAATACTATCAGCGGTAGGTTGTGTTCCCCTGCCAGGCTCAACGCCTTTCTATACGATCTTCTTGCCCCGGAGTACCGTACCGGGTCCACCATGTACCCACAGACGGTGCCTCCTCACTCCTCGAATCGGGTAGTCTCATAGCTCAGAACCGAGAAATCTTATAGTGGACGTCAAAATATCATATCAAGAGAAGCCGCATTTTTAAAACAATCATAAGACTTTAAAATGTATCTGTGGTTCTCATATCTAGAGATCTCATGAAAACAGAATCTCATATGCATGTAATCATAAAGGTACAGTAAGTGCAAACACAGAACAGTACTGTAAAGTATTGCAAGTATTTTCATGTAAGCATGTCGTGTAACCTGGTAAGGAAGTGCAAAATCTAAACTAGCATGTGTGGTAATGAGTAGAAACCCATAACTATAATTCTACAATTTAGAGAACAATATAGCGATATAGCACTTTCTAAAGTGTACGTGGCATGGTAATTACCGATGATGTGTGTGTGAGCCGGCAAGTCTGTGTACGTGCAACATGCGCCTCATCGATAATGGTGCGTGTGTCCTAACAGAAGAAGTCATACCGGATAAGTACCGGAAACATAGTACGTATGTCGCAAGGAAATAATACAGCATAAACATGAACGATATAAAATATGTAACTACATATGAACCATACGGTTATAGTTTAAATAATACGAATCGTAGTTTTTGAAACTGGGGCCACGGTGTTTTGAAAAAGAGACACTATTTGAAAATCCGTAGCGTCTCTTGAGGTTGTCATTTAAAGCGCCTAACGATTTGTTAAGTTGAAAATAGGCATGGTTCAAAATGTATCCTATTATCTACTTAAGTGGTCTAAAAAAATTCATATTCCTCGAGTCGGCATATATATATATATATATATATATATATATATATATATATGTTGGCGATTCATCCTCATCATATCACGTACGGTATAATACATCATACGGTATCATCAAATCAAGTACGGATCTATAGCCACGTACATCATATTATCTCATATCATCATACATATCACCGCATATCATATCTTAGCATATATATATGCACACATCGCCTCGCATCCTCATATCAGACATATTGACTCGTGTCATTTTATTTCATCATATTATCTCGTAATTATCCACGCATGCAAGAACAACAAAACAACCCCCGTCGTTGACATACGAACGTCAAACGACCGAGTCAAAACTTAAATATCAAAAACCAAGTTTCAAAAGTCGCAAGATATCGTCAGAAATCAAGTAAAACGACTCTAGATTTTTCTTAAGGTAAAATTAGACTTTTTTGCATATAGGGTAGTCTTAGTTATCTAAAAAGTGAACTACAGACCAAATTTCAAACCCTACCTCCAAAATTGGGCCGTAAATTGCGGCCAAATCGAATAAAACGGCGGCCAGAAAAAGAAGGATTGGGCTTCTAAGATAGCTTCCTATGGTTCTGCACATCTCACTATATCTACTAATTAATTTTCAGAGTCTCCGAGTCATCCCAGATTCTATTTGATCACCACAATTCAAAAAAAACCCGATATCGGAAAATTCTAAATTCGTATTTGGGACTTCTAAGCTTATTTTAAATAAGGTTACCCTCACTACTAGGCCAAGAGATACTCACTACATCTCCACTAACCTCTATTACAAGTTTCATCCACGAACTCTCATCCTAGAATTTTCCAAGATCATAAAGCTTAACCTTTTTAACTCTAAACTAACACTTGAGTTTAGGAAACTTAAAACATTGAAGGAAGGTGAAGATTTTACCTCATTAGGGAAACTCAAGAAAGTTCTAAGATGGCCAAAGTGCTCCAAACTCCAACTTGATCCCACCACGAGCTTGAGGATGAGGTGAGGAATATTTTTTATGAAGGTGGTGTAAGATTTAGATGAAGTATTGGGGGTGGTGCATAGTGGTAGTGAGGGTGGAGAAAGATGAAGAAAGAGGAGGAGAAGGAAGATGAAGAATGTAAAAGGAGGTGGGGAATGAGAAATGAGGAAGGGTGCAAGCCATACCCTCGCTCTCTCCCTCTCTCTTTTCTCACTCTCTCTCTTCATTACTCGTGGTCACATCTATGTCCCCCATCATAATTATTTTATTTTTATTTTTCCTTTTTCTTTTCGTTTCTCTTTACAAACACAATATTACCATAACACAAATAAAACCTCAATATAACATGTCACAAAATGTCATGCACACTTAAATACATGGTTAACAATAATGGATTTGGTTTAAAGCATAATTAGTAATATACTAATCAAGTTTAATATAAACTTGTATGTAAATAATTGTATAATAATTTATAAAAGCCCAATTTCAATAAATACCTTCATAATTAATAATTCATATTAATTTCCAAATATTTTACAAAATATAAGTATATAATTATACCATTTTACGAAAACTCAAATCCATACTCGTATAGTTTTCGTGAAATTTATTATTTAAATTCCAAAAATATTATTTTATATTTTCTGAAATGTCATAGGTATGGTATTTTAATGAAAAGCTTTTAGTTTGAATTATCCATATGCTTAGAATACTATGCTATGAAACCATAGTGTGCGTGCGGGGTAGGTCATTACTCCATGAAGGTTCTAGGGTTTGGGTATACTAGATATCGAAAAGAGGTTACACTAAAGTTCATGGTATTTTAATGAAAAAGTTCATTATATGTTCGTTTCATAAGAAAATTTTATTAAATTAAAAACTAAAAGATATGAAATTATGTTAAGATTAAGGTATCATGTTAGTTTGTCTTAATTTGCTTAACGCATGCCTTACAAATGTTAAAAAGAAAGCGATATCGAAGATAACCCCTCTTTTGTCGGTTTGTTTTAAAAATACGGATTGAGATGAAAGAAAAGGAGAGAAGAGGGACTTACGGTTTTTATAAGGTTAAGAAGAGATTGAAGAAACTCTCGAGGGTCGTGGTTTCGTTGGAGATGCTCCGGTCGTCGAGTTTGGCTCGCTACTCCACTTGAGAGGCTTAACTCCACTTGGCACTTAGAAAGTTTTGAGAGAATTTTGCTAGATTTTCAGAATGGTGAAGAGCTAGGGTATGGGGTGGTATTTATAGTGAAGAATTAGGGTTTGGAAATTAAAATTTTGGATTAAAATGCATTAAAAAGGTGTTAAATGGTGAATTGAAGAGTCTCTGTTTGATTGCAGGAAAACGGTGCAGGGGAGTTAAGGGGAGTTGAAGAGACGAGTGTGAAAAGTACGGAAGGATTTGAAGCTAGGTAGACCGTCGGCGCCGGCCCTAATGAGGGAATGGGCGGTCGGATCTTGGGGCCTTGCCTTGAGATTCATGCCACGTGTCAATTTGGGTGTGTACTTCATTTTGCACATGTTTGATTTTTCTAAAACTTTTCATTTCTCTGTGTATTGCACGTTCAACTCTTGGGCTTCCAAAAATTAAAAAGAAAAAAATCTAAAAATAATTGGGTCTGATGGGATTCGAACGCACAGGCTATGTCACAGCAGTGTAGAGGCTTTACCAGTGAGTTGCAAGTTGCTTCTTGCTTTTATTTTAAAAAAATAACTTTCAACTCTTACACAGGCTGTAATACCTTTTTCTGTACAATAACAAGAATTTCTGTACAGGAAGTTTATAGTCATTACATTCTACCCTCCTTATAAAAATTTCGTCCTCGAAATTTACAATTACACAGGAACTAATTTTCAAAATGGTAAGGATATCGTGTACGCATATCTTCTTCTCTTTCCCAAGTTGATTCTCATGGTGAATCATTTCTCCACATCACTCGGACTAAGTTTACTTCCTTGTTCCCATTTTCTTTATCTTTCGGTCCAGGATCTCAACTGGTTATTGCTCGCAGGTTAGGTCAGTTTGTACTGTGAGCTCTGAGTGATCAAGTATGTGCGTGGAGTCATTCACATATCGTCTTAGCTGGGATATATGGAACACGTTGTGCACTCCTTCAAATAAGGATGGTAGTGCTAAACGATAAGCCACTTCTCAAACTCGTTCGAGTATGTCGAACGGTCTTATGTATCTTGAACTTAGCTTACCCCTCTTGCCAAAACGTATCACTCCTCTGTTTGGAGAGATCTTCAAGAATACATGTTCTCCGGGTTAAAACTTCAAGTGTCGACGCTTTGCATCTGTCCAATGTTTCTGTCGGTCTTGGGCTATTCGCGTCCTTTTCCTGATCGTGCGAACTATGTCCACAGTTACCACGATCATCTTTGGTCCAAGGAGTTCACGATCTCCAACGTCGTCCCAACTTAGCGGTGAGCGACACTTCCGTCTTTAGAGTGTTGCAAATGGTGTCATTCCAATGCTTGCCTGATAGCTGTTGTTGTATGAAAACTCCACAAGATGTAGGTGATTGAAACGACTCTAAAACCTTGTGCGGAAATTTTCCTGTTAATATACAAGAAATGAGTTTTATAGCCTAAGTTTGAGTTATAAGTCACTTTTGTGAAATAAAAGCAAGAAACAACTTGTAACTCACTGGTAAACCATTGCACTGCTGTAACGTAGCCCCTGTGTTCGATTCCCATCAGACACAATTATTATTTCTGATTTTTTTCTAACTTTTTGGAAGCCCAAAAGATTGCGGGAAATGAAAAGTTCAGAAAAATCAAACATGTGGAAAATGGTTTAAATAGAGGATTGATCAAATGACATGAATTTTGAGGCAAATGCCTCAAGATCAACCGGCCAAAAACCTATTAATGCCGGCGCCAACGGTCGGATGAAGCCCATTTAAGCCCGGGCTCTGCACACTTGTCTCTTCACCTATCCCTAACTCCTCTGCACTGTTTAATTTCCCTGCAATCAAACAGAGACCTTTCAATTCACAATTTATCACAATTTTAATACTTTTAATTCCCAAACCCTAATTCTCCACTATAAATACCTCCCCCTACCTTGTCTTAGCACCATTCTGAAAATTCTGGCCAAAACTTTCTAAAAAGTTCCTAGTGCAAGTGAAGTAAAGAGGAGTTAGCAAGTAAGTTGGTTCCGCCGAAGGCCGAAGTCTATTCCAGAGCTCCCGCGACGCCACGAAGCTCATCCCCTCTTCTTTAACCTCTCCTTGAAATTTATAAACCATAAGTCCCTTCCAAATCTCCTCCTTTCTACTGAAATACCTCTTCAAATTTTATATCGGTAAAAGTGGAGTTAATACTGACATCTCCTTTTCTAAAACATATATCTCCGTTTTCCTTTAAAATTTAGTCAATCTAATTTTACTATATCACTTGTAACCTTAAACACTAATGTTTAGAATCAAATTTAACCAAAATTCTCATGTGAAACAACTATAGTAGCACCTTTTCATTTAAATATCTTGAACTTTATAAACACCTCTTTTAGTATTTTTTAAAACAATACTTTTAGGAAAACTTCACGGGGTAACGACCTATCCTACACGCACACTTGGTTTCATAGCACGATACCTCTTTTGTATGAATATTTGTTACAAAGAAAAATTTACAATAAAATACCACAAAATTCTAAAACTGGATTTCTTTTAAAGCGGTATTTCATATTCTTTGCGATTACGCATCTATAACCCTGTTTAGGGGACCCGCTAATGGATGGTACGGATTATCGCACATCTTTGGGCTAGTAGAACGAGATTTAGACCTCCTCACGGAGCATTCGATCTCGAAAGGATTTAAATATGTTTTTAAGATATACGAATTTTCTAGATAAAATAAAAATTATTTTTCTTTAAAAATTTATACAAAATTATAAATTCATATTTTCAAAATATAATAAAACGACATTTTTTCTAAAAATGAAAAGATTAACAAATGTCAATAAAGTACCATCGAGATACCAAAAAGGACAAGTTTTTCAATAAAATACCATGAACTTTCAAATGCTTAATATTTATCATTAAAATACCTAAATCCTTAAAATTCATGCTTATGAAAACCCTAAGTAATACTAATCACCCTCGAGATTTACTTTTTAATTATATTTAAAAATATTTTTTATAAAACCCCCTCGAGATATATAAAACAATATTTAAGGACTTTAGTAAATGTAGGTTTAAGCGAGATCAATTCTTTTGAGTCTCAGGGAGCCGGAGAAAGTGAGTGCTTGCCTATTTAAGGTAGACAACTTAATGAAGTTATCAATGGTTATTGTCTTGGAAAAAGACACAAATCCTGCCATACATGTGCAGCAGTTACCGATGACTCCCGAACCTAATTCAAGAGCTAAATCTGGTTACAAATGTCTGACTTAGTCTGAGTCTAATCTCAAACCTGAATCCAAATCAAACAAGAACCAGAATACTTGATCATAAACATGAATACTTGAACCCAAACATTAATATCAAATATGTATACTTGACTTGACTTGACCGAACTATGGTTATAACTTGACTTGACTACTTGAATACTTGATTACATCCTGAACATGAATACTTGAACATTTTGTATCCATGGTTTCGGCAAGACTTGTGAACCAAATCTATACAATATAATACGGGGGGATAAAGGGATAGATTGGTACGGAACGTATATCGTGGCACGATAGGTCACTTAAAGACACCTACATGAATTCTCGTGCCGTTGTCCCGTGGGTTATGACGGGGCCTTGTACTACATGTTACCATAGTCCACGGGGTAAGATGGACTCCTCACATATACATGAATACCTTCTTTACCAAACTACAAGCAACCACGTTATAAATACCATCATATTCCAGTAATAAATCATACACAACTCACCTATTCATATTCACATTACTCGTGTTAGTTATATGTATGCCATAGAGGTCATTACTGTACAAGAGATGTATATTGTAGTGGATGCTTGGACATATATAAGGAGGACTTTCTTGCTCGACATGTTAGTATGATATCTGGTTACTCTTTATCTTAACATGTATACTGATTGTCTCTCTGTTACATGTTGGTAAAGCCCTTAGGATGTGTACTTGACTACCAGGACTATGATGCAGATCATACTAGTGGGGTCATGGTAGTCCATGAGTTCATCCTTTAATGTCCCTAGTCGTGGGTGTATCGAGACGGGGCATCGATATACCAGAGTAGACTAGCGTATACCTTCTCGACCCATATAGATGGGTGATGGATGATCCCATATCCATTGGTGTTTGACATCAGAGATGGTATACGGGTGCTCAGTGGAGACTGGGTATACTGGACAGACTCGCCGAGAACTCTCAGATGGTATTATACCTCACGTCAGATGGCAGTTCACTGGTGACACTGGTACAGGTTAGTCTGTAGACCCGAGATCGTCATAGAGTCTTGTGTGATTCCCACTATGCTTTGATTTCAACCTTATCACATCCAAGAGGGCGTGCAAAATGGTGGTTTTTGGATACAGTCCCAAGTCACATGGAGGCAATGAGTGATAGGAGGGATTTCGTATCTCCCGGTATTGGGGGTTAATGTTGCGCTGTGCTCGATTAGCTATAACAGGGAAGTCCCTGACCAGGGCTGATTTAGAGATTTACTGGTAAGTGTTACCAGTAGTTTCTCGACCTGTTATGAGCCTTATATCGGCATGACTTATCGGTTATTGGGGTCTGACGTTTACTACCCCTAGACTTGATATGCGACATATCAGACGAGAAGACTGGACTGTACGGCAAGTGTTACCGTCAGGCTTTTGCAGGAGTTGGAGCGAGCTTGCTTGCTGATCTTCTGATCGCTCAATACCCGGGTAGCCGTTACATCTATCTAGTACCGCTGACAACTTGTGGGTGCTTGATGTGATCATCACCTACTGCCGGCGTATTGACGAGTCTTTAGAGTCCTACATAGAGGTTTTACTGGCTCAGGCAAAACGAAATAAGAGCGCATATGTGATATGTGTGGGACCGAGAATAATGCGTATATGTGATACCGTATTCTATTCTCGCGACTTTTATATCGGTCGGTTATATGTGATATAGCCGGGTTATCGAATCAAGTGTTGATTCGATAAGTTGGTACATTTAGTGTTAGTCGGTTATATGAGATATAGCCGGATTATTAAATTAAGTGTTGATTTGATAATTTAGTGTATAATTGTATATTTGATATACTAATTTACATTAACTAACATTGGCTCACTTAAGCATTTTTTTCTCACTTGTATACATGTAATATATATGCGATATATATTGATGTGCATTGTTTATTTGTGTATGTCATGGTTGTTGATACACTATATATGGGTGTATGAGATATACACCATACCATTTACAATGGTGAGGTTTTAATGTTTAAAGTAAATCTAAAATTAGTGGATTTTGTTTAGTGCATGAAGCTTGTAGAAGCTTGTGAGTGCTTTGATAAAGTCCACTCATTTTGTTTTACTTAAGATATTTATTAAGCTAACCATTTTAATTAGCCATGGTTATGTCTCTACATGAGTTAGTATATGGTACTCACTCACCCATGGTTTATTCTCTCACTTCACATTTTCATTCTCATCTTTTTCTTCATCTTCTTCCTCAAGCCAAAAGAAAAGGCTTTCTAGGGTTTGAAAAAAGTGAGAAACTATTGTGAGAAAAATAATTCTAAAGTGAGCCCACTTCCTATTTCATCATCCTCTACTAGATTAGCACTTTAGTATAGGGTGTTAGCTTTACTAATCCTTTAATTAGTGAAGTAGAAGCTTGAGTTAGCATCCCCTCGACGTAGATCATCTTTGGCCTCGAAGACTTCAAGCAAGACCATTGCCTTCTTCTCATGGAGCCGTCCAAGAGTCCGGGAGTACCATGATCGCAGCGAAGGGACTACTACAAGGAGCTTTTGAAGTGAAGGTGTCACGACCCGCAGGGTACGGAACGTGACTGGCACTTAAGTTTACAAAACGTCTCAAGACATCCGTAAAATAAGTAAGCCAAAGCCCAGAAACCAAAACCAAATAAGCAAAAGAGTGAAGGAAAACCAATCAATTGAAAGCGAGTTTATCAAATAAGTCATATCAACCCTTTTTAAAAACAATATCAATTTTTCCGAAAATTTCGGCAGAGTCTCCTTTGTAAATACTGGCCCCCAAAATGGGTACAACAAGAATATATATCAATACAACAAATAAGGCATCCCCAAGCGGGAGCTAGCTCTTCGCCACAAGGCGGTCACAAATCCCACGCAATATAAAACAACAACATGCAAAATAAACATAAAGAAGCATAAGAAAAACCGCATGTCGACTCAAGTGAGCTCGACCCCAAAATACAGCATAAAAAGTCCACAAATCTCACAGTCTCATCTCTAGGTCAATATACAACAATACTGGTAGATACAGTAGATGGAGTACTCTAGATACAAAGAATATACAAGATGGTACAAAAATAATAATACAACCCACCTACGAGCAAAACCCTCGAGTCCTGGCAAAAGAGGCAAAAGAAGCGGTGCGCCCGCCGCTACTGTGCTGACGGAGCGGACCTGCAAAAGACTGTGGCACAACGGGGGTGAGTTGCCAACTCGTGAGTAATAAATAACATCTATAGAGGCTATCGCAAGTATGCACACAAGCATCCTAGCATCTATAATACAGGCATGGCAGGACATAATAGTAGGTATGTATGCAATATGAATATACTAGCAGGTATGAATGCAATGTGAATCAACTCGTGATCTGAATGTGTAAGTATAAGAAATCATGTTTTTCCTTTAGGAATCTCTTTTGAAATACCAGCACAATACCAATAGAATCAACAAGAACCTGTGTCCAGCAACGACACCTCAAAACTATCACAAATCTCATATATCCATGTCATAGTATCTCTGGCCTCAGCCATCCGGCTGACCCATCTCAATATCAATATCTCATCATCTCGCGGCCACGGTCGGTATCCTCTGGATATCCGCCGTGCCAAACAGTCACCGGTAGGTAATCCGTCCCCTGCCAGGCTCATCGTCAGCAACACGAGCTTCTTGCCCCGGGGTACCTTACCGGGCCCACCATGTACCCGAGACGGTTCATCCAAATCCTCGAAACGGGTCTCAAAAACCACAACAAACTCATGGTGGACGACACTTACATCACTAGAAAACCGCAATTTACATATTTTTAAAAAAAGTAATAAGTTTAGGAATTTTTGCGGCTTTCCCCCGAAATCCAGAAATATCATAAAATCTCAAGAAATCCTCATAAGTGCATATGTCAATGATAATGAATGCATATGGTGTCAATAATCAAGTTGCGATGTATGATTACTAGACTAGGCATGAACAAATAATATGATGAGGTACATGCACATGAATAGCAATCCTACGATTTCATTTTAAGGAATTAAAGGCAATAGCACAGGTTTAAGCATCAATTATAGTAAAAGGTTTCAAATTGTAGGTTATCTAGTGTGGTGGCATGGCAATTACCAGGGCGTGTGTGTAAGCATGAATAGTGCTCGTGCTGCATATAAAAACCCTGGCAATGGTGCAGGTGTCCTATAGAATAGGTTTGCATATGTATGTCAAATAAAGCATGGATGAAATTACTAATACTACTAGAAATCTTTAACTACTTAAACTATCGGGCGACCTACGCCATCCAACAATAGTCCCCCGTAGATGTTAAATCTACTCACCGGAATCCCTAGCTAGCCACGTCCAATCACCGCTTTCCCCTTTCGTGCCGCGTCTGACGTCTCCGCGACCGAACCTGAAATTTACATCAATACCAAACATAGGGTTACATATCAAGAACGACGCAAATCCCAAACGAAAATACTAACGTTCACAAGCTAGGTACAACGTGCACAAGGTGCGCGGAACACACGCGAAAATCGCAAAAACTAACTAAAATCGTCGATTTGGTCGCCCGGCAAAGCTAAAACCCGCTCACTCCAAAAAAACCGCACTCACACATCCTAAATGTCATAGGATATGCTAAAAATATCATCAAGATATCGCAAATAATTCATCACAATATTTTTATAAAAACCTAGTGAGCAATAAAAATTCCAAATTCGTGCAAACATCGCGTATTTGCGATAAAGTGCTCACATCATCGCACAATCCTACAATCCACACAACTAGCTAGCCACGACACTCAATTTAACCCATTTACCATGCTTCAAAACACATTTTCCATAAACAAACCCTTTCTAGAATTTCATAACTAGCAATCTTAATCCTAACTATACATGAAAACCCCTAAATTAACACTAGTTTATAACCCAATTAGCAAGTTAACCTCTTAGATTAGGTTAGCAAAACAACTAGATAACAAAATAGATTTAATTAACCTACTAAAGATTTCTAAAACCCTAGTTTAATTTCAAACCATGAACTAGAAAAAACTAGATTAGAATTTAGCTATAATTTTAACACTAACACAACTTGCAAGTTCTAATTAGCACACTTTAACTACAAATTAACCTTAGATTAGAAATTATACCTCACACTAGAGTTCTAGCAAGAACAAGATGCCTCCAAAGATGGCTTCATAGCACCATGACCCAAGCAAGAAAGGCTAAGGAGAATGGGATGTAGGATGGGGGTTAATTTGTGAGGTTTAAATTGGAATTTTTGGAGCAATATGATGGAATTTTGAAGGAAATGAAAAGAAAAAAAAAATGAAGAGGGAGGGCTGCTGCATTCGGCCAGAGGAGGGAGGGATATTGGTGTGGGTGATGATGGAAAAGTCATGGTCAACCCATACCAATCAACTAAAGACCCATACCCACATTAAAAAATCAAAACCCTTTTCAAAACACCTCATTTCAACACCTAATCAAAAGTCAAAGGAGGCAAGGAAATTTCCTTGTGCTGCTGAAGGTGGGCCAGCCTAGGGGTGAGGGAAGAGTGAGAGGGGTTTTACAAAAAAAGATTTTATGCAAAAAGACCCCCTACAAGTCCAAAATTGCAAGTTTTAGCTTAAATTCAATAAATTTCGTTTTCCATAATAAAAATTAGTTAAAACTTGAAATAAAATACTAAAAATTTATATTACAACTAGATTTTAATTAACATGATTTTAAAGATTAAAATTAGCCCAAAGAAATTTGTATTTATCGCTAATTTAATGTATTTTCTTACCGGCTTAAAATAATATTAAAAAATTGAAAAATAGGGAAAATTTTTAAATGACCAAAAATTAATAAGTAACTCATTAGCTACTAAAAACTAGCAATTACCTATCCAAATTAGGTATAATTAGTTCTAAACTGCAAAATAACAAAAAAGACGGTTTACGGAAAAATACCGAATTTTCACCGATTTTCAGGAAAACACCAAAACGACTTTTCAAGGCGCTACAGAAGGACCGATCTACAAAGGTTGTATTTCTATTTCACTTAGATGTAAAATGGTTTACATTTGTTTACGTATGATTTTCTAGTTAACGATTCTAGTTTAGAGTTCTTTGAAACGATAAATTTTTGAAAATGGCATGGACGATACCTCCCGAAACCTTGCTGCCGTCGATAGGAACCCTACAGTGGTATCAGAGCCTAGATAGAAAATTATACAGATAAATTTAGATTACGAAAACGAAACGAACTCCGAAACTTGAAACCCTAAAATCATGTTTCTGTCGATTTTAAAATGAGCTCCAAAATTTTTTCAAACAAGTGCAGAATCATATTTAGGAAAATATAAGAACATGGGAGAAAATTGGGACCATGTGCTCGGATTTTGGCCGAGCACATGGCCACAATTTCCAAGGAGGCCGGCCCCCAGTGGCTATATTGGTTCCAATTTTTTTCCATGCTCTGGTCTCTGGGATTTGGGGTTTCAGGTGTTGTTTATTTTTGCTACTTTTTCATGTGATGATTAACTCAATGCAAAGGAAACTCGGAGTGTTTCGTAGTCGTAATTTTAACTGTTTTCGGGATACTTTAGACGGTGTTAAAAAATTCAATCGGATGTCAAATACCCGCTTTAACCCTTACCGGGAAATTTTCCAAGTGTTGGATTTTTCCCGTAGTTAAAAAGCTTTCAAATATCATGCAAGTTATTCGATGGACCATCTAGAAGAATGAAACCCTAACTCGATTATGTAACCGTCAGAACCGCCACTGAACCCAAGGGTTTGTGGTGATTCAGCGGTGCCACATGTGAGGCCTTGGTTGACCCTTCTACGGCTGGTCCATTGGTACTGTGGCGTGTGCTGAATAACTTTAAACTACGCTCAAGTGTTGAGCTTTTTGGGTAATCTTGGGTGTTTTTTGATTCGATTGGAATATTTAACATCGTCTAGCTTTTTCTGTGATATGATAGCATGTGATGTTATGTGCTGCTGGATATGTTATATTGGATCATCGCGTTTTGAATAGCCGGGGGTTTTATATGAGATGAGAGTTTTTATTTTCATTCATGTAAAATTAAATGTATGTAATATTCTTTTATTGGGGCACTTCCGGGTTGAGCTTGATGTCACCATTGATATATATTATTTACTTTTCCGCATTAGGATAGACCCAAGGATGAGAGCACAAGTAACCGGGTTCTAGAGTCCAGTGGGAGACCAACTCGAGGAGACGAGTCCGGGTCTCCCAACTCTAGAATTGGTAGGGTTGCTTGCCGCTCTCGCAGGGGTCTAGGCATGTGGGTTTGGCTATTCATCGCGACCATGGAATCCGTGTTTTATAGGTGCTCAAAATAAAATACGGACCTCCTAATATATCCAATATTTCATATGTTTCTTCTGCTGCGATATCTGTGATGTGATCATTTGATATGTTGTGATAGATACAGTATATAGTATATATGATATATTATATAGACGTTGCTTATGTTTTACACCCACGCTAGCACTGCCCCGCTCTGCCGTTAGTTACCTAACCTAACGGTGCACGAGGGGACATCGATGCGGATGTGGATGGCATAAGCGTACGTTGTATTTATCTGTGATGTTTAGGTGACTTAAATGATGAGACTTCATTAATATGATTAATGAAAGAAAATAAACCTAAAGATGTTGTAGAAACTTGTTTTAAAAAACTGGTAGCTCTAGTTCTTGCTTTGCATAGCGATATTCCTTGTAGAATATCCAGCACCTTATTCGATAAAGAAAGAGCCGAGATCCCTTCACCGGGAGTGACCACTTCTTTTGATTGCTTTTATAGTTTTTGCTTTGCATAGTGGTATTTATGAAATATCCTGCACCTTATTCGATAAGGAAAGAGCCGAGATCCCTTCACCGGGAGTGACCTCTTTAGCAAAACTAGTAAAATCCTCAAAAACACTCCTTTTCAAAATCACTCGATTCTATAACGATATCAAGTTCATTACGCAAAAGGTTTTCTTAAAACCTGTCGTAGCCCTCCGTCATTTCAGATAAGTATTTCATAGTATTCGTGCTACGTTTGTTGGCCTGCGTCAAGGCGTAGTATGCGGTAGCTATTTATGCTTATCTACTAAAGCATATGATGCAATTGAGTTAGGGTAGTCGTGCGACTTTGTTGGCCTGCGTCAAGGGTCGTGCTGGTGGGTTTAATTCAATCAAGAAATGCACGGGTTGAACTTGACTAGTGGACTATGGTTTGTTGGCCTGCGTCAAGGTCATAGCCTGCTAGGGACAAAATATTATCGGGAATTTAAAGTGTTGAAATTTGCAATGAGATTGCATACCTTCTATGAGATAGTTGGATCCCGATACCCACTGCGAGTAAGAGTTACTCCTGGGAGAGTTTTACACTTTACAATCAGCCGATCAAGTAGGTGTGTAGAAAGGTGTCAAGGGGGTACGCCCTTGGGAAAACGAGGTTTATTTTAATTAGGTCCGTACGAAAGCACGAGAAACCTCCCTCAAAGTACCGGCACTGGCCTGGCTGAAAGATTGGCGAACTTGTAGGGTGTAATTAATCCCGGCTAGTCTTTCCTTTTAGGGTTTGAAGGAAGATTTGATAAAAACAGTGGGAGCCATCCTGATTAGATAAAATAATAACCAATCTAATCTTGCTCTTCTCTCTCTCTCTCCAGGTAGCGACCATGTCACACCTTAATCAAGATAATAATATGGATGTATTGACCGAACCCGCTTGTTATACTGTGCTGGGGAACGTTGGTCCCGTTCCAACTAATAATTGTTATAAGACCGAGCAGGAAATAGGGGATTACCAGAATTCCCGTGCCGCCCAAATAAAGAAAGTGCATGATAATGCATCTTCTTTGGGTATGTTCATTACCGAGAACTGTTTCTCAGTATCCTCTACGTTCTAAGTATGTGATACCGGATCAGGATCCCGAAAATGTAAGCAGTTATATGGGCCACAGATAGGTAGAAAACTGAGAATGGGTGATAAGTTTCAAGAGTTGGAAACGGTGCAATTGTTGCAGCCAAGTTGTTGGCAGGTATCACCCTATATTATCAAGTACATTGATTCTGAACGAATGTTATTAGATACCGAACCCGATATACAACATCATATCAGTCTCTTTATTTAGTAAAGAAGGATATAATTTTGTATTGTTGGATAATGTTTTGAACATTTCCTATATCAAGAATTGATCGGTTCAGGCATGTTATCTAAAAGCATATACGTTCTAAATTAAACTACACTTTTTAACGTATAGAACACACAAAAGAGGAAGAGTTCATAAATGAACGAATCCTTCTTGAGGCATTGTAGACTAGGTTATATCAATGCGACCTGACCGGCTAAGTTACATTAAGATGCATATTTAAATCAGTTTGAATTTACATCTTGTGAAACTTGCCAGTCATGTCACAAAGATAAGATGACCATAACTCCGTTTATTGGAAACAGAGAAAGAGTTAATGAACCCTTGGGATTGATACATGATGATATATGTAGGTCCCCTGTCTACACATTCCAGAACTGGTTCTTTGTACTTCATTACATTCACTGATGATCTCTCAAGATTCGAACATATGTTCCTGTTGAAACACAAGTCTGAAACTTTTGAGAAATTCAATGAATATAAGTCAGAAGTAGAGAACTAAAACGGGTATAAGTATTATGCCCATTGATGTGATCAGGGAGGAGAATACTTGAGCATGGAATTCCTGGACTATTCTAAAGGAGAATGAGATTCTCTCTCAGCATTACTCCTCCGTATACACCACAGCACGTCGGTGTATCGGGGCGGAGCAATTGCACCCTATTAGATAAGGTGCGCTCTATGATGAGTACTACTGAGTAGCCTATTTCCTTTTAGGGAGTTATGCACTTGAGAAGTTGCATATCTATTGATAGGGTTCCAGCCAAATCAGGTGCCTACCACTCCATATGTGATATGGTATGGGAAGAGCCCATCTCTTAAGTAAGTTAAGATTTGGGGTTGTCCGGCCTATGTCAAAAAGCAAAATCCAGACAAGCTCGAGGCAAGGTCAAATCTGTAGAAGTTTGTTGGATATCCTAAGCATTCGCAAGGGAATATCTTCTACCACACCGAGGAACAAAAGATGTTTTTATTTCTCGGCATGCCACCTTTTTAGAAAAGGAATTTATTTTGGAAACAAATTTGTGGTCATAAGGTAAGAGTTCCAGCTATACAAACTACAGCTGACGATTTGGTAGAACCGGAGGATTCAATAGCTCCCGACGAACCTCAGCCTCTCCGCCGATCTGGTAGGGTTTCTCATCCGTCTAAGAGATACTTCGGTTTTCTCTATGACAGTGGGAGCGAGGATTGCATCATGAGATGATGACCCAACTAGTTTCGAGCAGGCCATCAAGAGTGGGGACTCTGTAAGAATGGCTGGATGCTCTGCGATCTGAGATGGAATCTATGTACACCAACGAAGTATGGACTTTGGTTGCTTTTTCTGAAGGGTTAAATCCCTATTAGGAGCAAGTATATCTTGAGAAGATTACTTGGTGAAGATGGAAAAGTTGAGACTTTCAAAGCTAGACTTGTTGTAAAAGGTTCTCATCATCGACCAGGTGTGGTTTAATAATGAAACCTTTTATCCAATGGCTATGCTTAAGTCCATCCGGATCCTACTTGCCATTGCTACATACCATGACTACGATATCTGGCAGTTGGTTTTCATGACTACTTTTCTAAATAGTGATTTAGAAGAGAGCATCTATAAGTACACATCCAGAGGGCTTCGTAGACAGTGGGAGCAGCGGAAACATATGCAAGTTGATTTATGGGATAAAGCAGGCATCGCGGAGTTGGAACATCTGTTTTGATATAGTAGTCAAAGCGTTTGACTTCATCAAAATGGTGGATGAACCTTTTATATATAAAAAGGTAGTAGAGAGTAATGTGGGCTTTCTCGTACTGTACGTAGATGACATACTCTTGATAGGAAAGGAGTTTCCTATGCTACACTCGGTCAATCTCCTCTTATCACATTGATTCTCCATATAGGATCAAGGTGATACCTCCTGGATCCAGGGATTTTAAATCTATGTGATAGATCTAAATAGATGTTAGGATTCTCACTAGGTGTAGTGAGATGGTATCAATCGATCCTGGGAAGAATCACTGGATAGCTTCCAGGGTGATAAGGTCGACTGAACGTCAGTCACAGGCATTGTGTTTACCCTCAGCAGAGGGATGGTATGTTGGAAGAGTTCTAAGCTAGATACCGTGGCATACTAGACGATAAAGGCTAGATACATCGCTACCAAAGATGCTACCAAAGAGGCAGTCTGGGTGTATATTAGTTCATGAGATGAACTTCGTTCCTACCATTGTGTGACAATGGAGTTGTGGCTTATGCCTAGGAACGCCCGTATCATCAGTGATCTAGACATATTCTAAGGCAGTATCACCTGATCATGGAGATGGATAATCTCCAGGGGATCAAGGTTAGGAGAGTAGACTCAGAGGACAACACGGCGGATCCACTCATGAAGACCTTTTCCCAGAGAGAGACTTTTATGGGATGGTTGAGTATGGGATACTACAACCACTGCTATCAGATGGCCCTAGTGCAAGTGGGAGATTGTTAGTTATATGTATGCCCTAGAGGCCATTACTGTACATGAGATTTATATTGTAGTGGATGCTTGGACATATATAGGGAGGACTTTCTTGCTCGACATGATAATATGCTATCTGGTTACTCTTTATCTTAACATGTACACTAATTGTCTCTCTGTTACATGTTGGTAAAGCCCTTAGGATGTATACTTGACTACCAGGACTATGATGCAGATCATACTAGTGGGGCCATGGTAGTTCATGAGTTCATCCTTTAATGTCCCTAGTCATGGGTGTATGGAGACGAGGTATCGATATACCAGGATAGACTAGCGTATACCTTCTCGACCCATATAGATGGGCGATGGATGATCCCATATCCATTGGTGTTTGACATCAGAGATGGTATACGGGTGCTCAGTGGAGACTGGGTACACTGGACGGACTCGTCGAGAACTCTCAGATTGTATTATACCTCACGTCAGATGGCAGTTCTCTGGTGACACTGGTACAGGTTAGTCTATAGACCCGAGATCGTCATAGAGTCATGTGTGATTCCCACTGTGCTTTGATTTCCACCTTACCACATCCAAGAGGGCATGCAAAATGGTGGTTTTGGGGTACAGTCCTGAGTCATATGGAGGCAATGAGCGATAGGAGGGGTTTCGTCTCTCCCGGTATTGGGGGTTGATGTTGCGCTGTGCTCGATTGGCTATAACAGGGAAGTCCCTGGCCAGGGCTGATTTAAAGATTTACCGGTAAGTGTTACCGGTAATTTCTCGACCCGTTATGAGCCTCATATCGGCATGACTTATTGGTTATTGGGGTCTGACGTTTACCACCCCTAGACTTGATATGCGACATACCAGACGAGAAGACCGGACTGTACGGCAAGTATTACCGTCAGGCTTTTGCAAGTGTTGGAGCTGGCTCGCTTGCTGATCTTATGATCGCTCAATACCTGGGTAGCCGTTACGTCCAGCTAGTACCGCTGACGGCTTGTGGGTGCTTGATGTGATCATCACGTACTGCCGGCGTATTGACGAGTCTTTAGAGTCCTACATAGAGGTTTTACTGGCTTAGGCAAAACGAAATAGGAGCGCATATGTGATATGTGTGGGACCGAGAATAATGCATATATGCTATACCGTATTCTATTCTCATGACTTTTGTATCGGTCGGTTATATGTGATATAGACGGGTTATCGAATCAAGTGTTGATTCGATAAGTTGGTACATTTAGTGTTAGTCGGTTATATGAGATATAGCCGGATTATTAAATCAAGTGTTGATTTGATAATTTAGTGTATAATTGTATATTTGATATACTAATTTATATTAACTAACATTGGCTCACTTAAGCATTTTTTTCTCACTTGTATACATGTAATATATATGTGATATATATTGATGTACATTGTTTATTTGTGTATGTCATGGTTGTTGATACACTATACATGGGTGTATGAGACATACACCATACCATTTATAATGGTGAGGTTTTAATGTTTAAAGTAAATCTAAAATTTGTGGATTTTGTTTAGTGCATGAAGCTTGTAGAAGCTTGTGAGTGCTTTGACAAAGTCCACTCATTTTGTTTTACTTAAGATATTTATTAACCTAACCATTTTAATTAGCCATGGTTATGTCTCTACATGAGTTAGTAAATGATACTCACTCACCCATGGTTTATTCTCTCACTTCACATTTTCATTCTCATCTCTTTATTCATCTTCTTCCTCAAGCCAAAAGAAAATGCTTTCTAGGGTTTGAAAAAAGTGAGAAAGTATTGTGAGAAAAATAATTCTAAAGTGAGCCCACTTCCTATTTCATCATCCTCTACTAGATTAGCATTTTAGTATAGCGTGTTAGCTTCACTAATCCTTTAATTAGTGAAGTAGAAGCTTGAGTTAGCATCCCCTCGACGTAGATCATCTTCGGCCTCGAAGACTTCAAGAAAGACCGTTGTCTTCTTCTCATGGAGCCGTCCAAGAGTCCGGGAGTACCATGATCGCAGCGAAGGGACTACTACAAGGAGCTTTTGAAGTGAAGGACCGATCTACAAAGGTTGTATTTCTATTTCACTTAGATGTAAAATGGTTTACATTTGTTTACGTATGATTTTCTAGTTAATGATTCTAGTTTAGAGTTCCTTAAAACGATAAATTTTTGAAAATGGCATGGACGATGCCTCCCGAAACCTTACTGCCGTCGATAGGAACCCTACAACTCGTTATATTCTCTTTCTTCTTTTGGGACTTCCCGAGCGTTGGTTTGGCGACATTCTTTTCTATTTCTTTCTTTGGAATGTTCATCAGGAGGACTGGACTCTCAGGAGATCGAGCATAGGCAGGAGGACTTGGACCAGCTCACCACTTAGTCTGACTACTAGTTCACCTACACTTTCATTTTGTATGTTATTGTTTAGGCACTGCTTTACTTATTGTATCTTTTCTTTTCAAACAATTGTATGTAAAGTTGAATGTAAATAAAGTTGTTGTTTTATTTTATATCACTTATCATTCTTGTACATTTTTATAAATTGCTTAATTACGCTTAACGTATTTATTTCTTAGTAAATACGTTGCGGCCTGCCACGTTTCCAATCCCGTCTACTGGGAAGCGAGGCGTGACAGGTATTTTCCCATGAACCTCTGAAGTCTAACATACAGGCTCTTAGCATGTCTTCCAAAATCTGAATTGTTCACTCGGACTGTCCGTCTGTTTGTGGATGATATGTCGTGCTAAAATTCAGACTCATTCCCAGGCTAGCTTGCATACTCTGCCAAAACTGTGATCGAAATCTTGTATCACGATTGGAGACGATGCAAACATGTACTCCATGTAATCTCACGATCTCCTGCATGAGTTTATGGGTATCAAATATGGTACATCTTGAAGGTTTAAATTTTACTTTAGATTTATACTCACCTCCATATACTTCTTTGCTAACGTCTTGGTTGACTGACCAATTCGAAATGGAATAAAGTGAGCCGACTTGGTGAGTCGATCCACAATAATCCAAATTGCGTCGTTACCCTTCGTGCTGCGAGGGAGGACAGTCATGAAGTCCATGGTAATGTACTGCCATTTCCATTCTGGGATTGGTAACGGATGAAGTAGATTTCTGTGATGTTCAGCCTTCACTTGCTGACGCACCAAACACTTGGCTATGCTCCTTGCTACTTCGCGCTTCATTCTATACAGCCAGTAGTGTTGCCGTAGATTCTTGTACATCTTCGTACCACCGGGGGTGTACCGATTACGGAGAGATGTGAGCTTCTTTCATCAACTATTCTCGAATAGGGCCGATTGGTATGCATAAACGGCTTCCATATCGTAAGGATCTATCTTCGTGGATAATGAAGTCAGTTCGTAGTCCACTTTCTGCTTGTTCTCGGATCTTTTGCAGCTTGGCATTATTTGCTTGAGCTGTTTTGATCTGATTTACAAGAGTGGACTGGACTTGTAAGTTCACCAAATATGAAGCGTTACCTGGCATAACTACTTCAATTTCCAATCCGTGCAATTCTTGTCGTACCTTCCATTGAACGGTGAGGTTCATTGCTAATGGTTGGCGACTAAGTGCATCAGGAACTACATTCGCCTTCCTAGGATGATACTGTAAGTTGATGTCGAAATTCGCCATGAGTTATAGCCATCTTCTCTACCGCATGTTGAGTTCCTTCTGAGTAAATACATATTTTAGGCTTTTGTGGTCAGTGTTTATATACACTCGTTCTCTCAAAAAATAGTGGCACCAAATCTTGAGTGCGAAGATGACGGCTACCAATTCTAGATTATGTGTTGGATAGTTGCGGTCATGTACTTTTAACTATCTTGATGCAAAAGCCACAACTTTTCCATGCTGGTATAGAATACATCCTAATCCTTTACCGGACGCATCATAATGCACGACGAATCCTCCAGATTGATCCAGTATTACGAGGATAGGAGTAGAGGTTAGTCTCGACTTGAGTTCTACAAAAGCCTTTTCAAATGCTTCTGACCATACGAATGCTTCGTCTTTACGTGTGAGCTTGTTCAGGGGTGCTGCGATCTTTGTGAAGCCTTCAATGAATCGTCGGCTGTATCCTGCTAATCCCAAGAAACTTCTTATATCTTTCACTGTCTTTGGTGTCGGCCACTCGCTGACAACTGACACCTTAGCTGGATCTATAGAAATTCCTTCGCCTAAAACGATATGTCCGAGAAATCTGATTTGATCTAGCCAAAATTCACACTTGTTGTACTTCGCGTAGAGCTGATGTTGTCGTAATGTTTCCAAGACAATCCGTAAGTGATTGGCGTGCTCTTTCCGATTCTTTGAATACACCAGGATGTCGTCGATGAAGATGACAACAAATCTGTCTAGGTATTCTTGGAAAACTTGGTTCATCAGGTTCATAAAGATGGCAGGTGCATTGGTCACTCCAAATGGCATTACAAGATATTCATAATGACCATAACGAGTCCTAAACGCCGTTTTCGGAATGTCGGACTCTTTGACCTCCACCTGATGATAACCTGAACGAAGATTTAGCTTTGAAAAGATACAAAACCCACTTAACTGATCGAAAAGGTCATCGATGCGCGGTAATGGATATTTGTTCTTAATTGTCAATTCGTTAAGAGCTCGATAATCCACACACATCCTGTAAGAACCTTCCTTCTTCTTCACCGGTAGCACCGGAGATCCCCAGCTCGAAGTACTGGGACGAATCCAACCTTTCTTCAGTAGTTCGTCCAACTGAATGCGGATCTCCTTCAATCCCTCCGGACTTAATCGGTATGGAGCTTTTATTACTGGTTGTGCACCGGGTTATAAATCAATGCTGAATTCAAGAGCTCGATCGAGAGACAAACCTGATATATCTTCTGGGAATACATCCTCCAACTCTCGAACTAGTTTTGGCTTCAATTCTTCTGCTTGCAATGCTGCAACCTCTGCCTTCTTTGGTTTTTCTTTGTAGACGCTGGGTTCTAAAGTACGGTCTCCACTCTTGAAATGGAACACTGGATGATCTGGTATTTTGAACACTACCCTCATTTGGCGACAGTCAATGGTACCAAAGAAAGTTCCCTGCCAGTCCATTCCCAAAACTACGTCAAAATTTAGTATATCCAGCACCTTGAAGTCCGTATAAAATTCTCGACTGCAGACGATCATTGGACACAGATCATATCCCAAAGTTGCTTTTAGAACGCCATTCTCTGAACTGACATTCCAGCTGGATACGAGTGGTTTAACTGGGATCGCATGAGTTCGGACGAATCGTTACGACATAAAGCAATGTGATGCCACAGTATCGAAGATCGCTAGAGAAAGTAGGGAGGTTACTAAGATTGTACCTAAGTCATGTGGGATAGGTTTAGGTATATAAGATGACTATGAATTGAAAGGACTTAAAAGAGAATAGGGAATGCTTGGCGTTGCGGCACTTTTCGACCTCTTCGACCGACATGGTGAATGCTTGGCGTCGCGGCGTTTTCCTCTGTGCCTGGTTAAACACTCGGCGTTGGGGTTGAGTGGTCTGGGTGCGGGGAGCGGGAGCTGGTAGAGTTAATCGGGTAGGAGGAGCTTGGATCGCCGGTCTAGCTAGAGGATTATTAGGTCCTCGGTTCTGGGGGCATGCTCCAATGGTGCGAGTAGAAGACCTACAGATCAGGCACAAGTTATTCACCCTGCGACAGTTCTTCACAAGATACCATGTTCTTTTGCAGTAGATGCAAAAGTCTGGCATGCTGTTGGCGAACGAATCTAGTGGCCTCCGAGATGGTCCGTTAAAGGTTGGCCTAGAAGAGGACCTTCCTGTGATCTGATGCACAAGGCATTTCACACCGGCAGTCTGCGGCATGCCTTTCTTATTCACAACTGCCTCATAGCGTCAGGCGGCCTTCAAAGCAAGTTCATGGGTTGGGAAATCCCCTGTAGCGAGTGCAGCTTGGATTTCAGGGTCCAACCCTTACTGAAATTGTCGTGCCCGGATCTCAGCAGTGGGAATAAGATATGCATCGAACTTGTTACGACCTTGTGTTAGCAGTGTAGTGAGTGAGATCAGAAAATTGAATTTGAGACAATATCTTACCGGCTAAGTATGGTAAACTCAGCATCATATTCATCCATCCACTTGACCCACATCGAGCCCTGCTGTAGATGGATGAACTGCTGCTCTATGTCAAACCGGGCAGTCTCTGGGAAGTACTTAGCATCGAAGAGGTCTCAGAATGTGTCACGCCTCGCTTCCCAGTGTACGGATAAGGAGACGTGACGAGACACGCGACGTATTTACTCAGAAGTAAACACGTTAAGCATAAATAAGCAATATAATATAAATATACACAAGAATGACATGAGATGTAAATGAACAACAACTTTTTATTTATTAAACATTCTTTACAATACAACTGGCAAGTAAATACAATGCGGAAAGCAATGCCTAAACAATGGTATGAACTGAAAGTAAAAGTATATACAAGTGAACTAAAGCTCGGGGTCCTCAATAAACTGCTCCAAATCTCTGAGCTGGACTCTATCTCCAGAGAGTCGGATCCTCCTGACAACATTCCAAAGAAAGAATAGAAAAGGAATGTCGCCAGCGAACAATCGCTCGGTAAATCCCAAAGAGATATAGAAATAGAATAGACAGATAAGAGAATATAATAGGTATATGTATGTTTGTTATGTTAACGTAGTTGTTTGTAGTTTGGTACATAAGGTGCCAGTGTATACGAGAGGAGTCCAACTTACCACGTGGACTATGGTATATAGAGTACAAGGCCCCGTGAAAACCCACGGGACAACGACAACGGATATTCAGGTTAGGTGTATTAAAGTGACCGTCTCGTGCCACTTTTAACACATTCTGTACCAGTCTACCCCTTTAAAACCCCGTAATATATTATATTGTTTATAGTTGTAAAACTTGCCGAAAACATGATATCAGTTGTTCATGTAAACGGATAGTCATGTATTCAAGTCAATGTATATCCATGGTTCGGTCAGTTCAAGTCATATTGATATTGATTGTATTCTGGTATGCATGTTTCAAGTTCCAGCATACGGATTCATGTTGTATTGGAGTTATATTTGAATTGTAGGTAGATTGAAATTGTATTCAGATTAGACTGAGACTCCGTCTAAGTCAGACACATAAGCAGAATTTGATTCCTGAATTAGGTTTTGGAGTTATCGGTAACTGCTGCACATGGACGGCAGGATTTGTGACTTTTTCCAAGTCAATTACCATTGATAGCCCCATTTTAATTTTCTACCTTAAATAGGCAAGCACCTACTTTCTCCGGCTCCCTGAGGCTCAAGAGAATTGGTCCTGCTTAAACCTATATTTACTAGGGTCCCTATTGTAAATTAATAAACTTGAGGGGGTTTTATGAAAAATAGTTTAGTATACTTTCAAAATAATCCTTAAGTATTTATTTATCATATTTAGGATTTTCATGGATGTAATTTTTAAATGTGAAGTATTCTAGTGAATATAAACCTAGATTGAATAGTATATGGTATTTTTGTGTAAATTTGACTTGTATGGATTTGTGATGATATATTCATGAAATTTGTGATTCCTTTATTTAGAAAACATGGAATTTATTATATGTATTTAAAATAGATAATTTGATAATATTATAAATAATTATTAAAATAAATTTATTTATTAAATAGAAATCACGTTTTCTTCAAAATTGTAATAAAAATTCCATCGAGATCGGATGCTCCGTGAGGAGGTCTGCATCTCGCACTACTAGTACCGAGGATGTGCGATAACCCGCACCATCCAATTGGGTTCCGCAAAATGGGTTGTAGAGGTTTAATCGCATGGAATGTATATAATACAAGTTTAAAGAATATGGTTTTTAATAGTTTATGGTATTTTAATGTAAAGTCGTATTTGTCCTAAAGATATTGTTTTTAAGCAATCGTGCTATGTCAAGATAAGTGTTGTGAGGGGTAGGTCATTACCTCTTGAGATTTCTAAAGGTAATATGAGCAAGTATGATGAAAGAATGTCGTAGGTAAACTTTGTAGTATTTAACTGTAAAAGTGTAATACAAGTTGCATAGCATGGTATTTTAAATTGAAACTTGTTCTCAATATTGGTTTATGGTTGCTAAAAAAGATGTAACAATATGGGTGTTTGGTTATTAAGAAAAGTTATGTTTTAACCAAAATTAAAATCGGAAGTCGGAATAACTTCACTTCCGACGAGTTTTGAAAAGAGATCTTTTTGGAGTAGGAAGAGAGGAGAGGAGAGGGGACTTACTGGATTAGTGTAGAGAGAAGAGGTGGAGGAAGGTTTTGAGAGTTTCGTGGAGTCATGGGATCGCCGGAATCTTCCCGAATCGTCGTCGGAACTTGACCTTGGGCTAACTCCACTTGTACAACTAATTTGACTTGGAAAAATTTGAGAGTTTTGATAATAGATTTCAGAATAGAGAGGGCTGGGTATGGTGTGGTATTTATAGAATAGAATTAGGGTTTAGGGAATTAAAATGAGAATTAAAAATGTATTAAATATTGGATTAAAAGCTCATTTTTAATTCTCTGTTTAATTTCAGGAAAAGCAAATAGAACTAGGGTAGTGGGGGGCCAAAGGGTTTAGGGTAAAAATTTGGAGGCATTTGGTACGGGGGGGCCCGGCGACGCCGGCCCCAGAGCACATCTCACCGGTTGTTGGTGGGGGTGCGGTGCTTGGATGAATGCCACGTATCGGGGTCTGTGTGTACAACATTTTCCACAAATTTGATTAATCTGACTTTTCATTTTACGTGTATTGCACTTGTAAACTTTTGGGCTTCCAAAAAGTTTAAAAGAAAAATCATTTAAAAATATATGTGGCTGATGGGATTCGAACACAGGGGCTATGTCACAGCAGTGCAAGGCTTTATTAATGAACTACAAGTAGTTTCTTGATGTTCTTAAACAAATTAAATACTTATAGCATACTCATGTTTACAAATATTCCATTTAATACTTTAACTTTACACAAATTTCTGTACATTAAAAACAGAGTCGTTACAGAATGTTCTCCATTCTATCGGTTGTGCGAGACGGCTCTCCTCAGCCTTCCACCAAACTCTGGTGTTATCGGTCAGTTGCAACTTAGCAACTCTCACCTAGGTAATATATGGAACTTGAGCTACTGCTAGATCATTCTCGATCGCTTGAGCCCATTTTTCTGCCTCAAGTGGGCTCTCCTTACCTGAGAAGTGTTTTGGGTACAGTATCTGAAACTGCTTAACTCCGGGTGCTTCGGGTTCGGGCGGCGTATGAGGATAGCGGTCTGCTGCTGCTGACCCTCCAATAGACTCTTGATAGCCTCAAGCAGTACCATTTGCACATTGATAGGAGCTGCAACGGTAGGTGGTGGTGGTGGTGTAGGCGGTGGAGTGTTGCCGTTGACGTTGGTACTGGTATTGTTCGAAGAGTCCATCACCTTGATATAAAAGATAGGTTAGGATAGATTTAAGAAATTTGAAATACAATAAATGTAAATGTTTGTTGAACTCATTAATTCTTGTGGTATATTGTTTACAACTTCATGCAGAGCTGGCCTGCATGGGCCACCAAACCTGTCACGTCCCGCTTCCTAATAGACGGAAACGGTGACGTGGCAAGCCTGCGATATATTTATCCAGAGAAGGTCATTCTCTAAATAAATATACTAAGCGTATTGAAATAATAATACACAATGCAAGAATAAATTGAGACTGTAAAATTTTTCAACAAACATTTTCATTTACATTCAACTTCAAATATGTACAAGTACATGAGTTTATGTTGGAAAGTAAATACAATAAGGAAAATGTAGGGTTCCTAGGCACGCTAGTGAGGTTTCCCAAGCCATCAAACATGGCAATTTCAAAAATTATGGTGCCTACAAACCCTAAACTACGGATCGATAACTAGATGTCTAGGCGAACAATAACTAGTTAACACTTAACTAATGAGAAAACGGAAATACAACCTTTGTAGATCCGGTGCTCCACCTCCATAGCTCCGCAACGAGGTCGTCTCCGCTGTCCAAATCAAATCCGGGCTCTAGAGTCGGCTTCGTCGGAGAATGGGCAAGCTAGGTCGTCGATGTCCATGCCGAAGATGATCTACGTCGAGGCATCGCTAAATCAAGCTCCGACTTCACCAAGTCAAGAAACTTGTGAAGTAAACACACTCTACTACTTGGTAAGAGGTAGAGGATGAAGAAATAGAAAGTGGGTTAACTTTAGAATTGGATTTCTCACTTGTTTTCATCAATCACCATTGATGAGGTAAGCATTCTTCTTGAAGTTCAAGGAAGAAGAAGAAGAATAATGATAAGATAAGATCATTCAAAAAGAAAAGAATTATCCATTCTTATCATAAGTGAACCATCGTAAAGTGTAGAGAGCTAATCATGGTTAAAGGAATGGTTAGGTTAAGCATGAGATAAGAATGGTGGATAAAGTCAAAGCTTCATGAATCTTCAACTTAAAACAAAAATAGCCACCATTCTTTTCTCTTGCCTTTTATTTTCCAAAAATCAATAAATAAATAAATAAGTAAATAAAACAAAACCCTAACCATAATCATGTAACCATGGTTTGATCTTTACACAAAAACCCTAGCATAACATGTATCATCAAACATGATACAATCAAGTGCACAAAAATATATCGCATATACAATGCGCCCATCCGAGTGAGAAAATCCATCTTAAGTAAACCGATACTAGTTGATGCAAAGTAATATATCAAATATATAAATATGCATTAAATCATTAAATCAACACTTGATTCAATGACCCGGTTATGTCGCACACAACCGACTAGTATACAATATATCGGCTTATCGAATCAACGCTTGAATCGATAACTAGGTTATATCGCATACAACCATTCGATATATTTATCGCGAGAATAGAATACGGTATCACATACACGCATTATTCTCGGTCCCGCACATATCTCATATGCGCTCCTATTTCGTTTCGCTTGAGCCAGGAAACCTCTGTGTAGGACTCTAAAGACTCGTCAATACGCCGGCAGCAGATGATGATCATATCAAGCATCCACAAGCCGCAAGCGGTCTGCTAAACGTAACGGCCACCCGGGTATTGAGCGATCTGAAGATCGACGAGCAAGCCCGCTCACACTCCAGTGAATCCGACCAGTAACACTACCGTACAGTCCGGTCTGATCGTCTGATATGTCGCATATCTCGCCTAGGGGTGGTAAACGTCAGACCCCAATAGCTCGATAAGTCGTGTCGATACGAGGTCTATAACTGTTCGAGAAACTACTGGTAACACTTACCAGTAAATCTCAGCAACCCTGGCCAGGGATTTCCTGTTATAGCCAATCGAACACAGCGCAACATCAACCCCCTATACCGGGAGAGACGAATCCCCTCCTATCGCTCATTGCCTCCATGTGACTCGGGACTGTACCCAAAAACCACCGTTTTGCACGCCCTCTTGGACGTGGTAAGATGGGAATCAAAGCACAGTGGGAATCACACAAGACTCTATGACGATCTCGGGTCAACAGACTACTCTGTACCAGTGTCACCAGAGAACTGCCATCTGACGTGAGGTATTATACCATCTGGGAGTTCTCGGCGAGTCCGTCCAGTGTACCCAGTCTCTACTGAGCACCCGTATATCATCTCTGATGTCAAACACCGATGGATATGGGATCATCCATCGCCCATCTGTATGGGTCGAGAAGGTACACGCTAGTCTACTCTGGTATATCGATGCCCCGTCTCGATATACCCACGACTAGGGACTTTGAAGGATGTACTTATGGACTACCTTGTCCCCACTAGTATGATCCGAATCATAGTCCAGGTAGTCAAGCACAGATCCTAAGGGCTTTACCAACATGTAACAGAGAGACAATCAGCATACACGTTAAGGTAAATTGTAACCAGATAGCATACTATCATGTCGAGCAAGAAAGTCCTCCCTATATATGTCCCAGCATCCACTACAATATACATCCTATGTACAGTAATGGCCTCTAGGGCATACATATAACTAACAATCTCCCACTTGCACTAGGGCCATCTGTAGCAGTGGTTGCAGTATCTCATACTCAACCATCCCATGAAAGTCTCTCTCTGGGAACAGGCCTTTGTGAGTGGATCCGCTGTGTTGTCCTCTGAGTCTACTCTCCAAACCTCGATCACCCTGGAGATCAACCATCTCCATGATCAAGTGATACTGCCTTAGAATATGTCTGGATCACTGATGGGACCGGCGTTCCTTGGCATAAGCCACAACTCCATTGTCACACAATGGGAGGAACATAGTTCATCTCATGAACCAATATACACCCAAACAGCCTCTTTGGTAGCATCTTAAGTAGCGATGTATCCAGCCTTTATCGTCTAGTATGTCACGGTATCTAGCTTGGAACTCTTCCAACATACCGTCCCTTTACTGAGGGTTAAGACAATGCCTGCGACTGACATTCAGTCGTCTTTATCACCCTGGAACCCTTCCAGTGATTCTCCTCAGGATCGATTGACACCATCACACTACATCTAGTGAGTATCCTAACATCCATTTAGATCTATCTCATAGATCCAAAATCCAGGATTTAGTAGGTATCACGTTAATCCTATATGGAGAATCATTGTGATAAGCGGAGATTGATCGAGCGTAGCATAGGAAACTCCTTCCCTATCAAGAGTATGTCATCCACGTACTCTATGAGGATCGTCACCATACTCCCTACTACCTTCTTGTTTATACAAGGTTCATCTACCATTTTGATGGTGTCAACTTCTTTGACTAACACATCAAAACAGACGTTCCAACTCCGCGATGCCTGCTTTATCCTATAAAGCATCTTGCACACGTTTCCGCTGCTCCCACTGTCTACGAAGCCCTCTGGCTGTGTACTTATAGATACTCTCTTCTAAATCATCATTTAGAAAAGCAGTCAAGACACCCAACCACCAGATATCGCAGTCATGGTATGTAGCCGTGGCAAGTAGGATCTGGATGGACTTAAGCATAGCTACTTGAAAAGGTTTCATCATTATCCACGCCTGGTCGATGACGAAAAGTTTTAACAAGTCTAGCTTTGAAAGTCTCAACTTTTCCATCTACACCAAGTAATCTTCTCAAAATATACTTGCTCCTGATGGGGATTTAACCCTTCAGATCTAGCAGCTAAAGTCCATACTTTGCTGGTGTATAAGGATTCCATCTCAGATCACTAAGCATCCAGCCATTCTTACAGAGTCTTACTCTCGATGGCCAGCTCGAAACTAGTTGGGTCATCATCTCATGATGCAATCCTCGCTCCCACTGTCATAGAGAAACCGAAGTATCTCTCAGGTGGGTGAGGAACCCTACTAGATCGGTGGAGAGGCCGAGGTTCGTTGGTAACTATTGAATCCTTTGGTTCCATCAAATCATCTTGTGTAGTTTGCATAGCTGGAACCTTTCCAGTTCTACATAACTAACCTTGCCTCGAGCTTGTCCGGATTTTGCTTTTAGACATAGGCCGGACAACCCCAAATCTTAACTAACTTAAGATATGGGCTCTTCCCTTTCCATATCATATATGAAGCGGTAGGCTACTGATTTGATTCGAACCCTATTCAATAGGTATGCAGCTTCTCAAGTGCATAACTCCCTAAAGGAAATAGGTAACTCAGTAGTACTCATCATAGAGCACACCTTATCATATAGGGTGTATCTGCTCCGCCCCGATATACCATCGTGCTATGGTGTATACGGAGGAGTAATGCTGAGAGAGAATCTCATTCTCCTTTAGAATAGTCCAGGAATTCCGTGCTCAAGTATTCTCCTCCTTGATCACATCAAAGGACATAATACTTATACCCGTATTTTGGTTCTCTACTTCTAACTTATATTCTGTGAATATCTCAAAAGGTTCGGACTTGTGTTTCAACAAGAACATATGTCTGAATCTAAAGAGATCATCAGAGAACGTAATGAAGTATAAAGAACCAGTCCTGGCATGTGTAGACAGGGGACCTTACATACATCAACATGTATCATCCCAAGAGTTTACTAACTCTTTCTCTGTTTCCAGTAAACGGAGCTATGGTCATCTTATCTTTGTGACATGACTGGCGAGTTTCACAAGATGTAAATTCAAACTGATTTAAATATACATCTATATGTAACTCTAGCCAGTCGGGTCGCATTGATCTGACCTAGTCTACAATACCTCAAGAAGGATTCGTTCATTTCTGAACTTTTCTTCTTGTGTGTGTTCCGTATACTAAGAACTGTAGTTTGATTTAGAACGTCAATGCTTTTAGATAACGTGCCTGAACCGATCAACTTTTGATATAGGAAATGTTCAAAACATTATCCAACCATACAAAATTTTATCACTTCTTTACTTATAAAGAGATTGATATGATTTCGTATATCAGGTTCGGTATCTAATAACATTCATTCAGAATCAATGTATCGGTAATACAGGGTGACAGTGACCAACAGACTTGGCTGCAACACTTGCGCCGTTTTCTGCCTCATGAAACTTATCACCCGTTCTCAGTTCTCTACCTTTCTGCAGCCCTATGTAACATATTACATATCTGGGATCCTGATCTGGTATCACATACCCAGGACGTAGAGGATACAGAGAAACAGTTCTACATAATGAACACACCCGAAGATGATGCATCAGCATGCACTCTCTTCGTTTGGGCGGCACGGGAATTCTGGTAATCCCCAATTTCCTGCTCTGTCTTATAACAATTATAAGTTGGAGCGGGACCAACGTTCCCCAGCTCAGTATAACAAGCGGGTTCGGTCAATAATCCGTATTATTATCTTGATTAAGGCGTGATATGGTCGCTACCAGGAGAGAGAGAGAAGAAAACACTCAGCGTGCGCTCTGTCAAGAATAGATTGGTTATTATTTTATCTAATCAGGATGGCTCCCACTGCTTTTTATCAAATCTTCCTTCAAACCCTAAAAGGAAAGACTAGCCGGGATTAATTACACACTACAAGTTCGCCAATCTTTCAGCCAGGCCAGTGTCGGTACTTTGAGGGAGGTCCCCCGTGCTTTCGCACGAACCTAATTAATGTAAACCTCGTTTTCCCAGAGGCGTAACCTCGTTAACACCTTTCTAGACACCTACTTGATCGGCTAATTGTAATGTATAAAACTCTCCCAGGAGTAACTCTTACTCGCAGCGGGTATCGGGATCCAACTATCTCATAGAAGGTATGCAATCTCATTGCAAATTTCAACACTTGAAATTCCCGATAATATTTTGCCCCTAACCTCCTATGACCTTGACAAAGGCCAACAAACCATAGGATGCTAGTCAAGTTCAACCCATCATTTCCTGATTGAATTAAACCCACCCGCACGGCCCTTGACAAAGGCCAACAAGGTCGCACGACTACCCTAACTCAATCTGCATCATATGCATAAGCAGATAAGCACCAGTTAGCTACCGCACACTGCGCCTTGACAAAGGCCAACAAACGCAGCACGAATACTAACTACTACTTATCTGAAATGACGGAGGGCTACAACAGGTTTTTCTGAAAACCTATTGCGTAATGAACTTGATATCGTTGTAGGATCGAATGATTTTAAAATGGAGTGTTTTTTAGGCTTTTCTAGTTTTGCTAAAGGAGTCACTCCCGGTGAAGGGATCGTCGGTCCTTTCCTCGTCGAATGAGGTGCGGGATATATCATATATATCGCTGTGCAAAGCAAAAACACTTAAAAGCAATCAAAAGACAAACCGAGTGTGTAGCATCAGCCAGTTATTGCTAAAGGAGTCACTCCCGGTGAAGGGATCTCGGTCCTTTCCTCATCGAATAAGGTGCAGGATATATCACATATACCGCTGTGCAAAGCAAGAACTGTAGCTACCTGTTTTATTTTGAAATTCGATTCTACAACATCTTAGGTTTCTTTTATTTCATTAATCACATTAATGAAGTCCCATCATTTAAGTACCTAAACATCACAGATAGATATGACGTACATTTATGCCATCCGCATTCGCCTCGATGTCCTCTCGTGCACCGTTAGGTTAGGTAACTAACGACAGAGCAGGGCAGGGCTAGCGCGGGTGTAAAACATAAGTAACGTCTATATAATATATCATATATACTATATACTATATCTATCACAGAACATCACATGATCACATCAGAGATATCGCAGCAGAAGAATCATATGAAATATTGGATATACTAGGACGTCCGTGTTTTCAATACGAGCCAGTATAAAACAAGGATTCCACGGTCGTGATGAATAGCCAAACCCACACCCCTAGACCCCTACGAGAGCGGCAAGCAACCCTGCCAATTCTAGAGTTAGGAGACCCGGACTCGACTCCTCGAGTTGGTCTCCCACTGGACTCCAGAACCCGGTTACTTGTGCTCCCCTCCTTGGGTCTATCCTAGTGCGGAAAAGTAAATAATATACAAACAGTGACAACTTCCGCAACCTGGAAGCGCCCCAATAAAAGAATATTACATACAAGTTTTTACATGAATGAAAATGAAAAAACACTCATCTCACATAAAAACCCCCGGCTATTCAAACACGACGATCCAATATAACATATCCAGCAACACATAACATCACATGTCATCAACGTAAGTAAATATGCGCATCCCAATTGTCGTTGACGTATAGCAACGAAACCGGCGATATCACATATTACACTTACGGTCACAGAAAAGAAAGTGTAAAACTACAACAGTTGGAATCCGCAACCACCTCAGACATCGCATGCCTGACCAAATGAATTACTTAGACATCGCATGCCTAACAATTATAAACTCCGCATTTTAGTCTCAAAATCGAAAACACTTTTCAATATCACGTCGGGCAATTCAACAAGATTCCCGACATCCTGATCGAATGCTCGTCGCAAACTTCAGTAGACGGCCGCACCCCCGATACCGTCGACGAAGTGCACCAAGGCGGAACACCGCTACCGCGAGCACCCGAACGGATGCTTTCGGCGACGGGGTTCTCCTACAGTCACTTGGTCGGGGCTATGGAGTGAGGCTGTCTATTAAGTTTACCCGGCGAGTATCCGCGTACGCTACGTGATTGCGACGGACTTTTGATCACATCAAAATTCCGTGGCAACCGATCAATTGAGACTAAATTGCTACGTTTATAACATTCATTCAGTTATCACATAACTTTTGTGAATTCCAATTATTGTATCCCATTCCAGATAAACAGAAAATGTTAAACTTTTCGATCGAACAATCGAACACCTAACCTTTCCCGATATAGATCAACACATGAAACAAGTCTAACAATATTCCGTTCGTGCCTCAGTACCAACGGTCCAGCCGTAGAAGGGTCAAGCCAACGCCTCACATGTGGCACGCCGTACTGCCCCAAACCCGAAGGTTCAAAGGGCAGTTCAAAACGGTCACATAATCGAGTTAAGGTTTGTGTCTTCTAGAGGGACCATCGCGTTACTTGCACTACTTAGAACGTCGTCAAACTACGGAAAAATCCAACACTTGGAAATTTCCCGACAGGGGAAAAATTGGGTATTTATATCCGGTCGAACTTTTTAACATATTCTAAAATTTATCCAGAAAGCCACACAGACAAAATTTGATACCCCGATCGAAATACCGAATCCCCAAAACAACTGCAGAAATTTCAACTCTAGAATAAATATTAAAAATTCCCAGAAAAACCAGCATTAATAATTATGAGATACTGTGTAAATATTACTAAACAAAATGGCCGTACCGCCGCGCAACCGCCGCACGAGGCTAGCTCGTGCCGCGGAAGCGCGGCAATATGAAGGAATTATGGGTACGAATTTCACATTATATCATATATTAACCTGCTTATTTTTCTGAATATTTTTAATGTGGAAAAAGACCAGATTTTAAAAATTGGACAGAGAGCATGTTTGAATCGGGGTTTCGGGTTCGTTCGGACTTCAATTTCCGTCTAGACTTCGCCTAAGGCTCTAGCTAGGCTCTGATACCACTGTAGGGTTCCTAGGAACGCTAGTGAGGTCTCCCAAGCCATCAACCATGGCAATTTCAAAAATTATGGTGCCTACAAACCCTAAACTACGGATCGATAACTAAATGTCTAGGCGAACAATAACTAGTTAACACTTAACTAATGAGAAAACGGAAATACAACCTTTGTAGATCCGATGCTCCACCTCCATAGCTCCGCAACGAGGTCGTCTCCGCTGTCCAAATCAAATCCGGGCTCTAGAGTCGGCTTCGTCGGAGAATGGGCAAGCTAGGTCGTCGATGTCCATGCCGAAGATGATCTACGTCGAGGCATCGCTAAATCAAGCTCCGACTTCACCAAGTCAAGAAACTTGTGAAGTAAACACACTCTACTACTTGGCAAGAGGTAGAGGATGAAGAAATAGGAAGTGGGTTAACTTTAGAATTGGATTTCTCACTTGTTTTCATCAATCACCATTGATGAGGTAAGCATTCTTCTTGAAGTTCAAGGAAGAAGAAGAAGAATAATGATAAGATAAGATCATTCAAAAAGAAAAGAATTATCCATTCTTATCATAAGTGAACCATCGTAAAGTGTAGAGAGCTAATCATGGTTAAAGGAATGGTTAGGTTAAGCATGAGATAAGAATGGTGGATAAAGTCAAAGCTTCATGAATCTTCAACTTAAAACAAAAATAGCCACCATTCTTTTCTCTTGCCTTTTATTTTCCAAAAATCAATAAATAAATAAATAAGTAAATAAAACAAAACCCTAACTATAATCATGTAACCATGGTTTGATCTTTACACAAAAACCCTAGCATAACATGTATCATCAAACATGATACAATCAAGTGCACAAAAATATATCGCATATACAATGCGCCCATCCGAGTGAGAAAATCCATCTTAAGTAAACCGATACTAGTTGATGCAAAGTAATATATCAAATATATAAATATGCATTAAATCATTAAATCAACACTTGATTCAATGACCCGGTTATGTCGCACACAACCGACTAGTATACAATATATTGGCTTATCGAATCAACGCTTGAATCGATAACTAGGTTATATCGCATACAACCATTCGATATATTTATCGCGAGAATAGAATACGGTATCACATACACGCATTATTCTCGGTCCCGCACATATCTCATATGCGCTCCTATTTCGTTTCGCTTGAGCCAGGAAACCTCTGTGTAGGACTCTAAAGACTCGTCAATACGCCGGCAGCAGATGATGATCATATCAAGCATCCACAAGCCGCAAGCGGTCTGCTAAACGTAACGGCCACCCGGGTATTGAGCGATCTGAAGATCGACGAGCAAGCCCGCTCACACTCCAGTGAATCCGACCAGTAACACTACCGTACAGTCCGGTCTGATCGTCTGATATGTCGCATATCTCGCCTAGGGGTGGTAAACGTCAGACCCCAATAGCTCGATAAGTCGTGTCGATACGAGGTCTATAACTGTTCGAGAAACTACTAGTAACACTTACCAGTAAATCTCAGCAACCCTGGCCAGGGATTTCCTGTTATAGCCAATCGAACACAGCGCAACATCAACCCCCTATACCGGGAGAGACGAATCCCCTCCTATCGCTCATTGCCTCCATGTGACTCGGGACTGTACCCAAAAACCACCGTTTTGCACGCCCTCTTGGACGTGGTAAGATGGAAATCAAAGCACAGTGGGAATCACACAAGACTCTATGACGATCTCGGGTCAACAGACTACTCTGTACCAGTGTCACCAGAGAACTGCCATCTGACGTGAGGTATAATACCATCTGGGAGTTCTCGGCAAGTCCGTCCAGTGTACCCAGTCTCTACTGAGCACCCGTATATCATCTCTGATGTCAAACACCGATGGATATGGGATCATCCATCGCCTATCTGTATGGGTCGAGAAGGTACACGCTAGTCTACTCTGGTATATCGATGCCCCGTCTCGATATACCCACGACTAGGGACTTTGAAGGATGTACTTATGGACTACCTTGTCCCCACTAGTATGATCCGCATCATAGTCCAGGTAGTCAAGCACAGATCCTAAGGGCTTTACCAACATGTAACAGAGAGACAATCAGCATACACGTTAAGGTAAATTGTAACCAGATAGCATACTATCATGTCGAGCAAGAAAGTCCTCCCTATATATGTCCCAGCATCCACTACAATATACATCCTATGTACAGTAATGGCCTCTAGGGCATACATATAACTAACAGAAAATACCTAAACAAGTGGCATACATCAGCTAAAGAAAAATGAAGCTGAGCTAGCCCTAAGTAGCTATCTGGTCGTAGTCCTCCTCTGTGGCTTTAACCTCCTCTGTCTCGACCGTATCTGACGAGCATTCCAAGAGAAGAAAAGTAGGTGGAATGCCCGTCAGCGAACTAGCACTCGGTAAGTCCCAAAGATAGGTAAGAGTAAAGAAAATGACAGGTGTAGAATATATATATGACGAGTAAGAGTATATGTTCATGGGTAAAAATATATTATAGGTCTCTAGATGGTCACTATGTTAATGTTAAGTTCCAAGTGTGAATGTCAACGCAGCCGTAGAAGTATTCACGAGCTCAAGAGTGGGGCCCCGGGAGCAGGGAAACATGGGCCAATTTCATATGTTAGTATCGGGGCTCTAGGCTGTGGATGAGTCCACCCGACTGATATTCGAGTAAAATAAAAAAAGGTTAATACGGGACTCCTGAAGCTCCGTTGGATTCACACAAGAAACTATCCCAAGCCCCCCGTGTATAATATATATAACTGGTTAATATACTTAATTGGTTTGATTGATTGATTAACATGTCTTGATCGAAACCATAGATTGCAAAAGGGTGTAGATTGTATTCGAGCGAGTTGAGTAATATGCGAGTCATGACAATTGCAATCTGGGTTCGAGTAGATTGGATTTGAGTACATATTCGAGTTTAGATTCGAGTTAGGTTAGAGTTCGAGTTCGAGTTCAAGTTTAGATTCAAGTTGCTTCTTGCTTTTATTTAACAAAAATAACTTTTAACTCTTACACAGGCTGTAATACCTTTCTCTGTACAATAATAAGAATTTCTGTACAGGAAGTTTAGAGTTGTTACATCTGCAGTATTCTTTGCGTAAACTCTCTCCCCCCTTTCCAGTAAATTGTTTTGTGCAGGATTCTTTGCGCCGTCGCCAAATAAAAATTTTGTTTGTTTTAGATTTTGCTTGTTTATCGCTTTGCATACATAAATACGGACATTAAGAGGCTATAACACCAATTCAGATAGGGTGAGGATTTTATCACCCTTTCTAAGACCCCACAAATCACAAAAAGTATGCGCATTACCTTGAGTTAATTAAAAAGGTATCTAGACCAAACCTATAAGGATTTGTCGTGCTTATTTAGGACAAGTGAAGGTTGCGGGAAATCGGTCGTTTATCTAAACCTGACTTTGTGGTGTCTAGGCTAGACAAGTGAAGAGATAATTTTAAAAGGTCCGTCTCACGGTGATTCGTGAGCGGAACCCTACTTACCTCACTTATGCTTACCTGGTCATAATTGGCAGTGTAAAAGCGATTCGAGTGTTATCCTACAGCTTGTCGCTTGGAAGTCTAGGAGCGGTCTAGTTGGAATTTGAAGACTCTAGCTCTAGGTGTTGCTTGTGTATATTATAATTGTTTGAATTTTAGTCCCATAATTCCATATTTTTAAAAAACCAAACAAAAATTTCAAAAACCCAAAAAAAATCAAAAATTTATAAAAATCCGCCCACCTTTCCACCCTCTCTCACTCATTTCATATCATAGGTACCCCTAACCGACCTATTCTTGCCGAACTTTGGTACCCACAACCAGATATTTCGTCATACGGTTCTTACATTGGTAGAATTTTAAACGATCCATCCATGCCCATAATTTCTTTGAAAGATCGCATAGACGCTTCCCGAGAAAACAATTGGACACCGCAATCCACTTCGTATCAACCATTTCAAACTCTCCCACCTTCTTACGTTGATACCCCTTTTAAGAGTCATGTGGTGACTCTGAAATTCATGTCCATTGCTGAACACATTGAACAATCTCGTAACCGATTTTTCACTCCTTTCACCACTCCAAATTCTTTAGAACAACAGTTTCGATCTCCTTCTTATCAAAATGTTGATCTTTCTACATATCCATTCAATTCCTATCATTCCTTCCCGACTTTTACACGTTCTCTAGACATTTCTTCTGAACATCAATTTGGGAGTTTCGTGTATCCAAACGAATTTGAATCTTTTACCGAAATATGTTCATAACCCATGTCTAGTCTTGAACAATCATTAGAATAATTTCAGGTAGTTTCGTGCTGAAAGATAGAGGAATTGAATGCATCCATGGGCGTACTCATACAACCTAACGAACCAGCAGCTAGTTCCTAACTAGCTCAAAATTTTACAATGTATGATGAGGCGATAGGATAATTTGATGATTCGAGTAGAGAAAGTGAGAAATCCACCATTCAAAATCAAACCTACCGATTCCCAATTGAATTTCACAGCTCCAGTTTCGAAAATCTATCGAGTACACCAAATGATTCATTGATTGAGGAGACAATATTTAATGTGTTGTGCGACTACGTAGTGTTTGATTTACCCGATTGTAAAGGGTCCATTTCAAGTGAAACCGATGCCACTCCTTTGATCTCTACACCTCCACTCTAGAAAAACAATTGATTGAAAACCATACTTTTGATGAGGTGTCTGAAAAATTTAACTTTCACTTGATTGAGGATATCAACGCTAGGGATAACTTAGATAATGAACCCATAATTTCGAATGAGTTTTCTCACCAATTCATCATGTCCTTTCACAACCGTGTGGACATCACCGCTAACTGTTTTTCCCAAACCCAATATGCGTCTGGATATTGTTCATGATGATAAATGTATGGATGAGTTGAATTTTGAGGAAAATTTTAAGGATATCATTGAGGATGAACCAGTTTTATTGGATGAGTCGGATTTTCCAATTCATCATGTCCCTTCCATTGACTATGACCATTCTCCTAATGTTCAACCGATACCATTACTCGACCACTTACCCCTTCTTTTCCATCATTTCCACTTCGCAAGACGCCGTATCAACTTTCTCTCCTACGTCTGGTTCACCAAGTTTGGTCGGCCCATGTTTTCTTGCGAATTTTGAGAGGTTTGATCTCATTTCTCAACGGGTTGATAGATTAGTACAATCCATTTTTACACTTCGATCATTACCGACTGTACTAATTTATTCAATCCGTTTTCAACTTCAAGTTCGTATTCCATTTCTTTCTCCCCTTCATTCATTTTCTCATTTACCGAGACCATATATCGCTTCCATCCACACACGGTCTCGTGTATTCTTCATTTCTTTTCTCTACATGTTCTTTCTCCGACCATTGCATCATCATGATAAAATTTTTGAATGGTTAGTGTTAACTTTCGGTCTATATAAGGCCTTGTATAGATTGACGACGTTCCCTCCCCCTAACTTTGAATTTCAACGCTTAAACAGTGGAAACACTGTTTCGCTTAAGTTTAGGGAGGGCATTTTTGTGTGTATATATTTTGGTTGCTTTTTCTTGTAAAAAAAATAAAAAAGAGAGAACCGGCAATTTTTGACCCTTCAACATTTTGACTCTCTTGGTGGAGCATGACAGTGAGGACACCGTTAAGTTTAAGTTTGGGGGTGTGCTCGGTAAGCTTTCTATCTTTGCATTCATGTGTATATTTTGCATTTGCATACTTATTTAAAAACCCATAAAAACTGAATTTTTTTCCAAAAACATAAAAACTTTGTCGTCGGGATAGCTAGTAGGGTAACTTAGACTTTATTACGAAAATTTAGCTTGATATGTCAGAAATAACTAAATCCTAAGCTTAGGAATTGAAAACCCAAAAAATAACCCTGCTTGAGTTTAACCGTAGTAAATATACGTCCTTGAAGTTTTTTTTAGAAATAAGTAATCTTGAGCTCAGTTTTTATGTTAAGTTGAGATGAAGAGAAAGTATTGAAAGTTTTATTGAAGGATAAGTCTGAAAAATAGTTCATATTCTTGAGTCCTACTTCAAAAAGTATATACCCTACAAACTGCACTTACACGCACCTTGAAACTTGGGATAGTAAAAAATACCTAGAAATACTCTTACCTGAAAGCCTAGTATGAAAGAAAAAATAATATTTAAAACTAACCATCAAAAGAGCGTCATTGAAAAATATATCCGGTCTTGAAAAGAAAAGAAAAGAAAAAGAAAAAATATATTATAAGATCTGGAAACTGCTATTTACGCTTTAATAAGCTCACACATTCAGTAATCGGCTGATTAGTGTCTCAGGAAGCAGTAGTAGTCGCATGAAAGGTGTGTGAGCAAATCCGTCCACTATTAATGAAAAGAAGTAGTATTAGATATTTAGACAAGGGTACTATAGCTTGAATTGAATTCTTGAGTGTAGGGATGAAATTTACACACACGTAGGGGTATGCGATCGATATTTGGGGAAGATGTATGAATGAAGAACAAGTCTTATGTTTTCTATAAAGACGATAAAAATTCCGGATTGGAGACTGCGTTTTAGAAGAAAAACTCAAAAGAAACCGAGATCTTTATAAACTGTCAAAATGTATTGGATCTTATGTTGAATGAGTAGGAGGTGTGAAAAATAAGGGATGGATATTTCTAACTTAGGATGATAGAGTTTCTGACTTAGATACTAAACTGTAGAATTAAAATCAAGGTTAACTTATGAAACTAGGTTGACGGGATTTTGTAGGTAATATCCGCTGAAACCCCTCAGGAGACAACGCCCATCCTACTAGGGACACCTAGAGATTTAACAGCTTATTGCACACGCTAAGTGCGACTGTGATGCCTACAAAAGTGAGATTATGACTTTTTGAAAATAAATGGTTTTGCTCACGACGAGCAAAAAATAAGTTTGGGGGTATTTGTTCACACTAGAATATTGCATTTAATACCATTTATTCTTATGCTCATTTGTATATAGGTAGGTGCTTTTGATCCTTATTTGCTACATGATTACAAGTTACAGGTTCTCAGTCTAGAATAACGCAAATCACGCAAAATCTCTACAGTTATGACAAAATTCAGAACAACTGCCAAAAACAAATAAAATCCGGGTTCCGGTCATTCACACCAGTCAAGTGCTGTCTACCAGTTCAAGAGACAAGACGAACACATCGGTCATTCATGTCTCGAACAAGCACAGAGTACGAAGGAGGCAGCACAAGAAACAAGGTGTAACGTGGAGCTCGAGGGAGATCAAGGCACAAAATCCAATATTGTTGCCATATTGGACCATTGAAAATCCGAGAATATTTTGGAACCATTTTGCAATTTTGAATCTGTCAAACAGAAGAACAAAGTGTTGGATATAGTGCCCTCAAGACAATTATTACGATTGTGACTAGGCGATTATGATAATTAAGGGAGGACCTATACAGGTATAACATGTTGGGTTACAGCAGCGCCCCGGCCATCAAACCGTGGCCAAATGCGGAACAAAAATTTTCTAAACTGGCGCTACTATGACCCGATGCCCGGATCTACCCTAAATCCTATACTAGCAAAATGTAAAACTAGGAGTTATATGGTTATACCGAGTCGATCCGTGTCCTTCGGTCTTGAACCATCATCCCAAGCTCCCATAGGCTCCTTGATCGAATTTGGTTGCCGGTCTTTTTCCATCTACGATGATCCACCTGAGGGAAACGGCACAAGCTCCAGCCTCGCCAAGCGAGGCAACCGGTGCTCCAAGGTTGGTAGCAATGGAGAGTGGAGGTGTAGTAATGTGTCACTATCTATTTTCTTTCATCATAAATGCTCCAAGAGCAACCCAAGAAGATGAAGAGGAGGTGAGGAAACATGTGGCATGAGCAACTAAAGAAAAATGGCTAAGTCTCCAAGTAAGAGTAGAATGAGAATGAGTAAGTAATTGAAGAAAAGAAATGAGCAAGCTCAAGCCAAGAATGTGGCTGCCCCCCTCTCTCTCAATCATCCAAAAAATATCTCATCTCTTTTTCAAATAAACAAATGAGAGCCATGCCTCTCTACATGCCAAAACCCATGCTCATTCCAACTCACCCCTCCACCTCATTTCCATAATTGATTTTCTAAAAAGAAAATCAATAATGAGGTGGCCATTTTCTAGAAGCTATTCCATATATATACGGAATACTTCACGGTACACGTATCGAAATACATATACGCGTATTCGTACAAAAATATGAATAGCCAAGAGAGAAAATGAATAGTGAACAATAATACTAGAATACATATATATAAATGCATATATATAAATTATTAAATCAAAACCTGATTTAATAATCCGGCTTAATCCTAACCCGCTAGTATTATCAACCGTCCGATCAAAGTCTGTGCAGCCTGTACACATATTTAATCGGACACCTATATGTACCAACATACGTCATCTACACCATATCGCCTGAACCGTGAAAACCCTCTGTGTGGGATTCTAAAGACTCGTCAATACGTTGGCAGTGGGTTTAACCACAAGCACGTCAGCGACACTATCTGTACGTAACGGCTACCCAGGTATTGAGCAAAAGAAGGCCAATGAGCAAACTCATCCAAACCCCTACTGAGCCTGACAGTGATAATATCCGTATAGTCCGGTCTGTTCGTCTAAGAGTATCGCATATCGAGTCTAGGGGATGGATAAAGTCAGACCCCTAATAACGCGATAATTCATGTCGGTATGAAACCCATCACCACATGAGAAACTACCGATCCTAAATCAGTAATTCTCGACTACCTTGGCCAAGGATTTCTGGTGATGGCAACCCATGCATTGCGCGACATCAACCCCCAATACCGGGAAAGACAAATCCCCGAAAATCCGCTTACTGCCTCCATATGGCTCGGGACTGTACCAACTAAAACCTGTTTGCACGACTCATTTGAGCCATGGTTAGGTAGTAATCAAAGCACAGTGGGAACTCACACGAGACAAATGACGATCTCAGGTCGACAGACTAACCTGTACACATGTCACTTGGGAACTACTATCTGACAATAGATATAGTATCAACTAGCAAGTTCCCGGCGAGTCCGTCCAGTGTACTCATAACCCAATGAGCACCTATATACTATCTTAGGTGAACAAACTAATACTAATGGCTTAAGAGACATGGCCACCGCCCCTCGTCGGGGTCTCGATCAGTATACACTAGTCTACTCTGGAGTATCGATGCCCAGTCTCGAAACTCCCACGACTAGGGACATTTAAGGATGTGCTTATAGACCACCAGCTCCCACGTATATGATCGTCATCATAATGCAAGTAGTCAAGCAAGAATCTTATGAGCTCTATCAACATGTAATAGTGATGATAAAGACAAACCAGATAGCATATTATCATCTCGAGTAAGACTGTTCTACCGGTATAGGTCCTCCCTCAATCATCATAATCACCTGCGTGCGACTATGATAATTGCCTTGAGGGCACTATAGCCAACAATCTCCTACTTGCACTTAAGGCCAATTATTGCGGTATCGCATACTCACAGCTCGTGTGATACCGAACACCCAACTTCTCTACTAAGCAGTTTCGCAAAGCTCGTTTGTGAAACTATTGTGTTCGAGAAATAGCCTCAGTGAGTAAATCCGCTCCAGTGTTTCTATCTTTATCTCTGTATATTTCAACTTCGCGGAGAATAACCATCTCCCGGAATGAGCAATACCTTGTCTTAGAATTTGTCTTGATATCTGATAGGACCCAGTTCATAAATGAACTCCAAATCCAGCAAACTTCTTAGACTATATCATCCACCAAATTTAATCAGTATCCTACGCCATGCCTTCCTCAATATCCGCTTGGACCACCTGTCCAACATACTGTCCCTCAGAAGAGGGAAAAAACTATAACTCAGACAGCCACTCTGTCATCCAGGCCACCTTGGAAGCGTGAAATGATAATCGTCTCCTGAAGGAGGCTGTCGTTACCATATCCCTAGAACATCCATTTATGTTCATAAACTGCTTCCCTACATTTCTCCAGGATTGGATTAATATATGTTTATTGCAGCTAGAGCAAAAACAACATATGGTGTGGTACTTGACATTTCATGATTAACTCAATTGCCTAAGCAAGTGATATGCCAATCATGCAGGTCCCTCTCCCCTTTAGTCTGTAAGACACCTTTAGAGAGGGTGACTCCATCACCAGCAGGTACACCACCATGCTAGGAGTTGTCCATTCTAAAACACTTTAGAATAGTATCAAGTACCCAAATTAGGACACTTCCCAAATCTAGATCTAAAACCATAGATCTAGAAACCAGAAACCCTGATATTATATCCATGTCCAATGTGGAGAAACAACTGTGTGACAGCCACAGTATAACCGATCGTAATATAGGAATTTCACTTCCTATAAAGTGCATGTCATCCCAAATACCAGGACATCACACCCTACGACCTTTTTTCCAGATCCATCTCCTATTCTGATGAAATCAAAGCCTATAACTGTCACATCAAAAATATATGATCTATTTCCGCTATACCTGCTTTAGTCTATAAATAGACATAAGCTACTTGCCCACTATGCATCCGCTGCTCCCACTGACTACAACAACCCTCTGGCAGAGTCATATACACGTGCCCTTCTAAAGCTAGTTTAGAACGACGCTATACTCATCCTCCCACCGGGTCTTATAGTCTAGAACAGCAGCAATGGCAAGTCTGGGTAAACAAGAACCTCCCTGTCACCGTCTCTGAGAAGACCGAATACCTCTCGGGTGCCTGAGGTTACCCACCAAATCTGCGGAGTGGCTAATAGAATGTCAAATCCAATTGAATCCTCAGGTTCTACTAAATCTTCAGTGATCGTTTGTGGTTCTGAAATCACTTCCAGTTCTACCATACTCTCACTTTTGTTTTCTGAAAAAAATCCATTTTACTAAAACTATGGCGAGTCAAGAACAATATCACTATTGATCTTCCTGATGGTAGAAAATTAACCCTCGTCAAAGCCCGGGATAACCCACAAACTGCCATTACTGAAACGTAGCTTGAGTTTATCCGGATTCTGGTTTTAAGCATCAGCCGGACAACTCCCTATACCTTAACATCATTAAGATATAAATTGATTCTATATATATCCAATATAGAAACAAAAGCACTAATTTAATTGGAACTAGATTCAAAATCATGCAGCTGTCTCCAGTGCATATCAACCAAATGGAAAGAGGCCAATCAGCATTACTCATCTAGGAGCGCATCCATATATGAGTAACCTGAAAGAAAAGCAAGTTCTCAAAACCATTACTATCAACGGAATACCAAACACAAGTATCTATATCTTCGAGTACCTCGAAGAATCCTGATACTTCCAACATATGATTCTCTACTTCATTCTTATACCTATAACTTCTCAATATCTGGACCTTGCATTTTAACGAAATACGTGTCTAGAACTGGAGAAGTCATGAGTAAACAGAATATAGTACGAGTACCAACCCATTTGTCCTAATGGACACCGGACAACATACAATACTTTGTATAAGTCCACTGAGTTTAATAACTCAAACCCTGTGCGTCGTAGGTTAAAAACTGTACCATGGTTAAGAAGAATTACACCGCTGTTGAATGTACCTTACCTAACCATCAACTGATATAAGTAAATGTCACAGACATAATTTCAAAAAGTTATATCTCACTTTATAAAATAAACGTACAGATATATCAGTTTGAAATTGGTGCATAACAACGGATATTCAAAACCAAATATTTGTCATCAGGCAAAACCCAGGTGATTTCCTCAAATATCACCAATTACAACGAATTCCGATATAATGAGGATCTAATCACCCAATTTCCAATATCTTACTCCCACTCACCATCCTTAATAACATACAGATGTGAGAAACTGATCTGGTAAATATATACCCTGGAGTTAGATTCCAATTAAAAAAACAGTTTTCAATTAATATCGCACAGTAAAACTGAAACATGAAAATGTTTCGAAGGGGTAACCATGTATTCCTAGTAATGCCTTTTCCGCTATCCTGATTCATGACTGTAACCGTATACTTCCATGCCCTCACTCCAATCCCTTTATTATGTCTTTAGTTATTATATTATGTATACCTTCTTTAGGCTAATTGGTTTTCTTACTTCCCTACCCTTCGGTACCAGCCTAAGGTTTAGAAGAAGACTATCCAATAAGCGTAATAGGTGTACACTCCTTTGCCAGGAGCCCTCGCAACCTGAGAGAAGGTAATGGGAAAAGACATCTGAATAATCCTATTCTATTTCTCCTGAACCGGAAACCATCCTCGAATCTGGAACGAATTCCTTCGAGTTCGTATGTAACTATATGATGGCATGTCCAAGCATTATGGATGTTCGTAGTGATACGAAGTGTTCTGGAGAAATCCAAAGTGGATGTGGGAGTGACAGGGGTATACACGGTTTTGTCGTGAATGATAGCAGTCACAACTTTCTTTGCCGTTATTCTAATCCCTTTATATGTCTTTACTTATTACCTTCTATACACCACCTTTAGGCTAATTGGTTTTCTTCCTTTCCCACCTTTCGGCACCTGCCTATGGTTTGGAGGAAGACTATCCAATAAGCTCAATAGGTGTACCCTCTCCTAATCGTATGAGCCCTCACAACCTAAGAGAAGCTAAACGGAAAAGACAACCGAATAATCCTATTCAATCTCTCCATAACCAGAATCCACCCTCGAATCTGAAACAAGTTCTTTCGAGTTCGTATGTAACTATACGATGGATTTATCCAATAGGAGTGTATGTTCATAGTGATACGGGGTGTTCTGGAGAAATGCAAAGGTGATATAGAAGTGGCAATGATATATGCAACACCGTGACATTCCAAAAGCTAAAGTGTTTTAAGAAGGTTCGGTTAACTGGGTTCATGAGTTTTAGTTTAGGGCGGGTCATAGTCGTAGCCAAAGAGAGAAAAGAAACACTCAGCGTGCACTCTAATCTAGATCAGAATGGTTAATCACTTTATCTAATCAAGATGTCTCATACTGTTTCCTCGAATTCTCCTCCAACCCCTAAAAGAAGAATTAGTCTGGATCATCTAAAATCACCCGAGGAGTAAACCTACTCATCAGTGGGAATCGGGATCCAACTATCATCGCATGATAACCTGATGGAAGCCACTCAAGTCACCACACTCCAGAAGGTATGCGCATGTTTAGCAAGTTTCCTGTATGTTTGAAACCCCCGATGTGATATTTTACCCCTAGGACCAAAGTGACCTTGACAATACCAACATATCAAAGAGTCCTAGTCAAGTTCAACCCGTCATTATCTTGATTGCGTTAAACCCATCCGTACGAGTCCTTGATAATGCCAACATAACCGTACGACTGTCCTAACCAATCCATATATCCATGCGACAGAAAAACATTACAGAGCTACCGAACACTACGCCTCGGCAATGCACGACATACGTAGCACGAATACTAAGCAATACTAATCAGAAATGACGGAGGGTTACGGCTGGTTTTTGGCGAAAAACCTTTAACGTAATGAACTTGATATCGTTGAAGGAATCCAAGTGGTTTTACAAATATATAGTGGCGAAACCTTTTGCTAAAGAGGTCACTCCCGGTGAGGGATCTCGGCTCTTTCCTCGTCGAACGAGGTGTAGGATATTCCAAACTAAATACCACGATGCAAAACAAAAGAATTGACTATAGTGAAGTTATTACGTTGGCGCAAGCTTCTGTCCAAGAGGTCACTCCCGATGAAGGGATCTCGGCCCTTGTCTCGTCGAATGAGGTGCCAGATATTCATAACCGAATACCACTGTGCATAGCAAAAGAAAAAGTTTGTAATGTCGGTTTTAAAAAAAACTTGGTTCCAACAATATCAAATAGGTTTGTTTTCCTTGCATTGATCAGAATCAACACGGTCCGATCAATTAATCACACCAGAAAAGAACGAAAATATGATGTACGTATATACCATCCGCATTCGCCACTGGGTCCCGTCATCACTCATTAGGTTACTTAACTAACGACATAGCAGGGACCGGACTAGCACGGGTGCAAAACATATACAACATCTACTAGTATATATAAATATATAACATTCGTCCCAGGCATGATATAAAGCAACATCACAGAATCTCAGCCAAGCAACACAGAGTGGTGGATAATCCTGGAGCCCCGGGTTTCACTTGAGCAGCAAATGAGACCCGGCGTTCCCCTGTCGTGTGGATAGCCTGTGCAATGAAAACCTAGACCCCTACGAGTGCGGCAAGTTACCAGCCAATCCCAGAAATGAGGCAGCCCCAATCAACAACATGAATGGGCCACCCAGCACTTCACGGAATCCGGTAACTTAGGCACCCCTCCGTGGGTCAACCTATACCCCCTACGAGTGCGGTGAATAGCCCGCCGATTCTAGACTAAGGTTCCCTCCGTCTCAACGCCATGAGATGCGGACCCGTTGCCCTCTAGAACGCGGCTATTCGTGCATCCACCGTGGGGTAATCCTAGTATAGAAAAGAAAATAATATGTAAAAGGGTGACATCGACCTCAACCCGATCGTGCCCCAAACAAATAATATACAAACGGGAAGTGACGGCAGTCCACATGTCGGACACTCGTCCTGCAATATCAAATGTACAAATGAGACTAAACTGTACAAACATTGCACCCAAGCTATCAACCACGACGATCCAACCACAATCACAGCACAACACAGAACATCAACGCGAATGTCATGTTCGCAAACCTGTCTAAAAGAACATATAGCAATTAGACGAGTTGTACCGCTCAAATGACATTCACGGTCCCAGATAGTAATGCATGTACTGTAAATATTTAAACAGCGTTAAATTATCGACTTCGAAACACCCTGAATTGCCCCTTAACAAAAGATAACATAATATCCAAAATGGGCAAAACGAGCAATACCACGGCATCAATATTCCAGAGACCAGACCACATCCAAAATACGAAACCCAAACTTGACTGCAGGGCCGACCAGCTCGGAAATTTGCTTAGTGTGGCCGGTCCAGTACGGGTGAAACTGGCTCGTTTTTGGGGTGTAGTCTAGTGGTCACCATAGTAGTCTTCTGCAGTTGCTAAAATTTTTTTTGAAGACTTTGGAAAAACGACAGAGACTGGAATCTGTAGGGTATCATTTCGGGGTTGTTTCGATTTCGATACTTTAACATCGTCTAAACAAGCTAGTAAGGGGTTTACGGGTTGGCTCTGATACCATGTTGGGTTACGGCAGCGCCCCGGCCATCAAACCGTGGCCAAATGCGGAACAAAAATTTTCTAAACTGGCGCTACCATGACCCAATGCCCGGATCTACCTTAAACCCTATACTAGCAATATGTAAAACTAGGAGTTAGATGGTTATACCGAGTTGATCCGTGTCCTTCGGTCTTGACCATCATCCCAAGCTCCTAGAGGCTCCTTGATCGAATTTGGTTGCCGGTCTTCCTCTATCTCGATGATCCACCTGAGGGAAACGGCGCAAGCTCCAGCCTCGCCAAGTAAGGCAACCGACGCTCCAAGGTTGGTAGCAATGGAGAGTGGAGGTGTAGGAATATGTCACTATCTATTTTCTCTCATCATAAATGCTCCAAGAGCAACCCAAGAAGATGAAGAGAAGGTGAGGATACATGTGGCATGAGCAACTAAAGAAAAATGGCTAAGTCTCCAAGTAAGAGTAGAATGAGAATGAGTAAGTAATTGAAGAAAAGAAATGAGCAAGCTCAAGCCAAGAATGTGGCTGCCCCCCTCTCTCTCAATCATCCAAAAAATATCTCATCTCTTTTTCAAATAAACAAATGAGAGCCATGCCTCTCTACATGCCAAAACCCATGCTCATTCCAGCTCACCCCTCCACCTCATTTCCATAATTGATTTTCTAAAAAGAAAATCAATAATGAGGTGGCCATTTTCTAGAAGCTATTCCGTATAAATACGGAATACTTCACGGTACACGTATCGAAATACATATACGCGTATTCATACAAAAATACGAATAGCCAAGAGAGAAAATGAATGGTGAACAATAATACTAGAATACATATATATAAATGCATATATATAAATTATTAAATCAAAACCTGATTTAATAATCCGGCTTAATCCTAACCCGCTAGTATTATCAACCGTCCGATCAAAGTCTGTGCAGCCTGTATACATATTTAATCGGATACTTATATGTACCAACAGACATCATCTACACCATATCGCCTGAACCGTGAAAACCCTCTGTGTGGGATTCTAAAGACTCGTCAATACGCTGGCAGTGGGTTTAACCACAAGCATGTCAGCGACACTATCTGTACGTAACGGCTACCCAGGTATTGAGCGAAAGAAGGCCAACAAGCAAACTCATCCAAACCCCTACTGAGCCTGACAGTGACAATATCCGTATAGTCCGGTCTGTTCGTCTAAGAGTATCGCATATCGAGTCTAGAGGGTGGATAAAGTCAGACCCCTAATAACGCGATAATTCATGTCGGTATGAAACCCATCACCACATGAGAAACTACCGATCCTAGATCAGTAATTCTCGACTATCTTGGCCAAGGATTTCTGGTGATGGCCACCCGTGCACTGCGCGACATCAACCCCCAATATCGGAAGAGACGAATCCCCGACAATCCGCTCACTGCCTCCATATGGCTCGGGACGGTACCCAATTAAAACCTGTTTGCATGACTCCTTTGAGCCGTGGTTGGGTAGTAATCAAAGCACGGTGGGAACTCACACGAGATAAATGACGATCTCAAGTCGACAGACTAACCTGTACACATGTCACCTGGGAACTGTTATTTGACAATAGGTATAGTACCAACTAGCAAGTTCCCGGCGAGTCCGTCCAGTGTACTCATAACCCAATGAGCACCTGTATACTATTTTAGGTGAACAAACTAACACCAATGGCTTGTGAGACCTGGCCACTGCCCCTCGTCGGGGTCTCGATCAGTATATACTAGTCTACTCTGGAGTATCGATGCCCAGTCTCGAAATTCCCACGACTAGGGACATTTAAGGATGTGCTTATAGACCACCAGCTCCTACGTATATGATCGCCATCATAATGCTGGTAGTCAAGCAAGAATCCTATGGGATCTATCAACATGTAATAGTGATGATAAAAACAAACCAGATAGCATACTATCATCTCGAGTAAGACTGTTCTACCGGTATAGGTCCTCCCTCAATCATCATAATCACCTGCGTGCGACTATGATAATCGCCTTGAGGGCACTATAACCAACATAACAATCTTACTCGAGATGATAGTATGCTATCTTGTTTATCTTCATCATTGATGAAGCCCGTAGGATTGTTGCTTGACGACCAGCCTTGTGATGGCGATCATATATGTGGGAGCTGGGTTGTCCATAAGCACATTCTTAAATGTACCTACTCGTGGGAGTATCGAGACTGGACATCGATACTCTGAAGTAGACTAGTGCATACGCTTCGAGACCCCGACGAGGGACGGTGGCCGGTCTCACAAGCCATTAGTGTTGTGACACCTAAGATAGTATGCAGGTGCTCACTAGAGGTAAGTACACTGGACGGACTCGCCGAGAACTTCTAGATGGTATTATACCTTTCGTCAGATGGAAGTTCTCAGGTGGCATGAGTACAGGTTAGTCCTTTGACCTGAAGTTGTCATTTGTCTCGTGTGAGTTCCCGCTGTACTTTGATTACTACCCTATCATGGCTCAAAGGAGTCATACAAATATATTTTAGTTGGTTACAGTCCTAAGCCACATGGAGGCAGTGGTCGACTGTCAGGGATTCGTCTCTCCTGGTATTAGGAGTCAATGCCGCGCTGTGTTCGGTTGGCTATCACCAGAAATCCGTGGCCATGGTAGGTGAGATTTACTGATAGTTGATCAGTAGTATCTCAGTTGGTTATGAGCTTGACACAGACACGACTTATCGGGTTAGTATGGGTCTGACGTTATCCACCTCTAGAACCGATATACGATATTCTTTGACGAAGAAACCGGACTGTACGAAGATTGTCACATTCAGACTCAGTAGGGTAAGGACGCACTTGATTGTCGACCCTCTTTCGAAAAGTACCTAGGTTGCCGTTACATACAACTAGTGCCGCTGACATACTTGTAGTTAAACCCACTGCCATTGTATTGTCGAGTCTTAAGAGTCCCACACATAGGGTTTTCCCAGTTTAGGCGGCAGATGTAGTAGCCGTATGTTGGTACGTGCAGGTGTCCGATTAAATACGTGTACGCGATACACGAACTTTATCGGACGGTTAATAATACTTGCCGGTTTAGGATTAAGCCGGATTATTAAATCAAGTTTTGATTTAATAATTTATATATGTATTTTGATACATATATTTTAGTATTATTGTTTACTATTTATTTTTTCTCTTTGGTGCTATCCGTATTTTTATACGGATAAACGTATATGCAGCGATACATATACCGGGTCAAGTATTCCGTATTTATACAGAATTGCTTCTAGAAGAAGGGCACCTCATATTTATTTTTCTATTTAGAAAAATAAAAAGGAAATGAGGTGGAAATGAGGAGTTATGAAGCATGGTGCAAACAATGTATAGAGGTATGGCGTTATTTTATATTGTTAAAATTCATTTGGATGCACTATTGCACCATGGTTGGATTATATAGCCATTCCTTTCTATATGTGAACTTGATGATATTTTTCTTCTTCTTGACTTGAGCTCATGCTCCGTGGTTCCTTCATGCTTCAACCTCCTTCACTTTCTTCTTCTTCTTACTCTCCAATTTTGAGCATGATTCAAGAGAGAAAATTTAGTGAAGTATTCCTACATCACCGACCATCTAAATCTAGCAAGTTTGGATCGTCGGTTAGAGCCTCCTCCGCATTCCTTCGGGTGGATCGTCTTCGGGAAGGGTGTTCGATTCTCAAGCACGATCCCGGCAGTTACAAGCTTGGAGGGGTCTTCCATAATTGGGTGGACACGCGACAAAAGTTGTATTTCTTAACCTCTTGCCCTTGTAGAATAGCTAGTTTAGATATATGGTTCAAATCATGGGTTATACGGGAGTCCGGTGCTCGTCAGAAATTTTTATTTTCGCTTCCGCATAGGCCGCGGCTTCCGTGGCGCGGGCACCGGATCCCAACATGGTATCAGAGCCTCCATAAACCTTTACTAGCTAGTTTGCACAAGTTTAAAGTCTCGATCGACTGATTTTTCCGGATCACATTTCCATTATACAAGCTTGTTGTTCAAATTTTAAAATTGTTCAAAAAATCATTCTTGTTGCTTTAAAATTATGCCAAAATTTGGCGGCGGTTCCGCGGTCTTATTTTGGCCGTTGGGCCCCAAAAATTTTCTGGTGCTCTATGACATGGAAATGTGATTTTGAGGATGTATGGTTTTGGCCCAGATTTGTTTGAGTACTGGTTTGTACTTGGAGCCAATGCAGAAAGTTTTAGTCGATCGAAATTTTGAATTCGTGTGTATCCGTGCGTATGTTAGTTTTTGCGACCGTGAATATCATAGAGCGGTACAATCCGACTGGTTGCTATATGTATAATTAGACAGATTTACAAATATGATATTCACGTTGATGTTCTGTATTGCACTGATGTTATGGATGGATTGTCATGATGGATAGCCTTGTGTGCAGTGTTAGATATATAGTTCAGATTCATTTGTATATTGTTTATTGCGGGGCGAGCGTCCGACATGTGGACTGTCGTCACTACCGGTTATGTATATTCTTTTATTGGGGCACGACCGGATTGAGGTCGTTGTCACCATTGTATATATATTTTCTTTTCTGTACTAGGATTACCCCACGGAAGAGTGCTCGAATAGCCGGGTTCTAGAAGGCAACTGGCCCGCATCTCATGGCATTGAGGCCGGGGGGCCTTACTCTAGAATTGGCGGGCTATTCTCCGCACTCGTAGGGGGTATAGGTTGACCCACGGAGGGGTGCTCAAGTTACCGGATTCCGTGAAGTGCTAGTGTAGGGTTCCTAGGCACCCTAATGAGGTCTCACAAGGCATCAACCATGCCAATTTCAAATTTTAACGGTGCCGAGAAACCCTAGAACGGATCGTCGGCTAGATGTTTAGGCGAAAAAGCAAACTAGCTAACACTTAACTACAAGAATACGGAAATACAACCTTTGTAGATCCGGTGCTCCACCTCCACGGCTCCGCAATGAAGTCCTCTCCGCTGTCCAAATGAATTCCCGGGCTCTAGCGTCGGCTTCGTCGGAGAAATGGCGAGCTAGGTCGTCGATGTCCATGCCGAAGATGATCTACGTCGAGGCATCGCTAGATCAAGCTCCACCTTCACCAAGCCATGAAAACTTATGAAGGAAACACACTCTACTACTTGGCAAGAGGTAGAGGATGAAGAAATAGGAAGTGGGTAGACTTTAGTTTTGGATTTCTCACTAGTTTTCATCACTTGCCATTGGAGTAGCAAGCTTTCTTCATGGAAGAAGAAGATGAAGAAGATGATAATTCTAATGATAAGTTAAAAGAAAATAATACTTATCATATCACAAACCATGGTCAAGTGTAGAGAACTAACTAAGGTTATAAGAATGGTTAGGGTTAAAAGAACAAGACAAAATGGTCACTTGGTCAAAGCTTCATGAAGCTTCAAAAAGCTTCATGAAAGTAATTAAAATAAAGAAACAATTTTCCTTTTCTTTTTATGCTTTTATTAATATCCAAAAGGAATAAACAAATAATTAAATGAAAAAGCAAAACCCTAATCATTAAGTTAACCATGGTTTAATTCTATACACTTAACCAAATAAGCATGTATCATCAAACATGATACAAACATTTGTACAAAAAGTATATCACATATACAACTTGTACCACGAAGTGAGAAAATCCATTTAAAGTGAACCAATACTAGTTAATGCAAAGTAATATATCAAATATATATAATTATACAATAAATCATTAAATCAACACTTGATTTAACGATCCGGTCATATCGCATATAACCGACTAGTATTCAATGTATCGGCTTATCGAATCAACCATCGATTCGATAACTAGGTTATATCGCATATAACCATTCGATACATTCATCGCGAGAATGGAATACGGTATCACATACACGCATTATTCTCGGTCCCGCACATATCTCATATGCGCTCCTATTTCGTTTCGCTTGAGCCAGGAAACCTCTGTGTAGGACTCTAAAGACTCGTCAATACGCCGGCAGCAGGTGATGATCATATCAAACACCCATAAGCCGCAAGCGGTATGCTAAACGTAACGGCCACCCGGGTATTGAGCGATCTGAAGATCGACGAGCAAGCCCGCTCACACTCCAGTGAATCCAACCAGTAACACTACCGTACAGTCCGGTCTGATCGTCTGATATGTCGCATATCTCGCCTAGGGGTGGTAAACGTCAGACCCCAATAGCTCGATAAGTCGTATTGATATGAGGTCTATAACAATTCGAGAAACTACTGGTAACACTTACCAGTAAATCTCAGCAACCCTGGCCAGGGATTTCCTGTTATAGCCAATCGAACACAGCGCAACATCAACCCCCTATACCGGGAGAGACGAATCCCCTCCTATCGCTCATTGCCTCCATGTGACTCGGGACTGTACCCAAAAACCACCGTTTTGCACGCCCTCTTGGACGTGGTAAGATGGGAATCAAAGCACAGTGGGAACCACACAAGACTCTATGACGATCTCGGGTCAACAGACTACTCTGTACCAGTGTCACCAGAGAACTGCCATGTGACGTGAGGTATAATACCATCTGGGAGTTCTCGGCGAGTCCGTCCAGTGTACCCAGTCTCTACTGAGCACCCGTATATCATCTCTGATGTCAAACACCAATGGATATGGGATCATCCATCGCCCATCTGTATGGGTCGAGAAGGTATACGCTAGTCTACTCTGGTATATCGATGCCCCGTCTCGATACACCCACGACTAGGGACTTTGAAGGATGTACTTATGGATTACCATGTCCCCACTAGTATGATCCGCATCATAGTCCAGGTAGTCAAGCACACATCCTAAGGGCTTTACCAACATGTAACAGAGAGACAATCAGTGTACACGTTAAGGTAAAGAGCAACCAGATAGAACACTATCATGTCGAGCAAGAAAGTCCTCCCTATATATGTCCAAGCATCCACTACAATATACATCCTATGTATAGTACTGGCCTCTAGGGCATACATATAACTAACAATCTCCCACTTGCACTAGGGCCATCTGATAGCAGTGGTTGCAGTATCTCATACTCAACCATCCCATAAAAGTCTCTCTCTGGGAACAGGCCTTTGTGAGTGGATCCGCTGTGTTGTCCTCTGAGTCTACTCTCCTAACCTCGATCTCCCTGGAGATCAACTATCTCTATGATCAGGTGATACTGCCTTAGAATATATCTGGATCACTGATGGGACCTGCGTTCCTTGGCATAAGCCACAACTCCATTGTCACACAATGGGAGGAACATAGTTCATCTCATGAACCTATATACACCCAAACAGCCTCTTTGGTAGCATCTTAAGTAGCGATGTACCCAGCCTTCATCGTCTAGTATGCCACGGTATATAGCTTGGAACTCTTCCAACATACCGTCCCTTTACTGAGGGTAAAGACAATGCCTGCGACTGACATTCAGTCGTCTTTATCACCCTGGAACACTTCCAGTGATTTTCCCCAGGATCAATTGATACCGTCTCACTACATCTAGTGAGTATCCTAATATCCAATTACATCTATCTCATAGATGAAAACTCAGAATTTAGGCGGTATCATATTGATCCTTTATGGAGAAAACTTGTGATAAATGGAGATTGACCGAGCGTAGCATAGGAAACTCCTTCCCTATCAAGAGTATGTCATCCACGTACTTTACGAGGATCACCACCATACTCTCTACTACCTTTTTGTATATACAAGGTTCATCTACCATTTTGATGAAGTCAAACTCTTTGACTACCACATCAAAACAGATGTTCCAACTCCGCGATGCCTGTTTTATCTTATAAATCATCTTGCACACGTTTCCGCTGCTCCCACTGTCTACGAAGCCCTCTGGCTGTGTTCTTATAGATGCTCTCTTCCAAAACATCATTTAGAAAAGCAGTCATGACACCCAACCACCAGATATCGTAGTCATAGTATGTAGCCGTGGCAAGTAGGATCTGGATGGACTTAAGCATAGATCATTAGAAAAGGTTTCAACATAATCCATACCTGGTTAATGATGCAAACCTTTAATAAGTCTAGCTTTGAAAGTCTCAACTTTTCCATGTACACCAAGTAATCTTCTCAAGATATACTTGCTCCTGATGGGGATTTAACCCTTCAGATATAGCAACCAAAGTCCATACTTTGTTGGTGTATATGGATTCCATCTCAGATCGCTAAGCATCCAGCCATTCTTACAGAGTCTTACTCTTGATGGCCAGCTCGAAGCTAGTTGGGTCATCATCTCATGATGCAATCCTCGCTCCCACTGTCATAGAGAAACCGAAGTAACTCTCGGGTGGGTGAGGAACCCTACTAGATCGGCGGAGAGGCTGAGGTTCGTTGGTATTTACTGAATCCTTTGGTTCTATCAAATCATCAGTTGCAGTTTGTATGGCTGGAACATTTCCAGTTCTACATAACTGACCTTGCCTCGAGCTTGTCCGGATTTTGCCTTTTAGACATAGGCCGGACAACCCCAAATCTTAACTAACTTAAGACATGGGCTCTTCCCTTTCCATATCACATATGAAATGGTAGGCAACTTATTTGATTGGAACCCTATTCAATAGGTATGCAGCTTCATAAGTGCATAACTCCCTAAAAGAAATAGGCAACTCAGTAGTACTCATCATAGAGCACACCTTATCATATAGGGTGTGATTGCTCCGCCCCGATATACCATCGTGCTATGGTGTATTCGGAGGAGTAATGCTGAGAGAGAATCTCATTCTCCTTTAGAATAATCCAGGATTTCCGTGCACAAGTATTCTCCTCCTTGATCTCATCATAGGACATAATACTTATACCCGTATTGGTTCTCTACTTCTAACTTATATTCTGTGAATATCTCAAAAGGTTCGGACTTGTGTTTCAACAGGAACATATGTCTGAATCTCGAGAGATTATCAGAGAATGTAATGAAGTACGAAGAACCGGTCTTGGCATATGTAGACTGGGGATCTACATACATCAACATGTATCATCCCAAGAGTTCACTAACTCTTTCTCTGTTTCCAATAAACGGAGCTATGGTCATCTTATCTTTGTGACATGACTGGCGAGTTTCACAAGATGTAAATTCAAACTGATTTAAATATACATCTAAATGTAACTTCAGCCAGTCGGGTCGCATTGATCTGACCTAGTCTACAATACCTCAAGAAGAATCCGTTCATTTCTGAACTCTTCCTCTTGTGTGTGTTCCATATACTAAGAACTGTAGTTTGATTTAGAACATCAATGCTTTTAGATAACGTGCCTGAACCGATCAACTTTTGATATAGGAAATGTTCAAAACATTATCCATCAATACAAAATTATATCCTTTCTTTTCTACCAAAGAGAGTGATATGATTTGGTATATCAAGTTCGGTATCTAATAACATTCGTTCAGAATCAATGTATTGGTAATACAGGGTGACAGTGACCGACAAACTTGGCTGCAACTCTTGCCCCGTTTTCTGTCTTATGAAACTTATCACCCGTTCTCAGTTTTTCTACCCTTTTGTAGCCCTATGTAACAGATTACATATCTGGGATCCTGATCCGGTATCATATACCAGGATGCGGAGGATACTGAGAAACAGTTCTGTATAATGAACACACCCGAAGATGATGCATCAGCATGCACTCTCTTCGTTTGGGCGGCACGGGAAATCTGGTATTCCCCAATTTTCTGCTCTGTCTTATAACATTTATAAGTTGGAGCAGGACCAACGTTCCCCAGCTCAGTATAACAAGCGGGTTCGGTCAATAATCCGTTTTATTATCTTGATTAAGGCGTGATATGGTCGCTACCTGGAGAGAGAGAGAAGAAAACACTCAGCGTGCGCTCTTGCAAGAATAGATTGGTTATTATTTTATCTAATCAGGATAACTCCCACTGCTTTTTATCAAATCTTCCTTTAAACCCTAAAAGGAAAGACTAGCCGGGATTAATTACACACTACAAGTTCGCCAATCTTTCAGCCAGGCCAGTGTCGGTACTTTGAGGGAGGTCCCCCGTGCTTTCGCACGAACCTAATTAATGTAAACCTCGTTTTCCCAGAGGCGTAACCTCGTTAACACCTTTCTAGACATCTACTTGATCGGCTAATTGTAATGTATAAAACTCTCCCAGGAGTAACTCTTACTCGCAGCGGGTATCGGGATCCAACTATCTTATAGAAGGTATGCAATCTCATTGCAAATTTCAACACTTGAAATTCCCGATAATATTTTGCCCCTAGCGTCCTATGACCTTGACGGAGGTCAACAAACCATAGGCTACTAGTCAAGTTCAACCCGTCATTTCTTGATCGAATTAAACCCACCCGCACGACCCTTGACGGAGGTCAACAAGGCCGCACGACTACCCTAATCCAATCTGCATCATATGCATAAGCAGATAAGTACTAGTTAGCTACCGCACACTACGCCTTGACGGAGGTCAACAAACGTAGCACGAATACTAAATAGGACTTATCTGAAATGACGGAGGGCTACGACAGGTTTTTCTGAAAACCTATTGCGTAATGAACTTGATATCGTTGTAGGATCGAATGAATTTTGAAATGGAGTGTTTTTGAGGCTTTTCTAGTTTTGCTAAAGGAGTCACTCCCGGTGAAGGGATCGTCGGTCCTTTCCTCGTCGAATGAGGTGCGGGATATATCATATATATCACTGTGCAAAGCAAAAACTCTTAAAAGCAATCAAAAAACAAACCGAGTGTGTAGCATCTGCCAGTTATTGCTAAAGGAGTCACTCCCGGTGAAGGGATCTCGGTCCTTTCCTCATCGAATAAGGTGCAGGATATATCACATATACCTCTGTGCAAAGCAAGAACTGTAGCTACCTGTTTTATTTTGAAATTCGATTCTACAACATCTTAGGTTTCTTTTATTTCATTAATCTCATCAATGAAGTCCCATCATATAAGTACCTAAACATCACAGATAAATACGACGTACACTTATGCCATCCGCATTCGCCTCGATGTCCCCTCGTGCACCGTTAGGTTAGGTAACTAACGGCAGAGCGGGGCAGGGCTAGCGCGGGTGTAAAACATAAGTAACGTCTATATAATATATTATATATACTATATACTGTATCTATCACAGAACATCACATGATTACATCACAGATATCGCAGCAGAAGAATGATATGAAATATTGGATATACTAGGACGTCCGTGTTTTCAATACGAGCCAGTATAAAACACGGATTCCACGGTCGTGATGAATAGCCAAACCCACACCCCTAGACCCCTACGAGAGCGGCAAGCAACCCTGCCAATTCTAGAGTTAGGAGACCCGGACTCGACTCCTCGAGTTGGTCTCTCACTGGACTCCAGAACCCGGTTACTTGTGCCCTCCTCCTTGGGTGTATCCTAGTGCGGAAAAGGAAATAATATACAAACGGTGACAACTTCCGCAACCTGGAAGTGCCCCAATAAAAAGAATATTACATACAAGTTTTTACATGAATGAAAATGAAAAACACTCATCTCACATAAAAAAACCCCGGCTATTCAAACACGACGATCCAATATAACATATCCAGCAACACATAACATCACATGTCATCAACGTAAGTAAATATGCGCATCCCAATTGTCGTTGGCATATAGCAACGAAACCGGCGATATCACATATTACACTTACGGTCACAGAAAAGAAAGTGTAAAACTACAACGGTTGGAATCCGCAACCACCTCAGACATCTCATGCCTGACCAAATGAATTCCTTAGACGTCGCATGCCTAACAATTATAAACCCCGCATTTTAGTCTCAAAATCGAAAACACTTTTCAATATAAAGTCAGGCAATTCAACAAGATTCCCGACATCCTGATCGAATGCTCGTCGCAAACTTCAGTAGACGGCCGCACCCCCGATACCGTCGACGAAGTGCACCAAGACGGAACACCGCTGCCGCGAGCATCCGAACGGATGCTTTCGGCGACGGGGTTCTCCTACAGTCACTTGGTCGGGGTTATGGAGTGAGGCTGTCTATTAAGTTTACCCGGCGAGTATCCGCGTACGCTACGTGACTGCGACGGACTTTTGATCACATCAAAATTCCGTGGCAACCGATCAAGCGAGACTAAAGTACTATGTTTATAACATTCATTCAGTTATCTCATAACTTATTGTGAATTCCAATTATTGTATCCCATTCCGGATAAATAGAAAATGTCAAACTTTCCGATCGAACAATCGAACACCCAAGTTTTCCCGGTACAGATCAACACATGAAACAAGTCTAACAACATTCAGTTCGTGCCTCAGTACCAACGGTCCAGCCGTAGAAGGGTCAAGCCAACGCCTCACATGTGGCACGCCGTACTGCCCCAAACCCGAAGGTTCAAAGGGCAGTTCAAGACGGTCACATAATCGAGTTAAGGTTTGTTGTCTTCTAGAGGGTCCATCGCGTTACTTGCACTACTTAGAAAGTCGTTAAACTACGGAAAAATCCAACACTTGGAAATTTCCCGACAGGGGAAAAATTGGGTATTTATATCCGGTCGAACTTTTTAACATATTCTAAAAATACCCGGAAAAGCACACCGACAAAAATTAGACAGTCCGATCGAATACACCGAGTCCCCAATACAACCCAGAAAATACAACTCTGGAATAAATATTAAAAACATCCATAACACACAAGAAACACCAACAGAAACAACTGAAGAAAACACACATCCTGATCATCACAGACGGCCGCGGAACCGCCGCAAAAGGGGGGTCAACGCCGCGGTTCCGCGGCCGTACTGTTGAATTAGGTTGTCGTTTTCTCCAGTTTTTCTTAGAATTTCCTGCACATTTCTCAGCATATTTTTAATTCCAAAAAATCCACAATTTACAGAAATGTCCAGAGAGCATGTTAAGGGTTTGGGTTTCGGGTCGATCGGACTTCAAATTCCGTCGGGACTTCGCCTAAGGCTCTAGCTAGGCTCTAATACCACTGTAGGGTTCCTAGGCACCCTAATGAGGTCTCACAAGGCATCAACCATGCCAATTTCAAATTTTAACGGTGCCGAGAAACCCTAGAACGGATCGTCGGCTAGATGTTTAGGCGAAAAAGCAAACTAGCTAACACTTAACTACAAGAATACGGAAATACAACCTTTGTAGATCCGGTGCTCCACCTCCACGGCTCCGCAATGAAGTCCTCTCCGCTGTCCAAATGAATTCCCGGGCTCTAGCGTCGGCTTCGTCGGAGAAATGGCGAGCTAGGTCGTCGATGTCCATGCCGAAGATGATCTATGTCGAGGCATCGCTAGATCAAGCTCCACCTTCACCAAGCCATGAAAACTTGTGAAGGAAACACACTCTACTACTTGGCAAGAGGTAGAGGATGAAGAAATAGGAAGTGGGTAGACTTTAGTTTTGGATTTCTCACTAGTTTTCATCACTTGCCATTGGAGTAGCAAGCTTTCTTCATGGAAGAAGAAGATGAAGAAGATGATAATTCTAATGATAAGTTACAAGAAAATAATACTTATCATATCACAAACCATGGTCAAGTGTAGAGAACTAACTAAGGTTATAAGAATGGTTAGGGTTAAAAGAACAAGACAAAATGGTCACTTGGTCAAAGCTTCATGAAGCTTCAAAAAGCTTCATGAAAGTAATTAAAATAAAGAAACCATTTTCCTTTTCTTTTTATGCTTTTATTAATATCCAAAAGGAATAAACAAATAATTAAATGAAAAAGCAAAACCCTAATCATTAAGTTAACCATGGTTTAATTCTATACACTTAACCAAATAAGCATGTATCATCAAACATGATACAAACATTTGTACAAAAAGTATATCACATATACAACTTGTACGACGAAGTGAGAAAATCCATTTAAAGTGAACCAATACTAGTTAATGCAAAGTAATATATCAAATATATATAATTATACAATAAATCATTAAATCAACACTTGATTTAACGATCCGGTCATATCGCATATAACCGACTAGTATTCAATGTATCGGCTTATCGAATCAACCATCGATTCGATAACTAGGTTATATCGCATATAACCATTCGATACATTCATCGCGAGAATGGAATACGGTATCACATACACGCATTATTCTCGGTCCCGCACATATCTCATATGCGCTCCTATTTCGTTTCGCTTGAGCCAGGAAACCTCTGTGTATGACTCTAAAGACTCGTCAATACGCCGGCAGCAGGTGATGATCATATCAAACACCCACAAGCCGCAAGCGGTCTGCTAAACGTAACGGCCACCCGGGTATTGAGCGATCTGAAGATCGACGAGCAAGCCCGCTCACACTCCAGTGAATCCAACCAGTAACACTACCGTACAGTCCGGTCTGATCATCTGATATGTCGCATATCTCGCCTAGGGGTGGTAAACGTCAGACCCCAATAGCTCGATAAGTCGTGTTGATATGAGGTCTATAACAATTCGAGAAACTACTGGTAACACTTACCAGTAAATCTCAGCAACCCTAGCCAGGGATTTCCTGTTATAGCCAATCGAACACAGCGCAACATCAACCCCCTATACCGGGAGAGACGAATCCCCTCCTATCGCTCATTGCCTCCATGTGACTCGGGACTGTACCCAAAAACCACCGTTTTGCACGCCCTCTTGGACGTGGTAAGATAGGAATCAAAGCACAGTGGGAACCACACAAGACTCTATGACGATCTCGGGTCAACAGACTACTCTGTACCAGTGTCACCAGAGAACTGCCATCTGACGTGAGGTATAATACCATCTGGGAGTTCTCGGCGAGTCCGTCCAGTGTACCCAGTCTCTACTGAGCACCCGTATATCATCTCTGATGTCAAACACCAATGGATATGGGATCATCCATCGCCCATCTGTATGGGTCGAGAAGGTATACGCTAGTCTACTCTGGTATATCGATGCCCCGTCTCGATACACCCACGACTAGGGACTTTGAAGGATGTACTTATGGATTACCATGTCCCCACTAGTATGATCCGCATCATAGTCCAGGTAGTCAAGCACACATCCTAAGGGCTTTACCAACATGTAACAGAGAGACAATCAGTGTACACGTTAAGGTAAAGAGCAACCAGATAGCATACTATCATGTCGAGCAAGAAAGTCCTCCCTATATATGTCCAAGCATCCACTACAATATACATCCTATGTATAGTAATGGCCTCTAGGGCATACATATAACTAACAGCTAGGTGGCCCATTCACTTTGTTGATTGGGGTTGCCTCACTTCGGGGATTGGCTGGTAACTTGCCACACTCGTAGGGGTCTAGGATCTTCATTGCACTGGCTATCCATACGACCGGGAAACTTCGCGTCTCATTTATGGCTCAAATGAAACGCGGGGCTCCTAAATTATCCGCTGTTCCATATTATTGTTCGCATGCTTGTGATGATTTTTATCTGCCTGTGATGATTATTATCTGTCTGCGATGTTTATATATATATATATATATATATATATATATATATATATATATATATATATATATATATATATATATATCGCATGCTTGTGATGATTTTTATCTGCCTGTGATGATTATTATCTGCCTGCGATGTTTATACACACACACACATACATATATATACATATATATACATATATATTATATATTTAGTAGATACTTCTATATGTTTTGCATCCGCGCTAGTCCAGCCCCCGCTCTGTCGTTAGTTAAGTAACCTAACGGTGCATGACGGGACCCCGTGGCTAATGCGAATGGCATATAAAATGCATGTTATTTTGGTTGTTTCTTTTGTGGCTTGGAAACATAAAATGATTGGAACGCATTATATAAACAATGCAAGGAAAAATAAACATAAATAATGTTGTCAGAACCAATTTTAAAACTACTCGGTTTTCTTCAAAACTCACAGTCATATTCTTTTGCTTTGCATAGAAGTATTCGGTTAGGAATATCCCGCACCTCATTCTATGAGTGAAGAGTCTGTAAGTCCATGCTACCTCTCCCGGGACTTTCGGGCATGCGGAATTTGGTGAAAAACGATTTTCTTAGAGGTGGTAACATGTACTCAAAACCCGGATCTTTGTTAAACATCTAACTAACAACCTAACTACGAGTTGCTAACTACTCGGTTAGGGGGTTATACCTTTCTTTTCTCGAACTCCTTCGTCTTCAAGCTTCGATGGTCGTCCGAATCGGCTTCTCCCCGTCGTCTCCTTGCGCCGAAGATAGATCCACCTGAAAGCTTCAACCTTTGGCTCCTTCTTCGAACTTTGAAGAAACTAGTTCACTCGGTTTGCTAAACCTTGTGAACTAGAGTGAGTAGAGAAGAGTTTGTATGGGATTTTATCTATGGTTCTTGGTTCTCAACTCATGAGACAAGTGAACCATAGAGTCAAGAGAGGGAGAGCAAGAGGAGGAGATGAGAGGTCGAGAACAAGAGAGAGAATGAGCATGAAAGAATAAGAGAAGACTTTTCTCATTTGGCTCTCATAATCCAAAACAATCATAACACCTCATATCAATCAAGTATTATGTGATGGTTTAAGCAACCATAGCCATATCATTTCATGCACTCATTTTGCACAAAAGAGCAAGCAAGCAAAAGTCTTTGCCATGAAATGATAGCTATAGTTATCATGATGGTCAACTAGTCAAGCCTAGTCAACCGGTCAACAAAGTCAACAAGTCAACAAAAGTCAACAAGTCAACAAAGTCAATCCCTCAACAACCATGTCACCATAATACTTAATTAATATAATTGTTAATCACATATCATATTCTCATTAGGGTTGAGCAAAAAGTCAATAGTCAACTGTCAACGGTCAACAACCCTAATGAGAATCCTCTGCCTCTGTCTCTCCGTCAACTGTGCATTCACACCCGCATCCGCGTTCCGAGGAATACGAATACACACTGGATAAATCCAATCCCAAAAGGTACACTAGGATCTGGCTTAAAACAAAGCCCGCTAGTGTGAACTGTCCGGACACTGTACGTGCAGAAGTGCACGGATGTGACCAAACCCTGTCGCAAAACCATGCGACCTGTCGCAAAACCATGCGACCTCTACTCTTTTGCCTAAAGGCGAATAGCTTTCTGTGTGGGACTCTAAAGACTCGACACTACGCTGGCAGTGGGTTTAACCACAGACCGCAAGCGGCACTAGCTGTGCGTAACGGTCCCCAGGTAGATGCCGACAAGAAGACTGACGAGGCGAAATCCATCTGAACTCCTACTGAGCCTGAATGTGACATTCTCCGTACAGTCCGGTCTGTTCGTCTGATACATCGCATGGCGGGCCTAGGGGGCGGTAAACGTCAGTCCCCCAATAGCGGTACAAGTCGTGTCGGAGTGAAGCCCAAAACACCCTGAGATAACACTGGAAGCCTACCAGTATATCTCGTTTGCCCTGGCTAGGGACTACTGGTGTAATGGCTCTCCTAGACACAGCGCGATGTCAACCCCCAATACCGGGAGAGACGAATCCTGTCTAACCGTCACTGCCTCCAAGTGCTTCGGGACTGCACCCAACTACCACCTGTTTGCACGACTCCTTTGAGCCGTGGTAGGGTAGTAATCAAAGTACAGTGGGAACACACTCGAGGCAAAGTGACAGTGTCAAGTCAGCGGACTAAGCTGTACTCATGTCACCTGGGAACTGATAACTGACGATAGGCATAATACCAACTAGTCAGTTCCCGACGAGTCCTGTCCAGTGTACTCGTAACCCAACGAGCACCCGCATACTATCTCAAGTACGACGTACCGATGGCTGTGGGACAGACCGTCTCCCACACTGGGATGAGAAGCGCATGCGCTAGTCTACTCCGGAGTATCGATGCCCTGTCTCGATAGTCCTGCGACCAGGGACCTGCATAAGGATGTGCTTATAGATTACCCAGCCCCACTAGTGTGACTGCCATCACAATGCTGGTAATCAAGCAAAGATCCTAAGGGCTCCACTAATGTGTATAGGCGATATACTAAAATAAACACATGTACACATTGAAGTAGAAACAAACCAAGTAGCATACTACTATTTTGAGCAAGATTGTATATACAAGGTGAATATCCCAAGCTTCCATTAAGTAATATACAAACTAGTATGATACAGTAATGGCCTCTAGGGCATATACACTAACAGAGTCATGATCCCTTCATTGGGAGTTCGCTCTTAAGCAAAAGTTTGTGTTACTAGTTTTAAAAAGCGGAGCTTAAGCCACTCCATTTCAATGCCACTCGAGTTTCTTCAACGATATCATATTCAGTACGTTAAAGGTTTTTTACCAAAAACTAGCTGTAGCCCTCCATCATTTCAGATTAGTATTATTTAGTATTCGTGCTGCGTTTGTTGACCTAGTCAAGGCGTAGTGAACAGTAGCTAAGTGGTGCTTTTCTGTGCATTATAATGCGATTGGTTAGGACAGTCGTGCGGCCTTGTTAACCTAGTCAAGGGCACGTGCGGGTGGGTTTAATGTAATTAAGAAAATGACGGGTTGAACTTGACTAGTGGTTTATGGTTTGTTGACCTAATCAAGGTCATAAATCGTTAGGGGCAAAAACCATATCAGAAGTTTCAGATATACGGGAAACTTGCCATGCATGCGCATACCTTCTGGAGTGTGGTGACTTGAGTGGATTCCGTTAGGTTATAACATGATGATAGTTGGATCCCGATTCCCACTGATGAGTATGTATTACTCCTTGGGAGATTTCTTCACTTCATAATTAGCTAACCTATTAGATGTCTAGAAAGTGTTAACGAAGTTATACCTCTGCGGAAACGGGGTTATTAATTGGGTCCGACCTCCCTCGGAGTACCGACTGGCCTGGCTGAACGGTTAGCGAACTTGTAAAAGTGTAAATGATCCTAACTAGTTCTCCTTTTAGGGTTTAGAGGAGAATTTGAGGAAACGGTGGGAGCCATCCTGATCAGATAAAGTGATAACCAATCTGATCTTGATAGAGTGCACGCTGAGTATTTCTTTTCTCTCTCTCTCTCTGGTACAACAACCCATGACTTACCTTACAAAATCATGAACCAATTTGACTGAACCTTCTTACACCCTTTGGTTTTAGCTTGTCTTGATTTGTGACAATGTCGCATATATCTCAGCCACTCCTACTTTACCCTTTGGATTTCCTCAGAACACATCGTATCATTACGATGATTCATATTGCTTGGAGCGGCCATCTTATAGTTACATACAAACTCGAAGAAGTTACTTTAGCCAAGGATGGCCACAGGTTCTGAAGAAATTGAATAGGATTATTTGGTTGTCTCTTCCCTTTACCTTCTCTCAGGTTGCGAGAGCTCCTTGATTAGGAGAGTACACCTGTTACGCTTATTGGATATTCTTCTTCTGAAGCTTAGGCTAGTGCCGAAAGATAGGGAAGGAAGAAAATAAATTAGCCTAAGGATGGTGTGCAAAAGGTAAGAAGTAGAGACATATAAAGGGACTGAAGTAAAGGCAAAGGAAATTGCGACTATTTTCATGAATTTGGATAATGGAAAATGCATTATTAGGAATACCTGACCATCCCCTATGAAACATTTTCATGTTTCAGTTTTTCCGTGTACATGTAAAAGAGAACTGTTTTCCCAATTAATTCTGACTCCAAAGTATGTATTTACTGGACTTGGATCTCACATTTGTACGGTATTACAAATGATGAGTAGAAGCAGAATATTAGGAAATGGGCAATTTGATTCTCAATATCGGAGTTCGTTGTAATTGGTGATATTGGATTAAATCGCCTGGGTTTCGCCTAACAGCAAATATTTAGTTTCGAATAACCGTTGTTATGCACCAGATTTTAAAATAAAATATCTGTACCTTTATTTTTATAAAGTGAGATATACATTTTGAAAATTGTATTGTAAACATTTACCTTTATCAGTTAAGGATAGGGTAAGGTGCATTGAATAACGGTGTAAGACATTGTTAACCAAGATACAATTTTCAGTTTACAAAACACAGAATTTGAATTGGTATATTCCCAGGACTTATACGTGAAAATGTAAGTTGCCCAGTGTCCTTCGAGACAAGGTGTTGGTACTCTTACTTCATTCAGGATTATCTATGAGTTCTCTGGTTTTAGACACTCATTCGTAGTAATGCAAGGTCAAAGATTTTGAGAAGTTTGTAGGTATAAGAATAAAGTAGAGAACCATACGTTGGAAGTATCGGGATTTTTCGAGGTGATCGAAGATATAGATACTTATGCTAAGTATTCCATCATAGTAATATTGAGAACTTAATTCTCTCACAGGTTACTCATCCGTGGACGCGCTCTATAATAAATAATGCTGCATTGGCCTTTTTCCATTAGGCAATATGCACTGGAAACAGTTGTGTGATTTTTGAATCTGGTTCCATCTAAATTAGTGCCTTAATTCTATATGGACATAAAATGGTTACATATTTTCAGGTTGTTAAGATATGAAGTTATCTGGTTTCTGTCTAAAAGCAGAATCTGGACAAACTCGAGGCACGCTTCGGTAATGGCGGTTTGTGGATTATCCCGAGCATTCGCTGGGATTTTTTTTTTTACCATTTTCAAGATCAATAGTTACATTATTCTTGACTCGCCGCATTTTTATAAAAGGAATCTTTTTTGCTAAAGAAACTAGTGGGAGTATGTTAGAATTAGAAATGATTCCAGAACCACAAACGGTTATCGAAAATTTAGTAAAACCTAAGGATTCAATTGGATTTGACAAACCATTAGCCACTCGGCAAATTTTAGTAGGTGATCTCAGACACCCGAAAGACACTTTGGTTTTCTCGTAGACGGTGACATGACGACCCTACTAGTTATTAGTAGGTCATAGGAAGTGGTAACTTCCAGGTGATCAGATACTTCATATCCAAGATGGACTCCACGTACTTTAGCAAATTATGGATTTTGGATTTTGCTGGGTGCTCCTGAATGGGGTAAAACCCATTAGGAGCAGGTAGATCTTTCGAGATCTGTGCAGGTGGAAAGGTGCTAACCTAATAAAGGTAGACTTGTTGTAAAGAGTTTTCATCAAATACCCGTTGTAGATTGTGATGTGACTTTTACTTCAGTGTCTATGCTGAAGTTCATACGAATATGACTTGACACTGCTATTCCCCCTACCTTTTATCAACAAGTCATAGGAAGTGGTAACTTCCAGGTGACCAGTTTTTCCATACCCAAGATGGACTCCACGCACTTCAGCAAATCATAGATTTTGGACTTTGTTGAGTGCTCCTGAAGGGGTAAAACCCATTAGGAGCAAGTAGATCTTTCGAGATCTGTGCAGGTGGAAAGGTGCTAACCTAATAAGATTAGACTTGTTGTAAAGAGTTTTTATCAAATACCCATTGTGGATTGTGATATGACTTTTTCTTCAGTGTCTATGCTGAAGTTCATATGGATATGTTTTAGCGCTGATGCAGTTCATGGCTATGATATCTGGCAGGTGGGTGATTATAACATCTTTCTAAATAGGATTTTTGAAGTGCATATGTATATGACTCTGCCAGAGGGTTATCGTAGTCAGTGGGAGCAACGGAAGGTATGTAAGATGCTTATGTCTATTCATAGACTGAAGCAAGAATAGCGGAGACAATTTATCTATTTTGATGTGACAGTCAAAGTGGTTGACTTCATCAAAACAAAAAATGAACCTAGTAAGAAAGATGTAGGGAGTACTGTCCATGATTTAGATGACATACTCCAGATAGAAAGTGATGTTCCTATACTACAATCGGTCAGATTTCGGTTATCACACAGTGTTTTCTCCACATTGGATATCGATAGTATATCAGGAGTTTTGGTGACTAGATCTATGGTTTTAGATCTAGATTTGGGAAGTTCCCCAATCAGGTACTTGGACAGCATTTTAAAAGTATTTTAGAATGGATGACTCCTGGCGTGGTAGTGTACCCGCGAGTGATGGAGTCACCCTCTCTAAAAGGATGCCTTTTTGGACCGATGAAGAGAGGGACTGGCATGAATGACATATTATTTGCTTAGGCAGCTGAGTCAATCATGCAATGTCTTGTACAACACCAGATATTGCTTTTGCACTAGTTGCAATAAGCATATAATAATCCAATCCTCGAGAAATAAAGGGAAGCAGTAAAGAACATAAACGGATGTTCTTGGTATAAGATAACGGCAGCCTCTTCTTGGAGGCGGTTATCAGTTCAGGCTTACAAGATGATATGGATGACAGAGATGTTGTCAGAGTTATGAGTTTAGCCTCTTCTGAGGATCAGTGTATTGGATAGTGTTCCAATAAGGATACTGAGATAATCATGGTGCAGGATGCCGGTTATAACTCAATAGAGGATATAGCCAAAGAAGTTTCTTGGATAGGAATTGTTCATTGATGAACTTGGTCCCATCAGGTATCCAGACAAATACTTGAGGTGGGGTATCGCTCAGTTTGGAAGATTGTTAATCTCCGCAAAGTTGAGATATAGAGAGATGAAGTTGGAACATTGTAGCAGATCTACTCACTGAGGCTATTTCTCGAACACGTTATGTTTCACAAACATAGTTAGCGAAAGTGATTAGTAGATAAATTGGGTATTCGATAGCACACGAGCTGTGAGTACGCGATACCGCAATAATTGGCCTTGAGTGCAAGTGGGAGATTGTTGGATATAGTACCCTCAAGGCAATTATTATGATTGTGAGTAGGCGATTATGATAATTGAGGGAGGACCTATACAGGTATAACAATCTTACTCGAGATGATAGTATACTATCTGGTTATCTTCATCGTTGATGAAGCCCGTAGGATTGTTGCTTGATGACCAGCATTGTGATGGCGGTCATATATGTGGGATCTGGGTTGTCCATAAGTACATCCTTAAATGTCCCTAGTCATGGGAGTATCGAGACTGGATATCGATACTCCGGAGTAGACTAGTGTATACGCTTTGAGACCCCGACGAGGGACGGTGGCCAGTCTCACAAGACATTGGTGTTGTGACACCTAAGATAGTATACAGGTGCTCACTGGAGGTGAGTACACTGGACAAACTCGCCGAGAACTTCTAGATGGTATTATACCTATCGTCGGATGGAAGTTCTCAGGTGGCATGAGTATAGGTTAGCCCTTTGACCTGAAGTCATCATTTGTATTGTATGAATTCCCATTGTACTTTGATTACTATCCTACCACGGCTTAAAAGAGTCGTGCAAATGGGTTTTAGTTGGGTACAGTCCCGAGCTACATGGAGGCAGTGGTCGACTGTCAGGGATTCGTCTCTCCTTGTATTAGGAGTCGATGTCACGCTGTGTTCGGTTGGCTATCACCATAAATCCGTGGGCACGGTAAGTGAGATTTATTGATAGTTGATCAGTAGTATCTCAGTTGGTGATGAGCTTGACTCAGACACGACTTATCGGGTTAGTAGGGGTCTGACGTTATCCACCCCATAGACCCGATATGCGATACTCTTTGACGAAGAGACCGGAATGTACGAAGATTATCACATTCAGGCTCAGTAGGGTAAGGACGCACTTGTTGTCGACCCCCTTTTCGCCAAATACCTGGGTAGCCATTACGTACAGCTAGTGTCGCTGACATGCTTGTGGTTAAATCCACTGCCAGCGTATTGTCGAATCTTTAGAGTCCCACACAGAGGGTTTTCCTGGTTCAGGCGACAGATGTAGGAGATGTACGTTAGTACGTGCAGGGGTCCAATTAAATACGTATACACGTGTCACGCCCCGCTTCCCAGAGTACGCTAAATGGGCACGTGACATAGCCAACCATGCTACCTGTGGGTAGGAAGTATCCATCTACAGTCACATTACGGCTGTAGAGATATCAAGAACAAAATAAAAGTATCTAAACATGTCCATAATCCAAGATAACATGAGTCAATAATAAATAAATGCGGAAGCGAAAGATCCAATACAAAATAACTAGAATGTATGTCCCATAATGCGGGCTCACATCAGGAATAAAATGCAGGAAAGAAAAGCTAACTATTGCTAACACTCACAGCTCAGCCTGTCGGCTGAAGTACTCCTGCTCGGACTGCGACAGTGGTACAGAATCTGGGCCATGCAAAACCCAGATGTCAGCGCGTCAAATCATCAAGTAATAACATAATAAACAGGCAATGCGAATATAAACATGAATAAAGCAGGGTAACAATAATATGAATCAGAGCAGTGCAGGGTAGTGTGCGGTGGGTAAACTAAACTGTACTATCAGGTTCTCTGTTCTAAAGTCTTTGAAACCAAATTGATGAATCGTCGATGTAACTCAATAGTATCCCGTACATACCCGGGATCACGGCCTCAATACTCCCGGCTGCAGCCGAGACATGCCGCTAGGCACAAAACAGGAATGTGTACACTCGATAGTATCCCGTGCATACCCGGGACCACGGCCACAATATTCTCGGCCGAAACCGAGACATGCCGCTAGGCACAAAACAGGGGTGTGTACACTCAGGACAGGTAGTGAACTGTCGAGTTACAAGTCAGGTTTCACCTTTGATTTCCCCATACCCCCAAGTTATATGTGTGGGTCAACTCAGGTATTCCGAAATCAAGAAACTAATGCCAACACAGGATCAGGTAAACAGGTTTGTCTGGATAGACAACAGGAACGGTCCATGAGGACTACATGTCAGGTTTATTGGCATTAGGCACAAGATCAGGTAACGGATCAGGTCATGGTACATCAGGTCAAGTCAAGCAGTGTACGGTACCATGTCGGGTCAATCAATATGCATGTAGCAAGTCAGGTCGGGATATAAACGATAACATAGGTGTGCTCACAATCAAATATATAATCAAGCATGGGTATCAACAACATGAGATAAGCAATGAAGTAAGCAATAGGCAGATTCATCCAATTAGCAATACCGTTATCAGTTGTGTCACAGAGATGTTTTCAAGAATGCAGTAAGACAATTATAGCCATTTAATCATATTAACAAGGTTTAAACACTTTAGAGATGCAATGATTTATATAAAAGTTCGATACAACTATTACAGGTTAAAATGCATACGGGTGTCCGAATGGAACTAAACTATAGAGATAAATGCCATAAGCTATGTCAATATTAAAATGTAATTAAACAGGTAAATGTGGTTATTAGGTTCAATTGCAAACTGTAGGTTCCGAGTTTAAGATAAAATGATATATAACAATATTGTACATGAAAAGTGAGAAATTATCGTACCAAGGTTAAATTTACAGGTTTAGGGTGTCATAATATATATGTAAATATTGTATAGCATGTAGCAAGGGGTACTTGCCTCGACGGGTCGCGGATCGAAAAAACGGAACGATAAACGTCGGCCGGGAAACTCGCGACGGGCGCACGGTTCACAGAATGAACCCTAACAACGAACAATGGAACCACACGGGTCGGGGTATCTCGCTGGAACGTCGGGACGCGTCACCGGCACGGCCGGATTCCGGCGAGATGCAAAACAGCGACGTCAAGAATTGCGATCAAGAAAAGAAAAGAAACAAAGAAGGAGAGAAGGCTTACCAAGGTTCTGCTCCTGCGGTTTAACTAGAGGGGAGACGTGAGGGTGACGGTGAGGTCGACGGAGCTCCGGCGGTGGCCAACGACGGCAGCGACGAGATCTGCAGTTCAAGAAAATTTTCTGCAGAGAAGGGAAAGAAGGAGGAAAGGGAAGAGGAGGGGAAGTAATCTCACCGAGGGGGCTTGCGAGGCCGGGGACACGAGGACGGGGTCGCCGGCGGCGACACACGGCGGTCCGATGGTGTGCATGGGGTTGCAGGTGGCCGTGTAGGCGCTTGGGAAGTCGACGAAGAAGGGAGAAAATGGATGTGGAGGCGACGAGGGCAAGGAGGCGAGGATCCCGGCGGTGCTGGCGCCGGCGTCGGGGCTGCGGAGGCGACGGGGGACGAGGCGGCTGGAGCTGCGCGATGGGTTAGGGTTCTGTGTTTACGTGAGGGGAAGAATGGAGGAGGGAGGCGTTTAAATAAATATATATAGAGAGAGAGATTTATGGGGAGAGAGAGAGAAAGATAGAGAGAGGGGGGGTGAGGGAGAGAGAGTAATGGAGTGGGGCCCACGGGAGTGAAGGAATTTGATTGGCTGAAGGGGGAATCGTTAGTTAGGGAAAAATATTAATAAAGATTGAAAAGATTATACGAACAGTGAAATGGTTAGAAATTATAAGATGGTTTAAAGAATATTAGAATTTTGGGGTTTTGGCGCAAAGTAAAACATTTTCAAATTGCGCCCGGGTTGGGTCCAAAAATTTGAAATTGAAATAATAGAATTTTAAGCGGGATCCAAAATTTAAAATGAAGTGCTTTATGATCAAAAAGCATACCCCCAAAACGGACACACGTACGTGCGCGTAGCCGTCCAAACTCGTCCGTTTCACTGAACGGGACGAGAACACGGTGCACGGACGCTACAACAGGGTTAGGGGTGTCAAGTAGGCCAGAATGGATATTTTTAATTTTATTTTAGATGCCAAAAATTGTTATATGCAGAAATGAATTTGCCGGGTAAAAATTTTATAGTAAGTAACAAACAAGCAAGATAAATGAAATAAGGGTCACACTCCATTCATAAAGTAACAGAAATTAGTAGCATTGGGCTCGGATGTTACATTATACCCAACTACAAAAGAATTTCGTCCTTGAAATTCCAAGAATACAAAGATAGAAAACTACAGGAAAAGGTGAGGAAACTTCTGCCGGATCTCATCTTCTCGTTCCCAAGTGGACTTTCCATGCGAGCGATTACCCCAAGAAACAAGTACAAGAGGGATCACCTTGTTCTTAAGAACCTTTTCCCTTCGATCCACGATTTCAATCGGTCGCTCCTCAAAAGTCAAGTCTTCTCGTACAGTTAGCTCCGAATGATCCAATACGTGCGTTTCATCTCGAACATACCTTCGTAGTTGAGATACGTGAAACACATCGTGCACATTAGCCAAGGACTGCGGTAACGCCAAACGATACGCTACCTCACCAACACGCTCCAAGATCTCAAAGGGTCCAACGAATCGAGGACTAAGCTTTCCTTGACTTCCAAAACGAATCACCCCTCCAGTCGGTGATATCTTCAAAAATACCAAATCACCCACGGCGAACTCTAGAGGTCTTCTCGACGTATCAGCCCAACTTTTCTGTCTGTCTTGTGCTGCCTTCATATGATTTCTGATAGTGTTAACCTTCTCAACTGTCTGCACAACCAAATCTGGTCCAAATAGTCTTCGTTCACCGACATCATCCCAGCAAACAGGTGAACGGCACTTACGACCATACAACGCTTCAAATGGAGCCATCTGGATAGTTTCCTGAAAACTATTGTTGTAAGAAAACCCCACCAAATGTAGATGATCCTCCCACGAACCCTTGAAGTCCAACATGCATGCTCTCAACATATCTTCAAGAGTTTGGATCGTTCTCTCCGACTGACCATCAGTTTGAGGATGATAAGCTGTGCTAAACTTCAATCGAGTCTCCAAACTTTCCTGTAAGCTCCGCCAAAAGTGTGATAAGAACTGAGTGTCCCGATCGGACACGATGCTCACCGGTACTCCATGCAATTTTACAATCTCCTGCATGTACCGCTCCGCTAAGGTCTCTGTTGATTGACCAACCCGAAAAGAAATAAAGTGAGCTGCCTTGGTCAATCGGTCAACAATCACCCATACAGCATTGTTGCCCTTTGGACTCCGCGGTAAAGCCGTCATGAAATCCATGGTTATATGTTCCCACTTACACTGAGGAATCGGAAGTGGTTGCAATAAACCAGCAACCTTTGATGTTCAGCCTTAACTTACTGACACACCAAGCACTTTGCCACAAAGCGAGCAATCTCCCGCTTCATGCCTTCCCACCAAAAATGTTGTCGAATATCACGGTACATCTTTGTGCCTCCTGGATGTACAGAATAAGCTAAACTGTGTGCCTCCCTCATAAGCTCTTCACGAATACCCCCCTTTGGCACACACAAACGGCTACCATACCTCAACAAACCATCTTCGTGGATCAATAAATCTGTTCATAGTCCGGCATCAACCTGTCCTCAAAACTTTTGCAGTCTAGGGTCCTGCGATTGTGCTGGTTTAATATTCTCGATCAACGATGACTGTACTTGCAGCTGCAACAACTGTCCCGTATAATGCGGTAGCACAACCTCCAAGTCAAATCTTCGAAAATCTGCAACGATCTCCTTTTGCGTAGTTAACACCTGAATTGCTGGTAACCGACTAAGCGCATCCGGCACGACGTTAACCTTCCCCGGATGGTACTTAAGATCAAGGTCGTAGTCAGCCATCAGCTCCAACCATCTACGTTGCCTCATATTAAGCTCCTTCTGTGTGAACACATACTTCAAGCTCTTATGATCAGTAAAAACTTCGACTCTTTCGCCCAAAAGGTAGTGTCTCCAAATCTTCAAAGCGAAAATTACAACCGCAAGCTCCAAGTCATGAGTTAGGTAATTCTTCTCATGGGTCTTCAACTGTCTCGATGCGTACGCTACAACCTTACCATGCTGCATCAAGACACATCCTAATCCTTTCCCAGATGCGTTACTGTGAATCACCAATCCTCCGGAATTGTCTGGCATGGTCAGAATAGGGGCGGTTATCAACTTCTGCTTCAACGTTTCAAAACCTAATGCACATTTATCCATCCATACAAAAGGTACCTCCTTGCGCGTAAGCTTGGTTAACGGCTCTGCCAGACGAGCAATGTTCTCCACAAATCTCCTGTAATATCCGGCGAGTCCAAGGAAGCTTCTTATCTCCGCAACATTCTTTGGAATCGGCCAATCTCGAACTGCTGCAATCTTTTCTGAATCGACGGCAATTCCATCGCCAGACACAACATGCCCCAAAAACTTCACTTCCTCCAGCCAAAACTCGCACTTACTCATCTTTGCATACAACTTTTCTTGTCTCAATGTCTGTAGTGCGATCTTCAAATGCTCAGCATGCTCTTCAAAACTCTTCGAGTAAACCAGAATATCGTCAATGAATACCACAATAAACTGATCCAAGAACGGTGAAAAAAATTCGGTTCATCAAGTCCATGAATACTGTCGGCGCATTCGTTACTCCGAAGGGCATCACTAAGTATTCGTAATGTCCATACCGAGTTCGGAACGCTGTCTTGCAAATATCTTCTGCTTTCACTCGGACCTGATGATATCCGGATCGCAAATCCAGCTTCGAGAATACCCTCATGCTACTAAGCTGCTCAAAAAGTTCTCCAATGCGAGGGATTGGGTACTTGTTCTTAATAGTCACCCGGTTTAATTCTCGATAGTCGATACACATCCTTCTTGTGCCATCCTTCTTCTTTACTAGAAGAACTGGAGCTCCCCAAGGCGAGTTACTGCTTCGAATCCAACCCTTCTCAAGCAATTCAGCAACTTGTTTCTTGACTTCTTCCAACTCAACTGGTGCCATTGGATAATATGCTTTGGATACTGGCGCTGCACTAGGAATAAGATCAATTGTGAACTCCACGTCTCGCCTCGGCGGTAATCCCGATATATCTTCAAATACGTCCATAAAATCACGAACAACAGCCGGCTCTTCACTTTTATTAACTTCCATTGCTGCAAGAATATCATTTGTCGGCCTAGCCCTAAACTCGACTGGCCCGACAGAACTGCTTCCTCCAGTGAACGTAAACTCGGGATGTCCGGGAATCTGGAAATTTACCTTCCTTGCCCTACAATCAATGTGAGCGTGGAAAGTGCCAAGAAAATTCATTCCCAAGATGACTTCGTAGCTGCCCGTATCAATCACCAGGAAATCTGCAAAAACCTCCCGCCCGCACACAACAACTGTACAATCTTTACATTCCCTACTAGATATGATTTTCCTATTCCCAGTATGTATGTCCCAGAAACTAGACAGGGTCGTGTAGTCAATCGAGTGTGTAGTTAAAAACTTGGATGACATAAAACAATGGGATGCACCAGAATCAAATAACGCCAATGCGGGAAAACCATGAACGAGTAAAGTACCTGAAACAACTTCTCCTGACGCTTTAGCTTCCTCCGCTGTCAAGGTAAAAGCTCAAGCCTGATTAGGTCCTTGAGTCAGTTGTTTCTGTCCTTGGAACGGTCTCTGCGGAGGCTTCTGAAAATCATCTCTCGTACGAAGCTTCGACGGACAAGCACCAACGGCGTGATCAGCCGCTCCACAAACCAAGCAAAGTCCCATCCTCCTTCGACAATCCTTTTGCATGTAACCAGGTAAATTGCAATAGTTACAGGTCATGCTCTTTCTTCGATCAACGATCACTGGCTTCTTCATGGGTGCTACACCTCGACGGTCCACTGGAATACCTCTACAACCATGAGCTCGGTTAGGTACAAATACTGGCTTCTTTACCGCAACTGCTGTCTGTTGCAAACTCCCTTTCATCCCAGATAAACTCTGCTGCTCTCGGGCTGCCGCAAGTACTTGTGAGAAAGTGGTCAAACCCAGGGAGACAATCTGCCGCTGGATGTCCACGTCCAAGCTGCGCATGAACCTCCGTGCCCTGTCTGCATCGTTGGCAACTAAAGGTCCAGCGAATCTGCTGAGTCTTGTCCATTCTGCTGCATGCACATCTACGGGTGCTCCCTTCTGCTTTAGCCCGATAAATTTCTCTTCCATTTCCTCCCGTGCGGTCCGCGGGAAGAACTTCTCCAGGAAACTCTTTGAAAAATCCGCCTACTTGATCAGCTTGGGCAAACGGTTCTCCTCCATAAGCCACCATTCTCGGGCGTAGTCTACTAACTGAATGCGTACCACATCAACTCTTTTATCATCTAGAATCTGTGCCGCAATAAGCAAGTTTTCTGTGTTAACTAGCCACTGCTCTGCTGGCAATGGCTCTTCCAAACCAGTAAATGTAGACGGACCCAAACGTCTGAAATCTGCTACGGTCCCTACTCGGTCAACTGGTTTAGCTCCAACATTGTTCACAGACTGCTGAACGATCTGCAAACCTTCCTGAAAAGATTCCGCTTGCTGCTGGATCAGCTCGGTCTGTCTCTTTTGATTCTCCAGCATTCCTCGTATCACTCCAAGCATGGAGGCTTCATCCACACGCCTTTGGTACGTCTTCAAATTCTTACCGGCCATATTCCTGAAATCAAAACACCCAACATTAGCATGATGATATATTCAATATATAGATCAAGGCTAGAACTCCAAGATACTTAAATAGAGTGCCGTATTGTAACTATGCCGCGGTATCATAGCCACAATTACATAACTCCACCCAAGTCGCCTAAGTCCTAGAGATAACAAGGAATCAGGTTTTCGAGTCGATATGCAAAGGAAGTTTGCATATCGTAAAAGATATAATCAGGAAGAATGTGATTCAAGAATGGTAAACGACAAGGTGGCAGGACATGTTTCCTAAACACGGGTATTCTGATTCGTGTATTGGGTACAATACCCAACTACAAAAGAATAAACCCGACTAACCTATGGCTCTGATACCAAAGAAACCATGTCACGCCCCGCTTCCCAGAGTACGCTAAATAGGCACGTGACATAGCCAACCATGCTACCTGTGGGTAGGAAGTATCCATTCACAGTCACATTACGGCTGTAGAGATATCAAGAACAAAATAAAACTATTTAAACATGTCCATAATCTAAGATAACATGAGTCAATAATAAATAAATGCGGAAGCGAAAGATCCAATACAAAATAAATGGAATGTATGTCCCATAATGCGGGCTCACATCAGGAATAAAATGCAGGAAAGAAAAGCTAACTACTGCTAACACTCACAGCTCAGCCTGTCGGCTGAAGTACTCCTGCTCGGACTGCGACAGTGGTACAGAATCTGGGCCATGCAAAACCCAGACGTCAGCGCGTCAAATCATCAAGTAAAAACAGGCAATGCGAATATAAACATGAATAAAGCAGGGTAACAATAATATGAATCAGAGCAGTGCAGGGTAGTGTGCGGTGGGTAAACTAAACTGTACTATCAGGTTCTCTGTTCTAAAGTCTTTGAAACCAAATTGATGAATCGTCGATGTAACTCAATAGTATCCCGTACATACCCGGGATCACGGCCTCAATACTCCCGGCTGCAGCCGAGACATGTCGCTAGGCACAAAACAGGAATGTGTACACTCAATAGTATCCCGTGCATACCCGGGACCACGGCCACAATATTCTCAGCCGAAACCGAGACATGCCGCTAGGCACAAAACAGGGGTGTGTACACTCAGGACAGGTAGTGAACTGTCGAGTTACAAGTCAGGTTTCACCTTTGATTTCCCCATACCCCCAAGTTATATGTGTGGGTCAACTCAGGTATTCCGAAATCAAGAAACTAATGCCAACACAGGATCAGGTAAACAGGTTTGTCTGGATAGACAACAGGAACGGTCCATGAGGACTACATGTCAGGTTTGTTGGCATTAGGCACAAGATCAGGTAACGGATCAGGTCATGGTACATCAGGTCAAGTCAAGCAGTGTACGGTACCATGTCGGGTCAATCAATATGCATGTAGCAAGTCAGGTCGGGATATAAACGATAACATAGGTGTGCTCACAATCAAATATATAATCAAGCATGGGTATCAACAACATGAGATAAGCAATGAAGTAAGCAATAGGCAGATTCATCCAATTAGCAATACCGTTATCAATTGTGTCACAAAGATGTTTTCAAGAATGCAGTAAGACAATTATAGCCATTTAATCATATTAACAAGGTTTAAACACTTTAGAGATGCAATGATTTATATAAAAGTTCGATACAGCTATTACAGGTTAAAATGCATACGGGTGTCCGAATGGAACTAAACTATAGAGATAAATGCCATAAACTATGTCAATATTAAAATGTAATTAAACAGGTAAATGTGGTTATTAGGTTCAATTGCAAACTGTAGGTTCCGAGTTTAAGATAAAATGATATATAACAATATTGTACATGAAAAGTGAGAAATTATCGTACCAAGGTTAAATTTACAGGTTTAGGGTGTCATAATATATATGTAAATATTGTATAGCATGTAGCAAGGGGTACTTGCCTCGACGGGTCGCGGATCGGAAAAATGGAACGATAAACGTCGGCGGGGAAACTCGCGACGGGCGCACGGTTCACGGAATGAACCCTAACAACGAACAATGGAACCACACTGGTCGGGGTATCTCGCTGGAACGTCGGGACGCGTCACCGGCAAGGCCGGATTCCGGCGAGATGCAAAACAGCGACGTCAAGAACTGCGATCAAGAAAAGAAAAGAAACAAAGAAGGAGAGAAGGCTTACCAAGGTTCTGCTCCTGCGGTTTAACTAGAGGGGAGACGTGAGGGTGACGGTGAGGTCGACGGAGCTCCGGCGGTGGCCAACGACGGCAGCGACGAGATCTACAGTTCAAGAAAATTTTCTACAGAGAAGGGAAAGAAGGAGGAAAGGGAAAAGGAGGGGAAGTAATCTCACCGAGGGGGCTTGCGAGGCCGGGGACACGAGGACGGGGTCGCCGGCGGCGACACACGGCGGTCCGACGGTGTGCAGGGGGTTGCAGGTGGCCATGTAGGCGCTTGGGAAGTCAACGGAGAAGGGAGGAGATAGATGTGGAGGCGACGAGGGCGAGGAGGCGAGGATCCCGGCGGTGCTGGCGCCGGCGTCGGGGCTGCGGCGGCGACGGGGGACGAGGCGGCTGGAGCTGCGCGATGGGTTAGGGTTCTGTGTTTACGTGAGGGAAAGAATGGAGGAGGGAGGCGTTTAAATAAATATATATAGAGAGAGAGAGATTTATGGGGGAGAGAGAGAGAAAGATAGAGAGAGAGAGGGTGAGGGAGAGAGAGTAATGGAGTGGGGCCTACGGGAGTGAAGGAATTTGATTGGCTGAAGGGGGAATCGTTAGTTAGGGAAAAATATTAATAAAAGATTGAAAAGATTATACGAACAGTGAAATGGTTAGAAATTATAAGATGGTTTAAAGAATGTTAGAATTTTGGGGTTTTGGCGCAAAGTAAAACATTTCTAAATTGCGCCCGGGTCGGGTCCAAAAATTTGAAATTGAAATAATAGAATTTTAAGCGGGATCCAAAATTTAAAATGAAGCGCTTTATGATCAAAAAGCATACCCCCAAAACGGACACACGTACGTGCGCGTAGCCGTCCAAACTCGCCCGTTTCACTGAACGGGACGAGAACACAGTGCACAGACGTTACAACAGGGTTAGAGGTGTCAAGTAGGCCAGAATAGATATTTTTAATTTTATTTTAGATGCCAAAAATTGTTATATGCAGAAATGAATTTGCCGGGTAAAAATTTTACAGTAAGTAACAAACAAGCAAGATAAATGAAATAAGGGTCACACTCCATTCATAAAGTAACAGAAATTAGTAGCATTGGGCTCGGGTGTTATAACACGATACACGGACTTTAATCGAACGGTTGATAATACTAGCCGGTTTAGGATTAAACCGGATTATTAAATCATGTTTTGATTTAATAATTTATATATGTATTTTGATACATATATTTTAGTATTATTGTTCACTATTTATTTTCTCTCTTTGGTGCTATCCGTATTTTTATACGGATAAGCGTATGTGTAGCGATACATATACCAGATGAAGTATTCCATATTTATACAGGATTGCTTTTAGAAGAAAGACATCTCATATTTATTTTTCTATTTAGAAAAATAAAAGGGAAATGAGGTGGAAATGAAGAGTTATGAAGCATGGTATAAACAATGTAGAGAGGTATTGCTTTATTTTATATTGTTAAAATTCATTTGGATGCACTATTGGACCATGGTTGGATTATATAGCCATTCCTTTCTATATGTGATGACTTGATGATATTTTTCTTCTTGACTTGAGCTCATGCACCATGGTTCCTTCATGCTTTAACCTCCTTCACCTTATTCTTCTTTTTGCTCTCTAATTTTGAGCATGGTTCAAGAGAGAAAATTTAGTCAAGTATTTCTACATCAACGACCATCCAAACATAACGAGTTTGGATCGTCAGTTAGAGCCTCCTCCGCATTCCCTCAGTTGGATCGCCTTCGGCAAGGGTGGCCGATTCTCAAGCGTGATCCCGGCAGCTACGAGCTTGGAGGGGTCTTTAACAATTGGGTGGACACGCTGTTGGGGTCGAAAATTACATCCCGGTTGACCAAATCAAAGTCAAAGTCAACCCCAAATAAGCGGGCCCAAGCCCAGATCAAGTAGGCCCATGCCCAAGTCGAGCCCCGCGGCCGGCCTCCCCCATGCCAAAATAAAATCATGTAATAAATAATTTTGATGTAATTTTTTATGCATGAATGTAAGGAAAATAGGCATAAAGCTAAATTTTTGTAAAGCCCATGGCTCATGTGCAAAAGAAATAAGCACATGAGGCATGGGATGGGCAAAATGCTATTTTGTAAAGCCCAAGGGGCTATATGTAAATTTGTAAGCCTATAAAAGGCAACATGATAATAAAATAAAGGATAACTTTTCATTCCACTCAAAATCTAGGGTTTTTGTGCCTCCTTCTTCTTCCTCAAGGTTCTAAACCTTCTTCCCCTTTTCAATTAAATCAAGATTTTTACTCTTCTTTTTTTCAGAATTAAATAGTTTTTCACAACAAAACCCACAAAGGGGAACTCAGATCTTCCATCAGATCTCAAAAAAGTGAGATTTTTAAATCTCACCCCCTTTCTCCAAGATCCGGCCAACTGAGAGGAAGAAGAAGGAGGCCCATCTCCAAAAATCCCATCTTGGGAAGATCCAGTACCAAAGGGGAGAGAAACAAAGGGGGCCCTTTGATCATTTCTAAAAATTTTTAGGAGTTTAACTCCATTCAAGATCTGTTGGAGTTCAACTCCATAAATTAATCTCTTTTTAGGAGTTTAACTCCAGAAGCCAAATCGGGAGCACAGCTCCCAGTGCAGGGACAAAGTCCATTTTCCTGCTGACGCCCAGCGCCCGCATGCTCAGCATGTAGGGCGCTGGCACCCAGCGCCCGCGTGCCAAGCGCGTGGGGTGCCAGCGCTTGCGTGCTAGGCACGTGAGGCGCTGGCACCCACACGTCTTTGGACGCTATTCTTCCTTTTATATATATATAAGTATACACACACACACACACACACACACATACACTCTACAACACTGTCCCCGTTAGAAAAAAAATTATAACGGGGCGTTGCCCTACACCCCGCAAGGGGGCTGCTAGCCTCCTTGACCCCCAGCCCGCTATCCGGGTAGCGAGACTCCTGTAAAACTCTGCGGGGGCCCCGATGTATCCAAAACCCCTCAAGACACACATATGCACACTGCACATTGAGTTCGCATGACCTGTTTGACCCGTCAATCGGAGGTTCTCTCGCTCCAAAGGCGAGGGGTAATTAACGGCATCTTAGTCCGCGGCTGCCGGAGATTCGGATCCCCACAATCAATAAACCCCAGCCTACCCTAGGCAGAGGGAATCTGTAGTACACCTGGCAAGCGCGCGCGTATTCCTATCTCAATGGGGTGACGAAAAACATCCTATAAATTCTGGCACGCCTGGTGGGACCGATCACTCCTACCATATTTCGGGTTAAACATCCATGCGAACTCAATCAACATATACATCGATTGCCTGTACTGAAATCATGTTTCCTTATGCAGGTTAACAAATTTCAAATTGCAATCACCGGACGCAACAAAATGTCTCTAAGGATCAGCTCAGCTCTCGACACGGCTCCCATCTCCTACACGATGAAGATGGACGCCAGGACGGTCCTCCCGGCCAGTCTCGGGCGACAATGGGAGGAGCCGCCGCTACCATTTGGCTCTATTCTGTTCGTGTCAGCTAACGCCATCCCAGCTCCTCAACCTCCGGTAACAGACAAACCGGCCTCAAAAGGCAAGAGGCCAAATTTGGTGATCTCGAGGGCACCACTACCCAAACGCAAGTTGGTGTTTGAACGACTTTCCTTGGCCTCAGCTGGGAGCAAGGCCATCAACACCAACAAAGAAATAAGGCATCTCGGGCAAGCTCCAGCGGCGCCCCTGACAACTGCTTAATTGGGTATCTTCTGTAAGCTCCCCATTAATCAGCTCACGATGGCTTCCTGGATGACGGATGCCCGCCAAGCCCTCAAAATCGAGAAGCTAAGACAGAAAAGGCTCAGATATAGAGCAAACAAAAGGGCTAGAACTCATGCTAGGCTGAACTTCATGAGGATCCAAGAACAAGGTTACTACGCCAAAGATATAGAGATGGCTGGATATGTAGTCCACACTGTCTACATGGTTGGCATGCGTAGCAAGAGCAAGGACGGGGCCACCACATCTCAAATCCAATCTGGTATAAATGTGGCTGCCACTTCCCACGACCAGCATCCTCTAGGAGGTAATAAAAACCCTTCCAGTGAGGCTGATAAGCAGAGAGATCTCACGGTTCATGAGGAGTCGGGCTCGGAAAGCGAAGAGGAGCCAATCTTCTATCCCAAGAACACAGAGCAGCAACTTCTCCAAGAGCTCCGAAAATAGCTCAGAAGTAAAGACAAAGAGATGGCCAAACTTTTCTCCAAAATTGACGACTTGACGAATGTCGTGATGCAACTCACGGACCAAGTTGCCTCTCAGCCGTCCATCAAGCGCAGGGTTCTGCTCATGAACCGGGAAACGGTGTCCCGAGACAGCCGACGCCTATTCCCTCAAATCCAAAGGTGGGCAGACCGCATGAAAGTCAGTCGCATCCTATCTCGGGAAATGTCTTGGCTACCGATGACAGTAGCCCACTAATTCAAGATCAAATCATGGATTTGGTTGCCAACAAAGTCAAAACATTAGTAACCAAAGACGAAGCGCAAAAAGATATCAGCAGTAGTGGGAGACCATATCCTGCTCAGTATGATCTGGTAGAATTTCCTAACGGCTATGTCATCCCCAAATTTGGAAGATTTGATGGGACGGGAAATGCGAATCAGCACATCGTCCATTTTAAATCCTTATACGGGAATACTGGGGCCAATGATGCGCTTCTCCTCCGCCAGTTCGTTAATAGCTTAACCGATGTCGCTTTCGACTGGTACACGAGCATAACGGATGGCTCCGTTACTACTTTCGTCCAAATTGAATCTCTGTTCCGACAAAGGTTCATGAGTGTCAGCGATAAGATCACCATTGCCGACCTCGTAAGGACCAAGCCAAAGAACAACGAAAGCAACACAGATTTTATAACCCGCTGGCGCAATCTCTCCATCAAATGCGAACCGCCGATAGAGCAGGACCAATCTGTCAGTCTTCTCGTCGGAAATCTCAATAATTGGATGGCCCCGTTTCTATGCACCGCGGGTCTCAAAACATTCCAAGAGCTTACCAGGAAAGTTCAGATGTTAGAGCGCTCAAAGCAGGAGTCTTCCTCTGATTCCCAAAATAACAATAGGTCCTGGAGAAAACCGAAAGGACGATAATCGTAAAGGCGGAAATTCCGACGATGCTGAATCTTTTAACACTTCGGCTAACCGAAATAAGCAAGGGATGAGTGGGCCTAATGCCAACCAGCCTCGGAAGCCAGTGTTCGGAGAGAGGGGAGAATCTTCACTGAAAGAGAAGCTGGATAAGGTCTATTCCTTCAGAAGGGATAAAGTCTATAAATTATTCAAAGATGCCCTAAGAAACGGTATACAATTGCCAGAATCAAAGAGACCGCAAGAAGCGAATATGACCGACGACCCCAAATATTGCCCTTATCACAGAGTGATAGGTCATGCCATTGAGGACTGCTTCATCTTCAAAGATTGGGTCGAAAAGTAATACAAAGCAGGAGAGATAGAACTGTCTAAAGGCGTGTTAACAAACAGTCAAGCTGTGACCGCCAATTTCACACAAACAGAGACCGAAGTCCTTCGTGAAACTGATTCTCTCAGACATTTGTCTTTATCTAAAAAGAGTTGACCACCACGTCGTTAAACTGGGAACAGCCGACCACCGCGTCGTTAAACTGGGAACAGTCGACCTCTAAGTCGTTAAATTGGGAATGTAAAAAATCATGTAAATAAATAAAATAAAAATAAAAAAGCCGAAATGATGGAGCAACTTGCAATAAAAATCAGCGAGTAAAATAAAAATGAAAATAAAAAAAACGAAATGATAGGGCAACCGCGAATAAATAGCCGAAATGATAGGGAAATCGCGAACTTCGCGACAAGAAAAGTTGAAATGATAGAGCAATCGCGGTAAAAAAACGGCGAATGATGAGTCGCTCCTAGTACCATATTCCAGTGCAGCGATGCAGACGCCAACCAAAATCTAAATTTCCAAATAGCGAATGATGAGTCGCTCCCGGTACCATATTCCAGTGCAGCGATACAGACGCCAACCAAAATTTCAAGTCTCTGAATGTCCTAATGGAGAATGATGAGTCGCTCCGGTACCATATTCCAGTGCAGCGATACAGACGCCAACTAAAATTTCAAGTCTCTGAATGTCCCAATGGCGAATGATGAGTCGCTCCTGGTACCATATTCCAGTGCAGCGATGCAGACGCCAACGAAGTCCCAAAATTTTTGCCAGCCCTACGGTTGATCCCCAAGTTGACTACCGTATACAATCCATGGGCTCAAATAATTCTTATCACACCCATGCCCTATCGCAACCACCAGTCCAGTGGCCGGTCTCCGCCCTTGGAATTATGCTCCGTTTGGGAAGACCCATTCATGTGCCCTCACGATACATGAGGAGAACAAACTTACGAGATCCTCTCGACTCGTAAGAAAACACCTTCGTGGGATCCTTACGACTCACAAAGGAAAAACACACTTGGGGGTCCTCATGACTCCTAAGCAGAAAATACACCTACGGGATCCTTTCGACTCATAGGGAGAAAATGTTTTCATGGGACCCTTACGGCTCATAAAATTGAAAAGGCTTAGGTGATAGGGACCTAAACCCGTCTCCTAAGCCATCGCTCCCCAACAAGAAAAGGCAAATGATGAATTGCTCCTGACACCTGTACTTCGGTGTTAGCAACGCTGATGCCGACCCTTATCCTGAAATTCCAAACTTCCGATCCAATAGACTCTTAAGTCTTTAAACTGGGAACAGATGACCTCTAAGTCATTAAACTGGGAACAATGACCCCTAAGTCGTTAAACTGGAAACGAGGGAGATCCCCTCATAGAAAATGATGATTCGCTCTTGGTACCATAGTCCAGTGTAGTGATGCTGATGCCATACCAAAACCAAAATCCCCAAATCCTCTCATGGCAAATAATGATTCGCTCCTGGTACCATATTCCAGTATAGCGATGCTGATGTCAACACAAATCAAAACAAACTAACAACCCCTACGGCGGAATCATGCTTCATCTCAGAATATACCCCATGTCGAAATCATGCTTCGCCTCGGAGTATCTACCTTCCCTGTCGGAATTATGCTTCGCCCGGGAATCAGCTCTACATCAAAACCAGCGACACTCCATGCTGGGAAAACGTCGACCACATACACTCCGTGCCGGGGACAAGTCAACCAGCGACCTCCCTGTCGGAATTATGCTTCGACTCGGAATCAAGTCAACCAATGACCTCCCCGTCGGAATTAAGCTCCGCCTTAGAATCAAGTCGACCAACAAGCTCCGTGTCGGAATCATGCTTCATCTCATAGTGTACCCTGTGTCAAAATCATGCTTTGCCACGGTGTATCTGCCTTTCTTGTCGGAATTATGCTCTGCCTTGGAATCAAGTCAACCAATGACCTCCCCGTCGGAATTATGCTCCGTCTCGGAATCAAGTCAACCAACAAGCTCTGTGACGAAATCATGCTCCATCTCAGAATGTACCCCATGTCGAAATCATATTTCGTCTCGGAGTATCTTCCTTCCCTGTCGGAATTATACTTCGCCTAGGAATCAACCTCAGTATCGAAATTATGCTTCGGTCAGAATGTCTGACGCACTCCGGAATTATACTCCGGTCCCCAGAATTATCCTCTGCTCGTCGAAATTATGCTCCGACCCCTTGGAATCATGCTCCGCTCTTCGGAATTATGCTCTGATCTTCAGAATCATGCTCCGCTCTTCGGAATTATGCTCTGATCTTCTGAATCATGCTCCGCTCTTCGGAATGATGCTCTGATTCGTGGAATCATGCTCTGATCTCGGAATTATGCTCCGATCTCAGAATTATGCCCCACTCTCCGGAATTATTCCCCGAACTCCGGAATCATGCTCTGCAAATCGGAATTATGCTCTGATCCCCGGAATTATGCTCCCGGAATGATACTCCACCCCCGGAAGGATGTTTCATCTTGAAGTCCAACTCCAAGATCCATCAATTTCATGCACACAACTCATGTGCGATGTGCATTTATTGATGGGAGCACTTTGTTGGGGTCGAAAATTACATCTCGGTTGACCAAGTCAAAGTCAAAGTCAACCCTAAATAAGCGGACCTAAGCCCAGATCAAGTGGGCCCATGCCCAAGTCGAGCCCCGCGGCCGGCTTCCCCCATGCCAAAATGAAATCATGTAATAAATAATTTTGATGTAATTTTTTATGCATGAATGTAAGGAAAATGGGCATAAAGCTAAATTTTTGTAAAGCTCATGGCTTATGTGCAAAAAAAAAAATAAGCACATGAGGCATGGGATGGGCAAAATGCCATTTTGTAAAACCCAAGGGGCTATATGTAAATTTGTAAGCCTATAAAAGGCAATATGATAATAAAATAAAGGATAACTTTTCATTTCCCTCAAAATCTAGGATTTTTGTGCCTCCTTCTCCTTCCTCAAGGTTCTAAACCTTCTTCCCCTTTTCAATTAAATCAAGAGTTTTACTCTTCTTTTTTTCAAAATTAAATAGTTTTTCACCACAAAACCCACAAAGGGGAACTCAGATCTTTCATCAGATCTCAAAAAGGGCAGATTTTTAAATCTCACCCTCTTTCTCCAAGATCCGGCCAACCGAGAGGAAGAAGAAGAAGTCCCTTCTCCAAAAATCCCATCTTAGGAAGATCCAACGCCAAAGAGGAGAGAAACAAAGGGGCCTCTTTGATCATTTCTAAAGATTTCTAGGAGTTTAACTCCATTTAAGATCTGTTGGAGTTCAACTCCATAAATTAATCTTTTTTTAGGAGTTTAACTCCAGAAGTAAAATCGGGAGCACAGCTCCCAGTGCGGGGACAAAGTCCCTTTTCCTGCTGACGCCTAGTGTTCGCGTTCCAAGCGCGTGGGGCGCCAGCGCCCGCGTGCTAGGTACGTGAGGCGCTGGCACCCACGCGTCTTTGGACACTATTCTTCCCTTTTATACACACACACACATACGCACACTGCACATTGAGTTCGCATGACCTGTTTGACCCGTCAATCGGAGATTCCCTCACTCCAAAGGCGAGGGGTAATTAACGGCGGCTTAGTCCGTGGCCGACGGAGATTCAGATCCCCACAATCAATAAACCCCAGCCTATCCTAGGCAGAGAGAATCTGTAGTACGCCTGGCAAGCGTGTGCGTATTCCCATCTCAATAGGGTGATGAAAAACACCCTACACACACGATAAAGGTTGTATTTCTCAATCTATTGCCCTTGTAGAATAGCTAGTTTAGGTATATGGTTCGAATCCTGGGTTATACGGGAGTCTGGTGCTCGTCAGAAATTTTTGTTTTTGCTTCCGCATAGGCCGCGGCTTCCGCGGCGCAGGCACCGGACCCTAACACAAAGCAACACGAAGAAGCATAGAAAAAATAGCGCGCTAACTCTTCCAAACAATCGCAGATCTGTGAAGTTTGGCCCTTATTGGTGGTGGATCCACGGTCTGATCATTATGTTTCGCAACCCAATTTTAGGGGTAGTTTTGTAATTTTACATGGGCTCAGAATATGACCCTAGGGTTTCACTCCTCTGCCTATATATATGTCACACCCCGCTTCCCAGAGTGCGCTAACTATGGCACGTGACAGAGCCAACCATGCTACCCGTGGCAAGGAAACATCCCTCCGCGGTCACATTACGGCTGTTTATAAGATATCAAGAACAGTAAAATATAAAATCTATCTAATACATGTCCATTTGCCAGAATAAAAGAGTCAAGAAAATGTATAAGCAGAAAAGATAATAATATCCAATAAACAACATCTGGAAATACGTCCCAATATGGGCTCACTTCAAAAAATAAAAGCTATGGAAAAACTAACTAAACACAATCCTCACTGCTCGGCTTGATGGCTAAAATATTCCTGTTCAGCCTGCGATAGAGATAGTGGAACTGGGCCATGCAAAACCCAGACGTCAGTGCATCATAATATCAAACAATAGTAATAACCAGGATGTAACCAGATATACAGGCATGAATATAAATCAACATGAATATAAACAGTGAGGTGTGTATATGTATGTGAAGTGCGATGAGTAATCTAAACTGTGCTACTGGGTTATCTACTCTAAAGTTTTTGAAATCAATTCAATGGAATCGTCGATATAACTCAATAGTATCCATGGATGCCTGGGACCACGGTCAAGATTCTCGGGTTGAATCCGAAACGTGCCGCTAGGCAATAAACAGGTAACATGTATAGATGAATGATGTCAGTAGCATCATTCTAGGACTGGCCTAACCCGTAAAGACTAATCAGTATAATCATCGAACTGTCGAGTTACAAGTCAGATTTCATTATTGATTTCCCCTTACCCCCAAGGTTATGTGTTCAAGTCAGGTATTGATAATATGGAACTAATGCCAACACAGGATCAAGCAGGTACAAATTTTGTCTATGTAGACAACAGGATACGGCCGTCGGGACAACAAGTCAGGATTGTCGGCATTAGTAATAAGATCAAGTATCAAATCAAGTAGTGTATCAGGGCATATCATGTGGTGTGTATGTATCAAATGGATACCCAATATAAAACTATAAACGATATCGGGATTACGGTAAATAGTGCTGATATCAGGATGTATATGTGTCTATATGTAATAACCTATATACGTATTCATGACTATGTAAGATGCAACTAAACAGCATGTTGCACTAATATAAATGTAATATGATATAATGAGGTTCCGGTATGCAACTAGATATGCAATTCTCTGTACGGATGCGAACGGGTATCAAAAACGGTAAATCTATAACATCGGATGCATAACTAAAATACATGTATTATTTTTATTCATATGGATATAAATATAGTAGCATAGCATGTAGCAAGATAAACTTGCCTGATCGGATCTCACGTCGGGGTACATACGTCGCATTCGACATCGGATAAATGTCGCTATGCACACACGCGTGTACAAGACCGGACTTGGCTACTCAAAGACATGACCACGCCGGATAAGGACGACAACTGGGTTGCCCAGATCGTCGGCGACGTGCACGGCTCCGGCGACATCAAGAATAGAAAAGAAAAGAAAAGGAAAGAAGAAGAGAAGAAGAAGAGGGGCTGTACTCTGGTGTTGGCTCTGGCTTTCTGGGACAGAGGAGAAGGAGAGGTGACGACGAGGTCAGGGTGATCTCCGGCGATGAGAGGTCCGGGTTGTGGGTGTTGGGTATCGGGGCTGTCGGTGATGGTAGTGTCGGGGTTGGAGAGAGGGGAGAGAAAGAGGGGGTAGTGAGGGTGAATTCAAGGTCGAGGTGGTGAGGTGACCGGCGACGAGGTAAGGTTTGGAGGCGGTGAATGGTTTCTTGGGTTGTAGATGCAGGGATGGGTTCTCGAGGTCGTGGTCGTCGGGAAAAGAAGAAGAGGGGGCTGAAGTCGAGGGGATGATGACGAGGGTGAAGAGGTGAGGAAAGAGAGGTTAGGACGGTCGTGGGGAGGTCGGCGACAAGGGGATGACGCCGAGGTCGGGTCCTGGGTTCTTGGGTTTGGGTCGTCGGGGTAAGGATGAGAGGAAAGGGTAGAGGCGGTGGAGGTTGTGAAGAAGATGAGGGTGAGGAGATGGTGAGAGGATGAAGGCGAGGGTGGTGACGGCGACGACGAGGGTGAAGCTAGGGTTAGGGCGTGGGTTTCTCGCGGCAGAAGAGGCGGGGAAAGAGAAGAGAAGACGAAGGAAAGATAGAGTTAGGTTGTAAAGTATCTTTTAGGTTTACAAAAATTATAGAATATATATAGGGGCGAGAGAGACTAAGGATTTATTAGGATTTAGAATATAAATATTTTTATACGTATAAAATATATAACTGTTATATTATAGGTTTAGGAATATATTATAATATATATTATAGGATTTATAGCTAATATCAAATATACTCCGAAAAATACCCGGATCCTGTCTAAAAATCTAGTTTTAAAATACGAATAATATACGTATCAACCAAAATCATAATGCGACATCCGGTTAGATAAAATGCATACTCCCAAGAACGGATACACGTAAAACACGTAGCGATCCAAATGAGTCTGTTTCATTAAACGAGACAAAGAACACGATATCAGGATACAGCCATAAGGTATGGGGTATGATGCAGGCCACACTAGATATTTAAAATATATTATCAGGTTATAATTTGTATTATTTAAAAATATATAAGATACTAAAATATGATACATGTATATAAAACATATATGTGTGCACAGATCCTCTGTACTAACAAGGATATGACGTAATCTAGAACCAAGATGGGTTTCAAACATGCGGCTCGGGTCGGATAAAACCACAGATACCAAATGCACTATCCGCACCGAAAGAAAATAATAATTAAGAAATAATCACAAGATTAGGAAAAACCGAAATAAATTATGGTATAAATGAACTAGGGTGTTACATTATACCCAACTACAAAAGAATTTCGTCCTCGAAATTCCCGGAACAAGAAAAGACAAGAAAACATGAATCTGAGAAAATAAGTGTGGAAACTTCTGTCGAATCTCGTCTTCTCGTTCCCAAGTTGATTCTCCGTGCGAATGATTCCCCCATGAAATAAGTACTAGAGGGATAACCTTGTTCTTTAGGACCATTTCTCTTCGATCTACAATAGCCATCGGTCGTTCTTCGTATGTCAAGTCCTCCTTTACTGTCAGTTCCGAATGATTTAGTACGTGCGTCTCATCTCGAATATACTTGCAGAGTTGAGATACATGAAATACGTCGTGAACACTCGCTAAGAATGGTGGTAAAGCCAATCGATAAGCTACTTCTCCCACACGCTCGATAATACCGAAAGGCCCCACAAATCGAGGACTAAGCTTGCCTCAACTCCGAAATCGAATCACTCCTCTGGTCGGTGATATCTTCAAGAATACAAGATCACCAACTGCGAACTCCAGAGGTCTTCGTGCTGTATCGGCTCAACTTTTCTGCCGACCTTGCGCTGCCTTCATATGATTTCGAATCATATTAACTTTCTCCACGGTTTGCACGATAAGATCCGGTCTCAATAATCTTCGCTCTCCAACATCGTCCCAACAGACAGGCGAGCGACACTTACGGCCATATAATGCTTCAAATGGAGCCATCTGAATAGTTGCCTAAAACTGTTATTATAAGAAAACTCTACCAAGTGTAGATGATCCTCCCATGAACCTTTGAGTCCAACATGCAAGCTCTCAACATATCTTCAAGAGTTGGGATCGTTCTTTCGGACTGGCCATCTGTCTGTGGATGATAGGCGGTGCCGAATTTCAATCGAGTCCCCAAACTTTCTTATAAACTCCTCCAAAAATGCGATAGGAATCGGGTATCACGTTCGGAAACGATGCTCTCAGGTACTCCATGCAATCTCACAATCTCCTGCATGTACTGCTCTGCTAATGCTTCCGTCGACTGATCAACTCTAAACGGTATGAAATGAGCTGTCTTGGTCAATCGATCAACAATCACCCAAACTGCATTATTACCCTTTGGACTCCGCGGTAATGCCGTCACGAAATCCATGGTTATATGTTCCCACTTTCACTAAGGAATCGAAAGTGGTTGCAATAAACCAGCTATCCTTTAATGTTCAGCCTTAATTTACTAACACACCAAGCACTTCTCTACATAGCGAGCAATCTCCCTTTTCATGCCTTCCCACCAGAAATGCTGTCGTAGATCTCGGTACATCTTCGAGCCTCCTGGATGTACGGAATATGCGGAACTATGCGCCTCCTTCATAACTTCTTCACGAATATCTCCTTTCGGCACACATAAACGGCTCCCATATCGTAACGAACCATCTTCATGAATCAACAAGTCCGTTCGAAGTCCCGCTTCTACCTGTTCTCGAAACTTCTGCAACCTTGGATCGTGCGACTGCGCTGCTTTAATATTATTGATCAGTGATGACTGTACTTACAGCTGCATCAACTGTCCCGAAGAATGCGGTAACACGATCTCCAACTCGAATTTCTGGAAATCATCTATAAGCTCCTTCTGTGCAGTCACCATCCGGCACGACATTAACTTTCCCCGAATGGTACTTTAGATCGAGATCATAGTCAGCCATCAGCTCTAACCATCTGCAATACTTCATGTTGAGCTCCTTCTACGTGAATACATACTTTAGACTTTTGTGATCGGTAAATACTTCTACCCTTTCACCCAATAAGTAGTGTCTCCAAATCTTCAAGGCAAAAATCACTGCTGCTAGCTCCAAATCATGAGTTGGATAATTCTTCTCATGGGTCTTCAATTATCTCGATGCGTAGGCTATAACCTTCCCATGTTGCATCAGAACACATCCCAAGACTTTCCCAGATGCGTCGCTGTGAATAACCAACCCTCCGGAACTGTCTGGCACTGTCAAGATAGGAGCGGTGGACAATCTTTGTTTCAACACTTCAAAAGCTGACGCACACCTATCCGTCCATACGAACGGTACCTCCTTTCGCGTAAGCTTGGTCAATGATTCAACTAAACGAGTGAAATTCTCCATGAATCTTCAATAATATCCGGCAAGCCCAAGAAAGTTTTTGATCTCCGCTACGTTCTTCGGAATTGGCCAATCATGAACTGCTGCAATCTTTTCAGGATCAACGGCAATTCCATCTCCGAATACGACATGCCCCAAAAACTTTACTTTTTCGAGCCAAAACTCGCACTTGCTCATCTTCGCATATAATCTTTCTTGCCTCAACGTTTGCAGTGCAATCTTAAAGTGTCTGCATACTCTTCTTGGCTTCTCGAATACACCAAAATATCATCGATAAATACTACTATAAACTAGTCCAAATACGGTGAAAAGATTCGGTTCATCAATTCCATGAATATCGCCGGTGCGTTCGTGACTCCAAATGACATCACTAAGTACTCGTAATGCCCATATTGTTAGTTATATGTATGCCCTAGAGGCCATTACTGTACATACGATGTATATTGTAGTGGATGCTTTGGCATATATATGGAGGACTTTCTTACTCGACATGATAGTATGCTATCTGGTTGCTCTTTATCTTAACATGTACGCTGATTGTCTCTATGTTACATGTTGATAAAGCCCTTAGGATGAGTACTTGACTACCAGGACTATGATGCAGATCATACTAGTGGGGACAAAGTAGTCGCTAAGTACATCCTTCAAATGTTCCTAGTCGTAGGTGTATCGAGATAGGGTATCGATATACCAGAGTAGACTAGCATATAGCTTCTCGATTCATGTAGATGGGCGATGGATGATCCCATATCCATTGGTGTTTGACATCAGAGACAGTATACGGGTGCTCAGTGGAGACTGGGTACACTGAACGGACTCGCCGAGAACTCCCAGATGGTATTATACCTAACGTCAGATGGCAGTTCTCTAGTGACACTGGTACAGGTTAGTCTGTAGACCCGAGATCGTCATAGAGTCTTGTGTGATTCCAAATGTGCTTTGATTTCCACCTTACCACATTCAAGAGAACGTGCAAAATGGCAGCTTTTGGGTACAGTCCCGAGTCACATGGAGGCAATGAGCGATAGGAGGGGTTTCGTCTCTTCCGGTATTGGGAGTTGATGTTGCGATGTGCTCGATTGGCTATAACAGGAAGTCCTTGGCTAAGGCTGCTTCAGAGATATACTGGGAAGTGTTATCAGTAGTTTCTCGACCCGTCATGAGCCTCATATCGACACGACTTATCGAGTTACTGGGGTCTGACGTTTACCACCCCTAGACGAGATATGCGACATATCAGACGAAGAGACCGGACTGTACGGTAGTATTACTGATTAGATTCGCAGGAGTGTGAGCAGGCTTGCTTGTTGATCTTCCGATCGCTCAATACCCGGGTGGCCGTTACGTTTAGCAGACCGCTTGCGGCTTGTGGGTATTTGATATGATCATCACCTACTGCCGGCGTATTGACGAGTCTTTAGAGTCCTACACAGGGGTTTCCTCGCTCAAGCGAAACGGAGTAGGAGCACATATGTGATATATGCAGGACCGAGATTGATACGATATGAGATACCGTATTCTATTCTCGCGATATGAGATATCAGTTGGTTATATATGATATATCCGGGTTATCGGATCAAGTGTTGATTCGATAAGTTGATTCATATGATATTAGTCGGTTATAGGTAATATAGCCGGATTATTAAATCAAGAGTTGATTTGATAATCTAATATATAATTATATATTTGATATATTACATTACATTAACTAGTATTAGCTCAATTATGATTTCTTTTCTCATTTTTGATACATTGATATATATGTGATATATGTTAAATGTATCATGCTAGGTTACAAATGCAACTAGGGTTTATGAGACTTGAACCATGCTAGGGTTAGATTAGGGTTTATATTTATTATTAAGGAAATTCAAAAATTGTGGAATTAGTCATGGTTGATATTTTGCAAGAAGCTTGTAGGCTTCTTTGACTTTGTCCGCCCTTTTTATCTACCTTAAGATATTTGTTAACCTAGCTTTAACCCTAGCTCATGGTTTAGTCTCTACAAGGGTTAAGCATGCCATGCTTAACCCTTGGTTGCATTTTTAACCTCAACAATAATTCATTCTCTCTTGATAATTCTTCATCTTCTTCATGAGCTCAAAGAGAAAAGAGTTTTCTAGGGTTTGAGTTTGTGATGAAAACTTGTGAGAATATGAAATATAATGTGAGCAAAATTCCTACTTCATCATCCTCTACTACTTGCCATTTAGTATAGGGTGTTTGCTTCACTAATTCCATGATTAGTGAAGAGATAGCTTGGGTTAGTGTCTCCTCGACGTAGATCATCTTCGGCCTCGAAGATTTCGAAGCAAGCATGTTCATTTCTTCAAGAAAGCCTCTCTAGAGTCCGAGACTTCATGATCACAGAGAAGGGACTACTACACGGAGCTAATGAAGTGAAGGACCGGTCTACAAAGGTTGTATTCCTTGTTCGCTTTTAGTTACAAAGTGTTTGTATATTATTCCGTCGGATTTCTAGTTAACGATTCTAGGTTAGGATTAGCTAGAACGGCAAATTTTTGAATTTGGCATGGACGATACCTCCGGAAACCTTGTTGCCGTCATAGGTAACCCTGCAGTAGTATCAGAGCCATGCTAGATATTTATACGGATTTTGTTAAGATTACGAAACCAAAATACTCCGAAACTTAAAACGGAAAATTGAAGTTTCTGTCGTTTTTAAAAGTTGTTCAAAAAAATTTTAAATAAGTACAGAGTGATGTATGAGATATATCATGAACACCATAAAAATTTAAGGAAAAACCATGAAAATTTGGCCGGCCACAACTAAGACATCTCGGCCAAATCCGAGCCCCCTCCCCTGAAAATTTTTGTGTGTTCCAGTAACTTGGTTTTGATATTTCAAGTGTTGTTTGTTTTTGCTAATTTTGCATGTGATATAATCTTATACTAAAAGCAATTCGGAGTGTTTCGTATTCGTATTTTTAATATTGTTTCGGGTTATTCGCATGTTGTCTAGGCATAGTTAAAAACTTCGATCGAATGTCAAAAACCCATTTTTCCAAGTTTAACGTATTCGGAAAAACATGCAAGTAATCCTATGAACCCTCTAGAAGAATGAAACCCTAACTCGACTTTTTTGGATCGCGGAACCGCGATCATACCCTAGGGTTTGTTGTGGTTCCGTGGCAACATAAGTGAGGCTTGGGTTTGCCCTTCTACGGCTGGTGCTGTTCCCTGATTAAAAATCAGGAAAAAGCTTCAGAAGAGGCATCACATGCTCACACGTGACCAATGGTCACGTGTTAGCACGTGAGGGTTAAAGCAGCAGCACAGAACAGAGCACAGAAGAGGAGTCCATTCAGGGGGTCACGTGCTCACACGTGACCGGGGTCACGTGCTCACACGTGACCCGGGGTCACGTGCTCACACGTGACCGGGGTCACGTGCTCACACGTGACCCGGGGTCACGTGCTCACATGTGACTAAAGGTCACGTGGCCACACGTGACTAACTTTAAAAGCTTTACTGATCAACAGAATTAAATTCTGAAAAAGATCATTTAAATCTTTCCAAAATGGAGAAGAATTATGGAGAACCGCTGGATTGAGAATCCCAGGGTGATTAAATATCACCAATTTATGGAAAAATCTTGGACAAGGAAAGATTTCCCCTAAATCTCACCGAAATAACAAAAGGAATATCTTTGGATTTAAAATCCAACGGTGAATAAAATTCACCTAATAATCTAAAGGCCCGAATTAATGATGAAAACAAATCAAATCTTTCAATGAAAGATTTACCAAACAGATTGATTATTTTCCTTCTCCTATAAATAGGAGCCAAAAGAAGGGAGAGAGGGAGAGTTTTGGGAGATATATAGTTTCTGAATCTTGAAATTTCAGAGAGAAAAGAGAGGAGAATTTAATTCTCTACAAAAAAACCCTAGGTAAGAGAAGAAAAGGGATCAAAACTTCAAAATAGAGAATTTAATTCTCAATCTAAGAGTTTAACTCTTTTATGAAAGAACTTAGTTCTTTCTCTGGTGGAAGATCTGTAAAGTGCATATTTTCCCATAGGTTGAGAATTTAATTCTCCTCGGGTCGAGATCCTACCATGCCGATCTAAAACATAGAGGAGGAATTGAATTTTGAGAATTTAATTCTCACAGAATATAGGAATTTAATTCCTCCAAGATAAAATTAGGGTTTAACCCTATGTGAGAATTCAATTCTCCAAAAATTATAGGAATTTAATTCCTTCAAGAGAGACAGAACTAGGGTTTAACCCTAATGGAGAATTTGATTCTCTCAAACACATAGGAGTTTAATTCCTCTCAAAATAAAATTAGGGTTTTACCCTATGCCAGAACTTGATTCCTTACATATATGGGAGTTTAATTCCCACAGAAGGAGAATTAGGGTTTAACCCTATCTAAGAATATAATTCTTCAAAAGAAAATAGGAATTTAATTCCTCTAAAGTTATTGCTAGGGTTTAACCCTATGAAGAATTTAATTCTTAAAAAGGATAAACAGATCTTCAAACAGGCAAAGAACCTGGGTCACGTGTTCCCACGTGACCCCTGAAAAGAACCCCACAAATGAAAAGGAAAGAATTCAGAGGCAACGCCTCACGTGCCCCCACGTGACTCCAGTAAAGACCCACAGAAATAAGGCGGAAAAAGCTCAGAGGCAATGCCTCACGTGCTCCACGTGACTCCCGGAACACAGATAGAAAAAAATAAAAGAAATAAAAGTCTTGGGCACTCCCACGTGTTCCCACGTGACCCCTTGGCTGGTGCTCTAACAATCAGCGCACTAATCCTCCTCACGTGTCAGCGCGTGATGCTCCAAAGAAGATATAAAAAGTGTTTAACGCTTACTTGCAGAAAGAAGATAAGAAGATCTGGTCCCACCTTTGGGCACCCTCACGTGTCCCCACGTGATTCTTCCTTTTAGTATTTTAAACACTAATTCAAGAGCTTCATTCCCAGTGTTTAACACTGATCATCTTTTAGTGTTTAACACTAATTTGAGAGTCTTATTTCTAGTGTTTAACACTGATTATCTACTAGTTTTTAACATTAATTCGAGAATCCTATTCCCAGTGTTTAACACTGATCATCTTTTAGTGTTTAACACTAATTTGAGAATCTTACTTTCCAATGTTCAACACTATTATTCTCTGATGTTTAACACTAATCTAAAAGCTTTATTTCTAGTGTTTAACGCTGCTGCTCCTTATTGTCTAAACACTATTTTGGGCCGATCTGGCTAATTTTCCAGAGGCAAAGCCCCCTTCAATTGAATCTCAAAATTGAGGAAATCAAAGATGAAAATAATGTGGGCTAAAACCAGACAAATGTCAAATAGTCCAATAAAGGGTCAAACTCAGTTGGACTTAGCCCAAGTTGGCCATAAGTCCTCAATCCAGACTTAACTGAGCCAATGGGCTCACAATATAATTAATTGGTCTTGGTTCCAAATTGGGCTACAGATCATTTAATCTACCTTAGTTCAAGGGTACATCTCTTCACCCCTTTGATATTTGTCGTTGTAATCCCTCAACGTTTTCAAAGAGGTGACGGGTCCTAACAACCACACATTTCACGGACTGTGGGGTCCTTAAACTCATGGACTATGATGTCCTTAACCTTGACCGTGATATCTTAAAACTAATGCCGGACTGTGGAGTCCTTAAACCCATGGACTATGACGTCCTTAACCTTGACCGTGATGTCTTAAAACTAATGCCGGACTGTGGAGTCCTTAAACCCATGGACTATGGCGTCCTTAACCTTGACCGTGATGTCTTAAAACTAATGCCGGACTGTAGAGTCCTTAAACCCATGGACTATGATGTCCTTAACCTTGACCGCAACATCTTAAAACTAACATTGGACCGCAATGTCCCTAAACTACCTATCGACCGTAATGTCATTGAACTAAACAATAGGGCCCCCCATTTGCTCTCTTGTCAGATCTAAATGATCTCGTTAAGTCGATCTTAGTCTAAAATTAGACTAACGTGTCCTTAACGAACATTTAAGTTGATCTTAGCCTCAAATAAGGCTAACGTATCCTTAAAACCCAAACCCCCCAAACCCAAATCTAAGATAGATACGGATTTGGACTAGTCCACGCCCTACGGGTGACAACATAACTTAGTCTCCGTATACAATCCACGGGCAACCGAACACAAAACAAACACCCACGACACGAAGTTACCATCTGGAGAAGGAGAAAGTTGTTACCGTGAGGCGGTAGCGTAATTAACTGCAGGGGCTTACGCCTGCAGGGAAGAGCGTCCCCATTATCAAAAACCCCTCAAACGAGGGGGAATCTGACGAAGTCTGCTACATCGGACGCATCCGTTTAAACCTTCGATGCATGGTGCCATAAATCAATTTGGCATCTTCGGAGAGGTGGACGGATAGCACCAATTAGCATCTGCCCCGAATTTCAGGCAAGACGCCCGCCGCGTCCCTGCCGCGTCTTTCGGAGGGGAACAGATTCTGGCACGCCCAGTGGGACCTTTTCCTCTTTCCACTCCACACTTCGTATGTCGTATTCGCGAACGAATCGCGGTTTGTTAACGGTTTCCCTCGGGTTTCAAGTTACTAAGATTTGGTCTCTTGCTTGGCGCAGAAATCAAACAGCAATGGCGTTCAACGGCTCAAACTGCTCCAACTGCAAGTGCAACCGACGCTCCGCTTCACCTGGAGATGTAGCCTATGGACCGCAGGCTGCTTCCCTGTTCACTATGCCTGTGGAACAAGTGACTCAGGCTACCACCGGTCTGTTCTTTGGGACCATGCTTCCGCCAGTGAACATTAATGTCCCGCTGCCGAAGGAAGCGCAAAAGAAGTCGGTCTTCGATCGGCTCACTACTACCACAGCCCCTCTCAACGGGTCGTCCAATTCCAACTCCTCGGTCTTTGCGAGACTGACTGCGCCTGCTCTCGCTCCCGCTCAAGAATCTGTTTTTGACCGGTTGGACGTAGCTTCTCAACGAACGTCAGTCTTAAAGAGGCTGACACCGGCAGCAGCCCCTCCCCAGAACAGGGGGCAAGACGAAGCCGTCGCTGAACCAATCCCAACAACCCATCACGCTCGACGTCGCCACTGGCGCCGAAAAAGGAAGACTGGGGGAAACTCCCCCTCTGAGCTAACGCCACCAGCTCCAACGGTGGAAGTTAATGCTGCTGTTCCAACTGGGAACAACTTTGAGCTGCTGAACAGGGTACGCAGAAATTCGCCAACTGCGGTGCTCAAAAGATCTCCTCCACCGGTAGAGACCGTCATGGAAGCAAAACCAGAAGACCCGGAGCAGTCTCCTCAACGACTATCTTCCAGGATCTACAAGACTTGGCGATGAGTCCGAGAATCGGTGATTGATCCGAATTTCTCTCACCAGCATAAGAAGTCGAAGGGCCGACGGGAGGAAAACCCCCCTGTCAAGCAACGGAAGACGACGGCCACCTGGGTGCCCACAGCAACGGCCCCCTCAACGTCAACTGCCCACAAGAGGAGAAAGCAGGGGAAAGTCCCCACGCCTGTAGCAAATGTCAAAGACAGTAAGCCTAAACGCCCTAAGTCTGGGGGCATGATGGTGCATACCGTCTACATAGCGTCCGGAAAAGAGGATAGCCGCATATCCACAGGTCATAGACCCTTACGCGATCGGTGACTAAAGTTCAGGAGCAGCAGCAGAAGCTCCAAGAATTGATGACTGCGATGGCCGCACTCACTGGGCCAAAAGAAAGCCCCGAAGCATCCTCGGATCAACGCCAGGAGCAAGAGACCGACGCCGAATTCCTTCGGAGAATACTAGAAAAGAAAGACAAAGAGGCTGCGGAACAAGCAGCCAATATAAAACGAATGGCCCTTCTGTTCCAAGATATGGTCGGGGTGATGATCCAGCCGGATCCCCCAGCCGAAGATCCTCCGATTATCCTTGAAGATGACAGAGGAGAAACATCAAATCCACCTCCGGCTCTTTTAACAGCCAAAGAGGAAACAATTTCCAAAGCTGCCCTGGATGACTACATTGCTCAGCAAATACGAGTCTACCAAGCAACTGAGGCAGCTGGCCAAGTCGTCAAAACAGGGCGACCATATCCTAGCTGGTACGATCAGATCAAATACCCGCCGGGCTACACGATCCCGAAATTTCATGTCTACAAGGGGACAGGCAATCCCCATCAACATGTGGCCCAGTTCAGGGCTCTCTGCGGCAACACCGGCGGTGACGATAAGCTCTTGCTTCACCAATTCGTCGGCAGTTTATCGGAAACGGCATTTGAGTGGTATTCCGAACTTCCGAATGACTCCGTCAAAACTTTCGCTGAAATGGAGTTGTTGTTTACCCAGCATTTCACAAGCGCTAGCGAACGCACCCCGATAACAGCTTTGATTAATGCAAGAGTGAAGCCGGGTGAAACTTGGGTCCAATATGCAATCCGATGGCGAAACTTGTGGTCGAAGTGTGAGCAACGCATCGAGGAAGCACCAGCGGTGGGCATGTTTGTGGGCATTCTAGACCCTCATGCAACTATTTCACAGTTCATGATGTTCTTTAAACCGACCACGTTCCAGGCGTTAATTGATAAGTTAGCCCAGATGGGTCAAATGGGTCACAGACCGTCCCCCCAAAGCCAGAATCACGGAACGACAAGGGTAAAGGGAAGGCGACCTTCGTTGCGAACACTCAACAGCAACCCAGTGCCCCAAAGCTAGCGGATCAATTGGAAGAGAGACGGCGGTATTATAATGAGAAAATGAAACGCCCTTACTCATTCCCGCGGGATAAGACGAAGAGGCTATTCGAGCTGGCTGTACGCAACAGGCTTATTAACTTGCCGAATCCAAGGCGACCGCCACAACCCAACGAGGTGAATAACCCCAGTTACTGCCCTTACCATCAAACGGTAAGCCATCCGATTGAGGATTTCTTCATCTTTAAAGGATGGATCGAAGATCAGTACCTACAAGGCAAGTTTGCACTGTCCGAGAAGTGGAAAATAAACCCACTACAACCGCACACTCCAAAGAAGACGGACACACCGGGGGCAACTTGTTCTTTTGTTGAAGAAGCCCATGGGAGGTCATGCTTTCATCCAAAACCAAAAGGATGCTGAATGATCTTCATACATGCCCAGCGATCAGGTGGAAGAACCCGCTGGAACCTCAAATCGTCGAAGGGATGCTGAAGCCGTGCCCAACTCCAAAGATCTGTGGTGATATCCCCAGCACTCACACCCAGCCGTCGAAATCTGCGAAAAAGAAGAAGAGATCCAAAAAGCCCGTGAAGCCTGGTGGCAAACGCATGGACTTGCAGAAACAGATTGACGCGCTGGAAGAATATAATCAGAAAGCGCAGACCCCCATCACACTCCAAGAGTTCCTCAGCCACGTCCTTGAGGACGAAAATGATGGGGAAGACTCGTCAGATGGATCTGAGGATTACGTAGCAAGTTGCCATGTGGTCTCTCATTCATCGCTAGACAGTGAAGAAGTGCCCTGCACGGAAAGACTGGGGGCAGAGCCTGAGCCGGAACTTGTATGGCCGTCAGACGAGATGATCGACGCCTTTCTGGATGAGATTCGTCTGAAAAGTAAAGCCGATCGGGAGCGTGAGATGGCCATATCGGAAGGAGCCAAATGCCGGCGACTAGACGAAAGAGTCAAAGCACTCCCGCCAAATCAAAAGACATCCGATGCGGATAAAAACAGATTCAAGACGGGGAAAAGGTTTGCTAAAGCCATATCAATGGGAATGAAGCTACCGCCCTCGGAAGAAAACACTCTCGGTGGAGCAGAGATGCATCCTAATTACTGCTCATATCATCGAAAGATCTCACACCCCACCGAGGAGTGTGACGCTTTTAAAAGATGGTGGAAGGGATATGTTGCTCACCGGCAATATTTTAAACGGGTGAAACGCAAAACTCGTCGGGAGCAGAGAAGTACAACCAAGGAGCACAAGAAAACTACCGGTAGCTGTCACACGGTCAACGCCGGAGGATCACAGGTTCTCACCTTTGGGAGCGACTCTGACGAAGAAATGGCTCTTGGCCCTCTCTTTAAAGAATCCATCTTAGGGAAAGAGGAAGAACCAGCGGCCTGCGAAAACATTCAGCTGCGCAATCGCACTCTTCCAGAAAAGAATCTCGGACCCGCGACTAGAAAAGATAAGGGAAAGGAAAAGGTTGCTGAGGGTATCGCTTTAGATGACCAAGTCGTGAAAGAGCTGATTGCCAAGGACCCGCCCAAGAAAAGTAAAGTGGACTACAACATCCTAGCGCACCTGAGGAAGCTACCCTCTCAGCTCAGCATTCTCGACGCCCTCTTATTATCAAACGAAGCGAGAGATTCATTAATCAAGGCGTTCCAAGAGCCCGAGCAATTCCAAGCCTTTCTCGCCGAAGAAAGGATGAAGGATGAAGTGGAAGAAGTGCACACAGCCGATGTCACATTCGGTGATGAAAACCTTCTCCTTGGGACGTGCGACCACAACCGCCCCTATATGTCTCTGGATACTGCCATGATATCAAGATAGGCAAAATCCTGGTTGATAATGGATCTTCCGTCAATCTCCTTAATGTTCGGGTGTTGAAGGAAATCTGCATGAGTGTTCAACACCTCGCTCGTGATAAAATTACCATCTTCGGTTTCGATTCTCAGTCATCACGGACTCTCGGATCTGTAATACTAACATTACGCTTCAGATTACTCATCACGGATATTAAGTTTCACGTCATTGACGCCAAGACCTTCTACAACGCCTTGCTCGGTCGTCCTTGGTTACACGAGTACAACATTATCCTTTCTACACAACATCAGTGTATGAAGTATTTCAAGGATGGTCTCGAGTATACCGTAACAGGAGAACTAAACCCATTCTCCGTGAACGAAGTCCGCAAGTACGAAGATGCAAAATACTTTTTGCCAAATTTCGAGGACACAGAGAGGTGTCGCACACCGGAGAACAAAGACGCCGCCACCATTCCTGTTTTCGGGAGTGATACCGAAGAAGAAGAAGAGATAGTCTACACTGGGCCGTATCGACGCAACAACCCGGGACAGTCCGCCCCCATATTGGTCTTCGGAAGCGACTCGGAGGATGAGGTTAATGCCGTGTTCTCCAGTCGGCCGTCAGTACAAGCATTCCCTGGTGATGATCAGAGTTTGCAAATTACCATAATTCCGCGGAAGCACTACAAAGACCTTGACACACTTAAAGCTTACAATGTGCAAGACCTGCAAATATTTTACGTCCCTCCCAGGCGAAAAGGTGAAAAGGCAATTCTATTCTACCGGTCCACGGAAACAAGAGTGGAGAAAGAAATCTGGCACGGCGTGGATTCTACACTTGACAGGCCCCAACCCATCCGTTTACCCAGATATTACACGAATGGACTAAAAAGGCTATTGAAGCGCCAAGGGGTACCTTCCAAACAGACTATTCGGCAAGCTCGGTTCTACAACAGGATTTGGGATGTCCCTGGGACTCAGCGCAAGTTGCCTAACGGGAGAATAGAAACACTTGGGCTTGGATATGTGAAATCCGGGAAACGGGAACGAGTCCATGGTAGCTACGCCATATATAACTTCGACGAAGAAGAGGACGCCCTGTCAGAAAACGCCAACCCCATACCAAAACTGGATCCAGCCATCAAAATGTCGACTCCATCATTTGAAGAACGAATAGATAAGCTTATCAGGAAAGCGGGTCAAAAAGCTTGGGACGATCATAATCGCGAAATGGCCATCTATGAGAAAGCCAGGACGCAACGCCTTCTTCAACAGGCTGCGAAAGATAAAAATGCTCCTCCTTGTCAACCTGTTGTGCAAAAGGCCCGACGCAGAGGCAGAAATAAGACAAAGAAAGGAAAAGGCATTCGACGGCGACAAAGCGGGACCAAAAAGTCACGTGATCGGGAATTGGGCGGTCCGGATTTGTCCCTCATGAAGAAGATGAGTCGAGCATATTCTTTCCCTCAAGACAAGACAAAGAAGATACTTGATCTCGCTTTAAAATATCAAATGATTACACTTCCGGAGTCTAAACACCCTGAGCAAGCTAACGAGGTCTCTCATCCGGGCTATTGCTCTTATCACCGAGCAATAAGACACCCTCTCGAAGACTACTTCACCTTCAAGAACTAGGTCGAAGACCAGTATCAGCAAGGCAGATTTGCTCTATCCAGCAGCTGGAGGATAAGTCCGCCACAGGAGCACGAACCAAAAGCCGCGCATACAGCGAGGATAGAACCGGATCAACATCGATCTTGGAAGCGTACTCATACTTGTCATATGATAACAATATCAAAAGAAGAACCCGAGGATATAGATGACCTTCTCTGGTGCTTCGAAAACAATAATGACGAGATGATTGCGGAGCTTCCACCGGCACCGAAAGAGCTGGAAGATGGAATACATACCACTGCAGATGAGCTCAAGAAAATTGAGCTGGGAACGGCAAGTGACCCTCGGCCGACATTCGTCAGCGAGCTGCTGTCTGAAGAAAGGGTGGCTACGCTAAAGGACGTGCTTATGCAGCATAAGGATTGCTTCACATGGAACTATTCCGAGATGCCAGGATTAGACCCAGAGATTGCTGTCCACAAACTGGCCATATCTCCAGACGTCAAGCCAATCAAACAGGCACCGAGAAGAATGCGGCTCGAGCTTGAGAAGAGCATTAATGCCGAGGTCAAGAAGTCAATCGACTCTGGCTTCATCCAAGAGGTTCAATACCCTGATTGGATCGCCAACATCGTCCCAGTGATGAAGAAGAATGGGACAGTGCGCATATGTGTAGACTTTCGGGATCTCAATAAAGCCTGCCCGAAGGATGATTTCACAGTGCCAGTCACCGAGCTGATGATAGATAACACGTCCACTCACGAGGTTTTCTCCTTCATGGACGGCTCATCAGGATATAATCAGATAAAGATGCATCCCGAAGACCAGAAGCACACCGCTTTCCGAACCCCTCTGGGTATATTCTGCTACAAGGTTATGCCCTTCGGTCTAAAGAACGCCGGTGCCACCTATCAAAGGGCCATGGCAAAGATCTTCGATGACCTTATACACGAAATCGTCGAATGCTATATCGACGACCTCGTGGTTAAGAGCAAATCATACGAGGAGCATTTAGAGCATCTGAAGACCGTATTTCAACGCCTTCGGCAATTCAACCTGAAGATGAACCCTCTCAAGTGCGCATTTGGAGTTTCCTCGGGCAAATTCCTAGGATTCATCGTCCGACACCGAAGTATCGAGATAGATCCGTCAAAGATCAAGGCGGTCATGGAAATGCCTCCGCCAAGGACTCTCAAACAATTGCGGTCTCTCCAAGGGAAGCTCACGTACATCCGGCGATTTATAGCCAACCTTTCAGGCATGTGCCGCCCATACAGTCACCTGATGAAGAAGGGAACCCCTTTCATCTGGGATCACAAATGCCAGAGCGCACTAGACGAAATCAAGCAATACTTGCAGAATCCACCAGTGTTGGCTGCTCCGGTCAAGGGAAAGCCTCTTATTCTTTATACAACCGCCCTCGAAGGTTCCTTAGGCGTACTATGGGCACAAGAGAACGACTAAGGGAAAGAAAGAGCTCTTTATTACTTAAGTCGAGTTCTCCTGGGGGCAGAAGGCAACTACTCCCCCATCGAAAAACACTGCCTGGCGTTGATCTTCGCAATAACAAAGCTCAGGCACTATGCGTTGGCGCATGAAGTCCGTCTCATTTCGAAGGTGGACCCCCTTAAATATTTAATGTCGAAGGCCATATTGACAGGGAGACTCGCTAAATGGGCCCTGCTCTTAATGGAATTTTCGATAACCTACCAGCCTCTCAAAGCAGTGAAGGGCCAGGCCATCGCCGACTTCCTTGCTGAGCATCCGATACCGGCCGATTCCCCTTTAAATTGCGAACTACCAGACGAACACGCGTTTGATGCAGGAGACGGTAGTGATACCCGATGGGAACTTTATTTTGATGGAGCGTCTTCCATGAAGAAGCGCAAACAAAATACCCCTATAATCAAATCGGGGGTAGGCCTCATCTTCGTAACTCCACAAAGAGGAATAATGCGCTTTACTTTCTCCATAACAGAACCGAAGACGAACAATGAAGCCGAATACGAAGCTTTGATAGCAGGCCTCGAGATCTCCATCGACATGGGAATTGAAAACCTCCTTATATACGGAGACCCCCAACTGGTCGTTAGTCAGGTAAACGGCGACTATCAAACGTGCAAACCAGAACTGGTAAAATATGGCGAGAGAGTACAGCAACTGCTGACTTAAATTCCCTCATATACTTTGGAAAACATACCGCGCGCAGAAAATAGCAAGGCGGACGCGTTAGCCAAGCTCGCTAAAGAACTGGCCGACGAAAACCTCGATGACGTAAGAATCGTGGTACAAAGCCGTCGGGTGCTTGCTCCAGCAGAAATATCTCCGGAATCATCCGAAGAAAAGGGACTGACTGAGCAAATGGCTATGCAAATAAAAGACCAGGAAAAGGCTGAGGATTGGAGAGAAGTCTTTGTAGACTACTTCAAATCCAGTCGAACGCCTGAAGAGGCGTCCTCAAGACATCAGCTCATGAAACGAGCTCTATCTTTCGCCTTCATCAATGATACTCTGTACAAGAGGTCGTTTGATTCTCTGTGGTTGAGATGTCTGGGACCTGACGAAGCGAAAAGAGTCATTCAAGAAGTTCACGACGAACTCTGAGGTTCTCACCAAGCAGGCCCAAAGATGAAGTTGAAGATTAAACGGATGGGCTACTATTGGCCAATGATGATTCAGGACTGCCTCGAATATGCGAAGCAATGCCACTCATGCCAAATTCATGGGAACTTTATCCATCAGCACCCAAATCCTCTACATCCAACAGTGGCCAGCTGGCCGTTCGAAATGTGGGGGACTGACGTAATCGGCCCCATCGAACCAGCATCGTCTAGGGGACATCGATTCATCTTGGCGACGACTGACTATTTCTCCAAATGGGCAGAAGCAGTACCGCTGAGGGAAGTGAAGACGGAGAATATCCCCCATTTCTTCAAGACGCACGTCATTTATCGGTTTGGAACTCCGCGACGGATCATCTCCGATAACGGGCAAGCCTACAGAAGCCACAAGATCAGCCGCTTTGCGCAACAACACAACATAGACTGGAGATATTCCTCAGTTTATAATCCCCGAGTTAACGATCTAGCTGAGGCTTTCAACAAGACCTTGACGAAGATCGTGAAAAATAAGGTGTCCCGAAATAAGAAGGACTGGCACGAGAAACTGCAAGAAGCTCTCTGGGCGTATCAAACTACGTTCAAAACGGCCACGAACACAACGCCATACACGTTGGTATTCGGTACAGAAGCAGTACTTCCCCTCGAGATAGAGTTACCCTCTCTACGAGTGGCGGTCCACTACGAGCTGACGGACGAAGAAAATGCTCACCTTCGGCTTGAAGAGCTTGATGCCCTTGATGAAGCCCGCCTCATAGCGCAACAAAATCTGGAGGCTTATAAAGCAAAGATGACGCGCTCATATGAAAGATTGACCAGGCCGAGGACATTCCGCCAAGGCGAACTCGTGCTAGTGGTCAAAAGACCTATGATCCCCAATCGCGCCAAGCGGGGAAAATTCGAGCCGAACTATGAAGGCCCGTACATCGTAGACAAGGTCTACCAGGGTAGAGTCTATCTACTCATGGATATGCACGGTGAAAGGCCTTTCCGACCAATAAACGGTCGCTTCCTGAAGAAGTACTACGCTTGACGAGTCATGGCTTAGGTTAATGATAGATGACGACGACTATGTCCGCTCGCTATCTTCCTCAGTCCAAACTCTGTAAGTAGTAGCCGGCTTACATAACGGCGGACCGAAACGTCCTTAAACTAACGGCGGACCGAAACGTCCTTAAACTAACAGCGGACCGAAACGTCCTTAAACTAATAACGGACCACTACGTCCTAAAACTAGCTGTTGACCGAGATGTCGATAAATTACGGTGGATTGCAACATCCCAAAGCCGATACAAAAAAAAGAGAAAAAAAACGGTATGTCCATAAGAAAAATGGGCACGGACGAAAACCCGAAAGGGCTCCGTGAGTAAAAACAGCAGGGCTACCGGCGAGTGTTTGTGAAAACCCGAAAGGGCGCAGCCACGTTAAAAGACATTTACAAGGACTTTTCGACTTTGTAAGGAGAAACCACCCGCGTGAGATCCTTACGACTCACAAGGGAGCAACACACTTAGGGATCCCCACGATTCCTAAGAAGAAATTACACTTGCGAGATCCTCACGACTCGTAAGGAGAATCCTCTTATGGGACCATCACGGCTCATAAGATTTGAAATTCTTAAGTTATAGAGACCTGAACCTGTTCTTAAGCAACCCCTACAACCTCCAATACTGCCCTACAAGCGGCTCATATTGACCCTTATATACAATCCACGGGCGCGAATAAACATTTCCCTAACCGAGTCCCATCTGTGACTGGGGATATGTTCGCACGGTGAACAACCCTTGTGAGTCCTCTCGACTTATAAGGAGACAATCCTTTTATAAGATCCTTACAACTTACAGGGGAGCACGCACTTAGGAATCCTCACGATTCCCAAGGAGAAAGAACACCTACGAGATCCTCACGACTTGTAGGGAGAAATACCTTTGTGAGACCCTTACGGCTCATGAAGTCAAAAGCCTTAGTCGACAGGACCCTAACCCTGTTTACTAAGCCACCTTTGTTCGACATCGACGGAGGCAAATGATGATTCGCTCCTGGCAATATCCCAGTTGTAGCGGTGCTGATGCCGAAATCGGTGTCTAATCCAAAGCTTGCGGCAAAAATCCAGCAAGCCGCACATGCATACGAAATAGCCGAAATGATGGGGCAACTTGCAATAAAAAGCAGCAAGTAAAAATGTATGCATGAAAAATAGCCGAAATGATTGGGCAACTCGCAATAAAAAGCAGCGGGTAAAAATAAAATAACTAGCCGAAATGATTGGGCACCGCAAAAAATAGCCGAAATGATGGGGCAATCGCGACCTTCGCGATATAAAAGCTGAAATGATAGAGCATCGCGGAAAAAGAAATAAAACAAAAAATGAAATTTATGCCCTACAGGTGATATTACATCAATCCCTGTATACAATCCAGGGGCGCAAACAAAGAAAGAATCGCACTCCTCCTCTCCCAGGTTTCATCAGAAGAAGAAGCCAAATCTTGATGAGTCACAGATAGCCTAGATATCATCTCGACGTTCGTCTCCAGCAGCAGATACAATATCAAGCAAAGCGGAACAGCGGCTCCCAGTTCCATGACTCGACGGTGTACAGATGACCGAGAGTCAAATCCCAACTCCGTGAAATGTGGATACAATCAACAAAATTCATGGTCACGTGGAACGCGGATAACGTCACTTCTGACCCTGTGGAAAACATCCAGAGCGGAGCCTGGTCCTCGCCGAACACGGCAGTGAACCCGTGGGAAGCATCCAGAGCAAAATTTCTGGTCATCTGGAACGCGGATAACGTCACTTTGACCCCGTGGAAAACGTCCAGAGCGGATCCTGGTCCTCGCAGAGCACGGCAGTGAACCCGTGTGAAACATCCAGAGCGGAGCCTAGTCCTCGCCGAACACGGCAGTGAACCCGTGTGAAGCATCTAGTGCAAAATTCCTGGTCACGTGGAACGCGGATAACGTCACTCTTTGACCCCGTGGAAAACGTCCAGAGCGGATCCTGGTCCTCGCAGAGCACGGCAGTGAACCCGTGTGAAGCATCCAGAGCGGAGCCTGGTCCTCGACGAACACGGCAGTGAACCCGTGGGAAGCATCCAGAGCAAAATTCCTGGTCACGTGGAACGCGGATAACGTCACTCTTTGACCCCGTAGAAAACGTCCAGAGCGGAGCCTGGTCCTTGCCGAACACGGCAGTGAACCCGTGGGAAGCATCCAGAGCAAAATTCCTGGTCCTGTGGAACGCGGATAACGTCACTCTTTGACTCCGTGGAAAATGTCCAGAGCGGAGCCTAGTCCTCACCGAACACGGAAGTGAACCAGTGGGAAGCACCTAGAGCAAAATTCCTGGTCACGTGGAACGCGGATAACGTCACTCTTTGACCCCGCGGAAAACGTCCAGAGCGGATCCTGGTCCTCGCAGAGCACGGCAGTGAACCCGTGTGAAGCATCCAGAGCGGAGCCTGGTCCTCGCCGAACACGGCAGTGAACTCGTGGGAAGCATCCAGAGCAAAATTCCTGGTCACGTGGAACGCGGATAACGTCACTCTTTGACCCCGCGGAAAACGTCCAGAGCGGAGCCTGGTCCTCGCAGAGCACGGCAGTGAACCCGTGCGAAGCATCCAGAGCAAACATCGGACTGTGGAGTCCTTAAAATCCACGGACTATGATGTCCTTAACCTCGACCGTAATGTCTTAAAACTAACGATCAACCATAATGATTCCAGACTGGTTTTACCTTGGTTCAAGGGCACATCTCTTCACTCCTTTGATATTTGTCGTTGTAATTCCTCAACGTCTTCAAAGAGGTGACGGGTCCCAATAACCACACATTTCGTGGACTGTGGAGTCCTTAAATCCACGGACTATGAAGTCCTTAACCTTGACCGTGATGTCTTAAAACTAAAATTGGACTGTGGAATCCTTAAACCCACGGACTATGAAGTCCTTAACCTTGACCGTGATGTCTTAAAACTAACATTAGACTGTGGAGTCCTTAAATCCACGGACTATGATGTCCTTAACCTTGACCGTGATGTCTTAAAACTAACATCGGACTGTGGAGTCCTTAAAATCCACGGACTATGATGTCCTTAACCTTGACCGTGATGTCTTAAAACTAACATTGGACGGTGGAGTCCTTAAACCCACAGACTACGATGTCCTTAACCTTGACCGTGATGTCTTAAAACTAACATTGGACGGTGGAGTCCTTAAACCCACGGACTATGATGTCCTTAACCTTGACCGCAATGTCTTAAAACTATGGTACCCTGGAAAACATCCAAAGCAACCCCTGACCCCGTGAGATACGGATAAGGGCAACTTCACCCATCACTTGTGGGTCCTCACGACTCATAAGGGAGCAAATTTTCTTGCGAAATCCTTACGACTTCCAAGAGAAAACACGCTTAGGAATCCTCACGATTCTTAAGGAGAAATTACACCTATGGGATCCTCTCGACCTATAGGGAGAAAAACTCTTTATGAGACCCTCACGGCTCATAAAGTTGAAAAGTCTTAGGAGGCAGATCTTAACCCTGAATCCTAAGCCATTGCTGCCCTGCAAAGAGATCAAGATAGACTATCTGCAGATTACATTCAATAAAAAGGGACACACCATTGAGAAGAAAAATATGTCTTTTATTCATAAACCAAAATGGATACAAAGTACAATTCATGAAAGAACAAAAAAAATATACTCTCATTCAGGAGTATGTACAAAAGAAGAAAAAGAGGGATATATAAGTCTTCAGGCAGGCGGGAGATTTAGCAGCTTGGCCAGCTCATCCTTCTCTCGCTGGGCCACGCCTTCGTGATTCAGTATCGCCAGAAGACGGGCCTCTGCCTGAGCCTGCTGGGCCTGATATGAGGCAAGCCGACCTTCGATCTCCTTCTCGGTAGCTTTGTGGGCCTCGACTCTTTCGCAAGTAAACTCGGCGGCCTTGTCGATGGCCACTACCTCCTTGATGGCCTCTTGAAGCACTCGCCAGAGTTCATACGCTTTGTTGGCCTTGGCGGTAAGATTGGCTTGAAACTCGTTCAGCGCCTTAGACGCCAGCTCCCTCTCCGAGAATTTGCGGCTGAGCCTCTTCTCACACGACATCATGTTCGCCGCGCACCGCTCAATCAAACCTCGCAAACCCGCTTTTGCAGCCACAGCCTCTGAGGAAAGGCGGGTACACTCAAGCACGTGCAGACAAGCCTCCACCTGACGGCAAAACTCAACCCAGACTTGCACCACGACCTCGCTATGATAGACAGCAAGAAAGGGAAGAGAACCGTTAGCTTCAGCAGCAAACGCTTCGGCTGTGATTACACTGACCGCATGAAGCTCCTCGATCAGGGATGACAAGGAGTCAATGCTTAACTTCGCCAGACGGTCTGAGGCTCGCAAAGCATAAGGACCGGGCGGCATGGCAATGCGTGACTCCAGCATTGTGAGAACTGGCAGGGCTGTTCAGATTTATAAAAGATCGGTGAAACTCTTAAGCAAAGGAACAAGTGTGACCATATTAAGACATCACTTACCCACAGTCATGCAAGAAGGAGCTGAAGGCTCCCCTGGCCCCTCGAGAATCTCAACCTCGTCATCGGCCTCCAGAACTGTAAAGGTTGTCAATGTCATTCCGCGAAATAATAACAATGATATGAAAAGATGGTGAACGACACTAACCTTGCCCAGACGAGACGACGATGCGTTGAGGAGATATCGCCTGCGGAACGGCCATCTCCAACAGACGCTGAAAGGATTGCCGGGGAGACAGATCGGCAATAGAGGCCGCCAGTCCGCGCAATTCTGAAAAGACAAAAGAGTTTAGGTAACAGAAAGATTACTAGCTTAAAATGTGGAAGGTTACCTTCGACACTCTTCCCATTCTGAGCTGGGAGAATAGCAGCTTCAACGGCCTCCGCCGTGACCTCGAGCTCCAACAAAGGGAGGGTGGTCCCGAGTACCTCCATCCCAGCCTTTGGGCCACCTTCAGGAAGAGTCGTTAAGGTGGCGGTGACCAAGGGAGCCTCTCCCAAAGGTGCGAGTGCTCCGGAATCAAGAATCGCCACCGGAGGTTCTATTGTGAGAGGAGCAGCATCGTCAACCCCTCCACATCGAGCAATGTTTCATTGGGAACATCAACAGGCTCTATCTTCAACAAGCCCGTAGGAACCTCCCCCATCGCCGAAGTGTAAGTGCACGGCGGCGCCCCGGCCGTCAATCCGACGCCGGAATGCGGAAGCGGTGAAAACTTAAATTTTGCGGACTTAGCAAACCGGCACCACCGCGCACTAAACACCCGGATCGAAACCATTAACAAGTCTAAGCTAACTAGAAGATGGGTTAGAGATATACCGACGATCCAAGTCCTCCGGTCTTCTCGTCATGGTCCCGATCTCCTGCGGAAAAGTCCCGTCTCCTCCTCGTCGCCGGAAGTGCACCACATCGCCAACTTTGTTTACGGGCTCCCACCTCAATGCCGAGGCAACTCGGGCACGAAGCCGGCTACTCGACGTGCCCAAGATTCGTTGTAGAATGAGTGGTGTAGAGATCCATGTCTCATTTTGGGGTTAAGGAGGTGCCATTTGGTGGAGGATAATGAGATGAGCTTTTTGGAGATGGTGTAGTGGGAATTTTCCAACATGAAAGAACCAAAAATTCCCACAACAAAGTTTTGGACAGCCCCAAATTATCTTGGCCGGCCACACACTATATAGAATGGAGAGAATGAGAGGTTGAGCTAAAAGAATGGGGGGGAAACTCTATCATGCAAGAGAGAGGAAAAGACAATCATGTGAACCAATGATAGCAAGGTGAAAACCACACTCTTCTATCACTCATCAACCATGATGATATCCAAAGTCAATCCATCATGAAGTATGAAGTCAAGCAAGTCAATGGATGGTGCTATAATCATGACATGATAATATGCAAGGACCCCCTCCACAAAAATCTATTTGCAACAATGCAAATAAACCCTCCTCCACCAATCTTCGGCCAATGAACGGAACAAAGGAAATTGGCCGAAACGGAAAGCAAACTGGCAACTCCAGAAAACTGGTCCCGTAATAAATTACGGGAAAACCCCGATACTGTGCATACACACCCGCATCTGTATTTCGACCGAAATACAAATGCAATGAGACAAAGTCTACACTGTACTATACTAGGATCCGGCTTATACCAAAACCGGCTAGTAATATCTGTTCGATCCTGATCCGTGCAATACCGCACGTATCTGATCGAACCCTGCCATATACCCATACGGCCTATAGTACAAACTGTCCGATCCCGATCCGTGCAATACCGCACGTATTTGGTCGGACCTTGCCATATCTCCATACGGCCTCTACAACCTTTCGCCCGAAAGCTGAGTAACTGAATGTGGGGGACTCTAAAGACTCGTCAACACCTTGGTTGTGGATTTAACCACTAGCACGTTAGAGGTATAAGCCAATACATAACGGGCCACCAGGTATTGACCAAAAGGGATGTCTGTGAGCGAACTCGGCCTGACAACCCTACTGAGCCTGTCAGTGACAATATCCGTGCAGTCCGGTCCGTTCGTCTATGAGTATCGCATGGCGGGCCTAGGGGGTTGGCAAAAGTCAGACCCCCAAAAGCGGTACAAGTCGTGTCGGAGTGTAGCCCAGAACACCCTGAGATACTACTGGAATACCTATCAGTAAATCTCCTTGCCTTGGCCAAGGACTTTGTGTAATGGCTCTCCTAGACACAGCACGACCTCACCCCCAATACCGGGAGAGACGAACCCCTGAAGATACGCTCACTGCCTCCATGTGGCTTGGGACTGTACCCAACTAAAACCTGTTTGCACGACTCCTTTGAGCCGTGGTAGGGTAGTAATCAAAGTACAGTGGGAACTCACACGAGACAAATGACGATCCCCAGGTCGATGAACTAACCTGCACACATGTCACCAGGGAACTGCCATCTGACGTCTGGTATATGACCAACTAGCATGTTCCCGGCGAGTCCTGTCCGGTGTACTCATAACCCAATGAGCACCTGTATACATCTTAGGTGATCCAACTGACACCAGTGGCTTGTGAGACCGGCCACCGCCCCTCGTCGGGGTCTCGACTGTATACACTAGTCTACTAATGGAGTATCGATGCCCGGTCTCGAAACTCCCACGACTAGGGACCTTTTAATGATATGCTTGTAGACCCCCAGCTCCCACTTATATGATCGCCCTCATACTGCTGGTGGTCAAGCAAGAATCCTAGGGGCTCAATCAACGTGTAATAGCGACGTGTCAGGTCACCTAAAACAGTACACGATGATAAAGGTAAACCAGATAGCATACTATCATCTCGAGTAAGACTGTCCTACCGGGATAGGTCCTCCCTCAATCATTACAATCACGTACCTGTGACCTAATAATTGACTCTGAGGGCACTATCTCCAACAATCTCCCACTTGCACTCAAGGCTAATTATTGCGATGTCGCATACTCACAGCCCGTGTGATACCGAACATCCAACTCCTCTACTAGTCAGTCTCACAAAGCTCGTTTGCGGAACTATTGCGTTCGAGGAATAGCCTCAGTGAGTGGATCCGCTTAGTTGTTTCTTTCTATGTCTCTCTATATCTCAAGTTCGCGGAGAAAGCCATCTCCCGAAAAGAGCAATACCTGTCTCAGAATATGTCTGGATGTCTGATGGGACCTAGCTCATAAATGAACTCCAAATCCAAACTTCTTAGACTGTATCGTCAACTGAACTTAATCAGTATCCTGCGCGCCATGCCTCCCTCAGTATTGCCTTGGACCACCTGTCCAAAATACTGCCCCTCATCAGAAGGAAAACTATAACTCTGACAACCTCCTTGTCGTCCATGTCACCTTGGAAGCCTGGAATGATAACTGTCTCCTGAATGAGGCTGTCGTTATCATATCCCTAGAATATCCACTTATGTTCTAAAACTGCTTCCGACTGTTTCTCCAGGATTGGATTAATGTCAACTTATTGCATCTAGTGCAAGAACAACATCTGGTGTGGTACTTGATATCTCACGATTGACTCAATTGCCTGAGCAAGTGATCTGCCAATCATGCCCGTCCCTCTCCCCTTTAGTCTGTAAGACATCTTTGGAGAGGGTGACTCTATTACCTGCAGGTACACTACCGTGCCAGGAGTCGTCCATCCTAAATACTCTTAGAATGTTGTCAAGTACCCTGATCGGGAAACCACCCAAATCTAGATCTAAAACCATAGATCTAGCAACCAGTATGTCTGATATAAAATCCATTTCCTTTGTGGAGAAACAACTGTGTGACGACCAAAGTATAACCGATCGTAGTATAGGAGTTTCCTTTCCTACTTTGTGTATGTCATCCAAATACCAGGATATCACACCCTACTACCTCCTCAACAGATCCATCCCCTATTCTGATGAAGTCAAACCCATGACTGTCACGTCAGAAATAGATGATCTATCTCCGCTACATCTGCTCTAGTCTATAAATAGACATAAGCAACCTGTCCACCAATGCTTCCGTTGCTCCCACTGACTACGACAACCCTCTGGCAGAGTCATATACACGTACACTTCTAAAACTGGTTTAGAACGACGCTATACTCATCCTCCCGCCGGGTCTCGTAACCTGGAACAACAGCAATGGCAATTGTGGTTAAACAAGAACTTCCCTGTCACCGTCCTTGAGGCTACCGTAGTGCCTCTCGGGTGCCTAAAGTTACCCACCTTATCTGCGGAGTGGCCAATGGAATGTCAATCCAGATTGAATCTTTAGGTTCCTCATCAAATCTTCAGTAATCGTTTGTGGTTCTGGAATCACTTCCAGTTCTACCATACTCCCACTACTGTTTTCTGAAAAAAAAATCCATTTTTGTTAAAACTGTGGCGAGTCTAGAACAATATTGCTATTGTTCATCCAGATGGTAGAAAGTCAACCCGCGTCATAGCCTGGGTCAACCCACAAACAGCCATTACAGAAACGTGCCTTGAGTTGTCCAGTGTCTGGTTTTAAGCATAAACCGGACAACTCCCCGTACCTTAACATCGTTAAGATATGAACTGTTCTATATCCAATATAGAAACAGAGGCACTGATTTAATTGAACCAGATTCAAATCATGCAGCTGTCCCCAGCGCATGTCAACTAAATGGAAGGAGGCCGATCAGCGTTACTCAACTTAGGAATACTTCCAATTATGAGTAACCTGAAAGAGAAGCAAGATCTCTTTAGTCATTACTAGCAACTGAATATCATTGACAAGTATCTACATCTTCGATCTTTTTGAAGAATCCCGATACTTGCTATACCTTGTTCTCTACTCTATTCAAATACCTATAACTTCTCCAAATTCGGACCCTGTGTTTCCACGAAACACCTGTCTAAAAACTAGAGAAGTCATAAGTAAACCGAATATAGTACGAGGACCAACCCCTCTGTCCTGATGGACCCTGGACAACATACAATACTCTGTATAAGTCCCTTGAGTCTGATAACTCATTCACTGTGTGTCGTAGGTTGAAAACTGTACTTATGGTTAAGAAGAATTACACCGCTGTTTAATGCTCCTTCCCTAACCATCCACTGATATAGGTAAATGTCGTAGACATAATTTCAGAAAGGTATATCTCACTCTATGAAAATAGACGTACAGATATATCAATTTGAAATTGGTGCATAACAGCGGATATTCAAAACCAAATATTTGCCGACCGGCAAACAGCCCAGGTGATTTCCTCAAATATCACCGATTACAACGAATCCCGATATAATGAGGATAATCACCCAATTCCCAATAACTTACTCCCACTCATCATCTGTAAAACCATACAGATGTGAGAATCGTACCTGGTAAATACATACCCTGGAGTAAGTATCTAATCGGGAAATCAGTTTTCCTTTAACATTACACAGTGAAACTGAAACATTGAAATGTTCCGATGGGGTATTCTGGTATTCCTAGTAATGCCTCTTCCAGATTCACGACTGTAACCGTATAGTTCTTTGCCACCTCTCCAAATCCCTTCATATGTCTTCAGTCTTTACCTTCTGCACACCCTTTTAGGCCAAATGGTTTTCTTCCTTCCCTACCGTTCGGCACCAGCCTATGGTTTGGAAGAAGACTATCCAATAAGCATAATGGGTGTACTGTCCCAATCCTAGGAACACTCGCAATGAGAGAGGGTGAAGATAAAAGACAACCGAATAAACCTTATTCCTATTTCTCCTGAACCAGAATCCATCCCCGAACTGGAACAAGTTCCATTCGAGTTCGTATATAACCATACGATGGAGTATCCAAATAAACTGTGGATCTTCGTAGTGATACGGAGTGTCCTGGAGAAATACAAAGGTGATGTGGGAGTGGTAACGAAATATTTGGTTTGGTCGTGAATATCTGTTGCAATTTACTTTGCCCTCTTACTAATCCCTTGCTTTGTCTGAACTTAATACCTTCTGCACACCATCGTTATGCTAATTGGTTTTCTTCATTCCCTACCGGTCGGCACCAGCCTAAGGTTTGGAAGAAGATAATCCAATTTGCGTAATAGGTGTACTACCCCTAAACCAAGGAGTACTCGTAACCTGAGAGAGGGTAAAAGGAAAAGACAACTGAATAATGCTATCCGTTTTCTCCAGAACCGAAAACCATCCTCGAATAAATTCTTTCGAGTTCGTATCTAACCATACGATGGTTTTGTCCAATGGAAGTGGACGTTCGTAGCAATACGGGGTGTCCTGGAGAAAAGGGTAAAAGTAGGAGTGGCAATGAGGTTTGCAACTCTGACAATCCAAAAGCCAGTGTTAAGAAGGTTCGGTCAACTTGGTCACTGAGTCATTGTCTTAGGGTCGGGTCAATGGTCGCTGCCAAAGAGAGAGAGAAAAGAAACACTCAGCGTGCAATCTAACCTAGATCAGAATGGTCACCAATTTATCTAATCTGGAATCCTCCCACTGTACCTCAAATTCTCCTCCAAACCTGAAAGAAGAATTAGTCGGGGTCACCCGAGGAGTAAACTAACTCATCAGTGGGAATCGGGATCTAACTATCATCGCATGATAACGTGACGGAATCCGCTCACGGTATCACACTCCAGAAGGTATGCGCATATCTGGCAAGTTTCAGTTCTTTTGAAACTCCCGATGTGATTTCTGCCCCATGCTCTTATGACCTTGGCGTGAGGTCAAAATATCATAAGTCACATGTCAAGTTCTTCCCGTCATTATCCAGGTTAATTTGAACCCACCCGTACATACCCTTGACGTAGGCCAAAATAGTAGTACGACTGTCCCAAACCAACGCATCTATCTATGCAACAGATAAATACCCGGCAGCTACCAAACACTATGCCTTGGCGTGAGGTCAAAATACATAGCTTGAATACTACCGAATATTTAACCGAAATGATGGAGGGCTACGAATGGTTTCTGGCGAAAACCTTTAACGTAATGAACTTGATATCGTTGAAGGAACGGATAGCTTTTTAGAAATATAGTGACGACAACTTCCGCTAAAGAGGTCACTCCCGGTGAAGGGATCTCGGCTCTTTCCCCGTAGAATGGGGTGCAGGATATTCCAACTGAATACCACGGTGCAAAGCAAAAGTAATCGGCTATAGTGAAGTTAATGCCCTGACGCAAACTTATTGTCCAAGGGGTCACTCCCGGTGAAGGGATCTCGGCCCTTGCCTCGTCGACTGAGGAGCAGGATATTCTAAATGAATACCGCGATGCAAAACAAAAGTGAACGTCCTTGCAATAACAGCTTTTTGAAAAGTGTTCCAACAACATCAGATTAGGTTTGTTTTAACTTGCATTGATCCGAATCAATGCAGTCCCATCAATTGATCACACCAAAAAGAACGAAAATATACTGATGTACGTATATGCCATCCGCATTCGCCACTGGGTCCCGTCATTACCCGTTAGGTTAGCTTACTAACGACAGAGCGGGGACTGGACTAGCGCGGATGCAAAACATATACGACATCTACTAATATATATACCAATATATTATATTCGCTCAAGGCGTGAATAAAATGCAACATCACAGAAAATGAACAGCATCACAGAAACAATACAGATATCTGGGATCCCGGGTTTCACAGAGCCGCTGAAACCCGACGTTCCCCTGGTCGTGTGGATAGCCTGTGCAATGAGAACCTAGACCCCTACGGGCGCGGCAAGTCATCCGCCAAAACCTGAAGCGAGGCAGCCCCCTTCAGCGCCGTGAATGGACCACCCAGCACTTCACGGAATCCGGTAACTTGGGCACCCCTCCTGGGTCAACCTGTACCCCCTACGAGTGCGGTGAATAGCCCGCCAATCCTAGAGTGAAGCCCCCTCCGTCTCAATGCCATGAGATGCGGGCTTGTTGCCCTCCAGAACCCGGCTATCCGTGCACCCCTCCGCGGGGCAATCCTAGTACAGAAAGTAAAATATACATACAACGGGTACATCGACCGCAACCAGGTCGTGCCCCAAAATAATAATACAAACAGGCAGTGACGGCAGTCCACATGTCGGACGCTCGACCCGCAATATCAAATGTACATAATACAACAGCACACAGTACTAGCATTGCATCCAGGCTATCCCCCACGACCGATCCGCAACATCACAGCAAAAACAAAACATCAACGTGAAAGTCACGTTCGCAAATCCGTCTAACCGGGCTATAGCAGTTAGACCGGATTTACCGATCAAGTGACATTCACGGTCGCAGATATAATGTAAATACTGTGAAAAATGTGTTTAAAATTTTCCGATTGACCAAAAATTAACAAGTGGGCCCCCAATCAAAACTGTAGCACTCACAGAAAACCTGGGCCCAATTTTAATATTCCAAAACCCCTAATTACAGCCCATAAGCCCACTGCAAAAAAATTTCCACACGAGCCCATACAACTGCGGCGGAAGCGCGGCCAGAAGGGGGTTTTGGCCGCCCTTCCGCGGTCGTACGGACGAATTGTGTCACCAAATTTTTCCAGTGTTCTTATAACTTCCTGCACATCATTCTGAGACCACCTGAAAAATTTTTAGACTCCAAAAAATTTCGACAGAAACTGATGCGAAGGCAATACGGGTTTTGGAACTTTTTGATCGATCGGAAATGCAAACACATTACACAAAGCTAGACTAAGTTAATGGCGAGTCTCTGATACCACTGTAAGTGCACGGCGGCGCCCCGGCCGTCAATCCGACGCCGGAATGCGGAAGCGGTGAAAACTTAAATTTTGCGGACTTAGCAAACCGGCACTACCGCGCACTAAACACCCGGATCGAAACCATTAACAAGTCTAAGCTAACTAGAAGATGGGTTAGAGATATACCGACGATCCAAGTCCTCCGGTCTTCTCGTCATGGTCCCGATCTCCTGCGGAAAAGTCCCGTCTCCTCCTCGTCGCCGGAAGTGCACCACATCGCCAACTTTGTTTACGGGCTCCCACCTCAATGCCGAGGCAACTCGGGCACGAAGCCGGCTACTCGACGTGCCCAAGATTCGTTGTAGAATGAGTGGTGTAGAGATCCATGTCTCATTTTGGGGTTAAGGAGGTGCCATTTGGTGGAGGATAATGAGATGAGCTTTTTGGAGATGGTGTAGTGGGAATTTTCCAACATGAAAGAACCAAAAATTCCCACAACAAAGTTTTGGACAGCCCCAAATTATCTTGGCCGGCCACACACTATATAGAATGGAGAGAATGAGAGGTTGAGCTAAAAGAATGGGGGGGAAACTCTATCATGCAAGAGAGAGGAAAAGACAATCATGTGAACCAATGATAGCAAGGTGAAAACCACACTCTTCTATCACTCATCAACCATGATGATATCCAAAGTCAATCCATCATGAAGTATGAAGTCAAGCAAGTCAATGGATGGTGCTATAATCATGACATGATAATATGCAAGGACCCCCTCCACAAAAATCTATTTGCAACAATGCAAATAAACCCTCCTCCACCAATCTTCGGCCAATGAACGGAACAAAGGAAATTGGCCGAAACGGAAAGCAAACTGGCAACTCCAGAAAACTGGTCCCGTAATAAATTACGGGAAAACCCCGATACTGTGCATACACACCCGCATCTGTATTTCGACCGAAATACAAATGCAATGAGACAAAGTCTACACTGTACTATACTAGGATCCGGCTTATACCAAAACCGGCTAGTAATATCTGTTCGATCCTGATCCGTGCAATACCGCACGTATCTGATCGAACCCTGCCATATACCCATACGGCCTATAGTACAAACTGTCCGATCCCGATCCGTGCAATACCGCACGTATTTGGTCGGACCTTGCCATATCTCCATACGGCCTCTACAACCTTTCGCCCGAAAGCTGAGTAACTGAATGTGGGGGACTCTAAAGACTCGTCAACACCTTGGTTGTGGATTTAACCACTAGCACGTTAGAGGTATAAGCCAATACATAACGGGCCACCAGGTATTGACCAAAAGGGATGTCTGTGAGCGAACTCGGCCTGACAACCCTACTGAGCCTGTCAGTGACAATATCCGTGCAGTCCGGTCCGTTCGTCTATGAGTATCGCATGGCGGGCCTAGGGGGTTGGCAAAAGTCAGACCCCCAAAAGCGGTACAAGTCGTGTCGGAGTGTAGCCCAGAACACCCTGAGATACTACTGGAATACCTACCAGTAAATCTCCTTGCCTTGGCCAAGGACTTTGTGTAATGGCTCTCCTAGACACAGCACGACCTCACCCCCAATACCGGGAGAGACGAACCCCTGAAGATACGCTCACTGCCTCCATGTGGCTCGGGACTGTACCCAACTAAAACCTGTTTGCACGACTCCTTTGAGCCGTGGTAGGGTAGTAATCAAAGTACAGTGGGAACTCACACGAGACAAATGACGATCCCCAGGTCGATGAACTAACCTGCACACATGTCACCAGGGAACTGCCATCTGACGTCTGGTATATGACCAACTAGCATGTTCCCGGCGAGTTCTGTCCGGTGTACTCATAACCCAATGAGCACCTGTATACATCTTAGGTGATCCAACTGACACCAGTGGCTTGTGAGACCGGCCACCGCCCCTCGTCGGGGTCTCGACTGTATACACTAGTCTACTAATGGAGTATCGATGCCCGGTCTCGAAACTCCCACGACTAGGGACCTTTTAATGATATGCTTGTAGACCCCCAGCTCCCACTTATATGATCGCCCTCATACTGCTGGTGGTCAAGCAAGAATCCTAGGGGCTCTATCAACGTGTAATAGCGACGTGTCAGGTCACCTAAAACAGTACACGATGATAAAGGTAAACCAGATAGCATACTATCATCTCGAGTAAGACTGTCCTACCGGGATAGGTCCTCCCTCAATCATTACAATCACGTACCTGTGACCTAATAATTGACTCTGAGGGCACTATCTCCAACACGAAGTCTCTGCACAATTCACACAAGAATAAGAATACATGCAGGCAACATGAAGTACTGTAAAGAAATATAGAAACATACCAATGCGTAGGGAAGCCTTCAATATGGCTTCTTCAAGCCGATGCTCCTTCTCAAGGAGGTGTGCTCGCCGGGGTTTAAGAGTGGACTCATGGCCGCCCGTCCACAAGGAGAGCGCGTCCGCGGCATCCTCCGAAGCAGCCTGCTTAGGGGCCCTTTCTCCCCACTCCTCCAAAAGGCCAATGAACCGCCGCCGTATCCATGAAGGATCTTCATAGAAGATGACGACAGGATAAGGCCTCTTCGGGATCCTTACCTTCTCAGCTTCAAGCTGCGAGCGTCTTATAGCCTCAGCCAATTGTGCGGCTTCCTCGGCAGATGAACCTGGGAAAAGAAGACCATCATCCGGCGATATCATGGATATGGGTTCGTCTTGAGCGACAGGTTCGGATCCTTCTGAAAGATCGAGCAGACGGGCGACCATTTTCTTCCTCCTCTTTGGCCCGGAACTGATGCCAGAGGACGCTCGCTTCTTTTCCCGTGGAGCCTTGGCACGACGCCGACCCACCTTACCTTCAACACCCTCATTTGGCGGTGCTACCGAGGACGACACCACCATTGTCGACGCCGTGGGAGGTGGTGCTACAACCGGAGCCCGATTAGCTCACGATCGGGTGCCCAAAGGCATGCCGACTGTTGGGGTGAGGTCTACTCCCGACTCTCCCAGAATAAGCACAACACCGGTATCCCTTAGGGGAAAGCGGACCGGGGCGCGCGGTCGCAAAGTAGCTCCTGTGGCCAGAACCTGAGTAGGAGCACCATGTCCAAGGAGCATCCTTCTCTCCTCCATAATAATCGGGTTGACCCGATGAAGGTACCAGCCCGTAAATGACCCCACGCACCGAGGAAGATGGTCAGCTTCAGGGACCATGAAGTGGGAGCCGGTGTTCAACCTCACGAAATGATGAGCGGCATCGCGAACGGCGTCAAGTGAAGGGACCGGCGCAACTATGAAAGCCTCGAAAGGAACGCCCTGGTTGTATCCAAGCTGCCGGGCGAAGCGATGCGGGTTGTACCGCATGAAAAGAGCCGCACTATCCTGGCGAAATACCAAATAGCCTGGTCTAATTGCATACAAGTACGCGGCCTCCCGGGGCCTCAAAGAAGGTACGTTGTCTTTTGACCGGTCCCAGAGTTGTTGAGCTGGACCTGAGGAAGAAGATAAAACCCGGTCGGTAAACACCAATCCGCCAGCAGTAGTGTAAGGGGCAATCAATGCCCGAATGGCCCTAAATTGAGTTGGATCAAAGGCGGAAGCATCTACCAATCGCATAAGTCGCGGGAAGGTGTAGGCGTCGTAAAATGCGGGCCTCTGATGCATAGCGAAAGCACCTGATTGAATTGAATTCTTGTTGTGTAGTATGGAAAATTGTATAGAAATCACAATCAAAAATTATTTGACCGCAATCAACTACGGTGTCGGATTGTAGATTGTAAGTGAGTGCGGATCGTCCACAGGGAAAGTGTAATCGTTCGTCTTTTGAATTAGGTGAGTCGAAACTTTAAAGAAAAGAAAACAAAACAATTCATGATTTAAATTTTGTATTTCAAGAAAAAGAAAATATCTAGATCTAAGAAAAGTAAAAGATAGAATCAAGAATTGATCGTTTGTTGATTTTTTCCAAACCAAATCTCAAGAATTGAAATGAGGCTCGTAGGAATCGATCGGATCTATAGATGTGATGTAATCTTAGAATTTCGTATTCTTATCCTTCGATGAATTGATACTAGATCGATGATGATCAATGAGAATTAGAGACTTCTTGTGAAACTAGGGTTTCATCTTATCTCTTGTTCTTTCATTGATATCATTCATATTCTAGCCTCTAGTAAATTCAAGAAACGATCGTAGATCCCTAATTTCGAGCGATCACAATCAAGAAAGCATCGCTACGAAACTAGGTCATCGATTCTTGAACTTGCTAGGGTTTACAAAACTCGTAGGACTTAAAAATCGTATTAAGATTTGTTACATCATCATTCTACAATCGTCTCGACTCCTTCACGAGCGGATTTTTACTCAAACATCACAACAAGAACAACAATTACAAATTAAGATCTAATCATGATGCAAGAATTAAAAGAAAGCAAGATTAAAGAAATTCACCTTTTATTTATATCAACAATTTAGTTACATTCGCTCAAGAACTACAAGAGGAAGAACTTGATCGTCGACTTGGCTTCGCTCGTCTCCGTGGATCGCGGATCGGCTTGGATCACTTGCCCGATTGAAGATCGGCTCGGCTCCTAAAAGGTTGAAGGCTTCTCGCTTGATTTGGTACTCAAGATCTTGGATTTGGAGTGGAATTAGGGTTAGGGTTTCGCACAAGCCTTGTCACGAGACTTGTGGAAGAAGATGATGAAAGAGGGAATTAGCTAACTAAAAGATTAACAACTAATGAAGATTCCCCCCAACCCTTAGATCTAGGCTCCTATTTATAGATAACTAACCCTAGATCTAGGATTTCAAATTCTAAGTTTCCCTCCAAAAGTTTGTTGAGAGAATTCAAATTTCCCTCCAAAAGTTAGTTAGGGGAGAAGCTTCTAGATGTAATTAGTTAGGAGGAGCTTCTAGAAGAGGATTAATTAGGAGCTTAATTAGGATTAGTCTTCCTTAATCATCTTTGCTGATCTGGTAGTAGCTTCGAGGGTATTCTGGAACTTTACATATCAGATAGCAATGTGGGCCCAGAGAAAGGAATTATGCACTGAAATTCATCTGCTGACGTGGCCAAACAGCCGCGGTTCCGCGGCCCAAGTAGGTTCCTGCCGCGGATCCGCGGCTGCTTGTGGGCTTTGGAGTTTGTGCTTTCTATTGCTTCTTGGGCCTGAGTTGTGGGCCTTTATCATATATATTGATTTGTATTTCTCCATCTGAATTGCTACCAGATCTGAAGTGATTTAGTTGGCGTATTTTTGATCTGCTCTTTTGCTTTTCTTCCGTATTTCCTGCACAGACTCAAGACAAGTGTTGCGCAAATACAGAAATGATGCGATGCCATGAAATGCGGTTAATTTCCTTTAAAGTGTCGGTTTAAAAGTCTAACACATGCAATCTCATATTTTGTGACAGATTTGCTAATATGTAGAATATGAATGCCGAACACTTCTAAATGTATGCAAATGTTAGGGAAATTGCCGGCTAAAATATACAATATTTTCGACTGATCAAATACCCCCAAACTTAATTTCAATCGTCTCGAGCGAATGTTTTATTAAAAAGAGAAGGAGAAAATAAAGAAAGAGAAAAACTAACTAGCACACTTTCGTAGGCAACACGATTGCACTGAGCACGTGCAACAAGCCTTTAAACCTCTAGGTGTCCCTAGTAGGAGGAGTGTTGTCTCCTGAGGGTTTTCAGCGGATTGCACCCACAAAATCCAGTAATAAAAGAAAGATCATGAATATTACATTTAAAGAAAAGAATTGTAAAAGAAAAGCCTTGAAAATTAGGGTTTCCAACTAAGCTAGCTTTTCGGTTGTCATGAGCCCTATCTTAATGGTCATGAAAAGATGTTAGAAATCACGTCCTCCCTCAATAAAACATCGTCTTATTCCTATCTTTCTTCCAAACATCGATCATATCACCCTGCGTGTGTGTAAAAGACATCCCTACACCCGAAGAATTCAATTCAAGCTATCATACTCTTGCCCATCAGCCTCAGTACTTTTTAATTAATGAATATTTAGATGAGATTGCTCACACACTTTCATGCGATCGTTAATACTTCTTGAGGTACTAACCGACCGATTACTCATGTGCTTGCTTATTTGGTGTATTTTCCTCGTCTTGCACCACCTCAGGCATAGCAGTGACTCCCAGACCAGTTGGCCTTAGGGCACTAGGTGAAGAAGCACCCTCGCTATACATTTTTATTGCCTTCGGTGATAACAAAACCAGTGTTCATTTTTCTCACCACTTTATATTTTCTTTATTCATTTTTTTTTCTTTTTATTTCCTTCATATTTTTGGCTTTAAGACAAGAGCATTTCAAGGTATCCTCTACTATCCCAGGCTTCAAGACGTGTGTAAGTGCGAATAGCAGGGTAGCAACGTTCAAAATGTTTGGCTTCCAGAATAGAAACTATTTTTCAGACTTATTTTTATCCTCAGATTAGTGACGTCCTTCATCTTACTAACCCTTGGGACAACGGCTCATAACTACTTATTACTAGTTCATATAAGAAAACTTCTAATTTTCTTAGTTTTCTAAAAATTTTCTAATCTCATGGATGTAATTTTTCACTATCTAATCTTTTATTATCTTATTTATGTACAAAAATATTTTTATAGTTTTGAAAATTTTTAAATTTTTATAGGTTTTGAAAAAAATGTTTTGTGCTTATGCAAATGATATGCAAATGATGCAAAAAATAAGCACAAACCTCCCCCCAAACTTGTTTTCAACAGTGTCCTCACTGTTGTCTTCCGCTAAATCTCGAAAAACCTATAAGCTTGGGAGGAATTTATTAGTGGGGGCAAAATATTTAAGTGAAGAACCTCCCCCAAACTTATTTTTGGCTCAAAAGTTTGTAAAAATTTTCTTTTCAGGAGCCCGATCATACCCCCCCCCCCAAACTTGAGTTATGCAATGTTAATCTTTGAAAATCACATGAGGGGGTCAAAAATCCGTGGTCGATGCCAAGCTTTGCAAAGACCGAATGTTAACACCAACCATTCAAAAATTTTATCAATGCAGTGCTCTGGTTGGTGGAAGAAGAAATGGGGAAAGGGTAAGGGGTGGAATAGAATGTGTGTGCGTCTCGTTTTGGAGAGACGATGCAGTGAATGTGATGGATTGCTCGCATTCTTTTTACAGTTCAGAAGAAGGGATGGAGGTTCAATTTCAGTGAGTGGGACATGATTCATCTCAACACCCGTGTCATTTAAAAATGCGAGTTCATCAGCGAAGATCTCCTCGAAAGTTCCATCCATACCCCGACAAATAATGTCATCACAAAGTGCGGGGTGATCTTCAGACTCTAAGAACATTTCATAATCTGTGTTAATTGTTGACCCGGACATCTCAGTGGAAGAGTCCGTATGTGTATTATACATAGTTGGGTCAAACAATAACGTATGAAAAGAGTCTAGATCAATATCAAGAGGATCATCAAATTCGCTGCTGTCGACATCCATTAAGTCGACAGAACAGACCTGAGCAATAGGTTCGGAGGGTACACTTCCCAACTTGTAAATGTTCAGCTCTATTGACCTATTCCCGAAAGATAGGGTCATAGAACCATTACGACAGTTGATTATAGCATTGGAAGTGGCCAAAAAGGGGCGACCTAAAATCACCGGAATTTGATTCCGTGGGTTCGCTACAGGCTGTGTATCAAGTACAATAAAATCCACAGGGAATACAAATTCCCCGATTTTTATTAACACATCCTCCAGTTTACCCCTAGGTTTAGTGATTGATCGGTCAGCCATCTGGAGAGTTATGCTCGAGGGCTTTAACACTCCGATACCTAGTTGCTCATAAACCGAGTAAGGAAGCAAGTTAACACTAGCGCCAAGGTCAAGTAACGCACGGTTGATGTGTTTCTCCCCAATAAAAATGGAAATAGTAGGACAGCCAGGGTCCTTACGTTTCCGTGGTAATTGTTGGGGGAAAGCCGTGTCTACAGTACTCGACATGAAGATTTTTTTAGGCACTTGAGTCTTCCTCTTCCTAGTGCACAAGTTCTTAAGAGTTTTTGCATAGGACGGAACTTGTTGAATAGCATCTAGGAGAGGGATGTTGATGTTAACTTCCTTAAACATGTCCACAATCTTCTCCATTTGGGCATCATGTTTCTTGGGCCTCAACCTATTTGGAAATGGAGCTCTATTAATAAGTGTTGGGTCCAACATTTGTGGAGAAGTTTGTGGGGGTGGAAAAGATGATGTGGGTGGAGGGTTCGAGCCTTTAGGAACACGGAGAATAGGCTCGGAAGAAGAAGGTAGGTTAGACGAAATAGGGTAAGAAATAGAAGTGTGAGTGGAAGTGGAAGTGGAAGCCGGGGTGTTAATGATCAATTCATCATTATCAATTTGTTCACCCAAATGATTGTCTAGCACTCTTCCAGATCTCAACGTTGTAAAAGCGTCCACATTAGTGTAATGTGAAGGTCTAGGATCAGGTACGGGTTGAGATGGAAGATTCCCTTCTTCTCTAGCACTTATTTCGGCTGTTATTTGTTCAATTTGTGCTTCCATTGATTTGATATTCTCATTTTGAGTGAGAATGATCTTTATCATATTATCAATGGAAGATTGAAAACTTGCCGACTCTTGGGTGGATTGTTTCATGAAAGTAACCAAGGTTTGCACCAGTGCAGAGATATTATCAGTACCGGCCAATTGCAAAGAGTTTTCATGTAGTGCAAAAGTGTTGGCAGGATTTTGAAAATTTTGTGGTTGGAAGGGGTGCTGACTCAATTGAAGTGGTGGTTGCTGTTGTGGTGGAGGGACCCTTTGAAAATTGTTTAGGATTGGAACCGTATTTTGAGATTGTGATTGGTTCCAAGCAAAGTTCGGGTGATTCCTCCAATCTTGATTATATGAGGAAGAAGAGGGATAGTTTCCAGGTCCTTGCTGAAGTGAAGTATTAGTGTGACCTTGAAACGGTACATTGAAAGGACATTCTTCCGTCAAATGTGAAGGGTTTGAACAGCAGCCACACACGGTTTTGGGAAGTGTTGATTGGTTTAGGGAGGCTGAAGAGATTTTGTTTTCTATAGCGTCGAGTTTCCTTTGTATTGCGTCCATTTCGGCTTTCAAGGTGATGGAAACATCGAGCTGATTGACATCTTCCCTAGATGGTGGTGGTCTAACACTTTCCCATTGTGATGTGTTTTGAGCTAAATTTTCTAAGTATTTCCAAGCTTCACCATCATCTTTAGATAGGAATTGGCAATGACACATGGTTTCAAGCATCTGTCTAGTAGTGAGATCAACACCCTCATAGATAATTCGAGACAAATCCCATCTGGGGATTCCATGATGAGGGCATTGGATAAGAAGATCCTTGAACCGTTCAAAGCATTTCCAAAATGGTTCATTGGGAAGTTGGGTAAATTTAGAGATTTCGCTCCGAACACGGGCGGTCTTGTGATTGGGATAAAATTTCTTAAGGAATGCTGCAACGAATTCGTCCCATGTTGAAATAGAATGTGCGGGTGTGATGTAAAGCCACTTCTCGGCTAAATCGCACAAAGTGAATGGGAGAAGACGTAAACGCAGAGCATCCAAAGACAGTTGTGAATTCCCCATCAAAGCACATACATTTTCAAATTTGGAAATAAACATGTATGCGTTTTCAGAATCAAGACCATGAAATTTGGGTAATAGTTTGATGAATTGGGGGTTGATTTCAAAATTTTCCCCGATGGCAGGTGGTATAGAAAGACAGGTGGGGAGGGTAACACGTGTAGGATAGCATCTCTCTTGGAGAGAAATGCGTGGAAGATTTTGCGCACCTGCGGGTGGTGGCAGAGTAGTGTTAAAGTTTGATGGATTTGGGTCCATCGCGGGTGTGGTGGGTGGTGGGGGAGAAGATGAAGAATTACCGACTCTGGGGTCGATAAAAGAAACGCGGACAAGACGGGAAATGGAATCCCGTGTCCAGCCTAACATTGTGCTAAATGGTTGTAGCACAAGTGGCAGCGTTGGTATAATTAGAGGAAATGATGTATGCGGTGTTTGTTTTGAAAAGATACGGATTTTTGAAAAATATGATGCAACAAAACAAATGCAACACACAAACCCTAGAATATAGTGGTCACCTAGGTCAAACTCTAGACCGCTCCTAACTGCCAAAAGACAAGTCGCAGGATAAATCCTCCACTGCCTCTTTGTCTCCCTGTGGCCGGATAAGTGCCAGGTAAGTGGGAAGGTACTCCACTACGTAAGTAGTGGGCCTAATTAAAAACCACTAGCCTTAGACACACTCGCCTTAGGCACCACAAGAAAACTCGGATAAGCAATGAATTACCCACGGCCTTCTCTTGTCCTAATTGAGCGCGACGGTCCTTAGAGTCATCTCTAGATATTTTTTAGTTAATGTGGGTCAATGCGGATGCAAGTTTTGCGATTTTCGGGGCCTAGGAAGGGTAATGAAATCCCCACCTAATTTGAATTTGGTCGTGCCCCTTAAATTTCCGTATTAATATGCAAACAACCAAAAATCAAAAACACGCACAAATTTTATTTTTCTTTTGCGGCGCAGCGATTTATTTGCAAAGAAACCTGCAGCAAAGTGTTAATTGGAGCAGACAGAGGAGAAGATAAGAAAGATAGAGACTTACAGAGCAAAATTGGTGCAGAGAAGATTCTACAGAGGCGCGGATCCGCCGCGTATGAGGGGTTCTTGCCGCGGAAACGCGCTTAAGTGGTGAGATCACTGCACAAGCTTTTTACAGAGAGCTTCTGTTCAGCTGCTGAGTCCACTGGAATTTTCAGAAAAAATTTTCTCCAGCTCCAATGATTCCAGATTTTCTCGCAATCAAATCACAACACACGTATTAGTGTTTGCACGAATTTTTGATCTAAAAAATTATAATGGAATAAATTGCTCAACTCAAATTTCAAAATACGAACTATTAGCGCACTATCCCCGGCAACGGCGCCATTTGATTGAATTGAATTCTTGTTGTGTAGTATGGAAAATTGTATAGAAATCACAATTAAAAATTATTTGACCGCAATCAACTACGGTGTCGGATTGTAGATTGTAAGTGAGTGCGGATCGTCCACAGGGAAAGTGTAATCGTTCGTCTTTTGAATTAGGTGAGTCGAAACTTTAAAGAAAACAAAACAAAACAATTCATGATTTAAATTTTGTATTTCAAGAAAAAGAAAATATCTAGATCTAAGAAAAGTAAAAGATAGAATCAAGAATTGATCGTTTGTTGATTTTTCCAAACCAAATCTCAAGAATTGAAATGAGGCTCGTAGGAATCGATCGGATCTATAGATGTGATGTAATCTTAGAATTTCGTATTCTTATCCTTCGATGAATTGATACTAGATCGATGATGATCAATGAGAATTAGAGACTTCTTGTGAAACTAGGGTTTCATCTTATCTCTTGTTCTTTCATTGATATCATTCATATTCTAGTCTCTAGTAAATTCAAGAAACGATCGTAGATCCCTAATTTCGAGCGATCACAATCAAGAAAGCATCGCTACGAAACTAGGTCATCGATTCTTGAACTTGCTAGGGTTTACAAAACTCGTAGGACTTAAAAATCGTATTAAGATTTGTTACATCATCATTCTACAATCGTCTCGACTCCTTCACGAGCGGAGTTTTACTCAAACATCACAACAAGAACAACAATTACAAATTGAGATCTAATCATGATGCAAGAATTAAAAGAAAGCAAGATTAAAGAAATTCACCTTTTATTTATATCAACAATTTAGTTACATTCGCTCAAGAACTACAAGAGGAAGAACTTGATCGTCGACTTGGCTTCGCTCGTCTCCGTGGATCGCGGATCGGCTTGGATCACTTGCCCGATTGAAGATCGGCTCGGCTCCTAAAAGGTTGAAGGCTTCTCGCTTGATTTGGTACTCAAGATCTTGGATTTGGAGTGGAATTAGGGTTAGGGTTTCGCACAAGCCTTGTCACGAGACTTGTGGAAGAAGATGATGAAAGAGGGAATTAGCTAACTAAAAGATTAACAACTAATGAAGATTCCCCCCAACCCTTAGATCTAGGCTCCTATTTATAGATAACTAACCCTAGATCTAGGATTTCAAATTCTAAGTTTCCCTCCAAAAGTTTGTTGAGAGAATTCAAATTTCCCTCCAAAAGTTAGTTAGGGGAGAAGCTTCTAGATGTAATTAGTTAGGAGGAGCTTCTAGAAGAGGATTAATTAGGAGCTTAATTAGGATTAGTCTTCCTTAATCATCTTTGCTGATCTGGTAGTAGCTTCGAGGGTATTCTGGAACTTTACATATCAGATAGCAATGTGGGCCCAGAGAAAGGAATTATGCACTGAAATTCATCTGCTGACGTGGCCAAACAGCCGCGGTTCCGCGGCCCAAGTAGGTTCCTGCCGCGGATCCGCGGCTGCTTGTGGGCTTTGGAGTTTGTGCTTTCTGTTGCTTCTTGGGCCTGAGTTGTGGGCCTTTATCATATATATTGATTTGTATTTCTCCATCTGAATTGCTACCAGATCTGAAGTGATTTAGTTGGCGTATTTTTGATCAGCTCTTTTGCTTTTCTTCCGTATTTCCTGCACAGACTCAAGACAAGTGTTGCGCAAATACAGAAATGATGCGATGCCATGAAATGCGGTTAATTTCCTTTAAAGTGTCGGTTTAAAAGTCTAACACATGCAATCTCATATTTTGTGACAGATTTGCTAATATGTAGAATATGAATGCCGAACACTTCTAAATGTATGCAAATGTTAGGGAAATTGCCGGCTAAAATATACAATATTTTCGACTGATCAGCACCCAACACGTGCATTTCGATCCAAGACGTGAAGTAATGAAGCGAAAAGTTTACTACATCTACGCCAGGAGCAGAGTTATTAGCCGCAGCGCCCAACCCATGATAGAGATGCGCCAAAGCCGGGATGCCGACAGCCAGCCGTGTCCCCTCAGTTATACGATGGGCCGGATAGATAACCGAGACTCTCATAAAGCGGCGATGCATGGGGATGACGAACCAGCTGAGCTAGACGCTGACGAAGCCCATGAAGAACGTCTCCTCATCCATGCCGGGAGCTGCAATGGATTCGAAAGACACCGGCGACATAATGGGGATGTAATACTGTGGTAAATCCGATTCCTGGGTCGGCAGCGTCTTCGGACCAAACCCGAAGGGGTCATTAATATGCGCAAACTTTGGAGCCGTCTTCGACAGGACATCCTTGCGAAGGAAGCAAGCGATGAAGCTCTTAAAAGTGACGCCTTGCTCCTCAGATTCTGTGAACAACCGGTCGAAGATACCCAACGCCTTGATCAGACTTGAACGCTTGTGACGAACGGTGTTCTCACTAGATAAGCCGTCGGTAATTGCAGGCTCGGGCTTAAAGACATACTCATCAGGAGGCAGCAGCTCCCCATACAATGTACCCCTGATTGGCAGCCCCGAGATTTCATGAAATTCTTCCAGAGAGATCGAAACCTCGCGGTCCCCTAAAAGAAAAGTGTTGGTGGGGAGATTCCACTAGTTCAAGAATGCCTTAACCCACCAGACATGCGGGGATTGGTAGTGGAAGAGCGATGCATAGATTGCCTGATAAAGCCCAACCTTCTGCAGTCGCGCGCGATGGGTGGACAGGATGTAGCGAGCCCAAAGAAGATAACCCATGGGGTGTCGAGGGGCGAGCCCTATTTTGTAGATCTGCCCCCATGGTTGGGCCTCGCCCTAACAAATACGGCGTCCCAGAATATCTATGGCTGGGATAGGGTGATTCGGGATGCCCGTTGTCGAAGGCTCAAGTCGTCCCATTGGAGTCCAATTAGGCATCTCTACAGCAAAGAATGTCCCTGGAGGATCCATCGGCAGGAATAGAAGGGTAGGCTCCGTCGGTACTTCGCAAAGAAAACTCCGGCGACCCCAGATGATGTGACTATACCAAGTCCCCCACAGAATTAGATTGGTGTGATTCGGGTCGTGAGCCCTGATCATTGCCATCACCTCCTCGTCAGATGGTGATTGGGGAAAAGCGGCTTCCGAGCGGGTGAAAGGGAAATACAGAACAGACGTCATTACACCTGTAATAAAATAAAGGGGAAACTATTAAGGCGAAGTCAACAGTGATCATAGATATATGTACAAGGGAAAAGACAGTGACAGAAGACTTATTTTATGGGACCACTGGTTACAAAACACATGGGTCTCACAAAATCAAGATGGCGGCTGGCTAATAATGAAGCAAAGCAATTATAATGAGACAAAAGGAAGATTCTCATTAAATAAGCAGTGGATTTCAAGTGACCCTACACATTCCCCTAAAAAGAGATCTATTTTGGACTCTGTGACAAATCAAACAGAATCAAGGGAATTAAATTCCAGGAAGGGACATGGCAAACTTTTTCCTCTCGGTTGAGAAAGAGAACTCAGGGCAAGGAAAACCCAAGAAGTCCCTTGAGAAGAACTGAGTTCTTCATAGGAATTAAATTCCTTGTTAAGAGAGGGAAATTAAATTCCCGGTAACACTTTCCAGACTCTGTTTTTTTTGGGATGGACTTAAATTCCATGAAGGAGACAACCGCCACCATCATCTCCCTAAAGATTAGAGAAAACCTAAGAGATCTACTGTTTGAAGATTAAATAGTTTTCTGTTTGAAGAAAAATGGTTTCTTGTTAGAAAGGGTAAGAACCCTTGCTATGGATTTAAAATCCAGAGAGATATGAAAGTGTCTCGATCGTTCAAAGATCACTACCTGAAGAGATGGGTCTTCCTGAACAGAGTTAAACTCTGAAGATTGTGGAGCAGAGAACTAAGCTCTGGAAAAGAAAAATTAAATTCTCAAAGGAAGAAAGTTAGCAAAGGAGGAAGATGAAGAGTGGAGGCGCTTCTGAAGGGACCCTTCCATTTATAGGATGAGATGGAAAACGTTTCAATTACCCTACTCCCAAGACAGATCCAACGGTCACAAAAGTGACAGCGTTGCACTCACGTGCAGACACGTGAGAGCAACGCTGTGGGGGCATTTGTTCCCTGATTAAAAATCAGGAAAAAGCTTCAGAAGAGGCACCACGTGCTCACACGTGACCAATGGTCACGTGTTGGCACGTGAGGGTTAAAGCAGCGGCACAGAACAGAGCACAGAAGAGGAATCCATTCAGGGGGGTCACGTGCTTACACGTGACCGGGGTCGCGTGCTGACACGTGACCAAAGGTCACGTGGCCACACGTGACTGGCTTTAAAAACTTTACTGTTCAACAGAATTAAATTCTGAAAAAGATCATTTAAATCTTTCCAAAATGGAGAAGAATTATGGAGAACCGCTGGATTGAGAATCGCAGGGTGATTAAATATCATAAATTTATGGAAAAATCTTGGACAAGGAAAGATTTCCCTTAAATCTCACCGAAATAACAAAAGGAATATCTTTGGATTTAAAATCTAAAGGTGAATAAAATTCACCTAATAATCTAAAGGCCTGAATTAATGATGAAAACAAATCAAATCTTTCAATGAAAGATTTACCAAATAGATTGTTTCTTTTCCTTCTCCTATAAATAGGAGCCAAAAGAAGGGAGAGAGGGAGAGTTTTGGGAGATATAGAGTTTCTGAATCTTGAAATTTCATAGAGAAAAGAGAGGAGAATTTAATTCTCTACAAAAAAAACCCTAGGTAAGAAAAGAAAAGGGATCAAAACTTCAAAATAAAGAATTTAATTCTCAATCTAAGAGTTTAACTCTTTTATGAAAGAACTTAGTTCTTTCTCTGGTGGAAGATCTGTAAAGTGCACATCTCCCCATAGGTTGAGAATTTAATTCTCCTCGGGTCGAGATCCTGCCTTGCCGATCTAAAACATAGAGGAGAGTTTTGAGAATTTAATTCTCACAGAATATAGGAATTTAATTCCTCCAAGATAAAATTAGGATTTAACCCTATGTGAGAATTCAATTCTCCAAAAATTATAGGACTTTAATTCCTTCAAGAGAGACAGAACTAGGATTTAACCCTAATTGAGAATTTGATTCTTTCAAACTTATAGGAGTTTAATTCCTCTCAAAATAAAATTAGGGTTTTACCCTATGCCAGAACTTGATTCCTTACATATATGGGAGTTTAATTCCCACAGAAAGAGAATTAGGATTTAACCCTATCTAAGAATATAATTCTTCAAAAGAAAATAGGAATTTAATTCCTCTAAAGTTATTGCTAGGGTTTAACCCTATGAAGAATTTAATTCTTAAAAAGGATAAACAGATCTTCAAACAGGCAAAGAACCCGGGTCACGTGTTCCCACGTGACCCGTGAAAAGAACCCCACAAATGAAAAGGAAAGAATTCAGAGGCAACACCTCACGTGCCCCACGTGACTCCTGTAAAGACCCACAGAAATAAGACGGAAAAAGCTCAGAGGCAATGCCTCACGTGCTCCACGTGACTCCCAGAACACTGATAGAAAAAAATAAAAGAAATAAAAGTCTTGGGCGCTCTCACGTGTTCCCACGTGACCCCTTGGCTGGTGCTCTAACAATCTGCGCACTAATCCTCCTCACGTGTCAGCACGTGATGCTCCAAAGAAGATATAAAAAGTGTTTAACGCTTACTTGCAGAAAGAAGAAAAGAAGATCTGGTCCCACCTTTTGGCGCCACCTTTTGGCGCCCTCACGTGTCCCCACGTGATTCTTCCTTTTAGTATTTTAAACACTAATTCAAGAGCTTCATTCCCAGTGTTTAACACTGATCATCTTTTAGTGTTTAACACTAATTTGAGAGTCTTATTTCTAGTGTTTAACACTGATTATCTAGTAGTGTTTAACATTAATTCGAGAATCCTATTCCCAGTATTTAACACTGATCATCTTTTAGTGTTTAACACTAATTTGAGAATCTTACTTTCCAGTGTTCAACACTATTATTCTCTGATGTTTAACACTAATCTAAAAGCTTTATTTCTAATGTTTAACGCTGCTGCTCCTTATTGTCTAAACACTATTTTGGGCCGATCTGGCTAATTTTCCAGAGGCAAAGCCCCCCCTTCAATTGAATCTCAAAATTAAGGAAATCAAAGATGAAAATAATGTGGACTAAAACCAGACAAATGTCAAATAGTCCAATAAAGGATCAAACTCAGTTGGACTTAGCCCAAGTTGGCCATAAGTCCTCAATCCAGACTTAACTGAGCCAATGGGCTCACAATATAATTAATTGGTCTTGGTTCCAAATTGGGCTACAGATCATTTAATCTACCTTGGTTTAAGGGTACATCTCTTCACCCCTTTGATATTTGTCGTTGTAATCCCTCAACGTCTTCAAAGAGGTGACGGGTCCCAACAACCACACATTTCACAGACTGTGGGGTCCTTAAACTCATGGACTATGATGTCCTTAACCTTGACCGTGATGTCTTAAAACTAATGCCGGACTATGGAGTCCTTAAACCCATGGACTATGACGTCCTTAACCTTGACCGTGATGTCTTAAAACTAATGTCGGACTGTGGAGTCCTTAAACCCATGGACTATGACGTCCTTAACCTTGACCGTGATGTCTTAAAACTAATGCCGGACTGTGGAGTCCTTAAACCCATGGACTATGATGTCCTTAACCTTGACCGCAACGTCTTAAAACTAACATTGGACCGCAATGTCCCTAAACTACCTATCGACCATAATGTCATTAAACTAAACAATAGAGCCCCCCAATTGCTCTCTTGTCGGATCTAAACGATCCCGTTAAGTCGATCTTAGTCTAAAATTAGACTAACGTGTCCTTAACGAACGTTTAAGTTGATCTTAGCCTCAAATAAGGCTAACGTATCCTTAAAACCCAAACCCCCCAAACCCAAATCTAAGAAAGATACGAATTTGGACTAGTCCACGCCCTACGGGTGACAACACAACTTAGTCTCCGTATACAATCCACGGGCAACCGAACACAAAACAAACACCCACGACACGAAATTACCATCTGGAGAAGGAGAAAGTTGTTACCGCGAGGCGGTAGTGTAATTAACTGCAGGGGCTTGCGCCTGCAGGGAAGAGCGTCCCCACAATCAAAAACCCCTCAAACGAGGGGGAATCTGGCGAAGTCTGCTACATCGGACGCATCCGTTTAAACCTTCGATGCATGGTGCCATAAATCAATTTGGCATCTTCGGAGAGGTGGACGGATAGCACCAATTAGCATCTGCCCCGAATTTCAGGCAAGACGCCCGCCGCGTCCCTGCCGCGTGTTTCGGAGGGGAACAGGTGCATAGGTACTGTGGCATATTCTGAGTATTATTGAACTGTGCTCAAGTGTTGAGCTGTCGGGAAATTGTGGGACTTTGATGAATCGATCGAAAAGTTTAACATTCGTCCGTATATTATATGATGGGATACAATATTTGGAATCCACAAAAATAGGTATGAGATAACTAATTTGAATGTTATAAATCTAGCAATTTAGTCTCATTTGATCGGTTGCCATGGGATTTTGATATGATCAAAAGTCCGTCGCAATCACATAGCGTATGCGGATACTCGCCGGGTAACATTATTAGATAGCAACGCCCCATAGCCCCGACCAAGTGACTGTAGGAGACCCCCTCGCCAAAAGCATTCGTTCGGGTGCTCGCGGCAGCGGTGTTCCGCCTTAGTGCACTTAGTCGACGGCATCGGGGTGCGACCATCTACTAAAGTTTCCGACGAGCATTCGATCATGATGTCGGGAATCTTATTGAATTGCCCGACTTGATATTGAAAAGTGTTTTCGAGATCGAGACTAAAATGCGGGGTTTATAATTGTTAGGCATGTGATGTCTAAGGAATTCATTTGGTTAGGCATGAAATCCAAAGTATGTGATACGTTGGGTTTATGATGTCTAAGGTAGTTGTGGATTCCAACTGTTGTAGTTTTTACTTTCTTTTCTGCGACCGTAAGTGTAATATGTGGTGTATCGCCAGTTTCGGTGCTATATGTCAACGACAATTGGGATACGTATATTTACTTACGTTGATGACATGTGATGTTATGTGTTGTTGTGATATGTTATATTGGATCGTCGTGTTTTGAATAGCCGGGGGTTTTATGTGAGATGAGAGTTTTTATTTTCATTCATGTAAAATTCATTGTATGTAATATTTTTTTATTGGAGCACTTTCGGGTTGCGGATGATGTCACCATTGTATATTATTTACTTTTCCGCATTAGGATAGACCCAAGGCGGGGAGCACAAGTAACCAGGTTCTAGGGTCCAGTGGGAAACCATCTCGAGGAGTCGAGACCGGGTCTCCTAACTCTAGAATTGGTAGGGTTGCTTGCCACTCTCGTAGGGGTCTAGGGGTATGGGATTGGCTATTCATCATGACCGTGGAATCCGTGTTTTATACAGGCTTAATTTAAAACCCGAAAATCCTAGTATATCCAATATTTCATATGTTTTATTCTGCTGCGATATTCTGTGATGTGATCATTGATAATATTCTGAGACGAATGCTTATATTATATATATATATATATGATATATATTATATATTGTTGATTTCGTTTCATATGTGTTGCTTGGGAAGCATAATAAATGGGACTTCATTAATGAGATTAATGAAATAAAAGAAACCTAAAAGATGTTATAGAAACTTGTTCTAAAGACTGGTAGCTCTAGTTCTTGTTTTGCATAGCGGTATTCCTTGTAGAATATCCAGCACCTTATTCGATAAGGAAAGAGCCGAGATCTCTTCACCGGGAGTGACCTCTTTAGCAATAACTAGCAGATACTATAAACTCGGTTTGTCTTTTGATTACTTTTATAATTTTTGCTTTGCATAGTGGTATTTTTGAAATATCCAGCACCTTATTCGATAAGGAAAGAGCCGAGATCCCTTCACCGGGAGTGACCTCTTTAGCAAAACTAGTAAAAGCCTTAAAAGCACTCCTTTTCAAAATCACTCGATTCTACGACGATATCAAGTTCATTACGCAAAGGGTTTTCTTAAAAACCTGTCATAGCCCTCCGTCATTTCAGATAAGTACTACTTAGTATTTGTGATGCGGTAGTTTGGCATGCGTCAAGGAGTAATGTACGGTAGCTAACTAGTGCTTACTGCTAGCATACGATGCGATTGGATTAGGGTATTCATACGGAGTTGTTTAGCATGCGTCAAGGGTCGTACGGGTGGGTTTAATTCAATCAGGAAATGCACGGGTTGAACTTGACTAGCAGACTATGGGTTGCTTGGCATGCGTCAAGGTCATAGCACGCTAGGGGTAAAACATTATCGGGAATTTCAAGTGTTGAAATTTGCAATGAGATTGCATACCTCCTATAAGATAGTTGGATCCCGATACCCACTGCGAGTAAGAGTTACTCCTGGGAGAGTTTTACACATCACAATTAGCCGATCAAGTAGGTGTCTAGAAAGGTGTTAACGAGGTTATGCCTCTGGGAAAACGAGGTTTATTTTAATTAGGTCCGTGCGAAAGCATGGGGAACCTCCCTCAAAGTACCAACACTGGCCTGGCTGAAAAATTGGTGAAATTATAGGGCGTAATTAATCCCGGCTAGTCTTACCTTTTAGGGTTTGAAGGAAGATTTGACTAAAACAGTGGGAGCCATCCTGATTAGATAAATTAATAACCAATCTAATCTTGCAAGAGCATACGCTGAGTGTTTTCTTCTCTCTCTCTCCAGGTAGCGACCATGTCACGCCTTAATCAAGATAATAATATCGATGTATTAACTGAACCCACTTGTTATACTGAGCTGGGGAACGTTGGTCCCGCTCCAACTTATAATTGTTATAAGACCGAGCAGGAGATAGGGGAATACCAAGATTCACATGCCGCCCAAACGAAGAAAGTGCATGTTGATGCATCTTTTTCAGGTGTGTTCATTACATAGAACTGTTTCTCAGTATCCTTTACGTCCTGGGTATGAGATACCGGATCAGGATCCCACATATGTAATATGTTACATGGGCTACAGATAGGTAGAGAACTGAGAATGGGTGATAAGTTTTAAGAGTTAGAAACGGTTCAAGTGTTGCAGCCAAAGCAGTTGGCAATTATCATCCTGTATTACTAAATACATTGATTCTGAACGAATATTATTAGATACCGAACCTGATATACAACATCATATCAGACTCTTTATTTAGTAAAGAAGGATATAATTTTGTATTGTTGGATAATGTTTTGAACATTTCCTATATCAAGAGTTGATCGGTTCAGGCATGTTATCTAAAAGCATATACGTTCTAAGTCAAACCACAGTTCTTTAACGTATAAAACACACACAAGAGGAAGAGTTCAGAAATGAACGAATCCTTCTTGAGGCATTGTAGACTAGGTATATCAATGCGACCCGACTAGCTAAGTTACATAAAGATGCATATTTAAATCAGTTTGAATTTACATCTTGTAAAACTTGTCAGTCATGTCACAAAGATAAGATGACCATAGCTCCGTTTATTGGAAACAGAGAAAGAGTTGGTGAACTCTTGGGATTGATACATGATGATGTATGTAGGTCCCCTGTCTACACATGCCAGGACCGGTTCTTTGTACTTCATTACATTCACTGATGTTCTCTCAAGATTCGGACATATGTTCCTGTTGAAACACAAGTCTGAAACTTTTGAGAAATTCAAAGAATATAAGTTAGAAGTAGAGAACCAAAAACGGGTATAAGTATTATGTCTTTTGATGTGATCAGGGAGGAGAATACTTGAGCACGGAATTCCTGGACTATTCTAAAGGAGAATGAGATTCTCTCTCAGCATTACTCCTCCGTATACATCACAGTACGTTGGTATATCGGGGCGGAGCAATCACACCCTATGGGATATGGTGTGCTCTATGATGAGTACTACTAAGTTGCCTATTTCCTTATAGGGTTATGCACTTGGAAAGTTGCATACCTATTGAATAGGGTTCCAATCAAATCAGGTGTCTACAACTCCATATGCGATATGGTAAGGGAAGAGCCCATCTCTTAAGCATGCTAAGATTTAGGATTGTCCGCCTATGTCAAAAGCAAAATCCGGACAAGCTCGAGGCAAGGTCAGTTCTATGGAAGTTTGTTGGATATCCCAAACATTCGCAAGGGAATATCTTCTACCGCACCAAGGAACAAAAAGTGTTTTGTTTCTCAACATGCCACCTTTTAGAAAAGGATTTTCTTGTGAAGAAATTAATGGTAATGAGGTAGAATAGAAAGGAGTTCCAGCTATACAAACTGCAGCTGATGATTTGGTAGAACCAGAGGATTCAATAGCTCCCGACGAACCTCAGCATCTCCGCCGATCTGGTAGGGTGCCTCATCTGCCTAAGAGATACTTCGGTTTTTTCTATGACAGTAGGAGCGAGGATTGCATCATGAGATGATGACCCAACTAGTTTCGAGCAGGCCATCAGGAGTGGGGACTCTGTGAGAATGGCTGGATGCTAAGCGATCTGAGATAGAATTCATATACACCAACAAAGTATGGACTTTGGTTGCTATATCTGAAGGGTTAAATCCCCATCAGGAGCAAGTATATCTTGAGAAGATTACTTGGTGTACATGGAAAAGTTGTGACTTTGAAAGCTAAGACTTGTTGCAAAAGGTTCTCGTCATCGACCAGGAGTGGATAATGATGAAACCTTTTCTAGTACCTATGCTTAAGTCCATCCGGATCCTACTTGCCATTGCTACATACCATGACTACGATATCTGGCAGTTGGGTGTCATAACTGCTTTTCTAAATGGTGATTTAGAAGAGAGCATCTATAAGTACACAGCCAGAGGGCTTCGTAGACAGTGGGAGCAGCGGAAACGTGTGCAAGTTGCTTTATGGGATAAAACAGGCATCGCGGAGTTGGAACATCTATTTTGAATTGGTAGTCAAAGCGTTTGACTTCATCAAAATGGTAGATGAACCTTGCATATACAAAAAGATTGTAGGGAGTATGGTGGTGATCCTCGTATTGTACGTGAATGACAAACTCTTGATAGGAAAGGAGTTTCCTATGCTACACTCGGTCAATCTCCTCTTATCATAAGGATTCTCCATATAGGATCAAAGTGATACCACCTAAATCCTGGGTTTTAGATCTATGAGATAAATCTAAATGGATATTAGGATTCTCACTAGGTGTAGTGAGATGGTATCAATCGATCCTGGGGAGAATCACTGGATAGCTTCCAGGGTGGTAAGGTCGACTGAATGTCAATCACAGGCATTGTCTTTACCCTCAGTGGAGAAACGGTATGTTGGAAGAGTTCCAAGCTAGATGACGTGGCAAACTAGACGATAAAGGCTGGATACATTGCTACCAAGGATGCTACCAAAGAGGTAGTCTGGATGTATATAAGTTCATGAGATGAACTTCGTTCCTACCATTATGTGACAATAGAGTTGTGGTTTAGGCCTAGGAACCCCCGTCCCATATATGATCCAGACATATTCTTAGGCAGTATCACCTGATCATGGAGATGGATGATCTCCTAGGAGATCAAGATTAAGAGAGTAGACTACAGAGGACAACATGGCAGATCCACTCACAAAGGCCTATTCCCAGGAGAGACTTTTATGGGATGGTTGAGTATGAGATACTTCAACCACTGCTAATTGTTGGGTATGAGATACTACAACAGATGGCCCTAGTACAAGTGGGAGATTGTTAGTTATATGTATGCTCTAGAGGCCATTACTGTACATACGATGTATATTGTTGTGGATTCTTGGACATATATATGGATGACTTTCTTGCTCGACATGATAGTATGCTATCTGGTTGCTCTTTATCTTAACATGTACGCTGATTGTCTCTATGTTACATGTTGATAAAGCCCTTAGGATGAGTACTTGACTACCAGGACTATGATGCAGATTATACTAGTGGGGACAGAGTAGTCGCTAAGTACATCCTTCAAATGTTCCTAGTCGTAGGTGTATCGATATACCAGAGTAGACTAGCGTATAGCTTCTCGACCCTTGTAGATGGGCGATGGATGATCCCATATCCATTGGTGTTTGACATCAGAAACAGTATACGGATGCTCAGTGAAGACTGGGTACACTGAACGGACTCGCCGAGAACTCCCAGATGGTATTATACCTAACGTCAGATGGCAGTTCTCTGGTGACACTGGTACAGGTTAGTCTGTAGACCCGAGATCGTCATAGAGTCTTGTATGATTCCCACTGTGCTTTGATTTCCACCTTACCACGTTCAAGAGAACGTGCAAAATGGTGGCTTTTGGGTACAGTCCCGAGTCACATGGAGGCAATGAGTGATAGGAGGGGTTTCGTCTCTCCCGGTATTGGGAGTTGATGTTACAATGTACTCAATTGGCTATAACAGGAAGTCCTTGGCCAAGGCTGCTTCAGAGATATACTGGTAAGTGTTATCAGTAGTTTCTCGACCCGTTATGAGCCTCATATCGACACGACTTATCGAGTTACTGGGGTCTGACGTTTACCACCCTTAGACGAGATATGTGACATATCAAACGAAGAGACCAGACAGTACGGTAGTGTTACTGATTGTATTCGCAGGAGTGTGAGCAAGCTTGCTTGTTGGTCTTCTGATCGCTCAATATCCGGGTGGCCGTTACGTTTAGCAGACCGCTTGCGGCTTGTGGGTGTTTGATATGATCATCACCTACTACCGGCGTATTGACGAGTCTTTAGAGTCCTACACAGGGGTTTCCTGACTCAAGCGAAACGGAGTAGGAGCACATATGTGATATGTGCGGGACCGAGATTGATACGATATGAGATACCGTATTCTATTATCGTGATATGAGATATCGGTCGGTTATATATGATATAGCCGGGTTATCGGATCAAGTGTTGATTCGATAAGTTGATTCATATGATATTAGTCGGTTATAGGTAATATAGCCGGATTATTAAATCAAGAGTTGATTTGATAATCTAATATATAATTATATATTTGATATATTACATTACATTAACTAGTATTAGCTCGATTATGATTTCTTTTCTCACTTTGGATACATTGATATATATGTGATATATGTTAAATGTATCATGCTAGGTTACAAATACAACTAGGGTTTATGAGACTTGAACCATGCTAGGGTTAGATTAGGGTTTATGTTTATTATTAAGGAAATTCAAAAAATTGTAGAATTAGTCATGGTTGATATTTTGCAAGAAGCTTGTAGGCTTCTTTGACTTTGTCCACTCTTTTTATCTACCTTAAGATATTTGTTAACCTAGCTTTAATCCTAGCTCATGGTTAAGTTTCTACAAGGGTTAAGCATGCCATGCTTAACCCTTGGTTGCATTTTTAACCTCAACAATAATTCATTCTCTCTTGATAATTCTTCATCTTCTTCATGGGCTCAAAGAGAAAAGAGTTTTCTAGGGTTTGAGTTTGTGATGAAAACTTGTGAGAATATGAAATCCAATATGAGCAAAATTCCTACTTCATCATCCTCTACTACTTACCATTTAGTATAAGGTGTTTGCTTCACTAATTCCATGATTAGTGAAGAGATAGCTTGGGTTAGTGTCTCCTCGACGTAGATCATCTTCGGTCTCGAAGACTTCGAAGCAAGCATGTTCGTTTCTTCAAGGAAGCCTCTCTAGAGTCCAAGACTTGATGATCGCAGCGAAGGGACTACTACACGGAACTAATGAAGTGAAGGACCGGTCTACAAAGGTTGTATTCCTTGTTCGCTTTTAGTTACAAAGTGTTTGTATATTATTCCATTGGATTTCTAGTTAACGATTCTAAGTTAGGGTTAGCTAGAACGGCAAATTTTTGAATTTGGCATGGACGATGCCTCCCGAAACCTTGCTGTCGTCATAGGTAACCCTGCACATATCGAGTTCGGAACGCTGTCTTGCAAATATCTTCTGATTTTACTCAAACATGATGATATCCGGATTGCAAATCCAGTTTCAAGAATACCCTCGTGCCACAGAGTTGATCGAATAATTCGCCGATGCGAGGGATTGGATACTTGTTCTTAATTGTCACCCGGTTTAATTCTCGATAGTCGATGCACATCCTCCGCGTGCCATCCTTCTTCTTGACTAGAAGAACTGGAGCTCCCCAGGGTGAATTGCAGCTGCGAATCCAACCCATTTCTAACAATTCGGCAACCTGTTTCTTGACTTCTTCTAGCTCCACCTGTCACGCCCCGCTTCCCAGAGTGCGCTAAGATCAGCACGTGACAGAGCCAATCATGCTACCTGTGGCTAAGAAATATCCATCCACAGTCACATTACGGCTGTCTATAAGATATCAACAACAGGAAAAATATAAAACTATCTAATACATGTCCATCTGCTAAAATAAACGAGTCAAGAAATAAAATTATGCGGAAACAATAATTCCAATAACCAATAACATCTGGAAAGTGTGTCCCAAATACGGGCTCACATCAGGAAATGAAAGTACGGAAAGAAAACTAAACTAAACTAAACACTAACATGCTCCTCACTGTTCGGCTTGTCGGCTGAAATACTCCTGGCCAGCCTGCGACAAAGATAGAGGAACTGGGCCATGCAAAACCCAGACGTCAGTGCGTCATAATATCAAACAATAAAATATAGTCAGGATACAACAAGATATATAGGCGTGAAGTATAAACAGTAACATGAATATAACCAGTAAACATGGATATGGAACAGTGAAGTGTATACGTGCAGGTGAAGTGCAGTGAGTATTCTAAATTATACTACTGGGTTATCTATTCTAAAGTCTTCGAAATCAATTAATGTAATTCTCATCATAACCCATCAGTCTATGCCCCGTTCATTTCCTACGGGACCACGGTAACAGGATTATTCCGTAACGTCCGGAAAAACGGCAAACAATATATTCCGTAACGTTCGGAAAAACGGCAAACAATATATTCCGTAACGCCCGAAAAAACGGCAAACAATATATTCCGTAACACCCGGAAAAACGGCAAACAATATATTCCGTAACGCCCGGAAAAACGGCAAACAATATAATAGCCCTTTGAGTCACTTTCGGTTACATTCTTGATTTCCCTTTACCCCCGAGGTTATGTGTTCAACTCAGGTATTGCCAATCGATATCTAATGCCAACACAGGATCAAGCAGGTACAGGTTTTGTCTAAATAGACAACAGGATATGTCCGTCGGGACAACAAGTCATGGTTGTCGGCATTAGAAACAGGATCAGGTATCATGTTAAGCAGTGGTGTATCAGGTCATGACAGGTAGTGCACAATGTATCAAATGGATGCCCAACGGTAAAATGTAGCTAGTATCGAAACACGGTAAAACACGGATGCACAAGTGATTATCAGGGATCACATCTACAACTCCATGACTACGTAGGATGCACATTATCAAGCATAGGGTGCCAATGTAACAGTAATATGAAATAATATGATCTGGCATGCAACTAGATGTATAATAAATGATACGGATACGAACGGGTATCGTAAAACAGTAAAACGGTAACATGCGATGCATAATGAAATAAACATGCAATATTTTTATTCATATGGATGTAAAATATGTATCATAGTATGTAGCAAGATAAACTTGCATGCAACTAGATATGTAATAACTGAATGGATGCGAACGGCTATCCGAAAATAGTAAAACAGTAACATGGATGTACAATGCAGTAAACGTGTGATATTTTTATTCATATGGATGCAAATATAATAACATAGCATATAGCAAGATAAACTTGCATGCGACTATATATGTGATAAATGATACGGATACGAACAGCTATCCGAAAACAGTAAAACAGTAACATGGATGTACAATGCAGTAAACATGTGATATTTTTATTCATATGGATGTAAAATATATATCATAGCATGTATAAAGATAAACTTGCCTGATCGGATCTCACGACGAGATGCGTACGCCGCGTACGATGTCGGTAAATGTTGTGATGCACATGCGGGCGTACAGAACTGAACTAAGCAAAGCAAAAACATGACCACGCTGGCTGGGAACGTCTACTGGATTGCCCGGATCGTCGGCGACGAGCACGGCTCCGGCGATCACCGAGAAATGGAATCAAGAAAGTAAAGAGAAGAAAAGAAGAAGAAGAAGAAGAAGAAGAAAGAGAAGGGGCTGTGGTTTGCAGGGTCCGCTGGAGTTGTCTCGGGGTCTGGGACAGTGGCGAGGGGGTGACGTTGAGAGGCATGGGTTTTCTGGCGAGGTTTCACGGCAAAGGGCAGTGGGGGTTTCTTAATCGTCAGGGATTGGGTGTGCGGGGTTTTTGGTGCTCGGGTGAGGATGGTGGTGTCAGAGGTGATAAGGGAGAGGAAGAAGAGATGATGAGGGTATGAGGTGGTCGACAGGGTCGGAGCTCCGGCTAGGCAGGGTGTGCAAGCGAGGCTGCGGGTTGGGTTGCAGGTGATGGTAGTGATGCAGGGAAGAGTGGAGAGAGGGAGGTGAGGAGGTGGTGGTTGTGGTGTCGGCGACGAGGGAGGGTGGAGGTGGCAACGACGCGAGGGAAGAGGCGAGGCTAGGGTTAGGGTTTCTCGCGAAGGCTTCGCGACGAAGATGGGAGCGAAAAAGGAGGGGGAGGTAAGAATAGGGAAAGGGGGTCCCGGGATCCTTTAGGATAGTTAATATATATAAAGAAAGAGAGAGAGCTGTGAGATCCCTTTTAATTTCAAACGTAAATTTAATATATATAATATAAAGAGGGGAAATCTGTAGGTTAGGATTTGAGTTTTAAAAGAATATTTAAAACTTAAAATCTATAAACAAATATATAGTTTAACAATGAAATATTATATGAGTATAATATTAAATATGTTTGAGATTTTGGCTAATGCAAAAATAGTCCAAAACACGTCCGGGTCGGGTCTAAAATTATGATTTGAAAATACGGATAATATGCGTGTCAACCAAAACCAAAATAAGATATCCGGGTAACGAAAATGCATACCCCCAAGAACGGATACACGTAGCGTGCACGTAGCTATCCAAACGAGTCCGTTTCACTAAACGGGACGAGAACACGACGTACGGATGCCACCACAGAGTTAGGGGTATGATGCAGGCCATTCTAGATATTTTTAAAATATATTATTTGATTATAAATGTATTATTAAAAAAATGCAGATGCCAGATATAATGCAGATATACAGGATACACAACACGAAAGTACACGGATCCTCATAACTAGCCGGGATAAATCACAAACAGGAATCAAGACGGGTTTCAAGCATGCGGATTGGGTCGGATACCAAGCACAGAAGCCAAACACTATCCGTACCCAAAACGAATAAAATCTAGAAATAGCCACAAATAAATAAAATAATCAACTCGAACATGGTATAACTGAACTAGGGTGTTACATTATACCCAACTACAAAAAGGATTTCGTCCTCGAAATTCCCGGAACAAGAAAAGATAAGTAAACATGAAACTAAGAGAAGAGGTGTGGAAATTTCTGTCGAATCTCGTCTTCTCGTTCCCAAGTCGATTCTCCGTGTGAGCGATTCCCCCATGAAACAAGTACTAGAGGAATAATCTTATTCTTGAGGACCTTTTCTCTTCAATCAATAATCGACATCGGTCGTTTCTCATAAGTCAAATCTGCCTTACAATCAGCTCTGAATGATCTAGCACGTGCGTCTCATCTCGAACATACTTACGAAGTTGAGATATATGAAACACGTCATGATCACTCGCCAAACATGGTGGTAATGCCAATCGATAGGCTACTCTCCAACACGCTCAATAATCTCGAAAGGCCCCACGAATCGAAGACTAAGCTTACCTCGACTCCCAAAATGAATCACTGCTCTAGTCGATGATATCTTCAAGAATACAAGATCGCCAACAGCGAACTCTAGAGGTCTTCTCGATGTATCGGCCCAACTCTTCTGTCGATCTTGTGCTGCCTTCATGTGATTCCGGATAGTATTAACCTTCTCCACAGTTTGCACGATAAGATCCGGTCCCAACAATCTTCGTTCTCCAATATCATCCCAACAAACAGGTGAGCGGCACTTGCGACCATATAAAGTTTCAAATGGAGCCATCTGAATAGTCGCCCGAAAGCTATTATTATATAAAAACTCCACCAAGTGTAGATGATCCTCCCATGAACCCTTGAAGTCCAACATGCAAGCTCGCAACATATCTTCAAGAGTTTGGATCGTTCTTTCTGACTGGCCATCTGTATGAGGATGATACGCGGTACAAAACTTCAATCGTGTCCCCAAACTTTCCTGTAAGCTCCTCCGGAAGTGCGACAAGAATCGGGTATCACGATCGGAAACGATACTCACAGGTACTCCATGCAATCTCACAATCTCCTGCATGTACCATCCTGCTAACACTTCCGTCAACTGACCAACTCGAAACGGAATGAAATGAGCGGCCTTGGTCAATCGATCAACAATCACCCAAACTGCATTGTTGCCCTTTGGACTCCGCGGTAAAGCTGTCATGATATCCATGGTTATATGTTCCCACTTCCACTGAGAAATCGAAAGTGGTTGCAATAAACCAGCTACCCTTTGATATTCAGCCTTAACTTGCTGACACACTAAGCACTTCGCTAAAAAGCGAGCAATCTCCCTTTTCATGCCTTCCCACCAGAAATGCTGTTGTAAATCATGGTACATCTTCGTGCCTCCTGGATGTACGGAATATGCGGAACTGTGCACCTCCTTCATAACTTCTTCGCGAATATCTCCCTTCAGCACACACAAACGGCTACCATAACGCAACAAACCATCTTCACGAATCAACAAGTCCGTTCGAAGTCCCGCTTCTACCTGCTCTCGAAACTTCTACAATCTTGGATCGTACGACTGCGATGCTTTAATATTATCGATCAACGACGACTATACTTGCAGCTGCATCAACTGTCCTGAAGAATGGGGTAACACGATCTCCAACTTGAATCTCCGAAAATCCTTGATAAGCTCCTTCTGTGCAATCAACATTCAAATTGCTGGTAACCGACTAAGCGCATCCGGCACTACATTAATTTTTCCCGGATGGTACTTGAGATCAAGATCATAGTCAGCCATTAGCTCCAACCATCTACACTGTCTCATGTTAAGCTCTTTCTGCGTGAACACATACTTTAGGCATTTGTGATCGGTGAATATTTCGACTCTTTCGCCAAATAAGTAGTGTCTCCAAATCTTCAAGGCGAAAATAACTAATGCCAGCTTCAAATCATGAGTTGGGTAATTCTTCTCATGGGTCTTCAACTGTCTCGATGCGTAGGTTATAACCTTCCCATGCTGCATAAGAACACATCCCAAGCCTTTCCCAGATGCGTCGCTGTGAATAACCAATCCTCCGAAACCGTCTGGCATGGTCAAAATAGGAGTGGTTGTCAATCTTTACTTCAACACCTTAAAAGCTGACGCACATCTTTCCGTCCAAACGAATGGCACTTCCTTCCACGTAAGCTTGGTCAAAGGCTCAGCCAAACGAGCAAAATTCTCCACGAACCTTCTATAATATCCAGCAAGCCCAAGAAAACTTCTGATCTCCGCCACGCTTTTCGGAATCGGCCAATCTTGAACTGCTACAATCTTTTCAGGATCAACAGTGATTCCATCTCCGGATACGATATGCCCCAAAAACTTCACTTCTTCGAGCCAAAACTCACACTTGCTCATCTTTGCATACAGTCTTTCTTGCCTCAACATTTGCAGTGCAATCTTTTAGTGTTCTGCATGCTCTTCTAGGCTCCTCGAGTAAACCAGAATATCATCGATAAACACCACAATAAATTGGTCCAAAAATGGTGAAAAGATTCGGTTCATCAAGTCCATAAATATCAACGGTGCGTTTATGACTCCGAATGGCATCACTAAATACTCGTAATGTCCATATCGAGTTCGGAACACAGTCTTGCAAATATCCTCTGATTTAACTCGGACCTGATGATATCCGGATCGCAAATCTAGTTTTGAGAATACCCTCGCGTCACTGAGTTGCTCGAATAATTTGCCAATGCGAGGGATCGGGTACTTGTTCTTAATAGTCACCCGGTTTAATTCTCGATAGTCGATGCACATCCTCCTTGTGCCATCTTTCTTCTTGACTAGAAGAACTGGAGCTCCTCAGGATAAATTGCTGCTGTGAATCCAACTCTTCTCTAGCAATTCGGTAACCTGCTTCTTCACTTCTTCTAACTCCGCTGGTGTCATCCGATAATACGCCTTTGAAATTGGCGCTGCACCAGGAAAAAGATCGATCGCGAACTCCACATCTCATTTTGGCGGTAAACCTGAGATATCCTCGAACACGTCCATGAACTTTCGAACTACAGCTGGCGCTTCCTCCTTATCAACTTCCATCGACACAAGAACGGTGCTTGCCGGCCTAGCCCTAAACTCGACTTGCTCGACAGAACTGCTACCTCCAACAAAAACAAACTCCGGATGTCCAGGAATCTGGAAAATCACTTTCTTTACCCTACAATCTGTTTCCCCCAATCAGAGCAAAGCTCTGTTCAAATTTTGAAATTTGAAATGAAGCAGCGCTTCATAAAAGCGCCAGCGCTAAAGAGTCAAAGACTCTGATGAAGTGCTCACGTGCAAAGCACGAGAGCGCCAGCGCAAGGAGCGCCAGCGCAAAGAGTCAAAGACTTTGATGCAGCGCTCACGTGCAAAGCACGAGAGCGCTAGCGCTAAGTGCACTAGCACCCAGAGTCAAAGACTCTGATGCAGCGCTCACGTGCAAAGCACGAGAGCGCTAGCGCTGGAACTAAATATTCCCCACCCTTGGATCAAAGATCCAACAAAGATGACTAAAAATCATCAGATTACCTCTGAAAATTAGAGCACCATTGGATCAAAGATCCAATGGTGATTAAAAATTACCAAGATACAGAATAAGTTCTGTATGGCAAAAGATTTTTCCAATCTTGTTAAAAACAAGAAGATTGCTTTCTGTAAAATAGAAGCCCTTGGATCAAAAATCCAACAGTGGGAAACATTCCCAAATCAATTAGAGAAAAGATCTCTTCAATTGATTCAACAAAATAGCCTCCCCTATATAAAGGACCGAAGACTTCAAGTCTTGAAGAGAGGAACCCCCCCCCCCACACACACACACACAAACTTTGAGAAATTTCAAAAAGAAGAGCAAGCTCTCGGAAGAAGAATTTCTTCAAGGTAAATAAAATAAAGAGATAAAATCATCTCGTAAAAAGAAGAAGAACCTAATTCTTCTTCAAGATCATAGATCTATAAGACAGATGTCTTTTACAAAAAGAGATCATAGTATCTCATCATAAAAGGAGAGGAGAAAAGAACTTAATTTTTCTTGGATCACAGATCCACAAAGACAAAGTCTTTCATAAAAACAGTAGTAAAATCTCCTATTAAAAGAAGAACTTTGTTCTTAAACCTACGAGACAAAGTCTCTTATAAACGAGAATTTAATTCTCAGAGCACAGAACTGATCAAAGTTGCCTAAAAAGAGCCTTAGCGCTCCAATTAAAAAGAAGCGTCTCAGCGCTCCAAGACTGGCACACAGCACCGCAGCGCTCCTAGCGCTCCAATTTAAAGAAGCGCCCAGCGCTTCAAGGTTGGTGCTCAGCGCCAAGCGCACCACGTGCTCCTCACATATGCGCTATTTCATAAAGAGCGCTCTGCACTCATTGGTTGGCGCTCAGCGCCAAGCGCACCACGTGCTCCTCACGTATGCGCTATTTCATAAAGAGCGCTCTGCACTCATTGACTGGCGCTCAGGGCCAAGCGCACCATGTGCTCCTCACATGTGTGCTATTTCATAAAGAGCGCTCTGCACTCATTGGTTGGTGCTCAGCGCCAAGCGCACCACGTACTCCTCACGTGTGCGCTATTTCATAAAGAGCACTCTGCACTCATTATCTGGCGCTCAGTGCCAAGCGCGCAACGTGCTCCTCACGTGTGCGCTATTTCATAAAGAGCGCTCTGCACTCATTGACTGGCGCGCGCCACGTGCTCCTCGCGTGTGTGCTATTTCATAAGAAGCGCATCAGCGCTCTAAGTCTGGCGCTCAGCGCCAAGCGCATCACGTGCTCCTCATGTGTGCGCTATCTCACAGGAAGTGCCTTAGCGCTCTAAATCTGGCACTCAGCGCCAAGCACGCCACGTTCTCCTCACGTGTGCGCTGAGGAAACACAAAGTGTTCTTTAAATAAAAGCCCCAGAGCTATGATGAGTGCTCAACACTCAATAAAAGACAAAAAGAGTTGTCAGAACCTAAACCAATGCTCGGCATTGTTAAATGTTCAACATTTTAATTGAGTGGGCCGAGCCAAAGTTGGCCACAGACCCCTAATTTAGATTAATTGAGCCCATATGCTCATAAATCTTTTTAATAGATCTTAGTCCCAAACTTGACTACAGATCTCCCAACCAATATTGGTTCAAGGGTACATCTCTTCGTACATCTGATATATATCGTTGTAATTCTTCAACGTCTTCAGAAAGACGGAGGGTCCCAATAACCAATAACTTTTGGTGCATCCCCAAACGGTTAAACCAAAACCAGACTATGATTTCTTTAAACCTTACAGACTATAATGTCTTTAAACCTTACAGACTACGATGTCTTTAAACCAGACTATGATGTCTTTAAACTTTATAGACTATGATGTCTTTAAACTCTATGGACTATGATGTCCTTAAACTTATGGACCGCAATGTCCCTAAACTAAAACAATAGAGTCCAAATGCTCTTTTGTTAGATCTAAATGATCATGTTAAGTAGATCTTAGTCTAAAATTAGACTAACGTATCCTTAACAAACGTTTAAGTTGATCTTAGTCTCAAATGAGATTAATGATCCTTAAACCCAACCCAAAACCAAATCTAAGAAATTACGGATTTGGACTAATCCACGCCCTACGGGCGAAAACATAAATTAGTCTCCGTATACAATCCATGGGCAACCAAAAATAAAACAAACATACACGACACGAAGTGACCATCTGGAGAAGGAGAAAGTGGTTACCGCGATACGGTAGCGTAATTAACTGCAGGGGCTTGCGCCTGCAGGGAAGAGTGTCTACACAATCAAAAAACCCTCAAATGAGGGGGAATCTGACGAAATCTTCTACAACGGCCGCATCTGTCTAAACCTCCGATACACGGTGCCATAAATCAACTTGGAATTTTCGGAGAGGTGGACGGATAAAACCCAAATAGCATCTGCCCCCCAAAATTCAGGCCGGACGTCCCAACGTCCCGGTCGCGTCTTTCGGCGGCGAACAGATTCTGGCACACCCTGTGGGACCTTTTCCTCTTTCCACTCCACACTTCGTGTGTCGTGTTTCGCAAACGAATCGTGGTTTGCTATGGTTGCCCCTGAATTCGAGGTACTAAGATTTGGTGTCTTGCTCCGTGCAGAAAACAGAAGATCAATGGCTTTCAACTGCAACAACGGCAATAACTCCCACTCCGTCCTTGCCGGAGGAGTGGCCTATGGGCCTCAAGCGGCCTCCGTTTTCACGATACCCATGGAACAAGTGACGCAAGACACCACTGGGCTGTTCTTTGGGACTATGCTCCCATCCATAAACTTCAACGCCTCACTACCGTCGCAAGAAGCTCCGAAGAAGTCGGTCTTCGATTGGCTTGCAACTATCGCGGCCCCTCTCAACGGGTCGCCCAAATCCAACACCTCAGTCTTTAACAGACTGGGCCAAAGCTCCCATGAGCCCATGAAGAAGCCCGCATTACCTGAAGGGGCTATCCCGAAATGGATAGCCATCCCTGTTCCAGTAAATGAAATCGCCGGAGAGGCTTCTCCTGCTAAGGGGTCTGTCTTCACAAGACTGGCTGTGCCAACTCCCGCTCCAGGCGAAGTCACCAAAGCCGCTACCCCTGCTCGAAAGTCTGCCTTCGACAGGTTGACCAACCGGTCTCAACAGACGTCAGTCTTTGATAGGATAGCACCAGCAGCAACCCTTCACCAAAACAGGGGCATGATGAAGCCACCCCCATAGCTGAGCCAGTACCATCTGCTCGACACGCTCGACGTCGCCACTGGCGCCGAGTAAGGAAAGCTGGGAGAAATTCCCCATCTGGATTTACCCCGCCGGCTCCGACGGTGGAAGTCGACGCTGCTGTTCCAACTGGGAACAGCTTTGAACCACTCAGGAGGGTCCACAAGAACTCTCCGACGGCCGTGCTGAAAAGATCTCCTCCACCTGTGGAGAATGCTGCAAAGACAAAGCTGGAGCAGCTCCCTCAGCGGCTGTCCTCTAAAATTCATAAGGTCTGGCGACGGGTTCAAGACTCGGTGATCAACCAAGACTACTCCCGCCGACCGAAGAAGATGAAAGTTCGGCAAGAGAAGGACCACCTTGTCGTACAACATAAGGTGTCGTTTACTTGGATGCCCGCTGCAATGGCCCCCTCAACTTCGACCACTTATAAAAGAAGAAGGCCGGAGAAAATCCCTGTGTCTGTAACGAATCTAAAGGGCACTAAACCTAAACACCCCAAATCTGGGGGCATGGTGGTGCACACTGTTTATATGGCATCCGGGAAAGAGGATAGCTATATTTCCACGGGCCATCGACTTCTCACCAAATCAATGACAAAGGCTCAGGAGCAATAACAGTAAAAACTCCAGAAGATGCTAACACAGATGGCCGCACTCACTGGGCCAAAAGAAAGCCCGGAGACGTCGTCAGAGCAGTGTCAAGAACAGGAAACTGATGCTGAGTTCCTCCGCAGAATCCTCGAGAAGAGAGACAGGGAGGCCGCGGAACAAGCGACCAACATAAAAAAAATGGCACTTTTATTTGGATCAACCAAGACTCGGTGATCAAGACTCGGTGATCAACCAAGACTACTCCCGCCGACCGAAGAAGATGAAAGTTCGGCAAGAGAAGGACCACCTTGTCGTACAACATAAGGTGTCGTTTACTTGGATGCCCGCTGCAATGGCCCCCTCAACTTCGACCACTTACAAAAGACGAAGGCCGGAGAAAATCCCTGTGTCTGTAATGAATCTAAAGGGCACTAAACCTAAACACCCCAAATCTGGGGGCATGGTGGTGCACACTGTTTATATGGTATCCGGGAAAGAGGATAGATGTATTTCCACGGGCCATCGACTTCTCACCAAATCAATGACAAAGGCTCAGGAGCAATAACAGCAAAAACTCCAGAAGATGCTAACACAGATGGCCACACTCACTGGGCCAAAAGAAAGCCCGGAGACGTCGTCAGAGCAGTGTCAAGAACAGGAAACTGATGCTGAGTTCCTCCGCAGAATCCTCGAGAAGAGAGACAGGGAGGCCGCGGAACAAGCGTCCAACATAAAAAAAATAGCACTTTTATTCCAAGATATGGTCAGGATGATGATACAGCCGGATCCTCCAGCTGAAGACCCCCCGATTATCCTTGAAGACGACAGAGGGGAGATATCGAACCCTCTTCCGGCTCTATCAGCAGCTAAAGAGGAGACCATCTCCAAAGCCGTCCTGGATGACTATATCGCTCAACAGATACGAGCTCATCAGGCGAGCAAAGTGGCCGGCCAAATTGTTAAGACTGGACGACCCTATCCGGGTTGGTACGACCAAATAAAGTACCCGCCAGGGTATACGATCCCTAAATTTCATGTATATAAGGGGACAGGGAATCCACATCAGCATGTGGCTCAATTCAGGGCTCTGTGCGGCAACACCGGAGGTGACGATAAGCTACTGCTTTGCCAATTCGTTGGCAGCTTATCGGAGATAGCATTCGAGTGGTATTCCGAACTCCCGAATGACTCTGTCAAGATATTTGCAGAAATGGAGCTACTGTTTACACAGAGATTCGTAAGCGCTAGCGAACGTACCCTGATCACCACACTAATTAACGCCAGGGTGAAGCCAGGCGAAACATGGGTTCAGTACGCAATACGGTGGCGGAACCTATGGTCAAAGTGCGAACAGCGCATAGAGGAAGCTCCTGCAGTGGGCATGTTTGTGGAACTCTTGATCCGCATGCGACCATATCCCAGTTCATGATGTTTTTCAAGCCGACTACCTTCCAGGCCTTGATTGACAAACTGGCTCAAATGGATCAGATGGGTCATAGACCGTCTTCCTTGAAAATGGAGCCTCGAAACGAAAAGGGGAAGGGGAAAGCGACCTTCATCGCCAATGCTCAACAGCAGCCTAGTGGTCCAAAACCAGCTGATTGCCAAAATGATAGACAGCGATCCCTTGGAGAAAAGATGAGACGCCCTTACTCGTTCCCTCGGGATAAGACGAAGAGGTTATTCGAGCTAGCGCTGCGCAACAGGTTCATCACTCTGCCGGAGCCAAGATGCCCAACGCAACCAGACGACGTTAACAATCCTAATTACCGCCCTTACCACCGAATATTGGGTCATCCAATCGAAAATTGTTACATCTTCAAAAGTTGGATCGAAGATCAGTACCAACAGGGCAAGTTCGCGTTATCCGAAAACTGGAAGGTGAACCCGCCACAACCTCACGCTCCTAAAAAGGTGGACATGCCGGGGGCATCATGCTCATTTATAGAGGAAGCCCCATGGGAGATGGCCCTTTCAGCTAAGACTAAAAGAATACTGAAGGACCTTCAAACATGTCCGGCGATCAGGTGGAAGAGCCCGCTGGAGCCCGAGATTATTGAGAGGATGCTAAAACCATGCCCAACATGAGAGTTAATAGCGATGGGCAAAACACTCAGTCCCAGCCGTCGAAGTCTTCGAAAAAGAAGAAGAAGACCAAAAAGCCCGCACAGTCTGACGACAAACGTACGGACCTGCAAAAGCATATTGACGCGTTGGAAGAATATAACCAGAATGCGCGAACCCCAGTCACACTCCAAGAGTTTCTCAGCCATATCCTTGAGGGCGGAGATGATGACAATGACGAGGGAGACGATTCTTCAGAAGGGCCTGAAGACTATGTGGCGAGCTGCCACATGATCTCTCACTCGATAAATGGCAAAGAAGCTTCTGATGCAGAGAAATTGGGGAAGATCCCGAACCAGAACTCCTAGAACCGTCAGATGAGATGATTGACGTATTCCTGAACGAGGCGCTTCAGAAAAGCAAAGCTGGCTGAGAGCGTGAAATCGCCATATACGAAAAATCCAAATGTCGGCGACTGAACGAAAGGATTGAAATACCCCAACCGGATAGAAGCACTTCTGTCGCCGGCAAAAGCAGGTTCAAGACAAGGAAGCAGTCCGCTAAAGCCCTGTCGATTGGAATGAAGTTGCCACCTTCCAAAGAAGATACTTCAGAAAATACGTTCCCCGACGAAGTAGATGCACATCCAAGATTCTGCTTGTACCATCGGAGGATCACGCACCCTACCGAAGAGTGCAATGCCTTTAAAAATTGGTAGCAGGGATACGTTGCTCATCGGCAGCAGTTCAAGCGGATGAAGCGCAAAACGCATCGAGAGCAGAAGAGCGCGATAGATGAGCGCAAAAGAACTGCCGGCAACTGTCACATGGTTAATAGCAAGGGATCGCTAGTTCTCACCTTCGGGAGTGATTCTGATGAAGAACTAGCCCTCGGCCCTTTCTTTAAGGAATCCATCTCTAAAACAGAAGAAACGAAGACCTGAGAAAAGATTCAACTACGTAATCGCATGTTACCCGAAAAGAATCTCGGACCCACAAATAAGGGATCGAACAGAAAAGATAAGGGGAAGGAAAAAGTCCCTGAAGATATTACCCTCGATGATCAAGTCGTCAAAGAGTTGGCAGCCAAGGACCCGCCCAAGAAAAACAAGGTGGATTACAACGTTCTGGCACACTTGAGGAAGATACCCTCACAGCTAAGCATTCTCGATGCCCTTCTTCTATATAAAGATGCGAGAGATTCGTTGATCAAGGCGTTACAGGACCCTGAGCAGTTTCAAGCCTTCCTTGCCCAAGAAAAGATGAAGGACGAGCTGGAAGAAGTGTACACAGCCGACATCACCTTCAGTGACGAGGACCTCCTCCTCGGGACATGCAAGCATAACCGTCCCCTCTATGTCTCCGGGTATTGTCATGACATCAAGATAGGGAAGATCCTAATTGACAACGGGTCCTCTGTCAACCTCCTAAATGTAAGGGTGTTAAAAGAAATCTGCATGAGCGTTCAACACCTCGCTCGGGATAAAATCATGATCTCCGGGTTCGACTCCCAGTCATCATGGACGCTCGGGTCTGTGATACTGACTTTACGCTTTAGGCTGCTCGTCACTGACATCAAGTATCATGTCATTGACGCCAAGACCTGCTACAACGCTTTGCTCGGTAGGCCTTGGTTACACGAATACAACATCATCTCTTCTACACAACATCAATGTATGAAGTATTTCAAGGATGGTCTCGAGTATACCATGACAGGGGAGCTGAACCCATTCTCCGTGAATGAAATCCGAAAGTACGAAGATGCAAACTACTTCTTGCCAAACTTTGAAGACACGGAAAGATGCCATAAGCCGGAGAATAAGCAGAAAGCTATCACCATTATTCCGATCTTTGGGAGCGATACCGAAGAGGAGGAAGAGATAGTTTATTCAAGACCGCCCCAATGCAACAAGACGGGACCATCCACCCCTATTCTGGTCTTCAGCAGCGACTCTGAAGATGAGGTTAATGCAGTATTTTCTGTTCCGCCATCAATACAAGCCATGACAGGCGACGAACGAAGTTTGCAAATCGCTATGGTTCCACGGCAGCATTACAAAGAACTCGACGCACTTGATACCTATAGTATGCAAGAACTGCAGACGCTCTATGTTCCTCCCAGGCGAAGAGGTGAAAAGGCGATCCTATTCTACCAATCCACGGAGACTAAAGTCAAAAGAGAAGTCTGGCATTGTGTCGATCCTGCACTCGATAGGCTCCAACCCATTCGTCTGCCCAGATACTACACGGAAGGATTAAAAAGGCTGTTGAGGCGCTAAGGCATACCCTTCAAACAGACTGCTCGACAGGCTCAGTTCTACAACAGGATCTGGAACGTCCCTGGAACTCAGAAAAATTGCCCAACGGGAGAATGGAAACGATCGGGCTTGGATATGTTCAATCCAAGAAATGGGAGCGATTCTATGGCGGCTACGTTATACATGACTTTAATGAAGAAGGAGATGCTCTGTTAGAAGACGCTGCAATTGAACCAAAATGAGGTCCCGCCATGAAAGTGCCAAGTCCTTCATTCGAAGAACATATGGACAAGCTAATAAGGGAAGAAGGTCAAAAGGTCCGGGATGACCATAGCCGCGAAATGGACATTTACGAGAAAGATAGGACGCAGCGCCTCCTTCAGCAGGCTACGGAGAATGATGATACTCTTCGTCGCCAGCCCGTCATACAAAAGACCCGACACAGAGGTAGAAACAAGATAAAGAACGGTAAAAACGTTCGACAGCGGCAAAGCGGGTCTAAGAAGCCACGCGATTGAGAATTGAGCAGCCGGGATCCGTCTCTTATAAAGAAGATGGGTCGAGCATATTCTTTTCCCCAAGACAAGACAAGAAAGATATTCGATCTTGTCATGAAATATCAAATGATTACGCTCCCGGAGTCCAAACACCCCGAACAAGCAGACGAGGTCTCTCACCCAGATTATTGCTCCTATCACCGAGCGATAGGACATCCTCTCGAAGACTGCTTCACCTTCAAAAACTGAGTCGAGGACCAGTATCAGCAAGGCAGGTTCACTTTATCCAGCAGTTAGAGGGTAACCCCGCCACAGAAGTATGAACCGAAAGCCACATATGCAGCAAGAGTAGAGCCGGATCAACATCGGTCTTGGAAGCGATCTCGTACCTATCACGCGATAACGCTGTCAGGAGAAGGAGTACTTGAGGATATGGCTGACCTCCTCTGATGCTTCAAAAATGATGATGACGAGGTGATCTCAGAGTTTCCACCGGCGCCAAAAGAGCTGGAAGATGGGATACATACTACTGCAGATAACCTTAGAAAAATCGACTTGGGGACGGCAAACAACCCACGGCCGACGTTCGTCAGTGAGCTGTTGTCTGAAGAAAAGGTGGCTACGCTCAAAGACGTGCTCATGCAGTATAAAGACTGTTTCGCATGGAACTACTCCGAAATGCCGGGATTATATCCAGAAATCGCCGTGCACAAATTGGCGATATCTCTGGACGTCAAGCCAATCAAATAAGTGCCGAGAAGAATTCGGCTCAAACTTGAAATGAGCATCAACGCTGAGGTCATGAAGCTAATCGACTCCGGCTTCATCAAAGAGGTTCAATACCCTGACTAGATTGCCAACATCGTCCCAGTAATGAAGAAGAATGGGACGGTGTGCATCTGTGTAGATTTTCGGGACCTCAACAAAGCTTGCCCGAAGGATGACTTTCCTGTACCGGTTACCGAGCTGATAATAGATAACACGTCCACTCACGAAATCTTCTCCTTCATGGACGGTTCATCAGGGTACAATCAAATAAAGATGCATCCCGAAGACCAGAAGCATACCGCTTTCCGGACCCCTTTGGGCATATTCTGCTACAAAGTGATACCTTTCGGTCTGAAGAACGCTGGCGCCACCTATCAGAGGGCCATGACGAAGATTTTCGATGACCTCATACATGAAATCGTCGAATGCTATATCGATGACCTCATGGTGAAAAGCAAATCATATGAGGAACACTGGGAGCATTTGAAAATAGTGTTTCAGCGTCTTCGGAAATACAATCTGAAGATGAACCCTCTCGCGCATTTGGGGTTTCCTCGGGCAAATTCCTGGGATTCATCATCCGTCACCGGGGCATCGAAATAGATCCATCAAAGATCAAGGCGATTATGGAAATACCTCCACCAAGAACTCTCAAGCAACTGCGGTATCTCCAAGGAAAGCTCGCATATATCCGACGGTTCATAGCCAATCTCTCCAGCAAATGCTACCCCTACAGTCATTTAATGAAGAAGGGGACCCCTTTCGTCTGGGATCGTAAATGCCAGAGCGCACGAGACAAAATCAAGCAATACCTGTAGAATCCGCCAGTGCTGACCGCTCCGGTCAAGGGAAAACCTCTTATCATGTACACAACAGCCCTTGAAGGTTCTTTAGGCGCACTATGGGCACAGGAGAACGACCAAGGGAAAGAGAGGGCCCTCTACTATCTGAGTCGAGTTCTCCTGGGGGCAGAAAACAACTACTCCCCTATCGAAAAACATTGCCTGGCGTTAATCTTTGCTATAACGAAGCTTCGGCATTATGCTTTGGCGCATGAGGTCCATCTCATATCAAAGGTGGATCCTCTCAAATGTTTGATGTCAAGAGCCATACTAACGGGACGGCTCGCTAAATGGGCCCTCCTCTTAATGGAGTTCTCGATAATCTATCGACCCCTCAAAGCGGTGAAGGCCAAGCCATCGCCGACTTCCTCACCGAGCATCCAATACCTACTGATTCACCCCTAAATTGTGAATTGCCAGACGAGCACGCGTTTGACACGATCGACGGGGAGAGAGGAGAAAGTGATACCCGATGGGAACTCTACTTTGACAGGGTATATTCCATGAAGAAGCGAAAGCACAGCTCCCCCATAATCAAATCTGGGGTAAGCTTTATCTTCGTGACTTCGCAAGGAGGAATAATACGCTTTGCCTTTTTCCTAACAGAGCCAAGGACAAATAATTAAGTAAAATATGAAGTTTTGATAGCAGGTCTTGAGATCGCTGTCGACATGGGAATCGAAAACCTCCTTATATATGGAGACTCCCAGTTGGTCGTTAATCAAGTAAACGACGACTATCAAACGTGCAAACCGGAGTTGGTAAAGTACGGTGAGGGAGTGCAGCAACTGCTGACCCAAATCCCATCCTACATGCTGGAGAGCATACCGCACACGGAAAATAGCAAAGCTGATGCACTAGCCAAGCTCGCTAAAGAATTGGCTGATGAAAATCTCGATGACGTAAAGATCGTTGTGCAAAACCGTCGGGTTCTCGCACCGACAGAAATATCTCCGGAGTCATCTGAAGAAAAAGAAGCGACCAACCAAGCGGCCCTACAAATGAAAGACCAAGAAAAGGCCAAGGATTGGAGAGAAGTCTTTATAGACTACTTCAAATCTTGTCAAACACCTGAAGATGCGTCCTCAAGACATCAGCTCATGAAACGAGCTCTGTCTTTCGCCTTCGTTAATGATACTCTATATAAGAGATCGTTCGACTCTCTGTGAATAAGATGCCTAGGACCGGAAGAAGCAAGGAGAGTTGTCCAAGAAACTCACGACGGACTCTGTGGTTCTCATCAAGTCGGGCCGAAGATGAAGCCGAAGATCAAAAGGATAGGCTACTATTAGCCCACGATGATTCAGGACTGTCTCGAATACGCAAAGCAGTGCCACTCGTGCCAAATTCATGGAGATTTCATCCACCAGCATCCAAACCTGCTACACCCAACAGTGGCTAGCTGGTCGTTCGAAATGTGGGGAACCGACATAGTCGGGCCCATTGAACCAGCGTCATCCAGAGGACATCGGTTCATATTGGCGACAACCGATTATTTCTCTAAGTGGGCAGAAGCAGTACCGCTAAGAGAAGTGAAGACAGAGAATATCCTCCATTTCTTCAAGACACGCGTCATTTATCGGTTCGGCACTCTGCGACGGATTATTTCTGATAACAGACCAGCCTACAGAAGTCACAAAATCAGCCGCTTTGCACAGCAACATAATATAGACTGGAGATACTCTTCGGTCTATAATCCCCGAGCTAATGGTCTAACTGAGGTTTTCAACAAGACCTTGATGAAGATCATAAAGAAGACGGTGTCTCGAAATAAGAAGGACTGACACGAGAGACTGCATGAAGCACTTTGGGCGTATCGGACCACGTTCAAAATGGCCGCGAATACAACACCGTATGCATTAGTTTCGGCGCTGAAGCAGTACTTCTCTTAGAGATAGAGCTACCCTCTCTATGAGTGGCGGTCCATTACGAGCTAACAGACGAAGAGAATGCTCATCTTCGGCTTGAGGAGCTCGATGCCTTCGATGAAACTCGTCTTATGGCGCAGCAAAACTTAGAGGCTTACAAAGCAAAGATGACGCGCTCATACGAGAGATTGACTAGGCCGAGAACATTCCGCCAAGACGAACTTGTGCTAATGGTCAAGAGACCTATGATCCCAAATCGTGCCAAACGGGGAAAATTCGAGCAGAATTATGAGGGCCCGTACATCATAAACAAGGTCTACCAAGGTAGGGCTTACTTGCTCATGGATATGCATGGCGAAAGACCCTTCAGGCCAATAAACGGCCGATTCCTGAAAAAATACTACGCCTGACAAGTCAAGGCCTAGGTCAACGATAGATGACGACACCTATGTCCGCTCGCTATCTTCTCAAGCCCAAACTCTATAAGAAGAATCCGACGAAACCTCGCCTCGAAAACGTGCGACGGACCGTAATGTCCTTAAACTAATAATGGATCGTAATGTCCTTAAACTAGCAATGGACCGAAATGTCCTAAAATTAACGACTGACCAAAACGTCTGTAAACCACTATAAACCCGCAGCATCCTTGGGCTGACTCGTTAAAAAAAACGGTACGTCCACAAGCAAAACGGGCACGGATGAAAACCCGAAAAGGCTCCGTGAGTAAAAACAGTAAGGCTACCGGCGATGTTTATGAAAACCCGAAAGGGCGCAGACTCGTAAATAAAAAATAAAAAAAACGGTACGTCCACAAGCAAAATGGGCACGGATGAAAACCCGAAAGGGCTCCGTGAGTAAAAACAGCAGGGCTACCAGCGAGTTTGTGAAAACCCGAAAGGGCGCAATCTCGTTAAAAGATACTTGCAAGGTCCTCTCGACCTTGTAAGGAGAAAACTACCTGCATGAGATCCTTACGACTCACAAAAGAGCGATACACTTAGGAATCCTCACGATTCCTAAGGAGAAATTACACTTACGAGATCCTCACGACTCGTAAGGAGAACCCTCTTATGAGACCCTCACGGCTCATAAGATTCAAAAGCCTTAAGCTACAGGGATCTGAACCTGTTCTTAAGCCATCACCTTTCCCAGACTGCCCTACAAGCGGCTCAATATTGACCCTTGTATACGATCCACGGGCACAAATAAACGTCTCCCCTACCAAGTTCCCGCCAATGGCACAAAATTTTCCCGCTTGGTGAACAACACTTGTAAGTCCTCTCGACTTATAAGGAGAAAATGCTCTTATGAGATCCTTACGACTTATAAGAGAACACACACTTAAGAATCCTCACGATTCCTAAGGAGAAATCGCACCTATGAGATTGGCACGACTCGTAGGGAGAAATACCTTTATGAGACCCTTACGGCTCATGAAGTCAGAAGCCTTAGTCGACAGGATCCTAACCCTGTTTACTAAGCCACCTTTGTTCGACATCGACAAAGGCAAATGATGATTCGCTCCTAGCAATGTCCCAGTGGTAGCGATGTTGATGCCTAAAACGGTATCAAATTTCAAGTCCTTTCACGACAAATGATGATTCGCTCCTGGCAATATTCCAGTCGCAGCGATACCGATGCTAAGATTGTCATCAGGTTCCAAGTTAAATACTTGCAACAAAATTAGCAAGTAAAAGAAATGCATATGAAATAGCCGAAATGATGGGGCAACTCGCAATAAAAATCAGCGAGTAAAATATATGCATACAAAAATAGCCGAAATGATTGGGCAACTCGCAATAAAAAACAGCGAATAAAAAGAAAAAAAATAGCCGAAATGATTGGGCACCGCGAAAAATAGCCGAAATGATTGGACAATCGCGACTTTCGCGATATAAAAAGCTAAAATGATAGAGCATCGCGGAAAGAAATAAAAAAATGAAATGAAACTTTTTGCCCTACAGGCGAGTCCATACTGACCCTTGTATACAATCCATGGGTATAAACGAAAAGGGAACCACATGTCCCCCATCAGATCCTATCAAAAGGGAAAGTCAGATCTCAACAGCAACATCTGCATCCTAGAAGACCAACAACGGCGTTCCTCTTCCTGCCAGCAGAGCACGGACGCGGCATCACCAATCGGAGCGACGGCGAAGTCCCCGGTTCCAAGACTCTACGGTTCACGGACAACCTAGAGTCATCCCCGACACCGTAGAAAACGGAATACGTCATCTAATGACCCCGTCGCGGAAATACATCATCTAATGACCCCATCTCGGAAATACGTCAGCCAATGACCCCGGCACAGAAATACGCCAGCCAATGACCCCGTCGCGGAAATACGTCATCTAATGATCCCGTCTCGGAAATACGTCAGTCAATGACCCCGTCACGGAAATACGTCAGCAAATGACCCCGTCGCGGAAATACGTCAGCAAATGACCCCGTAGCGGAAATACATCAGCCAATGACCCCGTCGCGGAAATACATCATCCAATGACCCCGTCGTGGAAATACGTCATCCAATGACCCCGTCGCGGAAACACGTCAGCAAATGACCCCGTTACGGAAATACGTCAGCAAATGACCCCGTTACGGAAATACGTCAGCCAATGACTCCATCGTGGAAATACGTCAGCAAATGACCCCGTCGCAGAAATACGTCATCCAATGAGCCCGTCGCGGAAATACGTAAGCAAATGACCCCATCGCGGAAATACGTTAGCAAATGATCCCGTAGCGGAAATACGTCAGCAAATGACCCCGTTACGGAAATACGTCAGCCAATGACCCCATCGCGGAAATATGTCAACCAAATGACCTCTTCGTCATAGCAGTGCTTCGACTCGGAAAAAGGCCAACTCATCGATCACTTACAAGTCCTCTCGACTTGTAAGGGAGAAAATTTTCTTGTGAGATCCTTACGACTCTCAAGGGAAAGCACAATTAGGAGTCCTCATGACTCTTAAAGAAAAAATACACCTACGAGATCCTCACGACTCGTAGGGAGAAAAGTCTTTATGAGACCCTCACGGCTCATAAAATTGAAAAGTCTTAGGCAGCAGACCCGAACCTGTTTCCTAAGCCATTGCTACCTAAAATCGAGGTGCTGCTCAAGAGTACGTCAACTGTTCTGCGCCAAGTCAAAACAAAAAGGCATAACCTATGGACGTTAATCACATATTATACAAGGTAATAAGGAAAACATTTGATTTACATTCAATTTAGCGTCCGATGCGTACCCACTCATGTATGTGCGAAAAGGATAAAATAAACGCATGGAAAGGAAAAATTTGTTACTCATACCTCAGAAAATTCTTACATTGATGAAAATAGTAAACAAAAGTATCATTAAAATGTTTACAAGGGCAAAACATTGAATCAGGGACACGGATTAAGAAATTCAAAAGTAAGTCCGTCTAAAGTGTTTCTGGCCTTTCTGACCATTCTTGTGTGCATCTTCTCACGATCACAAGCGTCAGGATCTTCGCTGATATCCTCCACCCTCTGATAAGCAGCGATTATCGTCGTTTGCTGGAAAACTTGATGCAGAGTATCAATGAGATTATCTCGCCGTTTCTTCGAGATCAGGCCCGTCAGATACACTGAGTGCACCTTATCTTCAGCGTCATCCAGTGCATTAAGCGGCATGGCTCCATGAAATCCAGGAAGCGATTCCCAAATTGCTCCCACTATAATCTTCAAGAGAGTGGAGCGACGAGGGAGTAGTCGGCCGATGTGAGCATTGAAACGATTCATAATTTCGGCACATTGGGCGTTTATAAACTCCTGGTTTTGACAACGGCCCTGTACGCGAATGTCCTCTTAAGAAATGATTTCGTTAAGGCAGTACAGATGAGCGGCCATAGCACCTGAAAATGAAAATCAGTGAGAGTTTAGCGAACAGATTGATCAAGACACGGGGATTTAGACAACTCTTGATATCCGCATGAAGAAAAACAAGTGCTGACTAAAACACCCAACAGATTCAAATTTGTCATTAAACAAGGAAATCCTAAAAGGATTCTTATTTAATGAGCACCCCTTGGGCCAAGGAGTAAATCTCCCTTGAGAGCAGTGCTCTGCAAAAGATATGACATCTGTCATAATTAATCATGAAGGGAATAAAATCGCCCCCTAAATTTCTAAAGAGCAATGCTCTGTGAAGAAGATGGAATAATCCATCGAAAACCCTAAAAACAAGGCTTTCTACAGAAGTAAAAACTTCAGGATTTTTAAGATTTGCAAAACGAACTCTGAGAGTTCTTCGTTAATGGGTTAAAAGAACCCTAAAAAGGGTTTCTTTTTCTGTTCCATGATCTAGAGAGAGAAAAGCTCTGTTCTTAATTAACGGGTAAAGAAAACCTAAAAGTCTTTAAAAGATTTATGATCTAAGTAGAGTAAAGCTCTGTTAATGGGTTCAAATCTTACCAAAAATTTGACAGAGTTCTGTCGATAAGAAAGTTCTTAAAACAAAGAGCTATGCTCTGAAAGAGAATTAATTCTCAGAAAAACAAGAAAGAAGATGAACAGAGGTCATCTTAAGAGCCAAAGGCCCTATTTATAGGCACTGAGAGCCGTTTCAACTTCTAAGTTGATCTAATGGCGCAGATGCTGCCACCGCTGCACTCACGTGTAAGCCACGTGAGCGCAACGGTGGGGGGCATTTGTTCCCCCAATCAGAGCAAAGCTCTGTTTAAATTTTGAAATTTGAAATGAAGCAGCGCTTCATAAATGCGCCAGCGCTAGAAGCGCCAGTGCTAAAGAGTCAAAGATTCTGATGAAGCGCTCATGTGCAAAGCACGAGAGCGCTCGCGCAAGCAGCGCTAGCGCTAGCAGCACCAGTGCTAAGAGTCAAAGACTCTGATGCAGCGCTCACGTGCAAAGCACGAGAGCACCAGCGCTGGAACTAAATGTTCCCCACCCTTTAATCAAAGATCCAACAAAAATGACTAAAAAACATCAGATTACCTTTGAAAATTAGAGCACCGTTGGATCAAAGATCTAATGGTGATTAAAAATTACCAAGATACAGAATAAGTTCTGTATAGGAAAAGATTTTCCCAATCTTGTTAAAAACAAGAAAATTGGTTTCTGTAAAACAGAAGCTCTTGGATCAAAGATCCAACAGTGGGAAACATTCCCAAATCAATTAGAGAAAAGGTCTTTTCAACTGATTCAACAAAACAGCCTCCCCTATATAAAGGACTGAAGACTTCAAGCCTTGAAAAGAGAAACCCCCCCACAAAATTTGAGAAATTTCAAAAAGAAGAGCAAACTCTCGGAAGAAGAATTTCTTCAAGGTAAATAAAACAAAAAGATAAATTCATCTCGTAAAAAGAAGAACATAATTCTTCTTCAAGATCGTAGATCTATAAAACAGATGTCTTTCACAAAAAGAGATATAGCATCTCATCATAAAAGGGGAGGAGAAAAGAACTTAATTTTCCTTGGATCACAGATCCACAAAGACAAGGTCTTTCATAAAAACAGAAGAGATTGTAAAATCTCCTATTAAAATAAGAACTTTGTTCTTAAACCCATGAGACAAAATCTCTTATAAACGAGAATTTAATTCTCAGAGCGCAGAACTGATCAAAATTGCCTAAAAAGAGCCTTAACGCTCCAATTAAAAAGAAGCGCCTCAGCATTCTAAGACTGGCGCACAGCGCTCCTAGCGCTCCAATTTAAAGAAGCGCCCAGCGCTTAAAGGTTGGTGCTCAGCGCCAGGCGCACCACGTGCTCCCCACGTGTGCGCTATTTCATAAAGAGCACTCTGCACTCATTGGTTGGCACTCAGCGCCAAGCGCACCACGTGCTTCTCACGTGTGCGCTATTTCATAAAGAGCGCACTGCACTCATTGACAGGCGCCCAGCGCCAAGCGCACCATGTGCTCCTTACGTATGCGCTATTTCATAAAGAGCGCTCTGCACTCATTGGTTGGCGCTAGCGCCAAGCGCACCACGTACTCCTCACGTGTGCGCTATTTCATAAAGAGCGCTCTGCACTCATTGTCTAACGCTCAGCGCCACATGCTCCTCACATGTGCGCTATTTCATAAAGAGCGCTCTGCGCTCATTAACTGGCGCTCAGTGCCAAGCGCGCCACGTGCTCCTCACGTGTGCGCTATTTCATAAGAAGCGCATCAGCGCTCTAAGTCTGGCGCTCAGCACCAAGCGCGTCGCGTGCTCCTCACGTGTGCGCTGTCTCACAGGAAGTGCCTTAGCGCTCTAAATCTGGCGCTCAGCGCCAAGCGCGTCACGTGCTTCTCACGTGTGCGCTGAGGAAATACAAAGTGTTCTTTAAATAAAAGCTCCAGAGCTATGATGAATGCTCAACACTCAACAAAAGACAAAAAGGGTTGTCAGAACCTAAACCAATGCTCAGCATTATTAAATGTTCAACATTTTAATTGAGTGGTCCGAGCCTAAGTTGGCCACAGACCCCTAATTTAGATTAATTGATCCCATATGCTCATAAATCTTTTTAACAGATCTTAATCCCAAACTTGACTACAGATCTCCCAACCAATATTGGTTCAAGGGTACATCTCTTCGTACCTCTGATATATGTCGTTATAATTCTTCAACGTCTTAAGAGAGACGGAGGGTCCCAATAACTAATAACTTTTGGTGCATCTCCAAACGGTTAAACCAAAACCAGACTATGATGTCTTTAAACCTTACAGACTATGATGTCTTTAAACCTTACAGACTACGATGTCTTTAAACCAGACTATGAGTCTTTAAACTTTACAGACTATGTTGTCTTTAAACTCTATGGACTATGATGTCCTTAAACTTATGGACCGCAGTGTCCCTAAACTAAAACTATAGAGTCCAAATACTCTTTTGTTGGATCTAAATGATCCCGTAAAGTAGATCTTAGTCTAAAATTAGACTAATGTATCATTAACAAACGTTTAAGTTGATTTTAGTCTCAAATGAGATTAACGATCCTTAAACCCAACCCAAAACCAAATCTAAGAAAATACGGATTTGGACTAATCCACGCCCTACGGGCGACAACATAAATTAGTCTCCGTATACAATCCACGGGCAATCAAAAATAAAACAAATATACACGACACGAAGTGACCATCTGGAGAAGGAGAAAGTGGTTACCGCGATACGGTAGCGTAATTAACTGCAGGGGCTTGCGCCTGCAGGGAAGAGCATCCCCACAATCAAAAACCCCTCAAATGAGGGAGAATCTGACGAAGTCTGCTACAATGGCCGCATCCGTTTAAAACTCCGATACACGGTGCCATAAATTAACTTGGTATCTTTGGAGAGGTGGACGGATAAAACCCAAATAGCATCTGCCCCCCAAAATTTAAGCCAAACGTCCTAACGTCCCGGTCACGTCTTTCGGCGACGAACACAATCGATGTGAGCGTGGAAAGTGCCGAGAAATCCATTCCCAAGACGACGTCATAACTGCCAGTATCGATCACCAAGAAATCCGCGAATAACTCTCGTCCGCAGATAACAACTGAACAATCCTTGCACTCGCTACTAGATATGATCTTCATGTTCCCAGTGTATATGTCCCAACAACAAGACAGGGTTGCATAAGAAATCGAGTGTGCAGCAATAAACTTGGACGACATAAAACAATGGGATGCACCTGAATCGAATAATGCTAAAGCGGGAAAATCATAAACAAGTAGGATACCTGAAACGACTTCATCTGAAGCCAAGACACTGAAGAAGATTAGCACGATAAACAGGATTCAAGCTTGCTATAAAACATGAACTGGTAAGCAACGACACCGAGAGAAGCAAGGTAATATAACGACCATAAATCAAGAATAGGACTCCAAGTTACTTAAACAGAGTACTGCATTGTACCCATGCTGCAGTTCATAGGTACAATCACATAACTCCTTTCAAGTCGCTCAAATCCTAGTATCAGAATTAAAGGAATAAGACGGGAGGAACAATAAGGAATCAGGAGAATTCCCGGTTGAGATGCAAAGTCATCCATCTCGTCAAAAGAATGATAAGATTCAAGAATCACGAAAGCAATGTGGCAGGACATGCTCCTAAATACGTGTTTTCTGGTTAGCGCATTAGGTTCAATACCCAACTACAAAAAGAACCAAACCCGATTAACCTAAATCCTATGTCTCTGATACCAAACAAACCATGTCACCCCTCGCTTCCCAGAGTGCGCTAAGATCGGCACATGACAGAGCCAACCATGCTATCTGTGGTTAAGAAATATCCCTCCATAGTCACATTATGGCTGTCTATAAAATATCAAGAACAGGAAAAATATAAAACTATTTAATTCATGTCCATCTGCCAGAATAAACGAGTCAAGAAATATAAATATGCGGAAGCAATAAATCCAATAACCAATAATATCTGGAAAGTATGTCCCAAATACGGGCTCACATCAGGAAATGAAAGTACGGAAAGAAAACTAAACTAAACTAAACACTAACATGCTCCTCACTGTTCGGCCTGTCGGCTGAAATACTCCTGGTCAGCCTGCGACAAAGATAGAGGAACTGGGCCATGCAAAACCCAGACGTTAGTGCGTCATAATATCAAACAATAAAATATAATCAGGATACAACAAGATATGCAGGCGTGAAATATAAATAGTAACATGAATATAACCAGTAAACATGGATATGGAACAGTGAAATGTATACGTGCAGGTGAAGTGCAGTGAGTAATCTAAACTATACTACTGGGTTATCTATTCTAAAGTTTTCGAAATCAATTAATATAATCCTCATCGTAACCCATCAGTCTATGCCCCGTTCATTCCCCACGGGACCACGGTAACAGGATTATTCCGTAACACCCGGAAAAACGGCAAACAATATATTCCGTAACGCCCAGAAAAACGGCAAACAATATATTCCGTAACGCCTGGAAAAACGGCAAACAATATAATAGCCCTTTGAGTTACGTTCGGTTACATTCTTGATTTCCCCTTACCCCCGAGATTATGTGTTCAAGTCAGGTATTGCCAATCGATATCTAATGCCAACACAGAATCAAGCAGGTACATGTTTTGTCTAAATAGACAACAGGATATGTCCGTCGGGACAACAAGTCATGGTTGTGGGCAATAGTAACAGGATCAGGTATCATGTCAAGCAGTGGTGTATCAGGTCATGACAGGTAGTGCACAATGTATCAAATGGATGCCCAATAGTAAAATGTAGCTAGTATCGAAACACGGTAAAACACGGATGCACAAGTGTTTATCAGGAATCACATCTACAACTCCATGACTACGTAGGATGCACATTATCAAGCATAGGGTGCCAATGTAACAGTAATATGAAATAATATGATCTGGCATACAATTAGATGTATAATAAATGATACGAATATGAACGTGTATCGTAAAACAGTAAAACGGTAATATGGGATGCATAATGAAATAAACATGCAATATTTTTATTCATATGGATGTAAAATATGTATCATAGCATGTAGCAAGATAAATTTGCATGTAGCAAGATATGTAATAACTGTATGGATGCGAACGACTATCCGAAAATAGTAAAACAGTAACATGGATGTACAATGCAGTAAACATGTGATATTTTTATTCATATGGATGCAAATATAATAACATAGCATATAGAAAGATAAACTTGCATGCGACTATATATGTGATAAATGATACGGGTACGAACGGCTATCCGAAAACAGTAAAACAGTAACATGAATGTACAATGCAGTAAACATGTGATATTTTTATTCATATGGATGTAAAATATATATCATAGCATGTAGCAAAATAAACTTGCCTGATCGGATCTCACGACGGGGTGCATACGCCGCGTACGATATCGGTAAATGTTGTGATGCACACGCGAGAGTACAGAACTGAACTAAGCAAAGCAAGAACGTAACCACGCTGGCTGGGAACGTCTACTGGATTGCCCGGATCGTCGGCGACGAGCACAGCTCCGGCGATCACCGAGAAACGGAATCAAGAAAGTAAAGAGAAGAAAAGAAGAAGAAGAAGAAAGAGAAGGGGCTGTAGCTTGCAGGGTCCACTGGAGTTGTCTCGGGGTTCTGGAAAAGAGGTGAGGGGGTGACGTCGAGAAGCATGGGTTTTCCGGCGAGCTTTCACGGCAAAGGGAAGTGGGGGTTTCTTGATCGTCAGGGATTGGGTGTGTGGGGTTTTTGGTGCTCGGGTGAGGGTGGTGGTGTCAGAGGTGATAAGGGAGAGGAAGAGGTGATGATGAGGGTGTGAGGTGGTCGACTGGGTCGGAGCTCCGGCGAGGCGGGGTGTGCAGGCGAGGCTGTAGGTTGGGTTGCAGGTGGTGGTGGTGATGCAGGGAAGAGTGGAGAGAGGGAAGTGAGGAGGTGGTGGTTGTGGTGTCAGCGACGAGGGAGGGTGGAGGTGGCAACGGCAACGAGGGCAGAGGCGAGGCTAGGGTTAGGGTTTCTCGCGAAGGCTTCGCGACGAAGACGGGAGCGAAAAAGGAGGGGGAGGTGAGAATAGGGAGAGGGGGTCCCGGAATCCTTTAGGATAGTTAATATATATAAAGAAAGAAAGAGAGCTGTGAGATCCCTTTTTGATTTCAAACGTAAATTTAATATATATAATATAGAAAGGGGAAAATCTGTAGGTTAGGATTTGAGTTTTACAAGAATATTTAAAACTTAAAATCTATAAACGAATATATAGTTTAACAGTGAAATATTATATGAGTATAATATTAAATATATTTGAGATTTTGGCTAATCCAAAAATAGTTCAAAAACATGTCCGGGTCGGGTCTAAAATTATGATTTGAAAATACGGATAATATGCATGTCAACCAAAACCAAAATAGGATATCCGGGTAACGAAAATGCATACCCCCAAGAATGGATACACGTAGCTATCCAAACGAGTCCGTTTCAATGAACGGGACGAGAACACGACGTACGGATGCCACCACAGAGTTAGGGGTATGATGCAGGCCATTCTAGATATTTTTAAAATATATTATTTGATTATAAATGTATTATTAAAAAAATGCAGATGCCAGATATAATGCAGATATACAGGATATACAACACGAAAGTACACGGATCCTCATAACTAGCCGGGATAAATCACAAACAGGAATCAAGACGGATTTCGAGCATGCAGGTCGGGTCGGATACCAAGCACAGAAACCAAACACTATCCGTACCCAAAACGAATAAAATCAAGAAATAGCCACAAATAAATAAAATAATCAACTCGAACATGGTATAACTAAACTAGGGTGTTACACCATCGGTGCCATTAGATAATACGCCTTTGGAATCGGTACTGCTCCAGGAATAAGGTCGATCGCGAACTCCACATCTTGTTTTGGCGGTAAACCCGAGATGTTCTCGAACACATCCATAAACTCTCAAACTAGTGCCAGCGCTTCCTCCTTATCTGCTTCCACCGATGAAAGAACGACGCTTATCGGCCTAACCCTAAATTCGACTGGCCCAACAGATCTTCTACCTCCAGAAAATATAAACTCCGGATGTCCAGGAATCTGGAAAATCACTTTCTTTGCCCTACAATTGATGTGAGTATGGAAAGTGCCGAGAAAATCCATTCCCAAGACGACATCATAGCTGCCAGTGTCAATCACCAAGGAATCCGCGAATAACTCTCGTCCACAAATAACAATCGGACAATCCTTGCACTCGCTACTATATATAATCATCTCATTCCCAGTGTGTATATCCCAGCAACTAGACATGGCCGTGTATGGAATCAAGTGTGCAGTAATAAACTCGGACGACATAAAATAATGTGATGCGCCTGAATCGAATAATGCTACTGCGGGAAAATCATGAACAAGTAGGATACCTGAAACGATTTCATCTGAAGCCTTGGCCTCCTCGGCTGCTGTCAAAGTAAAGGCCTGTGCTTGATTAGGCCCTTGAGTAATCTGCTTCTGCGGTGGCTTCTGAGTATCATCCCTCAATCGTAGCTTTGACGGGCAAGTATTGACGGTATGGTTAGCCGATTTGCAAACAAGACAGAGTCCAAGGCTCCTTCGACGGTCTTTCTGTAGGTGTCCGAGTAGACGGCAGAAGTCACAAATCATGCTCCTTTTCTGATCGGATACGACGGGCTTCTTCATAGGTACAATGCCTCGTCTGTTCACCAGGATGCCTCTGCGTATAGGAGCTCGGTTTTGTGTAAACGCCGGCTTCCGTATTACGACGGCTTGTTGTTGCATACTCTTCGCTTTCACCGATAGGCTCTGCTGTTCCTTGACTGCCCTGAGAACCTGTGAGAAAGTGGTCAATCCCAGAGATATAATGTGTCTCTGGATTTCCACGTCCAAGCTGCGCATAAACCTTCGTACCCTATCTGCATTGTTGGCAACCAAAGGTCCTATGAATCAACTGAGTCGTGTCCACTCAGCCGCATGCGCATCAACGGATCCGCCGTTCCGCTTCAACCTAATAAACTTTTCTTCCATTTCTTCTCGAGAAGTTTGCGGAAAGAACTTTTCCAAGAAACTCTGTGAAAACGTTGTCCAACTGATCGGCTTAGGCAGACGGGTTTCCTCCATGAACCACCACTCGCGGGCATAATCCACCAGTTGGATGCGCACAATATCCACTCTCCTGTCATCTAGAATCTGCGCGGCGACGAACACATTCTCCGTGTCAACTAGCCACTGCTCCGCTGGCAACGGCTCCTCCAAACCAGTAAATGTGGGCAGACCAAGCCTTCTGAAATCCGCCACGGTACCCTCACGCTGTGCTGGCCTGGGTGCTACTACGTCTACGGACTGCTGGACTGTCCGCAGACCCTCCTGAAAAGCCTCGGCTTGCCGCTGATTTAGATTGGTTTGTCGCTTCTGGTTCTCCAGAATCCCACGTATAACTCCAAGCAATGCGGCGTTATCAACATGCCTCTGGTACGATCGCAAATCTTTATCCGCTATTCTGAAGCCAAGACACTGAAGAGGATTAGCACGATAAACAGAATTCAATAACAAGATAGTTATAGATTCAAGAATGGCAAGATAGTAATGTGGCAGGACATGTTCCTAATTACGGGTTTTCTGATTAGTGTATTGGGTTTAATACCTAACTACAAAAGTATCATACCCGATTAATCCTAAATCCTATATCTTTGATACCAAACAAACCCTGCCACGCCCCGCTTTCTAGAGTGCGCTAACTACGGCACGTGACAGAGCCAACCATGCTACCTGTGGCTAGAAAACATCGCTCCACAGTCACATTACGGCTGTCTATAGGATATCAAGAACAATAAAATATAAAATCTATCTAATACATGTCCATTTGCCAGAATAAAAGAGTCAAGAAAATGTATAAGCGGAAATGATAATAATATCTAATAAACAACATATGGAAATACGTCTCAATATGGGCTCACATCAAGAAATAAAAGCTGCGGAAAAACTAACTAAACACAATTCTCACTGCTCGGCTTGACGGCTAAAATACTCCTGTTCAGCCTGCGATAGAGATAGAGGAACTGGGCTATGGAAAACCCAGATATCGGTGCGTCATAATATCAAACAATAGTAATAACCAGAATGTAACCAGATATACAGGTATGAATATAAATCAACAACATGAATATAAACAGTGAGGTGTGTGTATGTATGTGAAGTGCGATGAGTAATCTAAACTATGCTACTGGGTTATCTACTCTAAAGTTTTTGAAATCAATTTAATGGAATCGTCGATGTAACTCAATAGTATCCTGTGCATGCCCGGGACCACGGTCGAGATTCTCGGGCTGAATCCGAGATGTGCCGTTAGGCAGTAAACAGATAACATGTACAGACGAATGATGTCAGCAGCAGCATCCCGAGGTTGGCCTAACCCGTAAAGACTGATCAGTATAAATATCGAACTGTCGAGTTACAAGTTAGGTTTCATTATTGATTTCTCCTTACTCCCAAGGTTATGTGTTCAAGTCAGGTATTGATAATATGAAACTAATGCCAACACAGGATCAAGCAGGTACAGGTTTTGTCTATGTAGACAATATGTTACGTCCGTCAAGACAACAAGTCAGGATTGTCGGCATTAGTAACAAGATCAAGTATCAAGTCAAGTAGTATATCAGGTCATGTCATGTGGTGTGTATGTATCAAATGGATACCCAATATAAAACTTTAAACGATATCGGGATCACGGTAAATAGTGCTGATATCAGGATGTATATGTGTTTATCTGTAATAACCTATATACGTATCCATGACTGTGTAAGATGCAACTAAACAACATGTTGCAATAATATAAATATAATATGATATAATGAGGTTCCGACATGCAACTCTCTGTATGGATGCGAGCGGGTATAAAAAACGATAAATCTATAACATTAGATGCATAACTAAAATACATGTATTATTTTTATTCATATGGATATAAATATAGTAGCATAGCATATAGCAAGATAAACTTGCCTGATCGGATCTTACGTTGGGGTACATACATCGCGTTCGACGTTGGGTAAACGTCGCGATGCACACACGTGCGTATAAGATCGAACTTGGATACTCAAAGACATGACCACGCTGGATGAGGACGACGACTGGGTTGCCCGGATCGTCGGCGACATGTACGGCTCTGGCGACGTCAAGAACAGAAAAGAAAAGAGAAAGAAAGAAGAAGAAAAGAAGAAGATGGGTTGTACTCTGGTGTTGGCTCTGGCTTTCTGGGACAGAGGAGAAAGAGAGGTGACGACGGGGGTCAGGGTGCTCTCCGGCGATGGGAGGTCTGGGTTGTCGGGTGTTGGGTGTCGGGGTTGTCGGGTGTGGGTGATGGTGGTGTCAGGGTTGGAGAGATAGGAGAGGAAAATGGAGTAGTAAGGGTGAAGTTGAGGTTGAGGTGGTGAGGTGACCGGCGGCGAGGTGAGAGTTAGAGACGGTGAAGGGTTTCTTGGGTTGCAGATGCAGGGATGGGTTCTCGAGGTCGTGGTCGTTGGGAAAAGAAGGAGAGAAGATGAGGTCGAGGGGATGATGATGAGGGCGAGGAGGTGATGAATGTGAGGTTGGGACGGTCGTGGGGAGGTCGGCGATGAGGGGATGACGCCGAGGTCAGGTCCTGGGTTCTTGGGTTTGGATCGTCGGGGTGAGGATGAGAGGAAAGAGTGGAGGCGGTGGAGGTTGTGAAGAAGATGAGGGTGAGGAGATGGTGAGAGGATGAAGGCGAGGGTGGTGACGGCGACGACGAGGGTGAGGCTAGGGTTAGGGCGTGGGTTTCTCACGGTAGAGGAGGCGGGGAAAGAGAAGAGAAGAGGAAGGGGGAAGAGAGAGTTAGGTTGTAAAGCATCTTTTAGATTTATAAAATTTATAGAATATATATAGAGGGGAGAGAGAGACTGAGGATTTATTAGGATTTAGAATATAAATATTATTATACGTATAAAATATATAACTGTTATATTATTGGTTTAGGAATATATTATAATATATATTATAGGATTTATAGCTAATATCAAATATACTCCGAAAAATACCCGAATGCTGTCTAAAAATCTAGTTTTAAAATACGGATAATATGCGTATCAACCAAAACCATAATGCGACATCTGGTTAGATAAAATGCATACCCCCAAGAATGGATACACGTAAAACACGTAGCGATCCAAACGAGTCCGATTCATTAAACGGGATAAGAACACGATGTCAGGATGCAGCCATAGGGTATGGGGTATGATGCAGGCCATGCTAGGTATTTAAAATATATTATCAGGTTATAATTTGTATTATTTAAAAATATATGCAGATACTAAAATATGATACATGTATATAGCACATATATGTGTGCACGAATCCTCTGTACTAGCAAGGATATGACATAATATAGAACTAAGACGAGTTTCAAGCATACGGGTCGGGTCGGATACAACTACAGATACCAAATGCACTATCCGCACCCAAAGCAAATAATAATCAAGAAATAGTCACAAGATTAGGAAAAACCCAAATAAATTACGGTATAAATGAATTAGGGTGTTACAATATACTCCAGATTTCAGTCCAAGAGTGGATGCTTTTCTTTCCTTAGGATTAGTGTAGTTTAGTGTATTTTTCTCTTCTTCTTCATCTTTTCTCCATTAAAATGTAGTGAGAGTTTTTGAGTGAAGAATAATGAAGATGAGAGTTTTGTTTTACCTTGTATTTTTATTTTTTTGCATTGTATTTTAAATTCCTAGTATAACTTTTATTATTTGTTGTTAAAGTAATTTTTGGTTTTATTGTTCTTCTTCTTCTCTTCAGATCTTTGTTTTCAAGCCATGATATTTAATGGAGTCTTTTGCTTAAGCGAGGACCCAAGTGGTTAGCTTATTATCTCTTATTAAAACCTTATTTTTCCATTATTTCTTCTCTTCTTTCTTATTTTATTGTTCTTTTAATGTGTGAGTAATTTACTCAGTTGTTAGTACTAAGAAATGTTGGTATGAGGGATGGAAAAATCTCTTGTGCTTCTCTTCGCCAAACAACTTGAATTGAATCTAGACCAAACAAACACAATCCTCTTCCTTGGGTGCGTTATAAATGACATATAGCCGCGACCTAAGTCGAGAATTTCTTTACGCGCACTACAACGTGACATGTAGTTGTGACCTAATTGGAAACTTGGTTGTGAGTGTTTGACCTACGGTTGGAAATAAGAGCATGGAATGGACGGACAAGGGGCGCTAGGAATGGATTTAGCGTTGGAAAGCTTGTTTAAACTCGCAAATCACATTCCTATGTCCTCCTAATCCCCATTACTTCCAATTATTCCAGTATCATTTCAAGGATGGCAAAAAAGAAGCACAAGATTAATTCCTAACTCTATTAACCAGCCCCAACCCTAATAAGTTCTCTTGAATATAAAATACAAACATTTATGATAGAATTGAACAAACTTATACATTCTTTAATTGACTCGTTTAAAATAAGAACAGAAATACATACCATCTCCCAGTGGACGATTCATACTCAACCGGCTAATTACAAGCGAAACCGACTTGATTGCGGTAAGCAGAACAAGTAGAACGCATAACATATCGCTAGTTTTTTTGCTCAATCAAATACCGATATGCAGTTTTTCTGCGTAGTCTGTACATTTTCGACCACATCTCACACTACAGACCTTACAATCTATTGAAGCTTATTTTTTTGGAAATTAGACCCGATAAGCTTTCCAACGGTGCAAGTTTCACTGAATTTAAAGCTCTGGATTGGAAGATATCGCTGTTTGAAATTAACTCTATTGCACAGCTTGAGGCTGCTGTTCTTTGCCTAGGTACCCAGGCGCCTTTTGATAAGGCGCCCAAGTACCCCGAGGTACTCAGGCGTCTTTTAATAAGGCGCCCACATACCCAGACAGTTCCAATCTCTGTTCGTGAGGTTTCATTTACATCGGTTTCGCTTTTCCTTGATCTTTCCCAATGATAACTAGTATCTAATACCTCCATACACGTATACTTGCATCGTATGGGCGTATTTGGATGCAAAAATTTGAGAAACTCTTTCAAAGTCGAATCGTGTCCGATTGGGATATCTCTTTGGATAGGCGACTCTTGTCAGATTTCTATCGAGACATTGCGGTTTCTTATCTTGTATTCTCTGGTTTTCCATCGCACTTCATTGTTACTCCCTTTCTCCCTTCTCTTTCTTGAGTCTTTGACAAAGTGACGACTCCGGTTAGCTAATTCGGACTTCGCCGCATTTATGGCTTCTCTTCTCCGTTGTAGGTTGGTTGTTACACTAAGAAAAAAAAAGTAAAAATGTAATAGATAGATTTAATATGTAATAAGTAGGAGATTAATGTAAAAGGAATAGGCAAAAAGCCATTTTTTGTGAAGCCCAAGGGCTAAATGCAAAAGATGTGCACATGTGTAAAAGAATGGGTAAAAAACCAAAATTGTAAAGCCCAAGGGGTTATGTTTAAGATGTGAAGGCTATATAAAAACCAAACATATATGGAAATAATAACAATTTTAATTCTTTTGCAATGTTTAGGGTTTTGAGCCTCCAAAAAAAAAAGGCAAGTCTCTTCTTCATCTTCTTCTTCTGAAAAAAAGAGAGGGAGAGAAATCCCAAGAAAAAAGAGAGTTCCTTTTGAGTCTCTCTCATCTTCTTACTTCATCTTCTTCTCTAAATAAATTATTGAAAGAGAACCCATTACTTGAAGAAGAAAACTCATTTCAAAAGTCCAAGATTCAAGATCGAGACCAAGAAAAAGAGCAATCTTTCCTCGCTAAGCTTAAAGAATAAGAGAGCACAAGGGTTCTTGGGGCTTTTACCCTGAGCAAACATATTTTTCGAATAGGGAACTCGATGAAAACCTAAGGTTTTCGTGACCGGCGTTGCCTCCGCTTGTTGGTGGGGATCCCCATCTCGTACATACCTATAAAGGGAAATATCCGTCTCGGAAATCCCTGCAAGGGGATTTTGCGCTTTGGAAATCCTGCAAGGGGATTTTCCACCATTTGATACCTGCTCGGAGATCCTAAGAGGAAACCCGCATGCAGATATGTTAAGGATATCCATAGCGGATATCCCCAAGGGATACCATCATGCGGATATCCCCAAAGAGATATCTGCTTTTCCCTCTTTCTTACTCTTAATCCTCTCGGAATTCTCCAATGCACTCAAGACGCTTCCCCCTTCAATTTTTTTCCACAGGGCGCTATCCCGCATCCCGCAAGGGGCTGCTAGCCCTCTTGACCCCGGGCAGCGAGACCCCTGTAAACTCTGTGATGTCCACGATATGTCCAAAGCACGCTCAAAATTGTTTTCAAAACACAGCACGTGCATATTACATACTGGGTTCGCATGACCTATACGGCGCGTTAATCGGAGATTCTCTCGCGTCAAAAGTAAAGTGAGAGATAATTAACAGCAGTTTTTCCTGCGGCTGCCGGAGAAAGGATCCGCACAATCAATAAACCCCGTCTATCCTTGACAGGGGGTCTGTTTATGGCTAAGGCACATGCATATCCATCTCAATGGGTGATGAAAATCACTCTGCAAAAACAAGTCAAGGAAAACGCTAAAAGTTGGAGGTAACCCAACAAATACAATAGTGAGAACTCCAGGGCAGTTTTCTGAAAACAAGTGAAAAATCTGTTTATATTTTTTTATAGTATTAAAATACAAACACGAGTAACGCAATGCAAAATTCTTGCATTTGGTATCGTTGTACTGGTAACCTAACGCTTCACCGACCCTCCCACTTTCTTTCGATTTCGTCGCTGAAAAGAATGCTGAAAAGAGCGCGATTCAATGCCTCGCTCATCGCCGGCCTAATCTCAGGTAAGCCAACTCCAAAACCCTAACCCTAACCCTAATTTACATCCATTGTCGATCTCTTACAATCACTCACTCATTTTCTTGGAATTTCTCCTAGGCCGAACTCGGAGCGTCAATGGGCTCCAGTCAAGGTTTCGTTTTTCTCCTTCAGATTTTGATTCTGTGTTTTCTTCTTCTTCCTTTTTAATAATTAGTTAGGGTTTCATTCATCAAGAATTGAATTTTGTACAACAGTTAGGGTTTAGGGTTTAAGAGGTCAAAGTTAGGTGGAGCCATAAATTAGGGCATTGTTAATCAAAAATCAAGTTTGCATAATACTTACATTGATTCTCTCTTACTTGGTATTGGATTTATAGTTGATTAAAACTATGGATAAGAAAAGATTCTATATGATCCTATCGATCGGTCAACATCCTTCAAACCGTCCTAGAGGAGGAGGAAAGATGCTAGATTTTATATAACCCGTTAGCAAAGATTACACATTCCCACAATTGCATTTATACGTGAGTGAGTGGTTCATAGGGGAAGGCACAGCGCAAAAGGTAATTACTTTTTAGTAAGATTCATTTCATGTAACTGTATTACTACGTTATATCACTCGCCACCTTACGTTTGTGTGCAATAAGGCTGAGGAACTTATGTAGTTAATTAATTCCATGGCCATTGCATCATAAAGTGAGGTTTATTCATCAATGTTGCCTTGGCAGCACCAGACATGCACCGGACATGCACCTTCACGTCAAATATATATATTTTGACTTGATATGTCAGTACTCATTAGTGTGAACGCAGAGCCCGAGATTTTTGAGTATAAGTGAATAAACAAACAAACAGATATGTAATTTTTTTATGTTGAACAATCCGAATTATGTTATTTTGTTTTCTGTGGTACTGCTTATAGCTTCTTCCATTACCAAGGGAAGCTTTCTTGAGTGCTAACTATTAAGTTCCTTCTTTGGAATTTCAGCTGGTGCAGAGAAGAGGTGCATGTTATCACCATCTTTATTCCTTGATCATTTTGTGGAGGGATACTTATAAGAGGATCATTTTATTTGTGATTATTCTAGCCTAAAACTTACTGCCATTTTAAAAAGAATGGTTGCTCGTAAGGGACTTGAATGTTCTAGCATTTAATAATCATCATATAATACTTCCTCACCTTTTAAAATGAGATTAACGAACCACATATATAAATATAATACGAATCTTTGATGCCATAATAACAAGTGTCTAGGGGTACAGGATAATCCACAAGTAAAATTTAGTATACAAGTATGAAGTATCCGCAAGTGAACCCATCATAAGTTATTAGTGTCTACTTTTAAATGTAACATGCTAGATCCATGTTCATATGCGCTTTATATTGAGAAGCAGTCTCCATCAAACCATGGGAAGAGAATTCTTTCTACAGCTAATGCTATCACCATTTTAGTTCAGATCCTCTTAACATAGTCATAATTGCATTTTACATTAATGCAGAAGCAGTACTTGATGATCCTTAATTTATGATTTGTAGATCCGATACGAGTGAAAAGAAACTGAGTTCTTGATGCTCGTTGGCAACAATATTTCTCCCAAGTAGAGATATGAGGATACAGCTATGTATTTGTTTATTTATGACATATGATGCTTTGACATGTTAGTTTCTGAAGTTTGGGGTAGTGTTTCGAATATGAAAAGAAACATGGTTCTTGAAGTGTAAACTAATAACGCAGTGTTACTTTCCCGTGATTTATTAATAAAAGAGAGCATATTAGAACAGTTGTTTGCATGTTATTTAGGAAAATAAGGTAAATAGGTTGAAAAGTGTAAACATGCTTGGAGATGGGTGCTTGACTGTAATGTACGAAGGAGAAGTATCCTATCTTCAGTGTACGTGCTTTTTGAATAATAATTATTGGAAAGTTCAGATTGTATTCTAATAAAATAAGGAGAATTTCTTCCTTGAACTAGAAACAGTCACCATCATGAAGCAGCTGATGCATCCTTTGATTATATATTATTGCTCTGATTATTTTAACTGTGTTTGTAACCCTGTGATTGTACTTGGTGTTATGTAGGAACAGCTACACCAGCTCATCTTCCCACAGAATACCAACTACAGTACAATGGTCGAAGCTGCATACTGCTATATATTCAAAAAAGCAGTCATTGGAATTTCCAAGCCAGGCAATTGATGTGGTTGAAACTTTGAAGACTTCACTGCCTACTACATCTGAAGATGACGATGAATTTAATGAATTGGGTCCTTCAGTTTCTGGAGGTAGCGGCTCTGCTTCTAATTTGGCAAATGAAAAGCCTAAGGTATCTCAAGTACTCATGTAAATATAATTTTTTTTTCTCTATATGCTTCCCGCTCTTGAATGTTAGCTAAATTTGGTGGGTATATCTTAGCTATAACACAGAGATTCTTCTCTTTGATAATTACAAGGCTAGTTGTGCATATTGAGAATTCACAGCCTGGTTGATAATCTTTGCGCTTTACATCTTGTATAATTCATCAAGTCAAAATTTCAAAAGTTTTGAGTTTTTTCCTATTCATTTTAATGTGTATTCTACTGGCATCCACAATGAGATTTCAATTACTATTGCATTTTAACTAATTCCAATATCCGATTATTAACATTTAAGTCCTATAAATCATGGGTCATGTCGTGGAGTTAAATTAATACAATAACACTGAATGTGCACTTAAACGCTTGGTTTTATTAACTCTTTTGCAGGCACTACATTTTTTTTTTAAATTTTAATTTCTTGGCATTTAGGGTAATGTTGGATTTTCTATTTGGCTGGCACACTCTATGCTACCAAGGGTTTGGGAAATTTCTTCAGTAAGAATTTTGCTCAACTTGATATCACAGGATTGGTACATGATTGGAGTTTCTTTTCTCTGAATTGGTACAAAAGTTTTGTTTGCTTTGATGTAGTGCCAATAGTGATTTTCCTATGAATAAAAACTGTTTTTTTGTTTCTCAGAAATTATAAGTTTCTCCAACAGTAACCTATGTCAGCTGAACTGTTGCACTGTGTTATCCTCGAAAGCAATGGAACAAAGCATACAGTTATTATCAGTGATAAAAGTTCTTTCTTCAACTTTTCCTTATTCTGTAATAACATACAACCAAACCGACAATTAAATGAAATATCCTGTAATACTTTAAGATTCTAGTTACCATTACATCCAGGATAAAGACTTCAATAGGATATTTATTGATCATCTTAAGAGCACCACAAAAACTTCTCAGGAGCAAGACCAGTGTGGTCCAGGTACTCACTTCCACGTCGAAGGACGAAAAGATACTTCAAGAAGCAGGAAAAAGGCTCGAAAACAAAAGTTCACTGCTCACGATAATCAAAATCACACGTCGTCTCTATCCATTTCAATTGATAACATACCCCCAAGCATCAGTCCCCTAGAACTAAGGGAGGCAATTTCAGTTTATGGAGAGATTTTGAGTTCTTCTATAAGAGAAGGAGAGGATGGACTCTCCAACTATCATGCCAAATTCAAGGTAAAAAAACTTTTCAACTTTATGTTCTGCTTCTACTATAATCTTATGCTATGGAATCCCCCCCCCCCCCCCCCGCAGAGCTTGGAATCAAAGAAAGCGGCACTTGCAGCAGGATGGATTACACTGAAGAACAATCGGCTTCCGATCCGTGGTGTTCCCCATTGCCCCAATTACATCTCGATCCGAATAAATAACATCAGCTTGGAAACCACTGAGGTGGCTATACACTCAGTATGCACATCATATGGACATGTGCTTGGTCTTGCAAGGGCTAAAATTGATGCAGTTGATGTGGTGTTCAGAGTTGAGGATATGGCAGTCACACAGATTATAGTGAAGCAGTAAGCAATCTGACTCTCTTTTATTTCACATTATCTTACGTTTGTTAGAATTTTGGCATTTGTAAATTGATGTGTGCATATTACCTGTATGCTGACAAAACCAAGCATTTATCTCAAACTTCTGGAGTCGGCTGGAGTCGGCTATCTGAATCCTGTTTTTTTTATTGAGCTCACCATCAACTCGGCGAAATCAACAACTAACATATCTTCTCTGGTTGCCTCCGCCTATGTTCCAATAAAGCGCTGCATTTATCTGCCAATTTAATCGGCTCTTTTGCATATTAATTATCAATTTACCACTCCTATCAACTGCTGCACTTAGAGTCCTTTGTTGCACATGTCCAAACCATTTTATGGTTCTGCCTCATTCTAACCTATAACATCTTAAGGATGCATTCATTTTTTATATTTATCTACTAGAGTTTCACCACTCTCCATGTCACCATTCTAATTGTTCTAAATTTCTGATTGTTGTATTTATTTTCTAGGACACGTTGCTGAATATTTCTGAATTTTATCCTTATAGAGCAATATCTGTCTTATAAACTTCTTACATAAATTTTCTACAATTTCATAGTTATTTAACAATCACATAATACTTAGCATTTCTCCATTTTAACTATCCTGCTAACGCACATTCTTCTCAATCTCACCATCATAGTCTAAGTAACTAAATTGATCACCCCTAGCTATTTCTTGCCTATCAATCTCAAACGCACATTCATTCCTTCTCACCATTGTTCTAAAGTTACCGTTAATCTATTATGCTTATTATTATTATTATTATTGTGAAAAGAAAGGGATGCAACATACATATTTTCCAGGTGTTCATCCATCTTAATCTTACTCCCATTTAATTGGAAACTATAAGTAAAACTACACATTGTGGTAAAAAGTATGACCTAGTGTTGCAGCCAAAGAAGTGAAATTCACAAGGATAGCTTCAAAATGCAGTGCAATCTCAATTCTGTTGTCTCAAAAGAGTGTTGTTAAATCAACCTAATAAGCCGTTTTATTTTCAAAACTTCAGATCATTCATACTACAAATTTATGGCCGGAGAAGTCAGCTCCCGATATTTCTGTGTTTTTTGTAACATTCCAGTCGTAACGATGTTTGGCCAGTATGAGTCAACAAAGATGAAAAGCCACCAGTCGAGATTTGAAAATTATTTCTCTTGATTGCTACGCCAATAGAAAAGTAATTACCTTCTTGAAATTAAAAGCTCTGCAGTGTAACAACCATGAATGGTTTTTCCCCAAACTATATTTTATTCACTTTTTCCCTCTCATCACTCTTGCTGTCCTTACCGTCTTCATTGATATTCGCTTATAATGCTTAGGCAGCTTTCTTTAAGAGTAGCTGTATCCATTTTCCTCTTCATGTCGTAGTTTGTCTTAAACAAACTTTCCTATTGGATAAAATTTTGGTCATTTTTTTTTTGTTTTTGAAGACTTGCATTATTGTTTGATGATCGGTAATAGTGTAAATTGGGTCAATATTTTCTCTGTTTGGTTGGATGGAAATAGAGATGGAGCATTTTATATTTGTATTTTTCCATGTTTAGTTAGCAACACGATAAGCGGAGTAAGACTACAAATTTTAGTAAAGAACCTTCGAAAAACGCTGCAATTAAGTGAGTGGAAAATTGTAAGGTAGCTCGACTGCGTTACCCGTCATTGAAACACAAGGCCTTTCTTTCTTCAGTCTCTCAAAGCGTTTCCTATTCAGAGCTATTGACTGCCAATTGTAGTGAGAAAAGGCTGCAAATTTTTGCACCAAAAAAGTATGTATAGGTCACCAGATTAGGCTTCTCCCACTTTTGCTTGAATAGCATAGCAGGAAAGTACCCTTTCTTTACAAACCTGTATAGCAGGAAAGATCCTCTAGTTTTAGAGTTCATTGTTATCTTTCCAGTATACGCCTACACTTATTTCATAATTTCTGTTATTGTTTCATTAGCGGTTCACAATTAATATTTTTATTGAGTGGTATCTAAAAATAAAAATTTGACATAAACAGAAATAATCAGCGGCCTTGAAAGTAAAGGGCAAAGTGCATAATTTAAGAAGGGGTGGTTTCCTGCTAATTGGGTAAAAGTGAGGCAGGTTTCCTGCAATTTAATCAATCAATATATTTATTTTCTAAGCTGTTTGTAATCTCATTAGATCCTTGTGCATACCGTTTCAGTTTGAATGATGTTGTCATCGATGACCGTCGATGGTCAGCTAAGCTACTAGCGGACCCTGACCAAACACCTGCAACCAACGCTACCGATCCAATGCCAATCGGTTCACAGATTAACAGTCACTTGGAGAGCTTTCGGAATCAATTCAGCATGCAGAGGATTTATTTGGAGGATCTTGAGAATCTGCACCATGCAGTGCTGCACCTCAGGGATAAACCTAGTCTCTAAAATTCTTCGGTCAGTTTTTCTATTTGGATACACTGAGATAATATTTAATATTAAATATACAGCAGCAATGAACTTGAGATGATATTATATACCTGATCAGGCCTCATTTGGCAATGGGATTATGGTTTCGTGGGGTTTCGATGCTAAACTCCAAAAAATGAAACTATGGTTCGTTTGGCATCAAAATAGAGTTTCCTAAACCACGGTTTCGAAAATTTTCAAGGGCTTGAAACCCCATTTTTCTACTCCAAATGAAAGTTACATTGTCTCTCTTACTCTATTCTATCTCACACACATAAAATAAATTAAGTTAAATGAAACTCTGGTTTCATAAACTATGTTGTCAAATGACCCTCAACTTTGTGGAACCTCAATTATACGGAACCACGGTTTGCACACATGCAAACCGTGGTTTCATTTTAACTTAGTCAAAACCACGGTTTCGAAAACCTTGTTGCCAAAGTAGGCCTTAGTAGTTGATATTACATATCAATTTTCCATTAGTGGACTCACCAGCAAGCTAAGAAGTCAGTGACATTTTCGACATTTTGTTTAATCAAGAATTCGTGTAGTTGCATAAGAAATAAACTAAAGATGATATGATATATACAACAATATTACATGGAAGTATGACAAGAATTGAATTATATTATTTGAAGAAAATGGGCCTGGGGAGCTCCCTAGGCGCACAAGTGGGCAGGCCGCACCGCCCACGTGGGTGGGTCCCACCCCACCTGTATGAATTTGTGCCTGCTTCACAGGGCTGGGCCTGGGGAGCTTTCCAAGCCCAGTAACCTCATTATTTACTTAACTCCTAGTTGATGTGCTTTGACTTCTTTTAGTATTCTAAATGCTGAGAACATATGTTGGATGTCAATCGATTTCTCGGAAATAGAGAGGAAATGTCACATTTATCAACTTGATGACCTGGTGGTGTTTTGGAGAAATTTCGGCCGACATGTCGGCAGGACTGCCGACATTCGGGACATTAATATCGGGTCAAAAAATAGGATTTTTTTCTCTATAATGTTCTATTTAGTGTTTCCGGGTACCAATTATACCCCACCCGCAAATCACCAAACCCAATAGTTAAGTAAAATTACCCTTCCCCATACAATTCATAATTCCCAAAATCTTCTCATTGTCAGGTCCTTGACAAAACCTTAAATTCGAGCATTTGTTCTCATCTTCAACAATTCCTCGACAAAACCTTAGATCTAAGCGTCTTCGACAAATCTTTCGACTTTTGTGGTCTCGCTTCACTTCTTCGACAGAGCAAACGGTTAGATTTTGTTGGGGCTTTGTAATTTCTTTGATAAACTAAGTAAACTTATGTTTTTTATTAAAAGTTTTTCTAATGTGTTTATCTATGGTTATTGGGAATAACCTCAAATTACTGGGAAAAAATTCATTTAAAGAATAAGACTTCTTATGTTAAGTTACGCTAATGATATTTATAATATTTAGTGAATGCCAACATTGCTAAACTCTACATTAGAACCCAATTTATAGCTTGAGATCTAGAAAATGTTCCCGTTATTTCTTGACATCCATCTTTTGATATGAAATTTTCATGCCGACACGACGGCGACGTCCGACATTTACAACATCCACTTTTTCACGCTAGAGATTCAAGGAATTGCTTGAATAAACTGTTATGGGAATTGCAATAACTATTTCTTTTTAAAAAACGGTTGATTTTTTATAATGATTTTTAATTAGAATTCACTGCTCCATAAGTGCTAAACCATGGACAAGCTTCTTGATGTGTATTTCAACCTTTTGTGATTTGTAACGTTTTAATAGTTGCATCATCTCAATGAGTGTTGCTTATTTTAAATTCACATAAACTTATTGTGGGTGATAAAAAATCTTTTTTAATTTGTGTAATATTCTGTGGTATCATTTTTCCTCAGTTTTTTTTCTCTCACTAGCTTCACCATCAATAGTTCCATCATTCTTTTTTCTATCATTGATGACTTGATTCGATCCGACTTCACCATCTCTCTTAGTAAGTAGCTCAATTTTGGCTAAACACATTGAAATCATCATTTTAATCATTTATTCGGAATATAGTCATGAATATTTTAAAACTATGAACAATTTTAATGCATGATATAGATTGACCGTTTGAGGGAAAAACATGCATATATTTGGCAATAATGAATCAACTATTAGTATTTGGTACTAGTGTCGCAACACATGCGGACCACGGCGGAATAATGAATAAAAAATTACAAGAGCATAGCACCAAATAGAACACCTAAAATCATCCAAATACTAATAGTTGTTAAAACTAGTAAGCTAAAGATAGGATTTAAGGGGTTGCAACTTTTGTAGCGTGTCCACTCTCTTGGTAAAAGATCCAAGCTAGACTCCACATCATAGGGATCGAGCTTGCAAGCGGACCTTCTTTCCGAAGATGATCCATTTTGAAGAAAACCCAACCCAAGCTTTAGCTTCACCAAAAGAATATATCTTTATGAAGCAACTTGCTCTCACAATTTGCTAGAAAATGAGAGGAAGAGATGTAGTAATCGCTCTCTCTATTTTTCTCTTTTTAGCTCTCATAAGAAAAAATGAGGAGAGAATGAACATCAAGGAATGAAGGAGAAGATAGAATGCTTCATATTAGAATAGTCTTTTATTTTTCATTTAAAAATGAAGTCATACCTCTCTACAACCATACTTAATATCTTAATTATTAAAAAGATATGATTCATTTCTTTATTAATAATAATGAGAAATGAGGTGTCCCTTCTAGGATGTATAAAATGTATTATATACATTTATATTTAGTATATGTATTATATACATATACAAATATTATTTTAATATATCATATACACAAATATATTAGTATATGTATCATATACATATACTTGTATTTGTATCACATACAAATAGCAAATGATTCTAGAAGGGTATGTGTTTCATATACACAAATATATTAGTATATGTATCATATACATATACATGTATTTGTGTCACATATAAATAGCAAATGAGAGAGAATATAATACTAGAATACATACACACACACACATATATATAACTAAATCAACACTTGATTTAATAATCCGGTTTTATAATAAACCGGTCCGATTAGTGTATATGTATTATATACACGTATTTAATCGAACCCCCGTATGTATCACCATACGTACACTACATCATTTGCCTGAGCCGGGAAACCCCCTATATGGGACTCTAAAGACTCGACAATACGCTGGCAGTAGGTTATGATCATATCCGATTATATCTGAAACACTTTCAGATCAACCCCTCATGGGTTAACCCACAAGCATGTCGGCGGTACTAGCTGCACGTAACGACGGTATTGATTGAAAGATAGGTCGACAAGCAAGCTCATCCAAACTCAACAGAGCTTATTAGCGACTATCATCGTACAGTCCGGTCTCTTCATCATAGTGTGTTGCATACCTGGTCTGGGGGTGGATACTGTCAGACCCCCAATAACGCAATAAGTTGTGTCGATGTTAAACCTATAACTACCAGAGATATAACTGATAACGCTTATCAGTTTATCTTAAAAGCCCTGGTCGGGGACTTATGGTTATAGTCAATCAAGCACAGCGCGACATCAACTCTCTATACCGGGAGAGACGAATCCTTTCGATTGCTCACTGTCTCTATGTGCTTCGGGACGGCATCAAACTAAAACCTATATGCATAGCTCTTTAAAGCCGTGGTTGGGTAGTAATCAAAGACAGTGAGAACACACAAAAGACACTATGATGATTTTAGGTCAAAAGACTATTCTTACTCATGCCACAAGAGAACTGCTATCTGACAATAGGTATAATACCATCTAGGAGTTCTCGGTGAGTCCGTTCAGTGTACTTATTCTCTAATGAGCACCTGTATACAATCTTCTGTGTCAAACACCAATGGCTTAGGGACCAGCCATGGCCTCCAACCGGGTCAAGAAACGTACACTAGTCTACTCTGGAGTACCGATATCCGGTCTTGATACTCTCACGACTTGAAACATTTAAGGATGTGCTTATGGACTATCCAGACCCTACTATTATGATCATCATCACAATCCTGGTAGTCAAACAAATATCCTATGAGTTTTATCATCAGGTATTAGCGATACATAATAACAAGTAAAACATATACACACGAATGATAAAGACAAACCAGATAACATACTATCACGTCGAGCAAGATTGTCCTATCCATATAGCTGCATGTACAATTACAATAATTGCCTTCTTGATACCTATATTCAACATTCTCCCACTTGTATTTAAGGCCAATTATTGCAATATTTCATGCCCAACTTCTCTACAATGTCTTTGATTTCTTCACTCTTTATCTTAATCTCGCGGAGATCAACTATGTCCCGAATTAAGTGATATCTGCTTCAGAATTTGTCTGAATACATGATGGGACTAAGTTTATAAATGAACTTATTTATCCAAACAACTTCTAGGCTGCATCTTTCGCTGAGTCATACTTAGCATCTAGCGTCATGTCTATCTCAGTATTCTGCTTGAAACACTTCCAGTATACTTTTAACCCAAGACAGACATTCTGTCACCTACGCCACTTTGGAAGCCGGAATTGGTATTCGCATCTATTTGGAGGCTACCATTACCATACTCCAAAAACATATGTTCAGTACTTTACAAGCACTTGAGGATGTTCTTCACTGCTATTATTTGTTTCTCCAGGATTGAAATGATATCAGCTTACTACAGTAAGTACATAAGCTACATCTGGTCTGGTACATAACATCACATGATTGACTCTACTGCCGTAGCATGTGGAATGCCATTCATGTGAGTCTTTCCACCAGTCTCGAAGACATTTCTTTAGAGAGAGTGGCTCCATGATATGCGGGTACTCTACCGTATTTGGAGTCATCCATTCTAAACCATTTTAGAATGGTGTCAAAGTATCCGTATTGGGACAATCTCTAAATCCTTCTAGATCTATCTTTGTAGATCTAGTCACCAAAATGATCGATATATTGTCCAAATCCTATATGGAGAAACCTTTGTGACAACCACAGTTTGACCGATTTGTAACATAGGAATATCACTTCCTATCCTGAGAATGTCATCCGCATACAATATGAGGAATATGACGATACTTTTTACATCCTTATAAATACTAGGTTCATCCATAATTTTTATGAGATCAAACACTTTGACCGTCACGTCAAAACAGATGATCCAACTCCGCAATGCAGGCTTCAGTCCATAAATGGACTTAAGCTATTTGCACACATTTCTGCTGTTCCTACTGACTACAAAGCTCTCTGGCAGGGTCATATATACGTACACTTCTAAATCTCTTTTTAGAAAGGCGTTATTGACGTCCACTTGCCAGATCTTATAGTCATGAAAAATAGCAATGACAAGTCATATCCAAATGGACTTCAACATAGACCCTGGAGAAAAGATTTCGTCACAATCCATATCGAGTGTTTGACGAATACCTTTGCTTCAAGTCTAGCCTTATTGGGTTACTACCTTTCCATGTGCACAGACTTTCCTTTGGAAGATCAACTTGTCCTAAGGGATTTTATCCCTTCAGGAGCATCCAACAAGGTCCATACTTTGTTGGAGTGTATGGACTCCAACTTGGATATCTTGACATCCAGCCATCAGTCGGAAGTCATTACTTCCTATGACCTGCTGATAACTAGTAGAGTCATCGATGCAAACCTTATCGTCACCTCCTACGAGAAAATCGATGTATCTTTTGAGTGGCCGAGGTCGCCTACTAGATTTGTGGAGTGGTTAAGATTTGTCGGGTACAATTGCATTCTCAGGGTATACTAAATTTTCAGTAACCACTTGTGGTTCTGAAATCCTTTCCAGTTTTACCATACTCCTATTAATTTCTTTTGCAAGAAATCCCTTTTCTAAAAAGTGGTGTGTCAAGAACAAAACAACTTTTGATCCTGAACATGGTAGAAACTAAACCCTTGTGAATGCTTGGGATAACCCACAAACTGCTAATTACTGAAACGTGCCTTGAGTTTGTCCGGATTCTGTTATCAACACAAACCAGACAACACCATATCTTAACAAACTTAAGACATGATCTCCTTCCATTCTATAATATAGAGTCTTTGGCACTGTTTTAGATGAAACCTTATTCAATTAGTACGCAGTTGTTTCCAGTGCATACCCCAATGATGAAAAAGGCAACTTAACAATACTCATCATATAGCGCATCATATCTCATAGGGTGTGAATCATCTTCTCCGATACTCCATAATACTATGGTATATTTGGAGTAGTAAGTTGAGAGAATCACATTCTCTATTAGACAACCACGGAATACCGAGCTGAAGTATTTACTTCCCCAATCATATCGAAGAATCTTGATACTTCTTTTCCTTTAGTTCTCTACTTCATTCTTATACTTTATGAACTTCTCAAAATCTTCAGACTTTGCATTTCAACAGGAACACGTGTCTGAAACTAGAGAACTCAAAGGTAAACATAATGAAATATGAGCACCAACCCCTTGTCCGTATAGACATCAGACCACATACATCAATATGTATAAGTTCTAAGAGTTCACGAACTCCTACTCCGTGTGTTGTAAATAGAGAACTGTATTTTGGTTAAGAATATTTATACCGTTATTTTATGCATCTTACCTAATCAACATTTGATGAAAGTAAATGTTTATACCATAGTTTTCAAAATTTAAATATTCTTTCAAATAAAAATACGAATATTATTTTTAAAAGTTTGTGCATAATAACAGTTATTCGAAACCAAATGCTTGCCGCTAGGCAAAACTAGGTAATTTTCCTCAATAGCAGCATTTGGTCTAATTTTCGACTCTGAGGATTAAATCATCATTCCTAATACGTTACTCTTTCTCAGCATTTGTAACTTCTTACAGATGTAGATCTTGATCTGGTATCCTACATCCAAAAAGCAGAGTTAATTGGGAAACCGTTTTCAATTACAGACACACGATAAGATGAAGCATCATAATACTTCAAGGGGTGGCAGGTGTAACACCCTAGTTTATTTATACCCGTTCTAGTCAAGTATTTCTTTATTTATGGTAGTTTCTTGATTTACTGTGTTTTAGGTGCGAATAGTATTTTGACATTTGTAATTGCATTCTACCCGACCCGCATGCTTGAAACCTGTCTTGATTCATGTTTGTGATCTATCCCGACTTGTTGCGTAGACTCGTGCACTTTCATTTTAATTTATACATTGCATACTCGCATTATATATGGCATCTGCATATTTTTATATATAACATTTAAGTCACATAAAATATTCTAAAAATACATTGCATGACCTGCTTGATACCCCTAACCCTGTGGTAGCATCCACGCATCTTGTTCTCGTCCCGTTCAGTGAAACGGACTCGTTTGGATAGCTACGTGCACGCTACGTGCATCCGTTCTTGGGGGTATGCATTTTCGTTACCCGGATATCCTGTATTGGTTTTGGTTGATACGTATATTTTTCGTATTTTAAAACTGGATTTTTAGACCCGACCCGGGCGTGTTTTGGATTATTTTTGTATTAATCAAAATATCGAATTTTAAATAATATTATATTTAATATTAGTAACTGTTTAAAAATTTAAATAACTAAAAAGATTTCCAGAAACAAACAAATTTCTCTCTCCCTCTCTCTCTCCTCTCGATCTTTCTTTCTCTCACCTCTCAATCTCTCTTCTCTCTCTCCCTGCAGATTATATATATATTAATTTTTTATTTATTTATTTTTTTACAAATCCTATTTCCCACGAACCCATCTTCTCTCCTTCGTCCCAGCCGCCTCTCCCCCGCTCGAGAAAACCCCAACCCACTCCCGAGCCTTGCCATCGCCTTCCGTCACCGCCGACTCCCTCGACAGCCTCGTCGCCATCGCAGCCAACACCTCCACCTTCCTTTTCTCTCGCCCTCGTGCTCGTGCTCGTGCCAAAACCCAAAATCCTACCTTTCCTCGTCGCCGTCGCCGTGTCTCGCCGTCGTCGCCTGCATCCCCTCATCCTCGTCAACACATTCTCGCCTCTTCTCCTTCTCTTCTCCCCCTTCCCTTCTTTCCTGGCCTCTGCACAGAACCCTGGCAACCCCAGGCCAACCCATGAAAAATCATCACCGCCATTGTCGCCACCCTCACGTCGCCGGAGCTCCGACCCCCGTCGTCACTGTTCCCATCACCACGACCTCCTCTTCCTCTCCCTCATCACACCTGACACCACTACCTTCTTCCCCGAGCTCCTCCCCTGCACACCCCGACGAGAAAACCTAGCAGCCACTTGCCTCACCTTGCCTCGCCGGAAAACCTTGTCATCACCTTCTCGCACTTTGCTCTGACCCTTGAGCCAATCACCTGTGCACCAAAACCCTAGCTCTTCTTCCTTTTCTTCTTCTTTCTTCTTCTTGTTTCTTGTTTCCCCGGTCATCGCCGGCGACAACCTCGCTGACGTTGCCTCATCATCGTCACCCCTTTGTTTTGGTCAACCCCTGACCCCAGAAGCAACCTCTCCTCCTTTCTCCTTCTCTCTTCTTCTCTCTTCTCTCCTTTCTTGAATTTTCGTTTCTTTTCTGGTGATCACCCGCCGGAGCCGTGCTCGCTGCCGACGATCCGAGCAACCCTGTGGACGTCCCCTACCTGCGTGGTCACATTCTTGCATTGCCCGGTTCTGTTCTGTACGTGTGCGCATGCATCGAGACTTTTACCGACATTGGACGTTGCCGTGCGTATACGTATTGTAATCCATCAAGGCAAGTTAATCTTGCTACATGCTATACTACAATATATTGTACACATGTGAATAATAACATTATTTATTGTTTAATTATGCATCCCACATTACCATTTTACTATTTTACTGTCTTCGGACATCCGTGTGCATCCATATCACTATTTACATATCTAGTCGCATGTTAATTCATCTTGCTACTTGCTAGGTATATTATTATGCATCCATATGAGTAAAATATTACCCGTTTATCACATTATACATCCATATTAAAGTTTTACCGTTTTCGGATACCCGTTTGCATCCATATCATTTAAAATATATACAACTGCATCTATACATCATATTAATTCATGTTATTATTGTAGTAACATCCCATATTTAATAATGTGTATCCCATTTAGTCTTGGAACTGTAAATGTAACTCTAACCGATAATTGTGCATCTATACCATTGAATTTATACCTATTCGCATACCATGTTACATTATTTCATTTTTATTGTTATATTAGTACTCCATACTTGATATTGTGCACCCTACATAGTAATGTGATAACCACTGATAAATATTTGTGCATCCGTGCTTTTGTTGTGCATCCGTAGCTGTTACAGTTTTATTATGAGCTTCCGCTTGATACCCGTGCATTACTTGACATGACTTGATACTTGTATACTACTTGACATGACCTGACATACTGCTACTTGACATGACCTGATACCTGTGCACTACTTGACATGACCTGATACTTTACTACTTGACATAACTTGATACATGTTCACTACCTGATACGACCTGATATATCACTACTTGACATGTTACCTGATCCTGTTTCTAATGCCGACAATCCTGACATGTCCCGATGGACATATCATGTTGTCTGTATAGACAAACCTGTTCCTGCTTGATCCTGTGTTGGCATTAGTTTCAGATTTATCAATACCTGACTTGAACACATAACTTGGGGGTATGCGGAAATCAATGATGAAACCTGACTTGTAACTCAACAGTTTGCTTGCTTATACTGATCAGTTTTAGGGGCTAGGCCAGCCTTGGGATGCTGCTGCTGACATCATTCATCTGTACATATTTCCTGTTTTAGTGCCTAGCGGCATGCCTCAGTTTCAGCCCGAGAATCTGGACTGTGGTCCCGGGCACGTACGAGATACTATTGAGTTATATCGACGATTCGTTAAATTGATTTCACAGAATTGAGAGTAGTTAACCCAGTATTTTAGTTCAGATTACTCACTGCACGTCACATGTGCTTTTACCCTTCACTGTTCCATATTTATGTTACTGTTATACCTTTATTACTATTCATACTCGTGCCTGCATGTCTTGCTATCCCTGATTATATTATTGTTGATATTATGACGCACTGACGTCTGGGTTTTGCATGGCCCAGATCCTCTACCTTTGCCATAGGCCGAGCAGGAGTATTTCAGTCAGCAGGCCGAGCAGTGAGGACCTGTTAGTATTTTAGTTTTCTTTCAGCGTTTTCATTCCTGATGTGAGCCCGTATTTGGGACGTATATTCCAGATTATTATTGTTTATTGGATCTATTGCTTCCGCATTTTATTTCATGACTCGTTTATTCTGGTTCATGGACATGTACTAGATAGTTTATTTTATTTCTACTGTTCTTGATATCTCTAGACAGCCGTAATGTGACTGTGGAGGGATGTTTTCTATCCACAGGTAGCATGGTTGGCTCTGTCATGTGCCGATCTTAGCGCACTCTGAGAAGCGGGGCGTGACAGCAGGTATTCCTGGTAATGCCTCTTTCATTGCCCATGCTTATATCAGTAGTTGCAATCTCCTTTCACTTCAACTATAACCCCTTTTAATGTTTCTACGTCTTACCTTCTATACATCATAGTTAGGCCAGTTGGTTTTCTTCTTTTCTTTCAGCTTGAGCCTTAGGTTTGGAAAAAGACTATCTAACAAGCGTAATTGGTGTATGCTCCTTATTTAAGGAGCTCTGAGCTTAAGAGAAGGTAGTGGGGAGAGACAATATAATTATATCAATATACAATTCATTTTCTCTGGACTTTAGTGGCTATCTTCGGACTGAAATAATTTCTTTGAGTTCGTATCTAATTATACGAGATGGCCTTTTATGCAATATGGACCTCTGTATCAGATACGAAGGATTTAAGAATAAGTAAAGCGTAAGTAGGAGCAGCAAGAACATATGCGACTTTGTTGTGAATTAGGGCAATCATGACATCCCAAAGCCAATCATTATAAAAAAGTTCGGTTAACTTGGTTTTACGGGTTTTAGTTTAAGGTCAGTCATGGTCGCTGCCAGAGAGAAAAGAAACACTCAGCATGCACTCTTGTAAGATTAGATTGGTTTATTAATTTATTTAATCAGGATGGCTCCTACCGTTTTGTCGGATTCTTCTTCAAACCCTAAAAGAAGAACTAGCCGGGATCATGTACACCCCACAAGTTCGCTAACCGGTCGGCCAGACCAGTGCAAGCACTTCGAGGGAGGCTCCTCGTGCCTTCGCACGGATCTAATTAAATAACCCCGTTTTCTTAGAGACATAACCTCGTAAACACCTTTCTAGACACCTAATAGGTCGATTAATTGTGAAGTGAAAATCTTCGAGAGTAATTATTACTCACAGTGGGAATCGGGATCCAATTATCACATAGAAGGTACGCAATCACATTGAAAGTTTCAATACTTGAAACACTCGATATGGTTTTTACCCACAACGGCTTATGAACTTGACAAGGTCAATAAATCATAAGTTGCTGGTCAAGTTCAACTCATCATTTTGTGATTAATTTAAACCTACCTGCACATGCCTTTAACGAGGTCAACAAGGCTATGCGACTATCCTAACTAATCACATCATATGTTTCAGAAAAACATCACTTAGATACCGTATACTACGTCTTCATAAGGTCAACAAACGCAGTACGAATACTAATTACTCTACTAATCTGAAATGACTGAGGGCTACGGTTGGTTTTGAAGAAAACTCTTAACGTAAAGAACTTGATATTGTTGAAAGAACCAAGTGATTTTGAAAACGAGTGGTTTTTGAAACACTGATTGGTTTCTACATCGGTTTGGGTTTATTTTCTTTACATTGATCATATTAATGTAGTCCCATCATTTTGATAATAACACTTATTATCTAGAATTCTATCACACCGGAAAAGCATAATAGGAAAAAGAAAACACAATGCTTTTATATACCACTCGCATTCGCCACGGGCTATCGCGTCTTCACCGTAAAGTTACTTAACTTACGGCAGGGTGGACACAGTGCTACCGCGAATGTAAAACATATAAAAACACCTATTTACAATGTTATAAAACACTTATTTGTTTTCTATTCGTTCGGCTAGCGGGTAACGTATAATCGGATTATATGGTGATTAATCGTTTTATGAGAATTATACGGCCATAAACAAATATACGCGCATACACAAATATTTATAAGAAAAATTTAGCCTTACTTGCAACTATTAAATATGTCTGTGGTTTAATGGTAAGGCATCCGAATAAAATTAAATGAGGAAGATTGTTGGTTCGAGTCCCACCGGGCATACAATATTATTTTGTATGCGCACAAACAATCTATAGGGGCATATGCAATATCTCACACACATCATATAATTATAAATTACTATATAAACACACCACAACAAACCATGCAGAAAATATCAAATCAAAATGTTGATAGCATGATACGTCTCAACAATAACTCCACATAACGTGACATAAAGATAAGTCTCGTAAATAAGCAATACCATATAGTCTACAAATAACTTTAAAAGCAACAAAATATCATAAAGAAATATTCTACCAATCATACTCATCATCATCTTTATAATGCTCTTCTGTATCATCCAGCTCTTCTTCATAAATTGACATTTGGCATGTCATTATTAACAGAGATTGAAAAATAAAGCAGGTTTTTTGTTCTCCATAATCAATGATTTCTTACATGCTACGGTCTATGAGAATAGATAAAAACAATTTTCCCTAAAAAATCATCAATATATGGCATGCTACGAGCAAAGAAAAAAATAAAAAATTGTAGGAAACCCAAAAAATTACCTTTGGAGGTGGTTATCGAGAATGGAGGTGAAGCTGGAGGCTAGAGACATCGAGGCTGAAGGATCGAGAATGTAGGTCGAGGCTGGAGGATCGACCTCGAAGGTCGAGGTCGAGGTGGAGGATCGAGGCCTGTATCGAGGAAAAAATCTGGGTGAGAAAAAAAATGAGAGGTCTCAGTTGCTTCAGTAAATGAATAGAAACGGGTACGGTTTTTTTACAAAGCGGGTTTATATTTTCTTACAACCGTTTAGACATTCAACGTTCGATTAACCGTTTTAAACCCATTATACTGTGTTTAATCGTTTTTGACCGGTTAATGGAGCGATTAATGTAATTTCTATGCGGTTAAGCACCGTTTACCATTATACGGCCGATTAATCGGCCGGGTAAACCGTATATTTCAACACCGCCTATATATATATATATCTACATATATATATATATATACATCACAAGAAAGTAATCATATTACAGGCATGCAGTAAACATCACAGAAAATGGAATAGTCGGTTATTTTTGGAATCCTGCGTTTCTTTTGAGCCGCAAACGAAACACGACATTATACGGTCATGTGAATAGCCTCAACATAGCCAATCAAAGACCTTTACGAGTTCGGCGAGCCACCCGCCAATACAAGAAACGAGGCAACCCGGCCTCAACATCTTGATGGGGCCATCCGGTGCATTCTAGAATCCGGCGGCTTGAGCACTCCACCGCGGGTCAAACATAAACATAAACCTCTCCAAGTGCAGCAAGCAACTCGCCAATTCTAGAACGAAGCGACCCGGTCTCAATTCCTTAAGATGGTCACCTAGCGCATTCTAGAACCCGGCTGCTCGAGCACTTCTTCGCGCGGGGTAACCTGTATCATATACATACAATAAGACCCGATGGTCTCAACCCGACGCGGCCTAATAAAAGAATAATACATTTGGCAATTCACCGAATAAATGAATTACAAACAACGCTTGTATACATTTACAATCACATAAAAGGGCTATTCATCACGACAATCCGAACCAAACCACAACACACCAACGCACACGCTAATGTGCAATCTCGTCTAATTGATCACACATCAATTAGGTGACGTTTACCAACACACATCCTTATATGTGATTAAACTAACTCGATCAAACACTTTGATCGGGTTAACTTGAAGCCGCGACCAAACTATTTCATAACCCACGAGGTCGCAAACTTGAAATTCGAAAACTGAATTTCAAGTTCACCTCGGCAGTCCAAAATTCTTTTTTCATAATTTCGGGTCCTCAAAGACCCAGAAAGTGCCCGAGATCCCGACAGGGACCTCAGGCACGACCCACGGGGTCCTTAAGAGCTTAGGCGGGCCCCCCCAACCCAAGACCATGAAATTGTGGCCTTAGGTTGGCTGCCCAAACCCGAGAGCGCCTTTGTAGGTGCTCTCAGGTTTAGGGCCCCCCCGAGGCCACCAAAAGGTGGGCTTGGGTTTAGGCCCCCACCCTAGCCCCCGAGGACATCCTCAGGGTCACCTTCAAGCCTGTGTGGAAGTCTTGGTCCGAACCAAAGACCCCCGGGGCTTGGTACAAGTCAAAATGAGATTTTTTGATGCAATATTCAAAACTTTTTTTTTATAAAAAAATGGGTTTTTGAAATCTTTAGCCAAAAAAACAAAAATACTAGCAGATGAATCGGCTCTGATACCATGTTACTATTTGGTGCTAGGGTCGCAATACTTGCGGATCGCGACAGTATAGTGAATAAAAAATTACAAGAGCATAACACCAAATAGAACACCAAAAACCATCCAAATACTAATAGTTGTCAAAACCAACAAGCTAAAAATAGGGTTTAAGGGGCTACAGCTTTTGTAGCGTGTTCACTCTCTTAGTGGAAGACCCAAGCTAGACTCCACGTTGTAGGAATCGAGCTTGCAAGCGGAATTCCTTGCCGAAAATGATCCACTTTGAAGAAAACCCAACCCAAGTTTTAGCTTATGAAAAGAACACATATTTGTGAAGCAACTTGCTCTCATAATTTGCTAGAAAATGAGAGGAAGAGATGTAGTAATCACCCTCTCTATTTTTCTTTCTTTTTCTCGCTTTAGCCCTCATATGAAAAATGAGGAGAAAGAATGAGCATCAAAGAATGACGGAGAGAGAATGCTTCATACTAGAATAGTCTTTTATTTTTTATTTAAAAATGACCATATCTCATTTCTTAATTATTATAAAGAAATGACTCATTTCTTTATTAATAATAATTAGAAATGAGGTGTCCTTTTTAGAATGTATAAAATGTATCGTATACATTTATATTTAGTATTTGTATCATATACATATACAAGTATTTGTATCATATACAAATAGTATTTTAATATATGTATCATATACATATACTTGTGTTTGTATCACATACAAATAAGAAATGATTCTAGAAGGGTATGTGTAAACAAATATATTAGTATATGTATTATATATATACATATACATGTATAGCAAATGAGAGAGAGAGTGAACATAATACTAGAATATATATGTTATTATTAAATCAACACTTGATTTAATAATCCGGTTTTATAATAAACCGGCTAGTATTAACAAACGTCCGATTAATGCACGTGTATCATATACACGTATTTAATCGAACTCCTACACGTATCACCATACGCACACTAGATCGTTTCGCTTGAGCCGAGAAACCCCTTATGTGGGACTCTAAAGACTCAACAATACACTGGCAGTAGGTTGGGATCATATCCGATTGAATCTGAAACACTTTCAGATCAACCCTCTCACGGGTTAACCCACAAGTACGTCAGCGGTACTAGCTGCAAGTAATGGCTACCTAGGTATTGATCGAAAGATAGGTCGGCAGCAAGCCCATCCGAACCCAACAGAGCCTATCAGTGACGATCACCGTACAGTCCGGTCTTTTCGTCAGAGTGTGTCGCAAACCGGGTCTGAGGGTGGATATTGTCAGACCCTCAATAACCTAATAAGTATTGCCGATGTTAAACTCATAATCACCGGAGCTATAACTGATAACACCTATCAATTTATCTCAAAAGCCCTGGTCAGGGACTTATGGTTATAGTCAATTAAGCAAATCGCGACACAACTCCCTATGCCGGGAGAGACGAATCCCTTCGATTGCTCACTGTCTTCATGTGCTTCGGGACCGTACCCAACTAAAACTTGTATGCACGGCTCTTTAAAGTCATGGTTAGATAGTAATCAAAGTACGGTGGGAACACACAAGACACTATGATGATTTTAGGTCAAAAGACTACTATATACTCGTATCACTAGAGAACTGCTATCTGACAAGATATATAATACCATCTTGGAGTTCTCGGTGGGTTCGTTCAGTGTACTCATTCTCCAATGAGCACCTGTATACAATCCTCGGTGTTAAACACCAATGGCTGTGGGATCAGCCATTGCACTCCAATCGGGTTAAGAAACGTATACACTAGTCTACTCTGGAGTTCTAATGCCCAGTCTTGATATTTCCACGACTAGGAACATTTAATGATGTGTTTATGGACTATCCATGCCCCACTAGTTTGATCCCTATCATAATCTTGGTAGTCAAGCAAATATCTTATGAGCTTTATCATCATATATTAGCTATACGTAATAACAAGTAAAACATATATACATGAATGATAAAAACAAACCAGATAGCATACTATCATATCGAGCAAGATTGTTCTATCCATATAGGTCCATATACAATTACAATAATTGCCTTCAAGGCATCTATATCCAACATCAACAAGAGCCGATAACTTCTCTAATAAACTTCAGTAATATTTCACTCTCATTAACGCTTGAAACAGAAGCTTTAATTAAGTTTTTATCAATTTGCACTCCACTCTTGTAGTAATTGTAATTCCGTCTTTATGCTAATCGAAAGTAAACTAGTGTCACGCCTTTTTTCCTTTTGAAAATCCTTATGCTTTTCTGATTTCTCTTCATTCGCATTTGTAACGACTTTTCAGTAGGCACGATATCAAGATGAAGAAACCAAGAACAGTTGATTCCTTTAGAAGCACCTTTTGTAGGCAAAGTCTGATAAGTTATAGAAAGATGTTATACGCCAGATCCACAAAGATTGATTTAAGCGGACGATCAACTTAAAACTATATAACATATCAAATGTCATTAATAGCTATATAAGCATATGAGCATGCAAAAACTATTGCATATCAATGACCGAATGATTTAAAGAGCACATGCAAATATTCGAGGGTTTAAAAAATATAGTTGTGTATGTGTATGCATTTTTTCGTACACGGACAAAAAATTTATTTGGAATGAATAAGACATGTTTGATCTTTATTTTTCCTTCTCAATATATACATATAAATATGCTTGAATAGAAAGATAAAATAAATGTAAAACTGGTCTGACATAGTGTGAGAATAAAAATTGCAACAGTCTTTTGCCATCAAAAGCATGCTAATATAAAACATTGCATAAAAAATGAAATGGAGAATGCTTTGAATGCTTATATTTTTATTACATTAATCGCATTAAACTTCTCTAGACATTTAACACCCATTAGACAAACCGAGATTGGAGTTCAATGAGAATAAGAAAATTAAACTTTAAAGTATGATGTTCAAATTAGGCCATTTACAGCAATCCCTAAAAATATATAAATTATAGCTATCATATATCTTTACTTTAATCCTAAATCATTTTTAGATAATTTAAATGGTTTAATTGGGTATGCTATGCTTTAAAAACAAATCGATCACGTATTTTTAAATGATACTTTGTTAGTTAGTTTAAACTCATATTGTCATGTATTCAGCCTTAAATTATTGTAAAAAATAGATCAAGAGAGAATTTGGTTTAGATAGGCTGAAAGCAGTATTTCTTGTTTAGGAAACCAAGTATAGAAAAGTTAATCTTTTAATCTACCTAGGAAAGTTATAAATTCAGTAGATGTTTATGCTTAAATTTAAAAGTTAGTGTAAGATATAAGAAAGATAGAAGCAATTAACTACCGAGGTTGATGGTTAGTATATTATGTTTTAATGATTTATTTATCATTTTGGATTATGATAAGTAGCTTAATTTTAAATTTAATATAGGGGTGTCAAAAATATTCGAACATGATAACTGACCCGACTTGACCCAACCCACAATTACCGGTTTCAACCTCGAAGGAAATCAAGTCGCATTAGGGTTGTGTATGCTAACTCGATATAATTCGTTTAACCTGAAACCCATAAATTACTATTAAATTAAAAATACAATTGGCCCTAGCCTAGAGGCTATGCTCAACAACGCAAGTTCAATTCATAATGTCAAATAAGAATGTACCAATTACCCAATAATTCAAATCATCGTTTTTGTTATATTCTTTACAAACTATAATTTTACATAATTTTTTGGGGAAAATTTGGATTTTGTTAAAAAATAATAAATAAGTAAAGCTTTGACCCAATTATTAATCAGGCCAACTCGGGTCGCCTCGAGTTGGGGCCGGGTTCGGGTTTGGGTCTGTAAATCCTATTTTTTATTACTCGGGTCCGGTGATGATCTATTTGATATGGATCTTTTCAAACTCGACCCGACGTGCTTGACAGCCCGAACATCATCCATCTATGTTAAATTGTCTTAGTCTTGTTGGTTTGTTGTAGGTTCATGTAATTTGAAGAAAATCAGACAATCATGTGATCATGGCCTCTATGTTAATTTCAACACAATGTTTTTTCTTAGCATACTTTCCATGTATGCTATATGATTATAGCTTTATGTCAGAACCGCTTACACTTATTTTATCTTTGTGGCCAGATACATGTTTGTGTTTCTATTGGGCATGGTAAATAAAAATCGAGCATGCTCTTTCTTTTTCTAACAGATATTTCTGTCCATGCAAGGCCTATGTAATATGTATATCCATACGGTTACTTTCTTATGAACCTCAGATTTATACGTGTGCTGTATATATCATGTTGCTTTCAATAAATCATTGATATGCTATAGTTTTTTGCATGGTCATATATTTGTAGTCAATGACATTGATATGTTGTATAGTTCTAATGTATGCTCATATCCTATAGTTGTCAATCATTGTGGATGAGGCATCAACATCTCCTTAGATAGTTTTTCAATTTCCATGTCTCTGAAAATTGTGTTCAAAGGGTCAATGATGCTTTGTTTCTTCATGTGATATTGCATCCTGTAAAAGAATTATCATTAGTGAGAATGGTGAGCAATCAGGGAAGCATATGGAACTTCACAAAAGATAAAAGTCCGTGATAGTAGTATGCTACCAATGAGGCAGCAAGATGGAAATCAGGATCATCGATTGAGAAAGGTTTGATTAAATTTTCCATTTCAAATATTCATGAGAGCAAAATCAATGTTACTAGATCCGCTTTAAAAGAATCCGTTAGCTTTCAGCGATTCATTGTTGTGAAATATATACTTGTTTGTTCCCTCCAATGATGAGTTTGCATCAGGTATTAAATTCATTGATAATTTATAAAAGCTGGAAACAAGGGAAAAAGAAAAAGATATATATAAACTCGCTAAGATAAAGAGAAAAAAAGAATAGAGATCTAGGTAACATTAAGTATATAACGAGTGAAGATGAAATAGTTTTAGTTAAAGACTATGAAATTAAAGAAAGACGGGAAGTTTCTTTCCTAACTTGTTTAATGAAAATAATAATCACAAACTTAAAATAGAAACAAGCAATTAGATCATAATATGGACATCTTGTATTATCGTAAGATTTGACTTAATGAAGTAAGGGGGATTTAAAAAAGGTGACGATGATAATTCTTATCGAAGTTTGAAAATGTTTAAGAGATACATGTCTAATATGGTTAAGTTATTTAATAAAATTATAGCTACAAAAAAATGCCCGATGAATAGAGAATATCGTAAGATTAGACTTAATGAAGTAAGGGGGATTTAAAAAAGGCGACGATGATAATTCTTATTGAAGTTTGAAAATGTTTAAGAGATACATGTCTAATATGGTTAAGTTATTTAATAAAATTATAGCTACAAAAAAATGCCCGATGAATAGAGAACAAGTATCTTGATACCTATATATGAGAATAAATGAGGTATATAAAATTGTTCTAACTATTGCGGAATTAAACTTATTAGTCATATAATGAAACTATGGAGAGTGATCGAACATAAATTGAGGAAAGAAATCTTTATATATGAAAATCAAGTTGGTTTTATGTTAGGAAGGTCTACTAGAGAAGCAATATATTTATTAAGGCGATTAATGAAGAATAGAGAAAGAATTATATATATGTTTTTTATTGATTTAGACAAGGCCTATGATAGAGTAATTACTAGAGTGAGAAAGGTTGGAGGAGATACATAGCCATTCCTATCACCATAAGTTTACACCAAAGATCGGCGTTAAGTTATTATCTCTTTGCGTTAGTTATTGATGAACTTACTAGACATATTCAGGATGATGTGTCATGTTGTATGTTGTTTGCAGATGATATCTTTTAGTTTGATGAATCCATAGAAAGAATAATTACTAAAATAGAAAAAATGGAGAGATACTTTAGAATCTAAAAGATTTAAAATTACCAGAACAAAAACCGAATATATGGAATGTAATTTCAGCAAAAAGGTGCGAAGAAATGAGTATTCGGTGCAAATTGATGACAATGAAATATTTAAGAAAAACCATTTTCGTTACTTAGGATCTATAATTATTCATGATGTGAAGATTGAGGAGATGTAATTTATAGAATCAAAGCAGAATGGTTGAAATGGAGAAGTGCTTCAGAAGTGTTATGTGATCGTAAGGTATCTTTGAAATTGAAAGAATTTTATTTGATGACGATAAGACCAACACTTCTTTATGGATCGGAATGTTGGGTTATTAAGTAACATGTCCAAAAAATGAGAATGTTAAGATAGATGAGTGGAATACACTAAAAGATAGAATAAGAAATGAGTGTATTTATAACAAGATAGATATAGCTCCTATAGAGGACAAGATGCAAGAGACGAGATGGTTTGGACATGTGCAACGAAGACCGATCAACACCCCAGTTAGACAAACTGACAAAATTATAGTTCATGGTACAGTTAGGGACATGGATAGGGATAGTGGTAGATCTAAACGAATATGGATAGCGACAATTAAGAATGATATGTTAATTGTTAATTTGACCGAAAAGATGTTCCTTAATAGAGCAGAATGAAAGAGAATGATTCATATAGCCGACCCCAAAAATTTAGGATGAAGGCTTGTTATTGTTGGGTTTAATTGTTACTCATGACTGTATTCTATTTAGTGCTCAACATGATTATTTTGGTGTCTGTAATAGAAATGGAGCTAGTTATCGAAAGAGATGGAGCGGGTGGATCAAATCAAAACAATGACAAAAATATGGAAGATAATTAAATCAATAGCTGTAAAGTTAGCGAAAAAAGAAAAAAAATTGAGGAAAATGTGTGGTAGCTTAGAACATATCAGAAAATGAGAAAATTATCGAGCATCGGCAATGAGCATTCTGCAGAATTTAAATGAGCCTTCTTTGAGATATTGCACTTTTGAAACCTCTTAATTAGAAATGATTGAAATGCAACATCAAGAGTCTTTTTTTGTGGTCTAACACTAATGAAGCAGTAAATTCTACAACAACCGAGCCTTTATCCCAAGCATATGGGGTATGTGACATGAACCAACACGAGAATCACGTTGGGCCGTGCATATGGATCCTCCGCCTCCACTCACTCTAATCGAACAATATACTTTTATTAAGGCCTTTGGCATCCATATATTTTCTTATCGCCTCCATCCACTTTTCCTTCGGTCTCCTTTTCACCTTTTTAACTTGGATTAAATCGAGAACATTCGCTCATCGAACCGATGCTTCCGTAGGTCTACTTGCACGACCCGGCGAGATTCCAACGTTTGCATCAATAACTCCAATTTGGTATTAACTCCTGCTCTCGTCTCATTTACCAGAACAATATCATCAGCGAATAGTATACGCTAAGGTATATAATCTTGGATAGTTCTGGTAAGCCCATCGATCATTATGGCGAACAAGAATGAACTTAGTGCAAATCCTTGATGCAAGCCAATTGTGATTGGAAAATCGCTTGTTAGGTCGCCGCAAGTTCTTACGTTTGCCATACTCCATACATGTCCTTGATTATGCCAATGTACTTGATTGGGACCCGTCTTAATCATTGTCTGCCATAATTCCTCTCTAGAAACCTTGTCGTAAGCTTTCCGTAAGTCTATAAAAAACCATATGCAAATCCCCACTCTTTCGAAAACGCTCGACAAGTTGACGGAGCAAATGAATAGTCTATGTTGTCGATCGTCCAGGCATGAACTCAAACTGGTTCTCTGTTATCTTAACATCATGCTTTGGTCTATGTTTAATCACCCTCTTCTAAATCTTCATGGTGTGACACATGAGTTTTATTCCATCGTAGGAGCAATTCTGAATGTCACCTTTATTCTTATAAAGAGGTACAAGAATACTCTAACTCCACTAATTTGGCATTTTTTGGTTTGCTAAATCATATTAAACAGTTTCCGTTAGCTATCTAACGTCTATTTCTTCTACGCATATTCATACCTCAATAGGAATCCTGTCTGGAACCAATAGATTTCCTTGATTTCATCCTTTTCAAAACCTCTATAACCTAAGGTACTCTTATTCTATACATGAAATCACGATGTATATCTTGAGTTGGAATGACAAGTCCATCCAAATCCTTGATAAAACTTTCATTGAACAATTTGTCAAAATAATCTCTCCAATTTTTCTTGATATTCTCATCTCGAAGTAAAACCTTCTGGTCTACATCTTTAATACACTTCACCGCATATAGGTGTCACACCCCGATTCCCAAAATATGGAATACGGAAAGCGACGAAGGCCAGCCGTGCTATCTACGGTAAGGAAAAGTCCTTCCATAGTCACATAAGGCTGTCTAGATGAACCTGCCAAAAATAAACTTCAATACCAAAAGAAATAATACTGATAATCATGCTGCAATGAAACCAAAAGAAATTCTAAAAATGGGTCCACTAGATAATTGATGCAAAAAGATCCGATACAATAGGTTCGAAAAGAAAACAAAATCGGAAAGATACATAAGTCATAATGTTCCAGAAGGACGCACATGCTAAAAGCTAATTAAAAAGGGTGAAAATAAACCTAGGTTACTGGTCTTCAGCAAAGTCCCGGTAGCCGTTCTATCCTGCTCAGCCTGAAAACCTGTCTCTAAACCTTAGATGGCAAATCTCAAGGATGTCAGAACATCCCAGTAAGTACTCAACGTATAAAGTGTGTGTGTGTAGCATAATAATATGAATATATGAAAATAGTGAAGCCCGGTGCGCAAGAAAAACATGTATATAAATAATTAGATGCATTAACACTATGAAACATGTATGTAAGGGGTCAGGTCATAACCTAACTGGTCACTAAAAGGTAAACTATTCTATCGTAAGCTCAAATGCGTGCGTCAACCTCTGCAGGAGTATTCCTAACCCAAGAGTGGTGCCTCAGGGGCTAGGAAACACGGGCCCAACTGTGGAATGAACAAGAGACCGCTATAGCCCGGTACGAGCTGTAAACATGAGACCGCTATAGTCCGGTACGAGCTGTAAACATGAGACCGCTATAGCCCGGTACGAGCTGCTGGCATGGGACTCCTGAGATCCTGTTGTACAACGCACACTCAAACTATCCCAACACCCACGTCTTTATAGCTATTATGGTAATGACTAGAGCACTAATTAAGAATGCTGAAAAGACTGGAATTGTGGTATGGTAATTGTATAGAGATGAAACTGGTAAATAGTAGTGTGTCATGTCATGTAGTTCAGCATCCTTATCAGCGATCTCGTTCATAAAGACTAGAGTAGTGAAAAGTCAGGACTTGTCAGTGGTAATAGTTATCAGGTAATAGTAACTGCATAAAGATGGTGTACAAGCTGGTATGAATCACAATTGTTATCTTTACCGTTAACCTTAATATGGGTATATTAATCACAATCTGACTAGAAATACATATATGTAAGATAAGTTAACAACTTTCAAACTTTATTTGTAGTTAAAATAAATCTCATTTTAAAACCACACTTGCTAATTATTCTCACTTGCTACATAACAATTTGCCTATATATATTGTATAATATAACGAAAAAGATACTAACACATTTATCTTTTATTCTAACAGTGCAGGAAATATATATATACATATAACCACAAAGGAATGCCGATGTATATCGACCAAAAGTAAAGCAAGAGTACTTGTCTGGATGATAAGGATCACAGGAGAACGACGTACGAAGATGCGAGGCACGATCTCGGCTAAAGTGTGACTTTGGATATGAGTTATACGATCCGCCTAGATTGATTTTGCCATAAGCCAACAATGTACCGCACTTAACATATGATTGTATATAACCAAACATGCACAATAAAATAAACATGTAATATTTTATTTATATGGATATAAATATAGCGACATATCATGCAGTAAAAGAAACTTGCCTCGGAGACGGGAAAACGCGACAATGGAATTGCAAACTCTAAACTTGATGTTAGGGAACACGATTAGAAACCCCGATGGACTTGGGCTCGGCTCCGGCGATCTGGGCTTGCTGCGGCAGTGGTGACATCGTCGTGGTCGAGGATGGTGATGTCGACGATGGGTTTTCCGGTGAGGTTTCACGGCAAGGCAATAAGTTTTCTGGCGACGGCGGTGGGTGCGGGTTCTGCAGTGTCAGGTTCTGGTCGGGGTGTGCAAGGGTCGAAGGAAAGAGAGGGAAGAGAGGTCGTGGAGAGGGGGTGAATCCGACGGGATCGGAGCTCCGGCGAGGAGGGTGCAGCGAGGATCCTGGGTAGGGTTGCAGTCGCGGTCTGCAGAGGAGGAGAAGGGAAGTGGAGGAGGAAGAGGAGGTGGAGACAAGGGTGTGGGACGACGGCAGTGAGATGGGTGACGGTGAGGTGCAGGGCGAGGCTGGGTGAAGGTCGGCGACGAGGGGACAGAGGAGAGGTCAGGTTGTGCGGTGATGGGTTGTTGCGGGGATGTGGGTTGCAGGGGGAGGCGTCGTGGGGAGAAGAGAGAGGTGAGGAGGAGAGGAGGAGAAGGTCAAGGGTGGAGGCGGCGAAGGCGAGGCATGAGGCGATGGCGACAGAGAAGATGATGGGTTCTCGTCGGGGTCGGGGGTTCTGCAGTTGATGATGGTGGCGGTGGTGTCAGGAGTCGGAGGTGGTGAGGATCAAGAGGAAGAAGAGAAGGAGGTGGAGACGAGCGGTGGAGGCGAGGACGGTGACGACAAGGATCGGAGCTGCAGGTTCGGGCGTGCAGGGATCTCGTCACCGTGGGTTCGCAGGCGAGGTTTGCAGCGGGGGAGAGAGGGAGAGGAAGAGGGAGTTGTCACGAGGGCGGTGGCGATGAGGGGTCGTCGACGGTGAGGTCAGGGTTGTGGGTTATCGGGTTGCAGGCACGACGTCGATGGGTTCGGGGAAGATGGGTTGTCTGGGTTTGGAGCTCGGGGAAAGAGAGGGTGAGAAGAGGAGTGGAGGTGAGGTCAAGGGTGAGACGAGGTCCTGGAGATGGCGACGGTAACGCGCGGCGAAGCTAGGGTTAGGGTTTTGAGTTGAGGCGGCGGGAAAGAGGGACGAAGCAGGAGAGAGATGGAGGAAGAGGGGAAAGTTATATATGGGTTTTGGAAAAATAATAAAAGAATATATAATATATTTTACGAGAGAGAGCAGGTGAGAAAATCTTTTAGATTGTATAAAGTATATTTAGAATAAATCTTTTAGATTGTATAAAATATATTTAGAATATAAATATAATATATTTTAACAGAAGTGTTAGATTTTAGGTGTATATATATAAGTATATATTAAACAGTTTAAATATATTAGAATATTATATTGAGAAAATTTGAGTTTTCTGGCCAATACAAACTTACTCCAAAATATGTCCGGGTTGGGTCTAAAATTTTGGTTTGAAAATACGGATAATATACGTGTCAGCCAAAACACAAAAGCGATGTCCGGTTAAAGAAAATGCATACCCTCAAGAACGGATACACGTAGTATGCACGTAGCGATCCAAACGAGTCCATTTCACTAAACGGAACGAGAACAAGATGTACGGATGCCACCACAGGGTCAGGGGTATGATGTAGGCCGTGCTAGATATTTAAAATAGATTATTTTACCATAATTTGTAGCCTTGAAAATATATGCAATACTAGATATAAGATACATGTATACGGATTCTCAGTACTAGCAAGGATATGTCGAAATCAAGAATCAAGATGGGTTTCAATTATGCGGGTCGGGTCGGATACCAAAATAGATACCAAAGCACTATTCGCACCCAAAACAAATAACACCAAGAAATAGTCATAGGAAAATAATCAAAGAGAATATGGTATAACTGAACTAGGGTGTTACATTCTACCCACCTTACAAGAAATTTCGTCCTCGAAATTTGAAGAACGAAAATACAAGGTCGCGAAATAATTTCAAGGATGAATGAGAATAAATGGGTATGAAAAATAAAGGAACAAGAAAACAAATGAGGGTATGAAGAGTCACGGTCTTGGTTCGAGAAATCGGCGTGTTTAAGAAAATCAAATTAGTGGAAACAAATCAAATAGAACTCTAAATTACTCAAACAGAATGACGTATTGTAACCATGCCGCGGTACATGGGTACAATATCGTAATTCTATCTCAGTCGCCCGAATCCTACAGTCAGAATCAACAGAATATGCAGCATGACATACTGGGGAAAACCTAGACAAATGATTCTAACCCTAAAGGTCGGCAGAACCCAGACTAACTTTTGACGTTAGCCTGGCTCTGATACCAACAAAACCTTGTCACGTCCCGCTTCCCAAAATATGGAATACGGAAAGCGACGAAGGCCAGCCGTGCTACCTATGGTAAGGAAAAGTCCTTCCATAGTCACATAAGGCTGTTTAGACGAACTTGTCAAAAATAAACTCCAATACCAAAAGAAATAATACTGATAATCATGCTGCAAAGAAACCAAAAGAAATTCTAAAAATGAGTTCACTAGATAATTGATGCAAAAAGATCCGATACAATAGGTCCGAAAAGAAAACAAAATCGGAAAGATACGTAAGTCCTAATGTCCCAGAAGGGCGCACATGCTAAAAGCTAATTAAAAAGGGTGAAAATAAACCTACGGTTACTGGTCTTCAGCAAAGTCCCGGTAGCCGCTCTGATCCTGCTCGGCCTAAAAACCTGTCTCTAAACCTGAGATGGCAAATCTCAGGGATGTCAGAACATCCCAGTAAGTACTCAACGTATAAAGTGTGTGTAGCATAATAACATGAATATATAAAAATAGTGAAGCCCGGTGTGCAAGAAAAACAGGTATATAAATAATTAGATGCATTAACACTATGAAACATGTATGTAAGGGGTCAGGTCATAACCTAACTGGTCACTAAAAGGTAAACTATTATATCGTAAGCTCAAATACGTGCGTCAACCTCTGCAGAAGTATTCCTAACCCAAGAGTGGTGCCTTATTGGCTAGAAAACACGGGCCCAACTGTGGAATGAACAAGAGACCGCTATAGCCCGGTACGAGCTGTAAACATGAGACCGCTATAGCCCGGTACGAGCTGTAGCCCGATACGAGCTGTAAACATGAGACCAATATAGCCCGGTACGAGCTGTAGCCCGATACGAGCTGTAAATATGAGACCGCTATAGCCCGGTACGAGCTGCCGGCATGGGACTTCTGAGATCCTGTTGTACAACGCACACTCAAATTATTCCAACACCCACGTATTTATAGCTATTATGGTAATGACTAGAGCACTAATTAAGAATGCTGTAAAGACTGGAATTGTGGTATGGTAATTGTATAGAGATGAAACTGGTAAATAGTAGTGTGTCATGTCATGTAGTTCAGCATCCTTATCAGCGATCTCGTTCATAAAGACTAGAGTAGTGAAAAGTCAGGACTTGTCAGTGGTAATAGTTATCAGGTAATAGTAACTGCAAAAAGGTGGTGTAAAAGCTGGTATGAATCACAATTGTTATCTTTACCGTTAACCTTAATATGGGTATATTAATCACAATCTGACTAGAAATACATATATGTGATTCGAACTTTATTTGTAGTTAAAATAAATCTCATTTTAAAACCACACTTGCTAATTATTCTCACTTGCTACATAACAGTTTGCCTATATATATTGTATAATATAACGAAAAAGATACTAACACATTTATCTTTTATTCTAACAGTGCAGGAAATATATATATATATATATAACCACAAAGGAATGCCGATGTATATCGACCAAAAGTAAAGCAAGAGTACTTGCCTGGATGATAAGGATCACGGGAGAACGACGTATGAAGATGCGAGGCACGATCTCGGCTAAAGTGTGACTTTGGATATGAGTTATACGATCTGCCTAGATTGATTTTGCCATAAGCCAACAATGTACCGCACTTAACATATGATTGTATATAACCAAACATGCACAATAAAATAAACATGTAATATTTTATTTATATGGATATAAATATAGCGACATCATGCAGTAAAAAAAACTTGCCTCGGAGATGGGAAAACGCGACAATGGAATTGCAAACTCTAAACTTGATGTTAGGGAACACGGTTAGAAACCCTGATGGACTTGGGCTCGGCTCCGGCGATCTGGGCTTGCTGCGGCAGTGGTGACGTCGTCGTGGTCGAGGATGGTGATGTCGACGATGGGTTTTCCGGCGAGGTTTCACGGCAAGGCAATAAGTTTTCTGGCGACGGCGGTGGGTGGGGGTTCTGCAGTGTCAGGTTCTGGTCGGGGTGTGCAAGGGTTGAAGGAAAGAGAGGGAAGAGGTCGTGGAGAGGGGGTGAATCCGACGGGATCGGAGCTCCGGCGAGGAGGGTGCAGCGAGGATCCTGGGTAGGGTTGCAGTCGCGGTCTGCAGAGGAGGAGAAGGGAAGTGGAGGAGGAAGAGCAGGTGGAGACAAGGGTGTGGGACGACGGCGGTGAGATGGGTGACGGTGAGGTGCAGGTCGAGGCTGGGTGAAGGTCGGCGACGAGGGGACAGAGGAGAGGTCAGGTCGTGCGGTGATGGGTTGCTGCGGGGATGTGGGTTGCAGGGGGAGGCGTCGTGGGGAAAAGAGAGAGATGAGGAGGAGAGGAGGAGAAGGTCAAGAGTGGAGGCGGCGAAGGCGAGGCGCGGGCGTGAGGCGACGGCGACAAAGAAGATGGGTTCTTGTCGGGGTCGGGGGTTCTGCAGTTGATGATGGTGGCGGTAGTGTCAGGAGTCGGAGGTGGTGAGGATCAAGAGGAAGAAGAGAAGGAGGTGGAGACGAGCGGTGGAGGCGAGGACGGCGACGACAAGGATCGGAGCTGTAGGTTCGGGCGTGCAGGGATCTCGTTACCGTGGGTTCGCAGGCGAGGTTTGCAGCGGGAGAGAGAGGAAGAGGGAGTTGTCACGAGGGCGGTGGCGACGAGGGGTCGTCGACGGTGAGGTCAGGGTTGTGGGTTATCGGGTTGCAGGCGCGGCGTCGATGGGTTCGGGGAAGATGGGTTGTCGGGGTTTGGAGCTCGGGGAAAGAGAAGGTGAGAAGAGGAGTGGAGGTGAGGTCAAGGGTGAGACGAGGTCCTGGAGATGGCGACGGCGACGCACGGCGAAGCTAGGGTTAGGGTTTTGAGTTGAGGCGGCGGGAAAGAGGGACGAAGCAGGAGAGAGATGGAGGAAGAGGGGAAAGTTATATATGGGTTTTGGAAAAATAATAAAAGAATATATAATATATTTTACGAGAGAGAGAGGCAGGTGAGAAAATCTTTAGATTGTATAAAGTATATTTAGAATAAATCTTTTAGATTGTATAAAATATATTTAGAATATAAATATAATATATTTTAACAGAAGTGTTAGATTTTAGGTGTATATATATAAGTATATATTAAACAGTTTAAATATATTAGAATATTATATTAAGAAAATTTGAGTTTTCTGGCTAATACAAACTTACTTCAAAATATGCCCGGGTTGGGTCTAAAATTTTGGTTTGAAAATACGGATAATATACGTGTCAGCCAAAACACAAAAGCGATGTCCGGTTAAAGAAAATGCATACCCTCAAGAACGGATACACATAGTATGCATGTAGCGATCCAAACGAGTCCGTTTCACTAAACGGAACGAGAACAAGATGTACGGATGCCACCACAGGGTCAGGGGTATGATGCAGGCCGTGCTAGATATTTAAAATAGATTATTTTACCATAATTTGTAGCCTTGAAAATATATGCAATGCTAGATATAAGATACATGTATACGGATTCTCAGTACTAGCAAGGATACGTCGAAATCAAGAATCAAGATGGGTTTCAAGTATGCGGGTCGGGTCGGATACCAAAATAGATACCAAAGCACTATTCGCACCCAAAACAGATAACACCAAGAAATAGCCACAGGAAAATAATCAAAGAGAATATGGTATAACTGAACTAGGGTGTTACAATAGGTCTCTGGTCTTCCTTTCTCTCATCCGAGAAATCATGTATATATTATTTTCAACCTTCTTGGTGTCTAATTTCTCGTACACCTCTTTGTAAATCTTAGTTTTGGCTTCCCGAATAGGTTTCTTAGCCTCTTTTTAACTACGTTATTCTTAAAATTTTCTCCATTCCTACACCTTTTCAAATCTCAATAACAGTCCATCTTGATTTAACAGCAGCCTTTAGCTCTTCATTGCACCATGATGTTTTCTTATATGGCGGAGCACCATCCCTCGACTCAGCAAGTAGATCTTTAGTTATCCTCTTAATGCAACTAGCTATCTTGTTCCATGTTGTATCTGAATCGTCTTCGGATTGTCAATCTGTCCCTTGATCTACACGATTTACAAAGATTTCTTGGTTACCGTTCTTCAGTCGCCACCTCGTAATTCTAGGAACTTACGTCTAATCTTCTCAGGTCCTCTTCTAATCTAAACATTTAGAACTAAAAGTTTATGTTGAGTGGTCACACTCTCATCCGGCACTACCTTACAATCGGTGAAAGAACCTCTATGAAGCAGTAAATTCTAGCGAGATGAAATTAAAATATTACTGTCATTTTTGAAAAAGAAATAGTTATTGCAATTCTGACAAGTCCTTTAAAAATGTGTTGAGAAGTCAAAAGCACAACATCAAGCAAAGCACAACGATAGAAGCCAGGTAAATAATTCTATGATATCAACTCCTACCTTATTTCCGTGTTTAATATTTTTGTGTATATCAGATCATGTTCAGTGCCCCCCCCCCCCAAACAAAAAAAAAAAAACCATTGGTCTGCTTTGAGTATACGATCAAAACGAGTGATTTCTTGGCTTGCTGGTATTGTCCATTTGTGAAAGTTCTTATTATTCTTTCTAGCCTTTTTGTAGTGGCCTTTTGGTGCACTAATTTGATATCTTCTTTGTAATTTATTTCCATTTTGTTGAATTTGTTTTATTTTGTATTATTTGTTCTCTTTTCTTGCTGGATGCTCCGTCATACTATTTTAGAAAAGATATGCTCACAAACATTGTATATTTCTATAGCTTTGTGATATCTTTATGGCCTTGAATTTAGATCTCTCTCACTATATATGTTGGGCTTTGTAGGGTGATGGTGACCATGCGGGCTATGAAGAAAGTTAAAAGTGACTCTTGTTGTGAAACTTTCTGGAAGTTCATGATACTTTAGTTAGACATTTTTGTTGTACCTAAATCTTGTGCAACGACTGTAGTAAAAGCTTTGTATTTTGATGGATCATTATGGCTCGTCTTTTGAATGATCGATGCGGCATACAACTCTTCAGTTCAAATTTACATGCTTGTCCTTCTTTACATACTCTATTTTGGAACTGAATTACCACCTCTATAGCCAACCACTTTGGTAGTTCATTTGCTTGAAGTTCAAATGTGCGCTTTTTCCAATGATTATAAGAAAAAAAGCGATCTTTGAAATTTAGAGTAATTTGATTATGACTCGATAGAAATTTGTGTGCTAATTACTGCTTTAAACAGCTTTTGTTCTCAAAGCCAAAGGTACTCTCCCTTTGCGGGGAGACCATGTTGCATGTCGCAAGTTCTCATGACTTGCAGGATAAAGACTTGTACAGGATTTCTACAAAATGGATCGTAACAGGCCACAAGGACTTCTCAGGAGCAAGTACAGTGCCGTCCCTGGATTTCATCAACGTCAATGAAGGAAAATGATGCATAAAGTAGCAAGGGAGGCTTCAAACCAGAAGTTCAATGCTGTTAACAGTCAAAAATACCACATACTCCCAAGCATCAGGCCCTAGAAGTAAGGGAGCCAGGGAGGAAATTTCGGTTTATATAGAGATTTTGAGTTCTTCAATGAGAGAAGAGGAGAGGCGTTGACTCTTCAGCTATCATGCCACATGTACGGTAGAACACAACTTTTTAACCTACAGATGCAGTTATATTCTGCTCCAACCATAATCATATGCTATAATTTTTTTTCTTTCCATAGATCTTGGATCTAAGAAAGCGGCACTTGCAGCAATATGGATCACACTGAAGCATGCTCTGTTTGCAATTCATGGTGTTCCCTATTGCCCTGGTTACATCTTGGTTAGGATAAATAATATCAACTAGGAGACCACTAAGGTGGCTATACACTCGGTATGATGTCATATGGACGAGTGCTTGGTCTTGCAAGGCCTAAAGACGTTACAGTTGATGCGGTGTTCAGGGTTAAGGATACGACAGTCTCACAGAATATACTGAAGCAGTAAGCAATCTGATTCGCTCTCTTTTAATTCACATTCTATTGCCAACTTGATCTTGCGTTTGTTAGGATTTTGACAATAGGTAAATTGCTGTGTGCATTAGGATCATACTGGACTCTAGATTATCTCAAAATAAATAAATAATTTCCGGACTCTAAATGCTGGCTAGATGTTTTTGATCAGCATGACAACAAAAACCAAGCCATTTCTCAAATTATTGGTGTTGAGTATGTGATTCATAGCCGACCCCAAAAGTTTGAGATCAAGGCTTCCTGTTTTTGTTGTCATAAGGGCCATATGTTCGGTTCAATTGACTAGATTGCCTCTGCTTAGCATCAAGTGCTGCTCTTACCAGCCTCTTTTACATTTTATTTCGGTCTTGTTGCTCAGAAATTACCAATATATCATTGCTCCCAACTGATGCACATATAGTTCTCAGCCTCATTTACGCATTCCTAAACCATTTTAATCAGTTCTTGTTGTGATAGGCGGGAATATTTGGTGAGAATATTTGGATCAACGCATGTAGAACAGGAATAAGATTCCCATGATTTGAGGGCAACTCATTTTCCATGGGGATCCTAAATTTCCAGGAACATTATTTGTGTTAAAACAAGCATCGTGATATTCGGTGGTAATCTAGGATTCCTCTTAGATCCCACATACCAAGCGCTTCCCTTTAGAAACTTCCTTTAGTGTCCTTAGCATGCATCATTTTCTTATGTTATCTACTAGTGTTTTGACACTTGCCATGTCACCATTCTTATTGCTGAGGACATGTTTCTTTTGGATTTTTCAAGCCATAAAGCAACAACGGCCTGAGAATTATCCTACATAGTTTCCCCCACCTTCAATTGGGTAAATATTTACGATCTTATTATATTGATCATTTCTCCATTTTAATCATCTTGGTTTAACGTGCATTCTTCTTGATCTCACCATCATCATGAACGAATGCTTTGATGATCTCCCTAGCTGTTTCTTGTCTATCAATCTCAAACGCACATTCGTACATTCTTATTGTGCATTTTATTTTCGATACTTTACCTAATCATTCTTCTGATTATCCTTCGCATATTCTTTCCGTTTGAACAATGTTGTCATCGATTACTACCAATGGTCAGCTAAGTTACTAGCAAGCAATGGCACTGCCACCGATCCAATAATGGCAGTTGTTTCCAAGGTTCAAGGTATTGGCCGATACGGAATAGTATCGGCCGTATCGGATTGGTTTCACTGGAACCGGCCCGATACTGCCATACAATTCTTGTACCGGCCGATACGATGTTGTTTCGGCCGATACAATGTATTTTCTGTGTATTTCATACCTGTTTTGATATATTTCGGTCAATACTATATACATGATAACCAATCTATTTTCTAATCTTGAAGCACCATCAATAGATCTGGATTGTAAAAGCTTGGAGGCCACTTTTTTTCGTTGTTTCGTCATTAGATATAGACAATATCAAGAATATATAGAGATCTTGGCTAAGGAATGGTTCCAAAAGATGCCGATGGTGATGAAAAGCGATGGTTCATCGGATGATTGAGATATGAGAGAAAGAGGGGGAAGAAACGTGGAGTTGAGAGTAAAGATGACAGCTTTCATTAGATAATTAAATTGAAAGAGTGAGAAAGGGGAAAGTCAAAGAGACACGTGGAGTATTCTATTTTCTTTTATTTCAAAATTTTGAAGCATTGGTTAATTGTCTAGAATAGCTAACTTTTTCTATCGTATTCTCTTTTTCCAATAATTTCTTTGCATAAAAGCTTGCACCATTTAATGTAGCATGAATAGCCAAATTTATTTGACTTTCAAAGTTTCTTTATTAGGAATCAAAATTACCAGCATATGAACAATAAAGTTGGAAGTAAATAAAGATATGATTTATACTTTTCCTTTAATACTTATTTGGTTTTCTATATATGGTTGGAAAATATGCAAAAAATAATAACTGGAAAGAGAGTATCAATGTTATATTTGATTTTCTATTAATGAATGACTTGCCTATTAAAATTGCATGACGTTTTCTAAATTGGTAAGCAATCTATCAATTTCTTAAGAGTAATGATGTTTATTTATGTATGTAAATAAACTTTACTATAGATAATATATAAAAATGTAAAGAACTTTGTGATATATTGTATCCATAGCATTCCTTAGCTATAATGTATATGCAAATATACATGTGTTCGTGTATATGTATACATACATTTATATATTTGTATATCGAAACCGAAACCGAAACTTGCACCGAAACCAACGATACCAACCGAAACCTACCGAAACATATCAAACTTGAAGTGACCGAAACCGAAACCGATACTAAGTTCTCGAACCTGGTTGTTTCCCAGATTTAACAGTCCCTTGGAGAGTTTTCGAATTAACTCAGCATGCAGAGGATTTAGTCGCAGGATCTTGACAGTCTGCACCATGCGGCAGTAATGTACCTCAGAGATGAACTACTGATCTGTATACTTTTTACCACAGCTATTTTTCCTCTGATATTTTCCATCATTTCTCTACAGATGTATACTTTGAGACGGCCCCTAATACCATTTCTGTAGTTTTTTTCCAATACGAGCAGCATATAGAATACTATTATATAGAGTAAGAAATGCCATTATATCACATACAGTAAGAAATGTCATTACATTTTACATAATGTGATGCAGATTTGATTTTTAAATGCTGCTCCTCGGCATTTGTTATTCCTAATTAACTTCATATTTTGATCTTTGCTGCCCCAGGCCCACATCTCTCTCTCTCTCTCTCTATATATATATATATATATATATAGAGAGAGAGAGAGAGAGAGAGAGCTGGTGGCCCCTTTTTAAAAATGAGTCCTTGCTCCAAAACACACATACACCCATGTATTTCACTGATCCAAACCAGCAATCTTGATCTACGTATCATAAAACCCCTATATACAAAAAAATCTCTGGATTTAAAGACTTGTAACACGTTCATCAAGCAGATAGAAAAATCAACGGCTTATCAGTATTGGAAAATTACGGCCGCTTGATAAACCGAGATTTTTTGTACGTAGGGATTTTCTGATACGTAGATCAAGATTGCCGGTTTGGATCGGTAAAATACACGGGTATGTTTGGGACGAGGGCTCATTTAAAAAAAAGGGACCGCCGGCTCATACCCCCCTCTATATATACATATCACATGAATTGGTAAGCGGGTCTAACAATAGAACGGGTTACCAGCTGGTCTAACATACCAACAAGGCATATGTCCTATCAGAAAGCAGAGCAAATTGTATAGAACCCCTCGTTATCAAAAGTGCATCCAATTTGAATGTTGACATTCGGTAGTATGGGAAGATGCAGATTATAAAAGTAGTAATGAAGAAATGCACGAGTTTATCGGTGACAAGATGCTTGCTAGCATGGAAGGTCCCGTAAAAGCGCACATAATTTAAAAGAACGATAATTTTCGTACAAACTTTCTTTTCAATTGGGTTATATCTTCTTCTTTTTTTATATCTTCTGTCATCTTTTTAATAATCATACATGAGAAATATATTTCTTCAAACATTTCATGAATTTGCCTCACTTCATATTAATATATTATTTTTTCACATCTATGTCACTAATCCTATCCATTTTGTTCAATAAACACGGCTTTAATTATGAAGATTTGCTGGTAAGTTTGAAGATCGAGTGATATTTAACATAAATGTTATGTGTGGGTTTGAAACGAACATTGATGAAGGGTGGCAAGGTATTAGCAAATGTAAAGATTTTAAAAGAGCAATAATGGTAAGTTGGTATGAAAGATTACAAGCAACCTGATATAATTTGGAGAGAAGGAATGCTTTTTTTGAATGAAAAGAGATTGATTGAGCCCCAAGTAGTTTGTGTTGGGTGAGAATAGAAGAGATGGAGAGTTTGAAGAACGTGGAGGCATGGGTGGTCACACATGGAGATGAGTACTGTTGAGTTTATCTCGTATTCTCCGGTCCTTGAAAGTTGAACCGGCTCACGACAATCTTGAGCCGGCTCACAAGTCGTTTGGAAACATCAATTGTTCTCTGTTTGCAAGAGACGGCTCAGAACAACCTTGAACTAGCTTGACCCTATGATGAGACAGCTCAAGTGAAGTATGAGACGGCTCATAACATGTCTGGAACCACAGATTTCTTTATGTTCATATGAGATTGCTCAAGGTAAGTTTGAGCCGGTTCGAAATCTGTTGGGTCGAATTCTGGGCTGTATCGAGAATCTTATTTTTAACCTGATTTGCCCCGTACTATATATATTGTAGTTTGTAACCCTAATTGGGTTAACCCTTTTGAAATCAGAATTAAGAAGGAGGCTAGGGTTCTTTGTTAGGGATTTTGTGAGAGTTGATCCACCGTTGTAATCCTCCATATTTGTTCAATTAGTAAAACTTCTCCTTCCTCCGTGGTTTTCCCGTAAGGGGTTTCCATGTAAATCCCGTGTCTTTTGGTTTGTGCTTTATTTTTATCGCTTTTGATTATTTGTATATTCACTTTATCGTTTGTTTATTGCTTCGTGATCGTATTTGCCGCAACAAACTGGTATCAGAGCTACGCTGTGTTTGTGAGATTTGGTGTTTTGTTTGAACCGTTAGGTCTTCGATCTCACGATCTAAGTTTACGGTGGATAACGACGTTTGTGTTCTCTTTCCCATCTTCTTAAATTGTGATCTTGAAGTTTTAGGGTTTGTAAGCACTCAATGTGTCTTCTTTTGATCCTACATCATGTCTCCAATGATTATGAAGTTTGATATTAAGAAGTTTGATGGGAATATGAGCTTTTGTCTATGGCAAGTTCGTATGAATTGGTATTGATGCAGAATAATTTGAGAAAAACGATCCTTGGGAAGGATTCAAGGCCTTTCACTATGACGGAGGAAGCATGGGAGGAGTTGGATGAAAAAGCTCTCACGGCTATCCAATTGTGTTTGACAAACGAAGTTTTGCAAGTAATTTTGGTGGAGAAGACGGCGACTAGTTTATGGTTGAAGTTAGAGAAGTTATATTTGAAAAATTCTCTCATAAATCGACTCCTTTTGAAGCAGTGTTTCTACACACTTCGTAAGAAGAGGCATTTCAAAGTCGATTGTTTCAAATTGCAGAACAAGCAGAAATACGAAGACAAACAAATAAGGTCTTTAAGCTAGTATTGCGGAAGGAGAAGGAGATCTTCTTGTGATTCTTGACAACATGCATCGATCCAAGCACAAATGGAATATGATTTCGGGTTCTTACCATGTGTCCCAATAAGTATTTATTCACCAACTATGAGTTAATGGTGGTGTGGTTTTGATGGAAAACAATAGTTCGTGTCGAGCTATTGGTAAGAGGACGATCCAAATCAAAATGTTTGATGGCTTTATGAGAACATTAGCAGATGTTAGACTCCCTGACTTGAAGAAGAATCTCATCTCATTGGGTACACTCGACGTTAAGGGTTATAAGTTCTCCGTTGAATGTGGAGTTTTGAAAATAACTAAATGTGCTCTCGTCGTTATGAAGGGCTTAAAAATTGGGTCCTTATATGTGTTGCAGAGTTCAACAACTACCGGGTCGACGGCAGTTTCATCATCTAAATCTATGTCGGCTTCAGATATATTACCTGGCACATGAGACTCGAGTATATGAGTGAGAGAGGTATGGCCGGGTTCTCGAAGCATAGCCTACTTTGTGGTCAAAGTACATCGAAAATGGAGTTTTGTGAGTATTGCGTTTTTGGGAAGCAGAAACGAGTTAGTTTCAGTTCGGTGGTGTACAACACAAAAGGTACTCTTGACTATATCCATTCGGATATTTGGGGACCCTCTCAAGTTGCTTCCAAAAAAAGCGGTGCAAAATATTTGCTTACTTTCATCAACAATTTTCAAGGAAGTTTTGGGTCTATTTCTTAAAGCGCAAGAGTGATATGATTCTTACGTTCAAGTAATGGAAGACATTGATTGAAAACCAGACAGGCAAGCAGATCAAGAGTCCAAGGACGGACAACGAATTAGAATTTTCTGGTAGAGATTTCAATGAATTCTGCAAAAATGAAAGTATTGTTCGGCATCATACTGTTCACACACCACAGCAAAAACAGAGTCGTGGAACGCATGATTCAAACTTTTTTGAAGAAAGCTCTGTGCATGTTATCGAATGTAGGGCTCGGCAAGGAGTTTTGGGTAGAAACGATGAACACGACATACTACGTGGTGAATCGATCACTTCATACATTACTTGGTAGTAAAACACCCGACCAAGTATGGTTGGTTGTCAATCTTCTGCACTTTGAAGTGTTTGGTTGTCCCGCATATATGCACATTGCCGTGAAGCTAAGTTAGATCCTCGAGCGAAAAAATGCATTTTTCTTGGTTATACTATCGGGGTCGAAGGTTATAGGTTTTGGTGTTCAGATCTTAAATTACCAAAGTTTATGATTGGCAGAGCTCACTTTTAACGAGTTTGCTATGTTGAAGTCGAAAAATATGGAATCTCCAATTCAAGACGATACGGGGAAAAGGACGAGCCGAGCATTGAATTTGAGGTCGGTGAAAGCATGGATTCGCAGGAGATATCTCCTTCACTATCGTCTGATGAATAACAGTCCCAGGATGAGCGGTATCTATTTGCTCGGGGCCGATAACGAAGGGACATTAGGCCGCCACAGAGATATGGCTATGATGATCTAGTGGTGTATGTGGTGTCCGTTGCAGAGACTATTGATAGTAGCAAGCATGCGAGTTATCAAGAAGCTGTTTCTTCTGATGAGTCAGCTCGTTAGCTAGTCGCTATGAATGAAGAGATTGAGTCTCTTCACATGAACTAAACATGGAAGCTCGTCAAGCCGAAGGAGGAAGAAAGTAGTTGGCTGCAAACGAGTTTTCAAAAAGATGGAAGGAGGTCAAAGGGTTGCAGATATTAGATACAGGGCACGGTTGGTAGCTAAAAGCTATTCGTAGGTTCGGGGAGTGGACTTCAATGATGTATTTTCTCCAGTTGTAAAACACCTCAATTCATGTCTTGCTTAGTTTGGTAGCTATGCAAGATTTGGAGCTCGAGCAGCTCGATATTAAAACCGTTTTCTTGCACAATGATTTGGTAAAAAAGGTCTATATGCAACAACCCGAAGATTTCAAAATTGAAGGCAAGACCATGTTTGTTTGTTAGAGAAGTCTCTATGGTTTGAATCAGTCGCCTAAACGCCAGCACAAGAAATTTGACTTCTTCATGAGGGACCTTAGGTTTACGAGAAGTAAGGGCGACAATTGTGTTTATTGCAAGAAGCTCGCCGATGGATCTTTCATATACTTGGTTTATGTTGATAATTTGTTGATAGCAGTAAAGTATATGGTTGATATTGAAAAGCTTAAGGAACAGTTCAAAGTCAAGTTCGAGACCAAAGTTTTAGGAGCGGTCAAGAAAATTCTCGGTATGGAAATTAGACGCGATCGCAAGGGAGGTAAACTTTATTTGTCTCAACAGCCATACGTTGGGAAGTTTTGGAGTGTTTTGGTATGGCAGACGCTAAATCAGTGAGTACTCCTTTGGTCTTTCAAACTTTCAACTCGTTTATCACCGCAAACAGAGAAAGAAATTCAGTATATGTCACATGCTTCTTATTCGAGTGCGGTGGGTTGCATTATGTGCCATGGTTTGTACCCGGCCCGACATTTCATATGCAGTTGGTGTTGTTACTCGCTATATGGCATCTCCTGGTAAAGGTCATTGGCAAGCAGTGAAATGGATTTTATGCTACCTATGCGGTCTGATATGGGGTTGGAGTTTGGAAGGAAGGTGACAGTTTGGTTAGTTTCAGCGATTATGACTATGCAGGTGATCTCGACAGGTCAAGATCGATCAGCAGCTATGTATTCTCTTTAGGAGGATGTACCATTAGTCGGGGTGTTTCGTTATAGCCCACGGTAGCGTTTACGACGGAGGCAGAGTATATGGTCGTTATTGAGGTCGTTAAGAAAGCAATCTGGTTGAAGAGACTGTCTTCAAAACCTAGTATCCAAAAGGGTATTATAATAATCTATTGTAATAACCAAAGTGCGATTTATTTAACAAAGGACCATATACATCATGACAGAATGAAGCACATCGACGTTCGGTATTGGTTTGATCAGGATGTCGTTGAAGAGGAAGAGATAATTGTAAAGAAAGTTGCCATAGCGGATAATCCGATCGACATGTTGACTAAATCTCTTTCGTTTGTTAAGTTTGAGCATTGCATAACTTAATTGGAGTGCTTCACATTCATTGAGCCCTTTAGGGATTTTGTGGAGAAAGTGGAGCTATTGCTAATATTATGGAGGAGTTTTGTGGTGAATGCGAGGTAAAATGGAGATTTGTTGAGTTTATCTCGTATTCTCAGATCCCTGAAAGTTGAGCCGGCTCATGCCAATTTTGAGTCGGCTCACAAGTCGTTTGGAAATATCAATTGTTCTCTGTTTGTAAGAGATGGCTTAAGACAATTTAGAGCCGGCTCGACTCTATGATGAGACGGCTCAAGTGAAGTATGAGACGGCTCATAACATGTCTGGAATTACAGATTTCTCTCTGTTCGAATGAGACAGCTCAAGATAAGTTTGAACCGGCTCGAAATCTGTTGGGACGAATTTTGGTGGGCCGAATTCTGGGCTATTTCGGAAATCCTATTTCTAATCTAATTTGCCTCATACTATATATATTGTAGTTTGTAACCCTAATTGGGTTAACACTTTTGAAATCAGAATTAAGAGAGGAGGTTAGGGTTCTTTGTTAGGGATTTTGTGAGAGTTGATCCATCGTTGTAATCCTCTATATTTGTGCAATTAGTAAAGCTTTTCTTTCGCCTGTGGTTTTCCCCGTAAGGAGTTTGCACATAAATCTTGTGTTTTTTTGTTTGTGTTTTATTTCTATCACTTTTGATTATTTGTTTCTTCTCTTTATCGTTTGTTTATTGTTTCGTGATCGTATTTACCGCAACAAGTATCCTGCTTGTATGTGGGTTGCTGCTTCAGAGACGCTTCATGTCCGCGGTTACGCGGAGACCCTGAGGTCCATTTCTGATATACCTACCTTCTATTCCTAGAGCGCTACTACTGTCTTCTTCTTCTTCTTCGTCGTCAAAACACGAATTATCAGAATGGGATGTTCAGCCTCGGCAACCTGCAGCCTTCAAGCTCTTGTCAATTCCACACCTCCAACTCACATAAGGTCCCCTTCCTTTTCCTTCCATTTCATGCGCATATATACATTTGTTAGACGTCATATAAAAAAAACATCACAATTACTTCTAAGGTTTTAGCAACACCCCAATTCTGTGGTTTTCTACATGATGACGAGGCTATGTGTGTATATATGTGCTTCTTAGCAGAACGGGACTTTCAATTCAGGGTGTCGTGAATGTTTTTATATTCTATTTTAGTTTTACAATTTGAATGCCCCTAATTTTTTTTTGATATATACGAGTTAATGACAAAATGCCCTCTATCTTTTCTTGCTTTCTTCAGTACAATTATTATGCTTGTATATTCTTCCGTGGCATGTTAGGTGTAAGTGTAACTTTATATACACTCTGAGACTTGTAGTTATACATAAATTCAGACATACAGTTGTACCGAACCGTTGCGTTAAAATTTCCTTTATTTTCTTGCTTCTGTTTGTATTTCGCTATCTAATTGCATTACGTTAATAGAACAAGCTCATTGCACGTTGTATATTCTTCCCCTTTGACTTGGAATTTCTAATGGTTGAGGCCTAAATTCCTAAGAAACTTGGTTGGTATTTTTTTGTTCTTCCAGATCTGTGAGCAGTTTGAATATGAAATAAGGAATTCCTCAGAAGCTAACTATAAGTTGCTGATAACAGAAGAAAAGGAATTGATTTTGAATCAGTTTATCGAGGTATCTCTTACTCCCTAGGCATCCCACCCCAGATTAATCTTTAAGGCTTCCAACATTACATGTGTGTCTGTGTCTGTGTGTGTTTTCCTTTTTTATGCATGCTTTAATTCAAGATAATTACTTTCTATGGCATCCATTCTTATCTAAATTGAACTTTTGGATCGTAGTTTTGCATATGTGCTATCTCAATAGCTAGTCATAGAAATTTTATGGAATTCTTATAATTTTACAATCTCATGTAACTTAATCTCAAGTAAGCAATACCATGTGCTTGAAGTTAAAACGGTTACGGATTTTGTGTGGATCATTTTTTAATGCATGATCTTGTACATTATTTGGTCCGCTTTCGATGGACCGAAGAATTTTTGTTGTTTCATCACCTTGAAAAATTTGAAGTTAACATGCTTGTTGCTTGATAGAAATGGTAAAGGGGTGTCTAGGGACCATGTATTTTGTTCAATTAAAAACTGTGAGGTGTTACTAATTTGAAATCTACGCTCAAGGCTGAAAACAATATTCCATGTCCTAGCCATGTTCAATGTTATCTAAGTTTAGATAAAAGGCTTCTGTATAAGGAAATTCATCTGGTTCTAGTCGACCACGCATTTCTCTGTTTGATGCTTTGTGTTTTAAAAAAAAAGACTTTTCTATCATATGATGTTGTATTGAATGACATTCTAAAGACCAACTCTGATCCAACTCTTGCACTATATATATACTTGAATAAACATAAATCCATCTTCAATATCTATGAGCTAAACTAGATTTGTGAAAGCACTCTATGAATTGAAGCTGCACTGAAACGGTGACATGAAAAGTTCAATAAAATGCCTACTTTCATATAATTATGCAATAAATAAGGGTGACTAGTGAATTTATATAAAATTTGCAGATAATATGGATTTCATTATTTGCATGTATATTGATGATTTGTTTATCATGGGTACTAATCTTGATATTGTTAATAACTTAATGTATTTATCGAATTTGAAAAAGAGTCGCAAGAAATGGTTTGATCCTCTTATTTCTCGAACCGAGAGATCCATGAATCGGGATCCTGTATCTTCTTTTGATATGAAAAATATGGGTGAAATTGAGTTATTTTGGAATAAAATTACTATATAAACTGATTGTTTTGTGCTTTCAGAAGAAAACCATATATTCAAGTTTTTAAAAAGATCTACACTTTCATTGCAAATATGGTTCAACATCTTATGATGCAAACGCAATCTAAAACAGAACATTGAACAAAATGATTCACAAACTGAATTTGCATAGTTGGTTGTCTAAATTATTTAAATACACACACATGACCTGGGTATCACACGCCGTAGTAGATTGGGTTGTTGTACTCTATGTAGCACGGGTTCGGTTATGGATACGGGATACCATATGATACGGATTCACGGATTCGCAATTTCCTAAAAACCTAGGATACGGGATACGTTTTTATATCGATTTAAATAAAAGGCTTAATTCCAAAAAAAAACCCAAACCTTTTACTTAAAATATGAGAAACCTCCAAATAGTTTTAAAATACACAAGAAACTACCACAAAACTTTCAAAATTCACAAGAAACTATCACAAAAACTTTCAAAAACCACGAAAACCCCCAAAAAATCAGGTGTCACATCAGCAATAAATAGCACAAAATTGCATACCATTGGGGTTTCTCATAATTTTGAAACCATTTGGGGATTCTCGTATTTTAGCTAAAATGTTTGGTTTTTTTTGGAATTAAGCCTAAATAAAAATATATAATAAATGCACATATAAATATATAATAATAAAATTATGTTAGATATTTAATGCAATTTCAAATTTTCGGGCGCCTAAATTTTCGAGAGAAATAGGAGAGGCGTCGATTCGAGAGATGTTAGTGAGACATTTAAAAATCCGAGCGAATCCGATAGTTTCCGAGGGTTTCGGACTCTAATACGTGATTGGGGACGATTCGTGAGGCAGTTACAAATATCCATGTTTCATAGGTTGTACTCTGTCTAAGAAAAACTGTGGACTCCATATAGGGTGGTACTTAAAGGAAACACTATGGTTCATCTTGGTGTAGATTTCCCAGTGTACTAGAAGGATTTTGTGATGCAAACTACAGATCTGATTTAGATAAGATAAAGTCTATTATTATATGTGTTGAATATGTATTTGGATGCTTAGTCTTAGAGAAATGTTTTAGGTTCTTTCCTAATGCGGTTATAGGTGTCGGATTTCCTGCTCCCATCGGTTTCTAATGCAAGATAGTAATTGACAATTTCTGGAAAAGTTTTATAATATTGGATCATTCCAATCCTGTTTCCCTTAAATTGATCATAACTCTTCTATTTTTTAGCAGGCTTATATTTCTCTTTTTGATTACTAACAGGCTATTCTTGTGTCGGTTTCTTCTTCAGATCAAAGTATTGAAAGATAGGGCTTTTATTTCTTGATACTTTGCGCTTAAGACAGGAATCATCGTCAACGCCTATTGTAAAGATACGGAAATTGGCATTGATGATGCAGGCTGCTCGACACCGCTGGACAATAGAAATTGCGGTAGCTTGTTGCATGAAATATGCCGGAAGCATGATCCCTGCTGTTAGCAATGTTGGGGTAGCTCTCAATGACCTTGCGCTGCTCTTTTGTAAAAGTTCAAGGGTGTTTAATGCAAATTTTAAAGTTTAACTGCCCTTTGTAAAGAAATAGTGCACAGGCTAAGCAGAATTTTGGAATTTCTTTCTAAATAGTATGGTTTGTAAGTTTATGCACTTTGAAGCTATGAAAGTTGGGTTGAGATGAAATATTGGAGGAGATTTAAGTAATTTGCTATTTTTGGGCAGTTCGTTTTTATGTACTGTATAATAATATGTATAATATGCAAGGAATGTTGGGGGTTAGCTAACATATGAAAGATTTCTCTCCTATATTGATGGCCAAAAGGCAACTATGAAAAAAATGATTTTATTTTATGTTACTAGCAAGGGCTCCTATGCAGTACGTGTGAAAAGTACAGATCATATTAATTTAAAAGTTTATTAAGTTTATTATTATATGAATTGTAAATTATAATATTTCATATTTATGAAAATGAACTTTATATGTAAAAAATTTGAAGTATTAGTTTGCAAATATTTTGGCTTTCTTCAGTTTTTCGATATTCCCTTGCTACAGCAAATGAAAACCGTGAAATTTGTAAAAATCTTAAAATTTTCTTTTTTTCGATTTTTTAATATTTTGCATGTCATACCATACGAGAATTACGTAAAGTACAAAAATCCCAAAAGTTCTTGTTTTCTTCAGATTTTCAATATTTAACTTGCAGTACTCAACTTTGGCGAAATTTTAAAAATCTCAAATTTTCTATTTTCTTCAATTAAACAATAATTTACTTGTTATAGCGCATAAGAAAATTATGAAGTTTTAAAAAATAAAATATATATTTTGGTTTTGCTCGGTTTTGAATATTTTCTATGATATATAGATTTTCAAAATTTTTTGTTTTCTTCATTTTTTTCAATATCGAGCATGCTAGGACATAAATATGCTCAAATTTTTTGTTTTCTACATTTTTTTAGCATTTTGCATCGACATGAGAATTGCGAAATTTACAAAATTCCCAAAATTATTTGTTTTCTTCAATTTTCCAATATTTTGCACATTACAACACAAAAATTTCATAATTTTCTAAATCTTAAATATTCATATATCTTTGGTTTTTCATTATTTTCCTTGTTATAGCATACGAAAATCATAAAATATTCAAAAACATTCAGTTCTCTTTGATTTTTCAATATTTTGCTTGATATATAACACAAGAAAATTGTAAATATTTTAAAATTTTAAAAATTTAATGCATTCTTCAATTTTTTAATATTTTGCTTTTGGTACAGTAAAATCATAAAATTTTCAAAAATATCAGTATTTTTAGTTTATGCAGTTTTCAGTATATATTTTGCTTGTTATAGCATATAAAGATCGCAAATATTTAAAAATATATGAAAAAAATTGTTTTCTTTCCTTTTTAAATATTTTACATTTTATAGCACACGAAAATTGTTAAATTTTTAAAAATTTCCAATTTCTTTTCTTTTCTTTGGTTATATAATTTTTTGTATACTATATAATAGCACACAAAACTCATGATATTATCAAAAATCATAAATTTTTTAGTTTTCTTTTGGTTTTTTAATTTTTTGCTTACTATATAGAGAATGAAAGTTCCAATATTTTAAAAAATCTCAAGATTTGTTATCTTCGATTTTTTAATATTTTGAAATCGAAGTTTTTTTCAAATATCTCAAAAATTCCTGTTATGTTCACTTTTTCATATTTTACGTGATATAACACAAGAAAATCGCAAAATTTTCGAAAATCTTAAAATTTATGATTCTTCCTTTTCTCATTATTTTGCATGTTATATAGCACATGAAAATCATTAAATTTCAAAAATCTCGGTATTTCTGTTTAAATCGATTTCTAATATTTTAGTTGCCCATGCTTTGAAGAACTCTCGAGTATCAATGAGACAGAGTTGTGTGAAGTAAAATGAAAAAAGGCCATCGATTGTTACTGAGAAATAATAGAATAAAGAAATCCGGTTCGGATGACTAAGACTCTAAGCGATAGAAACCCTTTACATGAAAAGTTACAAAAATTTAAAAATGCTAATTTATTTTGTTGTTTTATTCAAATTTCCAATATTTTGGACGCTTTAGTAAACGAAAGTAACGAAATTTTCAAAAATCTTAAAATATTTGTTTCTTTGGATTTCAATAGTTTGCTTGTTATAAAGCAAACGAAAAGCGAAAAATCTTCAAAGATCTGAAGAATTTTATTCTTTGGTTTTTCGGTGGTTTTTTTCCCATAGCAGACAAATATTTGAAAATTTTAAAAGTCTCAATATTTTTTTTTTCTGTTTTTCTAAATTTTACATGTTAAATACAAGAAAATCATAAAATTTCTGTTTTTTTTTTCATTTTTTCCAATATATGCATGCTATAGCACTAAAAAAATCGCGAAATTTTTAAAAATATCAAATTTTCTATTTCCTTCATAGTTATAATATTTTACACGTAACACATGAAAATAGCGAATTTTTTAAAAATGTCAAATTTCTGTTTTCTTTGGTTTTACTGTATTTTTTTTTGCAATACCAAACGAAAATCGTGAAATTATTAACCTTAATCTCCCCCCCCCCCCCCCCGGAATTTTCAATATTTTACTATCTTATGGCATGTAAAATTGTGAAAATTTCAAATCCTCATATTCTTTTTGCGAAAAATTGTGAAGATTTCAAAAATCTCAATAATTTTCTTTTATGCATTTATTCAATATTTTGCTTGTTGCAAAAGAAACAAAAATCATGAAATTATCAAAAAACTTCTTGTTTCATCGACTTTCTAATATTTTGCATAGCAAACGAAAATCATGAAATTTCCAGAAATCTCAAAATATTATTTTTTTGCAGTTTTCATATTTTGCGTATAGTACACAAAAAACAAGGAATTTCTAAAAATCTCAAAGTTTTCTGTTTTCTTTTGTTTTCAAAATTTTGCTTGCTATATAACACTTGCAAAAAAAATTAGAATCTCTAAATTTTCTGTTTTTCCAAATTTTCAATATTATCATGTAGCACACGAACATCGCGAAATTTTTAATTATCTAAAACATTTCTTGTTTTTCCGATTTTCCGATATTTTGTTTGTCATACGTAGCACATAAAAATCACGAAAATTTTTAAAAATCTAAAATTTTCTATTTTTATGATTTTTTCCATAATTATGTGTGTACGCGAAAAATCGCAACATTCTTAAAAGGCTTATTTACTGAAAACTCTAAACAAATTTCGGTTATTTTAACAAAACTAGTATTACTTTTAAAACTATCAAGAAACTATTAAAATTAACGGTGCCACGTCAACACGTCAATGGCACGTCAGCACCATGTCAACTAAGTTGCCACGTCAGTAAAAAAAATTAAAAAACCTCTTAATTACCCCTCTTTAATCCTAACCCTAATTTCAAAAAAATAAAGTAAATAATTTAAAAAAACCACCATCATCCTCCCATCGCCATCATCGCCGGCAATAGCTCCGGCGCCACCACATCCGCCGCTATAACCATCTCCGCCACCGACTCCCATTATTATCATCTTCTTCGTCATCACCACCTCCCATCATCATCATTCATTTTGTAACACCCTAGTTCATTTATACCATATTTGATTTGAGTATTTTCTAATCTTACGATTATTTCTTGATTATTATTTGTTTTGGATGCGGATAGTGCTTTGGTATGTATTGTTAGTATCTGACTCGACCCGCATGCTTGAAACCCGTCTTGATTCTAGATTATGTCATATATTACTAGTACTAAGAATCCGTGCACATTTAAATTTGATATTACACTTATATGATATGTTGCATCTGCATTTCTTTTAGATAATACAAATTATAACCAAATTATATTTTTAAGCATCTAGCATGGCCTGTATCATACCCCATGCCCTATGGTTGTATCCTGACATCGTGTTCACTTCCAGTTTTGATAAAACAGACTCGTTTGGATCGCTACGTGATTTTACGTGTATCCGTTCTTGGGGGTATGCATTTTTATCTAACCGGACATCGCATTATAATTTTAACCGACACGTATATTATTCATATTTTAAAACTAGAATTTTAGAAGAGAACCGTGTATTTTTCTGAGTATTTTAATATTAGTTGTTTAAACCTAGAATGTAAATATATTATAATATTTTAAAATCCTAACCTATATATTCTTAAATATATATATTTATAATATAATAACTAATAATTAACTAAATATATTCTCACGGATTCTCTCTCTTCCCAATCTCTCTCTCTCTTCACTCTGCTTCTCTCTTCCCCTCCCCCCTCTATCTCTTTATATATATATTTATATTATTAAACCTAATTATTTAACACGCAACACTTTTCTCCACTCTCTTTTCCTCGCGACAAAACCACGAGAACCCTAACCCTAGCCTAGCCTTAGCCCCTAGCCGTCGAGAACCTCACCACCACCTCCCCGTCACCCTCATCCCCGCAACCACTTCCATTTTCTCCCCTCTCTTCTTCTCATCCCTAAAATCCCCCGACCTCAACCCTGCAACTTCCCGAGCAACCCAAGAACCCGATCTCGACTTCATCCCCTCACCGCCGACCTCCTTGTCCCCTCGCCCTCGTCATCATCCCCTCGACCTCATCTCCTCTCCCTTTCCTCTCCATTCCCTGCACCAATGACAGAACCCGACCCCTGCACCCGAAGACCCAACCCGAGAACCCACAGAACCTCCACCCTCACTTTGTCGGCAACTCGTCGTCGCCATCACCCCTACCTCAGCACCCTTTTCATCTCCTCACCTCCCTCTGCAACTCCCAACACCACCACCACCATCCCGACAGCACCCTGGCGATTTCCAGCAACAAAAACCCAGAAAACCCATCGCCGTTACCCATCGTCGATGGCTACCCATCGTCGTCGTCGTCTCCTCTGTCCCCTGAGTCCAGAGCCAACACCACAATCCAAACTCCTTCTCTTTTCTCTTCTTCTTTCTTTCTTTTCTTTCTTGATTCTTGCTTTCCGGCCATGGCCGGAGTCACGCATGTCGCCGAAGATTCGGGCGACCCAGTCGTCATCCTCATCCAGCGTGGCCACGTCTTTGAGTAGCCAAGTCCAGTTCTGTACGCGCGTGGTTGCATCGCAACGTTTACCCGACATCGAACGTAACGTACGAACCACGACGGGAGATCCGATCAGGCAAGTTTATCTTGCAACATGCTATGTTATAGTATATCAATTTATATATGAATAAAAATAATACATGTGTGGTATTGTGCATCCAATGTTATAGTTTTACCGTTTTTCGATATCCGTTCGTATCCGTACTGTCAATTGCATATCTAGTTATATGCCGGAACTTCATTATTTCATGTTACTTCTATATTAGTGCGACATGTTATCTGGCTTGCATCACACACACACACACACACACACACACATATATAGACACATATGCATCTTGACATCAGCACTATTTACCGTGATTCCGATATCGATTACAACTTCACATTTGGTATCCACGTGATACATATGCATCACATGACATGTCCTGACACACTACTTGACTTGTTACTATTACCGACAATCCTGACTGTAGGGTTCCTAGGCACTCTAATGAAGTCTCACAAGGCATCAACCATGCCAATTTCAAAAATTATGGGTGCCGAGAAACCCTAATACGGATCGTTGACTAGAAGTTTAGGCGAAAAGATAATCTAGTTAACTACTTAACTAAAAGTTAGATGCTACAACCTTTGTAGATCCGGTTCTCCACTTTCTTAGCTCCACGTGGGTGTCCTCTCGCTGTCCATCATGAATCCCGAACTCAATCGTCGGCTTCATCGGAGAAACGGGCGAGCTAGGTCGTCGGCTTCGTGTCAAAGACGATCTACGTCGAGGCATCACAAGTTCAAGCTCCGACTTCACAAAGTTGTGAAACTTGTGAAGAAAACACCCAAAACAACTTGGCAAGAGGTAGAGGGTGAAGAAATAGGAGGTGGGTTCACTTTAGAATTGGATTTCTCTCACTAGAACTCAAGTTGCCATTGATGGCATCAAGGTTTCTATCTTGAAGAAGAAGGAGAAGATGAAACTAGTTTATGATAAGTTATTTAAAATGAAAAGAAAATTCATACTTATCATAATCTAACTAGGGTTAAGTGTAGAGAATAAACCATGGTCATTTGGAGAGTTAGGGTTAAGCATGAGGACAAGAATGGTTGCAAAAGTCAAGGCTTCATGAAGCTTCAACTAATGACAAAGAAAGCCACCATTCTCATCATAATCCTTTTCAAATAAATAAATAAATAAATGAATATGCAAAACCCTAATCAACACTTAACTATGGTTTTAATTCTTTACACTTAACAAAGTGATCAAGTATCATCAAACATGATACAAATATGTGCACAAAAGTATATCACATATACTTCTTGCACATCAAGTGAGAAAATCCATATAAAGTGAACCAATACTAGTTAATGCAATGTAATATATCAAATATATAATTATACATTAAATCATTAAATCAACACTTGATTTAACGATCCGGTCATATCGTATATAACCGACTAGTATTCTATGTATCGGCTTATCGAATCAATGATTCGATAACTAGGTCATATCGAATATAACCAATCGAAACATATATCGCGAGAATGAAATGCGGTATCACAACACGCATTATTCTCGGTCCTGCACATATCTCATATGCGCTCCTATTTCGTTTCGCTTGAACCAGGAAACCTCTGTGTAGGACTCTAAAGACTCGTCAATACGCCGGTAGCAGATGATGATCATATCAAGCACCCACAAGCCGCAAGCGGTCTGCTAAACGTAACGGCCATCCGGGTATTGAGTGATCAGAAGATCGACGAGCTAGCCCGCTCACACTCCTGTGAATCCAACCAGTAACACTTACCGTACAGTCCGGTCTGTTCGTCTGATATGTCGCATATCAAGTCTAGGGGTGGTAAACGTCAGACCCCAATAACCGATAAGTCGTGCCGATGTGAGGCTCATAACGGGTCGAGAAACTACTGGTAACACTTACCAGCAAATCTCTGATCAGCTCTGGCCAGGGACTTCCCTGAGCACAGCGCAACATCAACCCCCAATACCGGGAGAGACGAAACCCCTCCTATCGCTCATTGCCTCCATGTGACTCGGGACTGTACCCAAAGACCACCGTTTTGCACGTCCTCATGGACGTGGTAAGGTGGAGATCAAAGCACAGTGGGAATCACACAAGACTCTATGACGATCTCGGGTCTACAGACTGACCTGCACAAGTGTCACCTGAGAACTGCCATCTGACGTGAGGTATAATACCATCTGGGAGTTCTCGGCGAGTCCGTCCAGTGTACCCAGTCTCCACTGAGCACCCGTATACCATCTCTGATGTCAAACACCAATGGATATGGGATCATCCATCGCCCATCTCATGGGTCGAGAGGCGTATACGCTAGTCTATTCTGGTATATCGATGCCCCGTCTCGATACACCCACGACTAGGGACCTTGAAGGATGTACTTATGGACTACCATGTCCCCACTAGTATGATATGCATCATAGTCCAGGTAGTCAAGTACACATCCTAAGGGCTTTATCAATATGTAACTATAAGACAGTTTAAAGAGACAAGTGTACATGTTAAGATAAAGAGTAACCAGATAGCATACTATCATATCGAGCAAGAAAGTCATCTCTATATATGTCCAAGCATCCAATATAATATACATCATCTGTACAATACTGGCCTCTAGGGCATACATACAACTAACAATCTCCCACTTGCACTAGGGCCAGCTGCTGTAGTATCGCATACCGAGCATCCCGAAGAGTCTCTCAAACTGTATCTGGGGAATGGCCTTTGTGAGTGGATCCGCCGTGTTGTCCTTCGTGTCAACTCTCCTGACCTCGATCTCCCGGCGATCAACTATCTCCCGGATCAGGTGATACCGCCTCAGAATATGCCTGGATCGCTGATGGGACCTGGGTTCCTTGGCCAAAGCCACCGCTCTATTGTTATCGCAATACAAAGGTATTGGATGCTCAATGGATGGAACCACTCCAAGTTCAGTAATGAACTTCTTGATCCAGACAGCCTCTTTGGCAGCATCGTTGGCAGCGATGTATTCAGCCTCCATCGTCGAGTCTGCCACGGTTTCCTGCTTGGAACTCTTCCAGCTAACTGCCCCTCCGTAAAGGGTAAAGACAAATCCCGACTGCGACTTAGAGTCGTCCTTATCACTCTGGAAGCTCGAATCGGTAAAGGACTCCACTTGGAGTTCTCCGTTACCATACACCAAGAGCATCTCTTTAGTCCTTCGTAAGTACTTGAGAATGTTCTTCACAGCTGTCCAGTGACTCTCTCCAGGATCAGCTTGATACCTGCTCACTACACTTAGTGAGTATGCTACATCGGGTCTGGTACATAACATTGCGTACATGATAGAGCCTACTGCCGAAGCATAGGGTATCCCTTGCATGCGAGCTCTTTCCAAATCAGTCTTGGGAGACATCTCTTTGGAGAGAGTGACTCCAGAGATCGTGGGCAAGTTCCTACGCTTGGATTCTTCCATACTAAACCTCTTTAGTATGGTGTCAATGTACCTGGATTGGGACAATCCCAGTATCCGTTTGGATCTATCTCTATAGATCCTGATCCCCAATATGCAGGAGGCATCACCAAGATCTTTCATTGAGAATCTTTGTGATAAGAAGAGCTTGACCGATTGCAGCATAGGAATATCATTTCCTATCAAGAGTATGTCGTCTACGTACAATACGAGGAAGACAACCTTACTCCCTGCCACCTTCTTGTAAATACAAGGTTCATCTGGGTTTTTGACGAAATCAAACTCTTTGATAACGACGTCAAAGCAGATGTTCCAACTCCGCGATGCTTGCTTTAATCCATAAATGGATTTAAGCAGCTTGCACACCTTCCCGCTGCTCCCATTGTCTACGAAGCCCTCTGGCTGAGTCATGTACACGCACTCTTCTAAATCACCATTTAGAAAGGCGGTCTTAACATCCATTTGCCAGATTTCGTAATCATGATATGCAGCGATGGCAAGCATGATCCGGATGGATTTAAGTATAGCCACTGGAGAAAAGGTCTCGTCATAGTCCACACCTGGTCTTTGACGAAAACCCTTTGCTACAAGTCTAGCTTTGAAAGTCTCCACTTTCCCATCTACACCAAGTTTTTTCTTGAAGATCCACTTGCTCCCAATGGGTTTTACCCCTTCAGGAGCAACTTCCAAAGTCCATACTTTGTTGGTGTACATGGATTCCATCTCGGACCGCATAGCATCCAGCCATTTCACTGAGTCCCCACTCGTGATGGCCTGCTCGAAGCTAGTTGGGTCATCATCCTCCATGATACAATCCTCGCTCCCATCGTCCATGAGAAAACCGTAGTATCTCTCAGGCTGGCGAGGAACCCTACTAGATCGGCGGAGAGGCTGAGGTTCATTGGGAGCTACTGAATCTTCTGGTTCCACTAAATCTTCAGTTACGGTTTGTGTATCTGGAACTTCTTCCAGCTCTACCACTTTGCCACTAATTTCTTTTTCAAGGAATTCCTTTTCTAAAAAGGTGGCATATTGAGAAACAAACACCTTTTGTTCTTCAGTATGGTAGAAAAAATATCCTTGTGAATTCTTAGGATATCCCACAAACTTGCAAAGAACTGACCGTGCCTCGAGTTTGTCTGGATTTTGCCTTTTGACATAGGCCGGACAACCCCATATCTTAACTCGTTTAAAATATGGTCTCTTCCCACTCCATATCTCATATGGTGTGGTAGGTACAGATTTAGATGGAACTTGATTCAATAGGTATGTTGCTGTCTCCAGCGCATATCCCCAAAAGGAAATAGGTAACTCAGCTGTGCTCATCATAGAGCGCACCATATCTAATAGGGTGCGGTTCCTCCGTTCTGATACACCGTTGTGCTGTGGTGTATGTGGAGGAGTCAGCTGAGAGAAAATCCCATTCTCTTTTAGGAAGTCCAGGAATTCATTGCTCAAGTATTCACCTCCTCGATCAGATCGAAGGATTTTAATACTTTTTCCGGTTTGGTTCTCAACTTCTTGTTTATATTCTCTAAATTTCTCAAAAGCTTCTGATTTGTGTTTCATCAGGAACACATACCCGAACCTAGAGAGATCGTCAGTGAATGTAATGAAGTATGAAGAACCATCCCTGGCATGTGTAGACATGGGACCGCATACATCACTATGTATTAGTCCCAAGAGTTCGGCAACTCTTTCTCCGTGTCCCGTAAACGGAGTTTTGGTCATCTTGCCTTTGAGACATGACTGGCAAGTGTCATAAGATGAAAATTCGAATGATTTCAAATATCCATCCTTATGCAACTTCGCCAGTCGTGTCGCATTGATGTGACCCAGTCTACAATGCCACAAAAAAGATTCGTTCAGTTCTGAACTCTTCCTCTTGTGTGTGTTTGTTATATTCAGAACTGTTGATTGGTTTAGAACATAAATGCCATTGCACAACGTGCCTGATCCAACCAACTTTTGGTTACGGAAAATGTTCATAACATTATCCTGTAATACAAAATTATATCCCTCTTTACTCAATAAAGAAACCGATATAATGTTGCATATCAGGTTCGACATGTAATAACATTCGTTCAGAACCAATGTATTACCAGTTGGTAATACAAGGTGATATTCCCCGACAGTCTTAGCTGCAACAATTGCACCATTTCCAACTCTAATGTCTTTATCACCTTCTCCAAGTTCTCTACCTTTTCTAAGCCCATGTAACTGATTACATATATGGGATCCTGATCCGGTATCTAATACCCAGGACGTAGAGCAAATGGAGAAACAGTTCTCAGTAATGAACACACCCGAAGAAAATGCATCAACATGTACTTTCTTCATTCGGGTGGCATGGAAATCCTGGTATTCCCCTATATCCTGTTCATTCCTATAACTCTTATAAGAAAGAACGGAACCAACGTTCCCCAGCACAGTATAACATGCGGGTTCGGTCAATACATCCATATTATTATCTTTATTAGGGCATGAAATGGTCGCTACCTGGAGAGAGAGAGAAGAAAACACTTTAGCGTATGCTCGTGCAAGATCAGATTGGTTATTATCTTATTTAATCAGGATGGCTCCCACTGCTTTTTATCAAATCTTCCTTCAAACCCTAAAAGGAAAGACTAGCCGGGATTAATTACACACTACAAGTTCGCCAATCTTTCAGCCAGGCCAGTGTCGGTACTTTGAGGGAGGTCCCCCGTGCTTTCGCACGAACCTAATTAATGTAAACCTTGTTTTCCCAGAGGCGTAACCTCGTTAACACCTTTCTAGACACCTACTTGATCGGCTAATTGTAATGTGTAAAACTCTCCCAGGAGTAACTCTTACTCGCAGTGGGTATCGGGATCCAACTATCTCATAGAAGGTATGCAATCTCATTGCAAATTTCAACACTTGAAATTCCCGATAATATTTTGCCCCTAGCAGCTATATGACCTTAACATAGTCAACAAATCATAAGTGCTAGTCAAGTTCAACCCGTCATTTCCTGATTGAATTAAACCCACCCGTACGACCCTTAACATAGTCAACAAAGTCGCACGACTACCCTAATCCAATCTGCATCATATGCATAAGCAGATAAATACTGGTCAGCTACCGCACACTACGCCTTAACATAGTCAACAAACGTAGCACGAATACTAACTAGTACTTATCTGAAATGACGGAGGGCTACGACAGGTTTTTCTGAAAACCTATTGCGTAATGAACTTGATATCGTTGTAGAATCAAATGAAGTTTTGAAATGGAGTGATTTTGAGGCTTTTCTAGTTTTGCTAAAGGGGTCACTCCCGGTGAAGGGATCGTCGGCCCTTTCCTCGTCGAATGAGGTGCGGGATATATCATATATATCACTGTGCAAAGCAGAAACTATAGAAGTAATCAAAAGTCAAACCGAGTGTGTAGCATCTGCCAGTTATTGCTAAAGGAGTCACTCCCGGTGAAGGGATCTCGGTCCTTTCCTCATCGAATAAGGTGCAGGGTATATCATATATACCGCTATGCAAAGCAAGAACTGTAGCTACCTGTTTTATTTAAAATTTGATTCTGCAACATCTTAGGTTTCTTTTCATTCATTAATCACATTAATGAAGTCCCATCATTTAAATACCTAAGCATCACAGATAAATACGACGTACACTTATGCCATCCGCATTCGCCTCGATGTCCCCTCGTGCACCGTTAGGTTAGGTAACTAACGACAGAGCAGGGCAGGGCTAGTGCGGGTGCAAAACATAAGTAACGTCTATATAATATATCATATATACTATATACTGTATCTATCACAGAACATCACATGATCACATCACAGATATCGCAGCAGAAGAAACATATGAAACATTGGATATACTAGGACGTCCGTGTTTTCAATACGAGCCAGTATAAAACACGGATTCCACGGTCGTGATGAATAGCCAATCCCACACCCCTAGACCCCTACGAGAGCGGCAAGCAACCCTGCCAATTCTAGGGTTAGGAGACCCGGACTCGACTCCTCGAGATGGTCTCCCACTGGACCCTAGAACCCGGTTACTTGTGCTCCTCTCCTTGGGTCTATCCTAGTGCAGAAAAGTAAATAATATACAAAGGGTGACAACTTCCGCAACCTGGAAGTGCCCCAAATAAAAGAATATTACATACAAGTTTTTACATGAATGAAAATGAAAAACACTCATCTCACATAAAAAACCCCGGCTATTCAAACACGACAATCCAATATAACATATCCAGCAACACATAACATCACATGTCATCAACGTAAGTAAATATGCGCATCCCAATTGTCGTTGACATATAGCAACGAAACCGGCGATATCACATATTACACTTACGGTCACAGAAAAGAAAGTATAAAACTACAACAGTTGGAATCCGCAATCTCTTTAGACATCACATGCCTAACAGTTATAAACCCCGCATTTTAGTCCCATTATCGAAAACTCTTTTCGATATCAAGTGAAACTAAACCGCTAGATTTATAACATTCATCCAGTTATCTCATAACTGTTTGTGAATTCCAATTATTGTATCCAATTCCGAATAAATAGAATATATCAAACTTTCCGATCGAACATTCGAACACCCAAGTTTTCCCGACACCGATCAACACATGAAATAAGTTCATAGACATTCACTTCATGCCTCAGTACCAATGGTCCAGCCGTAGAAGGGTCAAGCCAACGCCTCACATGTGGCACGCCGTACTGCCCCAAACCCGAAGGTTCAAAGGGCAGTTCAAGACGGTCACATAATCAAGTTAAGGTTTGTTGTCTTCTAGAGGGACCATCGCGTTACTTGCACTACTCAGAACGTCTTTAAACCACAGAAAAATCCAACACTTGGAATTTTTCCGGCAGGGGAAAACTTGGGTATTTATATCCAGTCGGACTTTTTTAACATATTCAAAAATTATCCGGAAAAACACTTAGACAAGGTTCGATAATCCGATCGAAACATCGTTTCCCAATTTAACCCCAGAACACTCAACTTAAGAGCCAATTTAAAAATTCCCAGAAAACTCAGAATAATTAATCAGGAATTACTGTGCAAACACTTAGGGCTGACGTCACCAAAGAGCCGTGGAACCGCCTCAGAAGCTAGGCTTCTGCCGCGGTTCCGCCGCATAAAGTACTGTTCATGGGAAACTTTTTGCACCGTAATTCTTAGATTTCATTGCTGAATTTTTTAAGCATTTTTAATTGACAAAAAACCATAAATTTGGAAAAAGTCCATAGAGCATTATCGGGTTAGGGTTTCGGGTTCGTTCGGACTTCAAACTCCGTCTAGACTTCGCCTAAGGCTCTAGCTAGGCTCTGAACCACTGTAGGGTTCCTAGGCACTCTAATGAAGTCTCACAAGGCATCAACCATGCCAATTTCAAAAATTATGGGTGCCGAGAAACCCTAATACGGATCGTTGACTAGAAGTTTAGGCGAAAAGATAATCTAGTTAACTACTTAACTAAAAGTTAGATGCTACAACCTTTGTAGATCCAGTTCTCCACTTCCTTAGCTCCATGTGGGTGTCCTCTCGCTGTCCATCATGAATCCCGAACTCAATCGTCGGCTTCATCGGAGAAACGGGCGAGCTAGGTCGTCGGCTTCGTGTCAAAGACGATCTACGTCGAGGCATCACAAGTTCAAGCTCCGACTTCACAAAGTTGTGAAACTTGTGAAGAAAACACCCAAAACAACTTGGCAAGAGGTAGAGGGTGAAGAAATAGGAGGTGGGTTCACTTTAGAATTGGATTTCTCTCACTAGAACTCAAGTTGCCATTGATGGCATCAAGGTTTCTATCTTGAAGAAGAAGGAGAAGATGAAGCTAGTTTATGATAAGTTATTTAAAATGAAAAGAAAATTCATATTTATCATAATCTAACTAGGGTTAAGTGTAGAGAATAAACCATGGTCATTTGGAGAGTTAGGGTTAAGCATGAGGACAAGAATGGTTGCAAAAGTCAAGGCTTCATGAAGCTTCAACTAATGACAAAGAAAGCCACCATTCTCATCATAATCCTTTTCAAATAAATAAATAAATAAATGAATATGCAAAACCCTAATCAACACTTAACCATGGTTTTAATTCTTTACACTTAACAAAGTGATCAAGTATCATCAAACATGATACAAATATGTGCACAAAAGTATATCACATATACTTCTTGCACATCAAGTGAGAAAATCCATATAAAGTGAACCAATACTAGTTAATGCAATGTAATATATCAAATATATAATTATACATTAAATCATTAAATCAACACTTGATTTAACGATCCGGTCATATCGCATATAACCGACTAGTATTCTATGTATCGGCTTATCGAATCAATGATTCGATAACTAGGTCATATCGAATATAACCAATCGAAACATATATCGCGAGAATGAAATGCGGTATCACATACACGCATTATTCTCGGTCCTGCACATATCTCATATGCGCTCCTATTTCGTTTCGCTTGAGCCAGGAAACCTTTGTGTAGGACTCTAAAGACTCGTCAATACACCGGTAGCAGATGATGATCATATCAAGCACCCACAAGCCACAAGCGGTCTGCTAAACGTAACGGCCATCCGGGTATTGAGCGATCAGAAGATCGACGAGCTAGCCCGCTCACACTCCTGTGAATCCAACCAGTAACACTTACCGTACAGTCCGGTCTGTTCGTCTGATATGTCGCATATCAAGTCTAGGGGTGGTAAACGTCAGACCCCAATAACCGATAAGTCGTGCCGATGTGAGGCTCATAACGGGTCGAGAAACTACTGGTAACACTTACCAGCAAATCTCTGATCAGCCCTGGCCAGGGACTTCCCTGTTACGACCAATCGAGCACAGCGCAACATCAACCCCCAATACCGGGAGAGACGAAACCCCTCCTATCGCTCATTGCCTCCATGTGACTCGGGACTGTACCCAAAGACCACCGTTTTGCACGCCCTCATGGACGTGGTAAGGTGGAGATCAAAGCACAGTGGGAATCACACAAGACTCTATGACGATCTCGGGTCTACAGACTAACCTGCACAAGTGTCACCTGAGAACTGCCATCTGACGTGAGGTATAATACCATCTGGGAGTTCTCGGCGAGTCCGTCCAGTGTACCCAGTCTCCACTGAGCACCCGTATACCATCTCTGATGTCAAACACCAATGGATATGGGATCATCCATCGCCCATCTCATGGGTCGAGAGGCGTATACGCTAGTCTACTCTGGTATATCGATGCCCCGTCTCGATACACCCACGACTAGGGACCTTGAAGGATGTACTTATGGACTACCATGTCCCCACTAGTATGATCTGCATCATAGTCCAGGTAGTCAAGTACACATCCTAAGGGCTTTATCAACATGTAACTATAAGACAGTTTAAAGAGGCAAGTGTACATGTTAAGATAAAGAGTAACCAGATAGCATACTATCATATCGAGCAAGAAAGTCATCTCTATATATGTCCAAGCATCCAATATAATATACATCATCTGTACAATACTGGCCTCTAGGGCATACATACAACTAACACTGACTTGTTGTCCTGATGAACGTAACCTGTTGTCTACATAGATAAACCCGTACCTGCTTGATTATGTGTTGGTGTTAGACTTACATCATCAATACCTGACTTGAACACATAACCTGGGGAGTAAGGGGAAATCAATAATGAAACCTGACTTATAACTCAACAGTTCGATACTTATACTGATCAGTCTTTACGGGTTAGGCCAGCCTCGGGATGATGCTGCTGACATCATTCGTCTGTATATGTTACCTGTTTACTGCCTAGCGGCACGTCTCAGATTCAGCCCGAGAGTCTTGACCGTGGTCCCAGGAATGCACGGGATACTATTGAGTTACATCGACAATTCCATTAAATTGATTTCAAAGACTTTAAAGTAGATAACCTAGTAGCACAGTTTAGGTTACTCATCGCACTTCACATACACATACATACCTCACCGTTTATATCCGTGTTATTCTTTATATTCATGTTTACCTATATCGTTACATCCTGCTTATTACTATTGTTTTGCTGTTATAATGCACTGACGTCTGGGTTTTGCATGGCCCAGGTCCTCTATCTCTATCGCAGGCTGAACAGGAGTACTTTAACCGTCAAGCCGAACAGTGAGGAATTGATTATGTGTGGTTTAGAGATGTTTAGCTTTTAGACTCTTCGCTTATTTTTCCGCACTTTTATTTCTTGATGTGAGCCTATATTGGAACGTATTACCAGATGTTGTTTATTGGATATTACTATCATTTCTGCTTATACATTTTCTTGACTTTTTTATTTTGGCAAATGGACATGTACTGGATAGATTTTATATTTTACTGTTCTTGATATTCTATAGACAGCCGTAATATGACTGTGGAGGGATTATTTCTATCCACAGGTAGCATGGTTGGCTCTGTCACGTGCCGTAGTTAGAGCACTCTGGGAAGAGGGGCGTGACAAGGTTTGTTTGGTATCAGAGCCATAGGATTTAGGGTAATCGGGTTTGTTTCTTTTGTAGTTGGGTATTGGACCCAATACACTAACCAGAAAACCCGTAATTAAGAACATGTCCTGCCATATTACTATCTTGCCATTCTTGAATTTATAACAATCTTGTTTATTGAATTCTGTTTATCGTTTCTAATCCTCTTCTATGTCCTGTCTTCAGAATCATGGTGGATAGAGATTTGCGGTCGTACCAGAGGCGTGTAGATAATGCCGCATTGCTTGGAGTTATACGTGGGATGCTGGAAAACCAGAAGCGGCAAACCGACTTGAATCAGCGGCAAGCCGAGGCTTTTCAGGAGGGTCTGTGGACAGTCCAGCGGTCCGTAGACGCAGTAGCGACCAAGCCAGCACAACGTGAGGGCACCGTGGCAGATTTCAGGAGGCTTGGTCCGTCCACATTTACTGGATTAGAGGAGCCACTGCCAGCAGAGCCATGGCTAGTTGACACGGAGAATCTGCTCGTCGCCGCGCAGATTCCAGATGATAAGAGGGTGGATGTAGTACGCATCCAACTGGTGGATTATGCTCGCGAGTGGTGGCTCGTTGAGGGGACCCATTTGCCCAAGCCGATCAGTTGGGCAGCGTTTTCGCAGAGTTACTTAGAGAAGTTCTTTCCGCAATCTGCTCGAGAGAAAATGGAAGAAAAGTTTATTAACCTGAAACAGAATGGTGGATCCGTTGATGCACATATGACTGAGTGGACTCGACTCAGTCGATTTGCAGGATCTTTGGTTGTCAACGATGCCGATAGGGCATGAAGGTTCATGCGTAGCTTGGATGTAGAGATCCAGAGACACATCATATTTCTGGGATTGACCACATTTTCCCAAGTTCTCAAAGCAGCCAGGGAGCAGCAGAGTTTATCGGTGAAAGCGAAGAGTACGCAACAACAAGCCGTCGTAATGCGGAAGACGGCATTTACGCCAAACCGAGCTCCTGTACGCAGAGGCATCCCGGTGTTGTACCTATGAAGAAGCCCGTCGTATCCGATCAGAAAAGAAGTGTGATTTGTGACTTTTGCTATCTACCCGGACACTTACAGAAGGAATGTCGAAGGAGGCTTGGACTCTGTCTTGTTTACGGATCGGCTGACCATACCATCAATGCTATCCTTTAAAGCTACGATTGAGGGACGATACTCAGAAGCTACCGTAGAAACAGATTTAGGGGCAGAAGCAGATTACTCAGGGGCTCAATCAAGCACGGGCCTTTACTTTGACGGCTAAGGAGGCCAAGGCTTCAGATGAAGTCGTTTCAGGTATCCTACTCGTTCATAATTTTCCTGCATTAGCATTATTCGATTCAGGTGCATCCCATTGTTTTATATCGTCCAAGTTTATTACTACACACTCGATTCCACATGCAAACTCTGTCTAGTTGCTGGGACATACACATTGGGAATGGGAAAATTATATCTAGTAGCGAGTGCAAGGATTATCCGATTGTTATTTGCGGACGAGAGTTATTCGTGGATTTCTTGGTGATAGACACTAGCAGCTATGATGTCGTCTTGGGAATGGACTTTCTCGGCACTTTCCACGCTTACATCGATTGCAGAGCAAAGAAAGTGATTTTCCATATTCCCGGACATCCGGAGTTTATATTTTCATGAGGTAGCAGATCCGTCGGGCCAGTTGAATTTAGGGCTAGGCCGACAAGAGCCATTCTTTCGTCAATGGAAGCAGATAAGGAGGAAGCGCCAGCAATAGTTCGAGAGTTTATGGATGTGTTCGAGAACATCTCGGGTTTACCGCCAAAACGAGATGTAGAGTTTGCGATTGACCTTATTCCTAGAGCAGAGCCAATTTCAAAGGCTTACTAACCGATGGCACTAGTAGAGTTAGAAGAAGTCAAGAAATAGGTCTCCAAATTATTAGAGAAGGGTTGGATTCGCAGTAGCAATTCACCCTGGAGAGCTCCAATTCTTCTAGTCATGAATAAGGACGGCACACGAAGAATGTGCATCGATTATCGAGAATTAAATAGGGTGACTATTAAGAACAAGTACCCAATCTCTCGCATCGGCGAATTATTCGATCAACTCAGTGGAGCGAGGGTATTCTCGAAGTTGGATTTACGATCCAGATATCATCAACTTCGGGTGAGATCAGAAGATATTTGCAAGATATCGTTCTGAACTCGATATAGGCATTACGAGTACTTAGTGATGCCATTCGGAGTTACGAATGCACCAACGATATTTCTGGATTTGATGAACCGAATCTTTTCACCGTATTTAGACCAGTTCATAGTAGTGTTTATTGATGACATTCTGGTCTATTTGAGGAGCCAAGAAGAGCACGCTCAACACTTGAAGATTGCACAGCAAATGTTGAGGCAAGAAAGATTATATGCTAAGATGAGCAAGTGTGAGTTTTGGCTCGAAGAAGTGAAGTTCTCGGGTCATGTTGTAACCGGAGATGGAATTGCTGTTGAACCTGAAAATATTGCATCAGTTCATGATTGGCCGATTCTGAAGAATGTAGCGGAGATCAGAAGTTTTCTTGGGCTTGCCGGATATTATAGAAGATTCGTGGAGAATTCCGCTCGAATAGCTCAACCATTGACCAAGCTAACACGAAAGGAGGTACCGTTCGTATAGACGGATAGATGTGCGTCATCTTTCGAAGCGTTGAAGTAAGGATTGACCACCGCTCCTATCTTGACAGTGCCAGACAGTTCCGGAGGGTTGGTTATTCACAGCGACACATCTGTGAAAGGCTTGGGATATGTTCTAATGCAGAATGGGAAGGTTATAGCCTACGCGTCGAGACAATTGAAGACCCATGAGAAGAATTACCCGACTCATGATTTGGAGCTAGCAACAGTGATTTTCGCTTTGAAGATTTGGAGACTATTTATTGGGCGAAAGGGTAGAAATATTTACCGATCATAAGAGCCTAAAATATGTGTTCATACAGAAAGAGCTCAACATGAGACAGCGTAGATGGTTAGAGCTGATGGCTGACTATGATCTTGATTTAAAATACCATCCGGGGAAAGTTAATGTAGTGCCGGATTCTCTAAGTCGGTTACTAGCAATACGGACGTTGATTGCACAGAAGGAGCTTATAGATGATTTTCATAGATTCGAGTTGGAGATCGTATTACCGCATTCTTCGGGACAGTTGATACAATTGTAGGTACAGTCATCCTTGATTGATAATATTAAAGCAGCGCAGTCACATGATCCAAGATTGCAGAAGTTTCAAGAACAAGTTGAAGCGGGACTTCGAATGGACTTGTTGATTCATGAAGATGGTTCGTTACGATATGTGAGTCGTTTATGTGTGCTAAAAGGAGATATTCGTGAAGAGGTTGTGAAGGAGGCTTATAGTTCCGCATATTCCGTACATCCGGGAGGCACAAAGATATACCGAGATCTACGATAGCATTTCTGGTGGGAAGGCATGAAAAGAGAGATTGCTCGCTATGTATCGAAGTGCTTGGTGTGTCAGCAAGTCAAGGCTGAATATCAAAGGGTAGCTGGTTTATTGCAACCATTTCCGATTCTTCAGTGGAAGTGGGAACATATAATCATGGATTTCGTGACAGCTTTACCACGGAGTCCAAAGGGTAATAATGCAGTTTGGGTGATTGTTGATCGATTGACCAAGGCAGCTCATTTCATACCGTTTTGAGTTGGTCAGTCGACGGAAGCGTTAGCAGAGCGGTACATATAGGAGATTGTTAGATTGCATGGAGTACTTGTGAGCATCGTTTCCGATCGTGATACTCGATTCCTATCACACTTTTGGAGGAGTCTACAAGAAAGTTTGGGGACTCGATTGAATTTAGCACCGCCTACCATCTGCAGACAGATGGTCAGTCAGAAAGAACAATCCAAACTCTTGAAGATATGTTGAGAGAATGCATGTTAGACTTCAAGGGTTTGTTCACCGCCGAAAGACAGAGATGAACCGGGATGGATCGTCTTGCCTGAATTTAGGGGCAGATGCTATTTGGATTTATCCGTCCACCTCTCCGAAGATGCCAAGTTGATTTATGGCACCGTATATCGGAGGTTTGGACGGATGCGGCCGTTGTAGCAGACTTCGTCAGATTCCCCCTCATTTGTGAGGGGTTTTTGATTGTGGGGATGCTCTTCCCTGCAGGCGCAATCCCCTGCAGTTAATTACGTTATCGCATCGCGATAACTATTTTCTCCTGCTTCGGAAGTTCACTTCGTGTCGTATTTGTTTGTTTTATTTTTGGTTGCCCGTGGATTGTATACGGAGACTAATTTATGTTGTCGCCCGTAGGACGTGGATTAGTACAAATCCGTATTTCTTAGATTTGGGGTTTTTATTTAAGGATCGTTGATCTATTTTGAGATCAAGATCGACTTAAATATATACGAGCAATTGGGGGCTCGATTGGTGTTTTGTTAAGGATACGTTAGTCCAGTTTGAGACTAAGATCTACTTAACAGGGTGTTAGGATAATTTTTTGTTTCAGATCCGACAAGAGAGCATTTGGTCTCTGTTATTTTAGTTTAAGGACGTTTCGGTCCCTTATCGCCATTTTGAAGGTGAAGTTGTAGTTTGAGGATATTTTGGTCTGTTGATCATCATTTTTGAGGTGAGGTTTTAGTTTAAGGACGTTACGGTCCGTTGTCGCCATTTTGGAAGCAACGTTTAGTTTAAGGACGTTTCGGTCCGTTGTAGTTTAAGGACGTTTTAGTCCATTGTTGCCATTTTTGAGGCGAAGGTTAGTTTAAGGACATCTCGATCCATTATCCATCTTGTGTGCACGTGTTTTTGTTACGTGACGGGATGAGAAACGATGATATGGGATGCATCCAGTCTGGGATACGATTTTATTTGGGATGTGCACGTCGGTTTGGGAAGTGCATCAAAAAGCAGTTGGTTGTCGGGACTCGCCACTTCTCTGAAGACGTTGAGGAATTACAATGACGTAGATCAAAGGTGTGGAGAGATGTACCCTTGAACTAATTCTCGTATTTGAGGGAAAAAGGAATCGATGGTAAACCCAGAAATCATTAGTCATATTTTGAGACTAAGACTTCCTCAGGGGAATATGGGACGAATATTGTTTTGGGATATCATCGGTTGGAAGATCGATATTTGTATTTGGGACTAAGATCAGTTTGGTAAGTAGTGAACCCATGGGTTCAGTTGATCTGAATTAAGGACATAGCCAACTTGGTCTTGGTCCACTCAATTTTCTTTTTATTTCAAAAAGAGTGCTAAGCACTTGTTTGGGCTCAATCACCTTTTTTGTGCAAAAAATGTTGAGCACTTATGTAAGTTCTGACGCTCACACCTAGCCATGTGGGGTTTCAGTCATGGGGATTTGTCCAATAAGTGTTAAACACTTTACCTTTTTATCACTTTATGGAGTGCTGAGCACTCTTTATGGCGCCCACGTGCGAAGCACGTGAGGCGCTAGACGCTGTCTAGTGAGTGTCAAGCACTTTTTATTCTGTGGTGCCCACGTGAGGGACACGTGAGGCGATGGGCACCCACATGAGGGACACGTGAGGCGCTGGGCACTGCTCACTGAGTGCTAAGCACTCCTTTATTCTGTAGCGCCCACGTGAGAGGTACCTGGGGCGCCAGTCACTGAGTGCTAAGCACTCCTTTATTTTGTAGCGCCCACGTAAGAGGCACATGGGGCGCTGGGTGCTGAGTGCCAGTCACTGAGTGCTAAGCACTCGTTTATATTGTAGCGCCCAAGTGAGAGGCACGTGGGGCGCTGGGCGCTGAGTGTCAGTCACTGAGTGCTAAGCACTCCTTTTTTTTAGTTACCTAATTTTCCGGGAAGAGAGTTCTTCTTCCTCGAGAACTTAATTCTCTGTTCTTTCTGAAGCTTATGGAAGGTTCCTCCTTTTTAGACTTGAAGTCTCGGGTCCTTTATATAGTAGGGATAGTTTGTTAATTAGTTGAAGAAATCTCTCATTAAGAGATCCTAATTGATTTTGGGGATTTACCCACCGTAGGATCTTTGATCCAAGGACTTCTGTTTTACAGAAAGTATTCTTCTTGTTTTTAACAAGATTATGGAAATGTTTACCCATACAGAATTTATTCTGTAAATCGGTAATTCTTTAATCACCATTGGATTTTTAATCCAACGGTACTCTCTTTTACAGAGGGCAATCCTTCTTGTTTTGAAAGATTTGAGGAATATTTCCTCTAAACAGAATTTAATTCTGCATCCTGATGATTTATCGTCTCCGTTGGATCTTTGATCCAACGGCTCTGTTTATCAGAAAGTAGAATTTAATTCTACTAGGCGCCGACGCTCATGTGCTGTATACGTGGACGCTTATTAAGGTTTGAATTCTTTCATGTGCTTTGCACATTGGCGCCCACGTGAGGAGCACGTGCGGCGCCAATAAGAGTTTTTAACTCTGGCGCTGGCGCCCTCGTGGAAGGCACGTAGACGCTGCTTAAGATTTTTGTGTGCTTTGCACACGGGCGCTGCTCATATAAGAGTTTTTAACTCTGGCGCCGGCGCCCTCGTGGAAGGCACGTGAGGCGCTGCCTCTTGAGTTTTGAACAGAACTTTGCTCTTTTATTGGGGGAAACAGGGTTCATGGGATCATTTGCATTTGGTGGAGTTTTCGTATAATAACAGTTTTCAGGCGACTATATAGATGGCTCCATTCGAAGCATTATACGGTCGTAAGTGTCGCTCGCCTGTCTATTGGGACGATGTCGGAGAAAGAAAATTGTTAGGACCGGATCTTATCGTACAAACCGTGGAGAAAGTTAATGTGATCCGAAACCATATGAAGGTGACGCAAGATCAACAGAAAAGTTGGACCGATACAGGAAGAAGACCTCTGGAGTTCGCAGTTGGTGATCTTGTATTCCTGAAGATATCACCAACCAGAGGAGTGATTCGATTTGGTAGTCGAGGCAAGCTCAGTTCTCGATTCGTGGGGCCTTTCGATATTATCGAGCGCGTGGGAGAAGTAGCTTATCGATTGGCTCTACCACCATCCTTGGCGAGTGTTTATGACGTGTTTCATGTAACTCAACTCTGCAAATATGTTAGAGATAAGACGTACGTCCTAGATCACTCGGAGCTGACAGTAAGAGAGGACTTGACATATGAAAAACGACCGATGGCGATTGTAGATCGAAGAGAAAAGATCCTCAAGAACAAGGTTATCCCTCTACTACTTGTTTCATGGGGGAATCGTTCGCACAGAGAATCAACCTGGGAACGTGAAGACGAAATCCGAAAGAAGTTTCCACACCTATTTTCTTAGATTCATGTTTTCTTATCTTTTCTTGTTCCGGGAATTTCGAGGACGAAATTCTTTTGTAGTTGGGTATAATGTAACTCTAGTTCATTTATACCATATTTGATTTGAGTATTTTCTAATGTTATGACTATTTCTTGATTATTATTTATTTTGGGTGCGGATAGTGCTTTGGTATCTATGGTTAGTATCCGACCTGACCCGCATAGTTGAAACCCGTTTTGATTCTAGATTATGTCATATATTACTAGTACTAAGGATCCGTACACATTTAGATTTGATATTACACTTATATGATATGCTGCATCTGCATTTCTTTTAGATAATACAAATTATAACCAAACTATATTTTTAAACGTCTAGCATGGCCTGTATCATACCCCATACCGTATGGTTGTATTCTGACATCGTGTTCACTTCCGGTTTGATAAAACAGACTCGTTTGGATCGCTACGTGATTTTACGTGTATCCGTTCTTGGGGTATGTATTTTTTTCTAACCGGACATCGCATTATAATTTTAACTGACACGTATATTATTCATATTTTAAAACTAGAATTTTAGAAGAGACCCGGGTATTTTTCGGAGTATTTTGATATTAGCTGTTTAAACCCAGAATATAAATATATTATAATATTTTAAAATCCTAACCTATATATTCTTATATATATATATATATATATAATAACTAATAATTAACTAAATATATTCTCACGGTCTCTCTCTTTTCCCAATCTCTCTCTCTCTCTCTTTACTCTGCCTCTCTCCCCCCTATATATATATAATTTTATATTATTATACCTAATTATTTAACACACAGCACTTTTCTCCTCACTCTCTTCCTCGCGACAAAACCGTGAGAACCCTAACCCTAGCCTAGCCCTAGCCTCTCGCCACCGAGAACCTCACCACCACCTCCCCGTCACCCTCATCCCCGCAACCACTTCCATCTTCTCCCCTCTCTTCTTCTCATCCATACAAACCCCGACCTCGACCCTGCAACTCTCCGAGCAACCCAAGAACCCGACCTTGACTTCATCCCCTCACCGCCGACCTCCTCGTCCCCTCGCCCTCGTCATCATCCCCCCGACCTCCTCTCCTCTCCCTTTCCTCTCCATTCCCTGCACCAACGACAGAACCCGACCCCTGCACACGGTGACCCAACTCGAGAACCCACAGAACCTCCACCCTCATTTTGCCGGCGACTCGTCGTCGCCATCACCCCTACCTTAGCACCCTCTTCATTTCCTCACCTCCCTCTGCAACTCCCAACACCACCACCACCATCCCGACAGCACCCTGACGATTTCCAGCAACAAAATCGCAGAAAACCCATCGCCGTTACCTATCGTTGACGACTACCCATCATCGCCATCGTCGTCTCCTCTGTCCCCTGAGTCCAGAACCAACACCACAACCCAAACTCCTTCTCTTTTCTCTTCTTCTTTTGTTCCCCGCCGAAACACGGAGACGCGATGAGCGTCTTGCCTGAATTTCGGGGCAGATGCTAATTGGTGCTATCCGTCCACCTCTCCGAAGATACCAAGTTGATTTATGGCACCTCGTATCGAAGGTTTAAACGGATGCGGCATGTTGATTTATGGCACCATGTATCGAAGGTTTAAATGGATGCGGCCGATGTAGCGAACTTCGTCAGATTCCCCCTCATTTGAGGGGTTTTTGATTGTGGAGACGCTCTTCCATGCAGGCTCAAGCCTCTGCAGTTAATTACGCTACCGCATCGCGGTAACAACTTTCTCCTTCTCCAGATGGTCACTTCGTGTCGTGTGTGTTTGTTTTATTTTTGGTTGCCCGTGAATTGTATACGGAGACTAATTTATGTTGTCGTCCGTAGGGCGTGGATTAGTCCAAATCCGTATAATTTTAGATTTGGATTTGGGGGTTGGGTTTAAGGATACATTAGCCTCATTTGAGACTAAGATCAACTTAAACGTTTATTAAGAATACGTTAGTCTAATTTTAGACTAAGATCAACTTAACTGGATCGTTTAGATCCAATCAAGAGAGCATTTGGGCTCTATTGTTTAGTTTAGGGACTGTTCCCCTCCGAACGGCGGCCAAGACATGGACGTCTTGCCTGAGGTTCGGGGCAGATGCTATTTGGTTTTATCCGTCCACCTCTCCGAAGATGCCAAATTGATTTATGGCACCGTGTATCGGAGGTTTAGACGGATGTGGCCGATGTAGCAGATTTCGTCAGATTCCCCCTCGCTTGAGGGGTTTTTGATTGTGGGGACGCTCTTCCCTGCAGGCGCAAGCCCCTGCAGTTAATTACACTACCGCATCGCGGTAACAACTTTCTCCTTCTCCAGAATTTCACTTCGTGTCGTGGGTGTTTGTTTTATTTGTGGTTGCCCGTGGATTGTATACGGAGACTAAGTGATGCCGTTGCCCGTAGGACGTGGATTAGTCCAAATCCGTATTTACTTAGATTTGGGTTTGGTGTTTTAGTTTAAGGATACGTTAGCCATATTGAGGCTAAGATCAACTTAAACGTTCGTTAAGGATACGTTAGTCTGATTTGAGACTAAGATCAACTTAACGGAAAGAGCATTTAAGGGGCTCTATTGTTCCAGTTTAGGGACATAGTGGTCCATAGGTAGTTTAAGGACATTGCGGTCCATCGCCAGTTTAGGGACATGGTGGTCCATTTCCAGTTTAGGGACATAGGGGTCCATGTTATGTATGGCCGTCGGGACCCATCACCTCTCTGACGACGTTGAAGGATTACAACGACAGGTGTCAGAGAAGTTCAGAGATATACCCTTGAACCATGTGTAAATTGATTTAAGAGAGCAGCCGTGCTCAGTCAATTTAATTTGAGGACTTACGGCCATGATTGGGCTAAGTCCAGTTGAGAATATTCAACGTTTTTATTTTTGGCCTATTAGGCCTGTGCTAGGTCTTTGCCCCTATTTAATAATGCACTTCATTTTCTTTTGGCATGCTAGGCCTTTTAAGTTGGGCTCTGTCCCCTTTTTATAATGCAGAGCATTTATTTTGGTTCATTGGGCTTCATAATTGGGCTCTGCCCTTTAATAATGCGCTGCATTAATTAGTCTGACAAAGCGCCACGTGGCTTGTCAGGCGCTTTGCGCCAATTGAGGAGCGTAAGGCGCAAGTCCATGTGGAGGTGACACGTGTCATGCTCCGGTGAGCGCAAGCGCAGTGCGCTGCGCTGTTGCGCTGCTGACACGTGGCGCGCTCTGGTGAGTTGAGCCAATTCATGAGAGCAGTGCTCTGTTTTAAAAGCGCATAGCGCAAGCTGTTCTGGAGCTGACACGTGGCGCTCTCTGGTGACTTGCGCCAACCCAAGAGCGCAACAGTGCAGATTTTTCAAGTGCAGGGCACTGTTTTATTATCTTGATCCAGTTTTGGATCAAGAGGAGAATCTTTTTAAGATTCCAGAACCAGTGGTTCATCAAAAGGCAATGCCTTTGTGTAGATCAAATGATCTAATAAAGAAGTATCTTACTTCTTATTTTATTCTTATTATTTGATCTTTTCTTTTTATTTTAAGATCGTGATCTTGTTCTTAGATCATTTATCTTTTTCAGAAGAAATTCTTCTTTTTTCTCAAAGGTTTTTACCTTTTTATCTCTCTGAGTTTCTTCTCAAAATTTTAGAGGAGTTCTCTATCTTTTTCTCTGTGTTTCTCTCCCCTCTTTTAGACTTGGGGTCTAGGGGCCTTTTTATAGTGCCAATTAGTTTGTTAAATTGGTTAGAGAGATATTTCTCTGAGTGATTTGGAGATTTTTCCCCACCGTTGGATTTTTGATTCAAGGGCTTCTGTTTTACAAAAGGCAATCTTCTTGTTTTTAACAAGATTGAGAAAGATCTTTCAGAATTTTAATTCTGTTTGGCATAAGCGCACCTGCTCTTGATACGTGTCGCGTAGCGCAGAGCGCAGCGCAACTGCGCTGCCACGTGTCTCGCAGTGTAGAGCGCAGCGCAACTGTGCTGACACGTGTCGCGCAGCGCAACTGAAGCGTTGCTTCCTTTAATTTTATTTTAAATAGAGCCTTGCTCTGATTAGGTGCGCTGCCTTGGAATTTGAACAGAGCTTTGCTTTGAAAGGGAGATTTTCTCCTTTATTATTATTATTAATTAATTTTTTTTTTATTGTTATTATTTTATAAGGAGCGGGTTTTGAGCCAAAATTTTGGCGGGAACAAATGGCCCCCACTACTTTGCCCACGTAAGTATGTACGTGGGTGAAGTAGTGCAAAGTTATGAGTAGCCATGGAATTGAGGGCTTAGGAGACAAGTTTAGGGTCCTTGTAGCCTAAGACTTTTCAACTTTATGAGCCGTGAGGGTCTCACAAAGACTTTTCTCCCTATGGATCGAGAGGATCTCATAGGTGTATTTTCTCCTTAGGAATCGTGAGGATTCCTAAGTGCGTTTTCTCCTATAAGTCGTAAGGATCGTATAAGAGAATTTTCCCTCTTACGAGTCGAGAGGACCCGTAAGCGGTTGTTTCCCTCCTTGTCGAGATTCGACTTCGGAGAGTGAGACCCGTGGTTAGTATGCAAGAGACCGTTTTGGGCCGACTTGCAGGATCCCAATACTTAGGAAACAGGTTTTTTTTATCCCCGCTGCCTAAGGCTTTTCCTCACGAGTCGAGACGAATCGAGCAGTTCTCGCAAAGACATCAATTTCCTCACGAGTCGAGACGCATCGAGCATTTCTCGCAAGGATGTCCTAACGTCACAGTTAACCTCTGCTCTTTACGACAGAGGTCTGTTAGGGTCTGTGGTACTTAGGGTTTTGGCCATCATACCGCCGCGTTGGCTGATATATTCCTCGATATGCAATCTTGCTGTTCGAGTAGCCTTGCGATTGTCGTGTCTCTGATCCTTTCGGGGGCTGGACAAGACGTCTTCAAGTAATCTTCCAGGTAATCTTACCGTCGAAAGAGCAAGCGTAGGGATATTCCATGTCACTTTTTACTTGAGGTTAGGCTCATTTTGGAGAGCCCCGATGAGTCATAACCACTCCGCGCTGGTGTGGGATGATCTCCGATAGTACTTCAGGCTTTATATGACTTGCCGTCAAGACCCTGAAGCTAGGAATTTGGCTTTTGCTTCGTTTGCTGGCATTGTGTCCTCTATATCGAGACGAATGTCGCGGTTGTCTCTAGGTTGTTGGTGAACCGTAGAGGTTTGGAACTAGGGACTTTGCCGTGGCTCCGCTGTTTGATGATGTCGCGTCTGCTGTGTCGAGATGAACGTCGAGGTGGTGACCATTCCGCACTGGTGCAAGATAATCTCTGATCGTCTTTCAGGCTTTATATGACTTGCCGTTAAGACCCTGAAGCTAGGAATTTGGCCTTTGCTTCGTTTGCTGGCATTGCGTCCTCTATATCGAGACGAATGTCGCGGTTGTATCTAGGTTGTTGGTGAACCGTCGAGGTTTGGAACTAGGGACTTTGCCGTGGCTCCGCTGTTTGATTGTCGCGTCTGAATCCTGTTGGAGGAAGAACGCTGGGGTGACATCTCGTCTGCTGTATCGAGACGAACGTCGAGGTGGTGACCATTCCGCACAGGTGCAAGATGATCTCCGATCGTCTTTCAGGCTTTATATGACTTGCCGTCAAGACCCTGAAGCCAGGAATTTGGCTTTTGTTTCGTTTGCTTTGTCACGTCCGAATCCTGTTGGAGGAAGAACACTGGAATGACATCAAGTCTGCTGTATCGAGACGAACGTCAAGATGGTGACCACTCCGCACTGGTGCGAGATGATCTCCGATTGTCTTTCAGGCTTTATATGACTTGCCGTCAAGACCCTGAAGTTAGGAATTTGGCCTTTTGCTTCATTTGCTTTGGCGCGTCCGAATCCTGCTGGGGGAAGAACGCTGGGGTGACATTTTATCTGCTGTATCGAGACGATCGTCGAGGTGGTGACCACTCCGCGCTGGTGCGAGATGATCTCCGATTGTCTTTCAGGCTTTATATGACTTGCCGTCAAGACCGTGAAGCTAGGAATTTGGCCTTCGCTTCGTTTGCTTGTATTGCGTCCGCTGTATCGAGACGAATGTCGCGGTGGAGCTAGGATTTTGCCGTCACTCCCTTTGTTTTGACTGTGAGGTCTTTCGTTGACGTTGCATCTACATCCCGGTGGACTTTGCGAAGGAATGCCATTGTCGACATTGCGTTTGCTGTATCGAGACGAATGTCGCGGTGGAGCTGGGATTTTGCCGTCACTCCGCTTTACTGACCATGGGGTCTTTTGTTGACGTTGCATCTGCATCCCGGTGGACTTTGCGAAGGAATACCGTTGTCGACATTGCGTCTGCTGTAACGAGACGAATGTTGAGGTGGAGCTAGGATTTTGCCGTCACTCCACATTGTTTCGACCATGGGGTCTTTCGTTGACGTTGCATCTGCATCCTTGCTGGACTGAGGAGAAATGCTGTTGGTGATCTCTAAGTTGTCGATGTTGACGTCGAGACCCTGAAGCTAGGGATCTTCTTTTGCTTCACTTGTTGACATTGCGTCTGCAAAATTGCGACAAATGTCAAGGTTGCCTCTAGGTTGTCTATGAACCGTCTAGATTTGGCTTCGCTTTCTGATGGAGCCTGGAGGGAAAGATGTGTTTCCTTCTTTGTTTGTGCCCCTGGATTGTATACAGGGATCGATGTGATCTCACCTGTAGGGCAAAAGTTTCATTCATTTTTTTTATTATTATATTTCCGCGATGCTCTATCATTTCAGCTTTTGTATCGCGAAAGTCGCGATTGCCCAATCATTTCGGCTATTTTTTCGCGGTGCCCAATCATTTCGGCTATTTTTTTAATTTTTACTCGCTGCTTTTTATTGCGAGTCGCCCAATCATTTCGGCTATTTTGCATACATACATTTTTACTTGCTGATTTTTATTGCAAGTTGCCCCATCATTTCGGCTATTTTGCATGCATGTATGGCTCGCTGTTTTTTGTTTTGTTTTTTTTTTTTTTTTTATCGCGAGTGTGGACTTTAGGATCTGACGCCAATCTCCGCATCAGCATCGCTACAACTGGAATATTACCAGGAGCGAATCATCATTTGCCATGAAAGAACTTAGAATTTGATACCAGTTCAAGCATCAGCATCGCTACAACTGGGATATTGCCAGGAGCGAATCATCATTTGGCTCTGTCGATGTTGAACAAAGGTGGCTTAGCGAACAGGGTTAGAAGCCCGTCGACTAAGGCTTTTGACTTCATGAGCCGTAAGGGTCTCATAAAGGTATTTCTCCCTACAAGTCGTGAGGATCTCGTAGGTGTGTTTTCTCCTTAGGGATCGTGAGGATTCCTAAGTGTATGTTCCCCTGTAAGTCGTAAGGATCTCACAAAAGGGTTTTCTCCTTATAAGTCGAGAGGACTTACAAGGGTTGTTCACCGTATGGACATATCCCCAGTCACGGGTGGGACTTGGTTAGGGAAATGTTTATTCGCGCCCGTGGATTGTATACAAGGGTCAGTACCGAGCCACTTGTAGGGCCATATCGAAGGTTGCGGGGGGTTTGCTTAAGCACAGGTTTAGGTTTCCGTAACTTAAAACTTTCAAATCTTATGAGCCGTGAGGATCCCATAAGAGAATTCTCCTTACGAGTCGTGAGGATCTCGCAAGTGTAATTTCTCCTTAGGAATCGTGAGCATCCCTAAGTGTGTTGCTTCCCTGTGAGTCGTAAGGATCTCACGCGGGTGGTTTCTCCTTACAAGGTCGAGAGGACCCTGTAAGTGTCTTTTAACGAGGCTTCGCCCTTTCGGGTTTTCACAAACACTCGCCGGTAGCCCTGCTGTTTTTACTCACGGAGCCCTTTCAGGTTTTCATCCGTGCCCATTTCGCTTATGGACATACCGTTTTTTTTTATTTATTTTTTTCTCTTTTTTTTTAATCTCGGCAGCCTGAGGATGCTGCGGTAGTAGTTTAAAGACGTTTCGGTCATTTGCAAGTTTTAGGACATTGCGGTCCATTGTTAGTTTAAGGACGTCTCGGTCCGCTATCGCCGTATTTGAAGCGAATCTCTAGTTTACCGACTTTTCGGTCTACGGGACTTTCCCTATGAATGAGTATGATGCCCCCGGCGTATCCATCTTTCTCGGAGCGTGCGGTTGTGGCGGGCTCACCTTCCAGTTTTTGGAGATGACGAACTTACCCAGTTGGTATTGGTCTTCAACCCAGTTTTTGAAAACATAGCAGTTTTCGATCGGATGGCCCAATACTTGGTAGTAAGGGCAGTAATTAGGATTGTTGACATCATTCAGTTGTAGCTGTTGTTTCGGCTCCGGTAGAATGATAAGCCTGTTGCGCACCGCCACTTCAAACAGCCTCCTTGTTTCATCCTGGGAAAATGAGTAAGGATGTTTCAACCTCTCATAGAGGGGTTGCCGCTTGTTGTTTTGGCGAATAATCGGTCTAAGGCCACTCGATTGTTGTTGAGTGTTGGTGACAAAGGCCATTTTTTCTTTTCCTTTACCCTTTTTGTTCGCTCCGTTGTTTGTGAGTCCGAGATCCTCTCCGGATATCGTGCGATTGTGCGGCTGAACGTTCTCGCAACTCCTCAATCCTTCAGAGATGGACTCCTTGAAGAGAGGGCCAAGGGCTACTTTTTCGTCGGAATCGCTCCCGAAGGTGAGAACTCGTGATCCCCCGGGCTCATCCTTACGACAATTGCCGTCAACTCTTTTATGTTCATCCGTCGTATTCTTCCGCTGTCTACGAGCTTCACTCTTTGTTCTGTTGACGTATTGCCTGTGGGCGACATACCCTTGCCACCAACACTTAAAGGAGTCGCAGTCTACAGTAGGATGTGTGATCTTCTGATGATATAAGCAGAAGTTAGGATGCATCTCTACTCTACCGAGAGTATTTTCTTCAGAGGGTGGTAGCTTCATTCCCATTGATAGGGCTTTAGCGAACCTTTTCCTCGTCTTGAATTTGTTTTTATCCGCAGCGGATGTCTTTTGATTTGACGGGAGTGACTGGGCTCTTTTGTCTAATCGCCGGCGTTTAGCTCCTTCCAGTATGGCCATTTCACGCTCTTGATTGGCTTTAACTTTAAGACGAATCTCATTCAGGAAGGTATCGATCACCTCGTCTGATGGCCACAGAAGTTCCGGTTTAGAATCCGCCCTCGTTTTCTCGGTGCAAGGAGCCTCTTTATCGTCTATCAATGAGTGAGAGATCACGTGACAAGTTGCCCCCGGTGCGTCCGTCTTCTTTGGAGTGTGCGGCTGTGGTGGGTTTACCTTCCACTTTTCAGACAGTGCAAACTTGCCTTGTAGGTATTGGTCTTCAATCCAGTTTTTGAAAACGTAGCAATCCTCAATCGGATGACCCAACACTCGGTGGTAGGGACAGTAATTGGGATTATTGAGATCGCCTGGCTGCAACAGACGTTTTGGACTCGGCAGATTGATGAGTCCGTTGCGCGTGGCCAGCTCGAACAGTTTTCTTGTTTTATTTTGAGGAAACGAGTAAGGACGTCCCAGTCTCTCCTTGAGGGATGGGCGTGGACGCACGTTGTTTTGGCGAGCAACCGGCTTTGATTTGCTCGGCTGTTGTTGAGTATTGGCAACAACGATCGCTTTTCCTTTCTTCTCATTTCGAGAGTCCAGTTTTGGAGGAGACGGTCCATGGCCCATCTGGTCCATTTGGGCTAATTTGTCGATCAAGGCCTGGAAAGTGGTCGGCCTGAAGAACATCATGAACTGGGAGATGGTCGCTTGCGGATCAAGAGTGCCTACGAACATGCCTACCGCAGGTGCTTCTTCGATGCGTTGTTCGCACTTCGACCATAAGTTTCGCCACCGTATTACGTATTGAACCCACGTTTCGCCTGATTTTACCCTGGCGTTGATCAATGCCGTGATCGGGGTGCGTCCGCTAGCACTCGCGAATCTTTGTGTAAACAAAAGCCCCATCTCCGCAAATGTTTTGACAGAGTCGTTAGGTAGCTCCGAATACCATTCAAAGGCTGTTTCTGCTAAGCTGCCGACGAATTGTCGAAGCAATAATTTGTCATCGCCTCCAGTATTGCCACATAAGGCCCTGAATTGAGCGACATGCTGATGTGGATTCCCTGTCCCCTTGTACACATGGAATTTAGGGATCGTATATCCCGGCGGGTAACTGATTTGGTCTACCAGCCCGGGTAGGGTCGTCCGGTTCTAACAATTTGCCCAGCCGCCTCATTCGCCTGATGAACGCGTATCTGCTGAGCTATATAATCGTCTAGTGCAGCTTTGGAAATGGTTTCCTCCTTGGCTGCTGAAAGAGCCGGCGGAGGATTAGATGTCTCCTCTTTATCGTTTTCAACAATGATTGGAGGGTCTTCAGCTGGGGAATCCGGCTGTAACATCATCCCGACCATGTCTTGGAAGATGAGCGCCATTTGTTTTATGCGCTTGCTCTGTGGCTTCTTTGTCCTTCTTTTCGAAGACCCTGCGTAAGAAATCAGCGTCGGTTTCTTGTTCGTGACGCTGTTCTGACAATGCCTCCGTGCTTTCTTTTGGCCCGGTAAGTGCGGCCATCGCAGTCATCATTTCCTGAAGCTTCTGCTGCTGTTCTTGTAGGGTTGCTAGGCACGCGCACAAGGGTCTACGAGGAATCAACCATACCCGATTAAAAATTTAGCCGTGCCGAACAACCCAAAGCCGGATCTTTAAACTAGGGTTTAAGTGAAAACAAGCATGTTAAACTGTTTAACACTAAGTGAGAGGGATTACAACCTTTGTAGATCCGGTCCTTCACTTCTTAAGCTCCGTGTTGATGTCCCCATCGCTGCGATCGTGAACTCCGGACTCTAGAGAAGCTTCACAAGAAGAACGAACGTGCTTGCTTAGATGACTTCGAGGCCGAAGATGATCTACGTCGGGGAGACACTAACTCAAGCTATTCCTTCACTAGGTCATGAACATTGTGAAGAGAACACACTCTACTATATGGCAAGTGGTAGAGGATGAAGAAGTAGGAAGTGGGCTCACTTTAGAATTGATTTTCTCACACTTTTTCTCATGGCACCATTGGAGCCAGTAAGCTTTTCATGGAGCTTGATGAAGAAGAAGAAGAAGAAAGAATAATATCATCATATGAATTATCCTCTCAATTATGTAACCATGGGTGAGTTAAGCTATCATGCTTAACTCATGTAGAGAATTAACCAAAGCATGAGGTTAAGGGTTGGGTTAACTAAATATCCTTAAGAATGACAAAAGAGTTGACTTTGTCAATGTTTCCACAAGCTTCATGAAAGCTTGAGAACTTTGACAAAGTCTTTCTCTATTGTTATTCTTAAGATATAAACAAAACCCTAATCTTTATCCTAATCTTGGTATAAGTCTCATACACCCATCTTTGATGTATCATCAAGCATGATACAATCATATGTACATAAATATATATCACATATACACTTATGCACAATCAAGTGAGAAAATAAATCTTAAGTGAGCTAATACTAGTTAATATAATGTAATATATCAAATATATAATTACACATTAAATTATTAAATCAACTCTTGATTTAATAACCCGGCTATAACCGACTAATATCATGTGTAACAACTTATCGAATCAACACTTGATCCGATAACCCGGTTATATCGCATACAACCAATCAATGTTACAAATCGTGAGAATAGAATACGGTATCTCATATCGTATCAATCTCGGTCCCGCACATATCATATATGTGCTCCTACTCCGTTTCGCTTGAGCCAGGAAACCCCTGTGTAGGACTCTAAAGACTCGTCAATACGCCGGCAGTAGGTGATGATCATATCAAACATCCACAAGCCGCAAGCGGTCTGCTAAACGTAACGGCCACCTGGGTATTGAGCGATCAGAAGATCAACAAGCAATCCTGTACATTCTCCTGTGAATCCAATCAGTAACACTCCCGTACAGTCCGGTCTCGTTGTCTGATATGTCGCATATCTCGCCTAGGGGTGGTAAACGTCAGACCCCAGTAGCTCGATAAGTCGTGTCGATATGAGGTCTATAACAGTTCGAGAAACTACTGATAACACTTACCAGTAAATCTCAGCAACCCTGGCCAGGGATTTCCGGTTATAGCCAATCGAACACAGCACAACATCAACTCCCTATACTGGGAGAGGCGAATCCCCTCCTATCGCTCATTGCCTCCATGTGATTCGGGACTGTACCCAAAAGCCACCTTTTTGCACGCCCTCTTGGACATGGTATGATGGAAATCAAAGCACAGTGGGAATCACACAAGACTCTATGACGATCTCGGGTCAACAGACTACTCTGTACCAGTGTCATCGGAGAACTGCCATCTGACGTAAGGTATAATACCACCTGGGAGTTCTCGGCGAGTCCGTCCAGTGTACCCAGTCTCCACTGAGCACCCATACACCATCCTTGATGTCAAACACCGATGGATATAGGATCATCCATCGCCCATCATATAGGTCAAGATGCGTATACGCTAGTCTACTCTGGTGCATCGATGCCCTGTCTCGATACACCCTCGACTAGGAACAATTATAGGATGTACTCGTCGACTACCGTGGCCCCACTAGTATGATCTCATCATAGTCCCAGTAGTCGAGTACATATCCTAAGGGCTTTATCAACATGTAATATAGAGACAATCAGAGTACATGTTAAGAAAAAGTACAACCAGATAGTATACTATCATGTCGGGCAAGAAAGTCCTCCCTATACATGTCCTAGCATCCACTACAATATACATCGTATGTACAGTAATGGCCTCTAGGGCATATATATAACTAACAATCTCCCACTTGCACTAGGGCCATCTGTTGTGGTATCACATACCCAACAATTAGCTGCGGTTGAAGTATCTCATACTCAACTATCCCATAAAAGTCTCTACTGGGAAAAAGGCCTTTGTGAGTGGATCCGCGCTGTTGTCCTCTGTGTCTACTCTCCTAACCTCGATCTCCCTGGAGATCAACCATCTCCATGATCAGGTGATACTGCCTAAGAATTATATCTGGATTTCTGATGGGACGGTAGTTCCTTGGCTAAAACCACAACTCCATTGTCACACAATGGTAGGAACGAAGTTCATCTCATGAACTTATATATCCAGACTGCCTCTTTGGTAGCATCCTTGGTAACGATGTATCTTGCTTTTAATCGTCTAGTAAGTCACGGTATCTAGCTTGGAACTCTTCCAACATACCGTCCCTCCACTGAGGGTAAAGATAATGCCTGCGACTGACATTCAGTCGTCCTTATCACCCTGGAACCTTTCCGGTGATTCTCCCCAGGATCGATTGATACCATTTCACCACAACTAGTGAGAATCCTAATATCCAATTAGATCTATCTCATAGATCCATAACCCAGGATTTAGGAGGTATCACTTTGATCCTATATGAAGAATCCTTGTGATAAGTGGAGATTGACCGAGCGTAGCATAGGAAACTCCTTCCCTATCAAGAGTATGTCATCCACGTACTCTACGAGGATCATCACCATACTCCCTACTACCTTTTTGTATATACAAGGTTCATCTACCATTTTGATGAAGTCAAACTCTTTGACTACCACATCAAAACAGACGTTCCAACTCCGCGATACCTGCTTTATCACATAAAACATCTTGCACACGTTTCTGCTGCTACCACTGTCTACGAAGCCCTCTGGCTGTGTACTTATAGACGCTCTCTTCTAAAACATCATTTAGAAAAGCAGTCATAACACCCAACCACCAGATATCGTAGTCATGGTATGTAGCCGTAGCAAGTAGGATCTGGATGGACTTAAGCATAGCTTTGAAAGTCTCAACTTTTCTATGTACACCAAGTAATCTTCTCAAGATATACTTGCTCCTGATGGGGATTTAACCCTTCAGATAAAGCAACCAAAGTCCATACTTTGTTGGTGTATAAGGATTCCATCTCAGATCGTTAAGCATCCAGCCATTCTTACAGAGTCCCACTCCTGATGGCCAGCTCGAAACTGGTTGGGTCATCATCTCATGATGCAATCCTCGCTCCCACTGTCATAGAGAAACCGAAGTATCTCTCAGGTGGGTGAGAAACCCTACTAGATCGGCGGAGAGGCTAAAGTTCGTTGGAAACTGTTGAATCCTTTGGTTCTACCAAATCATCTGCTGTAGTTTGTATAGCTGGAACCTTACCAGTTCTACATAACAGACTTTGCCTCGAGCTTGTCCGTATTTTGCTTTTAGACATAGTCCGGACAACCCCAAATCTTAACAAACTTAAGATATGGGCTCTTCCCTTTCCATATCACATATGAAGTGGTAGGCAACTGATTTGATTTGAACCCTATTCAATAGGTATGTAGCTTCTCAAGCGCATAACACCCAAAAGGAAATAGGAAACTCAGTGGTACTCATCATAGAGCACACCATATCACATAGGGTGCTATTGCTCCTCCCCGATACACCAACGTGCTGTGGTGTATACGGAGGAGTAATGCTGAGAGAGAATCTCATTCTCCTTTAGAATAGTCCAGGAATTCCGTGCTCAAGTATTCTCCTCCTTGATCTCATCAAAGGACATAATACTTATACCCGTTTTTGGTTCTCTACTTCTAGCTTATATTCCGTGAATATCTCAAAAGTTTCGGACTTGTGTTTCAACAGGAACATATGTCTGAATCTTGAGAGATCATCAGAGAATGTAATGAAGTACAAAGAACCGGTCTTGGCATGTGTAGACAGGGGACCATCATACATCATCATGTATCAATCCCAAGAATTCACTAACTCTTTCTCTGTTTCCAATAAACAGAGCTATGGTCATCTTATCTTTGTGACATGACCGGTAAGTTTCACAAGATGTAAATTCAAACAAATTTAAATATGCATCTTAATATAACTTCAGCTAGTCGGGTCGCATTGATATGACCTAGTCTACAATGCCTTAAGAAGGATCCGTTTATTTCTGAACTCTTCCTCTTGTGTGTGTTCTGTATACTAAGAACTGTAGTTTGATTTAGAACGTCTATGCTTTTAGATAACGTGCCTGAACCGATTAACTCTTGATATAGGAAATGTTCAAAACATTATCCAACAATACAAAATTATATCTTTTCTTTACTAATAAAGAGACTGATATGATGTTGTACATCAGGTTCGGTATCTAATAACATTCATTCAGAATCAATGTATTCTGGTAATATAGGGTGATAGTGACCAACAGACTTGGCTGCAACACTTGCACCATTTTCTGTCTCATGAAACTTATCACCCGTTCTCAGTTCTCTACCTTTCTGTAGCCCATGTAACAGATTACATATGCGGGATCCTGATCCGGTATCACATACCCAGGACGTAAAGGATACTGAGAAACAGTTCTCTGTAATGAACACATCCGAAGATGATTCATCAACATGCACTTTCTTCATTTGGGCGGCACGGGAAATCTGGTATTCCCCAATTTCCTGCTCTGTCTTATAACAATTATAAGTTGGAGCGGGACCAACGTTCCCCCAGCTCAGTATAACAAGTGGGTTCGGTCAATACATCCGTATTATTATCTTGATTAAGGTGTGACATGGTCGCTACCAGGAGAGAGAGAAGAAAACACTCAGCGTATGTTCTTGCAAGATTAGATTGGTTATCTAATATATCTAATCAGGATGTCTCCCACTGTTTTAATCAAATCTTCCTTCAAACCCTAAAAGGAAAGACTAGCCGGGATTAATTACACACTACAAGTTCACTAATCTTTCAGCCAGGCCAGTGTCGGTACTTTGAGGGAGGTTCCCCGTGCTCTCGCACGAACCTAATTAAAGTAAACCTCGTTTTCCCAGGGGCGTAACCCCGTTAACACCTTTCTAGACACCTACTTGATCGGCTAATTGTAATGTGTAAAACTCTCCCACGAGTAACTCTTACTCGCAGCGGGTATCGGGATCCAACTATCTCGTAGAAGGTATGCAATCTCATTGCAAATTTCAACACTTGAAATACCCGATAATATTTTACCCCTAGCGTCCTATGACCTTGATGGAGGCCAAACTACCCATAGTCCGCTAGTCAAGTTCAACCCGTCATTTCCTGATTGAATTAAACCCATCCGCACGACTCTTGATGGAGGCCAAACTACGCAGTACGAATACCCTAATCTAATCGCATCATATGCTAGCAGATAAGCATTAGTTAGCTACCGTACACTACGCCTTGACGGAGGCCAAACTACCGCAGCACGAATACTAACTAGTATTTATCTGAAATGACGGAGGGCTACGACAGGTTTTTAAGAAAACCTTTTGCGTAATGAACTTGATATCGTTGTAGAATCGAGTGATTTTTAAATGGAGTGTTTTTGAGGCTTTTCTAGTTTTGCTAAAGGGGTCACTCCCGGTGAAGGGATCGTCGGCCCTTTCCTCATCGAATAAGATGCAGGATATTTCACAAATATCACTATGCAAAGGAAGAACTATAGAAGCAATCAAAAGACAAACCGAGTTTGTAGCATCTGCTAGTTTCACTAAAGAGGTCACTTCCGGTGAAGGGATCTCGGCTCTTTCCTTATCGAATAAGGTGCTGGATGTTTTACAAGGAACGCCGCTATGCAAAGCAAGAACTAGAGCTACCAGTTTTTAAACAAGTTTCTACAACATCTTTAGATTTCTTTTATTTCATTAATCTCATTAACGAAGTCCCATTTTAATATGCTTCACAAGTATCACATTTGAAACGAATTCTGCAATATAACATATATCTCATATATATAATATAAACATTCGTCTCAGGCAGTAATATGATCTCATCACAGAACATTGCAGCAGAAGAACATATATGAAATATTGGATATACTAGGATGTCCGTGTTTTCAATACGAGCCTGTATAAAACACGGATTCCACGGTCGCGATGAATAGCCAAACCCACATCCCTAGACCCCTACGAGAGCGGCAAGCAACACTGCCAATTCTACGGTTAGGAGACCCGGTCTCGACTCCTCGAGATGGTCTCCCACTGGACCCTAGAACCCGGTTACTTGTGCTCCCCGCATTGGGTCTACCTAATGCGGAAAAGTAAATAATATACAATGGTGACATCATCCTCAGCCCGGAAGTGCCCAATAAAAGAATATTACATACAAATGAATTTTACATGAATGAAAAAGAAAAACTCTCATCTCACATAAAACCCCCGGCTATTCAGAACGCGATGATCCAATATAATATATCACAGCAACACATAATATCTCATATCATCAACGTAAGCAAGTATGCGTATCCCGATTGTCGTTGATATATAGCAACGAAGCCGGCGATACACCACATACTACGCTTACGGTCACAGAAAAGAAAGTGTAAAACTACAACAGTTGGAATCCACAACCTCCTTAGACATCGCATGCCTAACCAAATGAATTCCTTAGACATCGCATGCCTAACAATTATAAACCCCGCATTTTAATCTCATTATCGAAAACTCTTTTCAATATCAAGTCGGGCAATTCAACAAGATTCCCGACATCCTGATCGAATGCTCGTCGCAAACTTTAGTAGACGGCCGCACCCCCGGATGCCGTCGACGAAGTGCACTAAGGCGGAACACCGCTGCCGCGAGCACCCGAACGGATGCTTTTGGCGACGGGGTTCTCCTACAGTCACTTGGTCGGGGCTATGGGGCATGCCTGTCTATTAAGTTTACCCGGCGAGTATCCGCGTACGCTACGTGATTGCGACGGACTTTTGATCACATCAAAATTCCGTGGCAACCGATCATCTGAGACTAAACTGCTATGTTTATAACATTCAAATTAGTTATCTCATAACTACTTGTGGATTCCAAATATTGTATCACATTCCAGATAAATAGACAATGTTAAACTTTCCGATCGAATAATCAAACACCCAAGTTTTCCCAAATAGCTCAACACTTGAGCGGAGTTCAAAAATATCCATCACATGCCACAGTACCGATGGTCCAGCCGTAGAAGGGTCAAGCCAACGCCTCACATGTGGCACGCCGTACTACCACAAACCCTAAGCTTTAGAGGCAGTTCAAGACGGTCACATAATCGAGTTAAGGTTTGTTGTCTTTTAGAGGATCCACCGTGTTACTTGCATGACTTTACGAAAGTTTCAAACTCGAGAAAAAATCCAACTTTTGAAAAAATTTCCGACTGGGGAAAAAGTGAGTTATTGATATCCGTTCGAACTTTTTAACACGTTCTAAAAAATACCTGGACAAAATAAACGAAGTTATATTATCCGATCGAATCAACGAGTCTCCAATACAACCCAGATAACTCAACACATGAGTATAATTAAAAGTACCCAGAAACATCAGGAAACACATACGGATGAAACTGTACAAAAAAGAAACCCTAACTCTACTGTTGCGCCGCGGAACCGCCGCTAATGGCATGTCAGTTTAAGTGAGTTAGTGGCTCGTTTTTCAGATATGTCCATAGAATTCCCTGCTGATTTTTTAAGTATTTTTAATATAGAAAAAATCACATTTTCAGAAAATGTCCAGAGAAAGGTTCGGATTAGGGTTTCGGGTTTCGATCGGACTTTAAACTTCGCTCAGACTTCGCCTAAAACTCTAGCTTGGCTCTGATACCACTGTAGGGTTGCTAGGCACGCGCACAAGAGTCTACGAGGCATCAACCATGCCCGATTAAAAATTTAGCCGTGCCGAACAACCCAAAGCCGGATCTTTAAACTAGGGTTTAGGCGAAAACAAGCATGTTAAACTGTTTAACACTAAGTGAGAGGGATTACAACCTTTGTAGATCCGGTCCTTCACTTCTTAAGCTCCGTGTTGATGTCCCCATCGCTGCGATCGTGAACTCCGAACTCTAGAGAAGCTTCACAAGAAGATTGAACGTGCTTGCTTCGATGACTTCGAGGCCGAAGATGATCTACGTCGGGAAGACACTAACTCAAGCTATTCCTTCAATAGGTCATGAACTTTGTGAAGAGAACACACTCTACTACATGGCAAGTGGTAGAGAATGAAGAAATAGGAAGTGGGCTCACTTTAGAATTGATTTTCTCACACTTTTTCTCATGGCACCATTGGAGCCAGTAAGCTTTTCATGGAGCTTGATGAAGAAGAAGAAGAAGAAAGAATAATATCATCATATGAATTATCCTCTCAATTATGTAACCATGGGTGAGTTAAGCTATCATGCTTAACTCATGTAGAGAATTAACCAAAGTATGAGGTTAAGGGTTGGGTTAACAAAATATCCTTAAGAATGACAAAAGAGTTGACTTTGTCAATGTTTCCACAAGCTTCATGAAAGCTTGAGAACTTTGACAAAGTCTTTCTCTTTTGTTATTCTTAAGATATAAACAAAACCCTAATCTTTATCCTAATCTTGGTATAAGTCTCATACATCCATCTTTGATGTATCATCAAGCATGATACAATCATATGTACACAAATATATATCACATATACACTTATGCACAATCAAGTGAGAAAATAAATCTTAAGTGAGCTAATACTAGTTAATGTAATGTAATATATCAAATATATAATTATACATTAAATTATTAAATCAACTCTTGATTTAATAACCCGGCTATAACTGACTAATATCATGTGTAACAACTTATCGAATCAACACTTGATCCGATAACCCGGTTATATCGCATACAACCAATCAATGTTACAAATCGCGAGAATAGAATATGGTATCTCATATCGTATCAATCTCGGTCCCGCACATATCACATATGTGCTCCTACTCCATTTCGCTTGAGCCAGGAAACCCTGTGTAGGACTCTAAAGACTCGTCAATACGCCGGCAGTAGGTGATGATCATATCAAACATCCACAAGCCGCAAGCGGTCTGCTAAACGTAATGGCCACCTGGGTATTGAGCGATCAGAAGATCAACAAGCAAGCCTGTACATTCTCCTGTGAATCCAATCAGTAACACTCCCGTACAGTCCGGTCTCGTCGTCTGATATATCGCATATCTCGCCTAGGGGTGGTAAACGCCAGACCCCAGTAGCTCGATAAGTCGTGTCGATATGAGGTCTATAACAGTTCGAGAAACTACTGATAATACTTACCAGTAAATCTCAGCAACCCTAGCCAGAGATTTCCGGTTATAGCCAATCGAACACAGCACAACATCAACTCCCTATACCGGGAGAGACGAATCCCCTCCTATCGCTCATTGCCTCCATGTGATTCAGGACTGTACCCAAAAGCCATCTTTTTGCACGCCCTCTTGGACGTGGTATGATGGAAATCAAAGCACAGTGGGAATCACACAAGACTCTATGACGATCTCGGGTCAACAGACTACTCTGTACCAGTGTCACCGGAGAACTGCCATCTGACGTAAGGTATAATACCACCTGGGAGTTCTCGGCGAGTCCGTCCAGTGTACCCAGTCTCCACTGAGCACCCGTACACCATCCTTGATGTCAAACACCGATGGATATGGGATCATCCATCGCCCATCATATAGGTCAAGATGCGTATACGCTAGTCTACTCTGGTGCATCGATGCCCTGTCTCGATACACCCTCGACTAGGAACAATTATAGGATGTACTCGTCGACTACCGTAGCCCCACTAGTATGATCTCATCATAGTCCCAGTAGTCGAGTACATATCCTAAGGGCTTTATCAACATGCAATATAAAGACAATCAGAGTACATGTTAAGATAAAGTACAACCAGATAGCATACTATCATGTCGAGCAAGAAAGTCCTCCCTATACATGTCCTAGCATCCCCTACAATATACATCGTATGTACAGTAATGGCCTCTACGGCATATATATAACTAACAGTTCTTAGGTTTCGTCACGGATCGGGTGAGTGGTCGGTGACCCGTCGCAGCGCGGCTGTCCTCTTTCCCGGATGCCATATAAACAGTATGCACCACTATGCCCCCAGACTTGGGGCGTTTGTGCTCAGCGCTTTTACGATTCGCCACATTCACAGGGGCTTTTTGCAGCCTCCTTTTCTTTTGAGTGATTGACGTTGAGGGAGCCGTTGTAGTGGGCACCCAGCCAGCTGTTGCTTTTTCTGGCTTGACAGAGTAGTCCTTCTCCTGCCGAACCTTCATCTTTTTCTGTCGGCGGAGATAGTCTTGATCCATCACGGAGTCTTGGACTTGACGCTAGACCTTGTAAATCTTAGAGGACAGCCGCTGAGGGGGCTGCTCCAGCTTCGCCTTTGGGGACTTCTCCATAGGTGGAGTAGATCTTTTCAGCACAGCAGTTGGCGAGTTCCTGCGCACCTTGTTAAGTAGTTCAAAACTGTTCCCGGTTGGAACAACAACATCAACTTCCACTGTCGGAGCTGGTGCAGTTATCCCAGAGGGGGAGTTGCCCCCAGCCTTCCTTACCCGGCGCCAGTGACGACGGCGAGCATGTCGAGCGGACGGCGTTGGTTCAGCGATGGGGATGGCTTTGTCTTGCCCCCTGTCCAGATGAAGCGCTGCCGGTGTCAGTCTCTTGAAGACTGACGTCTTTTGAGTAGCGGTATCCAATCTGTCAAAGACAGACCTTCGAGCAGGAACAGGAGCCGGAATAGTCAGTCTTGTGAAGACCGACCCTTTGGCAGGAGAAGCCGCCTTGACGACTTCAGGAGCAGGGATGGCTATCCTCTTCGGAACAACCTTTTCTGGTATTGCAGGCTTCTTCATGGGCCCACATGAGTTTTGGCCCAGTTTGCTGAAAGCTGAGGCATTGGGCTTGGGCGACCCGTTGAGAGGGGCCGCGATAGTTGTAAGCCGATCGAAGACCGACTTCTTCGGAGCTTCTTACGATGGTAATGGGGCATTGAAGCTCATTGGTGGGATCATGGTCCCAAAGAATAGCCCAGTGGTGGCCTGAGTCACCTGTTCCGCCGGCATAGCGAAGATGGAGGCCGCTTGGGGCCCATAAGTCACTCCTCCAGTAAGGACGGAACGAGAGTTGCAGTTGCAGGCAGTGCAGTTTGAAACCATTGATCTTTTGTTTTCTGTGCGGAGCAAGACACCAAATCTTAGTACCTCGAATCCACAGGCAACCACAGCAAACCGCGATTTGTTCGCGAACACGACACACGAAGTGTGGAGTGGAAAGAAGAAAAGGTCCCACCGGGCGTGCCAGAATCTGTTCCCCTCCGAACGGTGGCTAAGACATGGCACGTCTTGTCTGAGGTTCGGGGCAGATGCTATTTGGTTTTATCCGTCCACCTCTCCAAAGATGCCAAGTTGATTTATGGCACCGTGTATCGGAGGTTTAGACGGATGTGGCCGATGTAGCAGACTTCGTCAGCTTCCCCCTCGCTTGAGGGGTTTTTGATTGTGGGGACGCTCTTCCTGCAGGCGCAAGCCCCTGCAGTTAATTACACTACCGCATCACGGTAACAACTTTCTCCTTCTCCAGAATTTCACTTCGTGTCGTGGGTGTTTGTTTTGTTTGTGGTTGCCCGTGGATTGTATACGGAGACTAAGTGATGCCGTCGCCCGTAGGACGTGGATTAGTCCAAATCCGTATTTACTTAGATTTGGGTTTGGTGTTTTAGTTTAAGGATACGTTAGCCATATTAAGGCTAAGATCAACTTAAACGTTCGTTAAGGATACGTTAGTCTGATTTGAGACTAAGATCAACTTAACGGAAAGAGCATTTAGGGGGCTCTATTGTTCCAGTTTAGGGACGTAGTGGTCCATAGGTAGTTTAAGGACATTACGGTCCATCGCCAGTTTAGGGACATGGTGGTCCATTTCCAGTTTAGGGACATAGGGGTCCATGTTATGTATGGCCGTCGGGACCCATCACCTCTCGGACGACGTTGAAGGATTACAACGACAGGTGTCAGAGAAGTTCAGAGATGTACCCTTGAACCATGTGTAAATTGATTTAAGAGAGCAGCCGTGCTCAGTCAATTTAATTTGAGGACTTACGGCCATGATTGGGCTAAGTCCAGTTGAGAATATTCAACGTTTTTATCTTTGGCCTATTAGGCCTGTGCTAGGTCTTTGCCCCTGTTTAATAATGCACTGCATTTTCTTTTGGCCTGCTAGGCCTTTTAAGTTAGGCTATGTCCCCTTTTTATAATGCAGAGCATTTATTTTGGTTTATTGGGCCTCTTAATTGGGCTCTGCCCTTTAATAATGCGCTGCATTAATTAGTCTGACAGAGCGCCACGTGGCTTGTCAGGCGCTTTGCGCCAATTGAGGAGCGCAAGGAGCAAGTCCATGTGGAGGTGACACGTGTCATGCTCCGGTGAGCGCAAGTGCAGTGCGCTGCGCTGTTGCACTGCTGACACGTGGTGCGCTCTAGTGAGTTATGCCAATTCATGAGAGCGGTGCTCTGTTTTAAAAGCGTATAGCGCAAGCTGTTCTGGAGCTGACACGTGGCGCTCTCTGGTGACTTGCGCCAACCCAAGAGCGCAACAGTGTAGATTTTTCAAGTGCAGGGCACTGTTTTATTATCTTGATCCAATTTTGGATCAAGAGGAGAATCTTTTTAAGATTCCAGAACCAGTGGTTCATCAAAAGGCAATACCTTTGTGTAAATCAAATGATCTAATAAAGAAGTATCTTACTTCTTATTTTATTCTTATTATTTGATCTTTTCTTTTTATTTTAAGATCTTGATCTTGTTCTTAGATCATTGATCTTTTTCAGAAGAAATTCTTCTTTTTTCTCAAAGGTTTTTACGTTTTTATCTCTCTGAGTTTCTTCTCAAAATTTTAGAGGAGTTCTCTATCTTTTTCTCTGTGTTTCTCTCCCCTCTTTTAGACTTGGGGTCTAGGGGCCTTTTTATAGTGCTAATTAGTTTGTTAAATTGGTTAGAGAGATCTTTCCCTGAGTGATTTGGGGATTTTTCCCCACCGTTGGATCTTCGATCCAAGGGCTTCTGTTTTACAGAAGGCAATCTTGTTGTTTTTAACAAGATTGAGAAAAATCTTTCAGAATTTTAATTCTGTTTGGCGCAAGCGCACCTGCTCTTGATACGTGTCGCGCGGCGCAGAGCGCAGCGCAACTGCGCTGACACGTGTCGCGCGGCGCAGAACGCAGCGCAACTGAAGCGTTGCTTCCTTTAATTTTATTTTAAATAGAGTCTTGCTCTGATTGGGTGCGCTGCCTTGGAATTTGAATAGAGTTTTGCTCTGAAAGGGAGATTTTCTCATTTATTATTATTATTTATTTATTTATTTATTATTTATTTTTTATTGTTATTATTTTATAAGGAGCGGGTTTTGAGCCAAAATTTTGGCGGGAACAGGGACATTGTGGTCGATTAGTTTAAGGACATTACGGGCCAACGTTAGTTTAAGGACATCTCGGTCCAAGGTTAAGGACATCATAGTCCGTGAGTTTAAATACATCACAGTCAAGGTTAAGGACATCATAGTCCGTGAGTTTAAAGACCTCACAGTCAAGGTTAAGGACATCATAGTCCGTGAGTTTAAACCTCACAGTCAAGGTTAAGGACATCGTAGTCCGTGAGTTTAAAGACCTCACAGTCAAGGTTAAGGACATCATAGTCCGTGAGTTTAAAAACCTCACAGTCAAGGTTAAGAACATCATAGTCCGTGAAATGTGTGGTTGTTGGGACCCGTCACCTCTCTGTAGACGTTGAAGGATTACAACGACAAATATCAGAGGAGTGAAGAGATGTATCCTTGAATCGAAGTTGATTTGGAGATCTGTAGTCCAATTTAGAACTAAGATCAATTAATTAGATTATGAGCATATTGGCTCAGTTAAATCTGAATTGAGGACTTATGGCCAATTTGGGCTAAGTCCAATTAAATTTGAAATGTTGGCCCCTTGTTAGACCATTAAACATTTGTCTGGGTTCAACCCCCCATTATTTGGCACTGCTAAACAGGGGTTCTGACAATATTTTATCTTTGTTGAGTGCTGGACACTCATATGCCATATAAAATGATCAATTTTGGAAGGCAAGAATGTACTTGAGACTCAATAAAAAGAGAAGTCTTGCCTCAAAAGGACTCAGTCAATTTAGACTAGGGTTGATTTGAATATAGTGTTAAACACTAACATATATTTTATGGTCACGTGTTCCCACGTGATGCGCTAAAAATAGTGTTAAACACTAAGAACAAAACGCTTCAAAAATAGTGTTAAACACTAAAATGGGATTGGTCATGTGGGGCCATGTGAGACCTCTGAAGGTAGGGACCCGTCTTCTTTTGTTTTATTCTCTGAGTATTCAAAGGTGTCAAACACTTAAGTCTTCACAGCCATCACGTGTGGGCACATGATAGGCACCAATGCACCGATTTATTTAAAGTGTTTTACTAGGGGTCACGTGGCGACACGTGAGGGCGCCCAAAATCGATTTTGCCTTTGGCTTTATTCCCTTTATTATGAGAGTCACGTGAAAACACGTGAGGCATTGCCTCCAAGTTTTTCTTTCTCATTTTAAGGGATCTGTTTCAGGGGGTCACGTGGAGCACGTGACCTATTTCTGTTCCTTCTTTTCTGATCATTGAGGATAGGGGTCACGTGTCACCACGTGACCAAGTTCTTTACGTGCATGTGGAGCTTTCAAGTCCTTTTATTTTAAGAATTAAATTCTCTGTAGGGTTAAACCCTAATTATGTTTTTAGGGGAATTAAATTCATGTTTATGTGGAAGAATTAAATTCTTATATAGGGTTAAACCCTAGTTCTGTCTTGGAGGAATTAAATTCCTATGAAATTGGGAGAATTAAATTCTCATATAAGGTTAAACCCTAGTTTTATCTTGGAGGAATTAAATTCCGGTGAATTTGGGGAGAATTAAATTCTCATATAGGGTTAAACCCTAGTTTTATTTTGGAGGAATTAAATTCCTATGAATTTGGGAGAATTAAATTCTCTAAACTCAATTCTCCCTCTAAGTTTTGGATCTGCATGGCAGAATCTACCCGATGAGAATTAAATTCTCAACTTGTGGGGAGATTTGCTTCTGCAGATCTTCAACCAGAGGAAGAACTAAGTTCTTTTGCAGAAGAGTTAAACTCTTAGATTGAGAATTAAATTCTCTTTTTTGTTTTATGGATCTTTGATCCCTTTCCCCTTTCTCACCTAGGATTTCTTTTCTTGAGAATTAAATTCTCCTTTCTTTTCTCTCTGCTATTTTTCTTCAGAAAATTCCAAGATTCAAAAATTTCTTCTCTTTCTCCTCTTCTTGGCTCCTATTTATAGGAGAAGGAAAAGAATCAATTTGTTTAGTGAATCTTACATTGAAAGATTTTGTTTGTTTTTCTAACTATCATGATCTTTTAGATCACTGAGTGAATTTTATTCACCACTGGATTTTTAATCCAGAAGATATTCTGTCTGTTATTCTTGGTGAATTTTAGGGAAATCTTTCCTTGTATAAAATCTTTCCATAAATTGGTGATTTTTAATCACCATTGGATTTTTAATCCAACGGTGCTCCACTTTACAGAGCATAATCCTCTTTTGTTTGGAAAGATTTAAAGAAATACTTTTCCAGTTAGGGTCTTTAATTTCTCTTAATTAGAATTTAATTCTATTAATTTAGAAGGCTTTTAAAGCCCATCACGTGTTGGCACGTGATCCCAATGTTTGATCATTGAAATAGAATTTAATTCTATCAGTTAAAGAGCTAAGAGACCTGTCACGTGTTGGCACGTGACCCTCTTTTATTCAGAATTTAATTCTGCCTTTTAACAGAGCTAAGGGACCATCACGTGTCAGCACGTGACCTTCTTTTATTCAGAATTTAATTCTGCCTTTTAACAGAGCTAAGGGACCATCACGTGTCAGCACGTGATGCCCCATTGGGGTCTTTCCTTAGCTGTTTTGTTACAGTTTTGTTTGATTAGAATTTAATTCTATAAAGTAGAGACCACAAGAATCTATCACGTGTCAACACGCGACCCTTGGTCACGTGTGAGCACGTGATACCTCATTGAGGTATTTCCTGATTTTTATCAGGGAACAAATGCCCCCACAGCGTTGTTCTCACGTATCTGCATGTGAGTGCAACGCTGTCACCTTTGTGACCGTTGGATCTGTCTAGGGAATAGAGGAGATGAACCGTTTCCCATCTCATCCTATAAATGCCAGCGTCCCTTCAGAAGCACCTCCACTTTATTCATCTTCTTCCTTGCTTGATTTTTCCTCTGAGAATTTAATTCTCTTTCCCAGAGCTTAGTTCTTTGTTTCGAAAATTTCCAGAGTTTAACTTTGTTAAAAGATTCCCTTTTCTCAGATAATGATCTTGAACGGCTGAAGAACTTTTGCAGAAATCTTCGCTGGATTTTAAATCCATACCAAGGGTTTTTTTCCCTTTAACAAGAACCCATTTTTTTAAAAGTTTTTAAAAAGAAAACCACTCAATATTTAAACAATAGACCTTTTAGGGTTTCTCTGATCTCCAGGGATCGATGGCGATGCTTGTCTTTTCTCTGGAATTTAATTCCATTTCAAAGAGCTTCGGCTCTGAAAAAATATCTCTGGGAATTTAATTCCCCTAAAGAACTTAGTTCTTTAACAGAAGATCTCTTGAGATTTTTTTGCCTGAGTTGTTCTTTGCAACAAAAGAAAAGATTTGCAGTAGGGTTTTCTGGGAATTTAATTCCCTTGTCCTGCTTGATTTGTGTAGAGTCCAAGATGGATTTCTTTTTGTGGAATGTGTAGGGTCATTTGAAATCCACTGTCCATTTATTGAGAATCTTCCTTTTGTTCTCATAATGATTGCTTTGCCTCATCATTAGTAAGCCGCCATCTTGATTTTGTGGGACCCATGCGTTTTGTAACCAATGGTCCCATAAAATGAGTCCTCTGTTGCTTTCTTCCACTGTATTTTTTTATATATGCATTTACAAACACACACACACACACACACACACACGCGTGTTGGCTTCGCTTAACAGTTTCCCCTTCTTTTATTTCAGGCACATTGACTTTTGTTCCATACTTCCCTTTCACTCGCTCGGACGCTGCCTTTCCTCAGTCACCGTCTGACGAGGAAGTGATGGCGATGATCAGGGCTCATGACCCGAATCGCACCAATTTGCTTTTATGGGGGACCTGGTATGGTCACATCATCCGCGGTCGCTGCAGTTTTCTTTGCGAGATACCGATGGAGCCTACCTATCCGTTTCTACCGATGGATCCTCCACGGACCGCCTTTGCTGTGGAGATGCTGGATTGGACCCCTATGGGACGGCTTGAGCCTTCAACAACCGGTATTCCGAACCATCCGGTGCCGGATATAGATATTTTAGGGCGCCGCATTTGCCAGGGCGAAGCCCAGCCATGAGGACAGATTTATAAGATAGGGCTTACCCCTCGACACCCCACGGGCTACCTTCTCTGGGCCCGTTACATCCTGTCCGCCCATCGCGCGGGACTGCAGAGGGTCGGACTCTATCAGGCGATATATGCGTCTCTTTTCCACTATCAGTCTCTCCATGTCTGGTGGGTTAAGGCCTTCTTGAACCAATGGAATCTTCCCACCAACACCTTCCTTCTAGGGGACCACGAAGTTTCAATTTCTCTGGAAGAATTTCGCGAGATCTCAGAGTTGTCGGTTAGGAGGACACTTTATAAAGAATTACTGCCTCCCGATGAGTATGTCTTCGAAACCGAGCCTGCCATACTTGATGGCCTGTCGACCGAGAATGCCGTCCGCCACAAGCGCCCGAGTTTGATCAGGACCCTGAGTATTTTTGACAAACTGTTCACAGAGTCAGAGGAGCAGGGCGTCACTTTTAAAAGCTTTATCGCTTGCTTCCTTTGCGAAGATGTCCTCTCAAAGACGGCTACGAAGTTCGCGAACATTAACGATCCCTTTGGGTTCGGTTTAAATAAGCGGCCGATTAAAGAAGAGGACCTGCCGCAGTACTATATTCCCATCATGTCAGCGGTATCTTTCGAGTCGATTGCAGCTCCTGGTATGGATGAGGAAACTTTCTTTGTGGGCTTCATCAGTGTTTGGCTTAGCTGGTTCGCCATTCCCATGCATCGCCGTTTCATGAGAGCCTCGGTTATTTACTCTGCCCATCGCATTGCCGAGGGAACGCGACTAGCTGTGGGCATTCCAGGGCTAGCGCATCTATATCATGGGTCAGGCGCCGCAGCCAATACCTCAACTCCAGGCGTAGATGTGGTAAATTTCTCTCTTCATTACTTTACGTCCTGGATTGAGATGCACGTGCTGGGGGCATTCGCTGCGCACTAAAGACCCAGCTTTTATGACACTTACACTTTTCCGCGACTCATGCGGCTGGTGGGCGCTTCTGCTCCTGACCCGACTCAGTCTGGGGCTATTCGCGTGCTGGTCAATCCCTATGCCATTACAGGTGGGATGGTATTCAACGACCGAGTTCTCTCTTCTCCCTCAGGACCGGTCCAACAGCTCTACGACTTGTCGAAAGAGGGGGGCCCTTCTCTGAAGCCCAGGGAAGCCATGCACCTGTATTCGATCATACCAAGTTACCTGGTATTTCGTCAGAACGGTGTGGCCCTTTTTATGCGGTACAACCCACACCACTTTGCTCGACAACTTGGATATAACCAAGGCGTCCCCTTCGAGGCATTTACGGTGGCGCCTAGCCCATCGCCAGAAGCTGTTCGTGACGCCACTCATCACTTCATGCGGCTGAACACTGGCTCCCGCTTCATGATTCCTGAAGCTGATCTTATTCCTCGATGTGTGGGGTCATTCACGGGCTGGTACCTCCATCGAGTCAGTCCAATTATCGCTGAGGAGAGAAGGGTGCTTCTTGGATATGGGGCTCCCACCACGGGAGTTCCTCCGCAATCGCGTGCAACGGTTCGCCCTCCCTTAAGGGATACCAACGTCGTGCTTATTCCTGAGGCGGTGGAAGTGGACCTAACTCCCACAGCTGGTATGCCACTGCGTACTAGGGCTTAATCAAGGGCTAATAGGGCGCCAGTAGCAGTGTCATCGGCCGCGGCGTCAACAATGGCCGTGTCGTCATCGGTAGCACCGCCGAGCAAGGACATTGAAGGCGAAGTGGGTCAACGCCGTACCAAAGCTCCACGGGGAAGGAAACGATCGTCTTCGGCGGTTAGTTCTGGACCCAAGAGGTGGAGGAAGACGGTCACCAATCTGCTCGACTCTTTAATAGAGTCTGAGCCTATTCTTCAAGATGAACCACTAGCCATGCAAGAATTGGATGGCGGTCTACTTTTCCCGGGTTCATCTGTCGAGGAAGCCGCACAATTGGCTGAGACTATAAGACATTCGCAAGATGAATCCGAGAACGTAAGGATCCTAAAGAGGCCTTACCCTGCCGTTATTTTTTATGAAAACCCTCCATCGATACGGCGGCGATTCATAGGCCCTTTGGAAGAATGGGGTGAGAGGGCCCTTAAGCAGGCTGTTTCGGCCGACGCCGAGGACGCGCTTTCATTGTGGACCGGCGGCCACGAGTCTACCCTCGGACCTTAGCGAGCATATCTCCTTAGGAAGGAGCGTCGGCTTGAACAAGCCATATTAGAGGCTCCCTTGCGCATCGGTATGTTCACGTATCACTTTGTAATATTTTGTATTGCTCGTATATATATAAGTATATATCCTTATCCTCGTGCAAACTTTGCAGGGACTTCGGCGATGGCGGAGGATCTGAATTCGAATTGCGTTTTAACTGTAGATTCCGCTAATATCCTCAATGAAACACTAATCGGTGTGGAGGGGGTCGATGCAACCGTTGCTCCTGCAATAGGGCCTCCCTTGGTGACTCCCGCTTCCCAAGCGCTTGCTCCCCGGGAGAGGCATCTTTGTTGGTCGCCGATCCGATGGATCTTTCTGGGGGCGGCCCAGAGATTAAGGGACAGATAGTCGAGGCTGCCGTCCTTTCACTGGAGCCTGCAGTGGTGGCTACTGCCCCTCGCTCGGAAATCGTTACATTGGCCCGCGTCCTCGATGATGTGCCTGGGGGTACGGAGGAGGCCGCCGAAGCTGCTATCCTTCCAGCCCATAATGGGAGAAGCATCGAAGGTAACCTTTTATATTTTACATTAATGATCTCTCCATTATCTGAACCCTTCTGTCTTTTCAGAGTTGCGTGGGTTGGCGGCGTCTATTGCCGATCTATCTCCCAGGAAGTCCTTTCAGTGCCTGTTGGAGATGGCCGCTCCGTAGGCGATATCTCCTCAACGCATCGTCCTCTCTTCCGGGCAAGGTCAGTGTTTTTTGCCTTCTCCTCATTGTGTTATTATTATTTCATATAATGACATTGATGTCTTCTACAGTTCTGTAAGCTGATGATGAGGTTGAAATTCTTGATGGGTCTGGGGAGCCTTCAGACCCCTCTTGCATGTCCGTGGGTAAGTAAAGTCTCAACGTCGTTTCATTTGTTCTTTGCTTACAAGTCTCGCTGACAGTTTATAAATCTGAACAGCTCTGCCAGTTCTCACCACGCTGGAGTCTCGCATCGCCATGACACTCGGCCCCTATGCTCTGCGCGCCTCAGAATGGATGACAAAGCTAAGCTTCCACTCCTTGTCAGCCCTAATTGAGGATCTTCGTGCTGCCAGTCAGATCACGGCTGAAGCGTTTGCCGCTGAAGCAAACGGCTCACTTCCCTTTCTTGCCACCTACCATAATGAAACGTTGGTGCAAGTCTGGGTTAAATTTTTGTTGGGATGCGGCGGCGCCCCGGCCGTCAAACCGACGCCAAATGCGGAACAAAAACTTTTTACAGAACCGGCGCTACTGCAAACCAAAAACCTGGATCTTTCCATTAACCGTAAACTAGCGAAATTTTTAAAAGAGTTTGGAAATTATACCGATAGATCCGTGTCCTTCGGTCTTTAATCTCCGCACTAAGCTCCCCGCTGCTGCGTCGACGAAGTCCGCTCCCGGTCTCGCTCATCGATATGGCACCACGTCATTGAATCTTTATACGAGCTCCTGCCTCGAACCGAGGCAACTCGGACATGAAGTTTGCTAGTTGACATGTCCAAAAATGAAGTAGAGATAATGTAGGATCTTTTGTCTCAAGATTGAAGTTGCCAATTTGGATTGATGAAGTGAGTAATTGATTTGCAATGAAGGAATTTCCTCACAAGATAGGGGTCGGCCACTAAGGTGCTTTCTTTGGGGATTTGTCAAATGAAGAGATGGCTTCATGTGAATTAATCCTCTGTGGAAATGAAGGGCCGGCTACTCTCCAGCAAGAATAATATTGTGATGGGATTAATCAAGTGAGTGTATTTCTTTCACCACACCAAAGCCCCCCAAAAAAAGAATTGCCAGATTTGCAAGGAACCCCCCACCAAAACTAGTCAGCCACCTCACTAAAGTAATCAAGGCCATGCCTAATTGGCCGTGCCTCATAAATGGGCAGCCCCAGCGCAGTGCTCGGCCAGAAAACAATGGGAAAAGGAATGGTCAAAGGGAAAAAGGTCAATGCTCACAACAACAAGGTGTTAAAGACGGAAAAATAAACTGGCAACTCCCAAAATAATCTCGTAACGAATTACGAGATTATCCCTCGAGAGTAAATACATACCCGCATTTGTTTTCCAACCGAATACAAATGCAATGAGACAAAAATATTCCTACACAATAATACTAGGATCCGGCTTAAACCAAAGCCCGCTAGTATTATCCGTCCGATCCTGATCCGTGCACCACTCCCAAAATAATCTCGTAACGAATTACGAGATTATCCCTCGAGAGTAAATACATACCCGCATTTGTTTTCCAACCGAATACAAATGCAATGAGACAAAAATATTCCTACACAATAATACTAGGATCCGGCTTAAACCAAAGCCCGCTAGTATTATCCGTCCGATCCTGATCCGTGCACAAGTGCACGGATATGATCGAACCCCGCCATATATCCATACGGCCTCTACAACGTTTCGCCCGAACTTGGGAAACTGTCTGTGGGGGACTCTAATGACTCATCAGTACACTGGCACTGGGTATAACCACTAGCACGTCAGAGGTACTAGCTGTACATAACGGTTGCCTATGTATTGATCGGAAGGGAAGCTGACGAGCGAACTCATCCAGAAACCCTACTAAGCCTGACAGTGACAATATCCGTACAGTCCGGTCCGTTCGTCTATGAGTATCGCATATAGGGCCTAGGGGGCTGGTAAACGTCAGACCTCCAATATCTGTATAAGTCGTGTCAGAGAGTAGCCCAGAACACCCTGAGATACTACTGGAATACCTACCAGTAAATCTTGATTACTCTGGCCAGGGATTTCGTGTAATGGCTCTCCTAAACACAGCGCGATCTCACCCCCAATACCGGGAGAGACGAATCCCCGACGATCCGCTCACTGCCTCCATGTGGCTCGGGACTGTACCCAACTAAAACATGTTTGCACGACTCCTTTGAGCCGTGGTAGGGTAGTAATCAAAGCACAGTAGGAACTCACACGAGAAAAATGACGATCTCAGGTCGACAGACTAATCTGTACACATGTCACCTGGGAACTGCTATCTGACGATATGTATTATACCAACTAGTATGTTCCCGGCGAGTCCTGTCCGGTGTACTCATAACCCAATGAGCACCTGTATACATCTTAGGTGAACCAACTGACACCAATGGCTTGTGAGACCGGCCACCGCCCCTCGTCGGGGTCTCGACTGTATACACTAGTCTACTCTGGAGTATCGATGCCCGTCTCGAAACTCCCACGACTAGGGACACTTTAAGGATATGCTTATAGAGACCCCAGCTCCCACATATATGATTGCCATCATATTGCTGGCAGTCAAGCAAGAATCCTATGGGCTCTATCAACATGCAATAGTGAACTAAAGCATGTACACGATGATAAAGACAAACCAGATAGCATACTATCATCTCGAGCAAGACTGTCATATCGGTATAGGTCCTCCCTCAATCATTGCAATCACGTACCTGCGATCCAATAATTGACTTTGAGGACACTATATCCAACAATCTCCCACTTGCACTTAAGGCTAATTATTGCGATGTCGTGTACTCACAGCTCGTGTGATACCGAACATCCAACTCCTCTATTAATCAGTTTCACAAAGCTCGTTTGCAAAACTATTGCGTTCAAGAAATAGCCTCAGTGAGTGGATCCGCCCTGATGTTTCTTTCCATGTCTCTCTTAATCTCAGGTTCGCGGAGAAAAACATCTCCCGAATTGAGTAATACCTGTCTTAGAATATGTCTGGATATCTGATGGGACCCAGTTCATAAATGAACTCCAAATCCAGCAAACTTCTTAGACTGTATCATCAGCTGAATTTAATCAGTATCCTGCACCATGCCTCCCTCAGTATCCGCTTGGACTACCTGTCCAAACTACTGCCCCTTGTCAGAGGGAAAACTATAACTCTGACAGTCACTCTGTCATCCGGGTCACCTTGGAAGCCTGGAATGATAACCGTCTTCTGAAGGATGCTGCCATTATCAAATCCCTAGAACATCCACTTATGTTCTGAAACGGCTTCCGAACGTTTCTCCAGGATTGGATTAATATCAACTTATTGCATCTAGTGCAAAAACAACATATGATATTATATCCATATCCTATGTGGAGAAACTACTGTGTGACAACCATGGTATAACCGATCGTAGTGTAAGAATTTCACTTCGTACTATGTGTATGTCATTCAAATACCAGGACATTACACCTTACTACCTTCTTAACAGATCCATCCCCTATTCTGATGAAGTCAAAGCCCATGACTGTCACATCAAAATTAGATGATCTGTCTCCGCTATATCCGCTTTAGTCTATAAATAGACATAAGCTACTTGTCCACTATACTTCCGCTGCGCCCACTGACCACAACCACCCTCTGGCAGAATAATATATACGTGCACTTCTAAAACTAGTTTAGAACGACGCTATACTCATCCTCCTGCCGGGTCTCATAGTCTGGAACAACAGTAGTGTCAAGTCTGAGTAAACAAGAACCTCCCTGTCACCGTCCTTGAGGATACCGGAGTACCTCTCGAGCGCCTGAGGTTACCCGCCATATATGCGAAGTGGCTAATGCAATGTCAATCCTGATTGAATTTTTAGGTCTTATTAAATTTTCCGTAATCGTTTGCGGTTCTGGAATCTATTCCAGTTCTACCATACTCCCACTACTGTTTTTCTGAAAAAAAATCCATTTTACTAAAACTGTGGCGAGTCAAGAATAATATCACTATTGATCTTCCAGATGGTAGAAAGTCAACCCTCGTCAAAGCCCGGGTTAACCCACAAACTGCCATTACAGAAACGTGCCTTGAGTTATCCAGAGTCTGGTTTTAAGCATAAGCCGGACAACTCCCCGTACCTTAACAACGTTAAGATATGAATTGATTCTATATATATCTAATATAGAAACAAAGGCACTAATTTAATTGGAACCAGATTCAAATCATGCAGCTGTCTCCAGTGCATGTCAACTAAATGGAGAGAGGACGATCAACATTACTCAACTTAGGAGTGTATCCAATTATGAGCAACCTGAAAGAGAAACAAGTTTCTCAAAAAACCATTACTATCTACTGAATACCAACCACAAGTATCTACATCTTTGATCACCTTGAAAAATCCTGATACTTGCAACACATGGTTCTTTACTTTATTCCTGTACCTATAACTTCTCAAACTTGGACCTTATATTTCTACGAAACACTTGTCTAAAACTTAAGAAGTCACAAGTAAATAGAATACAGTACGAGGACCAACCCCTTTGTCCTAATGGACACTGGACAATATACAATACTTTGTATAAGTCTCCCGAGTTGAATAACTCAAACTCTGTGCGTCGTAGGTTGAAACTGTACCCAGGCGATTTTCTCAAATATCACCAATTATAACGAATTCCGATATAATGAGAATGACCACCTAATTCCCAATAACTTACTCCCGCTCATCATCTGTAAAACCATACAGATGTGAGAATAAAACCTGGTAAATACATACCCTGGAGCAAGGGCTAATTGGGAAATCAGTTTTCTATTAATAATATACAGTGAAACTGAAACATGAATATGTTTCGAAAGGGTATCCGGGTATTCTTAGTAATGCCTCTTCCATTATCAGATTCATGACTGTAACCGTATATTTCCCTGCCATCTCTCCAATTCCCTTTATTTGTCTTTAGTCGTTACCTTCTGTACACCATCGTTAGGCTTAATGGTTTTCTTCCTTCCCTACCGTTCGGCACAAGCCTATAGTTTGGAAGAAGACTATCCAATAAGCATAATAGGTGTACTCTCCTAATCTTAGAAGCACTCGCAACCTGAGAGAAGGTAAGGATAAAAGACAACTGAATAAACCTTATTCCTATTTCTCCTGAACCAGAATCCATCCTCGAAAAAGTTCCTTCGAGTTTGTATATAACCATACGATGGATTTATCCAATGGAATTGGATGTTCGTAGTGATACGGGGTGTTCTGGAGAAATACAAAGGTGAATTAGGAGTGGCGATGAGACACGTGGTTTGGTCGTGAATGTTAACAGTCGCAATTTACATTGCCCGCTTTTTGATCCCTTTATTCGTATTTACTTATTACCTTCTGTATACCAAACTTAGGCTAATTGGTTTTCTTCATTCCCTACCTTTCGGCACCTGCCTATGGTTTGGAAGAAAACTATCCAATAAACGTAATAGGTGTACCCTCTCCTAATCCTAGAAGCCCTCACAATCTGAGAGAAGGTCAAAGAAAAAGACAATTGAATAATCCTATTCGATCTCTCCAGAACCAGAATCCATCCTCGAAGAAGTTCCTCCGAGTTCGTATATAACCATACGATGGATTTATCCAATGGAAGTGGATGTTCGTAATAATACGGGGTGTTCTGGAGAACTCAAAGGGTAAAAGAAAGAGCGGCAATGATGTATGCAACTCAGACAATCCAAAAGCCAGTGTTTTAAAAAAGTTTGGTTAACTTGGTCACTGAGTTATAATCTAGGGTCGGGTCATGGTCACAGTCAAAAAGAGAAAGAGTAGAAACACTCCGCGTGCACTCTTACCTAGATCAGAATGGTTAATCACTTTATCCAATCAGGAAACCTCCCACTGTTTTCTCAAATTCTCCTCCAAACCTGAAAGAAGAATTAGCCGGAATCACCCGAAGAGTAATACTACTCATCAGTGGGAATCGGGATCCAACCATCATCGCATGATAATGTGATGGAAGCCACTCACGTCATCACACTCCAGAAGGTATGCCTAAGCCTGACAAGTTTCCTGTATGTTTGAAACTCCCGATATGATTTTTACCCCAAGCAGCTTATGACCTTGACGGATGCCAACAAATCATAAGTTGCAAGTCAAGTTCTACCCGTCATTGTCCTGATTAATTTAGACCCACCAGTACTCACCCTTGACGGATGCCAACAAGGCTGCACGACTGTCCTAGATTAATGCATATCCATGCTACAGAAAAGTAACACATAGCTACCGCACACTATGCCTTGACGGAAGCCAACAAACATAGCACAAATACTAGGCGCTGCTTTTCAGAAATGACGGAGGGGCTACGGCTGGTTTTTGGCGAAAAACTTTTAGCGTAATGAACTTGATATCGTTGAAGGAATCCAAGTGGTTTTATAAATATATAGTGGCGAAAACTTCTGCTAAAGAGGTCACTCCCGGTGAAGGGATTTCGGCTCTTTCCTCGTCGAATGAGGTGCAGGATATTCCAAACTGAATACCACGATGCGAAGCAAAAAGTAATCGACTATAATGAAGTTATTACCCTGACGCAAACCTCTGTCCAAGGGGTTACTCCCGGTGAAGGGATCTCGGCCCTTGCCTCGTCGAATGAGGTGCTGGATATTCATAACCGAATACCACTGTGCAAAACAAAAGAGAATGTCCTTGCAATAACAGCTTTTGAAAAATTGGTTCCAACAACATCATATATAGGTTTGTTTTTCTTGCATTGATAAGAATCAACGCAATCCTATCAATTAATCACACCAGAAAAGAACGAAAATAAAATGTACGTATATTCCATCCGCATTCGCCACTGGGTCCCGTCATCACCCGTTAGGTTACTTAACTAACGACAGAGCGGAGACTAGACTAGCGCGAGTGCAAAACATATACAACATTTACTAGTATATATATCAATATATAATAATCGCTCCAGGCATGATAAATGCAACATCACAGAAAAGTAATAAGCATCATAGAACAATACAGATAATCTGGGATCCCCGGGTTTCATAGAGCCGCAAATAAAACCCGACGTTCCCCTGATCGTGTGGATAGCCTGTGCAATGAAAACCTAGACCCCTACGAGCGCGGCAAGTTACCCGTCAAAACCTGAAGCGAGGCAGCCCCCTTCAACAACGTGAATGGACCACCCAGCACTTCACGGAATCCGGTAACTTGAGCACCCCTCCTTGAGTCAATCTGTACCCCCTACGAGTGTGGGGAACAGTCCGCCAATTCTAGAGTGAAGCCCCCTCCGTCTCAACATCATGAGATGCGGGCCCGTTGCCCTCTAGAACCCAACTATCCGTGCACCCCACCGCGGGGTAATCCTAGTACAGAAAAGAAAATATATACAACGGGTACATCGACCTCATCCCGGTCGTACCCCAAAAGAATAATATACAAACAGGCAGTGACGGCAGTTCACATGTCTGACGCTCGCCCCGCAATATCAAATGTACAAATAAATTCAAACAGCACTACCATTGCACAGGAGCTATCCACCACAACAAATCCGCAATATCACAGCACAACACAGAACATCAACGTGAATGTCACGTTCGCAAATCCGTCTAAAAGGACTATAGCGATTAGACATGATTTACCGATCAAATGACATTCACGGTCACAGATAGAAATGTAAAGTACTGCAAATTTTAAACAATGTTAGAAAATAACGACTTCGAAATAACCTCCGAATAGCCCCAAACAACTAGATAAATCCATATCAAAACTGGGCTAAACTAGCAATACCATTGTTCCAATATTCCATAGACTAAATGCCATTGGGGTGAAGAAAATGTGAGCACTGGATTTTGCAAGTGAGGAAACAAAAATGAAATGGGCTCGGCCAATTGGTGTTGGGAGTGATCATGTGTGGAAAACTTAATCAAGCAACACAAAATTCACCCAAAAGAAATTCCAGCCCACACTAATTGCCCAAGCCCCAAAACAACAGAAATCTCCCTATGTGATTATGTATGTGCAGTGAGGTTTGAGTGATTAAATCAATTAATTGACCCATGAAAATAATACCTCACTTACACAAAAAATCAACAGCCCACATTAACAAAATTCCAGCAAGCACCTTTTTTGTTTAAAGCAAAAGAATATCACCATTGGTATTGTTTCGGGTTGTTTCGATTTCGATATTTTAACATCGTCTAAATCAGCTAGTATACGGTTAATAGGTGGCTCTGATACCATATTGGGATGCGGCGGCGCCCCGGCCGTCAAACCGACGCTAAATGCGGAATAAAAACTTTTTACAGAACCGGTGCTACCGCAACCCAAAAACCCGGATCTTTCCATTAACCGTAAACTAGCGAAATGTTTAAAAGAGTTTGGAAATTATACCGATCGATCCGTGTCCTTCAGTCTTTAATCTCCGCACCAAGCTCCGCGCTGCTGCGTCGACGAAGTCCGCTCCCGGTCTCACTCGTCGATGTGGCACCACGTCATTGAATCTTTATACGGGCTCCCGTCTCGAACCGAGATAACCCGGACATGAAATTTGCTAGTCGACATGTCCAAGAATGAAGTAGAGATAGTGTAGGATCTTTTTTTGTCTCAAGATTGAAGTTGCCAGTTTGGATTGATGAAGTGAGTAATCGATTTGCAATGAAGGAATTTCCTCACAAGATAGGGTCGGCCACTAAGGTGCTTTCTCTGGAGATTTATCAAATGAAGAGATGGCTTCATGTGAATTAATCCTCTGTGGAAATGAAGGGCCGACCACTCTCCAGCAAGAACAATATTGTGATGGGATTAATCAAGTGAGTGTATTTCTTTCACCACACCAAAGCCCCCCAAAAAAAGAATTGGCAGATTTGCATGGAACCCCCGCCAAGACCAATCAGCCGCCTCGCTAAAGCAATCAAGGTCATGCCTAATTGGCCATGCCTCATAAATGGGCGGCCCCAGCACGGTGCTCGGCCAGAAAACAATGGGAAAAGGAATGGTCAAAGGGAAAAAGGGCAATGCTCACAACAACAAGGTGTTAAAGACGGAAAAATAAACTGGCAACTCCCAAAATAATCTCGTAACGAATTATAAGATTATCCCTTGAGTGTAAATACATACCCACATTTGTATTCCAACCGAATACAAATACAATGAGACAAAAATATTCCTACACAATAATACTAGGATCCGGCTTAAACCAAAGCCCGCTAGTATTATCCGTCCGATCCTGATCCGTACACAAGTGCATGGATATGATCGAACCCCGCCATATATCCATACGGTCTCTACAACGTTTCGTCCGAATTTGGGAAACTGTCTGTGGGGGACTCTAATGACTCATCAGTACACTGGCACTGGGTATAACCACTAGCACGTTAGAGGTACTAGCTGTACGTAACGGTTGCCTATGTATTGATCGGAAGGGAAGCTGACGAGCGAACTCATCTAGAAACCCTACTGAGCCTGACAGTGACAATATCCGTACAGTCCGGTCCGTTCCTTTATGAGTATCGCGTATAGGGCCTAGGGGACTGGTAAACGTCAGACCCCCAATAGCTGTATAAGTCGTGTCAGAGAGTAGCCCAGAACACCCTGAGATACTACTGGAATACCTACCAGTAAATCTCGATTACCCTGGCCAGGGATTTCGTATAATGGCTCTCCTAAATACAGCGCGATCTCACCCCCAATACCGGGAGAGTCGAATCCCCGACGATCCGCTCATTGCCTCTATGTGGCTCGGGACTGTATCCAACTAAAACATATTTGCACGACTCCTTTGAGCCGTGGTAGGATAGTAATCAAAGCACAGTGGGAACTCACACGAGACAAATGACGATCTCAGGTCGACAGACTAACCTGTACACATGTCACCTTGAAACTGCTATCCGACGATATGTATTATACCAACTAGCATGTTCCCGGCGAGTCCTGTCCGGTGTACTCATAACCCAATGAGCACCTGTATACATCTTAGGTGAACCAACTGACACCAATGGCTTGTGAGACCGGCCACCGCCCCTCGTCGGGGTCTCGACTGTATACACTAGTCTACTCTGGAGTATCGATGCCCGTCTCGAAACTCCCACGACTAGGGACACTTTAAGGATATGCTTATAGACCCCAGCTCCCACGTATATGATCGCCATCATACTGCTGGCAGTCAAGCAAGAATCCTATGGGCTCTATCAACATGCAATAGTGAACTAAAGTATGTACACTATGATAAAAACAAACCAGATAGCATACTATCATCTCGAGCAAGACTGTCATATCGGTATAGGTTCTCCCTCAATCATTGCAATCATGTACCTGCGATCCAATAATTGACTTTGAGGGCACTATATCAACAATTTTGTCGGCAGGTGAAGGCTTGCTTGCATGTCCTTGAATGTACACGCCTTCCTTCGGAGGTTGTGGCCGCCAAGGCGAGCTTGCGGGGTCTAATTGAGCGGTGTGCTGCGAACATGATATCATGTGAGAAAAGGCTCAGCCGCAAGTTTTCGGAGAGGGAGCTGGTTTCCAAAGCGCCGGGGGAGCTTCAAGCCAGCCTTACGGCCAAGACCACTAAAGCATATGAACTTTGGCGAGTGCTTCAAGAGGCTATCAAGGAGGTGGTAGCTATTGATAAGGCCGCCGTGTTTACTCGTGAAATGGTCGAAACCCATAAGGTTACTGAAAAAGAGCTTGAAGGCCAGCTTGCCTCATACCAGGCCCAACAGGCTCAAGCGGAGGCCCGTCTTTTGACGATACTAAATCATGAAGCCGAGGCCCAGCGAAAAAGGGGTGAACTGGCAAACCTGCTAAATCCCCCGCCGACTTGAAAAATTGTATATATATTTTTTCATTCTTCCTTTGTACATACTCCTGAATGAGAGTATATTTTTTTTGTTCTTTCATAAATTGTACTTTGTATTCATTTTGATTCATAAATAAAAGACATATTTTTCTTCATGATGGTGTTCCCCTTTTAGTAAGTGTATTATGTGGATAGTCTATTTCGATTTCTTTGCAGGACAACGATGGCTTAGGATTCAGGGTTAAGATCTGCCTCCTAAGACTTTTCAACTTTATGAGCCGTGAGGGTCTCATAAAGAATTTTCTCCCTACAGGTCGAGAGGATCCCGTAGGTGTAATTTCTCCTTAAGAATCGTGAGGATTCCTAAGTGTGTTTTCTCTTGAAAGTCGTAAGGATCTCACAAGAGAATTTGCTCCCTTACAAGTCGTGAGGACCCGCAAGTGATGGGTGAGGTTACCATTATCCGCATTTCACGGAGTCAGGAATTGCTCTGAATGCTTCCCACGGGGCCATAGCCGTGTTCTGGGAGGACCAGGCTCCGCTCTGGACGTTTCCCACGGGGTCAGGATTGACATAAGCCGCGTTCTACGTAACCAAGAATTTTGCTCTGGATGCTTCCCACAGGGTCATAGCCGTGTTCTGCGAGGACCAGGCTCCGCTCTGGATGCTTCCTGTTCCCCTCCGAAAGACGGGACAAAGACGCGGTGTACATCTTGCTTGAAATTCGGGGCAGATGATAATTGGTGCTATCCTTCCACCTCTTCGAAAATGCCAAGTTGATTTATGACACCATGTATCGAAGGTTTAAACGGATGCGACTGATGTAGCAGACTTCATCAGATTCCCCCTCGTTTGAGAGGTTTTTGATTGTGGGGACGCTCTTCCCTGCAGGCGCAAGCCCCTGCAGTTAATTACGCTACCGCATCGCGGTAACAACTTTCTCCTTCTCCATATGGTCACTTCGTGTCGCGGGTGTTTGTTTTGTGTTTGGTTGCCTGTGGATTGTATACAGAGACTAAGTAATGTTGTCGCCCGTAGGGCGTGGACTAGTCCAAATCCATTTCTTTCTTAGATTTGGGTTTGGGGGGTTTGGGTTTAAGGATACGTTAGCCTCATTTGAGACTAAGATCAACTTAAACATTTGTTAAGGATACGTTAGTCTAATTGTGGACTAAGATCAACTTAACAGGATCGTTTAGATCCGACAAGAGAGCAATCGGGCTCTATTGTTTAGTTTAGTGACATTGCGGTTGATTGTTAGTTTAAGGACATTACGGTCCGTTAGTACTTTAAGGACATCCCGGTCCAATGTTAGTTTTAAGACATCGCGGTTGAGGTTAAGGACATCATAGTCCATGAGTTTAAGGACCCCACAGTCCGATATTAGTTTTAAGACATCACGGTCGAGGCTAAGGACATCATAATCCATGAGTTTAAGGACCTCACAGTCCGATGTTAGTTTTAAGACATCACGGTCGAGTTTAAGGACATCATAGTCCATGAGTTTAAGGACCCCACAGTCCGATGTTAGTTTTAAGACATCACGGTCGAGGTTAAGGACATCATAGTCCATGAGTTTAAGGACCCCACAGTCCGATGTTAGCTTTAACACATCACGGTCGAGGTTAAGGACATCATAGTTCGTGGGTTTAAGGACCTCACAGTCCGTTGTTTAGTTTTAAGACATCACGGTCGAGGTTAAGGACATTATAGTCCGTGGATTTAAGGACCCCACGGTCCGTCGTTTAGTTTTAAGACATCACGGTCGAGGTTAAGGACATCATAGTCCGTGGATTTAAGGACTCCATAGTCCGTCGTTTAGTTTTAAGACATTACGGTCGAGGTTAAGTACATCATAGTCCATGAGTTTTAAGGACCTCACAGTCCAATGGTAGTTTTAAGACATCACGGTCGAGGTTAAGGACATCATAGTCCATGGATTTAAGGACCTCACAGTCCAATTTTTGCTCTGGATGCTTCCCACGGGTTCACTGCCGTGTTCGGCGAGGACCAGGCTCCGCCCTGGATGCTTCACACTGGTTCACTGCCGTGCTCTGCGAGGACCAGGATCCGCTCTGGACGTTTTCCACGGGGTCAGGAGTGACATAATCCGCGTTCCACGTAGCCAGGAATTTTGCTCCGGATGCTTCCCACGGGTTCACTGCCGTGTTCGGCGAGGACCAGGCTCCGCTCTGGATGCTTCGCACAGGGTCATTGCCGTGCTCTGCGAGGACCAGGATCCGCTCTGGACGTTTTCCACGGGGTCAGGAGTGACATAATCCGCGTTCCACGTAGCCAGGAATTTTGCTCTGGATGCTTCCCATGGGTTCACTGCCGTGTTCAGCGAGGACCAGGCTCCGCTCTGGATGCTTCACACGGGGTCATTGCCGTGCTCTGCGAGGACCGGATCCGCTCTGGACGTTTCCCACGGGTTCACTGCTGTGTTCCACGTAGCCAGGAATTTTGCTCTGGATGCTTCCTACGGGTTCACTGCCGTGTTCGGCGAGGACCAGGGTCCGCTCTGGATGCTTCACATGGGGTCACTGCCGTGCTCTGCGAGGACCAGGATCTGCTCTGGACGTTTCCCATGGGGTCAGGATTGACATAAGCCGCGTTCCACGTAGCCAGGAATTTTGCTTGATGTTGCGTCCGTTGTAATAAGATGAATGTTGAGATGATCTCTAGGCTGTCTGTGAACCATTGAGACTTGGCTTCTCTTTCTGATGAAGCTTAGGAAGGAAGGGCGGGATTCCTTCTTTGTTTGCGCCCCTGGATTGTATAAAGAGACCGATGTGATATCACCTGTAGGGCCAAAAATTTCATTCATATTTTTTATATATATTTTTTATTTTATTCCGCGATGCTCTACCATTTCAGCTTTTTATATCGCGAAGGTTGCGATTGCCCAATCATTTCGGCTATTTTTCACAGTGCCCAATCATTTCGGCTCTTTTGCATGCATACATTTTTTTTACTTGCTACTTCTGTTGCAAGTTGCCCCGTCATTTCGGCTATTTCGTATGCATGTGTGGCTTGTTAGCTTTTCGCTGCAAACTTGGGATTAGACACCGATTTCGGCATCAGCACCGCTATAACTGGGATACTGCCAGGAGAGAATTATCATTTGCCTCTGTCGATATCGAACAAAGGTGGCTTAGTAGACAGGGTTAGGATTCTGTCGACTAAGGCTTTTGACTTCATGAGCCGTAAGGGTCTTATGAAGGTATTTCTCCCTACAAGTCGTGAGGATCTCGTAGGTGCATTTTCTTCTTAGGAGTCGTGAGGACTCCTAAGTGTATGTTCTCCTGTAAGTCGTAAGGATCTTACAAGAGAGTTTTCTCCTTATAAATCGAGAGGACTTACAAGGGTTGTTCACCATATAGACATATCCTTAGTCACGGATGGGACTTCGTTAGGGAAACGTTTATTCGCGACCGTGGATTGTATACAAGGGTCAGCATTGAGCCGCCTGTAGGACGGTATTGGAGGTTGTGAGGGCTGCTTAAGAACAGGTTCAGATCCCTGTAGCTTAAGACTTTCAAATCTTATGAGCCGTGAAGGTCCCATAAGAGGGTTCTCCTTATGAGTCGTGAGGATCTCACAAGTGTAATTTCTCCTTAGGAATCGTGGGGATCCGTAAGTGTGTTGCTCCCTTGTGAGTCGTAAGGATCTCACGCAGGTGGTTTCTCCTTACAAAGTCGAGAGGACCTTGCAAGTGTCTTTTAACGAGATTGCGCCCTATCGGGTTTTCACAAAACTCACCGGTAGCCCTGCTGTTTTTACTCATGGAGCCCTTTCGGGTTTTCATCCGTGCCCATTTTGCTTGTGGGCATACCGTTTTCTTTTTTCTCTCTTATTTTTATTCTTTCTTTTTTTTTCTAACGAGATTGCGCCCTTTCGGGTTTTCACAAAACTCGCCGGTAGCCCTGCTGTTTTTACTCACGGAGCCCTTTCGAGTTTTCATCCGTGCCCATTTTGCTTATGGACATACCGTTTTCTTTTTTCTCTCTTTTTTTTATTCCTTTTTTTATATATCAGTTTTGGGACGCTGCAATCCACCGTAGTTTATCGACATCTCGGTCAATAGCTAGTTTCAGGACATAGTGGTCCGTCGTTAGTTTAAGGACATTTCGGTCCGTCGTTAGTTTAAAGACGTTTCAGTCCATTGTTAGTTTAAGAACATTTTGGTCCGCTGTTAGTTTAAGGACATTTCGGTCCCTTATTAGTTTAAGGACATTTCGGTCCGTCGTTAGTTTAAGGACGTTTCGGTCCCACAAGCCGGCTACTACTTATAGAGTTTGGGCTTAGGAAGATAGCGAGCAGACATAGTCGTCATCATCTATCATTGACCTAGGCCGTGACTCGTCAGGAGTAGTATTTCTTCAGGAAGCGACCATTTATTGGCCTGAAGGGCCTTTCGCCATGCATGTCCATGAGTAGGTAGTCTCCACCCTGGTAGACCTTGTCTATGATGTACGGGCCTTCATAATTCGGCTCGAATTTCCCTCGTTTAGCACGATTAGGGATCATAAGTCTTTTGACCACTAGCACGAGTTCGTCTTGGCGGAATGTTCTCGGCCTAGTCAATCTTTCATATGAGCGCGTCATCTTTGCTTTATAAGCCTCCAGATTTTGTTGCGCTATGAGCCGGGTTTCATCAAGGGCATCGAGCTTCTCAAGCCGAAGATGAGTATTCTCTTCGTCCATTAGCTCGTAACGAACTGCTACTCGTAGATAGGGTAGCTCTATCTCGAGGGGAAGTACTGCTACTTTACCGAATACCAATGTGTACGGCGTTGTGTTCATGGCCGTCTTGAACGTAGTCCGGTATACCCAGAGAGCTTCATGCAGTCTCTCATGCCAGTCCTTCTTATTTCGAGACACCGTCTTTTTCACGATCTTCGTTAAGGTCTTGTTAAAAGCCTCAGCTAGACCTTTAGCTCGGGGATTATAAACTGAGGAGTATCTCCAGTCTATGTTGTGCTGTTGTGCGAAGCGACTGATTTTATGGCTTTGGTAGGCTAGCCCGTTATCGGAGATGATCCGTCTCGGAGTTCCAAACCGATAAATGACGTGCGTCTTGAAGAAGTGGAGGATATTCTCCGCCTTTACTTCCCTTAGCGGTACTGCTTCTGCCCATTTGGAGAAGTAGTCAGTTGTCGCCAAAATGAATCGATGTCCTTTGGACGATGCTGGTTCGATGGGGCCAATTATGTCAGTTCCCCACATTTCGAACGGCCAGCTAGCCACTGTCGGATGTAACGGATTTGGATGCTGATGGATGAAGTCCCCGTGAATCTGGCACGAGTGGCACTGTTTCGCGTATTCGAGGCAGTCTTGGATCATCGTAGGCCAATAATAAGAAGCGCAAGCAAAGACCCCTATAATCAAATCAGGGGCAGGCCTCATCTTCGTAACTCTACAGGGAGGGATAATGCGCTTTGCCTTCTCCTTAACAGAGCCGAGGACAAACAATGAAGCCGAGTATGAAGCTTTGATAGCAGGTCTCGAGATCGCCATCGACATGGGGATTGAGAACCTCCTCATATACGGAGACTCCCAGCTGGTCATTAGTCAAGTAAATGGTGACTACCAAACGTGCAAACCAGAACTGGTGAAGTACGGCGAGAGGGTACAACAGCCGCTGACCCAAATACCTTCCTACACCTTGGAAAGCATACCACGTGCGGAAAATAGCAAAGCGGATGCATTAACCAAGCTTGCTAAAGAACTGGCCGATGAAAACCTCGATGACGTGAGGATCGTTGTGCAAAGCCGTCGGGTTCTTGCGCCGGCAGAAATATCTCCGGAGTCGTCCGAGAAAAAGGGAGCAACCGAGCAAACGGCCCTACAAGTGAAAGATCAAGAAACGGTTGAGGATTGGAGAGAAGTCTTTATAGACTACTTCAAATCCTGTCGAACACTTGAAGATGCGTCCACAAAACATCAGCTCACGAAGCGAGCCCTATCTTTCGCTTTTGTCAATGATACTCTGTACAGGAGGTCATTTGATTCCTTATGGTTAAGATGCCTGGGGCCTGAAGAAGCAAAAAGAGTCATCCAAGAAACTCACGACGGACTTTACGGTTCACACCAAACTGGGCCGAAGATGAAGCTGAAGATCAAACGGATGTCAAAATAAAGTTCCCATCGGGTATCACTTCCGTCGAACGTGTCAAACGCATGTTCGTCTGGCAGTTCGCAATTCAAGGGGGAATCGGCGGGTATCGGATGCTCAGCGAGGAAGTCGGCGATGGCCTGGCTTTTCACAGCCTTAAGAGGTTGATAAGTTATTAAGAACTCCATCAAGAGCAAGGTCCATTTAGCGAGCCGCCCCATCAATATGGCCTTTGACATCAAATACTTGAGAGGGTCCACCTTCGATATGAGACGGACTTCATGCGCCAACGCATAGTGCCTGAGTTTCGTTATCGCGAAGATCAATACCAGGCAGTGTTTTTCGATGGGAGAATAATTGCTTTCTGCCCCCAGCAGAACTCGAATCAAATAGTAGAGGGCTCTCTCTTTCCCTTGGTCGTTCTCTTGTGCACACAGCGCGCCTAAAGAACCTTCAAGGGCTGTTGTGTATAGGATGAGAGGTTTTCCTTTAACAGGAGCGGCCAACACTGGCGGATTCTGTAGGTATTGTTTGATTTCGTCCAGCGCGTTTTGGCATTTGTGATCCCAGACGAATGGGGTCCCCTTCTTCATCAGGTGACTGTAAGGATGACACTTGCCTGAGAGATTGGCTATGAATCGCCGGATATACGCGAGCTTCCCTTGGAGAGAACGTAATTGCTTGAGAGTCCTTGGTGGGGGCATCTCCATAATTGCCTTGATTTTTGACGGATCTATCTCGATGCCCCGGTGTCGGACGATGAATCCCAGGAATTTTCCTGAGGAAACTCCAAACGCGCATTTGAGAGGGTTCATCTTCAAGTTGTATTGCCGAAGGCGTTGAAATACGATCTTCAGATGCTCTAGATGTTCCTCGTATGATTTGCTTTTAACTACGAGGTCGTCGATATAACATTCGACGATTTCGTGTATGAGGTCGTCGAAGATCTTCGTCATGGCCCTCTGATAGGTAGCGCCGGCGTTTTTTAGACCGAAGGGTATCACCTTGTAGCAGAAGATACCCAAAGGGGTCCGGAAAGCGGTGTGCTTCTGGTCCTCGGGATGCATCTTTATCTGATTGTATCCTGACAATCCGTCCATGAAGGAGAAGACTTCGTGGGTGGACGTGTTATCTATCATTAGCTCAGTGACTGGTACCGGGAAGTCATCCTTCGGGCAGGCTTTATTGAGATCCCGAAAGTCCACACATATGCGCACCGTTCCATTCTTCTTCATCACCGGGACGATGTTGGCGATCCAATCAGGATATTGAACCTCTTGGATAAAACCGAAGTCGATTAGTTTCTTGATCTCGGCATTGATGCTCATCTCAAGCTCGAGCCGCATTCTTCTCGGTGCTTATTTGATTGGCTTGGCGTCTGGGGATATTGCTAATTTGTGGACAGCAATGTCTGGATCTAGTCCTGGCATCTCGGAATAGTTCCATGCGAAACAATCTTTATGCTGCATGAGTACATCTTTTAGCATGGCCACCCTTTCTTCAGAAAGCAGCTAACTGACGAATGTCGGTCGCGGGTCGCTTGCCGCCCCTAAATCAATTTTCTTGAGGTTATTTGCAGTAGTATGTATTCCATTTTCCAGCTCTTTTGGTGCCGGTGGAAACTCTGAGATCACCTCATCGTCATCGTTTTCGAAGCACCAGGGGAGGTCATCCATATTCTCGGTCTCTTCTTCTGATAGTGTTATCATATGACAGGTACGAGCTCGCTTCCAAGACCGACGTTGATCTGGTTCTACCCTCGTAGATTTGGGTTCATGCTTTTGCGGCGGGGTTACCCTCCAGCTGCTGGATAGAGTGAACCTGCCCTGTCGATATTGATCTTCGACCCAGTTCTTAAAGGTGAAGCAGTCTTCAATAAGATGTCCTATTGCCCTATGATAGGAGCAATAGTCCGGATGAGAGACTTCGCCTGCTTGCTCGGGGTGCTTGGACTCCAGGAGTGTAATCAGTTGATGTTTTATGGCAAGATCAAGTATTTTCTTCGTCTTGTCTTGGGCAAAAGAGTATGCTCGGCCTATCTTCTTTATAAGAGATGAATCCGGATTGCTTGACTCCTGATCGCGTGGCTTCTTGGGCCCGCTTCGTCGCTGTCGAACGCCTTTCCCGTTCTTTGGTTTGTTTCTGCCTCTGCGTCGGGCCTTTTGTATGACGGGTTGATAAGAAAGAGTATTGCTGTTCTCCGCGGCTTGTTGAAGGAGGCGATGTGTCATGGCTTTTTTGTAAATGTCTATCTCGCGGTTATGGTCGTCCCGGATCTTTTGACCCGTTTCCCTTACCAGCTTGTCCATTCGTTCTTCAAATGACAAACTTGGCGCTTTGATGACGGGACCTTGTTTTAGTTCAGGATCAGCATCTTTTAACAGGGCGTCTTCTTCCTCATTGAAGTCATATATGACGTAGCTACCATGGACTCGTTCTCGTTTCCTAGATCGGACATATCCGAGCCTGACCGTTTCCATTCTCCCTTTGGGCAGCTTTCGTTGAGTCCCGGGGATGTCCCAAATCCTGTTGTAGAACCGAGCTTGTCGAGTGGTCTGTTTGAAGGGTACCCCTTGGCGCTTCAATAGCCTTTTCAAGCCTTTCGTGTAATATCTAGGCAGACGGATGGGCTGGAGCCTGTCGAGCGTAGAATCGACGCCATGCCAGATTTCTCTCTCCACTTTGGTTTCCCCGGATCGGTAGAATAGGATCGCTTTTTTACCTTTTAGTCTGGGAGGGACGTAAAACGTCTGCAGCTCTTGCATACTATAAGCTTCAAGTGCATCAAGATCTTTGTAGTGCTCTTGTGGAACCAAGGTAATTTGCATATTCTGACTATCGCCAGCGAAGGCTTGTATTGATGGCCGAGCGGAAAATATAGCGTTAACCTCGTCTTCCGAGTCGCTACCGAAGATCAACATGGGGATGGACGGTCCTGGGTTATTGCGTTGAGGCGGCCCTGAATAAACTATCTCTTCTTCATCCTCAGTATCACTTCCGAAGACTGGAATAGTGGTGATAGCTTTGTCCTTCGGTTTGTGGCACCTTTCCGTATCCTCAAAATCTGGTAAGAAGTATTTTGCATCTTCGTACTTTCGGACTTCGTTCATGGAGAATGGGTTTAATTCTCCCGTCACGATGTACTCGAGGCCATCCTTGAAGTACTTCATACACTGATGTTGTGTAGAAGGGATGATGTTGTACTCGTGTAACCAAGGCCGGCCGAGCAAAGCATTGTAGCAAGTCTTGGCGTCAATGACGTGAAATTTAATATCCGTGACGAGTAGTCCGAAGTGTAACGTCGGTATCATAGACCCGAGAGTCCGTGATGACTGGGAGTCGAAGCTGGAGATGATGATTTTATCACGAGCGAGGTGCTGAACGCTCATGCAGATTTCCTTCAACACTCGCACGTTGAGGAGATTGACGGAAGACCCATTGTCGACCAGGATTTTGCCTATCTTGATATCATGACAATATCCGGAGACATATAGGGGACGGTTGTGCTCGTACGTCCCAAGGAGGAGATCTTCATCGCCGAAGGTAATATCGGCTGTGTGTACTACTTCCAGTTCGTCCTTCATCTTTTCTTCGGCGAGAAAAGCTTGGAATTGCTCTGGCTCTTGTAGCGCCTTGATCAATGAATCTCTTGCTTCTTTTGATAGTAAAAGGGCGTTGAGAATGCTGAGCTGCGAGGGTAACTTTCTCAAGTGTGCCAGAATGTTGTAGTCCACCTTACTTTTATTTGGCGGGTCCTTGGCGGTCAGCTCTTTTATGACTTGGTCATCTAAGGCGATATCCTCAGAGATCTTTTCCTTTCCCTTATCTTTTCTGTTTGTGGGTCCGAGATTCTTTTATGGAAGTGTACGATTGTGCAGCTGGATATTTTCGCAAGTCTTCGACTCTTCCTCTTTCCCCGAGGTGGATTCTTTAAAAAGGGGGTCAAGAGTCATTTCCTCATCAGAGTCACTTCCGAAGGTGAGCACTTGCGATCCCCCGGCGTTGACCGTGCGACAGTTAGCGGTAGTTCTTTTATGATCCTCTGTCGTACTTCTTCGCTCCCGACGAGTTTTGTGTTTAATCTGCTTAAAATGTTGCCGGTGAGCAACATACCACTGCCACCATCTTTTAAAAGCGTTGCACTCTTCGGTGGGGTGCGAAATTTTTCGATGATATGAGCAGTAGCTAGGATGCATCTCTGCTTTACCGACAGTGTTTCCTTCGGAGGGTGGTAGCTTCATTCCCATCGATATGGCTTTAGCAAACCTTTTCCTCGTTTTGAACTTGTTTTTATTCGCGACGGATGTCCTTTGATTCGGCGGAAGTGTCTTGACTCTTTTGTCCAGTTGCCGATGCTTGGCCTTTTCAAATATGGCCATCTCACGCTCCCGATCGGCTTTACTTTTCAGATGAATTTCACTCAGGAATGCGTCGATCATTTCGTCTGACGGCCCTGGAAGTTCCAGTTCAGGACCTACCCCCAGTCTCTTGGTGCAAGGAGCTTCTTCATCATCTATCGATGAGTGAGAGATCAAATGGCAACTTGCCATGTAATCTTCAGATTCATCTGACGAGTCTTCTCCATCATCTTCGTCCTCAAGGACGTGGCCGAGGAACTCTTGGAGTGTGATTGGAGTCCGCGCCTTCTGGTTATATTCTTCTAGCGCGTCGATCTATTTCTGCAGGTCCGTGCGCTTGTCTCCAGGCTTCACGGGCTTTCTGGATTTCTTCTTCTTTTTTGAAGATTTCGACGGCTGGATATGAACACTTTGGTTATCACCACCAACCTTTGGAGTTAGGTGCGTCTTCAGCATTCCTTCGATGATTTCAGGTTCCAACGGATTCTTCCACCTGATCTCCGGGCATGTCTGGATCTCTTTCAGCATCCTTTTGGTTTTAGCCGAAAGAGCTACCTCCCATGGAGTTTCTTCAACAAAAGAGCACGTTGCCCCCGGTGTGTCCGTCTTCTTAGGAGTGTGCGGTTGTGGCGGGTTTACTTTCCACTTCTCAGACAGTGCAAACTTGCCTTATAGGTACTGATCCTCGATCCATCACTTAAAGACGAAGCAATCTTCGATCGGATAGCTTACCGTTTGGTGGTAAGGGCAATAATTGGGATTATTCACTTCGCTGGGTTGCGATGGCCGTCTTGGATTCGGCAAATTGATAAGCCTGTTGCGCATCGCCAGCTCGAACAGCCTCTTCGTTTTATCCCGCGGGAATGAGTAAGGACGCTTCATCTTCTCATTATAATAGCGTCGTCTCTCTTCCAGTTGATCCGCAAGCTTTGGGGCACTGGGCTGCTGTTGGGTGTTCACAACGAAGATCGCCTTCCCTTTACCCTTTTCGGTTCGCGGTTCCGGCTTCGGGGGAGATGGTCTATGACCCATCTGGTCTATCTGGGCCAGCTTGTTGATTAGAGCCTGGAACGTGGTCGGTTTGAAGAACATCATGAACTGTGAAATAGTTGCATGAGGGTCTAGGGTGCCTACGAACATACCCACCGCTGGTGCTTCTTCGATTCGATGCGCTGGTCGCACTTAGACCACAGATTCCACCATCGGATTGCGTACTGAACCCATGTCTCGCCCGGCTTCACCCTGGCATTGATCAATGCCGTTATTGGGGTGCGTTTACTGGCACTCGCGAATCGTTGGGTGAACAATAACTCCATTTCTGCAAAAGTCTTGATGGAGTCGTTTGGAAGTTCGGAGTACCACTCAAACGCCGTCTCCGATAAGCTGCCGAAGAATTGGCGGAGCAAAAGCTTATCATCGCACCCGGTGTTGCCGCAGAGGGCCCTGAACTGAGCGACATGTTGATGGGGATTGCCTGTCCCCTTGTACACATGGAATTTTGGGATCGTGTAGCCCGGCGGGTACTTTATCTGATCATACCATCCTGGATACGGTCGCCCAGTTCTAACAATTTGCCCAGTCGCTTCATTCGCCTGGTGAACTCATATCTGCTGAGCGATATAATCGTCCAGTGCAGCTTTAGAGATTGTCTCTTCTTTGGCTGTCGACAGAGCCGGCAGAGGGTTTGATGTTTCTCCTCTATCATCTTCGATTATTACTGGAGGATCTTCGGCCGGGGGATCCGGCTGGATCATCATGCCCACCATATCTTGGAATAGAAGGGCCATCTGCTTTATATTGGCTGCTTGTTCCGCAACCTGCTTGTCCTTCTTTTCGAGCATTCTCCGAAGGAAGTCAGCATCGGTTTCTTGTTCGTGACGCTGTTCTGACGATGCCTCCGGGCTTTCTTTTGGTCCGGTGAGTGCGGCCATCGCAGTCAGCATCTCCTGAAGTTTCTGCTGCTGCTCTTGGGCCTTTGTTACAGATCGCGTAAGCGGTCGATGACATGTGGAGATACGGCTATCCTCTTTTCCGGATGCCATATAGACGGTATGCACCACCATGCCCCCAGACTTAGGGCGTTTAGGCTCAGTGCCCTTGCGGTTCGCCGCGGTCATAGGGGCTTTCTCTGGCCTCCTTCTCTTGTAAGCAGTTGAAGTCGAGGGGGTCGTTGCAGCGGGCACCCAGGTAGCTGTCGCCTTTTGTGGATTGACAGGATGGTCCTTTTCTTGCCGAACTTTTACCTTTTTCTGTCGGCGAGAGTAATCTTGATCAATTACTGAGTCCTGAACCTGTCGCCAAACTTTATAAATTTTGGAAGAAAGCCGCTGAGGGGGTTGTTCCGGCTTCGCCTTCGGTGCATTCTCCACGGGTGAAGGAAATCTCTTCAGCACTGCAGTAGGAGAGATCCTGCGCACCTTGTTAAGCAGTTCAAAGCTGTTCCCGGTTGGAACAGCAGCATCGATCTCTACCGTTGGAGCTGGTGGAGTAAATCCAGACGGAGAGCTGCCCCCAGCCTTCCTTACTTGGCGCCAGTGACGACGGCGAGCATGTCGCGCAGTTGGTATTGTCTCAGCTGTAGGGGTGACTTCCTCATGCCCCCTGTGTTGGTCAGAAGTTGTCATTGTCAGCTGTTCATACCATAATATTGCATTATTATATTCCCCATTCTTATTCTTGTTATAAATAAACAGGTGCTTTTAACGCATGTCTGCTACATATTACAGGTTACAGGTTCTTGGATCTAAAACCGTGAAAAAGATAAAAGACGATGGAAAAGTGAGACTACAACCAGCAAACAGAAGGATTTTGATAAAAGCCGACACAAAGATCAGTACAAGGCAACGCAAGGTCCAAGATTACAAAGCGAACGGTTAAAAGTCCGCTACAATATTCACTGGAGATCTGGAGAAGACCTAGAAGACAAATTGAGAAAAGAACCAAATAAACAAGAAGACCAAACAGCCCTAAACCAGAATCCAAAAGCCCAGAAGATGACCTCACTATTGGGCCGCGGAACCGCGGCCCAATCCCTACCCAAGCCGCAGTCCCGCGGCAGTATTAAGGAATTGGAAAGTAAAAATTTTACTATAATTTAAAGCGGCGCTGACTAAGTCAACCTAGGGCTATTTTGGTAAATGTAGACATATGGATCAATTGTAACTAGGGTTTCCTATCCTCTATAAATAGGAACTCTAAATCATTGTAAAGGATATGCCTCCCTATGCCTCTTTTTATCAATAAAATTCAGATTTCTTTTGTAGAGCATTGATGCCTCTTTTCATTTCAGAAATTCAGATCTGACAAGTCTTGTGTTGATGTTTGGAGAGAGCCATCTGTAAAATAAGTAGGTAATTTCAATTCTTCCCCTAGGTAATTTTTCATTCTCTGCCCTAGATTAAATTTAATTCCTTGCCCTAGTTAGATAGTTAGATCTTTAATTCAATTGCCTTACATTAATTTAGTTTATAGATTTAATTAATCCATTCACACCGTTTGGAATTAACTCGTAAGAGCGATTAGAAAATTCACAACATCCCTGTGGACCGACCTGTACTCACCGGCTAGCTACATGCGACGCCGTTCTTGATTGCGGTAATAGATAGTTTTTGAGATTAATCAAATGGCGTCATTGCCGGGGATGGCGTGTTATTTCCTTTTTGCAATTTCGGGTTAATCTAAAATTGAAAAATCATAAAAATCTGAAAAATCACAAAAAAAATATAAAAATATATCATCTGTTATTTTTGGAAAGGGTGTTTTTGTGAGAGTTTTGCAGGATCTACAAACAACTTCGGATCTGAAACAATCTAGAGAGAGAAACAGAAAACAAAATATCAAAACAGAAGGGAACTTCAAAATCAGAGCAGCAGAATTTTTCCAGAGACCCGAGCCCTCCATCGTGCCGCCCTTCCGCCGCGCTAACCCACTTAGGACCGCGGAAACGCTGCCGTCTTGTCATCTCAGAACGTCAGAAAAAATCTTGGGACTCGCGCCAGCAAACTGACCGCGGAAACGCCGCGCGAGGTGGTTTCCGACCGCGGGAACGCGGCATCTTGATGACCTTAGCTCTTGAAAATTGCACTGTAAGTCTCCTCTGCTTTCTCCTCTGTAAATCTTGAGATATTTTCTGTAAATTGCCTGCAGAATTCCTTGCGCTTTAAAAATATTTTCCCTTCCAAATAACAAATCTCATGCAGGATTCGTTGCGCTATACTTAAAATAATAATTGATTGCGAGTGATCTTTTCTGATTTGCATATCCTTAATCTTTTTGCTAAAATTTTTTTTTCCAAATAAAGAGCAAACGGAAAAAGGAAATATTTTTTTTTAACAACTTGCAAATTTTTGCCGCAAATAAATCCTTGCACCACCCATCCTTCTTTCTCTTCTCTTTCTTCTATCATGGGTACCCCACATCATAAATCTCTTGCCGAACTTTGGTATCCGGAACCTAACTTTGCCTCGTACGTCAATTGTTTCGGTCGATTTAAAGAAAATCTCTCCATGCCAAAAATTTCTTTGAAAGATCAAATAGAAGCGTCTAGGAGAAACAGTTCGACATTGCAACCCACTTTGTGTCAACCATGTCAACCTTCACCACCTTCGTACGTTGACACCACTTTTTCGAGTTCTGTTGTAACTCCTAAGCCGATGTCTATTGCTGAGCACATTGCACAATCTCGTAGCCGATCTTTCACCCCTCTACACACATCCAGTTTTAGGGATCAACAAGTCCATTCACCTTTTTATCCACATGTTGACCCTACCCCTGTCCAACCACCCACTTCCTACCAGTCCTCCCTGACTTTCCCACCGTCACTAGACACTGTTTCTACACAGCCTTTTGGGAGTTTCACATATCCAAACAATTTCGAATCTTTTACCGAAACCCCCTCACCACCCATGTCTAGTTTGGAACAGTCGTTGGAAGCTTATATTGCAGCAACAAACAAAATGACTAGGAATGTGGAAGCGTCCATGGCCGCCCTTATACAACCTAGTGAACCGGTAGCTAGTTTCCCGCTAGCTTCCAATTTTTCAATGTATGATGGGGCGGTTGGACAGAGTGAGAATTTGAGAGGAGCGAGTGAGTTCTACATATTTGCAAATCAAACCTACCCATACCCAATTCCAGCCCACAACTCCGGTTTTCCATCGATTGTCCAAAATAGTTCACCAGTTGAAAATAAAAACGAGTTGTGTGAATTTGTAGTTCTTGATTTGCCAGATTGTGAAGAACCCCTTTCGAGTGAAACCACACTTAATCCTTTCGATCTTTACACCTCCAATCTAGAACCTGAATTGATAAATATCCATACTTTTGATGAGGTGTCAGAAAATATTGATTTTCACTTGATTGAGGATATAGACCCCGGGAATATTTTGGATGATGAACCAGTAGATTTGATTGAAATTTTATGTCCAATTCATCATCCCGAATCATTAAATGTTTCTCCCGAACTTCATACGCGTCTTGATTTTGATGATAATGGCATGGATGAGTTAACTATTGAGGAGACTTATGAGGATAGTACTGAGGAGAATATTGAGGTTGAACCATTTTTGTTTGATGTGTCGGATTTTCCAATTCATCCTCCTGAACCTTTAACTGCTATATCACCCTCCCTCCTTTCCGTCGTTCCGACCACGCAAAAGATCACGCTTGAAGACTCTGAGCTTGAAAACTTTCCCTTTGAATCTGACACAGTTCTCACAGACGATAACGATTACGACTGTTTCACTTTTTCGGACGATGTTGATGACTCACCGCCCGAGTTTGAGTCCTTTGAATTTTCAGATAAGTTAGTTGAACCATCAGACTCGGTTGCTTACAGTCGTTTCGAACCATTGACAGAATCTTTCAAGTTCGAGACAGTTTACTACGGTGAGAATGAGACTATCCCTAATTCACTCCTTTTCGTCCTTCCTATCGTTCCGACCGTACAAGAGACCGTTACGCTTTCATCTCCAATACCAAGTTCGTTGTACCCATGCCTTCTTGTGAATCTTGAGGGATTTGACCCCATTTCTCGACGGGTTGATAGGTTAGCACAATCGCTTTTAACACATCGGTCATCACAAATTGTGCTAATTTATTCACTCGAGTTACACCCTTAAGTTCGTACTACACTTCATTTTCTTTTCCACCATTCTCCTCCCCCGCCGAGGCCGTATCCCATTTCTACCTCCACACAGTCTCGTGTGTTTCTCATTTCTTTTCTTTTCACTCCATTCTTTCACCAACTCGACCATTACCACGATAAGATTTTTGAATGGTTGGTGCTAACCTTTGGCTTGTGTAAGGCCAAGCTTAAGTTTGGGGGGAACCTTGTTGTATATATGTATATATATTTTTGTTTTCTTTTTCTATAAAAAATAAAAAAATAAAAAAATTCAAAACACAAAAAAAAAAACAATTTGTAAATAAATAAACAGGGAAGTACCAACATTCTCAACTCTCTTGGTGTAGCATGACAGTGAGGACAATATCAAATTTAAGTTTGGGGGTATGCTCGGTAAGCCTTTTTCCTTCACATTCATGTGTATATTCTTACATTTGCATACTTATTTTAAAACCCATAAAAATTTGAAAAAAATTTAAAAATTATAAAAATTAATGTATTCAATTTTGGCCTAATTGACTTGTGTTTGACAAATAGGTTAACTAGTTAGGAACAACTAGATCTTAGACTTAGTAAATTAAAAACTCTAAAAATAACCTTCCTTAAAGTTTAGCGGTAGAAAGTATATGTCTTTGTAGTTTATTTAGAAATAGGCAAATTTTGAGTTCACTTCTTGGGCTAAGTTGAAACAAAGGAAAAGTATTGATATCTTTATTAGAGTATAAGTTTGAAAAATAATTCCCAGCTCAAGTCTAGATTCTAAAAATGTATACCCTACAAATTTGCACAATCACGTACCTTGAAACTTGGAATAGTAGAAGAGACCTTGAAATGCTCTTGTCTAAAGTCCTTAGTACAAAGAAAATAAAAAAAAATACAAGTGTGAATAAAGAAAAAAAATGAACACTGGTTTTTGTGATTACTTAAGGCTAAAAAAAATAGAAAAATATTTAGCGAGGGTGCTTCATCACCTAGTGCCTTAGACCAACTGGTTTGGGAGTCACTGCTAAAGCCTTGGGTGTTGCAAGACTAGGAATTACGCTTTAATGTGCAAACACATCTTGTAATCGGTTGTTGGTACCTCAAGAAGTATTAACGGTCGCATGAAGGATGTGTAAGCAAAAATCCATTTAAATTCACCAACTAATTAGTACTTTGGACAACGGACAAGAGTATGATTACTTGATTTGAATTTCCAAGTGTAGGGGTGATCTATACACACACGTAGGGGTATGTGATTGGAGTTTAGATGAGAGAGAGGAATGAAGAATAGAACTTGTATCTTTAGTAGAGTTGATAGAAATTCCTAAGTGGAGATAGAACCCTAGAAGGAAAATTTAAGAAATGCCGAAAGCTAAGTAAGTCTATAGAACGTATATAATCTTAAGTTAGATGATGAGGAAGTGTGAAGAATATGGGTGGATAATTTGCAAGTCGAAGATAATAGAGTTCCTTGTTAGAAACCCTAATTGGAGAATTAAAGTCGAAAAAGCCAAATTGATAGGATTTTGTGGGTAGTATCCGCTGAAAACCCTCAGGAGACAACACTCCTCCTACTAGGGACACCTAGAGGTTTAACGGCTTGTTGCACGAGCTCAGTGCAATCGCGTTTCCCTGCGAAAGTGCGGTTAGGTTTTTGTAGAGAATAAAAAATAAGTTTGCTCGAGGACGAGCAAAAGATAAGTTTGGGGGTATTTGTTCATACCATAATATTGCATTATTATATTCCCCATTCTTATTCTTGTTATAAATAAACATGTGCTTTTGACGCATGTCTGCTAAATATTACAGGTTACAGGTTCTTGGATCTAAAACAGTGAAAAAGATAAAAGACGATGGAAAAGTGAGACTACAACCAGCAAACAGAAGGATTTTGATAAAAGCCGACACAAAGATCAGTACAAGGCAACGTAAGGTCCAAGATTACAAAGCGAACGGTTAAAAGTCCGCTACAATATTCACTGGAGATCTGGAGAAGACCTAGAAGACAAATTGAGAAAAGAACCAAATAAACAAGAAGACTAAACAGCCCTAAACCAGAATCCAAAAGCCCAGAAGATGACCTCACTATTGGGCCGCGGAACCGCGGCCCAATCCCTACCCAGGCCGCGGTCCCGCGGCAGTATTAAGGAATTGGAAAGTAAAAATTTTACTATAATTTAAAGCGGCGCTGACTAAGTCAACCTAGGGCTATTTTGGTAAATGTAGACATGCGGATCAATTGTAACTAGGGTTTCCTATCCTCTATAAATAGGAACTCTAAATCATTGTAAAGGCTATGCCTCCCTATGCCTCTTTTTATCAATAAAATTCAGATTTCTTTTGGAGAGCATCGATGCCTCTTTTCATTTCAGAAATTCAGATCTGACAAGTCTTGTGTTGATGTTTGGAGAGAGCCATCTGTAAAGTAAGTAGGTAATTTCAATTCTTGCCCTAGGTAATTTTTCATTCTCTGCCCTAGATTAAATTTAATTCCTTGCCCTAGTTAGATAGTTAGATCTTTAATTCAATTGCCCTAAATTAATTTAGTTTTTAGATTTAATTAATCCATTCACACCGTTTGGAATTAACTCGTAAGAGCGATTAGGAAATTCACAACATCCCTGTGGACCGACCCGTACTCACGACTAGTTACATGTGACGCCGTTCTTGATTGCGGTAATAGATAGTTTTTGAGATTAATCATCAGCCTATTGAAGACTAATGTCCGCTGAGTGGGGATGACCAACATATCGAAAGCAGACTTCCGAGCAGGGGAAGCAGCCTTGACGATTTCGCCTGGAACAGGAGCTGAAACAGTCAGTCTTATGAAGACCGACCCTTTGGCAGGAGAAGCCATCTTGATGACTTCAGGAGCAGGGGTGGCTATCTTCTTTGGGATGGACTCTTCAGATGTCATGGGCTTCTTGGCAGGCCCATTAGAGTTCAGGCTCAGTCTGGTGAAGACCGAAGAGTTGGAGCTGGACGACCCGCTGAGAGGGTCCGTGGTAGCAGCAAGCCGATCGAAGACCGACTTCTTGGGAGCTTCCGGTGTTGGTACAGGAACGGTGAAGCTCGTTGGCGGGAGCATGGTCCCGAAAAACAATACAGTAGTAACCTGAGTGACCTATTCCATTGGCATCGTGAATAGGGATGACGCTTGAGGCCCGTAAGCTATGCCCCCAGTGGAGGTAGAACGTGGGTTGCAGTTGCATGTGGAACACTTCGAGCAGGTGAACGCCATTGATCTTTGCTTTCTGCACCAAGCAAAATGCCAAATCTCAGTACCTCGAAACCCAATGGGCAACCATTAGCAATCCGCGATTGGTCGCGAACACGACACACGAAGTGTGGAGTGGAAAGAGGAAAAGGTCCCACCGGGCGTGCCAGAATCTGTTGCCCTCCGAAAGACGCGGCGAAGACGCGGTGTACGTCTTACCTGAAATTCGGGGCAGATGCTAATTGGTGCTATCCGTCCACCTCTTCGAAAATGCCAAGTTGATTTATGACACCATGTATCGAAGGTTTAAACGGATGCGACCGATGTAGCAGACTTCGTCAGATTCCCCCTCGTTTGAGGGGTTTTTGATTGTGGGGACGCTCTTCCCTGCAGGCGCAAGCCCCTGCAGTTAATTACGCTACCGCGTCGCGGTAACAACTTTCTTCTTCTCCATATGGTCACTTCGTGTCGCGGGTGTTTGTTTTGTGTTTGGTTGCCCGTGGATTGTATACAGAGACTAAGTTATGTTGTCGCCCGTAGGGCGTGAACTAGTCCGAATCCATATCTTTCTTAGATTTGGGTTTGGGGGTTTTGGGTTTAAGGATACGTTAGCCTCATTTGAGGCTAAGATCAACTTAAACGTTTGTTAAGAATACATTAGCCTTATTTTTAGACTAAGATCAACCTAACGGGATCGTTTAGATCCGACAAGAGAGCAATTGGGCTCTGTTGTTTAGTTTAGTGACATTGCGGGCGATTAGTTTAAGGACATTACAGTCCATTGGTAGTTTAAGGACATCTCGGTCCACTGTTAGTTTTAAGACATCGCGGTCGAGGTTAAGGACATCATAGTCCGTGGATTTAAGGACTCCACAGTCCATTGTTAGTTTTAAGACATCACGGTCGAGGTTAAGGACATCATAGTCTGTTGATTTAAGGACTCCACGGTCCGATGTTAGTTTAAAGACATCACAGTCGAGGTTAAGGACATCATAGTCCGTGAGTTTAAGGACCTCACGGTCCGATTTTAGTTTTAAGACATCACGGTCGAGGTTAAGGACATCATAGTCCATGAGTTTAAGGACATCACAGTCCGATGTTAGTTTTAAGACATCACGGTCGAAGTTAAGGACATCATAGTCCATGAGTTTAAGGACCTCACAGTCCGATGTTAGTTTTAAGACATCACGGTCGAGGTTAAGGACATCATAGTCCATGGATTTAAGAACTTTACAGTCCGTTGTTTAGTTTTAAGACATCACGGTCGAGGTTAAGGACATCATAGTCCGTGGATTTAAGGACCCCACGGTCCGTCGTTTAGTTTTAAAACATCACGATCGAGGTTAAGGACATCATAGTCCGTGGATTTAAGGACTCCACAGTCCGTTGTTTAGTTTTAAGACATCACGGTCGAGATTAACGACATCGTAGTCCGTGGATTTAAGGACTCCACAGTCCGTCGTTTAGTTTTAAGACATTATGGTCGAGGTTAAGGACATCATAGTCCATGAGTTTTAAGGACCTCACAGTCCAATGTTAGTTTAAAGACATCACGGTCGAGGTTAAGGACATCATAGTCCGTGAGTTTAAGGACCTCATAGTCCGATTTTTGTTTTAAGACATCACGGTCGAGTCCATGAGTTTAAGGACCTCACAGTCCGATGTTAGTTTTAAGACATCACGGTTAAGGTTAAGGACATCATAGTCCATGAGTTTAAGGACCTCACAGTCCGATGTTAGTTTTAAGACATCACGGTCGAGGTTAAGGACATCATAGTCCATGAGTTTAAGGACCCCACAGTCCGATGTTAGTTTTAAGACATCACGGTCGAGATTAAGGACATCATAGTCCATGAGTTTAAGGGCCTCACAGTCCGATGTTAGTTTTAAGACATCACGGTCAAGGTTAAGGACATCATAGTCCATGAGTTTAAGGACCCCACAGTCCATGAAATGTGTGGTTGTCGGGACCCGTCACCTCTTTGAAGACGTTGAGGAATTACAACGACAAATATCAAAGGAGTGAAGAGATGTACCCTTGAACCTGGGTGGATTAAGTGATCTGTAGTCCAATTTAGAACTAAGATCAATTAATTATATTATGAGCATATTGGCTCAGTTGAGTCTGAATTGAGGACTTATGGCCTACTTGGGCTAAGTCCAATTAAGTTTGAAATGTTGACCCTCTGTTGGACCATTAGACACTTGTCTGGGTTCATGCCCACATTATTTAGCAATGCTAAACAAGAGTTTGAGGTCTCTGATAACATTTTTATTTTTGACTGAGCATTAATATTGTAGTTGTGAGTTTTACTCAATTTTGGACTCAGTTGAAGGGGAGACTTTTGCCTCTATAAAATTAGCCAATTTGGTTAACACTAGAGAACAACAGTGTTAAACACTGGAAATAAGATTATCAAATTAATGTTAAACACTAGAAATGTGATTCTCAAATTAGTGTTAAACACTAAAAGATAGCAGTGTTAAACACTGGAAATAGAATTTCCAGATTAGTGTTAAACACTAGAAGGAGAACGGGTCACGTGGGAGCACGTGATGGCATCAAAAGCGGGGCCAGATCCCCTTTATTTTGTTCTGCAAACAAGTGTTAAACACTTTTTAATTTTTTGGCCATCACGTGCGGGCACGTGATGTATGTTCATGCCCTGATTTATTGGAACATTTATTAGGGGTCACGTGGTAACACGTGAGAGCGCCCAAGTCAGATTTGCCTTTGCTTTTGTTCCATTTACAATGAGGGTCATGTGGGAGCAAGTGAGGCATTTCCTCAAAGCTAATTTTTTCTCATTTGTGGGGATCTTTTCAGGGGTCACGTGGGGACACGTGACCCTAGTTCTTTTCATGCACAGAGATCTTTTAAGTCTCCTTATTTTATTTTGAGAATTAAATTCTCTGTAGGGTTAAACCCTAATCATTATTTTGGAGGAATTAAATTCCTATTATGAAAGAATTAAATTCTTATGTAGGGTTAAACCCTAATTTCTTTTAGAGGAATTAAATTCGCATATATGTAAAAGAATTAAATTCTTGTATAGGGTGAAACCCTAATTTCATTTTAAGAGGAATTAAATTCCTGTGAATTTGAGAGAATTAAATTCTCAATTAGGGTTAAACCCTAATTCTGTCCATCTTGAAGGAATTAAATTCCTATAATTTTAGGAGAATTAAATTCTCATATAGGGTTAAACTCTAATTTCATCTTGGAGGAATTAAATTCCTATAATTTGGGAGAATTAAATTCTCTGAACTCAATCCCCCCTCCAAGTTTTGGATCTGCATGGAAGGATCTTAACCCGATGAGAATTAAATTCTCAACCTAAGGGGAGATGTGCTTCTGCAGATCTTCAACTAGAGGAAGAACTAAGTTCTTTTGCAAAAGAGTTAAACTCTTAGATATTTAAGAATTAAATTCTCTTTTCTTTTAAAGTTTTGATTCCCTTTCTTTTCTCACCTAGGGTTTTCTTTGCTGAGAATTAAATTCTCCTTTCTTTTCTCTCTGAATTTTCAAAATGCAAAAATTCTCTCTCTTTCTTCTCTTCTTGGCTCCTATTTATAGGAGAAGGAAAAGAATCAATTTGTTTAGTAAATTTCTCATTGAAAGATTTTGTTTGTTTTCATAATTAATATGATCCTTTAGATCACACAGTGAATTTTATTCACCGTTGGATTTTAAATCCAAAGGTATTCTGTTTGTTATTTCTGGTGAGATTTTCAGGGAAATCTTTCCTTGTCTAAAATCTTTCCATAAATTGGTGATTTTTAATCACCCTTGGATCTTTAATCCAACGGTCCCCATAATCTTTTTCCATTTGGAAAGATTTAGAAGCTTTTAGAATTTTAATTCTATTAACTGTACGGCTTTCGAAGCCGGTCACGTGCTGACACGTGACCCTTGGTCACGTGTGAGCACGTGACTCCCAATTGAGTCTTTTTCTCAGCGTTTACTTACGCTTCAGTTTTAACCATCACGTGTCAACACGTGACCATTGGTCACGCGTGAGCACGTGACACCTCATTGAGATATTTCCTTCAGACGTTTGTTATTTTATTTCTGTTTTAATTGTCACGTGTCAACACGTGACCGTTGGTCACGTGTGAGCACGTGATACCTCATTGAGGTAATTCCCGATTTTTAAAATTAAATTCTATTAAGCTGCAAGGCTTTCAAAGTCTGTCACGTGCTGGTACGTGACCCTTGGTCACGTATGAGCACGCGACTCCCAATTGAGTCATCTTTCAGCCGTTTGTTTTTATTTCTGTTTGATGAGATTTTAACCATCACGTGCCATCACGTGACCATTGGTCACGTGTGAACACGTGATATCTCATTGAGGCAATTCCTGATTTTTAGAATTAAATTCTATTAAGTTGTAAGGCTTTCAAAGCCTGTCACGTGACCCCCAATTGAGTCATCTTTCAGCCGCTTGTTTATGTTGCTGTTTGATGAGATTTTAACCATCACGTGTCATCACGTGACCATTGGTCACGTGTGAACACGTGATACCTCATTGAGCTAATTCCTGATTTTTAATCAGGAAACACTTCCCACGGGGTCATAGCCGTGTTCTGCGAGGACCAGGATCCGCTCTGGACGTTTCCCACGGGGTCAGGATTGACATAAGCCGCGTTTCACGTAACCAGAAATTTGCTCTGAATGCTTCCCACGGGGTCATAGCCGTCTTCTGCGAGGATCAGGCTCCGCTCTGGATGCTTTCCATGGGGTCATAGCCGTGTTCTGCGAGGACCAGGATCCGCTCTGGACGTTTCCCACGGGGTCAAGATTGACTTAGGCCGCATTCCACGTAACCAGGAATTTTGCTCTGGATGCTTCCCATGGGGTCATAGCTGTGTTCTGCGAGGACCAGGCTCCGCTCTGGATGCTTCCCATGGGGTCATAGCCATGTTCTGCGAGGACCAGGATCCGTTCTGGATGTTTCCCACGGGGTCAGGATTGACATAAGCCGCGTTCCACGTGACCAGGAATTTTGCTCTGGATGCTTCCCACGAGGTCATAGCCGTGTTCTGCGAGGACCAGGCTCCGCTCTGGACGTTTCCCACGGGGTCAGGATTGACATAGGCCGCGTTCCACGTAACCAGGAATTTTGCTCTGGATGCTTCCCATAGGGTCATAGCCGTGTTTTGCGAGGACCAGGCTCCGCTCTAGATGCTTCCCACGGGTTCATAGCCGTGTTCTGCGAGGACCAGGATCCGCTCTGGACGTTTTCCACGGGGTCAGGATTGACATAAGCCGCGTTCCACATGACCAGGAATTTTGGTCTGGATGCTTCCCACGGAGTCATAGCCGTGTTCTGCGAGGACCAGGCTCCACTCTGGACGTTTCCCACGGGGTCAGGATTGACATAAGCTGCGTTCCACGTGACCAGGAATTTTGCTCTGGATGCTTCCCACGGGGTCATAACCGTGTTCTGCGAGGACCAGGGTCCGCTCTGGATGCTTCCCACGGGGTCAGGATTGACATAACCCGCGTTCTACGTGACTAAAAATTTTGCTCTGGATGCTTCCCACGGGGTCATAGCCGTGTTCAGACCAAGCTCCGCTCTGGAAGTTTCCCACGGGGTCAGGATTGACATAAGCCGCGTTCCACGTAACCAGGAATTTTGCTCTGGATGCTTCCCACGGGGTCATAGCCGTGTTCTGCGAGGACCAGGCTCCGCTCTGGATGCTTCCCACGGGGTCATAGCCGTGCTCTGCGAGGACCAGGATCCGCTCTGGACGTTTCCCACGGGGTCAGGATTGACTTAGGCCGCGTTCCACGTAACCAGGAATTTTGCTCTGGATGCTTCCTACGGGGTCATAGCCATGTTCTGCGACGACCAGGCTCCGCTCTGGATGCTTCCCACGGGGTCATAGCCGTGTTCTGCGAGGACCAGGATCCGCTCTGGACGTTTCCCACGGGGTCAGGATTGACTTAGGTCGCGTTCCACGTAACCAGGAATTTTGCTGTGGATGCTTCCCATGGGGTCATAGCCGTGTTCTGCGAGGACCAGGCTCCGCTCTGGACGTTTCCCACGGGGTCAAGATTGACATAGGCCATGTTCCACATGACCAGGAAGGGTTGACTTTATCCGCATTTCACGGAGTCGGGGTTCGACTCTCGGTTATCTGCGCACCGCCGAGTCATGGAACTGGGAATTGCCGTTGTTCCGCTTTGCTTGATGTTGTGTCTGTTGTAATGAGACGAATGTTGAGATGATCTCCAGGCTGTCTGTGAACCGTTGAGATTTGTCTTCTTCTTCTGATGAAGCCTGAGGAGGAAAGGTGTGATTCCCTCTTTATTTGCGCCCTTGGATTGTATACAGGGATTGATGTAATATCACCTGTAGGGAAAAAATTTCATTTTCTTTTTATTTTATTTCTTTCCGCAAATCTCTATCATTTCAGCTTTTATATCGCGAAGGTCGCGATCGCCCAATCATTTCGGCTATTTTTCGCGGTGCCTAATCATTTCGGCTATTTGTTTTATTCTTACTCGCTGGTTTTTATTGCGAGTTGCCCAATCATTTCGGCTATTTTGCATGCATATATTTTTACTTGCTGACTTTGTTGCAAGTTGCCTCATCATTTCGGCTATTTCGTATGCATGTGTGGCTTGCTAGCTTTTTTGCTGAAAGCTTGGAATTAGACACTGATTTCGGCATCAGCACCGCTACAACTGGGATATTTCCAGGAGCGAATCATCATTTGCCTCTGTCGATGACGAACAAAGGTGGCTTAGTAAACAGGGTTAAGATCCTGTCGACTAAGGCTTTTGACTTCATGAGCCATAAGGGTCTCATAAAAGTATTTCTCCCTGCAAGTCGTGAGGATCTCGTAGGTGCATTTTCTCCCTAGGAATCGTGAGGATTCCTAAGTGCATGATCTCTTATAAGTCGTAAGGATCTTATAAGAGTGCATTCTCCTTATAAGTCGAGAGGGCTTACAAGGGGGTTCACCGTGCGAACATATCCCTAGTCACGGATGGAACTTTGTTGGGGAAATGTTTGTTCGCGCCCGTGGATTGTATATAAGGGTCAGTATTGAGCCGCTTGTAGGGCAGTATTGGAGGTTGTGGTGGCGCTTAAGAACAGGTTCAGATCCCTGTAGCTTAAGACTTTTGAATCTTATGAGCCGTGAGGGTCCCATAAGAGGGTTCTCCTTACGAGTCATGAGGATCTTGTAAGTGTGTTTTCTCCTTAGGGATCGTGAGGATTCCTAAGTGTGTTGCTCCCTTGTGAGTCGTAAGGATCTCACGCAGGTGGTTTCTCCTTACAGGGTCGAGAGGACCTTGCAAGTGTCTTTTTAACGAGGTTGCGCCCTTTCGGGTTTTCACAAAAACTTGCCGGTAGCCCTGTTGTTTTTACTCACGGAGCCCTTTCGGGTTTTCATCCGTGCCCATTTTGCTTATGGACATACCATTTTCTTTTTCTCTTTTTTTTATTCTTTTTTTTTTTGTATCAGCCTTGGGATGCTGCAATCCACAGTAGTTTATCGACGTCTTGGTCAACAGCTAGTTTTTAGGACATAGTGGTCCATTGTTAGTTTAATGACGTTTCGGTCCATCGTTAGTTTAAGGACGTTTCGGTCCGTGGTTAGTTTAAGGACGTTTCAGTCCGTCGCAGGTTACTACTTATAGAGTTTGGGCTTAGGAAGATAGCGAGCGGACATAGGCATCGCCATCTATCGTTGACCCAGGCCGTGACTCGTCAGGCGTAGTATTTTTTCAGGAATCGACCGTTTATTGGCTGGAAGGGTCTTTCACCATGCATGTCCATGAGTAGGTAGGCTCCACCCTGGTAAACTTTGTCTATGATATACGGGCCTTCATAATTCGGTTCGAATTTCCTCCGCTTGGCACGATTGGGGATCATGGGTCTTTTAACCACTAGCATGAGTTCGCCTTGGCGGAATGTTCTCGGCCTGGCCAATCTCTCATACGAGCGCGTCATCTTTTCTTTATAAGCCTCCAGATTTTGTTTCGCTATAAGCCGGGTTTCATCAAGGGCATCGAGCTCCTCGAGCCAAAAGTGAGCATTCTCTTCATCTGTTAGCTCGTAATGAACCGCCACTCGTAGAGAGGGCAACTCTATCTCGAGGGGGAGTACCACTTCTGTACCAAATACTAATGCGTACGGCATTGTGTTTGTGGCCGTTTTGAATGTAGTTCGATACGCCCAGAGAGCTTCATGCAATCTCTTATGCCAGTCCTTCTTATTTCGAGACACCGTCTTTTTCATGATCTTCATCAAGGTCTTATTGAAAGCCTCAGCTAGACCGTTAGCTCGGGGATTATAGACTGAGGAGTATCTCCAGTCTATGTTATGCTATTGTGCGAAGCGGCTGATCTTGTGGCTTCTGTAGGCTGGCCCGTTATCGGAGATGATCCGTCTCGGAGTTCCAAACCGATAAATGACGTGTGTCTTGAAGAAATGGAGAATATTCTCCGTCTTCACTTTCCTCAGTGGTACTGCTTCTGCCCATTTGGAGAAGTAATCAGTTGTCGCCAAAATAAATCGGTGTCCTCTGGACGATGTTGGTTCGATAGGGCTGATTATGTCAGTTCCCCACATTTCGAACGGCCAGCTAGCCATTGTCGGATGTAGTAGATTCGGATGCTGGTGGATAAAGTCCCCATGGATCCGGCACGAGTGGCATTGCTTCGCATACTCGAGACAGTCCTGAATCATCATGGGCCAATAGTAGCCCATCCTTTTAATCTTCAGCTTCATCTTCAGCCCGGCTTGGTGAGAACCGCAGAGTCCGTCGTGAGTTTCTTAGACGACTCTTTTTGCCTCTTCAGGTCCCAGGCATCTTAGCTATAGAGAATCAAATGATCTCTTATACAGGGTATCATTAACAAAGGCGAAGATAGAGCTCGCTTCATGAGCTGATATTTTGAGGATGCATCTTCAGGTGTTCGACGGGATTTGAAGTAGTCTATAAAGACTTCTCTCCAATCCTCAACCTTTTGCTGGTCTTTTACTTGCAGAGCCATTTGCTCGGTCGCTCCTTTTTCTTCGGACGACTCCAGAGATATTTCTGCGGGTGCTAGAACCCGACGGCTTTGCACAACGATCTTTATGTCATCGAGGTTCTCGTCGGCCAGTTCTTTAGCGAGCTTGGCTAATGCATCCGCTTTGCTATTCTCCGCATGCGGTATACTTTCCAAGGTGTAGGAAGGAATTTGAATTAGCAGTTGCTGTACTCTCTCGCCGTACTTCACCAACTCTGGCTTGCACGTTTGATAGTCACCGTTTACTTGACTAACGACCAGTTGGGAGTCTCCGTATATGAGGAGGTTTTCAATTCCCATGTTGATAGCGATCTCGAGACCTGCTATCAAAGCTTCATATTTGGCTTCATTGTTCGTCCTCGGCTCTGTTAAGGAGAAGGCAAAGCGTATTATCTCTCCTTGTGGAGTCACGAAGATGAGGCCTACCTTTGATTTGATTATAGGGGTGCTTTGTTTGCGCTTCTTCATGGAAGATGCTCCGTCAAAATAGAGTTCCCACCGGGTATCATTCTCTCTCCTTTCCCCGTTGATCGTGTCAAAAGTGTGTTTGTCCGGCAATTCGTAGTCCAAGGGAGAGTCGGCAGGTATCGGATGCTCAGCGAGGAAGTCGGCGATGGCCTGGCCCTTCACTGCCTTGAGGGGACGATAAGTTATCGAGAACTCCATCAAGAGCAGGGCCCATTTAACGAGCCGCCCCGTTAGTATGGCCTTCGACATCAAATACTTGAGAGGACCCACTTTTGATATGAGATGGACCTCATGTGCCAACGCATAATGTCTGAGCTTCGTTATCGCGAAGATCAACGCCAGGCAGTGTTTTTCAATGGGAGAGTAATTGCTTTCTGCCCCCAAGAGAACTCGACTCAGATAATAAAAGGCTCTCTCTTTCCCTTGGTCATTCTCTTGTGCCCATAATGCGCCTAGCGAACCTTTGAGGGCTGTTGTATACAGGACGAGAGGTTTTCCTTTAACGGGAGCGGCCAGCACTGGCAGATTCTGTAGGTATTGCTTGATTTTATCTAGTGCACTTTGGCATTTGTAATCCCAGACGAACGGAGTTCCCTTCTTCATTAGGTGACTGTAAGGACGACACTTGCTGGAGAGATTGGCTATAAATTGCCGGATATACGCGAGCTTTCCTTGGAGAGACCGCAGCTGTTTGAGAGTTCTTGGCGGAGGCATTTCCATAATCGCCTTGATCTTTGACGGATCTATCTCGATGCCTCGGTGTCAGACGATGAATCCTAGGAATTTTCCCGAGGAAACTCCGAACGCACATTTGAGAGGGTTCATCTTCAAGTTGTATTGCCAGAGGCGTTGAAATACGATCTTCAGATGCTCTAGATGTTCCTCGTATGATTTTCTTTTAACTACGAGGTCGTCAATATAATATTCGACAATTTCATGTATGAGGTCATCGAAGATCTTCGTCATGGCCCTCTGATAGGTGGCACCAGCGTTCTTTAGACCGAAAGGCATCACCTTGTAGCAGAATATACCCAAAGGGGTCCGGAAAGCGGTGTGCTTCTGGTCCTCGGGATGCATTTTTATCTGATTATATCCTGATGATCCGTCCATGAAGAAGAAGACTTCATGAGTGGATGTGTTATCTATTATCAGCTCAGTGACTGGTACTGGAAAATCGTCTTTTGGACAAGCTATGTTGAGATCCCGAAAGTCCACACATATGCGCACCATCCTATTTTTCTTCATTACTGGAATAATGTTGGCGATCCAGTCGGGGTACTGAATCTCTTGGATGAAGCCGGAGTCGATTAGCTTCTTGACCTCGGCGTTGATGCTCATTTCAAGCTCGAGCCGCATTCTTCTTGGCGCTTGTTTGATCGGTTTGACGTCTGGAGAAATCGCCAATTTGTGGATAGCAATCTCTGGATCGAGTCCCGGCAGCTCTGAATAGTTCCATGCGAAGCAGTCTCTATGCTGTATGAGCACGTCCTTAAGCATAGCCACCTTTTCTTCAGACAACAGCTCACTGACGAATGTCGGCCGCGGGTCACTTGCCGTCCCCAAATCAATTTTCTTGAGGTTATTTGCAGTAGTATGTATTCCATCTTCCAGCTCTTTTAGCGCCAGTGGAAACTCTGAGATCACCCCGCCATCATCGTTTTCGAAGCACCAGGGAAGGTCATCCATATTCTCAGGCTCTTCTTCTGACAGCGTTATCGCATGACAGGTACGAGATCATTTCCAAGATCGATGTTGATCTGGTTCTACTCTTGCTATATGCGTCACTTTCGGCTCATGCTTCTGTGGCGGGCTTACCCTCCAGCTGCTGGATAAAGCGAACCTGCCTTGTTGTTATTGGTCTTCGACCCAGTTCTTGAAGGTGAAGCAGTCTTCGAGAGGATGTCTTATCGCTCGGTGATAGGAGCAATAGTCTAGGTGAGAGACCTCGTTCGCTTGCTCGGGGTACTTGGACTCCGGGAGTGTCATCATCTGATGCTTTATGATGAGATCGAATATCTTCTTTGTCTTATCTTGGGGAAAAGAATATTCCCGGCCCATCTTCTTTATAAGGGATGGATCCTGGTTGCTCGACCCTTGCTCGCGTGGCTTCTCGGACCCGCTGGGCTGCTGTTGAACGTTTTTTCCGTTCTTTGGTTTATTTTTGCCTCTGCGCCGGGTCTTTTGTATGACGCGCTGGCGACGAGGAGCATTGTTATCCCCCACGGCTTGCTGAAGGAGGCGCTGCGTCCTGGCGTTCTCGTAAATGGCCATCTCACGGTTATGGTCATCCCGGATCTTTTGACCTGCTTCCCTGATCAATTTGTCCATCCGTTCTTCAAACGACGGACTCGGCGTTTTGATGACAGGACCTTGTTTTAGTTCAGGATCAGCGTCTCTTAACAGAATGTCTCCTTCTTCATCGAAGTCATGTATGACGTAGCTGCCATGGACTCGCTCTCGTTTTCTGGATTAAACATATCCAAGCCCGATCGTTTCCATACTCCCGTTGGGCAACTTGCGCTGAGTTCCAGGGACATCCCAAATCCTGTTGTAGAACCGAGCTTGTCGAGTGGTCTGTTTAAAGGGTACACCTTGGCGCCTCAGCATCCTTTTCAAGCCTTCTGTGTAATATCTAGGCAGACGGATAGGCTGGAGCTTGTTAAGTGTAGAATCCACGCCATGCCAAATTTCTTTTTCCACTTTGGTTTCCCCGGATCAGTAGAATAGGATCGCCTTTTCACCTTTTCGTCTGGGAGGGACGTAGAATGTATGCAGTTCTTGCACACTATAAGTTTCAAGTGCATCGAGCTCTTTGTAATGCTCTTGTAGAATCATAGCAACTTGCAAACTTTGATCTTTTTCGGCGGAGATTTGTATCGACGGCCGAGCAGAGAATAAAGCATTGACCTCATCTTCCAAGTCGCTGCTGAAGATCAACATAGGGATGGACGGTCCCGGCTTGTTATATTGAGGCGGCCCTGAATAAACTATCTCTTCTTCCTCCTCGGTATCACTCCCGAAGACCGGAATAGTAGTGATGGTTTTGTTCTTCGGTTTGTGACATCTTTCCATGTCCTCAAAGTCTGGTAAGAAGTATTTTGCATCTTCGTACTTTCAGACTTCATTCACGGAGAATGGGTTCAACTCTCCCGTTACGGTATACTCGAGACCGTCCTTGAAATACTTCATACACGGGTGTTGTGTAGAAGGGATAATGTTGTACTCCTGTAACCAAGGCCGGCCGAGCAAAGCGTTATAGCAGGTCTTAGCGTCGATGACATGAAACTTAATGTCTGTGACAAGCAGCCCAAAGCATAATGTTAATATTACAGACCCAAGCGTTCGTGATGACTGAGAGTCAAACCCGGAGATTGTGATTTTATCACGAACGAGGTGCTGAACGCTCATGCAGATTTCCTTCAACACTCTCATATTGAGGAGATTGACGGAGGACCCATTGTCGACTAGGATTTTGCCTACCTTGATATCATGACAGTATCCGGAGACATAAAGGGGACGGTTGTGCTCGCACGTCCCGAGGAGGAGATCTTCATCGCTGAAGGTAATATCGGCCGTGTGTATTTCTTCCAGCTCATCTTTCATCTTTTCTTCGGCGAGGAAAGCTTGGAACTGTTCGGGCTCCTGCAGTGCCTTGATCAAAGAATCCCTTGCTTCTTTTGATAGCAGAAGGACGTCGAGAATGCTTAGCTACGAAGGTAACTTTCTTAGGTGTGCCAGAACGCTGTAGTCCACCTTACTTTTCTTTGGCGGGTTCTTGGCGGTCAACTCTTTGACGACTTGGTCATCTAGGGCGATATCTTCAGGGACTTTTCCTTTTCCCTTATCTTTTCTATTCGCGGGCCTGAGATTCTTTTCAGGCAGCGTACGATTGCGCAGCTGAATATTTTCACAGGTCTTCGGTTCTTCCTTTTTTCTCGAGGTGGATTCTTTAAAGAGAGGGTCAAGAGTCATTTCTTCGTCAGAGTCGCTCCTGAAGGTAAGAACTTACGATCCCCCAGCATCGACCATGTGACAGTTGCCGGTAGTTCTTTTACGCTCCTCGGTCGTATTTCTTTGCTCCCGACGAGTTTTGCGTTTCATCCGCTTGAAATTTTGCCGGTGAGCAACATATCTCTGCCACCATCTTTTAAAAGCGTTGCACTCTTCGGTAGGTGCGCAATCTTTCGATGATATAAGCAGTAGCTAGGATGCATTTCCGCTTCACTAAGAATGTTTCCTTCGGAGGGTGGCAGCTTCATTCCCATTGATATGGCTTTGGCGAACCTCTTCCTTATTTTGAACCTGCTTTTATTTGCGGCGGATGTAGTTTGATTTGGCGAGAGCGTTTCAACCCTTTCGTCCAGTCGCCGGCGCTTGGCTTTTTCAAATATGGCCATCTCACGCTCTCGAGTAGCTTTGCTTTTAAGAAGAGCTTCATTCAGGAATGCATCAATCATTTTGTCCTGTCACGCCCCGCCTCCCAAAATACGAAATACGAGGGGTAGACAAGGCCAGCCATGCTCCTACGGTCAAGGAAATGTCCTGCTGTAGTCACACTTCGGCTTTTAGTTTTTCATGGTAAACAGTAAATGATGCGCAGGTAATGAGAAATGCAGTAACTGAAAGAAACAATGTAAGGAACTGACCTGAAGTGGAACAAACGAGTACAACTCTGAAAAGCAAGTCAGGGTGTCTGTGATATACGCCTAAATCTGGTCCAGGCTAAATCTTCTCCTCACACTGAGCATGCATACTCAGGTTGTCAGAGCGACACAATAGCAATATAATATATATAAAATCATGTGACAATTCTAACAGTGGTAATAGATATGTGAAACAGTAAATCAATGACAGCATGAATATGAATGTGCAGAAATCAATGCAGCGGAACAGTAAAAGCAGTAGAACGATATGCCACGAATGTCAACACAGTATATAAGGTATATAATTGCCCGTATCCCTATCAGTCTCTAAGTCTCACTGTAGTACTGTACAGGTCACTAAGCCTATCGTCAGTCCAAGTGTGAGAGTCAACCACTCGTGAGTGTCCTCTACCCAAGGGTAGAACCCAAGGGCAAGGGACCACGGGCCCAACATGTAACATGTATATCACGGTGAATATCACATACCCTGTAAATCTCCATATATCTCCCTAAATATATAAGCCGGCATGGGACTCCCGAGATTCTGTTGAACTCACACTTAAACTACCCCACACCCCGTGGTCTACATCAAACGCTAACCATAACCCTAAATACTAATCGATCCGTGACAAGTCTGCGCGAGAATTAGAGGCAGGACCTCCATCAAGCACGTCCCGACTAATACCTAAGATAAATGGCAGTGTCTGGTGCCTTATCTGTGACACCCGTGCAAGCGCTTCCATAAGTGTCCCATACCACTTATAGTCACACGTACACGCATCCCACAGACGTCGACAATGCAATAGAATAATAGGGTCATTGATTGTGCACAAGTACGTATCACTTTCACTTAATCATGGATACACGAACACTGACGTACTTGCCACAATCATCACTAAAATCTAATACTAGGTAAATGCACGATATCACTAGGTTATCACTGCAATGATATGGGTATGATATGATACGTAAACAGTATATGAAGCATGATTAAGGTGTCATAAAAATAGTATACTAACACTTGCACGATTTATCATGAAACGTACATGTATAGTTTAGCGAAACTATAAACAGGTAATAATTAGTATGTTCAGTTACCTATCCATCTAATTTAGTTTCAAGCCAATCGGGTTCCAGGATCATTAATTATAACCATTTCATTTTAAGCGCTCGCGGCTGGAAATCTGGTTTCAGAATCAGAAATCCGTTTCGCAACGCATTTTAATCCCAATTGGGATCAGATTTTAGCGATACTACAGTTGAATGAAATCTAGAGTTTTCAGTTAGGTTTTCAACGCAATAGATGGATCGTCAATCTCATCTGCACGTCATGAGTTATACACTGTTTAACACTAATATGTCAGTTCTGATTCTGTTGGGACTGTTATGCGTCCCGGTCTTTTAAATTACAGAATAAATATCAAATGGTAACGAAACAGAATGGAATAAATTGTGTTGTCTAGCTAAAAGATTTATCTATAATAAACAGTGGAGTTCCGCAACCTACGAGTTAAGGAAATCCTGTGGTACCCATTACGGAACAGCAAGCAACAACTGGAGTCGCTCTGGACTGCAGTCCAGAGTCGCACTCCGATCCAATTATCATCACAATATAAGTACAGGAATACCAGGAAACCAGTATAGGGTTAAATTTCGTCGAGTCGGCTTCGATTTGAGCCCTCGAACGTACCAATATAGTATGTATATGATTTATGGTGAATTTAACGGTTTTCAGGTGCAAGAAAATTCCAGTTTTACGGGTAAACTTGAGGGTAGTTGTTTTAGTCGTTAACGGTCATAATATCCAACAAAATTCACACATTAGGTCCACAGCCATACGGGCCAAACAATACCATTTAGTTCCGTCAAATTTGATGAGTACTTTCATTGAGAACACACGTCGAACAGGTATGGCACACTATTGTTCTAAGATGGTAACTTTAAGATAAATGTAATTAAAGATTCTAACTTGAGTATATAGCATGTAAGCAAGTATAACACTTGCCTGAGAATGTCTCGGGGTTGTACGGTGACGGTAACGCCACTAACGCGACACGATGACCACAAGCTTGGGCTCGGCCAGGATGCAGTCGAGGCTCGTGGAAGTTGGGGCTCGCTGTGTGCTCAGGCGATGTTGTAGCTCCGTTGATGATTGCAGCGGTGCTCAGGCGATGGCCAACGGATGCGGTTGGGAGTGAGGGAGAGAAAGAACACAGAGGGAGATGAAAGAGATATGCAGAGATAGAGATCTGAGAGAGAGAAAAGAGAGAGAGAGAGAAATGAGATAGATAGAGAGAGAATCTGAGAGAGAGAGAGAGCTGAGAGAGAGGGAGGGAGAGAGAGAGCTGAGAGAGAAACGAGAGAGAGAGAGAGAAATGAGATAGAGAGAGAGAGAGAGGGGGATAAGAGAGAGAGATGCAGGGATGATGGCGAGGGTGATGATGATGGTGGTGCTCGGGTCGACGAGGCGACGCGGGACAGCAGAGGAGCTCGTCGGCGTGCAGTAGGTGGGGATCGAGATGAGTGCAGGGAACTCGTATGTGCAGGGGCTCTGTGGAGGTGCCGGCGGCGATGGGTGCGAGGGTGGTCGGCTGCGGGTGAGCGAGGTTGGAGGATGGAGGGTAGCGACGGTGGTGGAAGAATGTCGTGGCGGTGGTGATGGAGGGAGGTGGCCAGAGATGGGTGCCGGCAGTGGTGGCGGGGCGTGGGCGACCGTGGGCGTGGGTTCGAGAGGGGACCGGAAGAAGAGAGAGGGAGAGAAGAGTTTGAGAAGGTGATGGGGGCGCCGAGGTTAGAGAGGGGAGTGCGAAGGGTCGCGCGTCGTGGGCGCGAGGAGCGGTTACGGCGCGAGGCAAGCGCGACGTGGGGGTGTAACGGCAGAAACGCGCGGGAAAGGAGGAGAGACGTTGGGGAGAAGCACTGTTGCTGGCGGGTCGGGTAGCGCGTGTGAGGGGAAATGAGTGGGCCGGGCCTTGGAAAATCAAGGATAAATCAAAAGGAGGGGGCCGGGCCAGATCAAGGAAAAATTAGATAGGAGAAAAAAAAAGGGAAAAGGAAACGGGCCGGGGATAAAAGAATTTCTTTTATTTCGTGGGCTGGAGAAAAGAATTAAGGAATTTGAGAAGAAAAGAGTGGGTGGGCTCGGGGTTTTCTGCTGTGGGAAAAAAGGGAAAGAAAAATATAATAGTTGAGTTGGGCTGGGTTTTGGGAAAGAAAATATAAGAATAAGGAAACTATAAAAGAGATAGGTAATCGGGTTTAAGATAAAACAGGGTTAGGGAAAATTATAATGCGAAAATAATTATAAAATAGAATAAATAAATTTTGGGAGTGACAGAAATACGGATATTTGTATTCAAAAGGACTGGGTATTACACGTCCGATGACCCTAGAAGTTCCGGCTCAGGATCTGCCCCTAGTTTCTCTGTGTAAGGAGCTTCTTCATCATTTATCGACGAGTAAGAGATCACATGACAACTTGCTACGTAATCTTCAGATTCATCCGACGAGTCTTCTCCATCATCTCCGTCCTCAAGGACGTGACTGAGAAATTCTTGGAGTGTGATTGGAGTCCGCGCCTTCTGGTTATACTCTTCCAGCGCGTCAATCTGATTTTGCAGGTCCGTGCGCCTGTCACCAGGCTTCACGAGCTTCTTGGATTTCTTCTTCTTCTTCGAAGATTTTGACGGCTGGGTGTGAACACTTTGACTATCACCGCCAATTTTTGGAGTTGGACGCGGCTTCAGCATTCCTTTGATAATCTCGGATTCCAGCGGATTCTTCCACCTGATCGTCGGGCATGTTTGGAGAACGTTCAGCATTCTTTTAGTTTTGGCCGAAAGTGCGACCTCCCATGGAGCTTCTTCTACGAAAGAGCATGATACCCTCGGTGTGTCTGTCTTCTTGGGAGCGTGTGGCTGTGGTGGGTTCACCTTCCAATTCTCGGACAGCGCAAACTTTCCTTGTTGGTATTGGTCCTCGATCCATCCCTTAAAGACGAAGCAATCTTCAATTGGATGGCTTACCGTTTGATGGTAAAGGCAATAATTGGCCTTATTAACCTCGCCGGGTTGCGACGGTCGTTTTGGATTCGTCAGATTGATGAGCCTGTTGCGCAGCGCCAGTTCGAACAGTCTCTTCGTTTTGTTCCGATGGAACGAATAAGGACGCTTCATTTTCTCAATATAGTATCGCCGTCTCCCTTCTAGTCGATCCGTTAGTTTTGGGGCACTGGGCTGCTATTGAGTATTCGCAACGAATGTCACCTTCCCTTTACCCTTTTCGTTTCGCGGCTCCGGCTTTTGAGGAGACGGTCTATGACCTATCTGGTCCATCTGGGCCAGTTTGTCGATCAAGGCCTGGAACGTGGTCGGCTTGAAGAACATCATGAATTGGGAAATAATAGCCTGAGGGTCCAGAGTGCCCACGAACATGCCCACTGCCGGCGCTTCCTCGATGCGCTGTTCACATTTTGACCATAAATTTCGCTACCGTATTGCGTATTGTACCCAAGTTTCGCCTGGCTTCACCCTGGCGTTAATTAATGCGGTAATCGGGGTACGCTCGCTAGCGCTCGAGAATCTCTGCGTAAACAGCAGTTCCATCTCCACAAACATTGGTTGATTCGTTTCCATGTCGTGTTTAGAAATGTTTCACAACCAAAGAAATTTATACCGCAATCAATTAACGGTGTCAATGTAGCGCGTTAATGAATACGGATCGTCCACTGAGATGTGTGTTTTGATCGATTTTGTTTTAGATGAGTCGAAATGAAAAGATAAAAGAAAATTGCAAGAAAATTGATTCAAGATTTGAAAGATTTGATTTCAAGAAACATAAAGAAAAATAAAGATCTAGAATCAAGAATCAAGAAAGTTCAAGAAGATATCCAAATCGAATGAATTATCAAGATTTATAAAGAGCTTTGTAGAAATCGATCCAATTGATAGTGATGATGAATACTTATTATTACAAATTCTTATCTATTGATGATTTGTTGCTATATCGATGACGATCAACGAGAATTAGGGATCTATTGAAGAAACTAGGGTTTCTCCTTCTATCCCTTGTCCTTTCGTTGATTAGCATTCAAATTCTAGTCTCTAGGAAATTCAATCATCGATCGTTGATCTCTAATTAAGAGCGAAAACATTCAAGAAAGTATCTCGCTCAAAACTAGGTTGTCGATGATTCAATTTTCTAAACTTTACAAAACTCATAAGACTTAAGAATCGTTCAAGAATTTAATCATCATCATCTCTCTATTTTCTCGATTCTTCCACAAGCGGAGTTTTCACTCAAACATCATGAAAAAGAAAACAATCAAGAATTGATAACTCTTCATAATGCTCAAATGTAAAGAGAAGCATGATCAAGAATTTTCACCTTTTATAAATAAACGTTTCGTTACAATTCGCTCAAAGATTTCAAGATTTTGAGGAGAGAACTCAATCGTCGAAACTAGCTTCGCATCATCTTCTTGAGTCGCGGATCGTCATGGATCTCTTACTTGGATGGAGATCGACGTCGCTTCAAAAGGCTCGTTGAAGGCTTGCTTTGGCTCGGTACTCGGCGGATCTTGATTTGGATCAAATTGTGTCACTCAATTTGATTTTGAAATGATTTGGATCTATAATTTTCACCACTCAAAATGATTTCCCTCCAAATTCAACAACCTCTAAACCCTAGATCTAGATCTTTTTTTATAACCACTTCATTTGAATCTTCCCTCCAAAAATAGGTTGTTAGAGAGAGCCTTCTAGAATGAGTTTGTTAGAGGGAATATTCTAGAATGAGGTTGTTACAAGGAATATTCTAGAGGAAGGTTGTTACAAGTAGGCTTCTAGAAGAAGGTTGTTATAAGGAGCCTTCTAGAATAAGGTTGTTACAAGGAATATTCTAGAGTGAGTTTGTTATGCAGAACCTTCTGGAAGAAGCCACATGGTCTTTGAGAGTCTTTTAGAAGCAAGGGTTGTTACAGGGAATATTCCAGAGGATTTTGGAGGGCCAAAGAGCTAACCAGGCCGCGGATCCGCGGCGGATAGGCCAACTTGGCCGCGGATCCGCGGCCGATTGGCGGAGTTACTGCATGCAAATTTCTGTGCTGATTTTTGTTGGCTTCATGGTACTTTCTTGATATCTAGAATATTTTTATACTTTCTTGTTTACTGCCAGATCACAAGTCTTAGACTTGACGTATTTTATCAGCACTTTTAGCAATTCCGGCTCTTTTTCCTGGAGATTTTCCTGAACACAATCTCGAGACAAGTGTTGATTCACAAAAGATCATGCGTGTAATAATAAACACTCAATTTACCTCAAAATGCCGGTTATAACGTATAACACATGTTATTTGGTATTTTGCAGACAAATTGCTAATATGTGCTATATTTATACCAAACACCTTTAGATGATTGCAAAGAGTAAGGAAATTGATGTGTTAAAAATGCAATATTTTCGACTGATCAAATTCCCCCAAACTTAATTTTGGTCGTCTCGAGCAAACTTGTTTTATTAGAAAGAGAAGGAGAAAATAAAGAAAAAGAAAAAACTAACCAGTACACTTTCGTAGGCAACACGATTGCACTGAGCACGTGCAACAAGCCTTTAAACCTCTAGGTGTCCCTAGTAGGAGGAGTGTTGTCTCCTGAGGGTTTTCAACGGATTGCACCCACAAAATCCAATAAAAGGAAGACCGTGAAAGTTACATATAAAGATAAGAATTGTAAAAGAATGACTTTGAAAATTAAAGTTTCTAACTATACTAGCTTTTCGATTGTCATGAGCCCTATCTTAATAGTCATGAAAAAATGTTAGAAATCACATCATCCCTCAATAAAACATCGTCTTTATTCTTCATTCCTACCTTTCTTCCAAATATCGATCATATACCCCTAAGTGTGTGTAAAAGACATCCCTACACTCGGAGAATTCAATTCAAGCTATCATACTCTTGTCCATTTACCTCAGTACTTTTTAATCAATGAATACTTAGATGGATTTGCTCACACATTTTTCATGCGACCGTTAATACTTCTTGAGGTACTAACCGACCGATTACTCATGTGCTTGCTTATTAGGCGTATTAGTATTTTCCTCGTCTTGCACCACCTAAGGCTTAGCAGTGACTCCCATACCAGTTGGTCTAAGGAACTAGATGATGAAGCACCCTCGCTATACTTTTTTATTGCTGCCTTGGCGATAACAAAACCAATGTTCATTTTTCTTCACCATTTTATATTTTCTTCATTTATTATTTCCTTCATACTTTGGCTTTTAAACAAGAGCATTTCAAGGTATCCTCTACTATCCCGAGTTTCAAGACGTGTGTAAGTGCGTATAGTAGGGTATCAACGTTCAAATGTTTGGCTTCCAGAATAGAAACTATTTTTCAGACTTATTTTTATCATCAGATTAGTGATGTTCTTCATCTTACTAACCCTTGGGACAACGGCTCATAACTACTTATTACTAGTTCGTTTAAGAAAACTTCTAATTTTCTAGGTTTTCTTAAATTTTTCTAATCTTTTGGATGTAATTTTTCACTATCTAATCTTTTATTTACTTATTTATGTACACATTTTTTTAAATTTTTTTTATATGTTTTGTGCTTATGCAAAGTATGATGCAATGTGATGCATAAATAAGCACAAACCTCTCCCAAACTTGTTTAGAACAGTGTCCTCACTGTTGTCTTCTGCTAAATCACAAAAACCTGTAAGTTTGGGAGGACATTTATTAACGGGGGAAAAATATATTAAAGTGAAAATCCTCCCCCAAACTTATTTTTGGCTCACAATATTGAGTAGAAAATTTTATTTTCAAGAACCAGATTATACCCCCCCCCAAAACTTGAGTTAAACAATGTTAAGCTTTTAAAATCATAAGAGGGGGTCAAAGTTACTGGTCAATGCAAAACTTTACAAAGACCGAAGGTCAACACCAACCATTCGAAGATTTTATCAGTGTAGTGCACCTGTTGGTGGAAGAACAAGTTGAAAAGAGCCAAGAAGAAGTGGGGAAAAGGTAAGTGGTGTGAAGGAGAGGGTTTGCATCTCAATTTGGAGAGACGACACAGTGAAAGTGATAGATTACTTGCATTCTCGTGATTGTCAAGAAGAAGGGGTGGAGGTTCAATTTCTTTGTTTTGGAGATGATTCATCTTAACACCCATATTTGCTAAGAATGTAAGTCTATCAGCGAACATTTCCTTGAAGCTTTCATCAATATCGTGAAGAATATTCTCATTTGAAAGAACAGGATGATATTTAGACTCCAGAAAAGGTTCATAATCGACGTTAGATGTTGACCCGGACAACTCGAAAGAAGGTCCCGTATGTATATGATACATATCTGGGTCAAACAACAACGTATAAAGGAAGTCTGGATCTGTATCGTGAAGCTGATCAAATTCGCTGCTGTCGACATCCATTAATTCGACAGAACATACTCGAGCATAAGGATCAGAGGGTTGACTTCCCAACTTATAAATGTTGAGCTCAATTGACCTATTCCCGAAAGATAAGTTCATAGAGCCATTTCTACAGTTGATTACAGCGTTGGAAATAGCCAAAAAGGGACGACCTAGAATCACCGGAATTTGATTCCGTGGGTTTACTACAGGCTGTGTATCAAGAACAATAAAGTCCACAGGGAATACAAATTCCCTGATTTTTATCAACACATCCTCAAGTTCACCCCTAGGTTTGGTGATTGATCGGTCGGCCATCTGGAGAGTTATGTTCGAGGGCTTTAACACTCCGATACCTAGTTGCTCATAAACTGAATATGGAAGCAAGTTAACACTAGCGCCAAGGTCAAGTAAAGCATGGTTAATGTGTTTATCCCCAATAGAAATAGAAATAGTAGGACAGCCAGGGTCCTTACGTTTCCTTGGTAATTGTTGGGGAAAAGCTGTGTCTACAGTACTCGACATGAACACTTTTTTCGGCACTTGAGTCTTCCTCTTCCTAGTGTACAAATTCTTAAGAATTTTCGCATAGGATGGAACTTGTTGTATAGCATCTAGGAGAGGGATATTGATGTTAACTTCCTTAAACATCCACAAGCTTCTCCATTTGGGCATTGGATTTGTTGGGCCTCAACCTTTCTGGAAATGGAGCTTTATCAATAAGTGATAGGTCCAACATTTGTGGAGAAGTTTGTAGGGGTGGAAAGGATGAAGTGGGTAGAGGGTTCGAGCCTTTGGGAAAACGGAGAATAGGCTCGGAAGAAGAAGGTAAATTAGACGAAATAGGGTAAGAAGTAGAAGTGGGAGTGGAAGTGGAAGTGGAAGCCGGGGTGTTAATGATCAATTCATCATTATCAATTTGTTCCCCCACATGATTGTCTAGCACTCTTTCAGATCTCAACATGGTAAATGCATCCACATTAGTGTAATGTGAAGGTCCAGGATCAGGTAGGGGTTGAGATGGAAGATTCCCTTTCTCTCTAGCACTCATTGCTGCAGTTAACTGTGCGATTTGTGTTTCCATCGATTTAATAATCTCACCTTGAGAGGCAAAGTTCCTATTTAAGTCATCGACGGAAGACTGAAAATTTGCAGTAACTTGCATGAAATTTGTCAGAAACAAATTCATGGTTTGTTCGAGTGAAGAGGTGTTATTGGTTCCGGCAGAAAAAGGATCAAAGTTGTTGGCCGGGTTTTGAAAATTTTGTGGTTGGAAGGGGTGCTGACTCATTTGTGGTGGTTGTTGCTGCTGTGGAGGGACCCATTGAAAGTTATTCTGGATTGGATCTGTGTATTGAGTTTGGTGTTGAATCCAAGAAAGATCAGGGTGATTCCTCCAATCTTGATTGTATGAGGAAGAAGAAGGATCGTTTCCAGGTCTTTGCTGAAATGCAACATTAGTGTGACCTTGAAACGGTATATTCAAAGGACATTCTTCCGTCAAATGTGATGGGTTTGAACAGCAGCAACACACAGTTTTGGGAAGTGTGTATTGGTTTAGGGAGGCTGAAGAGAACTTGTTTTCTATAGCGTCGAGCTTCCTTTGCATTGCGGCCATTTCGGCTCTCATTGTGACGGAAACATCGAGCTGATTGATATCTTCCCTAGACAATGGTGGTCTAACACTTTCCCATTGTAATGTTTTTTGAGCTAAATCTTCTTGATATTTTCAAGCTTCACCATCATCTTTAGATAGGAATTGGCAATGACACATGGTTTCAAGCATCTGTTTAGTTGTGAAATCAATACCCTCATAAAGAATTCGACACAGATCCCATCTAGGGATTCCCTGATGAGGGCATTGTAAAAGAAGATCCTTGAAACGTTCAAAGTATTTCCAGAATGGTTCATTGGGAAGTTGGGTAAATTTGAAAATTTCGCTCCGAACACGGGTGATCTTATGATTGGGATAAAATTTCTTAAGGAATGCTACAACAAATTCATCCCATTTTGAAATAGAATATGCGGGTGTGTTGTAAAGCCACTTCTCAGCTAAATCGCACAAAGTGAATGGGAGAAGACGTAAACGTATAGCATCCATAGACAGTTGTGACGTTCCAATCATTGTGCATACGTTTTCTAATTTAGTGATAAAAACGTATGCGTCTTCAGACTCGAGCCTGTGAAATTTGGGTAAAAGTTTGATGAATTGGGGTTTAATTTCGAAATTGTCCCCATTGGCTGGTGGTATAGAAAGACAGGTGGGAAGGGGAACACGTGTAGGATAGCATCTCTCTTGGAGAGAAATGCGTGGAGGATTCTGCGCACCTGCGGGCGGTGGCAGAGTGGTGTTAAAGTTTGATAGATATCCGTCCATCGCGGTCGTGATGGATGGTGGGAAAAAGAAAATATAGAAATACCGACTTTGGGGTCGATGGGGAAAGGCGGACAAGACAGGCACCAGAATCCCGTATCCAGCCTAGCTTGCACTAATGGTTTAGCACAAGTGGCAGCGTTGTGATAATTAGGGGAAAGATGGTTTGGTGTTTGTTTTGAAAAATACGGTTTTTGAAACATCAAATTACAAAAAAAAAATGCACACACAACCCTAAATCTAATGATCACCTAGGTCAAGTCTCTAGACCGCTCCTAGACTTTCAGAAGACAAATCGCAGGATAAATTCTCTACTGCCTCTTTATCCCTTCTGTGGCCAGGTAAGTGCCAGGTAAGTGGGAGGTTCTTCACTACGTAAGTAGTGGACCTAATTAAGTAACCACTTGCCTTAGACACACTTGTCTTAGACACCACAAAAGAAACACGGATAAGCAATAGATTACCCACGACCTCCTTCTGTCCTAATTGAGCGTGAAGATCCTTAGAGTCTTGTCTAGATATTTTTTAGTTAATGAAGGGTAATGCGGATGCTCTTTTTGTGATTTACGGGGCTTAGGAAGGGTAATGAAATCCCCACCTAATCTGAATTTGGTCTTTTTGACACCTAATCCGCCGCAAAAACACCACAATGGCCGCGGATCCGCGGTGACAAGGAGGAATTAAGGTTTCAAAATTTTTCTGTAGCTTTTTTGACTGCTCTGGAATTTGCAGAACTTCTCTGAATCTTGATCGCACTGCTATAACGATTCCAGATTCCCTCGCAAAAATTCACAACTAATCGTTAAGCACTTGATGCTATTTTGATCTAAAAATTCTGATGGAAAAATAATTTTTCAACTCAAATAACAAAAACGAACAAAATAGCACACATCCCCGGCAACGGCGCAATTTGGTTGATTCGTTTCCGTGTTGTGTTTAGAAATGTTTCACAACCAAAGAAATTTATATCGCAATCAATTAACGGTGTCGATGTAGCGCGTTAATGAATACGGATCGTCCACTGAGATGTATGTTTTGATCGATTTTGTTTTAGATGAGTCGAAATGAAAAGATAAAAGAAAATTGCAAGAAAATTGATTGAAGATTTGAAAGATTTGATTTCAAGAAACATAAAGAAAAATAAAGATCTAGAATCAAGAATCAAGAAAGTTCAAGAAGATGTCCAAATCGAATGAATTATCAAGATTTGTAAAGAGATTTGTAGGAATCGATCCAATTGATAGTGATGATAAATACTTATGATTATAAATTCTTATCTATTGATGATTTGTTGCTATATCGATGACGATCAACGAGAATTAGGGATCTATTGAAAAAACTAGGGTTTCTCCTTCTATCCCTTGTCCTTTCGTTGATTGGCATTCAAATTCTAGCCTCTAGGAAATTCAATCATCGATCGTTGATCTCTAATTAAGAGCGAAAACATTCAAGAAAGCATCTCGCTCAAAACTAGGTTGTCGATGATTAAATTTCATAAAATTTACAAAACTCATAAGACTAAGAATCGTTCAAGAATTTAATCATCATCATCTCTCTATTTTCTCGATTCCTCCATAAGCGGAGTTTTCACTCAAACATCATGAAAAAGAAAACAATCAAGAATTGATAACTCTTCATAATACTCAAATGTAAAGAGAAGCAAGATCAAGAATTTTCACCTTTTATAAATCAACGTTTCGTTACAATTCGCTCAAAGATTACAAGATTTTGAGGAGAGAACTCAATCGTCGAAACTAGCTTCGCATCGTCTTCTTGAGTCGCGGATCGTCGTGGATCTCTTGCTCGGATGAAAATCGGCGTAGCTTCAAAAGGTTCGTTGAAGGCTTGCTTTGGCTCGGTACTCGGTGGATCTTGATTTGGATCAAATTGTGTCACTCAATTTGATTTTGAAATGATTTGGATCTATAATTTTCACCACTCAAAATGATTTCCCTCCAAATTCAACAACCTCTAAACCCTAGATCTAGATCTCTTTTTATAACCACTTCATTTAAATCTTCCCTCCAAAGTTAGATTGTTAGAGAGAGCCTTCTAGAATGAGTTTGTTAGAGAGAATATTCTAGAATGAGGTTGTTACAAGGAATATTCTAGAGGAAGGTTGTTACAAGGAGGCTTCTAGAAGAAGGTTGTTATAAGGAGCCTTCTAGAATAAGGTGGTAACAAGGAATATTCTAGAGTGAGTTTGTTATGTAGAGCCTTCTGGAAGAAGCCACGTGGTCTTTGAGAGTCTTTTAGAAGTAAGGGTTGTTACAGGGAATATTCCAGAGGATTTTGGAGGGCCAAAGAGCTAACCAGGCCGTGGATCCGCGGCGGATAGGCCAACTTGGCCGCGGATTCGGGCCGATTGTCGGAGTTACTGCATGCAAATTTCTGTGCTGATTTTTGTTGGCTTCATGGTACTTTCTTGATATCTGGAATATTTTTATACTTTTTTGTTTACTGTCAGATCACAAGTCTTGGACTTGACATATTTTATCAGCACTTTTAGTAGTTCCGGCTCTTTTTCCTGGAGATTTTCCCACACACAATCTCGAGACAAGTGTTGATTCACAAAAGATCATACGTGTAATAATAAACACTCAATTTCCCTCAAAATGTTGGTTATAATGTATAACACATGTTATTTGGTATTTTGCAGACAAATTGCTAATATGTGCTATATTTATACCAAACACCTTTAGATGATTGCAAAGAATAGGGAAATTGATGTGTTAAAAATGCAATATTTTCGACTGATCAAACGTCTTGACGGAGTCGTTTGGAAGTTAAGAATACCACTCGAACGCTGTCTCCGACAAGTTGCCAACAAACTGGCGGAGTAGGAGTTTATCATCACCTCCGGTATTACCGCACAGGGCTCTGAATATAGCGATGTGCTGATGCGGGTTTCCCGTCCCTTTAAATACATGAAATTTAGGGATCGTATATCCCGGCGGGTACTTTATTTGGTATACCAGCCTGGATACGGTCGTCCAGTTTTAACAATTTGGCCGGCCGTTTCATTCGCCTGGTGAGCTCGTATTTGCTGTGCAATGTAATCATCCAGAGCGGCCTTGGAGATGGTTTCCTCTTTGGCTGCTGAAGAGCCGGAGGAGGGTTCGATGTCTCCCCTCTGTCGTCTTCAATGATGATCGGGGGGTCTTCAGCTGGAGCTTCTGGCTGTAACATCATCCCAACCATGTCTTAGAACAAGAGAGCCATTCGTTTTATATTGGCTGCCTGTTCCGCAGCCTCTTTTTCTTTCCTCTCGAGCATTCTTCGAAGGAATTCAGTGTCAGTTTGTTGTTCCCGACGCTGCTCCGAGATCTCTGGATTTTCTTTTGGCCCAGTAAGTGCTGCCATTGCAGTCAACATCTCTTGAAGCTTCTGCTGCTGTTGTTCCTGAGCCTTCGTTATTGACCGGGTAAGCGGTCGATGTCCCGTAGAAGCACGGTTTTCTTCCTTTCCGGAAGCCATATAAACAGTATGTACCATCATACCCCCAGACTTGGGGCGTTTGGGCTCAGCATTTTTGCGGTTCGCTGTGGTCACAGGAGCTTTCTCTGGCCTTCTTCTCTTATGAGCAGTTGAAATTGAGGGGGGCATTGCAGCGGGCACCCAGGTAGCTGTCGCCTTTTGTGGCTTGACAGGATGGTTCTCTTCTCGCTGAACCTTTATCTTTTTCTGTCGGTGAGAGTAATCTTGATCAATCACCGACTCCTGGACCTGTCGCCAGACTTTGTAAATTTTGGAGGACAGCCGCTGAGGGGGCTGCTCCGGCTTCTTCTCTAGAGCATTCTCCACAGGTAGAGGAAATCTCTTCAACACTGCAGTAGGAGAGTTTCTACGCACCTTGTTGAGCAGTTAAAAGCTGTTCCCGGTTGGAACAGCAGCATTGATCTCCGCCGTTGGAGCTGGTGGAGTAAATCCAGACGGAGAGCTGCCCCCAGCCTTCCATACTCGGCGCCAGTGACGACGGCGAGCATGTCGCGCAGATGGTGTTGGTTCAGCTATGGGGATGGCTTTGTCATGCCCCCTGTTCTGGTGAAGCGCTGCTGGTACCAGCGTCTTAAAGACCGACGTCCGTTGAGCAGCAATATTAAATCTGTCAAAGACAGAGCTTTGAGCAGGAACGGGAGCCGGAGTGTTCAGCCTCGTAAAGACTGATCCTTTGACGGGAGAAGCTTCTTTAGTGACCTCGAGAGCAGGAATGGCTATCCGTTTTGGGATGGCCGCTACAGGTATCGTGGGCTTCTTGACGGGCCCATTGGAATTCAGGCTCAGCCTATCGAAGACTGATGCTGTCGGCTTGGCATTGGATGACCCGTTGAGAGGGGCCATGGTGGTAGTGAGCCGATCAAAGACCGACTTCTTCTGCGCTTCTTGCGGCAGCGGGATGTTAACGCTCACTGGTGGGAGCATGGTCCTGAAGACCAACCCGGTGGTAGCCTGCGTTACCTGCTCTACCGGCATTGTGAACAGCGAGGCCGCCTGGGGCCCGTAAGTTACACCTCCAGATGAGGCGGAACGGGAGTTGCAGTTGCAGCTGGAGCATTTTGTGCAGGTAGACGCTATTGATTTTTCGTTTTCTGCACGGAGTAAGACGCCAAATCTTGGTATCTCGAATCCAAAGGCAACCATATCAAACCGCGATTCGTTCGCGAACACGACACATGAAGTGTGGAGTGGAAAGAGGAAAAGGTCCCACCAGGTGTGCCAGAATCTGTTCCCCGCTGAAACACGGAGACGCGATGAGCGTCTTGCCTGAATTTCGGGGCAGATGCTAATTGGTGTTATCTGTCCACCTCTCCGAAGATGCCAAGTTGATTTATGGCACCACGTATCGAAGGTTTAAACGGATGCGGCCGATGTAGCGGACTTCGTCAGATTCCCCCTTATTTGAGGGGTTTTTGATTGTGGGGACGCTCTTCTCTGCAGGCGCAAGCCCCTGCAGTTAATTACGCTACCGCATCGCGGTAACAACTTTCTCCTTCTCCAGATGGTCACTTCGTGTCGTGTGTCTTTGTTTTATTTTTGGTTGCCCGTGGATTGTATACGAAGACTAATTTATGTTGTCGCCCGTAGGGCGTGAATTAGTCCAAATCCTTATCTTCTTAGATTTGGATTTGGGGGTTGGGTTTAAGGATACATTAGCCTCATTTGAGACTAAGATCAACTCAAATATTTGTTAAGGATACGTTAGTCTAATTTTAGACTAAGATCAACTTAACGGGATCGTTTAGATCCAATCAAGAGAGCATTTGGGCTCTATTGTTTAGTTTAGGGACATTGGGGTCGATTAGTTTAAGGACATTACGGTCCAACGTTAGTTTAAGGACATCTCGGTCCAAGGTTAAGGACATCATAGTCCGTGAGTTTAAAGACATCACAGTCAAGGTTAAGGACATCATAGTCTGTGAGTTTAAAGACCTCACAGTCAAGGTTAAGGACATCGTAGTCCGTGAGTTTAAAGACCTCACAGTCAAGGTTAAGGACATTGTAGTCCGTGAGTTTAAAGACCCCACAGTCAAGGTTAAGGACATCATAGTCCGTGAGTTTAAAAACCCCACAGTCAAGGTTAAGGACATCATAGTCCGTGAGTTTAAAGACCTCACAGTCAAGGTTAAAAACATCATAGTCCGTGAAATGTGTGGTTGTTGGGACCCGTCACCTCTCTGAAGACGTTGAAGGATTACAACGACAAATACCAGAGGAGTGAAGATATATACCCTTAAACCGAAGTTGGTTTGGAGATCTGTAGTCTAATTTGGAACTAAGATCAATTAATTAGATTATGAGCATATTGGCTCAGTTAAATCTGAATTGAGGACTTATGGCCAATTTGGGCTAAGTCCAATTAAATTTGAAATGTTAGCCCCTTGTTAGACCATTAAACATTTGTCTGGGTTCAACCCCCTATTATTTGGCACTGCTAAACAGGGGTTCTGACAACATTTTATCTTTGTTGAGTGCTGGGCACTCATATGCCATATAGAATGATCAATTTTGGAAGGCAAGGATGTACTTGAGACTCAATAAAAAGAGAAGTCTTGCCTCAGAAGGACTTAGCCAATTTAGGTTAGGGTTGATTTGAATATAGTATTAAACACAAACATATATTTTATGGTCACGTGTTCCCACGTGATGCGCTGAAAATAGTGTTAAACACTAAGAACGAAACGCTTCAAAAATAGTGTTAAACACTAAAATGGGATTGGTCATGTGGGGCCATGTGAGACCTCTGAAGGTGGGGACCAGTCTTCTTTTGTTTTATTCTCTGAGTATTCAAAGGTGTCAAACACTTAAGTCTTCATAGCCATCACGTGTGGGCACGTGATAGGCACCCATGCACTGATTTATTTAAAGTGTTTTACTAGGGGTCACGTGGGGACACTTGAGGGCGTCCAAAATCGATTTTGGTTTTAGCTTTATTCCCTTTATTATAAGAGTCACGTGGGAACATGTGAGGCATTGCCTCCAAGTTTTTCTTTCTCATTTTAAGGGATCTGTTTCAGGGGGCCACGTGGAGCACGTGACCTAGTTCTGTTCCTTCTTTTCTGATCATTGAGGATAGGGGTCGCGTGTCATCACGTGACCAAGTTCTATACGTGCATGTGGAGCTTTCAAGTCCCTTTATTTTAAGAATTAAATTCTCTGTAGGGTTAAACCCTAATTATGTTTTTAGGGGAATTAAATTCCTATTTATGTGGAAGAATTAAATTCTTATATAGGGTTAAACCCTAGTTCTGTCTTGGAGGAATTAAATTCCTATGAAATTGGGAGAATTAAATTCTCATATAGGGTTAAACCCTAGTTTTATCTTGGAAGAATTAAATTCCTGTGAATTTAGGGAGAATTAAATTCTCATATAGGGTTAGACCCTAGTTTTATTTTGGAGGAATTAAATTCCTATGAATTTGGGAGAATTAAATTCTCTAAACTCAATTCTCCCTCTAAGTTTTGGATCTGCATGGCAGAATCTCCCCGATGAGACTTAAATTCTCAACTTGTGGGGAGATTTGCTTCTGCAGATCTTCAACCAGAGGAAGAACTAAGTTCTTTTGCAGAAGAGTTAAACTCTTAGATTGAGAATTAAATTCTCTTTTTTGTTTTATGGAGCTTTGATCCCTTTCCTCTTTCTCACCTAGGGTTTCTTTTCTTGAGAATTAAATTCTCTTTTCTTTTCCCTCTGCTATTTTGCTTCAGAAAATTCCAAGATTCAAAAATTTCTTCTCTTTCTCCTCTTCTTGGCTCCTATTTATAGGAGAAAGAAAAGAATCAATTTGTTTAGTGAATCTTTCATTGAAAGATTTTGTTTGTTTTTCTAACTATCATGATCTTTTAGATCACTGAGTGAATTTTATTCACCATTGGATTTTTAATCCAGAAGATATTCTGTCTGTTATTCTTGGTGAATTTTAGGGAAATCTTTCCTTGTATAAAATCTTTCCATAAATTGGTGATTTTTAATCACCATTGGATTTTTAATCCAACGGTGCTCCACTTTACAGAGCATAATCCTCTTTTTTTTGGAAAGATTTAAAGAAATACTTTCCCAGTTAGGGTCTTTGATTTCTCTTAATTAGAATTTAATTTTATTAATTCAGAAGGCTTTTAAAACCCATCACGTGTTGGCACGTGATCCCAATGATTGATCATTGAAATAGAATTTAATTCTATCAGTTAAAGAGCTAAGAGACCTGTCGCGTGTTGACACGTGACCTTCTTTTATTCAGAATTTAATTCTGCCTTTTAACAGAGCTAAGTGACCCTCACGTGTTGGCACGTGACCCTCTTTTATTCAGAATTTAATTCTGCCTTTTAACAGAGCGAAGGGACCATCACGTGTCAGCACGTGACCCTCTTTTATTCAGAATTTAAGTCTGCCTTTTAACAGAGTCAGCACGTGACCCTTGGTCACGTGTGAGCACGTGATGCCCCATTGGGGTCTTTCCTTAGCTATTTTATTACATTTTTGTTTGATTAGAATTTAATTCTATAAAGTAGAGATCACAGGAATCTATTACGTGTCAACACGTGACCCTTGGTCATGTATGAGCACGTGATACCTCATTGAGGTATTTCCTGATTTTTATCAAGGAACATCTTTCTTTCTTTTCTTTCTTCTCTTTCTTGATTCTTGCTCTTCGGCCATCACCGACGATCCGGGCGACCCAGTCGTCGTCCTTATCCAGCGTGGTCACATCTTTGAGTAGCCAAGTCCAGTTTTGTACGCGCGTGGTTGTATCGCAACGTTTACCCGACGTCGAACGTGACGTACGTACCCCGACGTGAGATCCGATCAGGCAAGTCTATCTTGCAACATGTTATGTTATAGTATTATATATGAATAAAAATAATACATGTGTGGTATTGTGCATCCAATGTTATAGTTTTACCGTTTTTCGATATTCGTTCGTATCCGTACTGTCAATTGCATATCTAGTTGTATGCCGGAACTTCATTATATCATGTTCCTTCTATATTAGTGCGACATGTTATCTAGTTTGCATCATACATAGTCATGGATATATATATAGGTTATTACAGATAGACACATATGCATCTTGACATCAGCACTATTTACCGTGATTCCGATATCGATTACAGCTTCACATTTGGTATCCACATGATACATATGCATCACATGACATGTCCTGACACACTACTTGACTTGTTACTATTACCGACAATCCTGACTTGTTGTCCTGATGGACGTAAGCTGTTTTCTATATAGACAAACCCGTACCTGCTTGATCATGTGTTGGTATTAGACTCACATCATCAATACCTGACTTGAACATATAACCTGGGGAGTAAGGGGAAATCAATAATGAAACCTGACTTATAACTCAACAGTTCGATGCTTATACTGATCGGTCTTTACGGGTTAGGCCAGCCCCGGGATGCTGCTGCTGACATCATTCGTCTGTACATGTTACCTGTTTACTGCCTAGCGGCACGTCTCGGATTCAGCCCGAGAGTCTTGACCGTAGTCCCGGGAACGCACGGGATACTATTGAGTTACATCGACAATTCCATTAAATTGATTTCAAATACTTTAGAGTAGATAACCTAGTAGCACAGTTTAGGTTACTCATCGCACTTCACATACACATACATACCTCACCGTTTATATCCGTGTTATTCTTTATATTCATGTTTACCTATATCGTTACATCCTGGTTATTACTATTGTTTTGCTGTTATGATGCACTGACATCTGGGTTTTGCATGGCCCAGGTCCTCTATCTCTATCGTAGGCTGAATAGGAGTACTTTAGCCGTCAAGCCGAGCAGTGAGGAATTGATTATGTGTGGTTTAGAGATGTTTAGCTTTTAGACTCTTAGCTTATTTTTCCGCACTTTTATTTCTTGATGGGAGCCCATATTGGGACGTATTTCTATATGTTTTTTATTGGATATTACTATCGTTTCCGCTTATGCATTTTCTTGACTCTTTTATTTTGGCAAATGGACATGTACTAGATAGATTTTATATTTTACTATTCTTGATATCTTATAGACAGCCGTAATATGACTGTTGTTAGTGATATATGCCCTGAAGGCCATTATTGTATCATACTGGTATGTATATTATATTTTGGAAGCTTGGGATATACACAGATATATTAACAGTCTTGCTCAATATGGTAGTATGATACTTGGTTTAATTCTACCTCAATATGTGTATATCTTTCTTTTAGCGTATCGCTTATACATATTGGTAGAGCCCTTAGGATCTTTACTTGACTACCAGCGTTGTGATGGCAGTCATGCTAGTGGGGGCAAGGAAGTCTATAAGCACATTCTTATACAGGTCTCTAGTCGTAGGATTATCGAGACGGGGCATCGATACTCCAGAGTAGACTAGTGTATATGCTTCTTATCCCAGCAAGGGAGATGGTCTGTCCCATAGCTATTAGTACGTCGTACTGGAGATAGTATGCAGGTGCTCATTAGGTTATGAGTACACTGAACAAGACTCATGGGGAACTGCTGGTCGGTATTATACCTATCGTCAGGTAGCAGTTCCCAGATGACATGAGTACAGGTTAGTCCGTTGACTTGACATCGCTACTTCTCCTCGAGTGTGTTCCCACTGTTCTTAGATTACTACCCTACCACGGCATAAAAGATTCGTGCAAATAGGTAGTAGTTGGGTGCAGTCCCGAAGCACTTGGAGGCAGTAGCGGTTAGTTAGAATTCGTCTCCCTCGGTATTGAGGGTTGATATTGCGCTGTGTTCGGAAATCCATTACACAAAGTCCCTGGCCAGGGCAAGCGAGATTTACTGGTAGGTACTCCAGTAGTTTCTCAGGATGTTTTGGGCTCTGCTTCGGCATGACTTATTACGCTATTAGGGGTCTGACGGTTACCGCCCCTAGGCCTACTCTTAGACGAACATACCGGACTGTACGGAGATTGTCACAGATAGGCTCAATAAGAGTTCGGATGAGTTTGCTCATCGGCCTTCTTATCGACAGATACCTGGGTAGCCGTTATGTGCAGCCAGTATCGCTGACGTACTTCTGGTTAAACCCATTGCCAGCGTACTGTCGAGTCTTTAGAGTCCCATATAGAGGGTTTCCCTGCTTCGGACGAAACGATGTAGAGGCCGTATGGTTTTACGGCAGGGTTCGATCACATACGTGTACTTGTGCACGGATGATATTCGGGCGGATAATACTAGTGGGCTTTGGTTTAATCCGGATCCTAGTTTTATATTGTTCGATTATTTTCATCTCTTTGTATTTGTATTTTTCGGAATACGGATACGGGTATGTATATACGGTGAGGGGTATTCTTTTAATTTACTCAAGAGTACTTCTAGAAGAAGATACCTCATTTCTTGTATAACCATTTAGATTAAATGGTTAATGAGGTGGAGGTATGAGGTATGGTTTTTTATTAAATGAAGCATGGCTACTTGGTGACTCATGGGGTGACTCATCTTGTGACTATTGAAGCATGCTTGATATTTTCATTGTGAATTATTGTATGCTTCATTTATCACAAGACTTAGCCATCTTCATTCCATTATTATCTTCATCACTCTCTCTCTTCCAAGCTCTCTTCTTCTTCCTCAACTCTAAAAGTCTCATGTGTTGAGAAATTTAGGGTATTTTGAAACAAATCAATCCATCATCACTTTCTACATTCTCTAGGATATCTAGTTTAGCGAACTAGGTACCCTAATTATCTCGGTATTGAGGTTGGAGCTCGAACTATAGACTTTCGGGTGAATCGTCTTTGACTTGAGGAGGCCAACGATCCAGCTCGATTCGTACACTTTGAGGAGCCAAGGAGGAGAACAAGAAGATCCGAAGGACTTGATACTAGGAGGTATAACTTTCTTCATAGTAGTTGAACCTCATAGTAGTTAGCTAGTTAAGGTTCAAGTTAAGATCCTCGAGTTTAGTCAGTGTTGCGAAGCTTGAAAAAATCATTTTTTGTACATTCCACCTCCCCGCGAACCCGCGGAGTGCGTGACATCGTCATACAGTAGTATCAGAGCCTACTAAATCTTAACTAGCTAGTTAACAAGTAGTTATAACTTCGATCGTCGGAAAAACCCGAAATCATAACTTCAAACCTATGCTTGCTGTCGTTTTTAAAATCTGATCAAAAAATTATTTCAGAGGCCTTAAAATTACAAGCAAGGAATTCTAAGAACACACAAGAAACGAGCCAGTAACTCACCAAAACGACTGCGGAAGCGCGGCGAAACGGTGTGTTTCGCAGCGGTTCTGCGGCCGAGTCGAGGCCGAGTTGACTCGGTTTTCTTCTGTATGTCTTATTTGTGGTGTTGTGATTTCTGGTATATTTAGTTTCTACCCAGTATTGTTTGTGTGTTGGTTTGTACATGGGGTATACACGGAAAATATGTTCGATCGAAATTCTTAAGTTACTTGGCTAATCGGGTTTTCTGTGTTTGGATATATGTGTTCGCAAATCTCTGCTAATTGCTATACGTCGATTAATTGGGGGTTGCACATATCTGTATTGTCGTGGTTTGTGGATATAGAATATTGGATCGTCGTGGATGAATAGCCGTGGAATATGAGAAGAGTGTTTTCTTTTCTTTCATTCATGTAAATTTGTAAAGTGATGTAATATTATTTTGCGGGGCACATCCGGGTTGAGCTTGTAGCCACCGTTGTGTTATTTCATTTACTGTTTTTGCTCCTAAGATAGACCCAACGTGGGGTGCACAAACTACCGGACTCTTGAAGTGCCGAGTGGCCTATTCATTTTACTGAGTGAGGTTGCTTTACTTCGGGAATTTGGAGGGTAGTTTGTCGCACCCGTAGGGGTCAAGGATAGGGTTTGGCTATCATCGCGACAGTGAAATCCATCTTTCGTTATAGGCTTAAACGAAATGCGGAATTCTTAGTATATCCAATATGTTCATCTGTGATCTAGAATACCTATTATTGCGTGAGACGAATGGATATATATATATATGTATGTATGTATGTATGTATGTATGTATATATATATATATATATATGTATATGTATATGTATATGTATATATATGTATGTGTATGTATGTATATATGTATATATATGTATGTATGTATATATGTATATATATGTATGTATGTATATATATGATATATAGTAGACATTGCTTATGTTTTGCACCCGCGCTGGTCCAGCCCCCGCTCTGCCGTTAGTTAAGTAACCTAACGATGCATGACGGGGCCCCGTGGCGAATGCGGATGGTATAAACGTATGTTGTATTTTCGTTTCTTTCTGCAATGATAGGATTAAATGATGGGACAACATTAATTGATTAATGCAAAGAAAATAAACCAAAGATGAATCGTTGGAACAATTTCAAAACCACTCGGTTTTCTTCAAAAAGCAACTTTTAAAAGCGGAGCTTAAACCACTCCTTTAAAAGCTATCATGGTCCCTTCGACTAAATCAAGTTCATTACATTCACAGTTTCGCCAAAACCATTCGTAGCTGTAATACCCGGTTCTTTTTATATACGCCTAAATCCGTATTTCTCTTTAAACTATAAATTCTGTTATTCTTAATTATTTAATTATTTTAAAGAAACTCCATTAAACCCCAAACCCTAAATCTTTACTTTTCCATTTCCATATCCCACAGCCAATCAAATCCCTCAGCCCAACACTATCTTCCTTTTAATTTTTAATAAAACCCCGGCCCATTCCTTTTTCTCCTCAAATTTCCTTTATTTTTCTCCATGGCCCAATCCCGGCCCAACACCATTCTTCAGCCCCAGAAAATTAAAGAAATGGAAATTGATTTTTATTTAAACCAAAGCCCGACCCTTTCCTTTCTTATTTATTTTTGGTTTTATTCCTTTAGCCCGGCCCCAAGCCCATTCCCTTTTAATAACCAAATTCCCTTTTTCCTTTAAACCCAGCCCAAGCCCGCTTCACCCTCACCCGCGCCTCCTACCCGACCCGGCCCACTACCCTCTCCTTCTTCCCAACGGCTCTTTCCCACTTCTCCCGCCCCCTGTCGCTCGCGACCCACTCCTTCGCCGTAACCCACGCCGCCTCCTCCGCCCACGCTCGCGAGCCGTTACCCCACGTCGCGCACTCCCCTCTCTAACCCTCGTCGCCTCCTTTCTCTCTCACTCTCAAGATCCAAAACTCTAAAAATTTCCTCCTCGTCCACCAAGAGTTCACCTGCACGCCTCCGTCACCGAGCGCCCAACGCCGCTCGCCCTGACGGCGACGACTACGACTTCTTACCCTTCTCCCTCGTTCACTACCCCACACCAACAGAACTCCCTCGCTACCTCACCCCTCAATCGAGCTCGAGCCCCTGCACGCCTCCGCCACCGAGCCTCACCCGCTTCCCCCGACGACGACGTCGATGACTGCAACCACCTCGTGCCCACGTCGCTTCGCCTCCGTCTTCACCACCTCGCAGCATCATCATCATCACCATCGCCATCATCTCTCTGATATCTCCCTCTCTCCCTTCCTCTGTTCTCTATCTCTCTCTCACTCTGTTTCTCTCTCCTCCTCACTCTCTCTCTCTCTCTCTCTATATCTCTAACTCTCCCTCTCTTTCTCAATCTCTCTGTCTGTTCCCTCTCATCTCACTCCCTCACTCTCTGTCTCCATCTCCCTCTACTCTCTCTTTCCCTCTGTCCTCTCTCTCTCACTCTCTGAAATCTCTCTCTATATATATCTCTAACTCTCTCTCTCTCCCCCTCTGCAATCCCTCTCCATCGGTCTCGACAGCACCAGCGATCCCCAGCCCCGACACCCCCTCACTGCATCCAAGACGGAGCCCCCAAGCTCCACGTCTAGCCGAGGCCAAACCGCAGTTGAAGCCAAACCCTTGCCGTTGTTGCCGCGTGTGTCGTGCCCGCACGTACCGTGCCAGCAATTCATCGTCTCCAGGCAAGTACTCTACTTGCTACATGCTACTTTATGATAATTACAAATTACAATCGTGTATATCCCATGTTTTACTTTTCTGTTAAATATTATGTCGCAACTGTTCGATGCATGTTCTCAATGGAAATCATCATTTAATTTGGCGGAATTCAATTGTATAATCTGGCCCGTATGGCTGTGAATCTAGTGTGTGAATTTCGTTGGGAAAATATGACCCTTAACGACTAAAACGACTACCCCCAAGTTTACTTGTAAAACTGGAAATTTCTTGTACCTGAAAACCGTTATAATCACCATAAATTATATATATACTGGAATGATGCGTTCGAGGGCTCAAATAGAAACTGACTCGATGAATTATAACCCTATGCAAGTTTCTAATTGTTTCTGTACTTAAACTGTGACAATATTTGGATCGGAGTGCGACTCTGGACTGCAGTCCAGAGCGACTCTGTTTACTGTGTGCTGTCCCGTAATGGGTACCACACTGTTTCCTTAACTCGTAGGTTGTGGAACTCCTCTGTTTATTAAAGATGAATCCGTTAGCTAGACACCACAAGTAGTTTCATCTTGTTTCGTCATCATTTGTTATTTAATCTGTAATTTAAAATATGGGAACGTATAACAGTCCCAGCAAAATCAGAACTGTCATATTAGTATTGAACAGTGTATAACTCCTAACGTACAGATGCGATTGAGAAACCGTCTATTGCGTTGAAAACCTTACTGAAAACACTAGATTTCATTCAACTATAGCGTCGCTAAAATATGATCCCAACCGGGATTAAAATGCGTTGCGAAACGGACTTCCGATTCTGAAACCGGATTCCAGCCGTGAACGCTTAAAAGGAAATGGCCATAACTAACGATCCTGGAACCCGATTGCCGTGAAACCAAAATCGCTGGTTAGATAACCAATCATACTATTTATTCCCCGTTTATTGTTTCACTAAACTGTACATGTTTGATTTATGATAAATATTGCAAGTGGTAGATTACTAATTCATGACATCCTAATCATGCTTTACATACTGTTTACGCATCATATCATACACATGTCACTGCATTGATAACCTAGTGATAAAATGCAATACCCAGTGTTAGGTATTAGTGATGATTGTGGTATGTACGTTAGTGTTCGTGTATAAGTGAATAAGTGAAAGTGACACGTACTTGTACACAATCAGCGAACCTTATTATTCTATTGCATTGTCAACGTCTGTGGGACGCGTGTACGTGTGACTATAAGTGGTATGTGACACTTATGGAAGCTCTTGCATGGGTGTCACAGATAAGGCACCAGACACTGCCATTTATCTTAGATATTAGTCGGGACGTGCTTGATGGAGGTCCTGCCTCCAGTTCTCGCGCAGACTTGTCACAGACCGACTGGTATTTAGGGTTATGGTTAGCGTTTGATGTAGACCACGGGGTGTGGGGTAGTTTGAGTGTGAGTTCAACAGAATCTCGGGAGTCCCTTGCCGGCTTATATATATGGAGATATATGGAGATTTACAGGGTACATGATTATTACCGTGAGTTACATGTTGGGCCCGTGGTCCCTTGCCCTTAGGTTCTACCCTTGGATGGAGGACACTCGCGAGTGGTTGACTCTCACACTTGGACTGACGATAGGCTTAGTGACCTGTACAGTGAGACTTAGAGACTGATAGGGATAATGGCATTGATATACATTACTTACCGTTGTTGACATACCTGGCATATTATATTATTGTTTTACTGTTCACCTAATCCTTTAGACACTTCATTGATTGCTGCATGTTCATACCTATACCATTCTGATTTACTGTTATATATATCCATTAGCACTGTTCGAGTTGTCACTTGTTTATATGTATTATATTGCTATTGTGTCGATCTGACGACCTGAGTATGCATGCTCAGCGTGAGAAGAGGATTTAGCCTGGACCGGGACTAGACGTACATCACGGACATCTTGATTAGCTATCCAGGGTTATACCCTTTTGTTTCCCATCAGGTCAGTTCTTTACATTGTTTCATTCAGTTACTGCATTTCTCATTACCTGCGCATCATTTACTGTTTACCATGTAAAACTAGAAGCCGAAGTGTGACTACGGCAGGACATTTCCTTGACCGTAGGAGCATGGCTGGCCTTGTCAACCCCTCGTATTCCGTATTTTGGGAAGCGGGGCATGACAGTAGCCCTCCGTCATTTCAGATGGGTATTCAGTAGTATTTAAGTTATGTATTTTGACCTTCGCCATGGCATAGTAATTGGTAGCTGCTGGGTATTCATCTGTAGCATAAATAGATGTGTTGGTTTAGGACAGTTGTACTACTATTTTGGCCTTCGTCAAGAGTATATACAGGTGGGTTCAAATTAACCTGGACAATGACGGATAGAATTTGACTTGCGACTTATGATATGTTGGCCTTCGTCAAGGTCATAAGAGCATGGGGCAAAAAAAACCACATCGGGAGTTTCTAAGGAAATTGAAACTTGCTAGTGTTGCATACCATTTGGAGTGTGATGATTTTAGTAGGATTCCTTCAAGGCTGTCACACAATGATATTTGGATCCCGATCCTACTGTGAGTATCCGCTACTTCTCGGGAGATTTTTCACTAAACAATCAATGCTATAAACCAAGTAGGTGTCTAGAACGGTGTTAGCGGGGCTACACCTCCAGGGAAAAGAGGTTATGCAATTAAGGAACTTCGCGAAAGCGTTGGATAACCTCCCTCGAAGTACCAACATTAGCCTGGCCGAAAGGTTAAGTAAGTATTATAAGAGTGAGATTAATCCTGACTAATTCTTCTTTTATTGTTTGAGGAAAGATTCGAGATATAGTGGGAGCCATCCTGTTTAGATAAACTAATAACCAATCTAAACTTGCAAGAGCATGAGTGTTTCTCCTCTCTCTCTTGACTGCAGCGACGAAAATGACCGGGCTTAAATTACTGCTAGATAAAAACAAATTGACTGGGCCATGTTGGGGTCAAATTTACACCCCGGTTGACCAAGTCAAAATCAAAGTCAACCCCAAGCTAAGTGGGCCCAAGCCAAGGTCAAGTGGGCCAATGCCCGGGTCGAGCCCGAACATGAAGCGGTCGGCCTCCCCCTCCTTCATGCCAAAATAAAAAATTTTGTAATAAATAATTTTGGGTGTATTTCCTTTTTTTTATTTCTATGAATATATGTAAGAAAAATGGGTATAAAGCCAAATTTTTGTAAAGCCCATGGCTTATGTGCAAAAAGAAATAGCACATGAGGCATGAGATGAACAAAATGCCATTTTTGTAAAGCCCAAGAGGCTATATGTAAAGTGTATAGCCTATAAAGGCAAACATAATGAAAATATCCCAAGAACTTCTTCTCTCTCCCAAAAAAATCAAGATCTGTGCTATTTCTCCTTCCTCAAGGTTCTAAAACCTTCTTCTTTCTTTTGAATTAAATCAAGAGTTTTACTCTTCCTTTTCCAAAACTAAATAGTTTTTCACCACAAAACCCACAAAGGGGAGCTTGGATCTTCTATCAGATCTTAAAAAGGAGAGATTTTTAAAATCTCACCCCTCTTGTTATCCAAGAGCAGACCAACAGAGGAGGAAGAAGGAGTCCCATCTCCAAAGACCCCACTTTGGGGAAGATCCAGGGCTCAAGGGGAGAAGCCCCTTCATCAACTTCAAAAATATCTTAGGAGCTTAACTCCACACACACACACACACACACACACAAAATAATAAGTATTTCTTTCTGGGAGTACAACTCCCAGTGCAGGGACCAAGTCCCTTTTGCCGCCCAGCTCCCGAGCGCCCACGTGCTTGGCATGTAAGGCGCTAGCGTCCAAAATGCTAGCGCCTGAGCGCCCACGTGCCTGGCACGTGTGGAGCGAGCGCCCAAAGCGCTAGTGTCCAAGCGCCCAAAGCGCGAGCTCCCGAGCGCCCACGTGCTTAGCACGTGAGATGCTAGCGCCCAAAGCGCTAGCTCCCGAGCATACACGTGCCTGGCACGTGAGGCGCTAGCGCCAGCGGCCAAGCGCCCGCGTGCCGCGCACGTGAGGCACTGACGCTTTCCTCCACGCATCCTTTGGATGCCCTTTCCCTTATACACACACACACACACACACACACTCTACAACACTATCCCCCGTTAGAAAAAATTTCTAACAGGGCGCTGCCCCGCACCCCGCAAGAGGGCTGCTAGCCCTCTTGACCCCCAGCCCGCTATCCGGTTAGCAGGACCCCCGTAAAAAACTCTGCGGGGCCCCCGATATATCCAAAACCCCTTTCAAAACACAATATAGATACACGGCACATCGAGTTCGCATGACCTGTTTGACCCGTTAATCGGAGGTTCTCTCGTTCCAAAGGCGAGGGGTAATTAACGGAAGCTTAGTCCGCGGCTGCCGGAGATTCAGATCCCCACAATCAATAAACCCCAGCCTACCCTAGGCAGGGGAAATATGTAATGCGCCTGACAAGAGCGCGCATATTCCCATCTCAATAGGGTGACGAAAAACACCCTACAGATTCTGGCACGCCCGGTGGAACTTTTCTCTCCTCCCATATCTCGGGTCAAGCGTTCATGTGAACTCATTTAACATATATGCCGATGATTGTATTGAAATAATGTTTTTTTCCGTGCAGCAATCAACTTTCAACGATAATGTCTCCCAAGACGAATTCAGTTTCCAACGCGACCCCGATCTCGTACGTGGTCAAGGTCAATGCTCGTGTGGTTCTCCCCGCAAGCCTTAGTAGACAGTGGGAGGAACTGCCCCGCCAGTTTGGTTCCGTCGTCATCTACCCTGCCGGAAGCGCTCATCTGGCAGAAATCCCGGCAAAAAAGATGGCCAAGCCGGTCTCAAGGGGCAAGAGGCCGAATGTTGTGATCGCTAAGGCACCGCGATCGAAACTTGAGACGGTGTCTGAACGACTCTCTGGTGCTCCAGCTGGGGGCAAGATTTCCGGTACAAAGGGCAACATCAAATGTTGCGGACGAGCTCAGGCGATGACTCCAACAAATGCATAATCGGGCGTATCTCCGAAGTCCTCCATCGCCCGGTCTACGGCGGCTTCCCGAAGAGCCGTAACTAGCCAAGTGCTCAAAACAGAAAGGTTAAGACAGAAGCGGCTCAGATATCGAGCCAACAAGAGGGCCAGGATTCCGGCCAAGTGGAATCTTATGGATTTCCAAGAGCAGAGTCATCCTGCGACGACGACTGAGTTGACCGTAAAAGTCAGCAATTCTTTCGAACCTCTGAAGTGGGTTCGGAAAAACGCCATGAATCAAGAAGACGGCAGTCCGAACGATGTTGCAAAGAGACGTGTCCCAGCCCTGACGGAGAAAGCATGACACCATCTCTTCAAGTGTCTATCAGGCACTCTGTGTCGCACGAAAGCAGCAGGGCAAACTCTGAAAAGAAGCGCAAGCACTATTCAAGAACCCGGTCAGGCCAGCCGCCTTCAGTCGACTGCCCGTTACCGAAACAGGAGGGTGAAGACAGCGATCCGTGAAATCAGCCATCGATAATAAAAAGACGGCTGGGTATGTTATCCATACGGTCTATATGGTGGGCGGGCGCCTCAGCGACAACCTTCGCAGCAAAAGCAAGGATGGGGCCACCACATCCCAAGCCCAATCTGGCTTGAATATGGTTGTCGCTTCCCAAGAACAGCCGCCTCCGCTGGATGATGAAAACCCTCTCGATGAGGATGATAGGAAGAAAGACCCCTCAGTCCATGTAGAGTCAAGCTCGGACAGCGAGGAAGAGCCGACTTTCCGCTCCAGGACCGCGGAGCAAGAGCTGCTTCAAGAGCTTCGAAAACAGCTCAGGAGCAAAGATAAAGAGATGGCCAAGCTTTATTCAAAATTGACGACCTAACGAACGTTGTGAAGCAGCTTACAGCTCAAATTGCTCAAGCGCCTCCCAATCAAGCACAAGTCGCTACTCATGAGCCGGATGATAACAATCCAAAGCGGCCGATGCCTGTCCCTTTGGGTCCAAGATTGGTCAAGCCGCACGAAAGCCGGCTACATTCCGCTTCTGGGGACACCTTGGCCCCAGATAGCACTATCTCGCTAACACAAGATCGGATAATGCATTTGGTCACCGGCAAAGTTAAAACATTGGTGGCCGAAGCTGAAGCTCAGAAATAAATTGGCAGAAGTGGGCGGCCATATCCCGCACAGTACGATCTGATCGAGTTCCCGAGCGGCTACGTCATTCCTAAGTTCGGAAGATTTGACGGGACAGGAAATGGAAATCAGCACAGCGCCCACTTTATGGAATCGTGCGGAAATACATAGCGCAATGATGCGCTCCTTCTTCGTCAGTTTGTCAACAGCCTGACCGGTGTCGCTTTCGACTGGTATGCGAGTATACCAGACAGGTCCATCATTACCTTTGCCCAAATGGAGTCTCTGTTTCGGCAAAAGTTCATGAGTGTCAATGATAAAATCTCCATTGCTGACCTTGTGAGGACCAAGCCGGGGAAGAATGAAAGCAACACCGACTTTATCGCCCGATGGCGTGATCTTACGGTCAAGTGCAAACCGCCGCTGGAGCAGGACCAGTCCGTCAGCCTTCTCATTGGGAACCTCAGCAATTGGATGGTCCCATTCTTGTGTACAGTAGGCCTCAAGACGTTTCAAGAGCTAACCAAGAAAGTCCAAATGCTGGAACGCTCGAAGCAAGATTCCCCCCGGACTCTCAGAAAGACAAGACTTGGAAAAGCAAGAAGGACGACAACCGTAGAAGCAGGAATTCCAGCAATACCAATGTCCTCAATGCGTCCGACAATGAAGAAAAGCGAAGGGCAGGCGAATCCAACCAACTGGTTTCGAAAGCCGGTGCTGGGAGGAGAAAGGCCTTCCCTAGAGGAGAAAAAGAACAAGGTTTACTCTTTCAGGAGGGATAAGGTCCGAAAGATATTCAAAGATGTCCTGAACAACGGTCTACAATTGCCGGAGTCGAAAAGACCACATGAAGCAAAAATGACTGACGATCCTCTATATTGCCCGTACCACCGAGTAGTGAGCCATGCGATCGAGGATTGCTATATCTTCAAAGACTGGGTCGAGAAGCAGTACAAGGCTGGAGAAATTGAGCTGTCCAAAAGTGTGTTGGTGAACAATCAAGTTGCAACCACCAACTTTATACAGACAGAAGCTGAAGCCTTCTGGGAGTAGACAGCCGAACCCGCTTCCCTGAGAAATGAAACCGACTCACCGCAGCCTCCTTAGAGTAAGCACATATCTAATAAGATGAAAAAGATGCTAAAGCTACTTTAGAAAGAGCCCAGGACGGAATGGGAAGGGCAGAAGAAGCCTACCATTCCAGCGGCCAATGCGGCCCCATCAGGCTCAAAATCCAAGAAGCCCAAGAAGAAGAAAAGTGTAGCTCGGTGCGAAAAAGAGTCTGCAGGGAGATCGACCATTCAAAACTATATCGATTCTCTCGAAAACTATGAACAGAAGGAAAGAACTCTGATTCAATTGAAGGAGTTCCTCCGTATAGAAGTGGCTGAAATTCTAGAGGAGTTAGAAGAAGACTCCAATGAAGAGATCCCTATAGTGACCTGCTACGCCATCCATCTTGGCAGCGACTCTGAGGAGGAGCTCTGTTTTCCCGAATAGGATGAGGAGCTCGCCACAAAGGCCAACCAAATCCAGCTCAGAAGCGGCAGGGATCTACCGCCAAATCAGAGAAACGCCCCAAAAGGAAAGGAAAAACAGGTGGCTAATGAGGAAGATGGCAGAGAACCGGCTAATGAAAACTCAAGTCCTTCCTCAGTGGACTACAATGTATTAGCTCATCTCCGAAAGCTCCCGTCTCTCCTGAGCATCTACGATGCCTTGGTCCAATCTAAAGAGCTTAGAGATGTTCTCATTCACGCTCTACAGAACCCCGAGCGGTATCAGGCTCGCTTTGCGGTGTTAGTTATATGTATGCCCTAGAGGCCATTACTGTACATTGGATGTATATTGTAGTGGATGCTGGGACATATATAGGGAGGACTTTCTTGCTCGACATGATAGTATGCTATCTGGTTACTCTTTACCTTAACGTGTACATTGATTGTCTCTCTGTTACATGTTGGTAAAGCCCTTAGGATGTGTACTTGACTACCTAGACTATGATGCAGATCATACTAGTGGGGACAGATAGTCTATAAGTACATCCTTCAAAGTCCCTAGTCGTGGGTGTATCGAGACGGGGCATCGATATACCAGAGTAGACTAGCGTATACCTTCTCGACCCATACAGATGGGCGATGGATGATCCCATATCCATTGGTGTTTGACATCAGAGATGATATACGGGTGCTCAGTAGAGACTGGGTACACTGGACGGACTCGCCGAGAACTCCCAGATGGTATTATACCTCACGTCAGATGGCAGTTCTCTGGTGACACTGGTACAGAGTAGTCTGTTGACCCGAGATCATCATAGAGTCTTGTGTGGTTCCCACTGTGCTTTGATTTCCATCTTACCACGTCCAAGAGGGCGTGCAAAACGGTGGTTTTTGGGTACAGTCCCGAGTCACATGGAGGCAATGAGCGATAGGAGGGGATTCGTCTCTCCCGGTATAGGGGGTTGATGTTGCGCTGTGTTCGATTGGCTATAACAGGAAATCCCTGGCCAGGGTTGCTGAGATATACTGGTAAGTGTTACCAGTAGTTTCTCGAATTGTTATAGACCTCATATCGACACGACTTATCGAGCTATTGGGGTCTGACGTTTACCACCCCTAGGCGAGATATGCGACATATCAGACGATCAGACCGGACTGTACGGTAGTGTTACTGGTCGGATTCACAGGAGTGTGAGCGGGCTTGCTCGTCGATCTTCTGATCGCTCAATACCCGGGTGGCCGTTACGTTTAGCAGACCGCTTGCGGCTTGTGGGTGTTTGATATGATCATCACCTGATGCCGGCGTATTGACGAGTCTTTAGAGTCCTACACAGAGGTTTCCTGGCTCAAGTGAAACGAAATAGGAGCGCATATGAGATATGTGCGGGACCGAGAATAATGCGTGTATGTGATACCGTATTCTATTCTCGCGATGGATGTATCGATTGGTTATATGCGATATAACCTAGTTATCGAATCAAGGATTGATTCGATAAGCCGATACATAGGATACTAGCCGGTTATATGCGATATGACCGGATCGTTAAATCAAGTGTTGATTTAATGATTTAATGCATAATTATATATTTGATATATTACTTTGCATTAACTAGTATTGGTTCATTTAAAATGGATTTTCTCACTCGGGTGTGCGCATTGCATATGCGATATGATTTTGTGCACTTGCTTGTATCATGTTTGATGATACATGCCTTATTTGTTAAGTGTATAGAATTAAACCTTGGTTAATGGAATGGTTAGGGTTTACTATTTGTTTATTCTTTTTGGAAAAGAAAAAGGGCATGATAAAATGGTGGCATTTTTGTTTTGTTCATGAAGTTTCTTGAACACTTTGACTTTGTAACCCTTTTGTCTCATGCTTAAACCTAACCACTTCATTTAACCCTAATTAGTTCTCTACACTTAACCATGGTCATGTTATGATAAGGATTGATTTCTTTTCTTTTTTGATAATAACTTATCATAATTTTCTTCTTCTTCTTCTTCATATCTATCATGAAGAAAACTTAGGTCATCAATGGTGATTGATGATAAAGAGTGAGAAATCCAATTCTAAATTGAACCCACTTCCTATTTCTTCATCCTCTACCTCTTGCCAAGTAGTAGAGTGTGTTTCCTTCACAAGTTTTCATGACTTGGTGAAGTTGGAGCTTGATCTAGCGATGCCTCGACGTAGATCATCTTCGGCATGGACATCGACGACCTAGCTTGCCCATTCTCCGACGAAGCCGACGCTAGAGCCCGGGAACTCATTTGGACAGCGAGGGGACTTCGTTGCGGAGCTATGGAGGTGGAGCACCGGATCTACAAAGGTTGTATTTCCGTATTCTTTATAGTTAAGTTGTTAACTAGTTTCTAGTTTCGCCTAAACTTTAGCCAACGATCCGCTGGTTGATGCCTTGTGAGACCTCTTGAGAGTGCCTAGGAACCCTACAGTGGTATCAGAGCCTAGCTAGAGCCTTAGGCGAAGTCTGGACGGAGTTTGAAGTCCGATCGACCCGAAACCCCAACTCAAAATGGCTCTCTGGACTTTTTCTAAAAACAGGGATTTTTCAGTATTAAAAATATGTAGAAATATCAGCAGAAATATCTAAGAGTTACTGTAAATTTCGATGCCCTAATTCCATTAAAGCGCCGCGTTTCCGCGGCACGAGCATGGCTCGTGCGGCGGATCCGCGGCCTGTTTGTCGTGTTATGAGTTGAAGTTTGCACAGTAACTCCTATTTAACAGTGCTGGTTTTCCTGGGTATTTTTAATATTTTTTCCAGAGTTTTAATTTTCAGAGTTGTTTTGGGGATTCGAATGTTCGATCGGATTATCAGATTTTGTTTATGTGTCTTTCCGGATAATTTTTAGAATATGTTAAAAAGTTCGACCGGATATAAATACCCACTTTTTCCCCTGCCGGGAAATTTCCAAGTGTTGGATTTTTCCGTAGTTTGACGACGTTCTAAGTAGTGCAAGTAACGCGATGGACCCTCTAGAAGACAACAAACCTTAACTCGATTATGTGACCGTCTTGAACTGCCCTTTGAACCTTAGGGTTTGGGGCAGTACGGCGTGCCACATGTGAGGCGTTGGCTTGACCCTTCTACGGCTGGACCGTTGGTACTGAGGCTCGAACGGAATGTTGTTAGACTTATTTCATGTGTTGAGCTGTATCGGGAAAACTTGGGTGTTCGATTGTTCGATCGAAAAGTTTAACATTTTCTGTTTATCTGGAATGGGATACAATAATTGGAATTCACAAAAGTTATGAGATAACTGAATGAATGTTATAAACATAGCAGTTTAGTCTCACTTGATCTGTTGCCACGGAATTTTGATGTGATCAAAAGTCCGTCGCAATCACGTAGCGTACGCGGATACTCGCCGGGTAAACTTAATAGACAGCCTCACTTCATAGCCCCGACCAAGTGACTGTAGGAGAACCCCGTCGCCGAAAGCATCCGTTCGGGTGCTCGCGGTAGCGGTGTTCCGCCTTGGTGCACTTCGTCGACGGTATCGGGGGTGCAGCCATCTACTGAAGTTTGCGACGAGCATTCGATCAGGATGTCGGGAATCTTGTTGAATTGTCCGACTTGATATTGAAAAGTGTTTTCGATGATGGGACTAAAATGCGGGGTTTATAATTGTTAGGCATGTGATGTCTAAGGTATTCATTTGATTAGGCATGCGATGTCTATGCAGATTGCGGATTCCAACTGTTGTAGTTTTACACTTTCTTTTCTGTGACCGTAAATGTAATATGTGATATCGCCGGTTTCGTTGCTATATGTCAACGACAATTGGGATGCGCATATTTACTTACGTTGATGACATGTGATGTTATATGTTGCTGGATATGTTATATTGGATCGTCGTGTTTGAATAGCCGGGGGTTTTTATGTGAGATGGGTGTTTTTCATTTTCATTCATGTAAAAACTTATATGTAATATTCTTTTATTGGGGCACTTCCAGGTTGCGGAAGATGTCACCTTTTGTATATTATTTACTTTTCCGCACTAGGATAGACCCAAGGAGGGGAGCATAAGTAACCGGGTTCTGGAGTCCAGTGGGAGACCAACTCGAGGAGTCGAGTCCGGGTCTTCTAACTCTAGAATTGGTAGGGTTGCTTGCTGCTCTCGTATGGGTCTTGGGGTGTGGGTTTGGCTATTCATCACGACCGTGGAATCCGTGTTTTATACTGGCTCGTATTGAAAACACGGACGTCCTAGTATATCCAATATTTCATATGTTTCTTCTGCTGCGATATCTGTGATGTGATCATGTGATGTTCTCTGATAGATACTGTATATAGTATATATGATATATTATATAGACGTTACTTATATTTTACACCCGCGCTAGCCCTGCCCCGCTCTGCCGTTAGTTACCTAACCTAACGGTGCACGAGGGGACATCGAGGCGAATGCGGATGGCATAAGTGTACGTCGTATTTATCTGTGATGTTTAGGTAATTAAATGATGGGACTTCATTAATGAGATTAATGAAATAAAAGAAACCTTAGATGTTGTAGAATCGAATTTCAAAATAAAACAGGTAGCTATAGTTCTTGCTTTGCACAGCGGTATATGTGATATATCCTGCACCTTATTCGATAAGGAAAGGACCGAGATCCCTTCACCGGGAGTGACTCCTTTAGCAATAACTGGCAGATGCTAGACGCTCGGTTTGTCTTTTGAAAGCTTTTAAGTGTTTTTGCTTTGCACAGTGATATATATGATATATCCCGCACCTCATTCGACGAGGAAAGGACCGACGATCCCTTCACCGGGAGTGACTCCTTTAGCAAAACTAGAAAAGCCTCAAAAGCACTCCATTTCAAAATCATTTGATTCTACAACGATATCAAGTTCTTTGCGCAATAGGTTTTCAGAAAAACCTGTCGTAGCCCTCCGTCATTTCAGATAAGTAGTAGTTAGTATTCGTGCTGCGTTTGTTGGCCTTTGTCAAGGCGCAGTATGCGGTAGCTAACTGGTGCTTATCTGCTTATGCATATGATGCAGATTGAGTTGGGGTAGTCGTGCGACCTTGTTGGCCTTTGTCAAAGGCCGTGCGGGTGGGTTTAATTCAATCAGGAAATGACGGGTTGAACTTGACTAGCATCCTATGGTTTGTTGGCCTTTGTCAAGGTCATAGGAGGTTAGGGGCAAAATTTTATCGGGAATTTCAAGTGTTGAAATTTGCAATGAGATTGCATACCTTCTATGAGATAGTTGGATCCCGATACCCGCTGCGAGTAAGAGTTACTCCTGGGAGAGTTTTATACATTACAATTAGCCGATCAAGTAGGTGTCTAGAAAGGTGTTAACGAGGTTACGCCTTTGGGAAAACGAGGTTTACATTAATTAGGTTCGTGCGAAAGCACGGGGGACCTCCCTCAAAGTACCGACACTGGCCTGGCTGAAAGATTGGCGAACTTGTAGTGTGTAATTAATCCCGGCTAGTCTTTCCTTTTAGGGTTTGAAGGAAGATTTGATAAAAAGCAGTGGGAACCATCCTGATTAGATAAAATAATAACCAATCTATTCTTGCAAGAGCATACGCTGAGTGTTTTCTTCTCTCTCTCTCCAGGTAGCGACCATATCACGCCTTAATCAAGATAATAATACGGATTATTGACCGAACCCGCTTGTTATACTGAGCTGGGGAACGTTGGTCCCGCTCCACCTTATAATTGTTATAAGACAGAGCAGGAAATTGAGGAATACCAGATTTCCCGTGCCGCCCAAACGAAGAAAGTGCATATGATGCATCATCTTCGGGTGTGTTCATTACAAAGAATTGTTTCTCAGTATCCTCTGAATCCTGGGTATATGATACCGGATCAGGATCCCAGATATGTAATCTGTTACATAGGGCTACAAAAGGGTAGAAAAACTGAGAACGGGTGATAAGTTTCATGAGGCAGAAAACGGGGCAAGTGTTGCAGCCAAGTCTGTTGGTCACTGTCACCCTGTATTACAAATACATTGATTCTGAACGAATGTTATTAGATACCGAACCTGATATACAAAATCATATCAGTCTCTTTATTAGTAAAGAAATGATAAAATTTTGTATTGATGGATAATGTTTTGAACATTTCCTATATCAAAAGTTGATCGGTTCAGGCACGTTATCTAAAAGCATTAATGTTCTAAATCAAACTACAGTTCTTAGTATACGGAACACACACAAGAGGAAGAGTTCAGAAATGAACGAATCCTTCTTGAGACATTGTAGACTAGGTCATATCAATTCGACCCGACTAGCTAAAGTTACATGAAGATGCATATTTAAATCAGTTTGAATTTACATCTTGTGAAACTTGCCAGTCATGTCACAGAGATAAGATGACCATAGCTCTGTTTACTGGAAACAGAGAAAGAGTTAGTGAACTCTTGGGATGATACATGTTGATGTATGTAGGTCCCCTGTCTACACATGCCAAGACCAGTTCTTTATACTTCATTACGTTCTCTGATAATCTCTCAAGATTCAGTCATATGGTCCTGCTGAAACATGAGTCCGAACCTTTTGAGATATTCACAGAATATAAGCGAGAAGTAGAGAACCAAAATACGGGTATAAGTATTATGTCCTTTGATGAGATCGAGGAGGAGAATACTTGAGCACGGAAATCCTGGACTATTTTAAAGGAGAATGAGATTCTCTCTCGGCATTACTCCTCCGTATACACCATAGGACGATGGTATATCGGGGCGGAGCAGATACACCCTATTTGATATGGTGTGCTCTATGGTGAGTACTACTGAGTTACCTTTTTCCTTTTGGGGAGTTATGCACTTGAGAAGCTGCATACCTATTGAATTAGGTTCGAATCAAATCAATGCCTACCACTTCATATGTGATATGGAAAGGGAAGAGCCCATATCTTAAGTTAGTTAAGATTTGGGGTTGACCGGCCTATGTCTAAAAAGCAAAATCCGGACAAGCTCGAGACAAGGTCAGTTATGTACAACTGGAAAGGTTCCAGCTATACAAACTACAGCAAATAATTTGGTACAACCAAAGGATTCAATAGTCACCGACGAACCTCAGCCTCTCCGCCGATCTAGTAGGGTTTTCTCACCCACCTGAGAGATACTTCGATTTCTCGATGACAGTGGGAGCGAGGATTGCATCATGAGATGATGACCCAACTAGTTTCGAGCTGGCCATCAGGAGTAAGACTCTATAAGAATGGCTGGATGCTTAGTGATCTGAGATGGAATCCTTATACACCAACAAAGTATGGACTGTAGTTGCTATATCTGAAGGGTTAAATCCCCATCAGGAGCAAGTATATCTTGAGAAGATTACTTGGTGTACATGGAAGAGTTGAGACTTTCAAAGCTAGACTTGTTAAAGGTCTACATCATTGACCAGGTATGGATGATGATGAAACCTTTTCTAAGTAGCTATGCTTAAGTCCATCCAGATCCTACTTACCACGGCTACATACCATGACTACGATATCTGGCGGTTGGGTGTCATGACTGCTTTTCTAAATGATGTTTTAGAAGAGAGCGTCTATAAGTACACAGCCAGAGGGCCTCGTAGACAGTGGGAGCAGCGGAAACGTGTGCAAGATGGTTTATAGGATAAAGCAGGCATCGCGGAGTTGGAACGTTTGTTTTGATGTCGTAGTCAAAAAGTTTGACTTCATCAAAATGGTAGATGAACCTTGTATATACAAAAAGGTAGTAGGGAGTATGGTGGCGATTCTCGTAAAATACGTGGATGACATACTCTTGATAGGGAAAGAGTTTCCTATGCTACGCTCGATCAATCTCCGCTTATCACAATGATTCTCCACATAGGATCAAAATGATACCTCCTAAATCCTGAGTTTTGGATCTATGAGATAGATCTAATTGGATGTTAGGATACTCACTAGTTGCAGTGAGATGGTATCAATCGATCCTGGGGAGAATCACTGGAAGTGTTCCAGGGTGATAAAGACGACTGAATGTCAGTCACAGGCATTGTCTTTACCCTCAGTGAAGGGACGGTATGTTGGAAGAGTTCCAAGCTACATACCGTGACATACTAGACGATAAAGGCAGGATACATCGCTACTTAAGATGCTACCAAAGAGGCTGTTTGGGTGTATATTGGTTCATGAGATGAACTACGTTCCTACCATTGTGAGACAATGGAGTTGTGGCTTATGCCGAGGAACGCCGGTCCCATCAGTGATCCAGACATATTCTAAGGCAGTATCACCTGATCATGGAGATGGTTGATCTCCAGGGGATCGAGGTCAGGAGAGTAGACTCAGAGGACAACACAGCGGATCCACTCACAAAGGCCTGTTCCCAGAGAAAGACTTTTATGGGATGGTTGAGTATGAGATACTACAACCACTGCTACAGATGGCCCTAGTGCAAGTGGGAGATTGTTAGTTATATGTATGCCCTAGAGGCCATTACTGTACATTGGATGTATATTGTAGTGGATGCTGGGACATATATAGGGAGGACTTTCTTGCTCGACATGATAGTATGCTATCTGGTTACTCTTTACCTTAACGTGTACATTGATTGTCTCTCTGTTACATGTTGGTAAAGCCCTTAGGATGTGTACTTGACTACCTAGACTATGATGCAGATCATACTAGTGGGGACAGATAGTCTATAAGTACATCCTTCAAAGTCCCTAGTCGTGGGTGTATCGAGACGGGGCATCGATATACCAGAGTAGACTAGCGTATACCTTCTCGACCCATACAGATGGGCGATGGATGATCCCATATCCATTGGTGTTTGACATCAGAGATGATATACGGGTGCTCAGTAGAGACTGGGTACACTGGACGGACTCGCCGAGAACTCCCAGATGGTATTATACCTCACGTCAGATGGCAGTTCTCTGGTGACACTGGTACAGAGTAGTCTGTTGACCCGAGATCGTCATAGAGTCTTGTGTGGTTCCCACTGTGCTTTGATTTCCATCTTACCACGTCCAAGAGGGCGTGCAAAATGGTGGTTTTTGGGTACAGTCCCGAGTCACATGGAGGCAATGAGCGATAGGAGGGGATTCGTCTCTCCCGGTATAGGGGGTTGATGTTGCGCTGTGTTCGATTGGCTATAACAGGAAATCCCTGGCCAGGGTTGCTGAGATATACTGGTAAGTGTTACCAGTAGTTTCTCGAATTGTTATAGACCTCATATCGACACGACTTATCGAGCTATTGGGGTCTGACGTTTACCACCCCTAGGCGAGATATGCGACATATCAGACGATCAGACCGGACTGTACGGTAGTGTTACTGGTCGGATTCACAGGAGTGTGAGCGGGCTTGCTCGTCGATCTTCTGATCGCTCAATACCCGGGTGGCCGTTACGTTTAGCAGACCGCTTGCGGCTTGTGGGTGTTTGATATGATCATCACCTGCTGCCGGCGTATTGACGAGTCTTTAGAGTTCTACACAGAGGTTTCCTGGCTCAAGCGAAACGAAATAGGAGCGCATATGAGATATGTGCGGGACCGAGAATAATGCGTGTATGTGATACCGTATTCTATTCTCGCGATGGATGTATCGATTGGTTATATGCGATATAACCTAGTTATCGAATCAAGGATTGATTCGATAAGCCGATACATAGGATACTAGCCGGTTATATGCGATATGACCGGATCATTAAATCAAGTGTTGATTTAATGATTTAATGCATAATTATATATTTGATATATTACTTTGCATTAACTAGTATTGGTTCATTTAAAATGGATTTTCTCACTCGGGTGTGCGCATTGCATATGCGATATGATTTTGTGCACTTGCTTGTGTCATGTTTGATGATACATGCCTTATTTGTTAAGTGTATAGAATTAAACCTTGGTTAATAGAATGGTTAGGGTTTACTATTTGTTAATTCTTTTTGGAAAAGAAAAAGGGCATGATAAAATGGTGGCATTTTTGTTTTGTTCATGAAGTTTCTTGAACACTTTGACTTTGTAACCCTTTTGTCTCATGCTTAAACCTAACCACTTCATTTAACCCTAATTAGTTCTCTACACTTAACCATGGTCATGTTATGATAAGGATTGATTTCTTTTCTTTTTTGATAATAACTTATCATAATTTTCTTCTTCTTCTTCTTCATATCTATCATGAAGAAAGCTTAGGTCATCAATGGTGATTGATGATAAAGAGTGAGAAATCCAATTCTAAATTGAACCCACTTCCTATTTCTTCATCCTCTACCTCTTGCCAAGTAGTAGAGTGTGTTTCCTTCACAAGTTTTCATGACTTGGTGAAGTTGGAGCTTGATCTAGCGATGCCTCGACGTAGATCATCTTCGGCATGGACATCGACGACCTAGCTTGCCCATTCTCCGACGAAGCCGACGCTAGAGCCCGGGAACTCATTTGGACAGCGAAGGGACTTCGTTGCGGAGCTATGGAGGTGGAGCACCGGATCTACAAAGGTTGTATTTCCGTATTCTTTATAGTTAAGTTGTTAACTAGTTTCTAGTTTCGCCTAAACTTTAGCCAACGATCCGTATTAGGGTTTCTCGGCACCGTAATTTTTTGAAATTGGCATGGTTGATGCCTTGTGAGACCTCTTGAGAGTGCCTAGGAACCCTACATGCAGAAATTAATATGAAGGAAGCCCAGTACGCTCTGCATGCCGCCGCAGTCATGTTTAAGGATGAAGACTTGCTACTGGGAACGGCTGAGCATAATCGGCCGCTTTACGTAATAGGGTACAGCGACGGAGACCGGATTAATCGCATATTGATTGATCCAGGGTCCTCAGTGAACATCATGAACTTGCGAACTTTGAAGAGTTTGTCAATGGACGTCCGACACCTGTCAAGAGAAAGGATTATCATTCAAGACTTTAACCAAAATTGCCAGCAAGTTCTAGGGTCCATAGCTCTGCCAATCAAATTTGGGGATCTGCCGACCGAAGCTAAGATATACGTGATCGATGCTGACACGCCTTATAAAATTCTCTTGGGGTAGTCGTGGCTCCACGATTACGGCATCATTCCGTCAACTCTCCATCAATGCATGAAGTATACTAAAAATGGCGAAGAAAGATGCATTGATAGAGACATCCAGCCGTTCAGTGTGCATGAAGTCCGATATGAGGATTCTCGGTACTTTATGAACCACCAAAATGCTAAGCCACAACTGACTGAGGACAGAGCGGCCCCAAGACTCAAAAGCACATCTGAGCTGGATGTCACTTTCAAAAGCAAAAATGCCCAAGTGCGTCCGTGTTTCGGTAGTGACATTGATGAGTCCGACGCTGGAAGTCCGTCCTTCTGTAAAACTCGTCCTCGTTTCGGTAGCGATACGGATGAACCTGATACTGAAGGCCCATCTAGTAGCAAAGTCCACCCTCATCTTGGCAGCGACACTGAAGAGTCGGAGGAAGAGGGCCTGCCTTGCAACAGCTGTGCAAATTGGACCCCCATGCAACAAGCGAAACTACGAGAGACCTTCGAAATTGCAGAAGGGTCCCTAGCCATCACAAGGGTGCCGAAGCGGATGTGCAAAGAGCTTGATGCATTATCAGTCTCTACCCTGGACCAGCTGAAAACTTTCTACGTTCCTAGGAGGAAAAATGGACAGAAAGGCATCCTGTTTTATGGGTCAAACCCTGTTGTGCACCCGGACGATTTGTCTGTCGCGTGCCTTCCCTATGAGAGAGGCATAAGAGCCGTCATCAATCCCAGATACTATGCACCCGAGATGCGGGAATATTTCAAAAGGTGCGGATGCCAGTTATATCAAACGGAGTCCGAAGCAAAATTTAATGAAGGGCTATGGCATCCGCCTCAGGTCCGAGCACTCATCGATGGACGAATTCCAGATAGACGGGGAATAGGCTTCATTCAACCTGATTCCAAAGCATGCTACATGATCCATGTTGGGGAAGTCAGCGAAAGATCAAATGATGATGACGAGATAGCCGAGCCAGAAGAAGCTCCTCAAGAGCTCGAAAATGGCGGACAAGTAACCTTCGATGAGCTAACCGAGATCGATTTGGGAATGCCTGATAATCCAAGGCCGACCTACATCAGCTCACTCTCGTCAGAGAAAATGAAAGAACAGATAATTGCCCTGCTGCATGAGTTCGTCGACTGCTTCGTGTGGACGTATAACGAAATGCCTGGCCTCTCCCCTGGGGTAGCCATGCATAAGCTGGCTATTTCTCCAGATGTCAAGCCAGTCAAACAAGCTCCCCGAAGAATGAGAAGGGAGCTAGAAGAAAAGGTCATCAAGGAAACTAAGAAACTTATCGATGCCGGCTTCATCAGAGAAGAGAAATATGCAGATTGGATCGCATGCATAGTCCCAGTGAAGAAGAAAAATGGGCAGATCCGTGTTTGTGTCGATTTCAGGGACCTCAACAAGGCATGCCTTAAAGATGACCTCCCGCTACCGGTCATGGAAATGATGGTTGATGACACCTCAAATTACGAGCTGTTCACCTTCATGGATGGCTCGTCTGGATATAATCAGATTAAGATGTCGCCTGAGGATGAGAAACACACAGCATTTCGAACCCCGATCGGAATATATTGCTACAAGGTGATGCCGTTCGGACTGAAGAACGCAGGAGCTACATACCAAAGGGCAATGACCAATATCTTTGATGACCTAATTCATAAAGTCGTTGAATGTTATGTTGATGATCTGGTCGTTAAGACTAAAGCTAAGGCCGATCACATCCAAGATCTTAGGACCATTCTTACCAGATTGAGGGAGTACGATCTGAAAATGAATCCTCTAAAGTGCGCTTTCGGCGTGTCATCGGGAAAATTCCTAGGCTTCATAGTCCGACATCGAGGGATTGAAGTTGACCCATCCAAGATAAAGGCCATCATAGAGATGCCTCCTCCGAAGAATCTGACTCAGCTAAGATATTTTCAAGACAAGCTTGCTTATATACGAAGGTTTATCTCAAATTTATCGGGGAGATGTAGGCCCTTCTCAAAGCTCATGAAGAAAGGAGCCACTTTTGTCTGGGATGCCGAATGTCAAGAAGCGTTCGAAAGTATCAAACAGTACTTATTGCACCCTCCACTGCTGGCCGCTCCCATTTCAAATAAACCGCTGATTCTCCACACTTCCGCGCTGGATGAGTCTCTCGGTGCGCTCCTTGCCCAGAACAATGAGGAGGGAAAGGAGAATGCCCTCTACTACCTCAGTCGAACGTTAGTCGGGGCGGAACACAACTATTCCCCGATCGAAAAGCAATGCCTGGCTCTGATGTTCGCTGTGAAGAAGCTGAGACACTATCTGCTCGCTCATCGGGTTATGTTGATCTCTAGGGTCGACCCGCTCAAACACTTAATGACCAAAGCAAGCCTAGCCGGTAGAATGTCAAGATGGGCTGTCATGCAACTTGAGTTTGACATAGTTTATACTCCTCAGAAAACAGTAAAAGGGCAAGCCCTCACCGATTTCTTCGCTGCTCATCCTATACCAGAAGGGTCACCGCTAAATTGTGAGTTACCTGACGAACAAGTGCTGCACCTCGAGGAAGATGGGCCATGTTGGGAGCTCTACTTTGATGGAGCCTCATCAATGAGGACCTCCAGCAAATCAAGCGTCTCGGAGATAAATGCAGAGATAGGATTGGTGTTCATCACGCCATCGATGGGAACCCTACAGCGTTCTTTTGCTCTCACCGAGCCTCGCACAAACAACGAGGCTGAGTACGAGGCTCTGATAGCTGGTTTGGAGCTCGCCATAGAAATGGAAATCCTTTGGCTACGAGTCTACAGTGATTCCCAGCTTGTCGTCAACCAAGTAAGCGGCGACTATAAAATATACAAACCCGAGTTAGCTCGATATAGAAGTCGAGCGGTGGAACTCATGAAACGGTTCACTCACATTGAACTAATGAGAGTCCCTAGAGCGTTGAATGGAAAAGCCGACATACTCGCTCGCCTAGCTAAAGAGCTAGCTGATCCTGACATGGGCGAAATTCTAATCACATTCAGAAGCCGGAAAATTCTGCCTCCAGCCTCTTTGGGTGAAGAAGAAAGCGTAGAACAAGAAAACAATCCTGCCGAAGAAGCTTCGATCATCCGATACGAGCCCGATTGGAGAGAACCCTTCATAGAGTACTTCCGATACGACAAGCTGCCCGAAGGAAAATCTGCGAGAATTCAGCTGAAGAAGAGAGCTATCCGATACGTGTTCGTAAATGACACGCTATGCCACAGATCATATGACCAACTCTGGCTCAGGTGTCTGTCATTGGCCGAAGCCTAGAAAGTCATGAAAGAAATTCACTCGGGCGTTTGTGGGGCTCACCAGTCCGGCCCCAAAATGCGGCTTCAGATCAAACGGCTTGGATATTACTGGCCCATCATGATAAGGGATTGCGAAGAGCATGCAAAGAAATGCCATCCCTGCCAAATTCACGGTAATTTCATTCACAAGCATCCCAATCTGTTGCATCTTACGGTGGCGTCGTGGCCGTTCGAAGTTTAGGGCACCGACATTGTTGGTCCAATTGATCCTCCGTCATCTAAAGGCCACCGGTTCATATTGGCTACAACCGACTACTTCTCCAGATGGGATGAAACTGTCCCGGTAAAAGAAGTCAAGACAGAAGATATTCTGACGTTCTTCCAGCATAATATTCTATACCGCTTCGGTACACCAAGAAGAATCATATCTGACAACGAGCCTTCTTTCAAGAGCTTCAAAGTCGCAAGGTTCGCTACTCAACACAAGATAGACTGGAGATATTCCTCCATCTATAATCCAAGGGCCAATGGGTGTAAGTCCACGGTAGCGCCCTGGCCGTCTAACAGACGCCAAATGCGGAATAAAAACTTTTTACAACTGGCGCTATCGCGTACTATAACCTGGATCTGCTATTAAACCTAAACTAACAAACTATAAAGTGGGTAGAAGAGTTATACCGAACGATCCGAGTCCTTCGGTCTTCAACCATCATCCCACGCTTGTTGCGGCTGCTTCGATCTCCTGAATCTCCAGTCTTCTCGTCCAGGTGGCACCACGTCGACGGATCTTTAAACGGGCTCCCGCCTCTGACCCGAGGCAACTCGGTCGTCAAGTTTGCTAAAAGAGACGACCAAGAATGATGTATAGAATGAGTAGAATACTTTGTCTCGTTACGTCCAAAGCTATGGACGAACAGTTAATGAAGTTGCCTTTTGGATCGGGTGAAAAGAGAAACCGATCACATCTAATTTCTATGCACCAAAACTTTTATCTTTTCAAATGAACAACCATGAGCACTGAGAGGGGGGGAGGCCGGCCACTAAATAGAGGAGGGGTGAGTGTAGGAGGAGGGAGTGGTGACCACAACAACATGATACTTATCATAACACCTAGTATGAATGCATTAATGAAAACAATGAATCACTTAACCTTGTCATCACAACATTAAATGAACACTTAATGCATCAATGAGTCACATGCCACCTCATCATCCTAGTCACCATCTAGAACCTTCTAGAAACACGACTCACCCCATGACTCACCCTCAAGAAGAAAAGATAAATCCGTATTTAACCGAATATTAAATACGGCTGATAGAAAACTGGAAACTGGCAACTTCCAAAAGTGATCCTGAAACGAATTTCAGGATAACCCCGTATTGGTATAAATATACCCGCATTTGTATTACGACCGAATACAAATGCGACTGAGACAAAGATATTATATCTACACAGTATAATACTCAGATCCGGCTTAAACCAAAGCCAACCAGTATTATCTGCCAGAAAAATAACACGTGCGTAAACGCACGTGCATTTTCCGAACTCTGCCATATAACTATACGGCCTCTACAACGTTTCGCCCGAACTTGGGAAAGTGTCTGTGGGGGACTCTAATGACTCATCAACACACTGGCACTGGGTATAACCTCTAGCACGTCAGAGGTACAAGCTGTACGTAACGGCTGCCTATGTATTGATTGGAAAGGAAGCTGACGAGCGAACTCATCCATAAACCCTACTGAGCCTTACAGTGACAATATACATACAGTCCGGTCCGTTCGTCTATGAATATCGCATATCGGCCTAGGGGCTGGTAACGTCAGACCCCCAATAGCAGTATAAGTCATGTCAGAGAGTGGCCCAGAACACCCTGAGATACTACTGGAGTATCTACCAGTAAATCTCCTGCCTCGGCCGAGGGCTTTGTGTAATGGCTCTCCTAGACACAGCGCGATCTCACCCCCAATACCGGGAGAGACGAATCCCCTGCCGATCCGCTCACTTACCTCCAATGTGGCTCGGGACTGTACCCAACTAAAACCTGTTTGCACAACTCCTTTGAGCGTGGTAGGGTAGTAATCTAAGCACAGTGGGAACTCACAGGAGACAAATGACGACCTCAGGTCGATGAACTAACCTGTACACATGTCACCAGGGAAATGCTATCTGACGATATGTATAATACCAACTAACATGTTCCCGGCGAGTCCTGTCCGGTGTACTCATAACCCAATGAGCACCTGTATACATCTTAGGTGAACTAACTAACACCAATAGCTTGTGAGACCGGCCATTGCCCCTCGTCGGGGTCTCGACTGTATACACTAGTCTACTCTGGAGTATCGATGCCCTGTCTCGAAACTCCCACGACTAGGGACACTTTAAGAATGTGCTTACAGACCCCAGCTTCCACGTATATGATCTCCATCATACTGCTGATAGTCAAGCAAAAATCCTATAGGCTCTATCATCATACAATAGTGAACTAAAGCATGTATACGATGATAAAGACAAACCGGATAGCATACTATCATCTCGAGCAAGACTGTCATATCGGTATAGGTCCTGCCTCAATCATTGCAATCACGTACCTGCGATTCAATAATTGACTTTAAGGGCACTATCTCCAACAATCTCCCACTTGCACTTAAGGCTAATTATTGCGATGTCGCATACTCACAGCCAGTGTGATACCGAACATCCAACTTCTCTACTAATCAGTTTCACAAAGCTAGTTTGTAAAACTCTTGTGTTTGAGAAATAGCCTCAGTAAGTGGATCTGCCCTGATGTTTCTTTTTATATCTCTCTAAATCTCAAATTCGCGGAGAAAGCCATCTCCCAAATCGAGTAATACCTGTCTTAGAATATGTCTGGATATCTGATGGGACCTAGTTCATAAATGAACTCCAAATCCAAACTTCTTAGACTGTATCGATAACTGAACCTAATCAGTATCCAGAACCATGCCTCCCACAGTATCCTCTTGGACCACCTGTCCATAATACTGTCCCTCGTCAGAGAGAAAACTATAACTCTGACAATCACTCTGTCATCCATGTCACCTTTGAAGCCTGAAATGATAACCGTCTCCCGAAGGAGGCTGCCGTCATCAAATCCGTAGAACATGCACTTATGTTCTAAAACTGCTTCCTTATGTTTCTCCAAGATTGGATTAATATAAACTTATCGCATCTAGTGCAAAAACAACATTTAGTGTGGTACTTGACATCTCATGATTGACTCAATTGCCTAAGCAAGTGATCTGCCAATCATGCACATCCCTCTCTCCTTTAGTCTCTAAGACACCTTTAGAGAGGGTGACTCCATCACCTGCAGGTACACCACCATGCCAAGAGTCATCTATTCTAAAATTCTATTAGAATACTTTCAAAGTACCCACATTGGGAAATTATCCAAATCTTGATCTAAAACCATGGATCCAGAAATCAGAATGTCTGATATTATATCCATATCCTTTGTGGAGAAACAACTGTGTGACGACCAAAGTACAACCGATCGTAGTATAGGAATTTTACTTCCTACTCTGTGTATGTCATCCTAATACCAGGACATCACACCCTACTACCTTCTTAACAGATCCATCTCCTATTCTGATGAAGTCAAAGCCATGACTGTTACATCAAAATTAGATGATCTATCTCCGCTATAACTGCTGAAGTCTATAAATAGACATAAGCTACTTGCCACTATGCTTCCGCTGCTCCCACTGACTACGATAACCCTCTGGCAGAATAATATATACGTACACTTCTAAAACTAGTTTAGAATGACGCTATACTTATCCTTTTGTCGGGTCTCATAGTCTGGAACAACAGTAGTGTCAAGTCTGGGTAAACAAGAACCTCCCTGTCACCGTCCTTGAGGCTACCGGAGTACCTCTCGGGTGTCTGAGGTTACCCACCATATCTGCGGAGTGGCTATTGGAATGTCAAACCTGATTGAATATATAGGTCCTATTAAATTTTCCGTAATCGTTTGCGGTTCTGGAATCACTTCCAGTTCTACCATACTCCCACTACTGTTTTCTGAAAAAATCTATTTTACTAAAACTGTGGCGAGTTAAGAACAATATCACTATTGATCTTCCAAATGGTAGAAAAATCAACCCTCGACATAGCCCGGGTCAACCCACAAACTGCCATTACAGAAACGTACCTTGAGTTATCCAGTGTCTGGTTTTAAGCATAAGCGGGACAACTCCCCTTACCTTAACATCGTTAAGATATGAACCATTCTATATCAAATATAGAAACAGAGGCACTAATTTAATTGGAACCAGATTCAAAACATGCAGCTGTCTCCAGTGCATATCAACTTAATGGAGAGAGGCTAATCAACATTACTCAACTTAGGAATCCATCCAATTATGAGTAACCTGAAAAAGAAACAAGTTTCTCAAAACCATTACTATCAACAGAATACCAATCACAAGAATCTACATTTTCGATCTCTTTGAAGAATCCCGATACTTGCGATATCTGGTTCTCTACTTTATTCTTATACTCACAACTTCTCATAACTTAGATATTGTATTTCTACGAAACACTTGTCTAAAAACTAGAGAAGTAAAAAGTAAACAGAACATAGTACGATGACCTACCCCTTTGTCCTGACGGACACCGGACAACATACAATACTCTGTATAAGTCCGCTGAGTTGAATAACTCAAAAACCTGTGTGTCGTGGGTTGAAAACTGTACCCAGGCGATTTCCTAAAATATCACCAATTACAACGAATTCCGATATAATGAGGATGATCACTTTATTCCCAATAACTTACTCCCACTCATCATCTGTAAAATCCATACAGATATGAGAATGTAACCTGGTAAATACATACCCTGGAGTAAGTATCTGATTGGGAAATTAGTTTTCCTTTAACAATGCACTGAAATATGAAAATGTTTCGTAGGGGAATCCTGGTATTCCTAGTAATGCCTCTTCCATAATCCAATTCATGACTTTAACCGTATATTTCTTTGCCATCTCTCCAAATCCCTTTATCTGTCTTTATTCATTTCCTTCTGTACACCATCGTTAGACTAAGTGGTTTTCTTCCTTCCCTACCATTCGGCATCAGCCTATGGTTTGGAAGAAGACTATCCAGTAAGTATAATAGGTGTACCCTCCTAATCCTAGGAGTACTCGCAACTTGAGAGAAGGTGATGATAAAAAACTACTGAATAATACCTTATTCTATTTCTCCCGAACTGGGAAAAAAGCAAAGGTGAAAATAGGAGTGGCGATGAAGTACGCGGTTTGGTCGTGAATGATAATAGTCGCAATTTACTTTGCCCTCTTTCTAATCCCTTTATCTTGTCTTTACATATTACCTTCTGCACACCCTACTTAGGCTAATTGGTTTTCTTCATTCCCTACCTTTCGGCACCAGCCTATGGTTTGGAATAAGACTATCCAATAAGCGTAATAGGTGTACTCTCCTAAACTAAGGAGCCCTCGCAAACTGAGAGAAGGTGATAATAAAAGACAACTGAATAAACCAATTTTATTTCTCCTGAACCTGGATCCATCCTGAAAGAAGTCCCTTCGAGTTCGTATATAACCATACGATGGATCTATCCAATGGAAGTGGATGTCCGTAGTAATACGGGGTGTTCTGAGAAATACAAAGAGTAAAAGAAGGAGCGGCAATGATTTATGCAACTTTAAACAATTCAAAAGCCAGTATTTTAAGAAGGTTTGGTCAATTTGGTCATTGAGTCATAGTCTAGGGTCGGTCAAAGGTCGCTGCCAAAGAGAGAGAGAAAAGAAACACTCTGTGTGCACTCTAATCTAGATCAGAATGGTTATCACTTTATTTAATCAGGAAACCTCCCACTGTTATCTTAAATTCTCCTCCAAACCAGAAAGAAGAATTAGTCGGGATCACCCGAAGAGTAAACCAACTCATCAAAGAGAATCGGGATCCAACTATCATCGCATGATAACTTGATGGAAGCCACTCAAGTTATCACACTCCAGAAGGTATGCGCATGCCTGGCAAGTTTGCTGTATGTTTGAAACTCCCGATGTGATTTTTACCTCATGCTGTTATGACCTTGACTTTAGTCAACAAATCATAAGTCACATGTCAAGTTCTACCAGTCATTATCCAGGTTGATTTGAACCCACCCGTACATACCCTTGACTTTAGTCAACAAGGTAATATGACTGTCCCAAACCAACACATCTATCTATGCTACAGATGAATACCCAGCAACTACCAAACACTATGCCTTGACTTTAGTCAACAAACATAGCTTGAATACTACGGACTATCCATAAGAAATGACGGAGGGCTACGGCTGGTTTTTGACGAAAAAATCTTTAACGTAATGAACTTGATCTCGTTGAAGGAACCTGATAGCTTTTTATAAAAATATAGTGACGAAAACCTTTGCTAAAGAGGTCGCTCCCGGTGAGGGGATCTCGGCTCTTTCCTCGTGGAATGAGGTGCAGGATATTCCAACTGAATACCGCGATGCAAAGCAACTTGTAATCGACTATATTAAAGTTATTACCCTGACGTAAACTTCTGCCCAAGGGGTCTTTCCCGGTGAAGGGATAACGGCCCTTGCCTCGTCGAATGAGGTGCTGGATATTCATAACCGAATATCACTATGCAAAACAAAAGGAAACGTCTTTGCAATAACACTTTTTAAAAATTGTTCTAACAACATCAAATATAGGTTTGTTTTATCCTTGCATTGATCAGAATCAACATAGTCCTATCAATCAATCACACTAGAAAAGAACGAAAATAAAATGTACGTATATGCCATCCGCATTCGCCACTGAGTCCCGTCATCACCTGTTAGGTTACTTAACTAACGACAGAGCGGGGGCTGGACTAGCGTGGGTGTAAAACATATACAACATCTAATAGTATATATACCAATATACAATAATTGCTCCAGGCGTGATAATATGCAACATTACAGAGAAGTAATAAGCATCACAGAACAATACAGATAATCTGGGATCCCCGGGTTTTACAGAGCCGCTGCTGAAACCCGACGTTCCCCTGGTCATATGGATAGCCTGTGCAATGAAATCTAGACCCCTACGGGTGCGGCAAGTTACCCGCCAAAACCTGAAGCGAGGTAGTCCCCCACAGCATAGTGAATGGAACACCCGGCACTTCACGGAATCCGGTAAATTGAGCACCCCTCCTTAGATCAACCTGTACCCCCTACGAGTGCGGCGAATAGTCTGCCAATTCTAAAGTGAGGTCCGTCTGCCTCTCAAAGCCATGAGATACGGACCCGTTGCCCTCCAGAACCCGGCTATCCGTGCACTCCTTCACGGGATAAACCTAGTACAGAAATAAAAATATGTACAACGGGTATATCGATCTCAACCCGGTCGTGCCCCAAAAGAATATTATACAACAGGCAGTGACGGCAGTCCACATGTTGGACGCTCGCCCCGCAATATCAAAAGTACAAATAAATCCAAACTGCACTATCATTGCACCCTGCTATCCACCATGACATATCCGCAACATCACAGCACAACACAGAACATCAACGTGAATGTCACGTTCGCAAACCCATCTAAAAGAACTATAGCAATCAGACGCGGTTTACCGATCAAATGACATTCCCGGTCGGAGATATAAAGTAAGTATTGCATACTAACAAGTTTAAAATTTCGATCGATAAAATTTCCCGATGTGGGCCCCACGTACATCTGCTGTACAATAACAAAATCTGGGCCCAAAAGATATATACCAAAAACCACAATTTCCACAGAAGAACCCACTACAGAAATTTGGACCACTGGTCCCACAGATTGGCCGTGGATGCGCGGTCAAACCCTAGGTTTGACCGCGGATCCGCGGTGGTCTGGTGGGGTCACGTGACCAAATTTCTACAGATAGCTTATAAAACCCTGCACAACTTTCTGTGATATGCAAAATAATTTTTGGACCCTTTTAAAAATCAACAGAAACTTGTGTGCTTGAAAATTGTGATTTCGGAAATTCCGTTCGATCGATCTTTAAAACACGTTAGCACAAGTTAGTATAGATTAATGGTGAGGCTCTGATACCACTGTAAGTCCACGGTAGCGCCCCGGCCGTCTAACAGACGCCAAATGCGGAACAAAAACTTTTTACAACTGGCGCTATCGCGTACTATAACCCGGATCTGCCATTAAAGCTAAACTAACAAACTATAAAGTGGGTAAAAGAGTTATACCGAACGATCCGAGTCCTTCGGTCTTCAACCATCATCCCACGCTTGTTGCGGCTACTTCGATCTCCTGAATCTCCAGTCTTCTCGTCCAGGTGGCACCACGTCGACGGATCTTTAAACGGGCTCCCGCCTCTGACCCGAGGCAAATCGGTCGTCAAGTTTGCTAAAAGAGACGACCAAGAATGATGTAGAGAATGAGTAGAATACTTTGTCTCGTTACGTCCAAAGCTAAGGACGAACGGTTAATGAAGTTGCCTTTTGGATCGGGTGAAAAGAGAAACCGATCACATCTAATTTCTATGCACCAAAACTTTTATCTTTTCAAATGAACAACTATGAGCATTGAGAGGGGGGAGGCCGGCCACTAAATAGAGGAGGGGTGAGTGTAGGAGGAGGGAGTGGTGACCACAACAACATGATACTTATCATAACACCTAGTATGAATGCATTAATGAAAACAATGAATCACTTAACCTTGTCATCACAACATTAAATGAACACTTAATGCATCAATGAGTCACATGCCACCTCATCATCCTAGTCACCATCTAGAACCTTCTAGAAACACGACTCACCCCATGACTCACCCTCAAGAAGAAAAGATAAATCCGTATTTAACCGAATGTTAAATACGGCTGATAGAAAACTGGAAACTGGCAACTTCCAAAAGTGATCCTGAAACGAATTTCAGGATAACCCCGTATTGGTATAAACATACCCGCATTTGTATTACGATCGAATACAAATGCGACTGAGACAAAGATATTATATCTACACAGTATAATACTCAGATCCGGCTTAAACCAAAGCCGACCAGTATTATCTGCCCGAAAAATAACACGTGCGTAAACGCACGTGCATTTTTCGAACCCTTCCATATAACCATACGGCCTCTACAACGTTTCGCCCGAACTTAAGAAAGTGTCTGTGGGGGACTCTAATGACTCATCAATACACTGGCACTGCGTATAACCTCTAGCACGTCAGAGGTACAAGCTGTACGTAACAGTTGCCTATGTATTGATTGGAAGGGAAACTGACGAGCGAACTCATCCATAAACCCTACTGAGCCTTACAGTGACAATATACATACAGTCCGGTCCGTTCGTCTATGAATATCGCATATCGGCCTAGGGGCTGGTAACGTCAGACCCCCAATAGCAGTATAAGTCATGTCAGAGAGTGGCCCAGAACACCCTGAGATACTACTGGAGTATCTACCAGTAAATCTCCTGCCTCGGCCGAGGGCTTTGTGTAATACCCCCAATACCGGGAGAGACGAATCCCCTACTGATCCGCTCACTTGCATCCAATGTGGCACGGGACTGTACCCAACTAAAACCTGTTTGCACAACTCCTTTGAGCGTGGTAGGGTAGTAATCTAAGCACAGTGGGAACTCACACGAGACAAATGACGACCTCAGGTCGATGAACTAACCTGTACACATGTCACCAGGGAACTGCTATCTGACGATATGTATAATACCAACTAACATGTTCCCGGCGAGTCATGTCCGGTGTACTCATAACCCAATGAGCACCTGTATACATCTTAGGTAAACTAACTGACACCAATGGCTTGTGAGACCGGCCATTGCCCCTCGTCGGGGTCTCGACTGTATATACTAGTCTACTCTGGAGTATCGATGCCCTTTCTCGAAACTCCCACGACTAGGGACACTTTAAGGATGTGCTTACAGACCCCAGCTCCCACGTATATGATCGCCATCATACTACTGGTAGTCAAGCAAGAATCCTATGGGCTCTATCATCATGCAATAGTGAACTAAAGCATGTATACGATAATAAAGACAAACCGGATAGCATACTATCATCTCGAGCAAGACTGTCTTATCGGTATAGGTCCTGCCTCAATCATTGCAATCACGTACCTGCGATCCAATAATTGATTTTGAGGGCACTATCTCCAACAATGGGCTGGCCGAAGCCTTCAATAAAACTCTGTGCAAGCTCCTGAGGAAAAATGCTTCAGCCAATAAGAAAGACTGGAATCTCAAACTTCATGAGGCGTTGTGGGCATATCGTACCACGCACCATACTCCAACTCAATCCACTCCATACTCATTGCTCTTCGGAGTAGAGGCGGTCCTCCCCCTCGAAATCGAAGTTCCAAGCTTAAGAATGGTCGTTCAGCACGAGTTGACGGAAGAGGAAAACGTGCTCCTTCGGCTTGAAGAGCTCGACGCCCTTGAAGAAAAGAGGCTCGCGGTGCAGCAAAATCTGGAGCTGTACCGAGCCTAAATGTCACGGGCCCATGACAAGATGACTCGTCTCCGCGCTTTCAAGAAAGGTGAATTGATGTTGGTCCTCAAAAGCCCGATCATCCCCAATCGACATGCTAAGGGAAAATTCGAGCCAAACTGGGAAGGACCATACGTCATCGAGAAAGTGTTTAATGGAGGATCCTACCAGCTGATAAATGCCGAGGGAGAAAGGCCCATGCCACCCATCAATGGCCGATATCTTAAGAAATACTATGCGTGAATGCTCCAGGTCGCAGGCGAATTGAGCATACAAGCCCTACGGTTTGGATCATACATCCTGCAAAACCGCATACAATCTACGGGCGTAAATGACCCCTATCTCTCCCGAAGTCCTACCGGCGAAACTACACCTAAAGTCCTACCAGCCTAAAAAAAAGGGTATGTTCACAAGCAAAACGGGCACGGATGAAAACCCGAAAGGGCTCCGTGAGTAAAAACAGCAGGACTTCCGGCGAGTTTGTGAAAACCCGAAAGGGCGCAAACTCGTGAAAAGAGATAAAATACACTCGCAAAGTCCTCTCGACCTTGTGAGGAGAAAATCCCTGCGTGAGATCCTTATGACTCACAAAGGAGCAACACACTTAGGGATCCCTACGATTCCTAAGGAGAACATACACCTGCAAGATCTTCTCGACTCGTAGGGAGAAAACGCTTTTATGAGACCCTTACGGCTTATAAAATTGAAAAGCATTAGGTGATAGAGATCTAAATCTGTCTCCTAAGCCATTGTTCCCCAACGGGCAACGGCAAATGATGAGTCGCTCCTGGCATTTCGCTTCAATGTTAGCGGTGCTGATACCGACCAAAAAACCAAATTCCAAGTCCTCCAAGGGCAAATGATGGGTTGCTCCTGGCATTATTCTAGTGCAGCAATGCTGATGCCAAACAAGATCCAAATTCCAAGTCTCCAAACGGCGAATGATGAGGCGCTCCTGGTACCATATTCTAGTGCAGCGATGCAGACGCCAACCAAAATCCAATTTTCCAAAATTCCTCCAGCCCTATGGTTGGTCCCTAAGTTGACTACCGTATATAATCCATGGGCTCAAATAATTCTCATCATACCCATACCCCACCGCAACCACCAGTTACGCGGTCGGTCTCCGCCCTTGGAATTATGCTTCATTTAGGAAGACCCGCTCATGTGTCCTCACGATACATGAAGAGAACAAACTTACGAGATCCTCTCGACTCGTAAGAAAACACCTTCGTAGGATCCTTTCGACTCACAAAGGAAAAACACACTTGGGAGTCCCCACGACCCCTAAGGAGAAAATGCACCTACGGGATCCTTACGACTCGTAGGGAGAAATGCTTTTATGCGACCCTTACGGCCCATAAAATTGAAGAGTCTTAGGTGATAGGGATCTAAACCTGTCTCCTAAGCCATCGCTCCCCAACAGGAAAAGGCAAATGATGAATTTCTCCTGGCACATATGCTTCAGTGTTAGCAACGCTGATGCCTACCCTAACCCCAAAATTCCAAACTCCTATCCAATAGACCCCTAAGTCTTTAAACTGGGAACAGATGACCTCTAAGTCGTTAAACTGGGAACAGATGACCCCTAAGTCGTTAAACTGGGAACGAGAGAAATCCCTTCACGGCAAATGATGAGTTGCTCCCGGCATTATTCCAGTGCAGCAATGCTGATGCCGACCCAAAAACCAAATTCAAAGTCCCACCCGGCAACACTTCTAAGCTTGAAGATACTGCTGGATATGTAGGGAACTTCCAAAACAAATCAAATCAAACAAATCAACCTCAACACCGCGAAAAGCGGAGCAAGTCAAATCAAATCCCAACACCGTAAGACACGGAGTAAGTAATCGACCGTCCAAGTCGCAAAAAGGGCAGCACCGACCGTCCACGTCGCAAAAAGGGCAGCACCGACCGTCCAAGTCGCAAAAAGGGCAACAACGACCGTCCAAGTCACAAAAAGGGCAGCATCGACCGTCCAAGTCGCAAAAAAGGCAGCACCGACCGTCCACGTCGCAAAAAGGGCAGCACCAACCGTCCAAGTCGTAAAAAGAGCAGCAACGACCGTCCAAGTCGCAGAAAGGGCAGCACCGACCATCCAAGTCGCAAAAAAGGGCAGCACCGACCGTCCACGTCGTAAAAAGGGCAGCAACGACCGTCCAAGTCACAAAAAGGGCAGCAACGACCGTCCAAGTCGCAAAAAGGGCAGCACCGAACGTCCACGTAGCAAAAATGGCAGCAACGACCGTCCAAGTCGCAAAAAGGGCAGCAACGACCGTCCAAGTCGTAAAAAGGGCAGCATCGACCGTCCAAGTCGCAAAAAGGGCAGCACCGACTGTCCACGTCGCAAAAAGAGCAGCACCGACCGTCCAAGTCGCAAAAAGGGCAGCAACGACCGTCCAAGTCGCAAAAAGGGTAGCACCGACCGTCCACGTCGCAAAAAGGGCAGCAACGACCGTCCAAGTCGCTAAAATAGCAGCACCGACCGTCCACATCGCAAAAAGGGCAGCACTGACCATCCAAGTCGCTAAAATGGCAGCACCGACCATCCATGTCGCTAAAATGGCAGCACCGACCGTCCAAGTCACAAAAAGGGCAGAACCGACCGTCCAAGTCGCAAAAAGGGCAGTATCGACCTCCACGTCGTCAAAATGGAGCTGACCTCCACACGAAAGAAGATCCATCAATTTCATGCACACAACCCACATATGTGGTGTGCATTTATTGATGGGGGCAATTTGTTGGGGTCAAAATTTACACCCCGGTTGACCAAGTCAAAATCAAAGTCAACCCCAAGCCAAGTGGGGCCCAAGCCCAGATCAAGTGGGCCAATGCCCGGGTCGAGCCCAAAAATGAAGCGGCCGGCCTCCCCCCATGCCAAAATAAAAAATTTTGTAATAAATAATTTTAGGTGTATTTCCTTTTTTTATTTCTATGAATAAATGTAAGAAAATGGGCATAAAGCCAAATTTTTGTAAAGCCCATGGCTTATGGGCAAAAAGAAATAGCACATGAGGCATGGGATGGACAAAATGCCATTTTTGTAAAGCCCAAGGGATATATGTAAAGTGTATAGCCTATAAAGGCAAAGATAATGAAAACCTCTCAAGAACTTTTTCTCTCTCCCAAAAAAATTAAGATCTGTGCTCTTTCTCCTTCCTCAAGGTTCTAAAACCTTTTTCTTTCTTTTGAATTAAATCAAGAGTTTTACTCTTCCTTTTCCAAAACTAAATAGTTTTTCACCACAAAACCCACAAAGGGGAGCTTGGATCTTCCATCAGATCGTAAAAGGAGAGATTTTTAAAATCTCACCCCTCTTGTTATCCAAGAGCAGGCCAACAGAGTAGGAAGAAGGAGACTCATCTCCAAAGACCCCACTTTGGGGAAGATCCAGGGCTCAAGGGGAGAAGCCCCTTCATCAGCTTCAAAAATATCTTAGGAGCTTAACTCCTCAGACACACAAACACACACACACACACACAAAATAATAAGTATTTCTTTCTGGGAGTACAACTCCCAGTGCAGAGACCAAGTCCTTTTTGCCGCCCAGCGCCCGAGCGCCCACGTGCTTGGCACGTGAGGCACTAGCGCCCAAAGAGCGAGCGCCCGAGCGCCCACGTGCCTGGCACGTGAGGCGCTAGCGCCCACGTGCCTGGCACGTGAGGCGCTAGCGCCCACGTGCCTGGCATGTGTAGCGCTAGCGCTCAAAGCGCTAGTGCCCAAAGCACGAGCGCCCGAGTGCCCACATGTCTGGCACGTGCGCTCGCGCCCTGGCGCCAGCGCCCAAGCGCCCGAGTGTCGCGCACGTGAGGCGCTGGCGCTTTCCTCCACGCATCCTTTGGATACCCTTTCCCTTAATATATATATATATATATATATGTGTGTGTGTGTGTGTGTGTGTGTGTGTGTGTGTGTATGTATATGTATATATATGTATATATGTATATGTATATATGTGTATATATATATGTATATGTATATATATATATACATATACACACACACACATACCCTACAACACTGTCCCCCGTTAGAAAAAATTTCTAACGGAGCGCTGCCCCACACCCCGCAAGGGAGCTGCTAACCCCCTTGACCCCCAGCCCGCTATCCGGTTAGCAGGACCCCCGTAAAAACTCTGTGGGGCCCCCGATATATCCAAAACCCTTTTCAAAACACAACACACGTACACGGCACATCGAGTTCGCATGACCTGTTTGACCCGTTAATCGGAGGTTCTCCCACTCCAAAGGTGAGGGGTAATTAATGACAGTTTAGTCCACGGCTGCCGGAGATTCGGATCCCCACAATCAATAAACTCTAGCCTACCCTAGGCAGGGGAAATCTGTAATGTGCCTGACAAGCGCGCGCGTATTCCCATCTCAATAGGGTGACGAAAAATACCCTACAGGCCAAACTATTATGATTGGCTAAGGAATGTCCAGATGGCCATTACCTATGACAAGCTGGGCTACTTTCTTACTACTAAATCCCCCGCCATCCCAGGTCCAGATTCCACCGTCGCGGATGCTGATATCGGTAAGACATCGGAAAAAGACAGTGCGAGAGCCAAGTTCCTCGTGTTAGCCTTAATGGATTATGAATACCAAAGGTAGCATGAGAAGATGGACCTTGCTTCCATCTTCCTCCATACCAAAGATTTATATGGAGAGCAATCTCGTATCGCAAGATATGAGACATCGAAGGAATTAATTCAAGCGAGGTTGGCTATCGGGTCATCTGTAGGGGACCACGTGCTTAAGATGAACAGCTAAATTGAGGAGCTCACAGACCTGTGGACCACATTGGATATCGAGTTATATACTAACTTGATTATACAGTCATTCCCTTCTACCTACGCCCAGTTTATCTTGAATTTCAACATTCAAGGGAAGGAAGTTACACTTCCAGAACTTCTCAACATATTGAGGAGCTCAGAGGGAACCCTGCAGGAATCCAGGGAGACACCCGCTCTGTTCATTGGAGAATCTTCCTCTTCTAGATCCAAGGCGAAAGCCAAGGGAGAGAAGAAGAAAGCCTCCACCAAGCCAAAAGGCGGTGTCAGTAAGGTAGAGGGAAATGGCAGGGCAAAAGTTTCAGGGCTAACAGTAGGAAAGGAGGAATGTTTCTATTGTCACGGGATATGCCATTGTCAGAAGGACTGCATGGCTTGGAAAGCCAAAAACCATGATTCGAAGCACGTTGTGGCTTTGGCTTCGGATGTGTTTATGATTGAAAACTGTCTGTCAATTAACTCTACTTTCTGGATACTGGATACCGGATCAGGATCTCATATCTGTAATTCATTACAGTTTTGAAAAACCGTAGATTTATTAAGGCAGATGATATGACTCTCAGGGTTGTTAACGGAATGAGCGTGGACGCTGTGTCCGTAGGGGAATATCACTTAGGATTGACAAGTGGGCAAATTTTGATTTTGCGTAACTGTTTGTGTGTACCTAATTTGACATGTAATATCATTTCTGTATTTTTACTTTCTAAAGAAGGTTATGATTTTACATTTGTAAGCGATGTGATGCACATCCACCTAAATTGGGTCAGGTACACTAGATAACAGTATATACGTATTAAATCAAGCTCAGGTTTTCAACGTCCGGAACACGTTTAAAAGAAAGTCTCCATAATTAAATCAAGTTTTCTTATGGTATTGTAGACTGGGTCACATCAATGAAATACGGTTGACGAAGTTACATAAAGAGAGATATTTGGATCCGTTCAAATATCAGTCTTATGCAACTTGTCAATCATGTCTCAAAGGAAAAATGACAAAGACTCCGTTCACTGGACACGGAGTAAGAGCGAGCGAGCTCTTGGGACTCATACACAGCGATGTGTGTGGTCCAATGTCTACACATGTAAGAAGTGGTTATTCCTATTTTATTACTTTTACGGATGATTTCTCTAGGTATGGACATGTATTCTAGATGAAATATAAATCCGAGGCTTTTGAGAAATTCCGCGAATATAAGAATGAAGTGGAAAAACAAACAGGCAAAATTATCAAGACACTTAGATCTGATCGAGGTGGTGAATACTTAAGTGCCGAGTTCCTGGGTTACTTAAAAGAGAATGGAATTCTCTCTCAGTTTACTCCTCCATACACACCTCAACACAACGGTGTATCGGAAAGGCGAAACCGAAGCTTATTAGATATGGTACGTTCCATGATGAGTAGCGCTAAGTTGCCGCGATCCTTCTGGGGTTATGCACTAGAATCAGCTGCATATCTTTTGAACAAGGTTCCTACCAAGACTGTGCTTACCATACCATATCAGATGTGGAGTGGGAAGAAACCCTATCTTAAGTATCTGAAGATAGCTTTTATAAAAAAGCAGCATCCGGACAAGCTCGAGGCACGCTCAGTACTGTGTAAGTTTGTAGGATACCCAAAGAACTCCAGGGGATATCTTTTCTATTACGCAGAGGAACAAAAGATTTTTATTTCTCGTCATGCCCACTTTTTGGAAAATCAATTTTTAGAAAAAGAGATAAGTGGGAGTACAATAGAACTGGAAAAAATTCCAGAATCACAAGTTATTACTGAAAGCATGGTGGAACCAGAAGTTTCGAAAGAACCGGACATCCCCGCGCCACTCCGTAGGACTAGTAAGCAGTCTCATCCGCCTGAGAGATAATACGGTTTTCTCATAAACGGGGATAGAGATGATTGCATCATCGACGATGATGAGCCAACTAGTTTTCAGCAAGCCATTCAGAGCAAAGACTCGGTAAAATGGTTGGATACAATGCGGACCGGAATGGAGTCCATGTACACCAACAAAGTATGAATTTTGGACATTACTCCAGAAGGGGTAAAACCCATAGGCTGCAAATGGATCTTCAGAAAGAAGATTGGTGTAGATGGACAGGTTGAAACCTATAAGGTTAGACTTGCTGCAAAAGGTTTTCATCAAAGACCTAGTTTGGACTATGATGAAACCTTTTCTATAGTGGCTATGCTCAAATCCATTCGGATCCTTCTTGCCATTGCTGCCTTCCACGATTATGAAATTTGGCAGATGGACATAAAGACCGCTTTTCTGAATGGAAATTTAGAAGAGTGCATCTATATGGATCAGCCAGAGGGTTTCATTCAGAGTGGGAGCAGCAGAAAAGTGTGCAAGTTACTTAAGTCCATTTATGGACTAAAGCAGGATCGCAGAGTTGGAATATCTGTTTTGATGAGACGGTCAATGAATTCGACTTTATCAAAAATCCAGATGAATCATGCATTTATAGTAAGATTGTAGCGAGAACTGTGGTATTTCTAGTCTTGTACGTGGATGACATTCTCTTGATAGGAAATGACATTCCTATACTACAATCAGTCAAAGGATTCTTGTCACAAAGGTTCTCCATGAAGGACCTGGGTGATGCCTCCTACATTCTGGGATCCAGATCTATCGTGATAGATCTAAACGGATGTTGAAACTTTCACAGTCAAGCTACATCGACACCATACTGAAAATATTCAGTATGGAAGATTCAAAGCGCGGTAATTTACCTGCTTATCACGGAATCACCCTCTCCAAAGAGATGTCTCCCAAGACTGATTTGGAAAGGGATCGCATGTCTATTATACCCTACGCTTCTGCGGTGGGCTCTATAATGTATGCGATATTGTGTACCAGACCAGATGTAGCTTACGCACTGAGCGTTGTAAGCAGGTATCAATCAAACCCAGGGGAGAAGCACTGAATAGCAGTGAAGAACATTCTCAAGTACCTGAGAAGGACTAAGGAGATGTTCTTAGTGTGCGGTGGAAAAGACCTCCAGATCGAGGCCTTTGCTGACTCCAGCTTCCAGAGTGACAAGGATAACTCCAAGTCCATGTTGGGTTATCTCTTTACCCTCAATGGAGGGGCGGTCTGTTGGAAGAGTTCCAAGCAGGACACCGTTGCTGACTCGACGATGAAAGCGGAGTATATCGCTGCATGTGATGCCACGAAAGAAGCAGTCTGGATAAGAAAGTTCATAACAGAACTTCAGGTGGTTCCGTTCATTGTTGATCCAATACCGTTGTATTGTGATAACAACGGGGCTATAGCTTTAGCGAAGGAACCCAAGTCCCATCAGAAGTCCAGACACATCTTGAAGCGGTACCACCTGATTAGGGAGATCGTTGATCGCCTGGAGATCGAGGTGCGGAGAGTGGATACAGAGAACAACACTGCAGATCCACTCACAAAGGTTATCCCTTATATGAAGTTCGAGAGCCTATTCGAGATGATAGGTCTGCGATATGCCAATACATGGCCTTAGTGCAAGTGGGAGATTGTTAGTGATATATGCCCTAGAGGCCATTATTGTATCATACTGGTTTGTATATTACATTTTAGAAGCTTGGGATATACACAGATATATTAGCAGTCTTGCTTAATATGGTAGTATGCTACTTGGTTTGATTCTAGCTCAATATGTGTATATGTTTCTTTTAGCATATCGCTTATACATATTGGTAGAACTCTCAGGATCTTTGCTTGACTACCAGCGTTATGATGGCAGTCACACTAGTGGAGGATGGGTAGTCTATAAGCACATCCTTATACAGGTTCCTAATCGTAGGATTACCATGACGGGGCATCGATACTCCAGAGTAAACTGGTGTATACGCTTCTCATCCCAGCAGGGGAGATGGTCTGTCCAACAGCCATTAGTACGTCGTACTGGAGATAATATGCAGGTGCTCATTAGGTTATGAGTACACTGAACAGGACTCGTGGGGAACTGCTGGTTGGTATTATACCTATCGTCAGGTAGCAGTTCCCACGTGACATGAGTATAGCTTAGTCCGTTGACTTAACATCGCTACTTTGCCTCGAGTGTGTTCCCACTGTTCTTAGATTACTACCCTACCACGGCTCAAAAGAGTCGTGCAAATAGGTAGTAGTTAGGTGCAGTCCCGAAACACTTGGAGGCAGTAGCGGTTAGATAGGATTCGTCTCTCCCAGTATTGGGGGTTGATATCGCACTGTATTCGGAAAGCCATTACACAAAGTCCCTGGTCAGGGCAAGCGAGATTTTCTAGTAAGTACTCCAGTAGTTTCTCAGGGTGTTTTGTATTATGCTCCGGTATGACTTATTGCGCTATTAGGGGTCTGACGGTTACCGCCCCCTAGGCCCGATATACGATACTCTTAGACGAACAGACCGGACTGTACAGAGATTGTCACAGATAGGCTCAGTAGGAGTTCGGATGAGTTTTCTCATCGGCTTTCTTATCGACAGATACCTGGGTAGCCGTTACGTGCAGCTAGTAGCGCTGACGTGCTTGTGGTTAAACCCACTGTCAGCGTACTTTCGAGTATTTAGAATCCCACACAAAAGGTTTTCCTGCTTCGGGCGAAACGATGTAGAGGCCATATATTTTTACGGCAGGGTTCGATCACATACGTGTACTTGTACACGGATGATATTCAGGCGGATAATACTAGTAGGCTTTGGTTTAAGCCGGATCATAGTATTATATTATTGGATTATTTTCGTCTCTTTGTATTCGTATTTTTCGGAATACGGATACGGGTATGTATATACGGTGAGGGGTATTCTTGTAATTTACTCAAGAGTGCTTCTAGAAGAAGACACCTCGTTTCTTATATAACCATTTAGATTAAATGGTTAATGAGGTGGAGGTATGAGGTGTGGTTTTTCATTAAATGAAGCATGGCTATCTGGTGACTCATGGAATGACTCATCTTGTGACTATTGAAGCATGCTTGATATTTTCATTGTGAATTATTGTATGCTTCATTCATCACAAGACTTGGCCATCTTCATTCCATTATTATCTTCAACACTCTTTCTCCTCCAAGCAGTCTTCTTCTTCTTCAACCCTAAAAGTCTCATGTGTTGAGAAACTTGGGGTATTTTGAGACAAATCAATCCATCATCACTCTCTACATCCTATAGGTTATCTAGTTTAGCGAACTAGGTACCCTAGTTACCTTGGTATTGAGGTTGGAGCCCGAACTATAAACTCTCGAGTGGATCGTCTTTGACTTGAGGAGGCCGACGATCAAGTATGATCCGTACACTTCGAGGAGCCAAGGAGGAGAACAAGAAGACCCGAAGGACTTGATACTAGGAGGTATAACTTTCTTCATAGTAGTTGAACCTCATAGTAGTTATCTAGTTAAGGTTCAAGTTAAGATCCTGGAGTTTAGTCGATATTGCAAAGCTTGAAAAAATCGTTTTTTGCATATTCCGCCTCCCCACGAACCCGCGGGATGCGCGACATCGACTTAAAACTGTGGAGGAATGATTCCTAATTACAGGTAGCATGGTTGGTTCTGTCACGTGCCGTAGTTAGCGCACTCTGGGAAGCGGAGCGCACATCTCATCATCGTCCTACTCCTTCTCCTCCTCTCTTTACCGCTGCAATCAGCATCACCACCGAACCCCATCATCATCAACAACTACTTCTTCCTCTTCTTCATCTTCATCATCATCACCTCCTATCATCATCATCATCAACATCATAATCTCATCACTAACATCTCATCCTCCTCCGCCACCTTCCTCCTCTTTCCGCTGCCGCAACCGCCACCCCCATCAACTCCCATCATCATCATCATCTAATTTTTCTTTTTCATCTTCATCATGACCACCATCATCCCCCGGCACCCTTTTCGTCTCCTCACTGCGGCCCCCTCCCTCCCCTTCCTGTCCCTTCCCTCCAGCCCCGGACCCCTGCGGTTTCCCAAACAAAAAAAAACTAATTTATTTAATACTTAATAATTATTTAAAAATAATATATGGCATATAATTATAATAATATATGGCATCTATAGCAAAGACCGAGCAAAATGGTCTTTGCTGTGAAATTTAACGCCGTTAACTTGAACCGTTAACTCATGGTAATTTCTTAACAGTTATAAAGGTAATGGTAGTTTTGTTAAAATAGCCCAAATATGTTGGTAGTCTTCAGTAAATAAGTCTTCCTAAAAATCTTAAAATTTTCCGTTTTCTTCATTTTTTAAATTATTTTGCATGCTATAACACACAAAAATCACGAAAATTTCTAGAATCTCGGCTATAGATGGTCTGACGAGAGAATGGAAGTGATTGACATGAGAGCTCCTCTAAGTGTTCTAGTCGGCGGAGCTACTCTCGGACGAATTTTCAATGTTCTTGGAAAGCCTGTTGATAATTTAGGTCTTCTAGATAGTCGTACAGTATCTCCTATTCATCGATCCGCGCCTACCTTTATATAGTTAGATACGAAATTATCAATTTTTTAAAAAATGGAAGTGGTGGATCTTTTAGCTTCGTATCGCCGTGGAGGAAAAATCGGACTATTTGGGGGAGCTAGCGTGGGTAAAACAATACTTATCATGGAATTAATCAACAATATTGCAAAAGCTCATGGAGGCGTATCCGTATTTGGCAGAGTAGACGAACGTACTCGTGATGGAAATTATCTCTACATAGAAATGAAAGAATCCGGGATGATTAATGAAAAAAATATTGCAGAATCAAAAGTAGCTCTAGTTTAAGATTAAAGTTATTGCCACATATGTCCAAACTAAGAGAAAACATTACATAAAGATAGAAAGATGCAATTTGTAATTTCTGAAAAATTGATGGGCTAAGAAAAATTTGTAGCCACATATGTCGTAGGGGTGTTCACTGGGTCAGTTTGGACCCATTACCCGCCTAAACCCGTCCGACGGGTAAAATGATCGCTCTAAACCCGCCTGAAAGTGGCGATTTAAAACCCGTACCCGCCCGTATTTGAATAGTGTGGATTTTAGATCTGTTATAGCCCGTCCGAACCCGAACCCGAACCCGCACACCCGTAACCCGAACCAACCCGAACCCACCCGCATAATAAACATCTAGAGTCGTTGATAAATTTAATTATATGGCTAAGATCTATACCCGACACCTATATAGGCCATTTTCTTACTTCTCAAATGTAAAGTTGAATTAAGTTTAATTTAGCGGGCATTCTTTTTCAGTATATTCTCCTATTGTTTTATCTTTTTTACCTTCTTAAATTAAATAGGTAATCTTTTTATTTCCAGGATACAAAGTAAGATTTCAATTTCTAATATCAACAGATGGTAGAAACTACTGATCAAGTTAGGGTTTATAGTTTATTGTTTTATTTTATATAAATTAAAAGTCAAATTTAATATGTGAAACCAGTGATTACCTGAAACCGTGTTTAACCCGTCCGAACTAATGAAACCTGAACCCGGGCTCGAAACCCACCCGAACACGTTGGGTTCGGATTCGGACTTATCTACCTATTTCAATAGACAGGTTTAAATGGCTAGAAAATCCGTCCACACTAATGGATGCGGGTTTATTTATGGTCCAAAATCCGCCCGACCCGACCCGTGCACAGCCATAATATGTCCACACTAGATGAGAGAATATTTCGAGTTCTTATATATGATATAGGTCGAATCAGATCACACATTCTACAAAACACACCAAAAATTATTTGCTTATATTTATATGCTTTTGATACATCTTGCTCTTAACTAGGATGGTTGCAAATTTTACATTTTACCTGTAATACACCATTTTTTTATTTCTAAGTCAACGGTAATAATATCAGCCTCACATGAAACTCAGGCCTACACATGCTTTATACCATGAAGATCGGGATCAAGGTGTCCGGTCAAAAATTATGGAAAGTTCTGTTTGGGTGTAGGATTTGGAGAGAACTCGGAATTATTTGGATTCATGAATTCAAAAAAAATATAAGGATTAGCTAAGCTTGTGTTCGGTTGGAGGATTTGCCAAACAAGGATTCTCTTGTTTGTTTTTTCAAGGGGCTCACAAAAAAATGAGCTCTATGAATTCTTAAGAAAATAAAGGATTTGCAAGGATTTTCACTATTCATTGTATTGACGGTGGGACCTGTGTATTTTTAAGCATTAAAAACTTATCTCTCTGCTGGCTAACCAAAAAAATTTCAATTGTACCATTCTGAAATCCAAATTTCATGATCACCGCAAGCAAACAGCCCCTTAGGAGACAAATTGATTTCACTGTATATATACATATACATGTCATAAAATGCTGCTGCTCCAATGTCAGATGCACTTTGAGATTAATGGAGGAAAGAGGCCATAGAAGGGGATTTCCTCCTATGGCGTGGAAAAAATACCACCTCCACCATTTTTTCCGACGATCGGCACCCATCATCATCATCGTTATCATCTAAGATGTGCGTACACCAAATTTCATGTGATTCCACAACTTTTTCACCGTTGATTTAGTGGGTTTAAAATTAACGGTTTACCGACAATAGAACTTTTTACATTGCTAAATCAACGGTGAAAAAGTTGTAGAATCACATGAAATTTGGTGTACCCACATCTTAGATGATAACGATGAAGATGATGGAGGCCGATCGTCGAAAAAATTGGTGGAGGTTGTATTTTTTCCACGCCATAAAAGGAAATCCCCTCCTATGCCCTCTTTTCTCCATTATTCTCATGTACTTTATCATAAATATCATTAAAAACTTTTTTTTGCAGAAAAAAGGTCCAAATTTAAATCCTCCTACAAACGCGGACTCCTCCGCTGCTAAAAATACCCGCACTCCCTGTCCCTGAAAACCTAAACCTCACGCCTTTTTTTTTTCATTTTTCCCAAAATAACACAGTAACAAAAAAATGGAAAAAAAACAGAAAAGAAAAGAGAAACGAATTGTTTTTCTTAAACCTTACCAATTCAATACATAAATCCCCATGACCGACCTTGGCCGGTCCCCCCACCGTCGGGCCCACACATCAAAACCGCCGCCGCCAGTTCCGCCTCTGTTTCACCAACAAAGGCGGAGGATCGGAGACAATGTGTTTCCAGAGGGGAAGATAAAGACGTTTGGGGACCCTGAGGTGAAGAGAAAGCGCAGGGTGGCCAATTACAAGACGTATGCGACCGAGGGCAAGGTAAGGGCCTCAATCAGGCAAGGCCTCAGGTGGCTCAAAGGGAAATGTGCGGGCCTCCCCAGCGTTTATTAATTAAAGCAACCGGTCACTTTTCCTTTTTCTCTTATTCTTATCTTTGAATAAAATGGTCTTTTCTATCGGCATGCCAGTATCGTAAGGATTGTATGATTCCAACATTTGTATCATATGGAAGACAAGAGAACGCACACGGATAGAAATTCCGTCTTGGTTTGTTCTTTTAATGTCAAAGTCGGATAAATTATCGGTAGAATATGATAATGTTTGAACATTGGTTATTCGATGGTTGTGGAAATTCATGGTGGTTTCCTTTCTAAAATTTATTATTATGGATTTATTTATCGCATGATTTAGACCAAGCAATAAATTTATCATAGAATCAGAACCATATATAGAAGAATACAAAAGAATTGTCAATATCTAATCATTTGTAATATACGATTTGGTGAGAGGTTTGATAGAAAATGTTCTTAAAAAAATTCTTAATCTTTAATTTTCGCCTTGTGAAACGCCAATTGATAATTTATAAAGTAAAAACATTATACGGTTCTCTTTAAAGTTATTCTTCACTCTGGTTATAAAACAAAGCAACATACAAATTTACATACAACAATCTTCACCTGAACAGGTTGCACGCATTAGCTCATGTCATAAGAATTTTCTCCTCTAAATAAGATTTATCGGTTTGATTTCTATACGGTTGCATTCTGAAAGAAAATACAGTGTTCTAGTTAAAATTAACCCACACAAAGATAACTTTTTTGGATCGACTTGGACCCCTTCACCAGCAAACCATCAAATATAGCTGTACCAATTTCCTCTCTTTAGTTGACTGCTTTTTCTTGCCATCAGTTTTTTGGCATACCGTAGTTTTACTTTTCTTTTTTTCAACTAAAAAAAAGAAAAGAAAAACTGTGACCCGTGGAAGAGGATATTTCCTAAAATTAAATTCATTAATCTCATTAATCTTAAATCAGGTAGTTTCGTTCCTGGTCTCTGCAATTACACAATCAGAAATCATCAACAGATAAATATACACAAAATATATCATCTACTTATCCAACACATCACATGCTAACACATCTCAAGCCGAAGACAATTCTCCCAATATCAAATGTTGCTGCTATCATTAGCCGAAACCTTGCTAAGCCTGCTAGGCATCGATTTACTCCACATCCTTCTCCCACCACCAACACAGCGCTTGTACGACCCATACAACGCCCTCTGCGCCACCACCCCTGAATAGTAGTTCACCTTGTTGCTCTGGGACCCACCTTCAGCTGACGTCGCTGTCGCTGTCGCTGCCGCCGCCTTAACCTGACCGCCATCATTTGAGGAGGACTCCGCACCGCTATTCATCTTTAGAGAATAAAAATCAAATTATATTTTCCTGTCTAATTTCTTTTCTAAATGTGATAACCAAGTGAGATTGAAGTATTGGTTTTATAGCATGGGTAAAAAGTCGAGGAATCGATGATCCAGCGCTAGAAAAAGACAACGATGACCGAAAGCCCCGCCGCCAAACGTTATCTTGAACCCTTCCTTTGTTGTGGGGGAATTCTGGAGCATTCTTTGGATGTCTTGGAAGATAAGAAAGTGCCTGAAGCGGACCCCATTCTCTTTGGAAGCACAAGGAGGAAAAGGTTGCATTTGCATAGCAAGGGGACCTACAAAGGAAATGCTTGCATTAGTATTCAAAAATCATCACTTTATTGGTCATATTTTCTCTTTAAAAGTACAGGAAAGTGACGAATCAAATGTATGTAGCAAGAGAATTATGGTTTCAATTGGCAACTTTATTACTGACTTAACTTTTATTGGTCAGCCTTTGGAACACATTATCATGGAAAATGAGGTCAGGGGAAGCAAAACTCCACCAAAGATTTGATGAAGTTTAATAACTGAATATAACATCAAATTTCTTGCCAATAATACTATGAATAAGCAGCTTGGTGTGATCCTAAATCACAGGTGCAGCAAAAATCTAAAAGGCAATAAATAAATAAATAAAAATCGTACGATCATACAGAATTGCATCAGCTCTAAGGCACAGATAGAACCAACAAGGTGTAGCGAGAAATCGTCTCGAAACCAAGGAGCAAAACAGGAGAAGTTCAGCTCCAATTATAAGTTTTAAACATGTTACCATATGGTGGATCACAGCCACAATAATATTGTTGAAGCTTAAGCTATAATCATAATCCACAAATATACAAATTACTCATCTGCATGACTAATTCAGAAATCATACCTGATAATATTCATAGATGCTTTCTTTTCCTAATTCGAAATTTCAAAATTTTCCTGAATAATTCATGAACTTTATATATGGTTTCTATACAGCTTTGTACAAAATGTTTACAAGATGTCTGGGCATATTCCGTGTTAAAAAATTATTATTTACAGACGAGCTACAATTAATATTTTATACCTTGGGAGTGATTATAGTTCTAGGAAAACGCCTTTCCTATGAAGGAAGCCAGCGACAATGCACCAAAAAAGAATCTCTAGCAAAACAAAAGCGATGGTCCCTGATGATGCTCGGTACTGAGCGCTCCCTAGATCATGACACATGGCAGATGACGTGTCCCAGCGCTTGCGGAAAAGGAGGAGGAACGGTACATTGGAAGAATGCCCCAGGCCTTCGACCCGAGAATGTTCCCGACCTTCAGTGGCCTTCCCGACGACTCCTGTGCCCGCCTTACAAACAACCATTGGCTCGTCTCCGAGCCCTCCCGCACGCTGAGTTCTCTCAGCCCTCCTAGCTCGTCTCCGAGCTATCATATGAACCAAGCCCACTCGGCCTCCCGCTCGCCTCCGAGCCTCCCGCCGAGCTTCTTTTCCTCGGTCTCATTGACCGACCCATAGCACCGATCACAGGCGTCTCCGCCACGGCTCCGCGAATCTCGCCTGACGCGAGATATCCGCCGTCCACGATCCCGCGTTCCACGCCTTCTCGTTCCCCCATTAACGAGCGCATCTCGTCATTAATGGAAAATCCCGCTTTTCACGCAAGCGTAACGGCCGACATGAATCTCACGCCCGCCAGCCCACGGCTGCCACTATATAAACCCCTCTCTCAGACGACTCTGGTAAGGCAATTTTCACCCCAATAGGCCGCTACTCTGCCCATTTAGCCAGTCTAACTTGATCGTCGGAGGGTCCTCGGTGGCACAACCATCCGGGGACTTCCTTGCAGGTAGCTCGGCTTCATCCACTTCAAGCCCATTGAGATCCACACGCACCAAAGGGAAACCCTCGGATCCAATCTTAGCCACTCGTTACCACACGCTGCGGATCAACGAAAGGTAACATCTGAAGGAGATCCAGAGCTCCATCAGTCCCTCACTTTTCGGAGTGGAAAATGTTTTAGAGCAAAGATTCTGTGATATTCATCTGCAAAACATCGTTTTGTTCCGTATGTCGGTCAATTTAATGAGATATTTTAAAGGGAAGACATTTCAACGAGCAGTCAATGGTCGATGTATCTATCATAGTATTCTTTCATGGATTCCCCATATCATGAAACTTTCCAGGTGGAGAAGATTTTGGAGTTATGCAGAGAGAATCAGAATCGACTTTCATATTTTTATCTATTTTTTTTTGGGGGGGGGGGGGGGGGGGGATACTATACTGTAGTACTATTACATAGGCTCGATAATGGACAAAGTATATAACAGAATTTCCAAAAAGAACCAAGCATCAACCAAAGCCTTATCCATCAACTGGTTAAGCACACGATTTAAATGTAAACATATATACACTAACAATTTTGTCTCATAAATAATCATGTTGATATTGTAATTGGAAACAACAAAACTATGGATTTGGCTAAGATCTTACATAATATTAAAAAAAAAAGGCCAGACTGAGTGACAACTATTATGTATTGTTAGTGCTGACATAAAGCATGGGAGTGTGTTTCGTTTCTCTTATGGGTTTATATCTCACTTAAACATATTCCCTATGACGAATCAACCGCCCTACAGAATTTTCCCAATTCTAGAAGCATTTGGAACTAATTAAAAATGGCAATTTCCTCTCGTTGTCCAAATATTCCATAGTTCCCACGGGCATGAATTTGGCATTAAGAGATTATTAACATCATGTCGACACATGCACATCGGTCATGCATGAAACCTTGCTTCACAACAGACCACATGTTGATGGGTACATGCTTTGATGACGGTGGTGGTGGTGACGACAACGACATAAAGTGACGTGGTTCCACTTGGGTTATTTGAGTACATTGTTCCTCAAAGATAAATGGTGAATAGTGTGCAAACTGGTATTCCTAGGCTTCAAAATCGAGCCCCTAATCATCAACATAATCTTAAGCCTGAGCAAAGCTCCATAAATGGATCGAGAAAGTTTTACAACCGGTTGTCAACTTTGCTTCAACCCTCTCTTATTAGTGTCATATTCATGATCAAGAAACCTATAGACCAAAAGGGCCCTTTATAATCCTTAATAACCAATCACACTCCCTCCAACTTCTCCTAGACAATGGGTGCCTCTCTTTTTTATTTTTGCCTCAACAAGTATATTAGAACAAACTCATGGAGAGGATTGACGAGACTAGTTATAATTGTCTATCCTGGCTTGTATGATTGCAAAACAGTTATTTGCCTACATTTTAGCTTTAAACTGTGATACATTGCCACCCACATTAGATGAGAAAGGCTTGAACGATGACGGTAAATGCTTTGTTTCAAAGGAAATCTATTTTCTTCTCTTAAATTATTAATCCCAGTCTTCATGATATAAGCTTGAGGCAAAAACCATATCTTAGTGAAACCAAGGATTTAAGGCAATTTTTTCCTGCATAAAAATACATCAGTTTAAGGGTAGAAAACAAGCTTTCTAATATGAAAAACAAAATGATTCAAGGATTCAAGGGAGTAAAATGAAAGATAAACCATAAAATGAGAAAAATTGGATATGCCAGGTTATTTGTGGGAGACCGCCGATAGAATCCTTGGATAGCTGCTGGAAAAATCTCAGAAGCAGCCAAAATGTAAACAATAAGTGCATTCATACCCATCCATTGAAGTAACAAAAACGGCTTCCTGATACATTTAACATTGACCTGCATAAACATGAAGATAAAGTGTGACAAAGTATCACATCAACTTTAATCTATAGATTTGGATTTTGCTTCATTAATAGATTAGAATTTAGGGTAGGATGTGCAATCTCATTCTTCCTCTTAAGACAATGATAAGGTTGCATTAAGCAAGTTTTCTAGTTCACTTTACTCATCTACGCAAGTCATGATTCAAATTTCTGTTATTAGTAATTAGCTTCATAGGGTAGATGATTCAAGCAGATACAAGAAGAGCACAAGTTGAATGCATATTTCATTAAGATTTAACATAGATTTTAAATAACAAAGAAATTGGGTCATACACAAACATATATTCAGAAGCAATTGCAGTAAGTTGTAAATAATATAGATGCAAAAATTATACAATCAAGGAAGATTAATGACTACTGATTTACACACCTAACTCAGCATGTATGGAAACTGATATAGGACTATTCTTCCATCGAAAAAGAATGAACCCGCTTATCCAATTTTTTTGTTTGAAGACAACCAAGTAAAGATATAGAGTAGGTTTTTCTTAAGCTTTAATTCAGAAAGTTCATTGGGTGTTGAATTCGGTATGCCTATTGTATCCCTATTGTTTTGACGCAACACCAATGACTCTGCTGTTGGAGAGCATAAGCCCAAGTATATGTATAGTGATATGGATTGATACATGACAATCACAGCATTATTACTAGCTAGTTGTTGCACAACCAAATTATACTAATAACTAGCCCTATATAAACCAAAGAGTAGCACAGAAGAAAAGGATCCTCAATCAACCAAAAACTCCTAGATAAAAATAGCTCTAGATCCAGCTCATCTTTCGCTCCTACAGCCATCGATAATGGTAGTGAAGTGATCCCCGACGATCATCAACCGGACCTACTCGGGATCGAGACGTCCAAACCTCCTCGACAAGTAATGCCTCCATCGTCCCCTATCGACCACCTGAGCTATTAGATGGGCCGATCCTCGGCCCTAATGCCGGCACACAGCCTCCTCATGACAGATGATGCCGGCAGAGGCGAGACCGAGGATGGTCTTGGACAAATCTGGCTTAAGGCCACCAGTGTGAACGATCCACAAGCCCAATCCTGTGTTCACATTCTGGTGGTCTTAGGCCTGATCTCGGCCATGGCGAGGTGATCAGCCCCTGCTTGGCATGATGAGTTGTCAACGACCGATATAGAAGCTCAATTCCTGTGTTTGGGACGAGTGATCTAGAGGTCCAGTCCTGCACTCGAAACCTCGAGGGCCGGCCAAGCAGAGTCTAAGGCTCGTAGCATGAGCGAGCCAGTCTTGCGCTGGCACGCGGTCTTTAGGCTTCGTTTTTGACCGGTTGTTAAACATACCTTAAGAGGACTGCAAATGTGTAGCTTAACAACCATGAGTGTAGTGATTTTAGGGCGAATCCCCCTCAAGTTGATAGGATGGATATGTTCAGCCGTGGCTTGTTTTTGAACCGCTGCAATATCCGGCTGTTCCCGGGCCGATGCCTTGTTTTTGTTTGTAATATCCGGCTGTTCCCGGACCGATGAACTGTTGTCATTTTTCTTGTAAGATTCTGTTAAATTGAATGTGTTGATTGGTATTCGGTTGCCTAGTGACCGATCTAAACCCCAAACTTATGCCGCTGGTAATTTCAGCCAAAGAATGAATGCAATAATAAGTTTGAATTAATATATAGTGATTGATGTCTCTTGATGTCTACTTTTGTGCAAATTTTAGAGTCGAATCTATATGAATCTATATGAAGAATGTTCTTCCCTTCCTCTAAAAATAAAAACAATTATTTAGGGAGACACGTTTGCTAAAAAGAATGAATTGATTTGGTGTAAATCCATCATAAATACAAAAAATAGCAATCAGATACAACTATTGTTCTTTATAGATATGTTTTCATTATGTTTGAGAAACGATATATGATGTTAGTTTTTTTTCGTTATTTAGATACAAATATTATTTTTTATAAACGAATCTACACACAGTTGCTATAACTTACCATGTAAGCAATGCACGATTAAAAAAAAGCATATAACTATTTTTTATAAGAAATATCATATGACAACTTGGATCTTAGTTTAGATTTCATGATTACACAAAAGTTTTTGGTATTTTTTAACATAAATACCATACACTCAAATATAATATCTATATAAATACCATGTTTTAGTGTTATTTCGATTTAAAATTCATAAATACAAACGTCAAGTTTGTATTATGCATTCTGGCTATATGAACGAATGCAAATAACAAATTATGTCAATATCTTAGGTAAATTTATTTTTCCATGAATCCATTACATAGAAAATTTTTAAATAACGATAGTTATTTGAATCATGAAATTTTAGCATCCACTTTAAAGCAAGTATAGTTTGTGTAAGCAAATGTAAAGCAACTATTGTTCAATTAAAATTAAAAGAAAATAAAGATTAAAACTTTGAAATCAAAGCTTTGACTATTCAAAAAGAAAATGCTAGAGTTTCATACCAAAAAAGTCTAGAGTAAACAAAAAAAATATAATCCATCAATTAAATATTAATTGAGAATAAAAGTAAAAGTAGTACAATGTTAATATTTTTGGAAAATCTTAAGATGGCCGAAACATGTTGTAAGGGATCACAGAAAGTTGGAAATACCGCGTAGCAAGATTATTGAGCTACAGTTTAAGTAGATTCAGATAAAAAGACGAAGAAAAAAATCTAGTCTCGTTTATATCTAGTGCATCTTTTTCATATAAAAGAAGTACATAATTCTCTCATAAAATAAAAATCCTTTCTTCGTGAGCAATTTAGTTCAATACATCCTCCTTGAAAAAATATATTAAATTTTTGGTTCATCAATCGATTCAATCCTCCCTATAACTTAATGATCACATACTACACAACAACCGATCAGTTTGTCCAACCACACATATTTCTCATTAATATGAAAAATAATGAAAGACGCTTATAAAGGAAAAAACCTAAAGAAATAAAAGAAATAACTTCAATAAAAATTGCTAAAACTCCATATAACATTGATGTCGTCCCAAGGATAAATCTTTGCAATTAAGAGCATTTTTCAAAGATTAAAATAAAAAAAATAAGGAAAAATATACTTGATTATTTTTAATTATGGTAAATTCTTGGGAAACAACTTTTTAGCCAAATGAAATAAAATAAAACCCAAATTATTTTTTAAAAAAAGAAATAGCCAACAAAGAGATTTTTCTCAGTTCTTGGGCCTCATATAAATGGGCCTTTTGAAAATGAATAAGGGAAAGGATGTGGAAATAAATATGGATAAAGAGAAGGGCAAAAGAGGAAAAGGTAAAAATAGTGTTTTGACTTGCAAAAGATTCCTTGGCCAATCTAACTTTGTATTATGGTAATAGATAATGGCTACACCTTATATCATGATTGAGTGTAGTCTTGCTAACCAAAAAGTAGTACAGACAACAATAATAACAACGATACAGATACAGCATTTGTCGGGGCAGGACAATGACTCTTTTCTCCATTTAGCTCTGCAAGGGCCATTACCTTTGTTAATTTAACAACTAAACTCTATTTATTTCAACAATATTAAGATCCTACCGGTACCGCTACAGACTGGCAGATACCAAAACGAGAAAACTGAAACAAATCTAAATGTAGTATGACGACGATTATATTTGTCACAAAATTACAAACATACCACACAATCCAAATGATCAGATAGCTTATCTCATGCAATACTGAAAAACTTATGGAATTATTAAACTTACCATGTATAATATAAGAGTTAGGACAAACCCAGATGCTGCTGATGTAAGCAGCATGTAGCTCAATGTATACAACGGCTTACTTAAAGGCATCCCTAAAAGGTATGAAACAAGATTGTAACTAAAGGAGTATATGAATTTTCTACAGAATTCAAGATACTGCCATATTTTATTGAACCAGATCATTGTACCTGATATTTGCACCATCATACCACAAAGTAGAAGTAATATATAAGTTACAGACCACAGCAGCATTCTCTGTGTGGCTCTATAGCAGGGAGGAAAAATTACAAAAGCAGAATCATTAAACAAACACTTTTAAGAATCATCAATTAAAAAGAAAAGATTGTGCCTTCAAATGCACGATTACGTGCCCAAAATGTAATCCGGCAAAACATGTGACAGCAGCCATCACTGAACTGATTGTGGGTCATGACATAAAATATTAGGACGATATTACTATGGTGAAGCGGAACAGAACAAACTTCATTTGTTTAAAAATAATTATAAACTAGACCATTATCCAAAACACGCAAGGAAAAAATTCCCCATAATAAGGTAATAAAAGATATCAAAATCACTCCACGCATAAGTATAACCGCCCAATTTAATATCCATTTGAATATTCAATCTCAGAATAGTTCATGGGAGAACATGTAAATAGACACTACATATAGCAGTAAACAGTGTACACCGACGCTTATTAGCATTTATTAACTTTTAAGGGGGAAAGTAAGCTAACTGACCTGAGGACACCCTCAGGGTCAAATGGAGCAACACACCATTCCGGTGAATTTGGTGGCCGGGGTCCATAATCAGGAGAATTTACACTACAATCCTGCCAACATGAAAGAGATTTTTCTGCTGAGGTAATAGAAACACTGTAGACATGTGTGTGTGTGTGTGTGAGAGAGAGAGAGAGAGAGAGGATATTCTAAACATTAAACAATAAAAGTTGAAAAAGAGGAAACCTTGATCCTTTTGTACACTGGATTTTTGTAGAGGTGTTTCTCTCCAAGAAGTAATCGATCTATTAATCCAACAGCTTTGCAAGGAGGGTCAAGGCTAACCCCACTCCACTGTTGGAGATTTTGACAGAGCAATAATGAAAAATTGGAAGCAAAAGTGATTCTGCAGATGATTTTTTTATTAGAGTAAAAAACAAAGCCTTTAAATAGGCATTACAAGCTAAACGTGACTTGAAAGCAGAAGAAATTCTTAGCCTAGAAAATCTCAACTGTTTAACTACTTCCATCGGCACTTAATCTGCCTAGGAGATTTATTCAACTTGACTACTAACAAACTACTAACAAACCTGCCTAGGAGATTTATTCAACTTGACTACTAACAAACTACTAACAAACTACTAACAGAAACATTCGAATTACTCTAACTTCAACACTCCCCCTTTATTCGAAAGTTGAAACTCCCAATTGTGTACTGAACTCTTCATGTTTTGCTTATGGCAAACTCTTGGTTAATAAGTCTGCAATCTGTTTATTGGTTCCACAGTTATCCAACTGAATTTTTTCTTTAGCAATCAGCTCCCTTATAAAATGATGCTTGATTTCGATGTGTTTCGTCCTGCTGTGGTGCACCGGATTCTTTGCTAACATCACTGCTGACTTGTTATCACATTTCATACTAGTAGCTTTGATCTGTTCATGCCCCAAGTCGCTTAGAATCCTCCTTAACCAGACTGCTTGACAACTTGCTGCAGCAGCTGCCACATACTCGGCCTCTGTCGAAAATAAAGCCACTGAGGCCTGTTTCTTCGAACTCCAGGATATGGCTGCAGTACCTAGGACGAAACAATTGCCGGATGTGCTTCTCCTATCTTCCACAGAACCGGCCCAGTCGCTGTCGGTGAAACCTTTTAGGCTGAAGTCATCAGTCTTGCAAAACCAAATACCATAACCTTTAGTTCCTGCCAAGTAGCGGAGAACTCTCTTGGCCGCTCCAAAATGATGGCTTGTTGGACTGTGCATAAAACGAGATGAGACACCAACAGAATAAGCTACATCAGGTCGAGAATGAGTAAGATAAATTAGTCTTCCAACCAAACTTCTGTAGAGCCTTGCATCTGTCAATCTCGTACTGTCATCCGAACTCAATTTCTCATTTATATTCATTGGTGTCGCAACAGGCTTGCATCCTTGCATATTAAATTTCTTCAATGTGTCATCCACATATTTCCTCTGTGACATGAATATCCCTTTCTGAGTTTGAACGATCTCCAGCCCCAAAAAATATTGTAACTCTCCTAAATCAGTCATCTCAAACATCTTTTTCATTGATGCTTGAAATTCATGTATAAGCTGCAAGGACGAGCTAGTATAGATCATATCATCTACGTAAAGACTTACTATGAGTAAGTCATTCATACCTTGATTCTTTACATAGAGAGTTGGTTCGTGAAGACTCCTTTCAAACCCATTCTTGAGGAAGAAATCGTCGATCTTACTGTACCAGGCACGTGGTGCTTGCTTGAGCCCGTAGAGAGCTTTCCGCAACCGAAGTACCTTGTCTTCCTCTGTCTTGCTTTCGAAACCTGGTGGCTGACTTACATAGACCTCCTTTAAATCGCTATTCAGAAATGCGGATTTAACATCGAACTGAAAAAATTTCCATTGCTTTTGGGCTGCTACCGCCAAGATTATCCGCACGGTTTCAAAACGAGCCACCGGAGAGAATGTTTCTTCGTAGTCGATTTCCTGTTGCTGCGTGAAACCTCTGACCACCAGCATAGCTCTGTGTTTCTGAACACTTCCATCTGCCAAATACTTTGTTTTGAAGATCCATTTTAAACTAATAACATTTTTACCTTCTGGAAGATCGACAGATCGACCAACTCCCACGTTTGATTTCTTTGGATTGCTGACAGTTCTTCTCTCATTGCAAGTCTCCATTCTTTTCTTTCCATGGCTTCTTCCATAGTGATTGGGTCCCCAGCAAATAGAACCAGTGCTGAAGTTGCGTTCCCCTCAATCTCAAACCGACGCCGAGGAACTCTCCCCCGCTCACTTCTACGTAGCTGAGCTGACTCTTTCGGAGAAGATTCTTCAGATGTTGAGACTGAGCTTGATTTCTCCGGAGTTGAATACTGTGAACCTTCCGAACCATCATTTTCGGGCTCGACTTATTCAGGGGCACTTTGTTCTTCTTCAGTCTGAACGTGAGGGATTTGGCTGTTGTCTTTGGCTTCCCGATCCCAACTGGCATGTTCGTCAAATACAACATTGCGACTAACGGTAATCTTTTTACTCAAGAGATCATATACTCGGTAAGCCTTTGATTTAGTGCAACAACCAATAAACGCATGCTTTTGTGATTTCCCATCTAGTTTATGTCGTCCTATTGTAAGCAAGACAAAACATATGCACCCGAACACTCGAAGATGACTTACGGAGGGTTTACTTCCGCTCCATGCTTCATACGGAGTTTGGTTCCATACTGCTTTGGTCGGTGAGATATTGAGAATATGAACAGCTGTTGCAACTCCTTCAGCCCAAAAAGAATTTGGTATTCCATTCTGTTTCAACATCGATCGAACCATTTCCACAACCGTCCGATTCTTGCGTTCAGCCACGCCGTTCTGTTCGGGAGTATACGGTGCTGTGAGCTGCCTTCTTATTCCTTGTTCATCGCAGAAGGCATCGAAATCTTTTGAGGTAAACTCACCTCCACGATCGGTACGGAGTATTTTTACAACTTTCCCACTTTGTTTTTCCACAAGTGCCTTGAACTTCTTGAAGCACTCGAAGCTTTCTGATTTGTGCTTCAAGAAATATACCCAGCTCATCCTACTAAAATCATCAATAAATAGGAGAAAGTACTTACTGCCAGCTAATGATTCTGTTCTCATGGGACCACACAGATCGGCATGGATGAGCTCGAGAATATCTTCAGCTCTCTTTGATTTTCCTATCGGAAAAGATTGTTTTGCTTGATTTCCAATCATGCACCCTTCGCAGACTTTCTCTAATGACTTGATGACAGGAAGATCATTCACCATTTGCTTGTTCTTTAGCAGCTGCAGTTCTTTGATGCTTAGATGGCCATATCGCTGATGCCATAGCTCGTTTTCCGCAAGAGTCTTGCTCACCATGGCTCTTTCTGTTATTTCAGCAAAATCAAGAGCATACATACGATTTGATGACATACGAGCACAAGCAAGAATTTTACCAGTGATTTTGTGTTTCACCGTGCATTTAAAATCATCAAATACCACCATGTAACCAGATTCATTCAATTGTCCAACGCTCAGCAAGTTGTGTGCTAAAGATGGAGCAAAATAAACATCCTTAATAAATTTTTTCTGGTTACCTACTGAGATCTCAGCTATGCCCTTGCCTTTACTCTGTAGTTGTTTATCATCTCCAAGCCGTACTTGTGATTTGACAGTCTCATCGAGCTCTTTGAATTTGGAGCGGTCTCCGGTCATATGATGAGAGCAGCCGCTATCAATGTACCAGATGTCATTCTTCTTTGTTGTTGTTGCTTCTGTCATAAACAGGAAGTTATCTTCCTTTTCTTCAGCATAATTTGCCTCTTCTGGTTTGGACCAACAATACCTATCAGAGTGCCCAAATTTATTACAGTATGAGCACTTGACAGTATTGTTTCTGCCTCGGCCCCTACCTCTATGGCCTCCTAGACCTCTTCCTCTTCCGTATTGATTTGAGGATTCAGACTCCCCCTTGGTCTGAAAGGCTATTTCTTCTTCCTTCCCATTAGATCGGTTGATTCGCGCCTCATGAGCTTGAAGTGATCCCATCAGTTCATCAAACGAGAAGGTGGACAGGTCCTTAGATTCTTCGATTGCAGTCACCACATGATCGAACTTGGATGGCAGACTCCTTAGAACCTTGGCAACGACTGTTTCGTCTGATATCTGATCTCCGTAGGATCTCATTTGCCCTACAACCGACGAAACTCATGCCAGAAAATCTTGCACAAACTCGTTATTTTTCATGGAAGAAGTTTCAAAATCACGCCTTAGGGATTGCAACTTTACCCTTATTACCTTGGAGGAACCCTGATATTCAATCTTGAGCGTGGTCCACGCTTGCTTGGCCGTGGTAGCTGCGGCTATCCTGAAAAAAATCGACTCATCCACTGCCTGCTGGATGAAGAAGAGAGCTTTGGTATCTCGTTTTAGATGCTCTTTGTTGCGAGTCTCGTCTTCTTTATTTTCTTCATATCCTGTTTCGACATAATCCCATAGATCTTGAGATCGAAACAGTGTCTTCATTTTGATGCTCCAAAATTCATATGAATCTCCTTTGAACAGCGGAATTTGTGGCTGTGAAGTACTGACACCGGCGTTGGCAGCCATGTTTACGAGTGAAGCAGTCAAAGAAAATTCCCAGTTCTGAAAGAACCTGACTCTGATACCACTTTTGTTGAAGATTTTGACAGAGCAATAATGAAAAATTGGAAGCAAAAGTGATTCTGCAGATGATTTTTTTTATTAGAGTAAAAAACAAAGCCTTTGAATAGGCATTACAAGCTAAACGTGACTTGAAAGCAGAGCAAATTCTTAGCCTAGAAAATCTCAACTGTTTAACTACTTCTATCGGCACATAATCTGCATAGGAGATTTATTCAACTTGACTACTAACAAACTACTAACAAACCTGCCTAGGAGATTTATTCAACTTGACTACTAACAAACTACTAACAGAAACATTCGAATTACTCTAACTTCAACATCCACACTGCTGCTGCAGTTACAAAAAAAATGTAAACTCAAAAAGTCTTTGATATAAGAGTCATAAGACGACATCATACTGTTCATAAGTGGCATAAATGCACTAAAATTTTGGAGAATTCACATCTTCCTATGAAATAAAACCTCGTTCATTTTATGTTCTACACACATTATGAGCTCCTAGGACAACTAAAGATGGGGCATACTTGTTGTAGTTGGTATAGCTCTGGCCAGATTCCAAATTTCAGCCAATAATCTCTTAGAAATTCAGTCTATAATAGTATTGATATAGAATGGGTGTGTTCCTGTGTTACAATATTAGGATCAAAATTTCGATGCCTTCATGTCTCATTCTCTGTTGTAAATTAAACACAAGATAATAAACAAACCACCTTGTAGTATGGATTGGGTTTGACAAAGACCTCACATTCATTTGCAACAAGATTAATATTCCATCTTTGTTCGCAACACACACACACACACACACAAACACAGAGAGAGAGAGAGAGAGTCCTTTGATAATCCCACTCTTCATAGCATTCAATCATATATTATTATTTAAACTACTCTTCTTAGCATTCAATCATATATTATTATTTAAACAACTCTTCTTAGCATTCAATCATATATTATTATTTAAACTACTCTTGCAACAATTCATTGCATGGTTAGATGTGAACAATGCATGTCATTTACTGCGAAGAAATAACCAATTAAGTAGCAAACTCCATTATGCCTCAGCACAAGAATCACAATATTTATCATGCCTTCTCATTCATGTCAACAATTTCAAGATAATAGGTTCCGACTATCAGCACAAAGTAGTATCACTTCACTTGATGAGTAAAAGTAAACAGCATGGCACAATCGAAGCAAAACAGCTTAGAATACATAATTCACAACTTACAGTTACATATCAGTAATGAATATTGTTATGGAAATATATTTAGATATTATAGTTAATTATCAGTTTGATTAGTTAGTATATGTTTGTTAGACGTAATCTATAACTCTCTATATATAATTGTATGGACTATTACTTTTTTCTTAAGCCAATAAATATTTTCCTCTTGATTATCTTCATGGTATCAGAGCCAATGGCTCGATCCAAACTCGACTAGACAATACTACCAAGTGTTGTACTTTTCACGTGACAACCACACCAAGGGAAAAAAAAAAGTGATGGTTGCACGTGAGGGGGTGTTGAAAGTAAAAAAACAAATGATGGGACTTTAAAGATAGTCCCACATTGGAAACAACAAAAGAAACACGAGTATAAAATATAAAATGGGTCACGCCTCAATAAGGCTCGAGTCTTATTATTGGAACCCACTTATCATTAAAAGCCCATGTGTAAAAAAGCTCATCACTCCAAACTCTTCTTTAAGTTTAAACTCTACTCTATTTTGAAAATAACTTTAACATGGTATCAGAATCAATACGGTCCACTGTTCCTGATTCTTTAACACCGCTGCCTTCCGAAAATCTCTCTTCTGGTTGCCTTACGTAAGGGTAAACGTTCTTGTACTACTGCTCATCCGATTTATAACTTTGTTTCCTATCATAGACTGACCCTATCTGCTCATCATTTTATTTCTTTCCTGTCTGCCATCACTCTTCCTTTCTCGGTTCAGGAAGCACTTCAGCACCTAGGTTAGTATGCAACTATATTTGAGGAGATTGCCGCACTGCGTTCTAATCAGACTTGGAAATTGTTACATCCGCCTTCAGATAAGAAAGTTGTTGGCTGTAGATGGGTTTTTACTGTTAAGCAAAATCTAGATGGGACGACTGACCGTCTCAAAACTTGATTGGTGGCCAAAAGATTTACTCAGCAGTATGGTTTAGATTATGTCGAGACTTTTTCGCCAGTTGCCAAATTGATATCGATTCGTGTTCTAATATCCTTGGCTGTTTCTAAGGCATGGTCTTTTCATCAGTTTGATGTGAATAATGCCTTTCTTAATGGCGATCTTTCGGAGACTATTTATATGCAGCAACCTCCTAGGTTTGAGCGGCCGGGGGAATATGGTTTGTCTTCTACACAAATCATTATATGGACTGAAGCAGTCACCGCGTGCCTGGTTTGAAAAGTTTAGCATGATCTTACAACAAATTGGTTTTAAACGCAGTCGCGCCGATACGTCTCTTTTTACACATAATCATCCTCAGGACAGGGTAATTATGTTGGTGTATGTTGATGATATTATCATCACTGGAGATGATTCTACCGGCATCTCTAAAGTGAAAATAGTTGGTTTCACACTTCCATACCCAGGACCTTAGACCACTCAGATATTTCCTTAGAATTGAAGTAACACGGAGTTTTGGTAGATTACAACTCTCTCAGCGTAAGTATGCACTTGATCTTCTATCTGAGACGAGATTTCTAGGATGTAAACCAGTAAACACCCTTATGGATTTCTCAGTCAAGGTATCACAATTAAGCTCTCTCGGATCCTCCACTACCTGACCCAAGAAGATATTGACGTCTAGTTAGGAAGCATATTTACCTCACTGTCACTCGTCCTGACATTGCATTTGCCGTTAGCACAGTGAGTCAATATATGTAGAATCCTTTGACTTCTCATCTTAAGGCGATTGAGCATATTCTCAGATACATCAAAGGTTCTCCAGGATAGGGTCTTCTTTACAAACCATCTATTATGTTGTCGCTTAAAGCCTTTGCGGATGCTGAATTTGCTGGATCCGTTGATAATAGCCATTCCACTAGTGGCTAATGTGTTTTCTTGAAAGGAAACTTGATTACATGGAAAAGTAAAAAGAAAAATATAGTTGCTCGTTCTTCTGGAGAGCCTGAGTATAGATTTATGACGCATACGGTTGCTGAATTGGTATGGCTTACCTCTCTTTTGACAGATCTTGAAGTTCCTTCTTCTCTTCCGAATACACTCTTCTATAATAACAAAACCACAATTCACATTGCTGAGAATCCAGTTTTTCACGAGCGGATCAAATATATCGAGATAGATTATCACTTCATTTGTAACAAAGTGACAGATAAGATGGTTGCACTCCAGTATGTTTTCTCTGCAACTCAACCAGCAGATATTCTTACCAAAGCTCTTTCTCGACCGGTTCGCTTGTCTTTATGTCAAAACTTGGCATGATTGGCATCTATGCTCCAACTTGCGTGGAGTGTAATGAATATTGTTATGGAAATATATTTAGTTATTATATTTAGTTATTAGTTTAATTAGTTATTATATATTTGTTAGGAGAGGTGATTAGTTATTATATGTTCATTAGGAGAGGTGATCTATAATTCTATAGATAGTTGTATAGACTATTACTTTTCTCTTAAACCAATAAATATTTTCCTCTTGATTATCTTCAAGATCCAAGCCCATAGTTCAGAATTGATAATGTTGAATTACAGCTTGGGACATTAAACTCCCAGTTGGGGGCCCGTAAAGGCCATACAGAAGTCCGCTGTACACTGAAGAAAGCAAGATAGCAACCAGCCTTCAAACAACAACAGATAAAACAAGGGACTTCAGAATGATTTCATGACAATCAAGATCCACTCATCAACTAGTAGTGTCATATCAACTGTTAATTTTTTGGCTTTTTAAAGGCATACAAAAACACATATGCGTTGGTAACCAAAACATATCAAATCCTGGATAAAAAATTTAGTTTACACAGTAGGAAAAGGTCAGGAAAAACTTGTTAGCTGTTTGAGTAAACAAGAAGCAAAAACTTTGGCAGCAAAAGGGATGGAGAACTGCATATTTTATATCGAGGTCCTAAATTTGGGTACATTAGGCTTTGTTGTAATTGTTGTTGCTGCTGCTGTTAACATCAGTTCATGTGCCAACAAGAATAATTTGCACGTTTGAAATCATATAAAGACAAACTGTGAATACTTAAACTGAACATAAAGACGAATAGCAAGCACTTTGTAGCCTTGAGCACTTGTTTTACAGTATAACCTAAACTACATAAATATTAAAGAAAATATCATTAAGTGACTCACCACTCGGTGCAGTATTTCTTCACGAACGAAACTGGAGATTCCACCAAAATACTGCTAGCCAGATCTGACATTGATGCTAAAAAGTATCCAATGGATATTCTCAAAAATATATTTAAAAAAACTCACTCACATTACATAACAGAACTTGCCCAAAAAAGGAAGAAAAATAACAGATTTATGATACAAATTGCTTAGAAGATGCAAAAGTGGCATATATACTCAGAATCACTAAACATTTCTCAGACATCCACTTAATGGACTTTGTATTCCATGCAGTATACAAACTGCAAAGCATATAATACAATTCTGTTTACCAAGCAAAGCTAACAAGGCATACAACTTAGGAAATTTCTTCAACTTACAGTATAGGTTATTACTGGCTGCCTCTTCTTATTAATTAATTCAACTCAGACCTGATCATCTTTTTCCAATATTAACAATGTTCAACTGGAAAGAGCCAACAGGACCAAGTAGTATCACAAAAAAAAAGTAGCAAAATTTCAAAAAAGGCATGGATCACTGAGAACAAAGGTGCTTGAAAACAAAAAATCCCTTAACATCGTTATTGGTGTCAACAATGGAAGTATTACTCCATCTATCAACTATTCTTTGACATAGTTTGTTACTCTTACAACGAGGTTTCCCCCCTTACCTAACTCACCATTTGCCATATACAATAAACCCAATCACAACTTCTGGGACCAGAAAGAGGCATTATCTTACTGTCCACTAAAACTGTGTGAAATACATCTGAATTAATGTGTTTTTAGAAATCTTAATAATCTCTCGGCAAGATGAATGGATAATAACAAACGAGACAAACCTTTGATAGAGCAAACATTCCAACACTAGCATTTAATAATTTCTACAGAGAATGGAACATGACTAAGTCAGAATGTAGAAGAAACATGGCCAAAAATGAGGGTACTTGAAAAATGAATGCTAATTTGGTAGCTGGTAATATTCTAAGAGATGCATTCATATGAAGTTGAAGGTAACTCCTATAGAGGAGTAATTGAGAAAGAACCTGTAGTAATATTTGGAAATTGGAAATGTAGACCGTTAGGTAGCGAGACTGTTAAGAGGAGTGACAAATTTGTAGTTATGGAGGAGTAAGGGCTATAGGTAGACCTAATTAAAAGAAACATGTAAAACTTACATGTTAGTGGTTAATTTCATTGAGAAGATGGCCCTACTCTAAGTTGAATGAAAGAAAAGGATCCATGTTGCTGGGCCGCTGTTATCATTGTTGTTTGATACATGTGATGTGTAACGCCCCATGCCCTAGATGGTATTGTCCGCTCTGGCCGAAACCGCACGATTTTGTCCTTTGAAGCGAACCGGACTCGAGAAGGAGCCACTTCCCAGGAGGTCACCCTCCTAGGATTTCCCTAGCCCGAGCACGCTTATCTTCAGAGTTCTTCGAACTGCGAAGTGTCAGTTCACCCTAAAAGACGCCTCTGTAATTGAGAGTGACATCATTACATTTATAATGTAGTTCGGTCCTCTTTCGGAATGTGCTTCATGGACCTATCCCACTGTTCTAGAGTAGGTCCTACGGATTCAAAAGGTGACCCCCACGGATTCAAGAGGTGGCTCATGCCCCCTTGGCGTGGCACTTTGTTCCGTGTGGCACTTTGTGCCGTGAGCAAGGACCGGGGCCGACATGATGCGAACAACCGGTTCAAATAGTAAGGATTTTTAATGGTTGATTCCGATCATTTTCATCTATGAAAGATTTCCATGCAACATTTTAGTAATATTCATTAGGATCGATACACCATTTGCTTGTTGGCCCGCTTCTTCTCTTTCAAGTTTTGGTAGAAAAGTACCGAAGAGTGTAGAAATGTTCATCTACAGAAAGGTGTAATTACCAAATATAACCACATAGTACAACTAAAATGGAGGGGAGAAATATGGAGCATACAACTGTACCTAATCTTTCCTCCATATATTCTTTCACCTAATCTACTTTGGCCTAGCTCAACAATCTTTGCTTAATACGCTTATCATGTTGTCACGCCATGCTTCCCAAAATAAATAAAATAAATAATAAAATAGCAAGGACGTGACAAGACCCGCGACGTATCTATATCAAGAAGCATAACTTTCCGATATAGATATGCTAAGCGTCTGTATAAGCTATAAAGGGAAATTATAGTATAAGAATCTACAGCTTATAACGTAGCCAACAATATTTATTTACAACTTCAACAAACAAGAGTCCAAATTAGAACATAACAGCCTGATGTTTCGAAACAGAAAGCATGCGGAAATCTGAAGGAAACAACCTAAAGTTCTGGCTGGGTGGAGAAATGATCGAAATTCTCCTCAGTTGATACCACCTCGTACCTAGTCTCTGCCCCACTATCGTCTGACGACATTCCCCAGAAAAAAACAGGAATACCGTCGGCAAACTAAAGTTCGATAAGTCCCCATTTTAAAAAAAATGTATTTGAAACGAAATATGGTATACATTATACTAGGCATGAGAATAACTGTGACCAGTAAACGGTAGTATGCATGCCAAATAAGTAACATGTGTTAATCAATGCAAAATAACTAAAGTATCACGATATTCGATATTTCGGTGTAATTAATTATAAGTATAAAGCTCGATTTGTGGGAGTTTTATTATGTAACTAGGATATTCCGTAATTCCCACGGAACAACAGCAACACGAGCTTCACGGGATTTAAGATTTATATGTAATGCAATGTATCGTATCCTTCGGTACCACAAGAAACAAGTATGATCGCATGTTATACATAAATACCCCCATTCTTCGAGCTATCTCATCCCCATTATATATATCCAATAACACTAGTGTCTATTATACATGTCATGTTCACGAGATTCACGAGGTTCAAGATTTGTAATTCACGAACTTCATGATAAACACGTGGTAATAATGATGCATATAAATGAACTTTGACTTATGATATATTTCCATACTTAATGAAACAGTATATGTTTTGTCATCTTTTTATATATACTCCCAATACTATTTTATTACAATTCTGATTGACTATTGGATTAAGAGAAGCATACGTTAACATTGTGCAAACTCATGACAAGAATTGGATATAAAGGTGACATGGATATGGTGTCATCCCAACAAACTAGGGAAAAAGTATGTCTGCATTCATATCAACATTTCTATATGCCAAATTAAAAATCATTGCATTTAAACTTCAAGTCCGGTTAAATAACTTTATACATAAAGATATAAAAGGTACTACGGAGAAATAATTGTTTAATCAACTTGAAAAGCATGAGGATATTTGCTGTGTGTAAAACATAAATTGAGGCAATACATTCTCATGAACAAATAATTACTCTTGTTGAAAGTAATTCCTACTAAATTATGTATCTTAGATGATAATGTTCTTAAAAGTTGTGATGAGGGATGAGGGGTATATTTTTTATACTCTGAACAGTATTAATGTTAATTCAACATGCCAATAATTCTATGTTTATCGTTCATCAAATATGCACACACATGCATGTTCATGCTCGCATGCTCACACAGTATATATCATTAATAAGCTGTCTAAAATCTCTTAGTTTAAACAAATATAATTATCTTTTCTTCATCAACAATTATTATATATACAACATATATCGTATTTTCGAAGGAAATCTTCTATGAGAGATAAGTAAATTCTGTAAATGTTTTATAAAGTTTTGCAAGCAACGTATAATAGTAGCACGTTTGTTTTCTAGACAAGTCAGGAAATTCGTACAAAAATTCTAACGGTATAATATATGAGACGAGAGGCAGAAACCTTTCCCGTCTTCTGAATGCAGTATAGTGTTGGAGTAAGATGCTAATTTTGAGAAAAAGTGAGTGTCCAAACTCATCTGAAGAGTTTGGCTATTCTCTGTTCTTGAATGATATTTTTAACAAAATAAAAATACAAGATAATTAAGTATGGAGCTAAAGTAAAAAGTTGTCACTCTTCACCTTTATTAATTACATAAAGCACCAGTTAATCTAAATGGTTTGATTTTTTCTTCACAGAGAGAAACATAACATTCCTTCTTAAATTCAATAACTAACCACCTTTATTAGTTACAAAAAGTTGTCACTCGATCTAAATGTTGACATGCTCATAATAATGATAATCTATTTTTTTTCTAGACGACAAAGAAAACTCATGGCAAGGATTTTCACGATTAGAGGGGATGAGAGGAAGGAGGAGACTTACAAATAAAGGTACAATCTAAGATTGTTCCTAGACATGCAAAAAATGCCTCAATTAGATTGAGGCGAAGGGGTGAATCTTAGTCTCTTTTTGTTCGATTCTCTTGTCGTCGGATTTCAGATCAGAGATGACAGAGAGGGTTGAGGAGAAGAATTTTTTTGGAGTCACGGTGTTTTTTCCCTTTTGAGTTACGGTAGAAAAGAAAAAAGGTTAAAGAGTTAAGATTTATTAACATCCTATCAATCCGCCAAAATCAAAACAATAAAAAAAACAGTCAAAACAAATATATCCAAATAACAAACAAATTAATTAGAATAAACAAATAGTATTACACAAAATGATATTATATAAGATTAAGTAATATATCATAATCGTTTTATATAAAGTATTTAAAAAACAACAATGATTAATACAATACAAAATATGTAATGGTCTTAGTATATGCATTTCAATGTTACGATTTGGCAAAACAGTATATCAAGAAAATGCATAATAATGTAAAATATAATTGATGATAGTAGTAGCAATGTAGAGATACATAAAGTTAATGTAAATCAATTTAGGAATTAAAAGTGATAATATAGTAAAGTAAAGCAAACATGAAGATATATTAAACATAAAATTGATACATAGTTACAGGAGTAGTATAGTGCGTTTACATGTGTTAGTAATAAAAGCAATGTAGAGTGCACATTACTTCCCAGTAATTACTAAGAAAGTAGTTCATTGAGTAATATAAATAGTGAATAAATAGTATAATAGTGTACATATATATTAAGTCAATTACATAAATATATACAATAAAGAATATAAGCAACTATAGTTGTAGTGAATGTTATTAATGTAGAAATAAGTAGTAATAGTGTATGTATTCATAAATCAATGCATTAATATATTTATTGTTATTACAAAATATGAAAATTAAAAGAAAATCTTTTCTCTTCTCTTAAAATATTAATAAACATTTGCCTATAAAAAAAATATGATATTATTTTAAAACTTGGGATTTAAAATAAAAAACTAAAATATTTCAGTCGAGATTCGAACCTATAACCTATGGAATAACAATGCGGTGTGATAACCAAAATATACAAGAATGGACCATATATATTATTTGAAAGAAAATAAATAAATATACAAGTGTTTCAAAAAAAAGGGACATTTCTTGAAGAGACGAAAATACAAGGAAGATACTAAGATTTTGTAGTCGTTACACAAGCCCATGGTTAGCATTCATGCTGACCTAAACCACCGGACTCGATAAAATAAAGCTGACATTTTATTGCATAAAACAAGGAGAATAAATTAATAAAAGTGAGAAATACATGTTGTCGCGCTAGATTTGAAAGGGCCGGGCGTGATGTATGTGAGATGGTAAAGAAGTTGATGAGAGGACATACTTAGAGAAACCGGATTTAACATTAACGTATATTATATCATGCCTGTAGCACGCTAGCCATCGCATATGGTTATTGGGGTCAAAAATTGCACCCCGGTTGATCAAGTCAAAATCAAAGTCAACCCCAAGGAAGCGGGCCCAAGCCCAGATCAAGTGGGCTCATGCCCAAGTCGAGCCCCATGGCCGGCCCCTCCATACCAAAATAAAAATCATGTAATAAATAATTTTGATGTAATTTTTAATGGGCATAAAGCCAAATTTTTGTAACTCATGTGCAAAAGAAGTGAGCACATGAAGCATGGGATGGGCAAAATGCCATTTTGTAACGCCCAAGGGGCTATATGTAAATTATATAAGGCAACATGATAATGAAATAAAACATAACTTTTCATTCCCCTAAAAAATCAAGGGTTTTTGTGCCTTTTCCTCCTTCCTCAAGGTTCTAAACCTTCTTCTTTTTTGAATTAAATCAAGAGTTACACTCTTCCTTTTCCAAAAATAAATAGTTTCTCACCACAAAACCCACAGAGGGAAGCTCAGATCTTCCATCCAATCTCCAAAAAGAAAGATTTTTAAATCACACCCTCTTTTCCCCAAGAGCCAGCCAATAAAGAAGAGGAAGAAGGAGACCCACTTCCAAGAACCCCACTTTAGGGAAGATCCCTCAAGGGAGAAGCCCCTTTCATCAGCTCCAAAAATATCTTAGAAGTTTAACTCCTCAAATACTCACACACACACAAAATAATAAATCTTTCTTTTTGAAAGTGCAACTCCCAGTGCAGGGGCTAAGCCCACTTGTCCTCTCTGTCAGGGGTTCAACTCCATAAGTCAAATCGGGAGCACAGCTCCCAGTACAGGGACCAAGTCCCTTTTCCTGCTGACGCACAGTGCCCGCGTGCTAAGCACGTGGGTCGCTGGCGCCCACGTGCCAGGCACGTGAGGCGCCAGCGCCCACGTGCCAGGCACGTGAGGCGCTGACACCCACGCGTCCTTTGAACGCTGTTCTTCCCTTTTTTTCACATACACTCCACAACATTGTCCTTGTTAGAAAAAATTTCTAACGGGGCGTTGTCCCGCACCCCGCAAGGAGGCTGCTAGCCCCCTTGACCTAAGCCCGCTATCCGGGTAGCGGTACCCCCGTAAAAACTCTGCGCCCCCCCCGATATATCCAAAACCCCTTCAAAACATAACACTGCACATTGAGTTCGCATGACATGTTTAACCCGTCAATCGAAGGTTCACTCGCTCCAAAGGCGAGGGATAATTAACGGCGGCTTAGTCCGCGGCTGCCGGAGATTCGGATACCCACAATCAATAAACCCCCGTCTATCCTGGGCAGGGAGAATCTATAATGCGCCTGACAAGCGCGCGTATTCCCATCTCAATGGGGTGATGAAAAACACCCTACAGATTCTGGTACGCCCGATGGGACCTTTCTCTCCTCACATATCTCGGATCAAGTGTTCATGCGAACTCATTTAGCATATATACCGATATTTGTACTGAAGTAGTTTTCTTTTCATGCAGCAATCAACTTTCAACGACGATGTCTCCTAAAATGAATTCAGCTTCCGACGCGACCCCGATCTCGTACGTGGTCAAGATCAATGCTCGCGTAGTTCTCCCTGCCAATCTCAGCCGGCAATGGGAGGAGCCACCCCGTCAATTTGGTTCCGTCATCATCTGCCCTGCTGGAAGCGCTCATCTGGCGGAGGTCCCGACAAACCAAACGGCCAAACCGACCTCAAAGGGCAAGAGGCCGAACGTCGTGGTCGCCAGAGCTTCCCACCCCAAACGCAAATCCGTATTCGAACGGCTCTCCACTGTTCCAACTGGGGGCAAGGCCGTCAACACCAATGGGGCCACAAAGCAGCTCCAGCAAGTTCAGATGGTGCCCTGGACGATCGAGCAAACGGGCATCTTCTCTGGCCTCTCTGTCAATCGGTCTACGGCGTCTTCCCGAAGAGTCGAAGTCTGCCAAGTGCTTAAAACGAAAAAGTTGAGACAGAAGCGGCTCAGGTATCGAGCCAACAAGAGGGCCAGGACTTCGGCCATGTGGAATCTTGTGAGGTTCCAAGAGCAGGGTTACTCCGCGACGACGGCTGAGTCGGCCATAAAAACCAGCAATTCCTTCGAACCTCTAAAGCGGGTTCAGAAAAATGTCATGACCGCCAGAATCAAGAAGACGGCGGTTCGAACAATGCCACAAAGGGACGTGTCCCTGCCCCAATAGAGAAAGCATGACACCGTCTCATCGAGAGTCTATCAAGCGCTCTGTGCCACGCGTAAACAGCGGGGCAAATCCAGAAAAGAAGCGCCAGCACTATTCAAAATTCCGGTCAGGCCAGCCGCTTTCAGTCGATTGCCCGTTACCGAAACAGGAGGGCCACAACAGCGATCCGTGAAATCAGCTGCCGATAATAAAAAGATGGTGGGATATGTTAAGCCCAATCTGGCTTGAATGTGGTTGCCGCTCCCCAAGTACAGCCGCCTCCGCTGGATGATGAAAACCCTCTCGATAAGGATAATAGGCAGAAAGACCCCTCAGTCCATGTAGAGTCAAGCTCGGACAGCGAGGAAGAGCCGACTTTCCGCCCCAGAACCGCAGAGCAAGAGCTGCTTCAAGAGCTTCGAAAACAGCTCAGGAGCAAAGATAAAGAAATGGCCAAACTCTATTCGAAAATTGACGACCTAACGAACGTTATGATGCAGCTTACGGCTCAAATTACTCGAGCGTCTCTCAATCAAGCACAAGTCTCTACTCATGAGCCGGGTGATGACAACCCGAAGCAGCTGATGCCTGCCCCTTTGGGTCCAAGATTGGTCGAGCCGTACGAAAGCCGGCCACATTCTGCTTCTGGGGACGCCTTGGCCCCAGATAGCAATATCCCACTAACACAAGATCGGATAATGGATTTGGTCACCAGCAAGGTTAAAACATTGGTGGCCGAAGCCGAAGCTCAGAAAGAAATTTTCAGTAGTGGGCGGCCATATCCCGCACAGTACGATCTGATCGAGTTCCCAAGCGGCTACCGTCATTCCTAAATTCGGAAGGTTTGACGGGACGGGAAACACAAATCAGCACGTCGCCCACTTTAAAGCATTATGCGGAAATACAGGGAGCAATGATGCGCTCCTTCTTCGTCAGTTTGTCAGCAGCTTGACCGGTGTCGCTTTCGACTGGTACGCGAGTATACCAGACGGGTCCATCATTACCTTGCCCAAATGGAGTCTCTGTTTCGGCAAAGGTTCATGAATGTCAGTGATAAAATCTCCATTGCTGACCTTGTGAGGGCCAAGCCGGGGAAGAATGAAAGCAACACCGACTTTATCGCCCGATGGCGTAATCTCACGGTCAAGTGCGAACCGCCGCTGGAGCAGGAGCAGTCCATCAGCCTTCTCATTGGGAACCTCAGCAATTGGATGGTCCCATTCTTGTGTACAGCAGGCCTCAAGACGTTTCAGGAGCTAACCAAGAAAGTCCAAATGTTGGAACGCTCGAAGCAAGAGTCTAACCCGGACTCTCAGAGAGACAAGACTTGGAAAAATAAGAGAGACGACAACCGTAGAAGCGGGAATTCCAGCAGTACCAATGTCTTCAATACGTCCGATAATGAAGACAAGCAAAAAGCAGGCGATTCCAAAACCAACCGATCTCGAAAGCCATTGTTGGGAGGAGAAGGCCTTCCCTAGAGGAGAAAAAGAACAAGGTTTACTCTTTCAGAAGGGACAAGGTCCGCAAGATATTTAAAGATACGTTGAACAATGGTCTACAATTGCCGGAGTCGAAGAGACCGCATGAAGAAAAAATGACCGACAATCCCCTGTATTGCTCGTACAACAGAATAGTGAGCCACGCGATCGAGAATTGCTATATTTTCAAAGACTGGGTCGAAAAGCAGTACAAGACTGAGAGATCGAGCTTTCCAAGAGTGTGTTGGTAAACAACCAAGTTGCAACCACCAACTTTATACAGACAGAAACTGAAGCCTTCTGGGAGCAGACAGCCGAACCCGCTGTCCTGAGAAATGAAACTTACTCACTGCAGCCTCCGTGGAATACGCACATATCTAATAAGACGAATAAGATGCTAAAGTTACTTCGGAAAGAGCCCATAACAGAATGGGAAGGCAGAAGAAGCCCACCATTCCAGCTGCCAATTCGGCTCAATCAGGCTCAAAATCCAAAAAGCTCAAGAAGAAGAAAAGTGCAGCTCGATGCGAAAAGGTGTCTGCAGGGAGATCGACCATTCAAAAATATATCGATTCCCTCGAAAACTATGAACAAAAGGAAAAGACTTTAATTCAATTGAAAGGGTTCTTCCCTGTAGAAGCGGCTGAGATTCTAAAGAAGCTAGAAGAAGACTCCAATGAAGAGATCCCTCTAGTGACCTGCTACGCCATCCATCTGGGCAGCGACTGAGAAGGAGTTTTATTTTCCCGAAGAGGACGAGGAGCTCGCCACAAAGGCCACCACAAAAGCCAACCAAATCCAACTCAGAAGCGGCAGAGCTCTATCGCCGAATCAGGGCAACGCCCTAAAAGGGAAGGAAAAACAAGTCGGTAATGAAGAAGATGGCGGAGTGCCAGCTCATGAATATTCGAGTCCTTCCTCGGTGGGCTATAATGTCTTGACTCATCTCCGAAAGCTTCCGTCTCTCCTGAGCATCTACGATGCCTTGGTTCTATCTAAAGAGCTTAGAGATGTTCTCATTCACGCTTTACAAAACCCCAAACGGTATCAGGCTCGCTTTGCGGAAATTAATATGAAAGAAGCCCAGTACGCTTTGCATGCCGCCACAGTCACGTTTAAGGACGAAGACTTGCTACTGGGAACGGCTGAGCATAACCGGCCGCTTTACGTGACCGGGTACAGCGACGGAGATCGGATTAATCGCATATTGATTGATCCGGGATTCTCAGTGAACATCATGAACTTACGGACTCTGAAGAGTTTGTCAATGGACGTCCGACACCTGTCAAGGGAAAGGATTGTCATTCAAGGCTTCAATCAAAACTGCCAGCAAGTTTTGAGGTCTATAGCTCTGCCAATCAAATTTGGGGATCTGCAAACCGAAGCTAAGATATACGTGATCGATGCTGACACGTCTTATAAGATTCTTCTGGGACAACCGTGGCTTCACGATTATGGCATCGTTCCGTCAACTCTCCATCGGTGCATGAAATACACCAAAAACGGAGAAGAAAAATGCATTGATGGAGACATCCAGCCGTTCGGTGTGCATGAAGTCCGATATGAAGATTCTCAGTACTTTGTGAATCTCCAAAGTGCCGAGCCACAACTGACCAAAGATAGAACGGTCCCAAAATTCAAAAGCAAATCTGAGCCGGCTGTCACTTTCGAAAGCAAAAACCCTCAAGTGCGTCCGCATTTCGGCAGTGGCACTGAAGAGTCCGACGCTGGAAGTCCGTCCTTCCGTAAAACTCGTCCTCATTTCGGTAGCGATACGGATGAATCTGATACTGAAGACCCATCCGACAGCATAATTCGCCCTCATTTCGGCAGCGACACTGAAGGGTCGGAGAAAGAGGATCCGTCTTGCGACAGCTATGCGGATTGGGCCCCCACGCAACAAGCAAAGCTACGGGGACCGTCGAATTTACAGAAGAGTCCCTACCCGTCACAAGGGTGCCGGAGCAGATGTGCAAAGAGCTAGATGCATTGTCGGTCTCTACCGTGGACCCGCTTAAAACTTTCTACGTTCCCGGAAGGAAAAGTGGACAGAAGGGCATCCTGTTTTATGAATCAAATCCTGTTGCGCACCCGGACGATTTGTCTGTGACATGCCTTCCATACGAGAGGCATAAGGGTCGTCCTCAATCCCAGATATTATGCGCCCGAGATGCAGGAATACTTTAAAAGGTGCGGATGCCGGTTATATTAAACGGAGTCCGAAGCAAAGTTTTATGAAAGGCTATGGCATCCGCCTCAGGTCCGAGCACTCATCGATGGACGAATTCCAGATAGACGGGGCATAGGTTTCATTCAGCCTGATGCCAAAGCATGCTATATGATCCATATTGGTGAAGCCAGCGAAGAGTCAAATGAGGAAGACAAGCTAGCCGAGCCAGAAAAAGCCCCTCAAGAGCTCGAAGATGGCGGACAAGCAACCTTCGATGAGGTAACTGAGATCGATTTGGGAACGCCTGATAATCCAAGGCCGACCTACATCAGCTGACTCCTGTCAGAGGAAATGGAGCAAATAACTGCCCTGCTGCATGAGTTCGCCGACTGCTTCGCGTGGATGTACAAAGAAATGCTTGGCCTCTCCCCTGAAGTGGTCGTGCATAAGCTGGCTATATATCCTGATGTCAAGCCAGTCAAACAAGCTCCTCGAAGAATGAAAAGGGAGCTGGAAGAAAAGGTCATCGAGGAAACCAAGAAACTCACCGATGCCGGTTTCATCAGAGAAGAGAAATATGCGGACTGGATTGCATGCATCGTCCCAGTGAAAAAAAAGAACGGGCAGATACGAGTTTGCGTCGATTTCAGGGATCTTAATAAGGCATGCCCTAAAGTCGATTTCCCGCTTCCGGTCATGGAAATGATGGTCGATGACATCTCAAATTACGAGCTGTTCACCTTCATGGACGGTTCTTCTGGATACAATCAGATAAAAATGTCGCCCGAGGATGAGAAACACACAGCATTTCGAACCCCGATCGAGATATACTGATACAAGATGATGCCATTCGGATTAAAGAATGCAGGTGCTACATATCAAAGGGCAATGACCAATATCTTTGATGACCTAATTCATAAAGTCGTCGAATGTTATTGTAACATTTTCAAAAATATAAAATATTAATTTTGGGAATTTTTATAATTTAATATTATTTTATTGATTATTTTAATATTAAATGCAAATAAATAGGAAAAATGTTAGAAAAAATTATGAAAAATTATGGAAAATTCTAAAATAGGGTAAATTAGTGGATTATGGCATTTTTAAGTTTTTGTGATTAGTTTGACAATAATTTAGTGCTAATCGCGATTAAAATCGCTAATCGGGTTTTTTGGCAATTTTGTGCAAAACTTGCACATATCACTTTTTCTACACTTGTGCATTTTTCTAGCCATGGTTTTCTTTTGGGATTACTATTGATGTGAGAAGGTTTGGATTTTAAAAGAAAAGGAAAAGAAAGGAAAATATAATGATGAGGGTAGGTGAGAGAGAGAGGTGGACTTTGACTTAGCATACTTAGCCATTCTCCTCGTTTTCTGTGCACAGCCCCTGTTCCTCTAGTGTTGACCCAGGGTACTTCTAGTTTTGACAGATTCTATCTAGGGTGAAATCTGGGACATATATCCTAAGTTGCTATTTTGGATTCGTGTTTCCGTATTCCGTATTTTTGATTCTGAAATGGTGGAATGTGTTTTGCCTCGACTAATTGTCGTTTATACGACGATGTAGAGGATTTATTGATGGTTTTGAAGGCGTGCCATAGGTTCTCACCTATAGGCCCCTTATCGTATCGTTTTGGATTTCGTGCGCCGTTTTAGATTGGATTTGGTTTTAATGCGCATATACGATATTTTGATGTGTAGGTACCCATGAAGACTTCGGGACGACAAGCAAATACGTGGTGACGTCCGCAATTGGTGATGCAAGGTGAGTAGATTATATCTACAGGGGGAAGTCGGGTGGATGGCGTATAGCACCCCCGCAGTCCGTAGATAGATTACTATGTAGTTTATTGTGATATTAGGTGTATTGTGGATAATGTAGGGTTAGAAGTGACTAGTGTAGTTCATAGTCGCGAACCCTAGGGTAGAATTACACCTACACACACACCCTTGCTTATCACTTGTACTTGCACTGTGATTGATGATATGTGATGACTTTGGAGATGAGTCGATGATGTGGGCTGGGTGCCCTGGGATCGGTGATTTTATACGATTCATATGTGGGATATGACTTGTGATTCTTGCGGGCTTGGGATATGTGTTTACCCCCGCATGCATACTTACTGAGGTTACCGTTTTGTACTAGACATAGAGTAGTACTCCAGACTATATGATCTGACGATGGTGATATCTGTTATGTGATGAGACAGTGAGATACTGACCCCTACCCAGCTATGGGGATGCCGTACGATGATTTACCGTACGAGCCGATATTGATGATAGATCCGCACTCATAACTCGAGGATATCTTATGATATGACATTGAGGCGAGATCACCGACTATATACTTTTATACATGTATCGACTCAGATTTAGGTGGTTTCCACACCTACCCCTCCTGATTGACCGGATACTTAGATATAGTTTGCATAGTAGATACTTCACTGTGGTGTTGACTACTAGATATCTGCATTTTCCTGCTATTCGCATTGCTGGCATATGTTCATTGTTATATTATTATCATGCTGTTAGGACACCAGCACCATTATCGATGATGCGTATGTTTCACGTACACTATTTGCCGGCTCACACACTTCATCATCGATAATTGCCATGCCACTACACTGTAGTACTGTTGCATTCATGATATGATTACTGCTTGGCATATTGTACACATGTACCTGTACACAAACATAGATGATTCTGACTTGATTGAGATTGAGGACCGCAAGATATTCTTTAAACTGATTCATTCTAAAGGAGCGGTTCCTCCCGACATATGTACATTACTATTCCATGTTGCATGATTTCCGATATGATTATCTCTCTTTACATGTCGCATACATCATGGATTGATTGCATAGCACATTGCATTGGATTTACTTCTTGATGTGGATTTTCATGTGATTTCTGATTTTGAGGACCGTGGGATTATTTAAGAAAAGATGTTCTTTTATGAAAACCCGGTACCTCGTGATATGATATTTGGGTGCGTCCACCACGCGTTTTCTCGGTGCTGAGACGTGTGCTTGAAACCCGATTCGAGGAGTGATGATCCGTTTGCGGGTTCGTGGTGGGCCCGGTATGGTTCCCCTCGGCGAGATGATCGATGGGTTATGCCGATTGAGCCTGGAGGCGGGCGAGTACCTACCGGTGATTGTATTTGAGCTCGGCGGATATCCGGGGGATACCGCCTGGAGCCGAGAGATGGGCGTACTGCCGGGGGCCGACGGGCCGCTACCGCAGACGGAGCCCAGAGATGGACATGGGTTGACTCGTGCTGCCGGGGCCGAGGGCCGATACCGCAGACGGAGCCCCATATGGATGAGGATTTACGTGTCGATGCTTGGCACGGGTTTCATGATGTTTTCCATGATATTGTTTATATCCTCATACTTGCATACATGATGCTTACTGTCAGTGGGTGACAGGTGGACGGGTTCCACAAATATACAGACATGGATCATATACAGACTGGATTTACACTTGTCATACTTCATTTGTATATATAACAGGGTATGAGGGCGCTGTTATATATACCCTTACGCCAATATTAGTGGTATGGGACGCTAATATATGTGTATTGATATCATTGATATTTCATCATACTTACCTCATGCAGGCATACCTTACACTGATGACATGTTATTACCTGAGTACCTGGCACTACATACATGATTAGATGTTACCTTGCCACCTTATTACACTCAGATGCACTCTTGTGGATTGTATTACTGATCGTTGACTTAGGTTTATGTCTTGCATTCGGTTTCTGCTTGTAGATATTTTTATTCACGAGTTGGCAACTCACCCCCGTTGTGCCACAGTCCTTGCAGGTTCTGCCGTACAGGTTTCATTGCGGCATTTCTGGCACACTACCTTCTTGCGGGTGATTTGCTTTGGTAGGTGGATTCTTTCGCATCAAGAATCACCATTTTATTCATGTATTTCATTGTATCTAGAAATTGTCCATCAACCAAAAAAAACTTGTATATTCTTTCAGACTTAGAGACAGTGTGGTATTATTCGACCTTAGAGTCGCGCTTAGTAGTATTGCGGTTTTCTTGCTGCTTTTTGAGCTTTCCTTGATTTTGATCCTCGCCACTTGGCGTTGTATATTATCATTTCATCGTGTGGTTGTGACCGTCGATTGACGAAGAGCTAGCTCCCGCTTGGGGATGCCTTTATCATTTTATATATTGTTATTCATGTTGTACCCCGTTCGGGGCCAGTTTTACAAGAGAAACTCTGCCGAAAATTTTAGAAAAGACTGTACGGTTTTCAAATGCACATTCGGCTTAGTTATTTAAAAACCTTGATTTCAAACATGTTTTTCTTCACTTCTTTAAACCAGTTTTCTTTACTTATTCTCAAAAATGGTTTTAGATTTCTGGGCTTTTGGCTTACTTGGATCAGATGGAGTCCTATAGACTTCATATGGTTCAAGGGCCAGTCACGTGCTCTTTCGGGTCGTGACAAAGTTGGTATCAGAGCGCTAGGTTGACCTTGGTTCGAGTCTAAGTTTGACTATGTGGAGCCTAGAGAGTTGTTTATATACGGAACTTAGGCTTGACCTTACGGAACTTAGACTTGGTCGAGGGGGTGTAAACCCGAACTTTCGTCGTTTTAGGATGACCCTTGGTTGATGGATTTGGTGACTAAAGTAGAGTGACGTACCGTTGGTATGTTCCGCGGCATACTTACGACACGCCACTCCGCTTAAGGAACCTTAGGATGTACATACTTTCGAGATCAGTGATTCTCTTTATATCCAGGATTATTCATCCATTTGAGATCCCCGATTCTATTAGTTTCATGATCATACCTTCATTGATACTGTTCCTTCCTATGATCATGTATCCACTTTGGATCTGTTGTTTCCCTTCTTGCCACTGATGTGCTCTCTTTGATACTCGATTGAGATTCCTGTCACCGTGTTTGAGCGCAGTTTGGGCTGCTGCTAGGGTTACGGCCGGTGTGAGCTCGTTTGGTACGAGGGCCGACCTTTGTGTTTTCTGGTGACATGGGAACGTCTCGAGTTAGTGTTGGTGATTGTGACCTCTAGTGGAGGCGAGTGCTTGGTCTTGCACCGGATGATCGGGCCTTTGTTAGAGCTGCCAGTTGAGAGAGGACTGTTGATGTACGGCATACCTCAGAGATAGTGATGTCGCCTACCGTGCAGACAGATGGACCAGCTGTCGCTGAGATTGACAGGATGTTGCTTTCGGAGCTTACGAGCTGAGATTGCCGGAGCTTTCAGGCAGTTATGCGACAGATGATAGCTAGTCTACCTGATTTGAGAGACGAAGGTGATTCGTCCGATTTTGCGCCAGAGCGGGCCCAGTTGAGTTGAAGATTTCCAGTGTGGAGAGTCTTACTCAGATCTAGAGCAGGCTGATTCAGAGATGACCGCTTATGTATTGCCTTTCCTGGAGGATTGAGGCGTTGTTCGGCGTACAGGCATATGAGCCAGTTGTTGCTGCAAATGATGAGATATCGCCCAGATGATTGGAGCTACTGCAGCATGAGCATGTTCTTAGAGAGATGATAGCGAGTTGCTAGTCACCGAGGATGGATGATTAGGACGCGTGGTGAGTTCGCTTACCCCGATGCGAGGTCATCAGGTGGATTGATTCCAGCTAGAGACGACTTCACGCAGATTCGTTGAGAGTCGATTGAGACGATCGAATGTCAGGAGCCTATTTTCCAAGTTTAAAGTATACGGAAAGACATGCAGGTGATTCTATGGACCCTCTAGAAGAATGAAACCCTAACTCGACTTAATGACCGTGTGACAGCCTTGGAACCTTAGGGTTTACGGCGGTTCCGCGGCGCCATTAGTGAGGCTTGGGTTTGCCCTTCTACGGCTGGACCACCGACGCTGTGGCATGTACTCGATACTATTAAACTGTACCCGAGATGTGAGCTCTTGGGGGATTATGAGGATCTGACGAGTCGATCGGATGGTTCGACATCTTTCGGATATCGTGATGGGACACTGCTTGGGAGACTCCAGGTGCGAGCATAGCCGTCGGAGCGCAGTTCGTGCAGCCATGATGAGACGAGTCCGAATCAGTCGACACTGATGCAGAGTGAAGAAAAGAGTTCGCAAGATATTTCGACGAGATGACGTCCCACTCCGCCGACATCAGAGATGTTATACGCACCCAGAGGCGTGGTATATGGATATACCTTCCAGAAAGAAGCGCGATAGGTATGCAGCCGTTCCGGAATAAGCTTTAGCTTCAGCATTGGATGATGACTTCCGGGCATTTCGGCAGGATTGAGATTTGAGAAAGGAACCTCGGCAGGACCTTTCTGGAGTACGATACGAGAAGACCTAGACCAGGAGTGGTCGTGTTGCGCACACCCAGCAGGCCAGAGTTCGGCATTGTCGACGAGGTAGTTGACCAAGTTCGGATAAAGGAACTTACCCAGATGCGTTGCGAATGGATCAAGGACGGACGAGTGATGAGTATTCCTCCGATGGTTGGGACGTGTTCCCGAGGACCAGTTCGGCCTGACATCTGCTACAGAATGATGAAGCTACAGAGTACGCGATTTCGAGTCCGTGTGAGAGACTTCAGATTGACCGTGGCCGAGAGCAGTGCAGTGTATAGTAGCTTGGCGTGACGTCATAGTGGACGACGATGGAGACAAGTGGAACCAGAGGTTCGTGTGAGACACTGACGAGCTGTCATTGCTTCCCGTCGAAACTAGAGACCTGATATGCTTACAGAAACGTTGGGATGTGACCAATTTCCGAGAAATGTTGTGCTGAGGACACAGATGTCTTTCCAGCGAGAAGAGATAGTACAAGAGAGCCAGCCTCTGTACAGATCGGCATAGGCATGATTGGAAGAGACCTTGAGCAGGATTCCTTCCAGGACATTGCTGCAATGATGTTTGCACCCAGGATCAGATGTGTGACGTGCATTCAGATAGCCAGAGACCGACGTCAGTGATATGCTGCCTTACGAGTGGTCGTGAGGTTTGACCGAGAGGTGACCAGAAAAGTGCCAGAACGGAATCGTCCCCGTTAGCACACCTGACAGGGCCGATGAGCCGATTGACCGCGTGATAGGTAATCCGCAGAGAAGATAAGGACCTAGAGAGTCAGAAGACGCCAGACCGTGAGCAAGAGGCAGGTAGATATCCTGCGCTGCTAGCAGTGGATTACACTGACTCCTTCTCGACCTTGAAGGAGAAACTACCGAAGACGGTATTTATGATTTGTGATTTTGTGATTCGATTATCACGTATCCGTCATTTTGGATTTCGATATTTTGGGCGTTCTATTTGCACGATCTAGTTTTGGTGACTGAGTTTCATGATATTGGTTTCATGCACCCACTGGATATTTATATATTTTGCGCAGAGTTTTCATGCATTTTAGTGTTAGGCTTTGATTCGTGCACGCTGATGCACACGGTTGTGAGATTTTCCTTGCGGTACCCTGATTTTGGTTTGAGCTGCATTATATCGTTGATTTTGACCCGGATTTTGATGGTTGATTTTTGCACTCCGTGCTGGCGATGTGCTTTACGCCTGTTCGGTGTTTGCTATTGGATTTCGTGATTTCCGTGCATGTTGAGTGCGCAGGGTTTAGATTTTCATTCGTGCACGATGGATGCACCGGTTTAGATATTCGCGCATGTTGGGCGCATGTTTTTAGATACGATTTTGGTGCACGCCAGATGCGCTAATTCGGGATTCTTCGTGCATGTCACATGCACCTGATTTATTTTGCTGTCAGGCACATACGATGCCCATGACAGATGCTTCGTGCACACCCGTTGCACTTGGATGTTGTTTTGTGCACCTGTTTAGCACATATATGGATTTTTTTTTGATTTCAGTGCGCACCAGACGCACAGGATGGTGTTATGTTTAGATTGGATGTCTACATGTGTAGTTCCGATCCATATCATATCGGTTTTGTATTGGATTTGACATTGTGTTTTTTTTACATTGACTCCGATGATTGCGGGATGCTTGACGGAGTTTTGTTTTCGAGTTATCTGCTCAGTACCCTTGCGCATGCATTGCGCTGTGACGTTCTATGTGTTGATGATTTCGGAGCCCCGACGACTTTGGTTTATTACTGAGATGTTTTTGTATCTGGGGGTTTAAATTTAAAATTCGGGGACCGAATTTCTTTAAGGGGGGTAGATTGTAACATTTTCAAAAATATAAAATATTAATTTTGGGAATTTTTATAATTTAATATTATTTTATTGATTATTTTAATATTAAATGCAAATAAATAGGAAAAATGTTAGAAAAAATTATGAAAAATTATGGAAAATTCTAAAATAGGGTAAATTAGTGGATTATGGCATTTTTAAGTTTTTGTGATTAGTTTGACAATAATTTAGTGCTAATCGCGATTAAAATCGCTAATCGGGTTTTTTGGCAATTTTGTGCAAAACTTGCACATATCACTTTTTCTACACTTGTGCATTTTTCTAGCCATGGTTTTCTTTTGGGATTACTATTGATGTGAGAAGGTTTGGATTTTAAAAGAAAAGGAAAAGAAAGGAAAATATAATGATGAGGGTAGGTGAGAGAGAGAGGTGGACTTTGACTTAGCATACTTAGCCATTCTCCTCGTTTTCTGTGCACAGCCCCTGTTCCTCTAGTGTTGACCCAGGGTACTTCTAGTTTTGACAGATTCTATCTAGGGTGAAATCTGGGACATATATCCTAAGTTGCTATTTTGGATTCGTGTTTCCGTATTCCGTATTTTTGATTCTGAAATGGTGGAATGTGTTTTGCCTCGACTAATTGTCGTTTATACGACGATGTAGAGGATTTATTGATGGTTTTGAAGGCGTGCCATAGGTTCTCACCTATAGGCCCCTTATCGTATCGTTTTGGATTTCGTGCGCCGTTTTAGATTGGATTTGGTTTTAATGCGCATATACGATATTTTGATGTGTAGGTACCCATGAAGACTTCGGGACGACAAGCAAATACGTGGTGACGTCCGCAATTGGTGATGCAAGGTGAGTAGATTATATCTACAGGGGGAAGTCGGGTGGATGGCGTATAGCACCCCCGCAGTCCGTAGATAGATTACTATGTAGTTTATTGTGATATTAGGTGTATTGTGGATAATGTAGGGTTAGAAGTGACTAGTGTAGTTCATAGTCGCGAACCCTAGGGTAGAATTACACCTACACACACACCCTTGCTTATCACTTGTACTTGCACTGTGATTGATGATATGTGATGACTTTGGAGATGAGTCGATGATGTGGGCTGGGTGCCCTGGGATCGGTGATTTTATACGATTCATATGTGGGATATGACTTGTGATTCTTGCGGGCTTGGGATATGTGTTTACCCCCGCATGCATACTTACTGAGGTTACCGTTTTGTACTAGACATAGAGTAGTACTCCAGACTATATGATCTGACGATGGTGATATCTGTTATGTGATGAGACAGTGAGATACTGACCCCTACCCAGCTATGGGGATGCCGTACGATGATTTACCGTACGAGCCGATATTGATGATAGATCCGCACTCATAACTCGAGGATATCTTATGATATGACATTGAGGCGAGATCACCGACTATATACTTTTATACATGTATCGACTCAGATTTAGGTGGTTTCCACACCTACCCCTCCTGATTGACCGGATACTTAGATATAGTTTGCATAGTAGATACTTCACTGTGGTGTTGACTACTAGATATCTGCATTTTCCTGCTATTCGCATTGCTGGCATATGTTCATTGTTATATTATTATCATGCTGTTAGGACACCAGCACCATTATCGATGATGCGTATGTTTCACGTACACTATTTGCCGGCTCACACACTTCATCATCGATAATTGCCATGCCACTACACTGTAGTACTGTTGCATTCATGATATGATTACTGCTTGGCATATTGTACACATGTACCTGTACACAAACATAGATGATTCTGACTTGATTGAGATTGAGGACCGCAAGATATTCTTTAAACTGATTCATTCTAAAGGAGCGGTTCCTCCCGACATATGTACATTACTATTCCATGTTGCATGATTTCCGATATGATTATCTCTCTTTACATGTCGCATACATCATGGATTGATTGCATAGCACATTGCATTGGATTTACTTCTTGATGTGGATTTTCATGTGATTTCTGATTTTGAGGACCGTGGGATTATTTAAGAAAAGATGTTCTTTTATGAAAACCCGGTACCTCGTGATATGATATTTGGGTGCGTCCACCACGCGTTTTCTCGGTGCTGAGACGTGTGCTTGAAACCCGATTCGAGGAGTGATGATCCGTTTGCGGGTTCGTGGTGGGCCCGGTATGGTTCCCCTCGGCGAGATGATCGATGGGTTATGCCGATTGAGCCTGGAGGCGGGCGAGTACCTACCGGTGATTGTATTTGAGCTCGGCAGATATCCGGGGGATACCGCCTGGAGCCGAGAGATGGGCGTACTGCCGGGGGCCGACGGGCCGCTACCGCAGACGGAGCCCAGAGATGGACATAGGTTGACTCGTGCTGCCGGGGCCGAGGGCCGATACCGCAGACGGAGCCCCATATGGATGAGGATTTACGTGTCGATGCTTGGCACGGGTTTCATGATGTTTTCCATGATATTGTTTATATCCTCATACTTGCATACATGATGCTTACTGTCAGTGGGTGACAGGTGGACGGGTTCCACAAATATACAGACATGGATCATATACAGACTGGATTTACACTTGTCATACTTCATTTGTATATATAACAGGGTATGAGGGCGCTGTTATATATACCCTTACACCAATATTAGTGGTATGGGACGCTAATATATGTGTATTGATATCATTGATATTTCATCATACTTACCTCATGCAGGCATACCTTACACTGATGACATGTTATTACCTGAGTACCTGGCACTACATACATGATTAGATGTTACCTTGCCACCTTATTACACTCAGATGCACTCTTGTGGATTGTATTACTGATCGTTGACTTAGGTTTATGTCTTGCATTCGGTTTCTGCTTGTAGATATTTTTATTCACGAGTTGGCAACTCACCCCCGTTGTGCCACAGTCCTTGCAGGTTCTGCCGTACAGGTTTCATTGCGGCATTTCTGGCACACTACCTTCTTGCGGGTGCTTTGCTTTGGTAGGTGGATTCTTTCGCATCAAGAATCACCATTTTATTCATGTATTTCATTGTATCTAGAAATTGTCCATCAACCAAAAAAAACTTGTATATTCTTTCAGACTTAGAGACAGTGTGGTATTATTCGACCTTAGAGTCGCGCTTAGTAGTATTGCGGTTTTCTTGCTGCTTTTTGAGCTTTCCTTGATTTTGATCCTCGCCACTTGGCGTTGTATATTATCATTTCATCGTGTGGTTATGACCGTCGATTGACGAAGAGCTAGCTCCTGCTTGGGGATGCCTTTATCATTTTATATATTGTTATTCATGTTGTACCCCGTTCGGGGCCAGTTTTACAAGAGAAACTCTGCCGAAAATTTTAGAAAAGACTGTACGGTTTTCAAATGCACATTCGGCTTAGTTATTTAAAAACCTTGATTTCAAACATGTTTTTCTTCACTTCTTTAAACCAGTTTTCTTTACTTATTCTCAAAAATGGTTTTAGATTTCTGGGCTTTTGGCTTACTTGGATCAGATGGAGTCCTATAGACTTCATATGGTTCAAGGGCCAGTCACGTGCTCTTTCGGGTCGTGACGGTTATGTTGATGATTTGGTCGTCAAGACTAAAACCAAGGCCGATCACATCCAAAATCTCAGCACCGTTTTCACTAGACTGAGAGAATACTATCTGAAGATGAATCCTCTGAAGTGCGCTTTTGGCATGTCATCGGGAAAATTCCTGGACTTTATAGTCCGACATCGGAGGATCGAAGTTGACTCATCCAAGATAAAGGTCATCATGGAGATGCCCCCTCCAAAGAGTCTGGCGCAGCTAAGATCTTTTCGAGGAAAGCTTGCTTATATACGAAAGTTTATCTCAAATTTATCGGGGAGATGTAGGCCCTTCTCAAAGCTCATGAAGAAAGAAGCTCCTTTTGTCTGGGATGCCGAATGTCAAGAAGCGTTCGAAAGCATCAAACAGTACCTGTTGCACCCTCCAGTGCTTGTTGCCCCTATTCTAAATAAACCGTTAATTCTCTATACTGCCGCGCTAGATGAGTCACTCGGTGCGCTCCTTGCCCGGAACAACGAAGAGAGAAGAAAATGCCCTCTACTACCTCGGTCAAACTCTAGTCGGGGCGGAACACAACTATTCCCCGATCGAAAAGCAATGCATGGCTCTGATATTCGCTGTGAAGAAGCTGAGGCACTATCTGCTTGCTCATCGGGTTATACTGATCTCCAAGGTCGACCCGCTCAAACTCTTAATGACCAAAGCAAGCCTAGCCGGTAGAATGGCGAGATGGGCTGTCATGCTGCTTGAATTTGACATAATTTATACTGCTCAGAAAGCAGTAAAAGGGCAAAGCCCTCGCTGACTTCCTTGCTGCTCATCCCATACCCGAAGGGTCGCCGCTAAATTGCGAGTTACCCGACGAACAAGTGCTGCTCCTCGAGGATGACGAGCCATGTTGGGAGCTCTACTTCGACGGAGCCTCATCAGTCAGGACCTCCAGCAAATCAAGCATCCCACAGATAAAAGCAGGGATAGGACTGGTGTTCATCACGCCATCGATGGGAACCCAACGACGTTCTTTTGCTCTCACTGAGCCTCGCACAAACAATGAGGCTGAGTATGAAGCTCTGATAGCTGGTTTGGAGCTCGCCATAGAAATGGAAATCCTTCGGCTATGAGTCTACGGTGATTTCCAGCTTGTCGCCAACCAAGTAAGCGGCGACTACAAAATATATAAGCCCGAGTTAGCTCGATATAGAGGTCGGGTGGTGGAACTCATGAAAAGGTTCACTCACATTAAACTAATGAGAGTCTCGAAGGCGTTGAATGAAAAAGCCGACGTGCTTGTCCGGGTAGCCAAAGAGCTAGCTGATCCTGACATGAACGAAATTCTAATCACAGTCAAAAGCCGGAAAATTCTGCCTCCAGTCTCTTTGCGTGAAGAAGAAAGCATAGAAGAGAACAATCCTGCCGAAGAAACTTCGATCATCCAAGACGAGCCCGATTGGAGAAAACCCTTCATAGAATACCTCCGATACGACAAGCTGCCCGAAGAAAAATCTGCGAGGATTCAGCTAAAGAAGAGAGCTCTCCGATACGTGTTTGTAAATAATACGCTATACCGCAGATCATATGACCAACTCTGGCTCAAATGTCTGTCATCGGCCGAAACCCAAAAAGTCATGAGAGAAGTTCACTCGGGCGTCTGAGGGCTCACCCGTCCGGCCCCAAAATGCGGCTTCAGATCAAACGGCTTGGATATTACTGGCCCGCCATGATAAGGGATTGCGAAGAGAAAGCAAAGAATCTCTGCCAAATTTACGGTGATTTCATTCACAAGAATCCCAATCCGTTGCATCCTACGGTGGCGTTGTGGCCTTTCGAGGCTTGGGGCACCGACATAGTTGGCCCAATTGATTCTCCGTCATCCAGAGGCCACCGGTTCATATTGGCCGCAACTGACTATTTCTCCAGATGGGCTGAAACTGTCCCGCTAAAAGAAATCAAAACAGAAAATATTCTGACGTTCTTCCAGCATAATATTCTATACCGCTTCGGTACACCAAGAAGAATCATTTCTGACAACGGAGCTTCTTTCAAGAGCTTCAAAGTCTCAAGGTTCGCTACGCAGCACAAGATAAACTGGAGATATTCCTCCATCTATAATCGAAGAGCCAATGGGCTATCCGAAGCCTTCAATAGAACTCTATACAAGCTCCTGAGGAAAAATGCCTCAGCCAATAAACGAGACTGGGATCTGAAGCTCCATGAGGCGTTATGGGCATATCGTACCACGCACCGCACTTCAACTCGGTCCACTCCATACTCATTACTCTTCGGAGTGGAGGCGATCCTCTCAATCGAAGTCGAAGTTCCAAGCTTAAGAATGGTCGTTCAGCATGAGTTGACGGAGGAGGAAAACATGCTCCTTCGACTCGAAGAACTCGACGCGCTCGAAGAAAAGAGGCTCGCAGTACAGCAAAATCTGGAGTTGTACCGAGCCCAAATGTCACGGGCTTATGACAAGATAACCCGTCTCCGCGCTTTCAAGAAAGACGAATTGGTGTTGGTCCTCAAAAGACCGATCATCCCCAATCGACATGCCAAGGGAAAATTCGAACCAAACTGGGAAGGACCATATTTCAGCGAGAAAGTGTTTGATGGAGGATCCTACCAGCTGATAAATGCCGAGGGAGAAAGGCTCATGCCACCCATCAATGGCCGATATCTCAAGAAATACTACACGTGAATGCTCTAAGTCGCGGGCGAATTGAGCACACCGGCCCTACGGTTTGGATCATACATCCTGTAAAACCATATACAATCCACGGGCGTAAACGACCCCTATCTCTCCCAAGTCCTGCCGGTGAGACTACTTTTACAGTCCCACCAGTGACAAAAAAAAGCAAAAAACATAAACAAAAAAACGGTATGTCCACAAACAAAACGGGTACGATGAAAACCCGAAAGGGCTCCGTGAGTAAAAAAAAGCAGGACTGCCGGCGAGTTTGTGAAAACCCAAAAGGACGCAAACTCGTGAAAAGAGATGAAATACACTTGCAAAGTCCTTTCGACCTTATGAGGAGAAAATCCCCGCGTGAGATCCTTACGACTCACAAAAGAGCAACACACTTAGAAATCCCCACGATTCTTAGAGAGAAATACACCTGCAAGATCCCCAAGACTCGTGGGGAGAAAATGCTTTTATGAGACCCTTACGGCTCATAAAATTGAAAAGTCAAGTGATAGGGATCTAAACCTGTCTCCTGAGTCATTGCTCCCCAACGGGCAACAACAAATAATGAGTCGCTCCTGGCATTTTGCTTCAGTGTTAGCGGTGTTGATGCCGACCAAAAACCCAAATCCCAAGTTTTCCCAACGGCAAATGATAAGTCGCTCCTGGCATTGCTTCAGTGTTAGCGGTGCTGATGCCGACCCAAAAACCAAATCCCAAGTCCTTCCGGGGCAAATGATGAATTGCTCCTGGCATTATTCCAGTGCAGCAATGCTGATGCCAAACAAGATCCAAATTCCAAGTCCCCAAACGGCGAATGATGAGTCGCTCCTGATATCATATTCAAGTGCAGCGATGCAGACGCCAACCAAAATCCAATCTCCCAAAATTCTCCCAGCCCTACGGTTGGTCCCCAACTTGACTACCGTATACAATCCACGGGCTCAAATAATTCTCATCATACCTATGCCCCACCGCAATCACCAGTTACGCGGCTGGTCTCCGCCCTTGGAATTATGCTCCATTTGGGAAGACCCACTCATGTGTCATCACGATACATGAGGAGAACAAACTTACAGGATCCTCACGACTCGTAAGAAAACACCTTCGTGGGATCCTTACGACTCACAAAGGAAAAACACACTTGGGAGTCCCCACGACTCCTAAGGAGAAAGTACACCTACGAGATCCTTTCGACTCGTAGAGAGAAAATGCTTTTATGGGACCCTTACGGCTCATAAAATTGAAAAGCCTTAGATGATAGGGACCTAAACCCGTCTCCTAATCCATTTCTCCCCAACAGAAAAAGGCAAATGATGAATTGCTCCTGGCACATGTGCTTCAGTGTTAGCAACGCTGATGCCTACCCTAACCCCAAAATTCCAAACTCCAATCCAATAGACCCCTAAGTCTTTAAACTGGGAATAGATGACCTCTAAGTCGTTAAACTGGGAACAGATGATCCCTAAGTCGTTAAACTGGGAACGAGGGAAATCTCCTCATGGCAAATGATGATTCGCTCCTAGTACCATATTCCAGTGTAGCGATGTTGATGCCAAACCAGAACCAAAATCCCTAAATCCTCTCATGGCAGATGATGATTCGCTCTTGGTACCATATTCCAGTATAGCGATGTTGATGTCAACCCAAATCATATCAAGTCAGCAAGACAACCAACGACCTCCCTGGCGGAATCAAGCTCCAACTCGGAAACAAGCCAAATCCCGACACCGCGGAAAGTGGAGCAAGTCAAATCGAATTCTGACACCGTAAGAAGCGCAGCAAGCCAAATCAAGCATCGACCGTCCACGTCGCTAAAAGGGCAGCACCAACCGTCCAAGTAGCAAAAAGGGCAGCACCGACCGTCCACGTCCTAAAAGGGCAGCACCGACCGTCCACGTCGCTAAAATGGCAGCACCGACCGTCCAAGTTGCAAAAAGGGCAGAACCGACCGTCCAAGTCGCTAAAATGGCAGCACCGACCGTCCACGTCGCTAAAAGGACAGCACCGACCGTCCACGTCGCTAAAATGGCAAAATCGACCGTCCAAGTCGCAAAATTGGCAGCACCGACCGTCCAAGTAGCAAAAATGGCAAAATCGACCGTCCAAGTAGCAAAATTGGCAGCACCGACAGTCCAAGTCGCAAAAAGGGCAGGACCGACCGTCCACGTCGCTAAAATGGCAGAAACGACCTCCACGTGGTCAAAATGGGAACCAAATAAATCAACCTCCACGAGAAAGAAAATTCATCAATTTCATGCACACAACCCACATATGTGGTGTGCATTTATTGATGGGGGGCAATTTGTTGGGGTCAAAATTTACACACCGGTTGACCAAGTCAATTAAAGTCAATCCAAAGCCAAGTGGGCCCGAGCCCAGGTCAAGTAGGCCAATGCCCGGGTCGAGCCCGAACATGAAGCCGCCGGCCTCCCCCATACCAAAATAAAAATTGTCATAAATAATTTTGGTGTATATTTTTTTTATGAATAAATGTAAGAAAATAGGCATAAAGCCAAATTTTTATAAAGCCTATGGCTTATGTGCAAAAGAAATGAGCACATGAGGCATGAGATGGGCAAAATGCAATTTTGTAAAGCCCAAGGGGCTATATGTAAAGTGTGTAGCCTATAAAGGCAAAAATGATGAAAATATCTAACAACTTTTTCTATCTCAAAAATTTGGGTATGTGCCTCCTCCTTCCTTAAGATTCTAAAACCTTCTTTCCCTTTTGAATTAAATCAAGAGTTTCTCTTCTTTTTCCAAAAATAAACAGTTTTTCACCACAAAACCCACAAAGAGGAGCCCAGATCTTCCATTAGATCTTAAAAGGGGGGATTTTTTAAATCTCATCCCCATTCTCCAAAATCCGGTCAACCGAGAGGAAGAAGGAGACCCATCTCCAGAAATCCCATCTTGGGAAGATTCAGGGCCAAAGGGAAGAGAAACAAAGGGGCACCCTTTGATCATTTCTAAAGATTTCTAGGAGTTTAACTCCATAAATTAATCTCTTTTTAGGAGTTTAACTCCAGAAATCAAATCGGGAGCACAGCTCCAAGTGCAGGGACAAAGTCCCTTTTCCTGCTGACGCCCAGCGCCCGTGTGCCAAGCACGTGGGGCGCTGGCGCACAGCACCTAGCGTCTAGCGCTAACGCAAGCGCCTACGCCCAAGCGCCCAGCGCCGACGTGCCGGGCACGTGAGGCGCTCGTGCCCAAATGCCCGCGTGCCTGGCACGTGAGGCGCTCGCGCCCAAGCGCCCGCGTGCCTGGCACGTGAGGCGCTTGCGTCGCCGGGCACGTGAGGCGCTCGCGTCCAAGGCGCGTGAGGCGCTGGCGCTCATGCATCCTTTGGACGCCATTTTCCCCCTCATTTTATATACACTCCACACTAAAAATACCTCCCCCGTTAGAAAAAATTCTAACGGGGCGATGTCCCGCATCCCGCAAGGGGGCTGTTGACCGCCAGCCCACTATCCGGGTAGCGGGACCCCCGTAAAAACTCTGCGGGGCCCCCGATATATCCAAAACCTCTTCGAAACATAACACTGCACATTAAGTTCGCATGACCTGTTTGCCCCGTCAATCGGAGGTTCTCTCGCTTCAAAAGCGAGGGGTAATTAACGGCAGCTTAGTTCGCGGCTGCCGGAGATTCGGATCCCCACAATCAACAAACTCCAGCCTGCCCTAGGCAGGGGGAATCTGTAATGCGCCTGATAAGCGCGCGCGTATTCTCATCTCAATGGGGTGACCTACAATGGTCTATGTCAACACCATAACTTAAATGACCGCGACGATGAAAGTATCCACCTGAAGAAAAATACACACGAAACAAGCAACTGGTCATGGTAACTGATACAGTGGTAGATATCAGTAAAAGAGAACAATTTAAAACTATGAAGGTGTTGTTAATCCTATGAAAAACCAAGTGATTCTGCAGAAAAAGAATGAATTTAATGAATTCAGAGTATATCACCTTGAAGTATCACACGCAGGAGAAAGAGCTTTAGGGTCCTCAATATAACTTTTTTTGAAGCAGTTAGCTTGTTTGAGGCTTTCTGCATAGCATTCCAAAACAAGGTTAATCAATTCTGACTAGAGAATTACCATAGAACTTGCCAGTTTGATTCGTATAAACATCAGGAAATATGTAACCAACTACCCTATTGCCCATAACTAAAAGATGAAAATGCAGAACAAATGGCAAACTTCCAAACCCTTTTAGCTATTGACACTGCAAGCAAACGAAAGCTCTCATGAGTGGTGGACAATGAAGATGATGCACAAAAAAGGTTGTACGGCACATCAGCATGAAGAAGGATGTAGGAAATGTTATGGGGAAAAATAAAAAGCATAAAATTTAGAGGAAAGGGGACCTATATTTTGATTAGTAAGAAATATTTTTAGGAAATTAGTTCATATATTGAAGTTGCACATTATAAACAAAGAAAGCTCGTAGGAGAAGTGAACTTCTCACTCCAGCGCACTGTTGAAGGACCTTAATAAGGAAGATAGCCCAAAGCATTTAATTTGATGCTAGTAACCTTATGAAATGCATTTAGTTTTCACCATATGTCACATTTGGCAGGACCTTGGTCTCAAATATGAACACAGTAGTTAAGATATGAGAGTTTTTCGCAGGAGGATCCAACAGACTGTTATAAATTGTGCAGCAATACTTACAGACAGAGTGGAGCCTAATACAAGTCAGGTTGGGCATCTGCCCAGCATGGACTCCCAGCTTTTTTTATTTTTTCAAATAAAGCACATATTTGAGGCCAATATGCTAGCTTAAAATTCCCTACCTCAAGTCAATAATATGCCCCATCTTTAAGCCATTTGGACCCAATGTGTCGGTTCAATGCAAGTGGTATTAACCCATTACTCATGAGCCTCCAGCTAGCATGAAATGACTAACGTTTTAAGCTAAGCTGGGGCAGTCATGTTCGATTCATTTCATGCCCCTCAGGCCTCGGATAGAGGTTGATTCAGTTAAATGCTTCATTTCGCGAGCTCGTAATGGTCTTAGCTCAACTTTCATTTGTGAGTTGGGTTCAATTTTGACTTGTTGACACATAATCTAAACACAATAAAGCTGAAAGATGGAGAACGCCTGATCTGTAATATCGAGTAAATTTTCATGAAGGACAGTCGTTAAATTTCGAAAACATAAATGTAAAATAACATACTGTCAAACTCTAGTATTTTTAAGATATAAACAGTTTCATACATCTATTTTCGAAAGGCTTGTGTTCATAGTTTTTCCATATAGATTGAAGGCTCGATGTTGCGCTGCCAGAAAAGAGATAAAAAGGGAATGATGAGATGAATCTAAAAAGGTCGCAAGCTTGAGCAATGCAACCAGCACAAAGAGAGGATAAAAAAGACCCATTTATGATAGCAAGAGGTGGATTCGTGAGCGTCACACATTTTAACTTGAAATATTTCCTAAATGTTAGCATATTAGATGTTTATAGTAAAAAGTTCACCCCAACCAACGTAGGACCATGATTTCGCCACTGAATACAGAGAGCACATGGTTTTATGATCCAGTCTAGTTTGCTACCTTTTCATGAGCACGTTGGTCAATATGTTGACAAGAGGTTGAAAAGAAATTAATCTCTCAGGCTTTGTATTTATCATGAAAAGATTTTCTAGAGTAAAGTATAAGATAAAAGCACCGATGAGTACATATATGGACATCAAATTCCCTTGTATGGAAGGCTAATTAGTCGTAATGCACTCTTTAGAGCTTTCAATAAACGTGAGTGGTAGTGTTTAAGTAATGTATAAGGGACGCAATTTACATGTTCATGCTCTTGATAAATAAGTGGTTGTATGTGTGTATTGCAAGTATAGTTAGAGTCAATCCATTATTGCTCCTAAGAAAAAACTATAATCATTGGTTTGAACTCATATGTACAAAGTTTAAAGAAAAATTCAGTTTCTCCTTGTTTAGAGCTTTCAATAAATGCAAGTGGTGGTGTTTAAGTAATGTACATAACGGAGGTAATTTTCATGTTCATGCTCTTGATAAATAAGTGGTTGTACGTGTGTATGGAAATTGCAAAGGATAGTTAGAGTCAATCCACCACTACTCCTAACAAAAAACTATAGTCATCAATTTAAACTCATATGATTGGCACCTTACATCATCTTTATGCATTAGAATCACGAGCCAATACCCAACCAGTCCCATTAAGTATGAAACCCAAGCATCCTCATAACATCTACAAGCTTCATGTTAAATTTAAAAGATTATTCATATAATGTGTCTCAAAATCATTCCCTAGGAGAGTTCCATTATGTATAGAAAACCCTAGGCTCCTTAAATTCATCTACCACTCTAAATTAACTCAAGACTAATCCCATGATGTGTCTCGAAATCATTCCTCTACTTACACAAGAATAGTGTATAGAACAGTAAAGAGAAACAATCATATAAAAAGGTGTGCCTTTGTGTATGCGCGCACGTGTGTAAAAGGTTACATCTTTAACCATTACAAACTACTGGTAGGTATTAATTAACTCATTCCCAAACTGAAGAAATTATATCTAGCGATATATCTTCAAAAATGAAGAAAAGGAGAACACATCAAACAATAGGATACGTTAGAAGATAACAAATTAGGGGGCAGTGGTTCTGATAAGCCAAAAAGTTTCTTCTTTAACAATCAAAAACAAATCGATGACGAAAACAAGCCCTTATCCCAAAATTCTGGTCCTGATATGCCATCTCATAAATCAAATTAACACTCCTCCAAACTCAAATTAGCAATCACAATCATCCAATATATCCCACAAAAAAAAGGTAATCACACTACAACAAACTAATGATAGTAAAACATAAAAATTAATAAATTGAAAACACTGACCTTGAAAACTAGGGCAATCGATACACCAACCCCAAACAAGAAATAGGGCATCACGAAATCCGCTATCGGCACTCCAAACCAAAGCGAGTGATTAATCGACGGAAATTTTCCGCCGGCGTCGTCCACGAGAATCACCAGCTGCAAGTTAGACAAAAAAAAGGGTGAGATATGCAAAATCAAGTGAATTGTTTCAGGGCTTTTTAGAAAAATTGAGGCGTACGGCTACGGTGAGGCCGCGGAAGACGTCGAGCGATACGAGCCGTTGGTTATGATTGCGGGGAGCATCGGACGGCGAGGGTTGGATCTCTCCGGTGGTGCGTGAGATGAGTAGGGGAGCTTGCTCTTCGCTGACCTCGACGACTGAATCCATGGGGCTTCCTGAAAAAAACCTCGAGGGTTTACAGAGAGAAGGTGGACTCAAGAGGTTAAATAAAGGTTAAAGAACGTATAAATACCTAGAATTTAAATCATTACATATAAATACCATAATTTTACAATCCATAATTTGTAAATGAAATCACCTGTCATTTTGATAAAATTCTTTTCTATTCAAAATGTTAGTCATTTGATTTCAAAATGTATATGTAATGTAAGATAATACATTTAGTAATGGACGTTAGCGAATACTCAACTGACGCAGATTCGACGGACGCTGATCAATAGCGGAGAATGACATGTGGCGGCGGCGGTAATTAGGCTGTTGGTTGCAAACAATGACTTTTTTCTGACATTGTTCGCCGTAATTAGATCTACGGTGATCTTTTGGATTGTAAGGTTTGATATTTTTAAGTTGTATATGCAACCTTCATAAGGAGTATGCTAGTACTAGCTTAAAAAAATAGAGTTTACCGATTTATGTGATTCATGGCTTGCTTTTCGATTATAGCCTCAATAATTTTTCATTTGAATTTTGATCATTGCCTATCAAGAATTGATGATGCTCGATATCGGTGATCTCCCAGATCACGACACGTGGCAGATGACGTGTCCCAGAGCATGCAACAAAGGGCCTACAGCGGCCGACCAAACCACCCATATGCTCGTCCTACCGAGCAGACGTTGGCTCACCTACGAGCCCCCTGCATAACCGGCCTCCTCGGCCTCACAGCTCGTCTCCGAGCTACCGCAGAACCAAGATACCTCGGCCCTTCCGCTCGTCCGCGAGCTCTCTCACCGAGGTCATCTTCCTCGGTCTCATCGACCGACCAACATCACCGCTTGCAGGTGTAACCGTCATCCCGCGAATCTCATCATGCGCGAGATCTCCGCCGGCCACATCCCACGTTCCACGCTACCACTATCCTCCATTAACGAGCCTATCTCGCCATTAATGGGAGGTCCCGCTAATCACGCGGGCGTGACGTCGGGAGCGTAACGGCTGGCGTGATTCTCGCGCCTGCTGCATCTGCTGCCACCACTACTTAAACCCCTCTTTCAGACGGTCAAGGTAAGCCATTTTTCGCTCCACTAAGCCGTTACTCTGCTCACATCTCTAGACTAACTTGATCGTCGGAGGGTCCTCGGTGGTACAACCACCCCGGGACTTCCTTACAAGTAACTCGGCAACCACAACCTCAACCCATTGAGATCCACACACTTCAGGAGCGACAGCCTCCAGATCTAATCTTGGCCCTTCATCGCAGCCATCAGCAAATCAACGGGAAGAAACATCTGAAGGAGAAACCACCCTCCATCAGTTGGCGCCGTCTGTGGGAACACCTTGATTACACAAAAACAAAAGTTCGCCTCCCGATCTCGAACCAATGGCGAGCGATCATCACGACGATCCAAGCACCAACCGCTGCCTCCTTCCCAACGGAGGCGCAGACGAGCCTCCTCAGCCGAATGCCATCAACGCCCTCGTCGGCCGGATAGACTGACTCGCATCCTTCGTGGAGGCGCTCATCCGCGTCCAAACGGCGGGGCAAAATCCCCAGGTCGCCGCTCCCCCGCCTCGGGACCAGGACCCCTACGGGGGAAGAGAAGACTCAGCCCACGTCGGCACGGCCGACCGCCGCCTCGCTGCCTCCCACGGCCGCGGATCCCCCGGGCCAGTATGTTCTGCAACCCGCTGGGCGCCCAATAGCTCGACACCGAGGTCCGTCGCTAGAGCACCCCGCCCCGGGGTCTTTCGCGTGCCTGTCCCTCCTGAGGAAATGTCGGTCAGCTCGCCTGTCACCAGGCATGACCGACACACCCTCTCCCAACGGGGCCGCGCAGACGGGGATCGTCAAGGCAGCACAAGGGCCACCTCACCCAGGGATTTAAGGAACCTCATTGAGAGAAACCGCGGCCGAGGCCAGACGCAGGCCGCCAACAGCAGGGGCCTGGGATCAGAATGCGCTGAGTCGTCAGGGTACCATGGCCAACTCGATGCCCTCGAGAAGAAGATCGAGAGTCTGCGTCGGGAAGGTCACCGTTCAAGCGACGGGGCTAAGATCGCCGACTCGCTCATAAAACCGTTCACCGAGGAGCTGCTCGCCGTCCACGTCTCCTCCCGCAACAAGACCCCAAAGGTCTCCTTCTTCGACGGCAAATCTGACCCGAAGGACCACTTGAATGCGTTCACCGCGGGAATGAGCTTCCAAGACCGCTCCGATGCCGCCCAGTGCCGAGCTTTCCCGGCCACCCTCATCCGTTCCGGGCGAGACTGGTTCCGAGGGCTCGAGCCGCGATCAATCTCAACCTTTGACTTGCTGGCCACACAATTTCTCGGCCACTTCGTCGGGAACAGGCGGCAGAAGCGCACAGTCGACCACCTCTTCACAATCAAGAGCGGGGACAGGGAGACGTTCAAGGCCTACGTCACCCATTTCTACAACGCCCTTCTCGAGGTCCCAGAGCACCAGGACGAAACGGTCATCACGGTTCTAAGGTCTGGTCTTAAACACAAGGAGTGGTTACGATCTTTTGCACTGGCGCAACCTAAGACCATGGCCGAGGTAAAGGCCTGGACCGAGCGCGAGGTCCAGCTCGAGTCTGAGGTGAACGCAAGCCTCCCCCGAGCAGAGCAAGCTGACTAGAAAAAGAGGGCATGGGACGAGAGAAGGGGACCAGAACGGCAAAAGCCCTATCCCCCAAAGTTCCAGGAGTACACGTCGCTTAATGTCTCCCAGACAGTGCTACTTGAGGAGGCCAAGGGCGAAGGGTTCTTCAAGTTCCCCCCGATGCCACGCTCGGCTTCAAAGCGAACCTGGGGCCCCTACTGCGGTTTTTATAGGTCGCTGGGCCACTCAACAGAGAGCTGCAAACAACTTCGAGATTATATTGAAGAGCTCATCCGTTCGGGGCACCTCACAGCGTACCTGAGGGACAAGCGACAAGCTGACCGCGAGCAGGAACAACGTCCCCCTCCAGCCGAGCAGACCATCGGCCAGATTATGGTAGTGTCAGCGGAGCATGCATCTGGTACCCCTGAAGCTCGATATACCGTGCCGAGCATGGATACCAACAAACGTATGGGGGGCTCAAGCTGCATGAATAAAAGCATCTAATAGCATGTATTTTCTTTTCAAAGCAATGTACCATCTGTTCCCCTCCGAACGGCGGCCAAGACATTAGGACGTCTTGCCTGAGATTCGGGGCAGATGCTATTTGGTTTTATCCGTCCACCTCTCCGAAGATGCCAAGTTGATTTATGGCACCGTGTATCGGAGGTTTAGACGGATGCGGCCGATATAGCAGACTTCGTCAGATTCCCCCTCGCTTGAGGGGTTTTTGATTGTGGGGACTGTTCCCCTTCGAACGGCGGCGCGAGACATGGGCTGTCTTGCCTGAGGTTCGGGGCAGATGCTAATTGGTGCTATCCGTCCACCTCTCCGAAGATGCCAAGTTGATTTATGGCACCATGTATCGGAGGTTTAAACGGATGCGGCCGATGTAGCAGACTTCGTCAGATTCCCCCTCGTTTGAGGGGTTTTTGATTGTGGGGACGCTCTTCCCTGCAGGCGCAAGCCCCTGCAGTTAATTACGCTACCGCATCGCGGTAACAACTTTCTTCTTCTCCAGCTGGTCACTTCGTGTCGTGGGTGTTTGTTTTGTTTGTGGTTGCCCGTGGATTGTATACGGAGACTATTTATTTCGTCGCCCGTAGGACGTGGATTAGTCCAAATCCGTGTTTTCTTAGATTTGGGTTTGGGGTTTTGGTTTGAGGATACGTTAGCCATATTTGAGGCTAAGATCAACTCAAACGTTTGTTAAGGATACGTTAGTCCAGTTTGAGACTAAGATCAACTTAACGGGATCGTTTAGATCCGACAAAAGAGCAATTGGCTCTAATGTTCCAGTTTAGGGACATAGTGGTCCATTGAATGTATGGCCGTCGGGACCCATCACCTCTCTGACGACGTTGAAGGATTACAACGACAAATGTCAGAGGAGTTCAGAGATGTACCCTTGAGCCAAAGTTGATTGGGGGATCTAGAGTCCAATTTGGGACTAAAGTCTGTTTGAAGGTTTAAGGATGCGTTAGCCATATTTGAGGCTAAGATCAACTTAAACAGTTGTTAAGGATACGTTAGTCTAATTTGAGACTAAGATCAACTTAACGGGATCGTTTAGATCCGACAAAAGAGCGTTTGGGCTCTGTTGTTCCAGTTTAGGGACATAGTGGTCCATTGCCAGTTTAGGGGCATGATGGTCCATTTCCAGTTTAAGGACATAGTGGTCCAGTGCCAGTTTAGGGACATAGTGGTCCATAGGTAGTTTAAGGACGCATAAGTCCATGGGTTTAAGGACCCCACAGTCCATATGGGTGTGTTTAAGGACGCATTAGTCCGTTAGTTTAAGGACGCATAAGTCCGCGGGTTTAAGGACCCCACAGTCCGTATCTTAGTTTAAGGACGCATAAGTCCATGAGTTTAAGGACCCCACAGTCCGTATCTTAGTTTAAGGACGCATAAGTCCATGAGTTTAAGGACCCCACAGTCCGTGTTGATGTGTGGTTGTCGGGACCCGTCACCTCTCTGAAGACGTTGAAGGATTACAACGACAAATATCAGAGGAGTTCCGAGATGTACCCTTGAACCAATGAGTTGGTTGAAAGAGCAGATGTGCTCAGTTCAAGATGATTTGAGGACTTATGGCCAATTTGGGCTAAGTCCAATTGTGTTTGAAATATTGGCTCTCTGCTGGTCCATTGAAGGAGAGGCTTTGCCTCTAGAAACTTAGCCAATTGGGCTAAAGCTAGTGTTAAACACTAAAGGTCAACAGTGTTGAACACTGGGAATAAGATTAACAAGTTAGTGTTAAACACTAAAAGATAATCAGTGTTAAACACTAGCAACAGGGCTTTCAAATTAGTGTTAAACACTAAAGCAAATCAGTGTTAAACACTGGTAATCAGAGATTTCAAATTAGTGTTTAACACTAAGAAAATCAGTGTTAAACACTGAGGACAAAGTCTTCAGATTAGTGTTAAACACTAAGGAGAGAGGGGTCACGTGTGGACACGTGAGAGCGCCCTGATTTCCCTTATTTTATTCTGCAGATCAGTGTTTAACACTTTTGATTTCCTGGCCATCACGTGTGAGCATGTGATGGAGGCCCCTGCTCTGGTCTGTTAGAATGCTCATTAGGGGTCACGTGGTGACACGTGAGGGCGCCCTAAATGTGTAGCCAGATCTCCTTTTCTTCGTTCTGTAAGTAAGCGTTAAACACTTTTTATGTTTTCTTTGGAGCATCACGTGCTGCCACGCGAGGAGGATTAGTGCGCTGATTGTTAAAGCATTTGCTGAGGGGTCACGTGATAACACGTGAGAGCGCCCAAAGATTTCATTTCCTTTGCTTTTTCTTTCTGTGTTTCGGGGGTCACGTGGAGCACGTGAGGTGATGCTTCAAAGTTCTTTGCAGGGGATCTTTTTAAGGGTCACGTGGGGGCACGTGACCCTAGTTCTTTTCATGAACAGAGATCTTTTAAGAATTGAATTCTTTGTAGGGTTAAACCCTAATTATGATTCTGGAGGAATTAAATTCCTATCGTGAAAGAATTAAATTCTTATTTAGGATAAAACCCTGATTTCTTTTCAAAGGAATTAAATTCCCAGATATGTAAAAGAATTAAATTCTTGATTAGGGTTAAACCCTAGTTTTGTTTTAGGAGAATTAAATTCTCAAAACTCAATTCCCCTTCTAAGTTTAGGATCTGCATGGCAGGATCTCAACCCGATGAGAATTAAATTCTCATCCCATAGGGAGATGTGCTCTGTACAGATCTTCAACCAGAAGAAGAACTAAGTTCTTCTTTTTTTTTTATAAGAGTTAAACTCTTGAATTTTGAGAATTAAATTCTCTTTTGAAGTTAATCTTTTCCCTTTTCTCACCTAGGGTTTTTCTTTTGCAGAGAATTAAATTCTCCTCTCTCTGTTTCTTCTCTCTCCCCAAGGTAGATCCCTTCTCTTCTCTTCTTGGCTCCTATTTATAGGAGAAGGAAGAGAATCAATTTGTTTAGCAAATCTCTCATTAAGAGATTTGATTTGTATGTTGAGAGATTTGATTTATATTTATCATTAATCTGGGCCTTTAGATCATTCAGTGAATTTTATTCACCGTGGATTTTAAATCCAAAAGATATTCTATTTGTTATCCTGGTGAGATTTTCAAGGAAATCTTTCCTTGTCCAAGGTTTTTCCATAAATTGGTGATTTTTAATCACCCTTGGATTTTTAATCCAACGGTTCCCCATGACCCTTTTCCATTTGGAAAGATTCAGAAACTTTTAGAATTTAATTCTATTAAATTATAATGCTTTTAAAGCCAGTCACGTGCTGGCACGTGACCTTTGGTCACGTGTGAGCACGTGACCCCCAATTGGGTTCCTTTCTCAGCCGCTTATTTATGTTTCAGTTTTAACCATCACGTGTCAACACGTGACCATTGGTCACGTGTAAGCACGTGATACCTCGTTGAGGTATTTTCTGACTTTTAGAATTAAATTCTATTCATTATTTTAGAGGCTTTAAAAGCCCATCACGTGTCTGCACGTGACCCATGGTCACGTGTGAGCACGTGATGCCCCATTGGGGTCTTTTCTGAGTTTTTATTATATTTTTTAACTCCTCCAGCGGGTTTTTAAAAGCCCATCACGTGTGGACACGTAATTCCTCATAACTTTTGATCCCGGATGAATTACGAAGCCCATAATATATCAAATCGAAGGGTTTTTCGAGCCGCTTTCGATACCATCAGAATTTATCTGTTTCTCATTCGGGAGTTTGTCAAAAAACAGCCCGGAAGATACTGGTTCCCATTTTCTTAAGCGTATCGCCGCCATTTGATACCTTGGGCTCTTTTGCGCAGAAATTTTTGGCGGGAACAAATGCCCCCCACTACTTTGCCCACGTAAGTATTTACGTGGGTGAAGTAGTGCAAAGTAATGCATAGCGTATGACCAGTTTCGGGTTGGTATATTACTTTCAGAATCTTGATCTGAGAAGATAACGAGCGGACACAAGCGTCGTCATTTATCATTGACTCAAATCTCGACTCTTAAGAGATATAGTTCCAAACCCTTAACTCCATGAGCCGCACCCTTCTATCTCTTTATATCTTACTCTGGAGTGAAGTAGTTTATATGCTCATGAGTAGCTTTTCCATTTCAGTGGGATGTAGCTTTGGCGAGTGTGGCTCATAGACGGTCCATCTTGACCTCTTTACAGGGCAGTGATGGCTTAGGAGACAGGGTTAGGATCTGCCACCTAAGACTTTTCAGCTTTATGAGCCGTGAGGGTCTCATAAAGACTTTTCTCCCTACGGATCGAGAGGATCTCGTAGGTGTATTTTCTCCTTAGGAGTTGTGAGGATTCCTAAGTGTGTTTTCTCTTATAAGTCGTAAGGATCTTATGAGAGAATTTTTCCTTCTTACGCGTCGAGAGGACCCGTAAGCGGTTGTTCCCCTCCTTGTCGAAATTCGACTTCGGAGAGTGAGACCCGTGGATAGTATGCAAGAGACTATTTTGGGCCGACTTGCAGGATCCCAGTGCTTAGGAAACAGGTTTTTTAATCCCTACTGCCTAAGGCTTTATCTCACGAGTCGAGACGAATCGAGAAGTTCTCGCAAAGACATCATTTTCCTCACGAGTCGAAACGAATCGAGCAGATCTCGCAAGAATATCCTAACGTCACAGTTAACCTCTGCTCTTTACGACAGAAGTCCATTAGGGTCTGTGGTACTTAGGGTTTTTGCCGTCGTACCGTCGCATGAGCTGATGTATTCCTCGATAGGCAATCGTGCTGTTCGAGTAGCCCTGCGACTGCCGTGTCTCTGATCCCTTCGGGGGCTGGACAAGACGTCTTCAAGCAATCCTCCTTGGCAGTTTGACCGTCGGAAGAGCAAGCGCTAGGAATTTGCCATGCCGCTTTTTACTTGAGGTTAGGCTCATTTTGGAGAGCCCCGATGAGTCATAACCACTCCGCGCTGGTGTGGGATGATCTCCGATAGTCTTTCAGGCTTTATATGACTTGCCGTTAAGACCCTGAAGCTAGGAATTTGGCCTTTGCTTCGTTTGCTGGCATTGCGTCCTCTGTATCGAGACGAATGTCGTGGTTGTCTCTAGGTTGCTGATGAACCGTCGAGATTTGGAACTAGGGATTTTGCCGTGGCTCCTTTTGGTGATGTTGCGTCTGCTGTATCGAGACGAACGTCAATGTGGTGACCACTCCATGTGGGATGATCTCCGGTGGTCTTTCAGGCTTTATATGACTTGCCGTTAGGACCCTGAAGCTAGGAATTTGGCCTTCGCTTCGTTTGCTTTGTCATGTGCGAATCCTGTTGGAGGAAGAACGTTGTTGTGACATCTCGTCTGCTGTATCGAGACGAACGTCGAGGCGGTGACCACTCCATGTTGGTGTGAGATGATCTCTGATTGTCTTTCCGGTTTTATATGACTTACCGTTAAGACCCTGAAGCTAGGAATTTGGCCTTTGCTTCGTTTGCTGGCATCGCGTCCTCTGTATCGAGACGAATGTCATGGTTGTCTCTAGGTTGTTGGTGAACCGTCGAGCTCTGGAACCAGGGATTTTGCCGTGACTCCTTTTGGTGATGTTGCGTCTGACGTGTCGAGACGAACGTCGAGGTGGTGATCACTCCATGTTGGTATGAGATGATCTCTGATTGTCTTTCCGGTTTTATATGACTTACCGTTAAGACCCTGGAGCTAGGAATTTGGCCTTCGCTTCGTTTTCTTTGGTGTGTCCGGATCCTGTTGGAGGAAGGACGCTGTAGTGACATTTCGTCTGCTGTATCGAGACGAATGTCGTAGTGGTGACCACTCCATGTGGGATGATCTCTGTTTGTCTTTCCGGTTTTATATGACTTACCGTCAAGACGTTGAAGCTAGGAATTTGGCCTTCGCTTCGTTTGCTTTGTCGCTTCCGAATCCTGCTGGGGGAAGAACGCTGGGGTGACATTTCATTTGCTGTATCGAGACGATCGTCGAGGTGGTGACCACTCCGAGCCGGTGCGAGATGATCTCCGATTGTCTTTCAGGCTTTATATGACTTGCCATTAAGACGCATGAAGCTAGGAATTTGGCCTTCACTTCGTTTGCTTTGGCGCGTCCGAATCCTGCTAGGGGAAGAACGCTGGGGTGACATTTCGTCTGCTGTATCGAGACGAACGAGGTGGTGACCACTCCGCGCTGGTGTGGGATGATCTCCGATTGTCTTTCAGGCTTTATATGACTTGCCGTCAGGACCCTGAAGCTAGAAATTTGGCCTTCGCTTCGTTTGCTGGTGTCGCGTCTGCTGTATCGAGACGAATGTCGCGGTGGTGATCACTCCATGTTGGTGTGAGGACCAGGATCCGCTCTGGACGTTTCCCACGGGATCGAAGAGCGACGTTGTCCGCGTTCCACGTGACCAGGAATTTTGCTCTAGATGCTTCACACGGGTTCACTGCCATGTTAGGCGAGGACTAGGCTCCGCTCTGGATGCTTCGCACGGGTTCACTGCCGTGCTCTGCGAGGACCAGGATCCGCTCTGGACGTTTTCCACGGGGTCAAAGAGTGACGTTATCCGCGTTCCACGTAACCAGGAATTTTGCACTAGATGCTTCACACGGTTTCATTGCCGCGTTAGGCGAGGACTAGGCTTCGCTCTGGATGCTTCACACGGGTTCACTGCCATGTTCTGCGAGGACCAGGATCCGCTCTGGACGTTTTCCACGGGGTCAAAGAGTGACGTTATCCGCGTTCCACGTGACCAGGAATTTTGCACTAGATGCTTCACACGGGTTCACTGCCGCGTTAGGCGAGGACTAGGCTCCGCTCTGGATGCTTCGCACGGGTTCACTGCCGTGTTCTGCGAGGACCAGGATCCGCTCTGGACGTTTTCCACGGGGTCAAAGAGTGACGTTATCCGCGTTCCACGTAACCAGGAATTTTGCACTAGATGCTTCACACGGGTTCACTGCCACGTTAGGCGAGGACTAGGCTCCGCTCTGGATGCTTCACACGGGTTCACTGCCGTGTTCTGCGAGGACCAGGATCTGCTCTGGACGTTTTCCACGGGGTCAAAGAGTGACGTTATCCGCGTTCCACGTGACCAGGAATTTTGCACTAGATGCTTCACACGGGTTCACTGCCGCGTTAGGCGAGGACTAGGCTCCGCTCTGGATGCTTCATACGGGTTCACTGCCGTGTTCTGCGAGGACCAGGATCCGCTCTGGACGTTTTCCACGGGGTCAAAGAGTGACGTTATCCGCGTTCCACGTGACCAGGAATTTTGCACTAGATGCTTCACACGGTTTCACTGCCGCGTTAGGCGAGGACTAGGCTCCGCTCTGGATGCTTCACACGGGTTCACTGCCGTGCTCTGCGAGGACCAGGATCCGCTCTGGACGTTTTCCACGGGGTCAAAGAGTGACGTTTTCCGCGTTCCTCATGACCAGGGATTTTGTTGATTATATCCGCATTTCACGGAGTTGGGATTTGACTCTCTGTGGGAGTATATCGTCGAGTCATGGAACTGGGAGTTGCCGCTGTTCCGCTTTGCTTGATGATGTGTCCGCTGTGACGAGATGAGTGCTGAGGTGGAGCTGGGATTTTGCCATCACTCCGCTTTGCTGACCATGGGGTCTTTTATTAACTTTGCATGTACATCCTGCTGGACTGCGAAGGAACGCCGTTGTTAACATTGCGTCTGCTGTAACGAGACAAATGCTAAGGCGGAGTTGGGATTTTGCCATCGCTCCGCTTGATGGTGTAACATCTTTGTGCTGCTGGAATGAGGAGGCACACCGTTGTTGGTCTTCAGGCTGCAGATGTGGCCGTTGAGATTTGGGACTAGGAACTTTGCCATGGTTCCATTTCGTTGCGATTCTGAGGTCGGTTGTTGACGTCATGTCTGCATCTAGTTGGAGTGAGGAGAAACACAGTTGGTGATCTCTAAGTTGTCGATGTTGACGTCGACACCCTAAAGCTAGGGATTTTCCTTTACTTCATTTGTTGGCATTGTGTCTGCAATATTGCGACAGATGTCGAGATTGTCTCTAGGTTATCTATGAACCGTCGAGATTTGGCTTCGCTTTCTGGTGGAGCCTGTTAGGAAGGTAAGGTTCCCTCTTTGTTTGTGCCCCTGGATTGTATACAGGGATCGATGTGATCTTATCTGTAGGGCAAAAAGTTTCATTTTTTTCATCATTTTTTTTTATTCTTTCCGCGATGCTCTATCATTTCAGCTTTTTTATATCGCGAAAATCGCGATTGCCCAATCATTTCGGCTATTTTTCGCGGTGCCCAATCATTTCGACTATTTTTCTTTTTACTCGCCGCTTTTTATTACGAGTTGCCCAATCATTTCGGCTATTTTGCATGCATACATTTTTACTTGCTGATTTTGTTTGCAAGTTGCCTCATCATTTCGGCTATTTCGTATGCATTTTTTTTGGGGTCGCTGATTTTTTTTGCGAGTAGGGGATTTGGGATCTGATCCCAATCTTGGCATCAGCATCGCTACAACTGGAATATTGTCAGGAGCGAATCATCATTTGCCATGAAAGGACTTGGAATTTGATACCGGTTTAGGCATCAGCATCGCTGCAACTGGGATATTGCCAGGAGCGAATCATCATTTGCCTTGAAAGGGCTTGGAATTTGATACCGGTTTAGACATCAGCATCGCTGCAACTAGGATATTGCCAGGAGCGAATCATCATTTGCCTCTGTCGATATCGAACAAAGGTGGCTTAGCAAACAGAGTTAGGATCCCGTCGACTAAGACTTTTGACTTCATGAGCCGTAAGGGTCTCACAAAGGTATTTCTCCCTACAAGTCGTTAGGATCTTGTAGGTGTGTTTTCTCCTTGGGAATCGTGAGGATTCCTAAGTGTATGTTCTCTTATAAGTCGTAAGGATCTTACAAGAGTGTTATCTCCTTATGAGTCGAGAGGACTCACAAGGGTTGTTCACCATATGGACATATCCCCAGTCACGGGTGGGACTTGGTTAGGGAAATGTTTATTCGTGCCCGTGGATCGTATACAAGGGTCAGTACTGAACCACTTGTAGGGAAGTATCGAAGGTTGTGGGGGATTTGCTTAAGAACAGGTTTAGGTTTCTGTAACTTAAGACTTTCAAATCTCATGAGCCGTGAGGGTCCCATAAGAGAATTCTTCTTACGAGTCGTAAGGATCTCGCAAGTGTAATTTCTCCTTAGGAATCGTAAGGATCCCTAAGTGTGTTGCTCCCTTGTGAGTCGTAAGGATCTCACGCAGGTGGTTTCTCCTTACAAGGTCGAGAGGACCCTATAAGTGTCTTTTAACGAGGTTGCGCCCTTTCGGGTTTTCACAAACCCTCGCCGGTAGCCCTGCTGTTTTTACTCACGGAGCCCTTTCGGGTTTTCATCCGTGCCCGTTTTGCTTATGGACATACCATTTTTTTTTAACGAGGTCGAACCCTTTCGGGTTTTCACGAACACTCGCCGGTAGCCCTGCTGTTTTTACTCACGGAGCCCTTTCGGGTTTTCATCCGTGCCCATTTTGCTTATGGACACACCGTTTTTTTTTTACCACGTAGCCTGAAGATGCTGCGGGTTGGGAGTAGTTTAACGACGTTTCGGTCATTTGCAAGTTTTAGGACATTGCGGTCCATTGTTAGTTTAAGGACGTTTCGGTCCACCGTCGCCATATTTGAGACGCATCTCTAGTTTACTGACTTTTCGGTCTATAGGGCTTTCCCTATGAATGAGCATGATGCCCCCGGCATATCCACCTTTTTCGGAGCGTGTTGTTGTGGCGGGTTTAGTTTCCACTTTTCGGGCAGCGCGAACTTGCCCTGTTGGTATTGGTCTTCAACCCAGTTTTTGAAGACGTAGCAATTTTCGAGTGGGTGACCCATTACTCTGTGGTAGGGACAATAGTTAGGATTGTTAACGTCACCTGGTTGCAATGGACGTTTTGGATCTGGCAGAGTGATGAGCCCGCTGCACACTGCTAGCTCGAACAATCTCTTCGTTTTATCTTTGGGAAACGAGTAAGGACGTTTCAACTTCTCATTGAGGTATCGCGGCTTGTTGTTTTGACGACAACACGGTCTCGGGTTACTCGGCTGTTGTTGAGTGTTGGCAACAAAGGCCATTTTTTCCTTTTCCTTTCTCATTTCGTCTGCTCCGTCGTTTGCGGGTCCGAGATTCTTTCCGGGTAGCGTGAGATTGTACGGCTGAACGTTCTCACAACTCTCTAATTCTTTTGTTTTAGAAATGAATTCCTTGAAGAGAGGGTTGAGGGCGGCTTCTTTGTCAGAATCGCTTCCAAAGGTGAGAACTCGTGATCCCCCGGGCTCATCCCTATGACAATTGCCGGTAACTCTTTTATGCTCATCTGTCGCATTTTTTCGCTGTCTACGAGCTTCCCGCTTTATTCTATTGACGTGTTGTCTATGAGCGACATATCCTTGCCACCAACACTTAAAGGAGTTGCAGTCTTCAGTAGGATGTGCGATCCTCTGATGATATAAGCAGAAGTTGGGGTGTACGTCCGTTTCATCAAAATGTATACCACCAGGAGAATTTTCTCTGAAAGAGGGAGGCCTCATCCCCATTGATATAGCTTTGGCGAATCGTTTCCTTGTTTTGATTCTGCTTTCATTTGCGGCGGATATACTTTGATCTGGTGGGAGTGTTTCGACCTTTTTGTCCAGTCGCCGGCGTTTGGCCTTTTCAAATATGGCCATCTCACGCTCCCGGTCGGCTTTACTTTTCAGACGAATCTCATTCAGGAAGGCATCGATCATCTCGTCTGACGGCCACAGAAGTTCTGGTTCAGGATCTGCCTCCAGCTTCTCTGTGTAAGGAGCTTCTTCGTCATTTATTGACGAGTGCGAGATCACATGGCAGCTTGCCACATAATCTTCAGATTCATCCGACGAGTCCTCTCCATTGTCATCATCTCCGTCCTCAAGGACGTGGCTGAGAAATTCTTGGAGTGTGACTGGGGTCCGCGCCTTCTGATTATATTCTTCCAACGCGTCAATCTGTTTCTGCAAATCCGTGCGCTTGTCGCCAGGCTTCACGGGCTTCTTGGATTTCTTCTTGTTTTTCTTTGAAGATTTTGACGGCTGGGTGTGAGTGCTGGGGCCTTCACCATCGATCTTTGGAGTTGGGCGCGGCTTCAGCATCCCTTCGATGATCTGGGATTCTAGCGAGTTCTTCCACCCGATCGCCGGGCATGTCTGGAGATCATTCAGCATCCTTTTGGTTTTGGCTGACAGCACGACCTCTCACGGAGCTTTTTTAACAAAAGAACAAGTTGCCCCCAGTGTGTCCTTCTTTTTCGAAGTGTGTGGCTGCGGTGGGTTTACTTTCCACTTTTCAGACAGCGCGAACTTTCCTTGTAGGTACTGATCCTCGATCCACCCCTTAAAGACGAAACAATCCTCGATTGGGTGACTTACCGTTTGGTGGTAAGGGCAATAATTGGGATCGTTGACATCGCCTGGTTGCAACGGACGCTTTGGACTCGGCAAATTGATGAGTATGTTGCGCACTGCCAGCTCGAACAGTCTTCTCGTTTTGTCCTGAGGAAACGAGTAAGGACGTCCCAGTCTCTCCTCGAGGGATGGACGTGGACGCACGTTGTTTTGACGGACAACAGGCTTTAAGTTGCTCGGCCATTGCTGAGTATTGGCAACGAAGGTTGCCTTCCCTTTCCCCTTTTCATTCCAAGGCTCTGTCTTTGAAGAAGAAGGCTTATGGCCCATCTGGTCCATTTGGGACAGCTTGTCAATCAAGGCCTGGAAGGTGGTCGGCTTGAAAAACATCATGAACTGGGAGATGGCCGCTTGAGGGTCAAGAGTGCCCACGAACATGCCTACTGCAGGAGCCTCTTCTATGCGTCGTTCGCATTTCGACCATAGGTTCCGCCATCGTGTTGCGTATTGGACCCACGTTTCGTCTGGCCTTATTCTGGCATTAATCAGTGCTGTTATCGGGGTGCGTCCACTAGCACTCGCGAATCTCTGTATAAACAGCACCTCCATCTCCGTAAATGTCTTGATAGAGTCATTTGGGAGTTCAGAGTACCACTCAAATGCCGTTTCCGACAGGCTGCCAACAAACTGGCGTAGCAGCAATTTATCATAACCTCCAGTGTTGCCACACATGGCTCTAAATTGAGCGACGTGCTGATGCGGATTCCCTGTCCCTTTATATACGTGGAACTTAGGGATCGTATATTCCGGTGGGTAACTAATTTGGTCATACCAGCCCGGGTAAGGTCGTCCGGTTCTAGCAATTTGCCCAGCCGCTTCATTAGCCTGGTGAGCTCGTATTTGCTGAGCTATATGGTCATCCAGTGCGGCCTTGGAAATGGTTTCTTCCTTGGCTGCTGAAAGAGCCGGAGGAGGATTCGATGTCTCCCCTTTGTCATCTTCAAGGACAATCGGAGGATCTTCAACAGGAGGATCTTGCTGGATCATCATCCCCACCATATCTTGGAAGAGAAGCGCCATTTGTTTTATGTTAGCCGCTTGATCTGTGGCTTCTTTGTCCTTCTTTTCGAGGACTCTGCGTAGGTAGTCAGCGTCAGTTTCTTGTTCATGACGCTGCTCCAAAGACGTTTCAGAGCTTTCTTTTGGCTCAGCGAGTGCAGCCATTGTAGTCATCATTTCCTGAAGCTTTTGTTGTTGCTCCTAGGCTTTCGTTACGGATCGGGTGAGCGGTCGGTGACCCGTCGATGCACGGCTTTCCTCTTTTCCAGAAGCCATATAAACAGTGTGCACCACCATGCCCCCAGACTTGGGGTGTTTGTGCTCAGCGCGTTTACGGTTTACCATGTTCACAGGGGCTTTTTGCGGACTCCTTTTCTTTTGAGTGGTTGAAGTTGAGGGGGTCGTTGTAGTGGGCGCCCAAGTAGCCGTTGCTTTTTGCGGCTTAACAGGACGGTTTTCTTCCTGCCGGACCTTCAGCTTCTTCTGCTGGCGGGAGAAATTTCGATCAATCACCGAGTCTTGGACTTGGCGCCAGACCTTGTAGATTTTAGAGGACAGCCGCTGAGAGGAATGTTCTGGCTTGGCTTCCGCAACGTTTCCCACCGGAGGAGGGGATCTTTTTAGTACGGCGGTATGAGAGTTTCTGCGCACCGTGTTCAGCAATTCAAAGCTGTTCCCGGTTGGAACAGCAGCATCGATCCCCACCGTTGGAGCTGGTGGAGTAAATCCAGAGGGGGAGTTGCCTCCAGCCTTCCTTACTCGGCGCCAGTGGCGACGTCGAGCATGTCGTGCGGATGGAGTTGTTTCGGCCGTAGGGGCGACTTCGTCATGCCCCCTGCTTTGAGGAGAGACCGTTATTGGTGCTAGCCTGTCGAAGACTGACACCCGTTGAGAAGCAATGTCTAATCTGTCAAAGACAGACCTCTGGGTAGGAGAAGCAGCTTTGAGGACCTCGCCTGGAGCAGCGACCGGAATAGCCAGCCTTGTAAAAATTGACTTCTTGGAAGGAGGAGCCTTTCCAATAATTTTGTCCGCTTGAGCCGGGATGGCTATCCGCTTTGGGATGGCAGCTTCGGGTATCACGGGCTTATAGACGTTCTGGCCCAGTCTGTTGAAAACTGAGGTATTGAAGTTGGGCAACCCGTTGAGAGGGGCCGCGGCAGTGGTGAGCCGATCAAAGACCGACTTCTTTGGGGCTTCTTGCAACGTCATTGTGGCATTGAAGCTCAACGGTGGGAGCATGGTCCCGAAGAATAATCCAGTGGTGGCCTGAGTTACCTGCTCCACTGGCATCTTGAAAAGGGAGGCCGCTTGGGGCCCATAAGTCACTCCTCCAGCAAGGACCGAGCGAGAGTTGCAGTTGCAGGCGGTGCAGTTTGAAGCCATTGATCTTCTGTTTTCTGCACGGAGCAAGACACCAAATCTTAGTACCTCGAATCCACAGGCAACCACAGCAAACCGCGATTCGTTCGCGAACACGACACACAAAGTGTGGAGTGGAAAGAGGAAAAGGTCCCACCGGGCGTGCCAGAATCTGTTCCCCTCCGAACGGCGGCGCGAGACATGGGCTGTCTTGCCTGAGGTTCGGGGCAGATGCTAATTGGTGCTATCCGTCCACCTCTCCGAAGATGCCAAGTTGATTTATGGCACCATGTATCGGAGGTTTAAACGGATGCGGCCGATGTAGCAGACTTCGTCAGATTCCCCCTCGTTTGAGGGGTTTTTGATTGTGGGGACGCTCTTCCCTACAGGCGCAAGCCCCTGGAGTTAATTACGCTACCGCATCGCGGTAACAACTTTCTCCTTCTCCAGCTGGTCACTTCGTGTCGTGGGTGTTTGTTTTGTTTGTGGTTGCCCGTGGATTGTATACGGAGACTATTTATTTCGTCGCCCGTAGGACGTGGATTAGTCCAAATCCGTGTTTTCTTAGATTTGGGTTTGGGGTTTTGGTTTGAGGATACGTTAGCCATATTTGAGGCTAAGATCAACTCAAACGTTTGTTAAGGATACGTTAGTCCAGTTTGAGACTAAGATCAACTTAACGGGATCGTTTAGATCCGACAAAAGAGCAATTGGCTCTAATGTTCCAGTTTAGGGACATAGTGGTCCATTGAATGTATGGCCGTCGGGACCCATCACCTCTCTGACGACGTTGAAGGATTACAACGACAAATGTCAGAGGAGTTCAGAGATGTACCCTTGAGCCAAAGTTGATTGGGGGATCTAGAGTCCAATTTGGGACTAAAGTCTGTTTGAAGGTTTAAGGATGCGTTAGCCATATTTGAGGCTAAGATCAACTTAAACAGTTGTTAAGGATACGTTAGTCTAATTTGAGACTAAGATCAACTTAACGGGATCGTTTAGATCCGACAAAAGAGCGTTTGGGCTCTGTTGTTCCAGTTTAGGGACATAGTGGTCCATTGCCAGTTTAGGGACATGATGGTCCATTTCCAGTTTAAGGACATAGTGGTCCAGTGCCAGTTTAGGGACATAGTGGTCCATAGGTAGTTTAAGGACGCATAAGTCCATGGGTTTAAGGACCCCACAGTCCATATGGGTGTGTTTAAGGACGCATTAGTCCGTTAGTTTAAGGACGCATAAGTCCGCGGGTTTAAGGACCCCACAGTCCGTATCTTAGTTTAAGGACGCATAAGTCCATGAGTTTAAGGACCCCACAGTCCGTATCTTAGTTTAAGGACGCATAAGTCCATGAGTTTAAGGACCCCACAGTCCGTGTTGATGTGTGGTTGTCGGGACCCGTCACCTCTCTGAAGACGTTGAAGGATTACAACGACAAATATCAGAGGAGTTCCGAGATGTACCCTTGAACCAATGAGTTGGTTGAAAGAGCAGATGTGCTCAGTTCAAGATGATTTGAGGACTTATGGCCAATTTGGGCTAAGTCCAATTGTGTTTGAAATATTGGCTCTCTGCTGGTCCATTGAAGGAGAGGCTTTGCCTCTAGAAACTTAGCCAATTGGGCTAAAGCTAGTGTTAAACACTAAAGGTCAACAGTGTTGAACACTGGGAATAAGATTAACAAGTTAGTGTTAAACACTAAAAGATAATCAGTGTTAAACACTAGCAACAGGGCTTTCAAATTAGTGTTAAACACTAAAGCAAATCAGTGTTAAACACTGGTAATCAGAGATTTCAAATTAGTGTTTAACACTAAGAAAATCAGTGTTAAACACTGAGGACAAAGTCTTTAGATTAGTGTTAAACACTAAGGAGAGAGGGGTCACGTGTGGACACGTGAGAGCGCCCTGATTTCCCTTATTTTATTCTGCAGATCAGTGTTTAACACTTTTGATTTCCTGGCCATCACGTGTGAGCATGTGATGGAGGCCCCTGCTCTGGTCTGTTAGAATGCTCATTAGGGGTCACGTGATGACACGTGAGGGCGCCCTAAATGTGTAGCCAGATCTCCTTTTCTTCGTTCTGTAAGTAAGCGTTAAACACTTTTTATGTTTTCTTTGGAGCATCACGTGCTGCCACGTGAGGAGGATTAGTGCGCTGATTGTTAAAGCATTTGCTGAGGGGTCACGTGATAACACGTGAGAGCGCCCAAAGATTTCATTTCCTTTGCTTTTTCTTTCTGTGTTTCGGGGGTCACGTGGAGCACGTGAGGTGATGCTTCAAAGTTCTTTGCAGGGGATCTTTTTAAGGGTCACGTGGGGGCACGTGACCCTAGTTCTTTTCATGAACAGAGATCTTTTAAGAATTGAATTCTTTGTAGGGTTAAACCCTAATTATGATTCTGGAGGAATTAAATTCCTATCGTGAAAGAATTAAATTCTTATTTAGGATAAAACCCTGATTTCTTTTCAAAGGAATTAAATTCCCAGATATGTAAAAGAATTAAATTCTTGATTAGGGTTAAACCCTAGTTTTGTTTTAGGAGAATTAAATTCTCAAAACTCAATTCCCCTTCTAAGTTTAGGATCTGCATGGCAGGATCTCAACCCGATGAGAATTAAATTCTCATCCCATAGGGAGATGTGCTCTGTACAGATCTTCAACCAGAAGAAGAACTAAGTTCTTCTTTTTTTTTTATAAGAGTTAAACTCTTGAATTTTGAGAATTAAATTCTCTTTTGAAGTTAATCTTTTCCCTTTTCTCACCTAGGGTTTTTCTTTTGCAGAGAATTAAATTCTCCTCCCTCTGTTTCTTCTCTCTCCCCAAGGTAGATCCCTTCTCTTCTCTTCTTGGCTCCTATTTACAGGAGAAGGAAGAGAATCAATTTGTTTAGCAAATCTCTCATTAAGAGATTTGATTTGTATGTTGAGAGATTTGATTTATATTTATCATTAATCTGGGCCTTTAGATCATTCAGTGAATTTTATTCACCGTGGATTTTAAATCCAAAAGATATTCTATTTGTTATCCTGGTGAGATTTTCAGGGAAATCTTTCCTTGTCCAAGGTTTTTCCATAAATTGGTGATTTTTAATCACCCTTGGATTTTTAATCCAACGGTTCCCCATGACCCTTTTCCATTTGGAAACATTCAGAAACTTTTAGAATTTAATTCTATTAAATTATAATGCTTTTAAAGCCAGTCACGTGCTGGCACGTGACCTTTGGTCACGTGTGAGCACGTGACCCCCAATTGGGTTCCTTTCTCAGCCGCTTATTTATGTTTCAGTTTTAACCATCACGTGTCAACACGTGACCATTGGTCACGTGTAAGCACGTGATACCTCGTTGAGGTATTTTCTGACTTTTAGAATTAAATTCTATTCATTATTTTAGAGGCTTTAAAAGCCCATCACGTGTCTGCACGTGACCCATGGTCACGTGTGAGCACGTGATGCCCCATTGGGGTCTTTTCTGAGTTTTTATTATATTTTTTAACTCCTCCAGCGGGTTTTTAAAAGCCCATCACGTGTGGACACGTAATTCCTCATAACTTTTGATCCCGGATGAATTACGAGGCCCATAATATATCAAATCGAAGGGTTTTTCGAGCCGCTTTCGATACCATCAGAATTTATCTGTTTCTCATTCGGGAGTTTGTCAAAAAATAGCCCGGAAGATACTGGTTCCCATTTTCTTAAGCGTATCGCCGCCATTTGATACCTTGGGCTCTTTTGCGCAGAAATTTTTGGCGGGAACAGGGACACTCTTCCCTGCAGGCGCAAGCCCCTGCAGTTAATTACGCTACCACATCGCGGTAACAACTTTCTCCTTCTCCAGAATTTCACTTCGTGTCATGTGTGTTTGTTTTGTTTGTGGTTGCCCGTGGATTGTATACGGAGACTAGGTTATGCCGTCGCCCGTAGGACGTGGATTAGTCCAAATCCGTATTTAGTTAGATTTGGGTTTGGTGTTTTAGTTTAAGAATACGTTAGCTCTATTTAAGGCTAGGATCAACTTAAACTTTTGTTAAGGATACGTTAGCCTAATCTTCAGACTAAGATCAACTTAACGGGATCGTTTAGATCCAACAAAAGAGCAATTGGCTCTATGGTTTAGTTTAATGACATTGCGGTCATGTTCCAGTTTAGGGACGTGGTGGTCCGTGTTCCAGTTTAGGGACGTGGTGGTCCAACATTAGTTTAGGGACGTTTCGGTCCACGAGTTTAAGGACCCCGCAGTCCGTATCGATGTGTGGTTGTCGGGACCCGTCACCTCTCTGACGTCGTTGAAGGATTACAACGATAGGGGTCAGAGGAGTTCAAAGATGTACCCTTGAACCGGATGTAAATTGATTTAGGAGAGCAGTATTGCTCAGTCAATTTAATTTGAGAACTTACGGCCATGATTGGGCTAAGTCCAGTCAAAAAAAAATGTTCAACATTTTTATTTGCCTTTGGCCTATTAGGCCTGTGCTAGGGCTTTGCCCCTTTTTTAATAATGCACTGCATTTTGTTTTGTTTGGGCTCTGCCCTTTTATAAATGATGCAGAGCATCAATTTTATTTGGGCTCTGCCCTTTTATTGCATTGCAATTTATTTTGGCCTGCTAGGCCTTTTTAATTTGGGCTTGCCCTTCAGTAAACAATGCAGTGCATTTGTCAGGCGCTTTGGACCAATCATTGAGCGCAAGCGCTTGTGGTTGCGCTGCTGACACGTGGCGCGCTCTGGTGAGTTGCGCCAATCTCAGAGAGCAAGGCTCTTTCTTAAAAGCGCATAACGCAAGTGACTCAGATGCTGACACGTGGCGCTCTCTGGTGGCTTGCGCCAACCCAGGAGCGCAACATTGCAGTTTTTGCAAGTGCAAGGCACTATTTCAATAATCTTGAGAATCTTGAAGATTCCAGAACCAATGGTTCATAAAAAAGTGCAAGGCACTGTTTGATTTCTTGATCCAATTTAGATAATAAAAAATAACAAGTTTTTCCTTGTTTTTCTTGTTTTCAGAGAACCAGTGGTTCATAAAAGAGTGCAAAGCACTTATTAATATATAAAGATCATTGATCTTGTTCTTAGATCAATGATCTATTAGAAGAAATTCTTCTATTTTATGAAGGTTTTTACTTTTTTCTTGAAATTTCTTCAGAGTTCTCTCTGTTTTGAGGTTCTCAATCTCTCACAATGTTGATGATCCTTTGAGTTGGGGTCTAGGGGTCTTTATATAGTGCCCATTAATTAGTTAAATTTGTTAAAGAGATTTTTCTCTGAGTGATTTGGAGAATTTTCCCCACCGTTGGATCTTTGATCCAAGGGCTTCTGTTTTACAAAAGACAATCTTCTTGTTTTAACAAGAACAGAAAGATCTTATTAGAATTTTAATTCTGTTTAGCGCAAATGCACCAGCGCTTGACACGTGTCGCGCAGCGCACAGCGCAGCGCAACTGCGCTTGCGCAACCGTGCTGACACATGTCGTGCAGCGCACAGCGCAACGCAACTGCGCTTGCGCGCACAGCGCTGCACAGCTGCGCTGACACGTGTCGCGCAGCGCACAGCGCAGCGCAACTGCGCTTGCGCAACTGTGCTGACACGTGTCGCGCAGCGCAGCGCTTGCGTGACTGAAGCACTGCTTCCTTTAATTTTTGCTTTAAATAGAGTTTTGCTCTGATTGGGCGCGCTGCCTTGGGCGCTGCGCTGACGTATCAGCTTCTGACACGTGGCGCGTTGCGCGCAGCGCACGGGATTTGAAACGTTGCTTCAAATTTTGAATTTTGAAATTCAAATAGAGCTTTGCTCTGGTTGGGGGAAACAAATGCCCCCCACCGTTGCGCTCACGTGGCGCACACGTGGGTGCAGCGGTAGCAAGATCCCAGCCGTTGGATCAACTGATAAGTTGAAGGGGCGCAAGAGCCTATAAATAGGACCCTTGGTGCTTAGAAAATTCTTTACAACTTTCAAGAATCTTGATTTTCAGAGCCTTGCTCTTGCTTAAGAATTTTAGAGTCTTGCTCTTGTTTCTTTCTAAGAACTTCAAAGTTCAGACCCTAGAATCATCTTAGGTAAAAAAAAATTTAAAATTGAATTAAATTTAATTTAATTAACAGAGCCTTGCTCTCATAGATCTTTGATCTAAAGAAAACCCCTTTGGGGTTTTATCAACAGAGCCTTGCTCTCAAAAGCTTACAGATCTACAGAGATCTCATTCATAGGTTTTAACCCATGAATAGAGCTTTGCTCTTGGATCAAATGCAGATCTTTTAGATATGAAAATAAAGAACCTTTTATAAGTTTTCATGGATTTTTCAAGTTCCCAAAATTTTAGTTCTTTCAAGTGTTAAAATTTTTTGATGGATCTTTCCATTATTACCACAGAGCTAGGCTCTTTTTAAGAAATTTTATTCCCTAAAAACCAGAGTTTGACAAATGTTACTCTGTGACAGAGCTTTGCTCTAAAGAGGAGATTTTCTCCTTGTCTCTAGAGATTTCCCATTAATGAGAACATTCTCTTAGGAATCTTTTCATTAATTGATAGCCTCACCCAATGGTGGAGCTGTCTTATTAAATGATGCACTGTCATCCAGATTTTGTGGGGTCCCCTTTTGGTCCCCTACCCATTGCATTGCAATGTGGTGAAAAAGAATTTTTTAAAACGCCAAGCGTTGGAAGTACAACATTGACGGTTAATTTTTGTCTCTTTGCAGGAAACATGTCTGCTAATTTGTCTTTTCCGTTTGTTCGCTCGGAGGGAGGGTTTCCCCAGGCACCGGTGGACCGAGCGGTGCTCACTCTCATCAAGGATCATGACCCCGAGCATAAAAGCCTTCACTTGTGGGGTAGGTGGTACAATGAGATCATTCAGGGTCGCCAAAGTTTCAGTTCCGCCACGCCATCCGAGTCAACATCTTCACTCCCCTACGCAGATGAACCCCCGGTGAAGTATGCCGTGGAGGTCAAAAATTGGAATTCGGATGACATCCTCCAGCCGGCGATTGGTGCTATCCCCGTGCAGCCGCCGCCAGCAATAGATATTTTAGGGAGGCGAATCTGTCAGGGTGAAGCACGCCCTTGGGGACAGGCCTATAACATTGGATTGATCCCACGACCGCCTGCCGGATATTTGCAATGGGCCCGGTACATCCTATCAGCGAAGATGACTCATCTGATGAGGATTGGTTTGTACTCGGCCATTTACGTCTCGCTCTTTGAGTATCCTTCTCCTCCAATGTGGTGGATTAAGGCTTTTATCGAGCAATGGAACATCCCCACCCACACCTTCCTGATGACGGACAGGGAGGTCTCTATCTCCTTGGAGAAGTTTGCTGAAATCTCGGGTTTGCCGATGAGGGGGGAGCCTTACGTGGAGCTGCTTCCTCCTGATGAATACGTTTTTGCCACCAAGCCGCTGGTGTTTGACCTGACGCCGGAGAACGCTATTCAACACCAGTTCCCGGACTTGGTGAAGGTGTTGGAGATCTATGAAGGACTCTATCTGGAATCGGGCGTCCGGGGCGTCAGTTTCGCAGATTTTATTGCCCGCTTCATTCGACCGGAGTTCTTATCGGAGCGGAGCGAGAAGTTCGCCCAGCTCGACGACCTTTTTGGATTCGGTTTGGATCGCCGACCCACATCGGAGGATGACCACAAAGACTTTTATCTCCCCAGTGCCGCCGTCGTCCCTTTTCAGAAATTGCCGTCCCAGGCATGGATGAGGAGACCTTTTTTGTAGGATTCCTGGGCTTGTGGCTGTGCAGCTTTGCGCTGCCCATGCACCCGCGCCATATGCGGTCATCTGTTTTCTACCCAGCGCATCGGATGGTGGCTGGTTTGCAGTTGTCAGTAGGAATCGCCGGGCTGGCTTATCTTTATAATGGACTTAGCGTAGCGGCGGACGCTAGTGAGCCTGGGGTGCAACCTGCTAACTTCCCGATGCACTACTTCACCTCTTGGATGGGAATGCACGTGCAAGGGGTGTTTGGCGCCCATAAGATTCCTCCTTTTTTTAAGAAATGCAGACTCCCGAGGGTCATACGGTTGGTCGGGGCTTCGATCGTAGTTGCACCTCCGCGGGAGGCTAGGGGGCTACTCCTTTGTCCACACCTGGTCGGAGCGAAGGTTTCCTTCTTGGATAAGGTCATAACAATAAGCTCAGATACTACCAAGTCGGTAGTGTCGCTACGCGATGATTTTAAAGACGGGGCTTCCATATTGAAGGCTCGGGAAATCCTCCATCTCTACTCCATTCGGCCGGGCTACCTGGTATTCAGGCAGAATGAGACAGCACTCTTTATGAGGTATAACCCTCACCGGTTTACTCAGCAATCGAGCTACAACCAAAGGATCACGATGGAAGGTTTCTTGGAAAAGCCCGTGGTCAGCCGAGAGGGGATAAAGAACGCAATGCACCATTTCATGCGGCTTAACACGGGTTCCTATTTCTTCATTAGCGAGCCGAGCTGCGTCCCCAAGGTCCTCAATGGGTACGTGGCTTGGTATGCGCATGCTATGGGTCCAGTCATCCAAATGGAAAAGCGCATGCTGGTCGACCGTAAGGGTGCGCCTCCCGGCGGCGATCGCAAGGCTCCCCTGAAGCCGAGGACCCCGGTCATTCCTCCATTGAAAGGTGCTGGAGTTGGACCTCCGCGCGTGTTGAGCCCTCCGCGCGGATTGCCGCTTCGCGATACTGTGGATGCGCCACCAGCCCCTCGTGCTCCAGCGGAGGCGGTAAATGTGGTATCGCCGGAGTCCGGCGCAGGCGTGGATATCGGGACCCGCCGCCCCAAGGTGCCTGCCAAGCGCAAATCAGCCCCGGGTGCATCCAGAGCTGGCGGGCAAAAGAAGAAGAAGTCGCTCCTCTCCCTCGACGCGATCCTCGGTTTAGAGCCTGAGGCCCCTCTTACCGAAGGAATAAGCGAATACGGTAGCAATAAGGGCTTCTCGGTAGACCCCGCAGACACCGATTTGGCGGCCGCTATTGCAGCTTCTGAGCGATCAGCGAGGCTCGAAGCGATGTTGAATAAACTCGTTGAGTCAGGTAACCATTATCTACTTTCTTCGTCATTTTATCGCATTTTCTTATCATTATTTTTGACTAATACTTTCCTCCATTTTTCAACAGGTGTCACTACCGAAGAAGCCATTGCTGCCTCTTTAAAAACCTTCTAGGAAGAGGAGGAGAAGCGCGCTTTAATGGGCGTTGGTACGTCTCACCTTTAAAAAATTTTGTTATCTTTTCTGAAGGTCAACCTAATCTTCTTCCTTTGTTTCTTTGCAAGGGCTATACCAGTTGACGCGGGGACTCTCCCCGGGCCCGTTACTGAAATCCCAGTTTCGTCGGGACTGCTGCGAGAGCCTCGACTCGACAAGTCGACGAGGGATGCCTTGAAGAATTTGGAGGCATCCCTGTTCACGGACGAGGACGCCTCAATGAAAGAGGCTCTGGTGAGGTCTGTCTCAACTGCCCGGGAGGAGAGGAAGCGGCTCAGGCGCGAGGCGAAAGCGCGCAGGGCTGCTTTGGCCACGGGAGCGGCCCAAGCACCATTATTCTCTCTGCTTCTCCTTCTGAAGAGCACCCGGCCGGTCTATCTACCGCACGCAGACAAGTGGCGCGTGCAGTTCGGGAAGCTAATGATAAGTCCATTTCAGGTAATGTACCTTTCAAGATTTCGTTGTAAGAATTGTCAACCTATCGGTTCTTATATATCCTGTCTTGCAGGGCCAAGTCCAACCGAAGGGGAGGCGGAAACCGTCGAACCTAAGGGGACGGAGGGAGAGGCACCGGCCGAAGCCGAGCCGACGGTGGGCGACGTTGTCGAAGTTTCCGAACCCGAAGTAGGGGCCGAGGAAACTATACCTGAAAGGGTCGTTGATGCCGAGCCCGAGGTGGCGGCAAATGAGACGATCACCATGATTGTGCCCGAGGCGGCGGCGGACGAAGCGCCTGAGACCGCCGAGCCCGAAGAAGTAGCGGGTGAGATGGGTACGACTCTTGGGGAAAAGCCAGCCGCTCTTTCTCAAGAGTCCGGCAATGCTCCCATCATTGCTCTCCCTGTCTACGGTCTTCCGCCGTCTCCTGGCCGGGCGAGTACGACGACAGCTCCTGTCGAGTCTGGTGATGAGGCCACAGGAGGTGGACTCATATCGATGGAGGAGGGAGACGCCTCCGTTTCGGCCGGCGGCTCATCAGGTAAATTTCGGATTACTGTCATTTTTTTATCTTGCAATCTTTCCTGACAGGTTTATCTTTGTTTTAACGCAGGTGCGGCCAGTGCCGATGCTCCATTGCTCGAGGGAGCGCCGTCAAATACTGCCTTGGCGATGGTTACCTCTCAGCCCTCCCTTATACCATCAAAGATGTTGGAAGGTATGGGTTTGCAACTTATTAGTCTTATCTTTCAGACGCATAATTTATGTACTAAAGTCGTACTGTTGTGTCTTTTCAGGAGTGCTTTTTGACCATCTTTATCAGGTGTTGCTCCCACACTTCTCCTTCCCATCTGAACTCGCTTCTTCCTCCAGTGGCGCTGGTGAGTATAGTTTCCAACTGACGTCTTTCTTTTTCAGTAATGGAATTATTTCTAACTCTCTTTTGTCCTGACTGCAGTGCTACAAATTGAAGGAGAGGATGAAAGATCGGCCGCACCACCGGCCCTTCTGGTCTTGCCACCTGCCGCAACTGGTACAGCAAACTATCGCATTGATAACTCCCCTTTTTTTTTATTTCTTGAACTGTTATCAGATCATATCTTTTTTTTTAGCTGTCGTTCCAGTCTCGGCGCCTTTCGAGCTTCGTCCGTCTTCGAAAGGTGCCGTGAATAGTCTGCGCATGGTGAGCGACTACATCGAGGAGCTCGACGTCGAAACTCCCATGTCTGCAGCAGATTTCGCTACGACGGTTAACCCAATGCTGGTGATACTCGTGAACTTTCATAGCGAGGACATCGTCGCGTCTTGGGTTAATCACTGCAGGGAGATCGAAGCCCGCCTGCATCAGCTGGAGTTTATGCGCCCCGCTCCCGAAACCTTAACCGCAAGCAATCAAAGAGCGGCGTGGATTGAACAAAGCGCCTCTTACGTCCACCACTTGGAACAAGAAGCGGCTTTAAGGCTGAGGGAATACCAAGTGATCTCGAGCGAGACGGCTCGTCTGCGTGCTGAGGTTGAGGCGAATGCTGCCCAAGTGAAAGCTATGTTCGAGGGCCTCCTGGAACGCATTTCTCATGGGCTAAACTTGAAGCGAAAGCTTGATGTCGCCGAGAGTGACACCCCAGGCCGGGAAGCTGCTCATCAAGCCGTTGGGGAACAGCTTGCATCTTTCTTGCAGCAGCGGGCTCGAGTGGAGGCAGAGCTGGCGGTGGTGGCCGATCAGGAGAAAGCTTGGAAGGAGGTGCGCGAACAATTGCTAGAGCTATGCAAGACGCTTCCTTCCCAGCAGTTCTCCTTGTATCTATATACTTGTAAAAAAGTTTTCTTTTTCGAATAAGATGTATCCATTCTTTATTCTTTTGTATGCTTCACCTTGTACTTGATTGAATTAATAAATAAAGATACACATTTTTTCTCTGCAATGTCATGTATGCTCTTTTGCTCTTTCTCTCTTCTCTTATTATCAGCATGCTGTCTTGATAAATACAATTGACAGATAATAGAGTAAGCATCTAGATTTCTCCAAGAGATAGCGATGGCTTAGGCCACAGGTTCAGATCTGCTGCCTAAGACTTTTCAACTCTATGAGTCGTGAGGGTCTTATAGAGACTTTTCTCCCTACGGATCGAGAGGATCTCGTAGGTGGATTTTCTCCTTAGGAATCGTGAGGATTCCTAAGTGTGTTTTCTCTTATAAGTCGTAAGGATCTTATAAGAGAATTTTCTCCCTTACAAGTCGAGAGGACTCGTAAGTGGTTGGTGAGTTGACTTGTTTCCGAGTCGAAGTATTGCTCCGACGGGGAGGTCGTTGGCTGACTTGTTTCCGAGACGAAGGTCGTTGGCTGACTTGTTTCCGAGACGAAGGTCGTTGGCTGACTTGTTTCCGAGACGAAGGTCGTTGGCTGACTTGTTTCCGAGACGAAGGTCGTTGGCTAACTTGTTTCCGTGACGGAGGTCGTTTGCTAACTTGTTTCCGAGACGGAGGTCATTGGTTGACTTGTTTCCGCGACGGAGGTCATTCGCTGACTTGTTTCCGTGACGGAGGTAATTGGTTGACTTGTTTCCGAGACGGAGGTCGTTGGTTGACTTGTTTCCGCGACGGAGGTCATTTGCTGACTTGTTTCCGAGACGGAGGTCGTTGACTAACTTGTTTCCGCGACGGAGGTCATTTGCTGACTTGTTTCCGAGACGGAGGTCATTGGTTGACTTGTTTCCTCGACGGAGGTCATTTGCTGACTTATTTCCTCGACGGAGGTCATTTGCTGACTTATTTCCGAGACGGAGGTCATTCGCTAACTTGTTTCCGCGACGGAGGTCATTCGCTAACTTGTTTCCGTGACGGAGGTCATTGGTTGACTTGTTTCCGATACGGAGGTCATTGGTTGACTTGTTTCCGCGACGGAGGTCGTTGGTTGACTTGTTTCCGCGACGGAGGTTGTTGGTTGACTTGTTTCCGAGACGGAGGTCGTTGGTTGACTTGTTTCCGCGACGGAGGTCCTTTGCTGACTTGTTTCCGAGACGGAGGTCGTTGGCTGACTTGTTTCCGAGATGGAGGTCGTTGGCTGACTTGTTTCCGAGACGGAGGTCGTTGGCTGACTTGTTTCCGAGAGGGAGGTCATTGGTTGACTTGTTTCCGAGACGGAGGTCGTTGGCTGACTTGTTTCCGAGATGGAGGTCGTTGATTAACTTGTTTCCGTGACAGAGGTCGTTTGCTGACTTGTTTCTAAGATGGAGGTCGTTTGCTGACTTGTTTCCGAGACGGAGGTCATTGGTTGACTTGTTTCCGCGACGGAGGTCATTGGTTGACTTGTTTCCGAGATGGAGGTCGTTGGTTGACTTGTTTCCGAGACGGAGGTCGTTGGTTGACTTGTTTCCGCGACGGAGGTCGTTGGTTGACTTGTTTCCGCGACGGAGGTCATTTGCTGACTTGTTTCCGAGACGGAGGTCGTTGGTTGACTTGTTTCCACGACGGAGGTCATTTGCTGACTTGTTTCCGAGACAGAGGTCATTGGTTGACTTGTTTCCGCGACGGAGGTCATTCGCTGACTTGTTTCCGTGACGGAGGTCATTGGTTGACTTATTTCCGTGGCGGAGGTCATTGGTTTACTTGTTTCCGCGACGGAGGTCATTCGCTGACTTGTTTCCGTGACGGAGGTCATTGGTTGACTTGTTTCCATGGCGGAGGTCGTTGATTGACTTGTTTCCGTGACGGAGGTCATTTGCTGACTTGTTTCCGAGACGGAGGTCATTTGCTGACTTGTTTCCGAGACGGAGGTCATTGGCTGACTTCCCTTTGACGCAGCCTGGTGGGGAAATGTAGTCCCCTTTTTGTTTGTGCCCGTGGATTGTATACGGGGATCGATATGATCTCAACTGTAGGGCAGAAGTTTCATTCATTTTTATTGTTTTATTTCCGCGATACTCTATCATTTCAGCTTTTTTCATCGCGAAAGTCGCGATTGCCCAATCATTTCGGCTATTTTTCGCGGTGCCCAATCATTTCGGCTATTTATTTTATTTTTACTCACTGCTTTTTATTGCGAGTTGCCCAATCATTTCGACTGTTTTGTATGCATACGTTTTTACTTGCTGCTTTTTATTGCAAGTTGCCCCATCATTTCGGCTATTTCGTATGCGTGTGCGGCCTACCGGCTTTTTACCGTAAACCTGAAATTAGACACTGATTTCGGCATCAGCACCGCTACAACTGGGATGTTGCCAGGAGCGAATCATCATTTGCCTCTGTCGATGTCGAACAAAGGTGGCTTAGCGAATAGGGTTAAGGTCCTGTCGACTAAGGCTTTTGACTTCATGAGCCGTAAGGGTCCCACAAAGGTATTTCTCTCTACAAGTCGTGAGGATCTTGTAAGTGTATTTTCTCCTTAGGAATCGTGAGGATTCCTAAGTGTATGGTCCTCTGTAAGTCGTAAGGATCCTACAAGAGGGTTTTCTCCTTATAAGTCGAGAGGACTTATAAGGGTTGTTCATCGTGCGCACATATCCCCAGTCACGGATGGGACTTGGTTAGGGAAATGTTTATTCGCTCCCGTGGATTGTATACAAGGGTCAGTACTGAACCACTTGTAGGGCAATACCGAAGGTTGTGGGGGGTTTTCTTAAGCACAGGTTTAGATCTCTGTAACTTAAGACTTTCAAATCTTATGAGCCGTGAGGGTCCCATAAGAGAGTTCTCCTTACGAGTCGTGAGGATCTCGCAGGTGTATTTTCTCCTTAGGAATCGTGGGGATTTCTAAGTGTGTTGCTCCCTTGTGAGTCGTAAGGATCTCACGCGGGTGGTTTCTCCTTACAAGGTCGAGAGGATCCTGTAAGTGTCCTTTAACGAGGTTGCGCCCTTTCAGGTTTTCACAAACACTCGCCGGTAGTCCTACTGTTTTTACTCACGGAGCCCTTTCGGGTTTTCATCCGTGCCCATTTTGCTTATGGACATACCGTTTTTTTAAAATTCTTTTTATTCTTTTTTTTACGAGGTCGCGCCCTTTCGGATTTTCACGAACACTCGCCGGTAGCCCTGCTGTTTTTACTCACGGAGCCCTTTCGGGTTTTCATCCGTGCCCTTTTTGCTTATGGACATACCGTTTATTATATTTATATATATATATATATTTTACTCATCTCGTCAGCCTAAGGATGCTGCGGTAGTAGTTTAAAGACGTTTCGGTTTTTCATTAGTTTAAGAACGTTTCGATCCGCCATTAGTTTAAGGACGTTTCGGTCCGGCATTCAGTTTTAGGACGTAGTGGTCCGTCATTAGTTTAAGGACGTTTCGGTCCGTGGGGCTTTCTCTATGAATGAGCATGATGCCCCCGGCACATCCATCTTTTTCGGAGCATGTGGCTGTGGCGGGTTCACCTTCCAGTTTTCCGACAGCGCGAGTTCGCCTTGTTGGTACTGGTTTTCAACCCAGTTTTTGAAGACGAAGCAATCTTTGAGTGGATGACTTACTGCTCGATGGTAGGGGCAGTAATTAAGATCGTTGACATCTTCCGGCTGTAGCGGACGTTTCGAATTCGGCAGACTGACGAGTCCGTTGTGCACTGTCAGTTCAAACAGTTTCCTCGTTTTATCTTGGGGAAACGAGGAAGGACGTCCCAATCTTTCCTCGAGTGATGGGCGTGGGCGCAGGTTGTTTTGGCGAACAATCGATTTTGAATTGCTCGGTTGTTGTTGAATGTTGGCGACGAAGGTCATTTTTCCTTTTCCTTCATCCTTTTTGCTTGCTCCGTCGTTTGCGGGTCCGAGATTCTTTCCGGGTAGTATGCCCTTGCACGGATGAATGTTCTCATGATTCTTCAATTCTTCAGAGATGGATTCCTTGAAGAGAGGGTTGAAGGCTGTTTCTTCATCGGGGTCGTTCCTTTGGCAATTGCTGGCGACTCTTTTATGCTCATCTGTCGTATTTTTCCGCCGTCTACGAGCTTCCCGCTTTGTTCTGTTGACGTAATGCCTGTGAGTGACATACCCTTGCCACCAACACTTAAAGGAGTCGCAGTTTTCAGTAGCGTGTGCGATCTTCTGATGATATAGGCAATAATTAGGATACATCTCTATTCCACCGAGAGTGTTTTCTTCCGAGGGTGGTAGCTTCATTCCCATTGATATGGCTTTAGCAAACCTTTTCCTCGTCTTGAATTTGTTTTCATCGGCAGCGGATGTCTTTTGATTTGATAGGAATACCTCGACTCTTTCGTCCAGTCGGCGGTGTTTGGCTCCTTCCAGTATGGCCATCTCACGCTCTTGATTGGCTTTAACTTTCAGACGAATCTCATTCAGGAAGGCATCGATCATCTCATCTGACGGTCGCAGAATTTCTGGTTCAGGGTCCGTCCCCATCTTCTCAGCGTAAGGAATTTTCTCATCGTCTGTAAACGAATGGGAAATCATATGATAGCTCACCACGTATTCTTCAGATTCATTCGACGAGCTGTCTCCCTCATCTTCCTCTTGAAAGACGTGGTTGAGGAACTCTTGGAGTGTAATGGAAGTCCTTGCTTTCTGGTTGTATTCCTCCAGCGCGTCAATTTGTTTTTGTAAGTCCGTGCGCTTGTCGCCGGGCTTCTTGGATTTCTTCTTCTTCTTCGAAGATTTTGACGGCTGGTTGTGAGTGCTGGAGCCACCACCATCGGTCTTTGGAGTTGGACGCGGCTTCAACATCCCTTCAATGATCTGAGGTTCCAACGGGTTCTTCCACTTGATCGCTGGGCATGTTTGAAGATCGTTCAGCATCCTCCTTGTTTTGGCTGATAGCGCAACCTCCAATGGGGCTTCTTCGACGAGAGAGCATGTTGCCCCCGGCGTATTCATCCTTTTAGAGGTGTGGGGCTGCGGCGGATTCACCTTCCATCTATCAGACAACGCGAACTTGCCCTGTTGGTACTGGTCTTCAATCCAATTTTTGAAGACGTAACAATCCTCGATCGGATGACCCAGTACTCGGTGATAAGGACAGTAGTTGGGGTCATTGACATCATTTGGCTGCGACGGACGTCTTGGATCCGGCAGATTTATGAGTCGGTTGCGCAATGCTAGCTCGAATAATCTTCTCGTTTTATCTCGGGGAAATGAGTAAGGACGTCCTAGCCTCTCCTCCAGGGGTACTTGCAGACGCATATTATTTTTACGAACAGCCGGTTTCAAGTTATTCGGCTGTTGTTGAGCATTAGCGACAATGATCGCTTTTCCCTTCCCCTTCTCGTTTCGAGAGTCCGGCTTTGGAGGGGGTGGTCTATGACCCATCTGGTCCATTTGAGCCAGCTTGTCGATCAGGGCCTGGAAGGTAGTCGGTTTGAAGAACATCATAAATTGCGAGATGGTTGCTTGCGGATCGAGGGTTCCCACAAACATACCCACTGCTGGTGCTTCTTCAATGCGTTGCTCGCATTTTAACCATAAGTTCCGCCACCGTATAGCATATTGGACCCATGTTTCGCCCGACTTCACCCTGGCATTAATCAAGGCCGTTATCGGGGTACACTCGCTGGCACTCGCAAAACGTTGTGTATACAGCAGCTCCATCTCCGCAAAGGTTCTGATAGAGTCGTTCGGGAGCTCGGAATACCACTCGAACGCTGTATCTGACAAGCTGCCGACGAACTGGCGAAGCAACAATTTATCATCACCGCCAGTGTTGCCGCAAAGCGCCCTGAACTGGGCAACATGCTGGTGGGGATTGCCAGTCCCCTTATACACATGGAATTTTGGTATTGTATAGCCCGGCGGGTACTTGATCTGATCATACCAGCTCGGATATGGTCGCCCCGTTTTTACGACCTGACCGGCTGCTTCAGTCGCATGATGGACCCGTATCAGTTGGGCTATATATTCGTCCAGGTCAGCTTTGGAGATTGCCTCCTCCTTGGCTGTTGACAGAGCCGGTGGAGGATTTGACGTTTCTCCCCTATCGTCTTCAAGGACGATCGGGGGATCTTCAGCTGGAGGATCTTGTTGGATCATCATCCCCACCATGTCTTGGAACAGGAGGCCCATACGCTTTATGTTGGCTTCTTGTTCATCAGCCTCTTTATCCTTCTTCTCCAATATCCGGCGAAGGAACTCAGCGTCAGTTTCTTGTTCCTGACGTTCATCCGAGGACGTTTCAGGGCTTTCTTTTGGCCCAGTGAGTGCGGCCATCGCGTTCATCATCTCCTGGAGCTTTTGCTGTTACTCCTGAGCTTTGGTCACTGACCGTGTAAGCGGTCTATGACTTGTGGATGCACGGCTGTCCTCCTTTCCCGACGCCATGTATACTGTATGAACTATTATGCCCCCAGAGTTATGGCGTTTAGGTTCACCACCTTTAGCATTTGCCGCGGGCGCGGGGATTTTCTCCGGCCTTCTTCTTTTGTGGGCCGTCGAAGTTGAGGGGGTCGTTGCAATGGGCACCCTGGAGGTTGCTGTCCTTTGTTGTTTAATAGGACGGCCCTTTTCTTCTTGCACCTTCGCCTTTTTCTGTTGACGAGAGTGATCTGGGTTAATTACGGAGTCTTGAACTCTCCGCCAAACTTTATAAATTTTTGAGGACAGCCGTTGAGGGGGCTGCTCCAGCTTCGTTTCCGGAACCCTCTCCGCAGGTGGAGGAGATCTTTTCAGCATAGCAGTTGGAGAGTTCTTACGCACCTTCCTTAACGGTTCAAAGCTGTTCCCAGTTGGAACAGCAGCGTTGACTTCCACCACTGGAGCAGGTGGAGTTAGCCCTGAGGGGGAGTTGCCCCCTGCCTTCCTCACTCGTCGCCAATGGCGACGTCGAGCATGACGAGCCGTTGGGACTGGCTCGGCGATAGAGACAGCTTCTTTTTGCCCCCTGTCCGGATGAGGCGCTGCTGGTGTTAACCTTTTAAAGACTAAGGTTGTTCTTTGAAGGGTGATATTCAATCTGTCAAAGACAGATCCTCGAGCAGTGGCAGGAGCAGGAATAGTCAACCTTGAAAAGACTGACTCTTTGACAGGAGAAGCCGTCTTGGCGACTTCGGGAGCGGCCGTCTTCTCTGGGATGGCCTTCTCAGGTATCATGGGCTTTTTGGCGAGCCCTTTGGAGTTCAGACTCAGTCTGGTGAAGACCGAGAAGTTGGACGACCCGTTGATAGGGGCCGTGGGAGTAGCAAGTCGATCAAAGACCGACTTCTTTGAAGCTTCCGGTACAGGTATTGGCAGGGTAAAGCTTGCAGGAGGGATCATGGTCCCGAAAACAGGCCGGTGGTGGCCTGGGTCACCTGTTCTACCGGCAGGGGAAGGATGGAGGCCGCTTGAGGCCCATATGCTACACCTCCAGGTGAGGTGGAGCGTCGGTTGCATTGGCACTTCGAGCAGTTCGAGCAGTTAGAAGCTATTGATACTTGATTTCTGGGCCAGGCAAAAGACCAAATCTTAGTAACTTGAAATCCAAAGGCAACCATTAACAAACCACGATTCGTTCGCGAAGACGACACACGAAGTGTGGAGTGGAAAGAGGAAAAGGTCCCACCGGGCATGCCAGAATCTGTTCCCCTCCGAACGGCGGCCAAGACATTAGGACGTCTTGCCTGAGATTCGGGGCAGATGTTATTTGGTTTTATCCATCCACCTCTCCGAAGATGCCAATTTGATTTATGGCACCATGTATCGGAGGTTTAGACGGATGCGGCCGATGTAGCAGATTTCGTCAGATTCCCCCTCGCTTGAGGGGTTTTTGATTATGGGGACGCTCTTCCCTGCAGGCGCAAGCCCCTGCAGTTAATTACGCTACCGGATCGCGGTAACAATTTTCTCCTTCTCCAGAATTTCACTTCGTGTCGTGTGTGTTTGTTTTGTTTGTGGTTGCCCGTGGATTGTATACGGAGACTAGGTTATGCCGTCGCCCGTAGGACGTGGATTAGTCCAAATCCGTATTTTCTTAGATTTGGGTTTGGTGTTTTAGTTTAAGAATACGTTAGCACTATTTAAGGCTAGGATCAACTTAAACTTTTGTTAAGGATACGTTAGCCTAATCTCCAGACTAAGATCAACTTAACGGGATCATTTAGATCCAACAAAAGAGCAATTGGCTCTATGGTTTAGTTTAATGACGTTGCGGTCATGTTCCAGTTTAGGGACGTGGTGGTCCATGTTCCAGTTTAGGGACGTGGTGGTCCGTGTTCCAGTTTAGGGACGTGGTGGTCCAACATTAGTTTAGGGACGTTTCGGTCCACGAGTTTAAGGACCTCGCAGTCCATATCGATGTGTGGTTGTCGAGACCCGCCACCTCTCTGACGTTGTTGAAGGATTACAACGATAGGGGTCAGAGGAGTTAAAAAATGTACCCTTGAACCGGATGTAAATTGATTTAGGAGAGCAGTCTTGCTCAGTCAATTTAATTTGAGGACTTACGGCCATGATTGGGCTAAGTCCAGTCAAAAAAAAAATGCTCAACATTTTTATTTGCCTTTGGCCTATTACGCCTGTGCTAGGGCTTTGCCCCTTTTTTAATAATGCACTGCATTTTGTTTTGTTTGGGCTCTGCCCTTTTATAAATGATACAGAGTATCAATTTTATTTGGGCTCTGCCCTTTTATTGCATTGCAATTTATTTTGGCCTGCTAGGCCTTTTTAATTTGGGTTTGGCCCTTCAGTAAACAATGCAGTGCATTTGTCAGGCGCTTTGCGCCAATCATTGAGCGCAAGCACTTGTGGTGATGACACGTGTCACGCAAGCGCAGTGCGCTGCGCCAGTGCGCTGCGCTTGCGCTGCTGACACGTGGCGCGCTCTGGTGAGTTGCGCCAATCTCAGAGAGCAAGGCTCTTTCTTAAAAGCGCATAACGCAAGTGACTCAGATGCTGACACGTGGCGCTTTCTGGTGGCTTGCGCCAACCCAGGAGCGCAACATTGCAGTTTTTGCAAGTGCAAGGCACTATTTCAATAATCTTGAGAATCTTGAAGATTCCAGAACCAATGGTTCATAAAAAAGTGCAAGGCACTGTTTGATTTCTTGATCCAATTTAGATTAAAAAAAAACAAGTTTTTCCTTGTTTTTCTTGTTTTCAGAGAACCAGTGGTTCATAAAAGAGTGCAAAGCACTTATTATTATATAAAGATCATTGATCTTGTTCTTAGATCAATAATCTATTAGAAGAAATTCTTCTATTTTATGAAGGTTTTTACCTTTTTCTTGAAATTTCTTCAGAGTTCTCTCTGTTTTAAGGTTCTCAATCTCTCACAATATTGATGATCTTTTGAGTTGGGGTCTAGGGGTCTTTATATAGTGCCCATTAATTAGTTAAATTTGTTAAAGAGATCTTTCTCTGAGTGATTTGGGGAATTTTCCCCACCGTTGGATCTTTGATCCAAGGGCTTCTGTTTTACAGAAGACAATTTTCCTGTTTTAACAAGAACATAAAGATCTTATTAGAATTTTAATTCTGTTTGGCGCAAATGCACCAGCGCTTGACACGTGTCGCGCAGCGCACAGCGCAGTGCACCTGCGCTTGAGCAGCTGCGCTGGCACGTGTCGCGCAGCGTAGCGCCTGCGCAACTGCGCTTGCGCAGCTGTGCTGACACGTGTCGTGCAGCGCAGCGCTTGCGCGACTGAAGCACTGCTTCCTTTAATTTTTGCTTTAAATAGAGCTTTGCTCTGATTGGGCGCGCTGCCTTGGGCGCTGCGCTGACGTATCAGCATCTGACACGTGGCGCGTTGCGCGTAGCGCACGGGATTTGAAGCTTTGCTTCAAATTTTGAATTTTGAAATTCAAACAGAGCTTTGCTCTGGTTGGGGGAAACCCCATCTTCTTGAGATCTTTTGTTTATATAATAAAGGGATCAATAGAGCATTGCGGAAAAGAAAAAGAATTTTATTCATTCAAGATGTACTGTAGGCTCCTCAGCCGTAAAAAAAAATAATTACAACAGTGGGGGAATGGGGTGCAGAGAGCACTGCTCGTGGTACTCTGAGCAGATTTCCTCCAGCCGAGCCCTCGCAGCGTCTAACCTCTGCCTCCAATCCCCCCACGAGCTTCGGCGTCGAGCCTCAACTGGTAACACTCACGGACAAGCGCTTCCGAGCGGTTTAGCCGGCTCGCGGAGATCAGGCCGAAGCGCCTCAGGGACCTTAGCTTGCCTATGGCCTCGTCGAACAGCATTTCGGATAAGGGGTTGTAAAGCCCCGGCGATGCCCTCCAGACGGAGTACATCAGCAGCTGAAGGAGAGAGGACCGCCGAGGGAGCAACCGGCCGAAATGGTCCTCGATCCTGCCTATTACCAACTGCACCGTGTCCTCAGTGCAGTACGGGTCATAGAGGTAGACATCCTCAAAGCTTATGATGTCTTCGATGGTGAAGGGAAAGTCCTGCATTTTTGCGTTTCAGCTGTAAGGAGAAGGGTAATCAACAATCCCTCCGTTTTATAGCCAACGACGCTTAGGAGTCCAACAGTCGCCCGTTTCGCCCGCAACGCGGGCGCCACGCGGCAAGCGTCGCGCCTCCCCATGCGAAACCGAAACGTCGCAAATCCGCCGCTTCGCCTTCGCCGCGCCCTCGCGACACGTATCCCAGCGACTGTCCCACTCCTCGGTGCTCACCTTGGGAAAGTTCGACAGAGCCTCGCCAAGAGACAACCGTGCAGCTACACTGCTCGGTCCTTCCTCATGGAGCTAAAGCCTTCGACAAGGGGCAGCCGAGCAGCTACCCTGCTCGGCTATCCCTGGCTGGTAGCTTCCCTACCAACGCCAGGGATCTAAGCCCTCAACAAGAGGCAGCCCTGCAGCTACACTGCTCGGCTATCCTTGGCCGGTAGCTTCCCTACCAACGCCAGGGATCTAAGCCCTCAACAAGAGGCAGCCCTGCAGCTACACTGCTCAACTATCCCTGGCTGGTAGCTTCCCTATCCACAACGCCAGGGACCTAAGGCCTCAACAAGAGGCAGCCCTGCAGCTACACTGCTCGGCTATCCCTGGCTGGTAGCTTTACTACCAACGCCAAGGATCTAAGCCTTCAACAAGATGCAGTCCCGCGGCTTCCCTGCTCGGCTATCCCTGACCGGTAGCTTCCCTACCCACAACGCCAGGGATCTAAGCCCTCAACAAGAGGCAGCCCTGCAGCTACACTGCTCAGCTATCCCCGGCTGGTAGGTTCCATACCCATAACGTTAGGGATATAAACCCTCAACAAGAGGCAGCCCCGCAGCTACCGTGCTCGGCTATCCCTGGCCGGTAGCTTCCCAACCCCACAACGCCAGGGATCAAAGCCCTCGCCAAGAGGCACCGGACAGCAACTGTAACACACGAGCCCAATAGTACTATTTATATTACTGGTTGAGGGTTATATATTGCTCATTCCCAATTATCCTGATTATCTGGTGTTTATTACTAAATTTTAACCGGTTAAGTCATTTTGGCACATAACAAATTTTAACACCGAAAATGAAATTTAAAATATCCATGTTGGCCTACTCGTCGCCACTAGTCGCGTGGTAGCGTCCGCGTGTCGAGATTTCTTTCCGTTCGGTTAAACGGGCAAGTTTGGACGCCTACGCACGCGCACAAGTGTCCGACTTGGGGGCATGCATTTTAATCATTAAACATCTCTTTTCAAAATTTGGAACCCGCTTAAAATCCTATAATTTGAATTTGGAACATTTGGGCGCAAACCGGGCGCGATTTGGAAATGTTTCTTTTAGCGCCAAAAAGGCCCATTTAATTAAATATCATAAAATTAAAATATATACGATTATAATCTTTTTACGCCTAAATCCCTATTAAATCTTTTAAGTTTTATTTTTTAAAACCCCCCGTACACATCCCCAGCCAATCGCGTGGCTCAAATCTTCGTGGGCCCCCTTTCCTCTCTCTCTATCTCTCTAATCTCCAATCTCTCTCTCTATCTGATTCTCTCTCTCTCTCTCTCTCCCCCTATATATATTCATCATGCAGCCGCCTCCTTCTTTTCCCCATCACGAGAAACCTCTCGCAACCCTAACCCTAGCTCCTCGTGCTTGCGCCGCCGACCTCCCCGCGACCTCGCCGTCGCCGCCCTCGCCTCCTCGGCCTTACCGCACCCTCCTCCTCCTTCCTCCGTTCTCTTCCGCGCCTGCACCCAAACCCGACGACATCACCCGGCCGCAGATCTCGCCGTCGACGCCGCCTCCCGTCACCGACGACGCCTGCGACTCCCTCTCTTCCTCCTCGTCCCGACCTCGTCGTCGCCTTCCTCCTCCCCTCGCCGGACCACCACCAGACCCGAGCCCGACCCTAGCACCAATCCCCGGGTCGCCGGAAACGTGCCGTCGACCCTCGTCGACGTCACCCGCGCCACCTCCGACCACCTCCTTTCCCCCTCGATCACCAGAGCCGACCGCCACCCTCCTCTACTCGTCGCACCACCCTCTCCAGCGAACCCAGAGGCTGTCCAGCCTTCGCACCCGCCGTCGCTGCCTCGCCGGCGTTCCAGCGCCGTCGAGCCCGCCGTGGTTGCCCCTGGTGTCTCCCTGTAAGCATTCCTTATCCTTCCTTTTGTGCGAAACCCCTCGCTGGTCGGTTGCTCATGTTTATCGCGTTTGCTAACTTCGTTACTTTTGACTTTTGCCGGTTTCCGACCGTGCCGTCTTTTGGGCCCGACGCTCCAGCGAAGTACCCTGGTCCGTGTGATCCCGTTGTTCTCTGTTGGGACTCGATCCGTGGCCCGTGCACCCGTCTCGTGTTTTCTGCCGACATCGCATCCGTGTTTTCCGGTTTGCGAAACCGTCGAGGCAAGATTTCTTGCTACATGCTACGTTAAACTAATTAAATGTTTGACCCACAAACTTGCTATATTAACTAGTAGTGCTACTTATCTCATTGGATGAAATATGATGTATATTATAATACTGCCACCTAAATCGTATTTTGCCACCTAACCTTAATTACAACTACCTGCTAATCATTTTAATATTTAGAGGATAATAGTCGCACACTTATATATTTATTGCCTGCTGTTATTAATATTGCGCTACACTGTGATTATTGCACCCCAAGGGTGCTCGAACCTGTTAATAAGAGAATACAAAGCATTACTGTGTTTACATGGAATAATATTGTTATTTGCTGTTCCTGCTGTTGTTCCTTATTCGTTACTATACCTGTTATCAGCATACATTTGATTGCATTACATATTGATCGATCTTGATACACCTGACACATGTACTGATACACCAGACATGACACCCTGTACATATCGACTCAACCTGTTGAAACGTGACCTGACCTGTTACCTGATTTCATGCCTAATGCCGACAAACCTGACCATTCCTGCTGTCTATCCAGACAGACCTACTTTTACCTGATTTTGTGTTGGCACTAGTCCTTGACTACTGAATACCTGACCTGACATAGATAGCTTGGGGGTATGGGGAAATCAAAGGTGAAACCGACTTGTAACTCAACAGTTCGATACTTGTTCTGATCAGTCTTACGGGCTTGGCCAGCCCCGGAGTGGTGATGCTGACATCACTCGCCCATCTTGCTACCTTTTACTGGTTAGCGGCACGTCTTGGATTCAGCCCCGAGGACCTTGACCGTGGTCCCGGGCACGCACGGGATACTATTGAGTTACATCGACGATTCATCAATTGATTTCAAAGACTATAGAGTAGAAACCTGATAGGACAGTTTAGTCACCACTGCACATTACCCTGCTCTGTTATTTCTTAGTACTGCTTTATTCATGTTCATACCTGCATTGCTTATTACCATGTTTATATTATATTATTTGGTTGACATGACGCGCTGACGTCTGGGTTTTGCATGGCGCAGATTCCTTACCACTATCGACGACCGAGCAGGAGTACTTCATCCAGCAGGCTGAACTATGAGTTCCTTAGGGTTTAGTTTATTTATTTTCATTTCATTTCCAGATGTGAGCCCGCATTATGGGACGTACTGTTTATTTATTGTATTGGATCATTTGCTTCCGCTCTTATTGTTTATTGATTCTTGTCATTATGGATTTGGACATGTATTAGATTAGTTTATTATCTTGTTCTTGATATCTCTACAACCGTAATGTGACTGTGGATGGATATTTCCTACCCACAGGTAGCATGGTTGGCTATGTCACGTGCCCAATCTTGCGTACTCTGGGAAGCGGGGCGTGACATGGTTCTTTTGGTATCAGAGCCATAGGTTAATTGGGTTGATTCTTTGTAGTTGGGTATTGCACCCGATACACGAATCAGAATACCCGTGTTTAGGAAACATGTCCTGCCACCTTGACCGTTTTACCATTCTTGAATCACATTCTTCCGGATTATATCTTTTACGACGTGCAAACTTACTTTGCATGTCGACTCGAAAACCTGATTTCTTGTTATCCCTAGGACTTGGGCGACTTGGGTGGAGTTAAGTGATTGCGGCTATGATACCGCGGCATAGCTACAATGCTGTACTCTATTTAAGTATCTTGGAGTTCTAGCCTTGATCTATACTCAGAATCTATCATCATGCTAATGTTGGGTACTTTGATTTCAGGAATATGGCCGGTAAGAATTTGAAGATGGACCAAAGACGTGCGGTCATAGCCGCCAGGCGTAGAGTGATAAGGGGATTGCTGGAGAATCTAAAGGAACAGACCGAGCTGGAACCGGCATTTGCACTGAACCAAACGTCTGTACGTAGAAGTATTCCGATAAACAGGCGCAGCGTAGCACCAATGAAGAAAACAATTGTGGGTGATCGGAAAGGGAGCGTGATTTGTAACTACTGCCATGTACCCGGACATGTGCGAAAGGAGTGTCGTAAGAGGCTGGGACTCTGTTTTAGATGTGGAGCGGCAGATCACGCCGTTAGTGCTTGTCCGTCGAAGCTTCGTACAAGGGATGGTATTCAGGAGCCTCCGCAGAGACTGTTCCAAGGGCAGAAACAGCTGACTCAAGGACCAAACCAGGCTCGAGCGTTCACGTTGACAGCTGAGGAAGCCAAGGCATCAGGAGAAGTGGTTTCAGGTACTTTACTCGTTCGTGGTTTTCCCACATTGGCATTATTTGATTCCGGAGCATCCCACTGTTTTATGTCATCCAAATTTACAACTACACACTCGATTACCTGCACGACCCTGTCTAGTTTTTGGGACATACACACTGGGAATGGGACAATCATAGCCAGTAAGGAATGTAGAGGTTGTACAGTTGTTGTTTGCGGACGGGAGCTTTTTGCAGATTTCTTGGTGATAGATACGGGCAGTTATGAAGTAGTCTTGGGAATGGATTTTCTTGGCACTTTCCACGCCCACATTGATTGTTGGGCAAGGAAAGTAATTTTCCAGATTCCCAGACACACTGAGTTTACTTTCATTGGAGGAAGCAGTTCTGTCGGGCCAGTCGAGTTTAGGGCTAGGCCGACAAACAGTATTCTTGCGACAATAGAAGCGGATAGTAATGAAGAGCCGGCAGTTGTTCGTGACTTTATGGATGTGTTTGAAGATATATCAGGCTTACCGCCGAAGCGAGATGTGGAGTTGGCGATTGACCTTAGTCCTGGTGCAGCGCCAGTGTCTAAAGCTTACTATCCAATGGCACCAGTGGAATTGGAAGGAGTTAAGAAACAAGTTGGTGAATTACTCGAGAAGGGATGGATTCGAAGCAGCAACTTACCTTGGGGAGCTCCAGTTCTTCTAGTAAAGAAGAAGGATGGCACGAGAAGGATGTGCATTGATTATCGAGAATTGAACCGGGTGACTCTTAAGAACAAGTACCCGATCCCTCGCATTGGAGAACCTTTTGAGCAGCTTAGTGGCGCGAGGGTATTCTCGAAACTGGATTTGCGATTAGGATATCATCAGGTCCGAGTAAAAGCAGAAGACATTTGCAAGACGGCGTTTCGAACTCGATATGGGCATTTCGAGTATCTTGTGATACCCTTCGGAGTAACGAATGCGCCGGCAATATTCATGGATTTGATGAACAGGATCTTTTCACCATTCTTGGACCAGTTTATTATGGTATTCATTGACGATATTCTGGTATACTCGAAAAGTCCGGAGGAGCATGCAGAGCATTTAAAGATTGCCCTGCAGACGCTGAGACAGGAGAAATTATTCGCGAAAATGAGTAAGTGCGAATTTTGGCTGGAAGAAGTGAAGTTTCTGGGGCATGTTGTGTCGGGCGATGGAATCGCCGTTGATCCCGAGAAGATTGCAGCAGTTCGAGATTGGCCTATTCCAAGAAATGTGGCTGAGATAAGAAGTTTTCTTGGACTCGCTGGATACTACAGAAGATTCGTGGAGAACTTCGCTCGTGTAGCTGAACCGTTGGACAAGCTTACGCGTAAGGAAGTACCTTTTATTTGGACGGATGGATGTGCATTGGCCTTCGAGACGTGGAAGCAAAAGTTGATAACCGCCCCGATCCTGACCGTACCAGATAATTCAGGAGGACTAGTGATACACAGCGACGCATCCGGAAAAGGATTGGGATGTGTTCTGATGCAGAATGGGAAGGTCGTCGCTTACGCATCGAGACAACTGAAGACTCATGAGAAGAATTATCCGACTCATGACTTAGAGCTTGCAGCTGTGATCTTCGCCCGGAAGATTTGGAGACACTACCTTTTGGGCGAGAGAGTTGAAGTCCTTACAGATCACAAGAGTTTAAAGTATGTGTTCACTCAGAAGGAGTTGAACATGAGGCAACGCAGATGGTTGGAGCTGATGGCCGACTACGACCTTGATCTTAAGTACCATCCGGGAAAAGTCAACGTCGTGCCAGATGCGCTAAGTCGGTTACCAGCAATTCAGGTTTTGACCGCACAAAGGGAGATCATTGCGGATTTTCAGAGATTTGACTTGGAGGTTGTGCTACCACATGCTACGGGACAGTTGATGCAGTTGCAAGTACAGTCGTCCTTAGTTGAGAAGATTAAAGTGGCGCAATCGCAGGATCCTAGGCTGAAAAAGTTTCGAGAGCAGGTTGAAGCCGGACTACGAACCGATTTACTGATCCATGAAGACGGTTCGTTGAGATATGGTAGCCGTGTGTGTGTGCCAAAAGGAGATGTGCGTGAAGGGCTTATGAAGGAGGCACACAGTTCAGCTTACTCTGTACATCCAGGAGGGACAAAGATGTACCGAGATATTCGACAGCACTTCTGGTGGGAAGGTATGAAACGGGAAATTGCTCGCTTCGTGGCTAAGTGCTTGGTGTGTCAGCAAGTCAAGGCTGAACACCAAAGGGTTGCTGGTTTGTTGCAACCACTTCCAATTCCTCAGTGGAAGTGGGAACATATAACCATGGATTTCGTGACGGCTCTACCGCGGAGTCCAAAGGGCAACAATGCAGTATGGGTGATTGTCGATCGGTTGACCAAAGCAGCTCACTTTATTCCTTTTCGGATTGGTCAATCGACGGAGACTTTGGCAGAGCGATACATGCAGGAGATTGTCAGGCTGCATGGAGTACCGGTAAGCATAGTGTCCGATCGGGACACTCGGTTCTTGTCGCACTGCTGGAGGAGTTTACATGAAAGTTTGGGGACTCGATTGAAGTTTAGCACAGCTTATCATCCTCAAACTGATGGACAATCGGAGAGAACGATCCAGACCCTTGAAGATATGTTGAGAGCTTGCATGTTGGACTTCAAAGGTTCTTGGGAGGATCATCTACACCTGGTGGAGTTTTTGTACAACAATAGTTTCCAAGCGACAATTCAGATGGCTCCGTTTGAAGCATTGTATGGTCGTAAGTGCCGTTCACCGGTTTGTTGGGATGATGTTGGTGAACGAAGGGTACTAGGACCAGATTTGGTGGTACAGACAGTCGAGAAGGTGAATACAATCAGGAAGCATATGAAGGCAGCTCAAGACAGACAGAAAAGTTGGGCCGACACGTCAAGAAGACCTCTAGAGTTCGCCGTGGGTGATTTGGTATTCCTGAAGATATCACCGACAAGAGGGGTGATTCGCTTTGGAAGTCGGGGAAAGCTTAGTCCTCGATTCGTTGGACCCTTTGAGATATTGGAGCGTGTTGGAGAGGTAGCGTACCGTTTGGCGTTACCACAGTCTTTGGCAGGAGTGCACGATGTGTTCCATGTGTCTCAACTACGGAGGTATGTTCGTGATGAGACTCACGTCTTGGATCATTCGGAGTTGACCGTACGAGAGGACCTAACTTTTGAGGAGCGACCAGTTGAAATCAAGGATCGAAGAGAAAAGGTTCTTAAGAACAAGGTTATCCCTCTTGTGCTAGTTTCTTGGGGTAATCGATCGCATGGAGAATCCACTTGGGAGCGAGAAGACGAGATCCGGCAGAAATTCCCTCACCTTTTCCAGTAGTTAGCTATCTTGTATTCTTAGAATTTCGAGGACGAAATTCTTTTGTAGTTGGGTATGATGTAACACCCGAGCCCAATAGTACTATTTATATTACTAGTTGAGGGTTATATATTGCTCATTCCCAATTATCCTGATTATCTGGTGTTTATTACTAAATTTTAACCGGTTAAGTCATTTTGGCACATAACAAATTTTAACACCGAAAATGAAATTTAAAATATCCATGTTGGCCTACTCGTCGCCACTAGTCGCGTGGTAGCGTCCGCGTGTCGAGATTTCTTTCCGTTCGGTTAAACGGGCAAGTTTGGACGCCTACGCACGCGCACAAGTGTCCGACTTGGGGGCATGCATTTTAATCATTAAACACCTCTTTTCAAAATTTGGAACCCGCTTAAAATCCTATAATTTGAATTTGGAACATTTGGGCGCAAACCGGGCGCGATTTGGAAATGTTTCTTTTAGCGCCAAAAAGGCCCATTTAATTAAATATCATAAAATTAAAATATATACGATTATAATCTTTTAACGCCTAAATCCCTATTAAATCTTTTAAGTTTTATTTTTTAAAACCCCCCGTACACATCCCCAGCCAATCGCGTGGCTCAAATCTTCGTGGGCCCCCTTTCCTCTCTCTCTATCTCTCTAATCTCCAATCTCTCTCTCTATCTGATTCTCTCTCTCTCTCTCTCTCTCTCCCCCTATATATATTCATCATGCAGCCGCCTACTTCTCTTCCCCATCACAAGAAACCTCTCGCAACCCTAACCCTAGCTCCTCGTGCTTGCGCCGCCGACCTCCCCACGACCTCGCCGTCGCCGCCCTCGCCTCCTCGGCCTTACCGCACCCTCCTCCTCCTTCCTCCGTTCTCTTCCGCGCCTGCACCCAAACCCGACGACATCACCCGGCCGCAGATCTCGCCGTCGACGCTGCCTCCCGTCACCGACGACGCCTGCGACTCCCTCTCTTCCTCCTCGTCCCGACCTCGTCGTCGCCTTCCTCCTCCCCTCGCCGGACCACCACCAGACCCAAGCCCGACCCTAGCGCCAATCCCCGGGTCGCCGGAAACGTGCCGTCGACCCTCGTCGACGTCACCCGCGCCACCTCCGACCACCTCCTTTCCCCCTCGATCACCAGAGCCGACCGCCACCCTCCTCTACTCATCGCACCACCCTCTCCAGCGAACCCAGAGGCTGTCCAGCCTTCGCACCCGCCGTCGCTGCCTCGCCGGCGTTCCAGCGCCGTCGAGCCCGCCGTGGTTGCCCCTGGTGTCTCCCTGTAAGCATTCCTTATCCTTCCTTTTGTGCGAAACCCCTCGCTGGTCGGTTGCTCATGTTTATCGCGTTTGCTAACTTCGTTACTTTTGACTTTTGCCGGTTTCCGACCGTGCCGTCTTTTGGACCCGACGCTCCAGCGAAGTACCCTGGTCCGTGTGATCCCGTTGTTCTCTGTTGGGACTCGATCCGTGGCCCGTGCACCCGTCTCGTGTTTTCTGCCGACATCGCATCCGTGTTTTCCGATTTGCGAAACCGTCGAGGCAAGATTTCTTGCTATATGCTACGTTAAACTAATTAAATGTTTGACCCACAAACTTGCTATATTAACTAGTAGTGCTACTTATCTCATTGGATGAAATATGATGTATATTATAATACTGCCACCTAAATCGTATTTTGCCACCTAACCTTAATTACAACTACCTGCTAATCATTTTAATATTTAGAGGATAATAGTCGCACACTTATATATTTATTGCCTGCTGTTATTAATATTGCGCTACACTGTGATTATTGCACCCCAAGGGTGCTCGAACCTGTTAATAAGAGAATACAAAGCATTACTGTGTTTACATGGAATAATATTGTTATTTGCTGTTCCTGCTGTTGTTCCTTATTCGTTACTATACCTGTTATCAGCATACATTTGATTGCATTACATATTGATCGATCTTGATACACCTGACACATGTACTGATACACCGGACATGACACCCTGTACATATCGACTCAACCTGTTGAAACGTGACCTGACCTGTTACCTGATTTCATGCCTAATGCCGACAAACCTGACTATTCCTGCTGTCTATCCAGACAGACCTACTTTTACCTGATTTTGTGTTGGCACTAGTCCTTGACTACTGAATACCTGACCTGACATAGATAGCTTGGGGGTATGGGGAAATCAAAGGTGAAACCGACTTGTAACTCAACAGTTCGATACTTGTTCTGATCAGTCTTACGGGCTTGGCCAGCCCCGGAGTGGTGATGCTGACATCACTCGCCCATCTTGCTACCTTTTACTGGTTAGCGGCACGTCTCGGATTCAGCCCCGAGGACCTTGACCGTGGTCCCGGGCACGCACGGGATACTATTGAGTTACATCGACGATTCATCAATTGATTTCAAAGACTATAGAGTAGAAACCTGATAGGACAGTTTAGTCACCACTGCACATTACCCTGCTCTGTTATTTCTTAGTACTGCTTTATTCATGTTCATACCTGCATTGCTTATTACCATGTTTATATTATATTATTTGGTTGACATGACGCGCTGACGTCTGGGTTTTGCATGGCGCAGATTCCTTACCACTATCGACGACCGAGCAGGAGTACTTCAGCCAGCAGGCTGAACTGTGAGTTCCTTAGGGTTTAGTTTATTTATTTTCATTTCATTTCCAGATGTGAGCCCGCATTATGGGACGTACTGTTTATTTATTGTATTGGATCATTTGCTTCCGCACTTATTGTTTATTGATTCTTGTCATTATGGATTTGGACATGTATTAGATTAGTTTATTATCTTGTTCTTGATATCTCTACAACCGTAATGTGACTGTGGATGGATATTTCCTACCCACAGGTAGCATGGTTGGCTATGTCACGTGCCCAATCTTGCGTACTCTGGGAAGCGGGGCGTGACAGCAACCCTGCTCGGCCATCCTTAAGGACCCAAAAGCCCTCGTAAGAGGCAACCGCTTAGCACGACCAGTGCTCGGTTATCCCTGGCAACACACCAGAGATCAAAGCCCTCGCTAAGAGGCACCGGGCGGCAACCCCGCTCGGGCATCCTTAGTAGATGTAAATCCCCGTTACCATCCTAATGAAAGTTTTTTTCCTATTTTTCTAAATTCCAGAGATTTACTTTTCCTCGTAATTATTCTGTAGAAGGTGGTTGCTTGAATCCCAATAATTATAATTTCCATAACCCTAAAAGTTAAGACCAAAATTTTAACAACAAAACCCTAACCCAATCATTCATTTCCTTTATTAAACCCTTTACTAAAATTCCCTCAGCCCATCACCTAGCCCGCCAATTCCCATTCGTTTTTTTATATAAATCTCTAATCTATTTTAACCCTCAGCCCGTTTCCTTTTACCAAGCCCACACTTTTCTTGTAAATAAATTTCCTTATAAATCCCCGGCCCATCCCCTTTAATTTCCTTCAGCCCAATCAAAATTATTTTTGGAATTGAGCCGGCCCGTTTCTTCACCTGCAGCCCACGAAGTATTTTTAAAGGGAATTGTTTTAAAATTTAACCAAGCCCAACTCTTTCCCATTTTCCTCAACTCACCCCCTCTACTGTTCATCTTCTTTAAAAATTCCCAACGATAACCTCCCGTAACTCGCGCTCGCGATCCCTTTTCCCCGCCGCTCCTCGCGCCCACGCTCCCGCCCCGCTCCTGCCGTTACAACCGCGATACACACCTCCTCGTCTCCAACTCACTCCTCATCACTCTCTCTACATTCACCGAGCCCCCAAACTCGAGCAACCACTACACCTCTTAACTCCCCTCGGCTCCGACGACGACAACCCCTCGGCAACCCTCGATCACTCCTCCTCCACCAACCTTCTCCCTCCACGACTTCACACTTCATCAACCCGAGCCCCCACCAATTCAACCTCTGCACACAGAAACCCATTACCCGACCGAGCTCGAGTCACCCCTGCACGCCTCCTCGACGCCGGCGACCCCCACCACGTCGTCGACCTCCACCTCCTCAGCATCATCACCCTCACCACAATTCCCAAGCCCCACTGCTTAATCTCTCCCTCTCTCCAAAACCACACAAAACCCAAGATCACCCAAACCCATTTCCAAACATTTCACTGTTGCACTTCGCCGGTGCGCCGCCGCCGACCATCGTCAATCTCAGCACTACTCAAGAGATCCACAGAGCCTACTCTACACTTCCAGCGCGCACAAGACGACTCCGGGAAACTCCGACGTAAAACCCGTGTTTCGAACCAAGCTCGCGAGAATCCGTCACACGGCGTACGTCACGCGTCCGTGACGCCACTGCTGCCGTACGACCCCGAGACGTCTCCAGGCAAGTGTTTACTTGCTTCATGCTATAATAATAGTGGTACAAACTTAAATAATCTAGTTTACGAATTTACCGATTCCCGATACGTATTGTGACCTAAGTGTTCGATGCTAGATCCCAATGGAAATAATAGTTTATTTTGACGGAAACTGATATTTTCTATTGGCCCATTTGATAATAAATATTGTGTATGAATCTCGCTGGAAAATACGATTGTTCGTGACAAAAATTGATACCCCCAAATATGCCGTTAAAACTAGAATTTTCTCGTACCTGAAAACGAATAAAATCACCATAAATTATATTCAAACTGGAATGCTGCGTTCGAGGGCTTAAATCAAGGCCGACTCGACGAACTTTAACCCTATGTAAAATTCTAATGATCTCTGGTCTGTAACTGTGATGATAATTAGATCGGAATGCGACTCTGGACTGCAGTCCAGAGAGTTTCTGATTTTTGTGTTCTGTCCCAAGACATGTATCACTGTGTTTCCTGAAGTCGTATGTTACGGAACTCTACAGTAGATTAAAGATAATTCTGTTAGCTAAATAAAACAGGTGGTTCCATTCCGTTTCATCGCCACTTGCTATTTTAAACTGTATTTAAAAGGTCAGAACGTATAACTGTCCAGAATAGATTCAGAAATGACATATTGAGGTTAAACAGTGTATAACTTTCAACGTACAGATGCGATTGAGGATCCGTCTATTGAGTTGAATACTTTATTAAAAACCCTAGATTTCATTCAACTGAAACATCGCTAAATTCTGAGCCCAACTGGGTGCAATTCGTGTCGCGAAACGGACGTTCAGTTCTGAAACTGAATTTCCAGCCGCGAGCACTTAAAATGAAACAGCTATATCTTGAAAACCGGAATCCCGATTGAACTGAAACAAATTTTGATGAATTGCTGACTGAGTGTTCTATTTATCTTACTTGTATCATTTTGCTGAATTCTTAACATATTAATTTATGCAAATTATTTTAGTTAATGACATGCATGCTGATTCATAACATACAGAGCTTATTGGTAGCATACAATACATATATCATACCCTTGCCATATACTCAGTGTTAGTGCGTGTGGACATTGCATCATCGTGCGTGATAGATGTTGGTTTAGGAGTGACGAGTACACCAATGGAAAGTGAATATTCGTGACAGTGATTGATACAGTGAATAGTGATGAAACCGTGCCATTGGTATACTTGTACACAACTAGATCAATATCATAAATAGTGTAAACCTGGAGAAAAAGGGGAAATCAAAGTGGAAAGAGTATCGTATTTAGCGGGACCGTGTTTAGAGGATGATCATTCGAACCGTGATACTGATACGTGTAGGGTAGGATCTAGCGATCCGGCTGACAGGGTTATGTCCCGGGCATGTGGGCCGTTGTCTCGGGTATGTACGAGACTCCTGTTAAACATGATCCTCCTTCCACTATGTGATTTCAAACATGACCTAGAGACCGATAGGGACACATAACATATTCTGCATCATATAGTGACATAGTGATTACTTGCATTGTTCTTATACAAGTATTACCTCATCTACCTGTTTCATCTTATTATAATAATATTGTTATTGTGTCGCTCTGACGACCTGAGTATGCATGCTCAGATTCCGCGGGAGGACCAGCACAGGAGACGGATCTACCCTTCGAGTTCACAGAGATATAGTCTGGTGTACTTCCTATCTTTACTGCTTTCCTGAGAGTGATCGTGAGATTGAACTTGGTTAGTAATTGCTCTTGTTATCTGTAATTTGTGAACAATGAAACTTTAATGTAATAAATTAGTGATGTGATTCCTTTAATACTGTGCTTTATTTACTGATTACCATGTAATGCTAGAAGCCGAAGTGTGACTACGGCGGGATGATTCCTTGACCGTAGGAGCATGGCTGGCCTAGTCATCCCTCGTTTCCGTATTTTGGGAAGCGGGGCGTGACAGTAGGCCTCCAACGGCCCCTCCCGCGCTAAGGATGAAAAGCCCTCGCAAGAGGCGATCGCTTAGCACGACTCGTGCTCGGTCGTCCCTGGCAGAACGCCAGGGATCAAAGCCCTCGCCAAGAGGCACCGGGCCCAACCCCGCTCGGGCGTCCTTAAGGATCAAAGCCCTCACCAAGAGGCACCGAGCAGCTACCTTGCTCGGCCATCCTTAGTAGGTCGCTTATGGCCCCTCCCGCGCTAAGGATCAAAGCCCTCACCAAGAGACACCGAGCAGCTACCCTGCTCGGCCATCCTTAGCAGGCCTCTCACGGCCCCTCCCATGCTAAGGATCAAAGCCATCGCCAAGAGGCACCGAGCAGCTACCCTACTCGGCCATCCTAAGTAGGCCTCTCACGGCCTCAACATGCCTCTCACGGCCTCTCCCACGCTAAGGATCAAAACCCTCGCCAAAAGGCACCAAACAGCTACCCTGCTCGGCACCATGCTCAGTTGGGCAATTACGGCCCCACCAACAACTAATAAACGTAAACTCAATAAGAGGCATCCGGTCTATCAACGTCTTAGCGATCTACACTTCGACCTCGGGGCCATGGAGACACCGTCTTCCCGCCGGTCCTCGTACACTCGGCAAATGATCAGAGTCAAGTCGACGAGCAATCGCTAGACGAGGAACATGCCGACCATAAAGCAGTACTGTGCGGATACAAATGTCTACCAACGAAAGAAAGTACAAGCACAAACACTACTGCGAAAACAAAAAATCTTTATTCAAAAAAAAAGGTCAAAGCCTTTACAAGGGTACTATGGGCTCCCCAGCCTTGCAAAAATGCCCGAAGGCCTACAAAATACCCGACGCGGCAAAAGGAAAGACAAAGAGAAGACGAGGGGCTTTAGGCCCTGGGGGCGGGCACGATACCGATGAGCCCGACGTCCACCGCGACTGGGGATGCGTCCATCACCGAAGCCTCGGCGTTGCCCTCGCCGAGAGTCCCTTCCTCGGCAGTGCTCCCGGGGGCATCCCCCTACTCGTCATCCCCACGGGGATATTCTGCGCGAAGCTCTTCATCAGCAAACTCCGGCACCCGGGACTTGACGGCATCGAGAGCCTCGTGCCAAATCATGGTGGTGGTCGAGGCTAGGACGGTGTAGAACTGCTCCGACTTCTGGAAGTTCTCCACCGCCTGCGCCGTCTCTACCGCAGCCCCCAGCTCCTTGCGGATGGTGCTCACCGACTTCTTCATGGTGCCGACGAGAACCTTGGAGCCCTGAAGCTTGGCCTCGGCGGCCTGGGCGGCCTCGTGGAGCCTGGCCACCTTTTGCTTCGAGGCCGCCACCTCCTGCTTTGCTGTCGCCGCCTCCCGCTTCGCTGCCGCCGCCTCCTTCTTCGCGGCCGCCGCCTCCTGCCTCCCGGCGGCCACCTCCCCTTCAAGGTTAGCGACCCTTGCCATCGCCGCCTCCAGCTCCCGCTTCGAGGAGAACTCACCCGCGGCTCGCATCGCCGGGGCTATCTCCTCCTCCTCCATCCGGACGACGATGGCGACGTGCTGGAGGACCTGAAGAAATTGGAGGGGGGTCAGAAAGAAAAAGGGGCACCAAATCTCATAAACACTGAGACGATGTACGAACGCTAACCTGCAGGGCCTCTTGGGCGATGGACGCCAGTTGTCCCTTCAGCGTCCCCCCAGCGACCCGGCCACCGGCCGACCTCTCCATATCGTGCAGCAAGCTGTCAGCGACGGAAAGCACCGAGGACACTTCAAAGCAGAGCTCCCCCTCGTCCACCAAGATCGGGGAGGCCGGGGCCCGCGGAACGGTTCGGTGGAACCTCTTGAGAGACTACGGCAGAGGGCTCGTCTCCACCTCCGAAGCTCGGGCGTCCTCTCCCCGAGTCCTTTTTCTGCCCGGCGCCTGGCTGGACTCCGGGACGCTATCCGCACTCGAGTGCTGGGGCGAAACGGCTACTAGGGAGGCCGGGACCGACGTCTGACGAGAAGAGCTGGCCCCTCCAGCCGTCGACCCCTTCTTCGGCTTGCGCATGGCTGCTCAGAGGATGCCCGCGTCCATGGTTTCTGCACAAGACAAGATGTAGTGGAATCAGCGACACAAACAAAGTAAAAACAAATACAACCTCCTAACTTACCGACGAACTGGGCAGGTCTGAGCCCGGCCCAACTAAGGGCCCGCTTAGAAAGCAGCACATCAGCCCGAGGAATAAGCTCCCACGCCGCCACTCTTGCCGCGTCGGGGTCATTGGACGGTTTTCCCTGCCAGCACTTATCCCTAGACCACTGGACGGGTACAGGCCAGTCCTCACCCTCTAGCGGCCCGACGAAGAAAAACTTCTTCTTCCAATCATCGATGGAAGAAGGCAGGACGACAACTCCTGACCCGGCTACACTCCCCCGCTGCTTCCTAAAGGAAAGGTAAACCCACCTCGGGTCGCCCGTGCAAGTTTCGGGGTGACTCTTGTAAACAAGGGAGGAGGAAAGGATAGACAGACTAAAAGGGATCGCCTGCAACTTCAACCGGACCAGGAACCCAAGGAGAATTCTCTACGAGTTTGGCACTAGTTAGCCCGGGGCTAACCCAAAGTAATCTAACGCGGCTACAACCTCGGGAGAAAAAGGCAGGCGCATTCCGGCCCAAAAGGCTTCCAGGTACAAGGCGATCTCTTTACCCCTCACCTGATCTGCCCTCTCTCCTTCCTCGGCCAATCGTAGCGTGTAGCCGAAAGGAATATGGAAACGGGTCCGAGCGGTGACAAGCTCATCCTCGTATCTTACTGAGGATGACGCACCAGGGGCGTCCGCCGCCACCGCTCCGGGAACCGCCCCAGACACGCGACCCCGGGAAGAGGATCCGACCCCAACTTCCCGGAGGGGCTCCAACTCAGGGGAAGAATCCCTTATATCTACCCCTACGACATCTACAAACTCTTTAGAACAAGACATCTAACTTGATGGGAGGAAATCCTCGAGAAGGGAAAACGCAAGATCCGACCAAGAAAGAGAGTGCCGAGCAAACAAAACTCAGAATGAGGAAATTGGGAAGAGGGAGAGACCCCAAGTCAGGCCTCCCCTCGATTTATACAGCCGGCGCCCCCATCCAACAGCGACGGTCGACTCCCGCCAAAACGGTTCGCTGCACTCAACGGCCACAATCGCTCCGCCTGTCGCGAGCACATTGGCAGCATCCCATCGGGCGCCAGAAGCCTGCGGCGCGTCACATCAGCCAACCGGCGCCCGACACGTGGCCCGTCTCTTCACCAAAGAGCACACGATCCGGTGCACCCTCTTTAATGCAGAAGATCTCGCCCTGTTTCGCTGACATCACCCAGAAGATAGAACGGATGGCCCGGGGATACGCCCAACGATATCTTTGAAAATGGGGCTCACCTCGGGTGACCCAGCAGACCACTCTCGACCCGACCCGTCAGCTGGTCGGGGCGAGAGTGGGGGGCTAATGATGATGCTCGATATCGGCGATCTCCCAGATCATGACACGTGGCAGATGACGTGTCCCAGAGTATGCAAGAAAGGGCCTACAGCGGCCGACCAAACCACCCCTATGCCCATCCTACCGAGCAGATGCTGGCTCACCTACGAGCCCCCCTGCATAACCGGCCTCCTCGGCCTCACAGCTCGTCTCCGAGCTACTGCTGAACCAAGATACCTCGGCCCTTCCGCTCGTCCGCGAGCTCTCTCACCGAGGTCATCTTCCTCGGTCTCATCAACCGACCAACAGCACCGTTTACAGGCGTAACCGCCTTCCCGCGAATCTCGTCATGCGCAAGATCTCCGCCAGCCACATCCCACGTTCCACGCCACCACGATCCTCCATTAATGGGAGGTCCCGCTAATCACGTGGGCGTGACGTCGGGAGCGTAACGGCCGGCGTGATTCTCGCGCCTGCTGCATCTGCTGCCACCACTACTTAAACCCCTCTTTCAGACGGTCAAGATAAGCCATTTTTCACTCCACTAAGCCGTTACTCTGCTCGGATCTCTAGACTAACTTGATCGTCGGAGGGTCCTCGGTGGTACAACCACCCCGGGACTTCCTTGCAGGTAACTCGGCAACCACAACCTCAACTCATTGAGATCCACACATTTCAGGAGCGACAGCCTCCAGATCCAATCTTGGCCCTTCATCGCAGCCATCAGCAGATCAACGGGAAACAACATCTGAAGGAGAAACCACCCTCCATCAAGAATGCTCGAGCATTTCTTCTTCTCTTGTATTACACACCCTCGTAGGTGTAACGATACTTCATTCAATCGCCGAGCTCATTCGATCTTAATATTGTCCGTGACTGAATATCATTCTCGTCACTTTTATTATAACGGTTATCTAACCTCTTTTAACCTCTTTTAACCCTCATATAAAAAAAATATCGAACTTAGAAGTAGTTAGCTCCATGGTTGGCTCAGCATTTTTTATGATGATTGCTCAGGCTATTAAATATAATAAAGCCATGGAAATAAATATTACTATTTTATTATTTCCTAGCACGATGATTTATCTTGCTGTCTTTAAACTGTTAAAAAAAGAGAAAGTAGTTTGCATTGCTTTGCCTTTCACATTCGATATGCTAATTTGTATTACGGTATTTTCTCCAATGATTGAAAGCTGACGTTGTCCCGACGTTTGGCACCCTACCATTGGTCTACATCAACGTGTGAACTTGATACTGGAATTAAATTTGAAGGTAAAATCATAATCTAATCGCATGTCGCAGAACATATATCACCAATATATTTTACTACAAGAGATAAGCATGAAGATTTTATCTTTATGGATCAATTTTATTACCATCCATAACTCTCCAGTAGACAAATTAATAGTTAAATATCTCTAGTTAGTAGATGATCCCCCCTTCGAGACTCACAAGCAATACTGCATGGATACTAGCTTGCTTAGGTAACTGCAGCCATTGTGCCAATTCTCTCCAAAATCTTATGGGGGCCATAATATTTAGGGCATAGCTTGTGAGTGTGTTGGCTGGAAATAGTAATTTGCATATAGGGTTGGATTTTGAGATATACCTAGTCCCCTATTGCAAATTTCCTGTTAGTTCTTGATGATGCTCAGTATTGGCGATCTTCAAGATCAGGACACGTGGCAGACGACATGTCCCAAGACCCAGAAGAAAGGGCCCACAGAGGCCGACCAGGCCACCCTTGTACCCGACCTGCAAGCACAAGCTGGCTCTCCTCGGGCCCCCCTGCAAATTGGCCTCCTCGGCCCCTCAGCTCGCCCCGAGCTGCTACAGCACCAAGACTCCTCGGCCTCTTGCTCGTCTCCGAGCTTCCCAACCGAGGCCGTCTTCCTCGGTCCCTCCGACCGACCAACTCCACCACTCACAGGCGTAACCGCCGCTCCGCAAATCTCGCCACGCGCAGATTCTCGGCCAACAACGTCCCACGTTCCACGCTATCACGATCCCCATTAATGGACGATCCGCTCTTTACGCGGGCGTAACGTCAGGAGTGTAACTACCGGCGAGATTCTCGCGCCTGCTGCTGCGTGCCGCCGCCGCTATATAAACCCCCATCACAGAGGGGTCAAGTAAGCCATTTTTTACGCCACTTAGTTGCTACTCTGCTCGGATCTCGTACTAACTTGATCGTCGGAAGGTCCTCGGTGGTACCAAACCATTCCGGGACTTCTTTGTAGATACTCGGCGTTAAACTTCTCAAATCACCAATCTTCTCAAAACCCATTGAGACCCACACGCAACAGGAGATCACCCTCCAGAATCAACCGGGAGATTGACGGAAGACATCTGAAGGAGACCCGAAAAGGACCTCCATCAGTTCTCCTCTGGTCAGTTGATTTCTTCATTCTTTCTCTGGCTTTCTTCAAACTATCCTTGAGTAACTTGATTGCTATGTCTCGAGAGAATAATTCTTCTTCTACTTTTTGAACCTTAGCTGAATTAGGAACATAGGTAAGTAGAGTATGTGGGGGGTCTGCCATAGACGGCCTCAAAGGGAGTAGAGTTTGTAGGGCTCTTCCATATAGTATTGAACCAAGCTCAAGGTAACCAATTAACCCATTCCTTTGGCTTATGACAGCAGAAGCACCTCAAGTACCCTTCAAACCTCCTATTAGTGATCTCTGTCTAACCATCTGATTGAGGATGGTAGGCTGTGCTCAAAGCCAACTCACACCCTTGCAACTTGAATAATTCTTGCCAAAACAAACTGGTGAATATGGAATCTCTGTCACTCACAATGGTTTTTGGCAACCCATGTAATTTGAAGGCCCCATTGAAGAAAACTCTGGCTGCTTGCTGGGCGGTATAAGGGTGGCTCAAGGGAAAAAGATGCACATATTTAGAGAGTCTATCTACCACCACAAAGATTACACTCTGGCCCTTGCAATTGGGTAACCCCGCTATGAAATCCATGGATATATCTTCCCAAACTCTATCAGGAATTGGAAGAGGTTGTAGCAGACCTGCAGGGTGAATGTTTTCTACCTTGTTTCTTTGGCAAATGTTACACTCTTGCACAAATTTATGGACATCTCTTTTAATTCCTTACCAATGGAAGACTTGTTTAACTCTGTGCAGGGTTCTCAAGACCCGAGAATGCCCTTCTTTAAGTAAATCCTTCTTGAGATCTTCAGCCTTGTGGTTTACGAGAATTCTTCCCTTGTAATACAACAAGTTGCCTATCTTCTTGTAACTGGTCATGTCCGCCTTGCCTTCATTTATCTTTATCTCCCATACTCTTGTAAAACTCATCAGCCTGCATCAAGTCTTCCAACTTCTGGAGCCAACCACTTTGCACAATGGAAATTGGGTTCAATTCACCCTGAGCAGATACTACTACAACTGAGCCTTTTATCCCAAGCATATGGGGAAGGCTACATGAACCAACATGAGAATCACGCCGGGTCCAGCACATGAATCCTCCGCCTCCACTCACTCCTATCGAACAATATACTTTCATTGAGGCCTTTGGCAACCATATCGTTTCGTATCACCTCCATCCATGTTTTCTTCGGTCTCCCCTTTGCCCTTTTGCCATTGCCCATATCGAGAGTATCTATTCGTCGAACCGGTGCTTCCATAGGCCTGCGTCGCACATGACCAAACCATCTTAGTCTGTTTTCCCGCATCTTCTCCTCCACAGGTGCTACACCAACTTTTGCACGAATATTCTTATTTCGCACCTTATCTTTTCTAGTGTTACCGCACATCCAACGAAACATGCGCATCTCCGCTACATATATCTTCTGTGTATGATATTTCTTAGGAGCCTAGTATTCTGTACCATATAATAAGGCAGGCCGAATAGCGCTTCGATAAAACTTCCCTTTCAATTTTAACGGAAAGTTACGATCACACAAAATCTCTGCTGCACTCCTCAATTTCAACCAACCAGTTTGGATCCTTTGATTAACATCATTATCGATCTCCCCATCCTTTTGGATGATGGAACCTAGATATCTAAACTGGTGTGATATCTCTTGCCCTTCCAATGTTATACCAAATATTCAAAACCATGTAGTTTAGCTAACCATTTGTTTTGAATGCTTGTGTGAAGTCTCTGCTCAAGTAGGTGTTTCAAGCTTTGGTGACCAGTTTTGATAATAAACTTCCTGCTCATCAAATATCGTGACCATTTTTTTGTTAGTATATATGCCCTAAGGGCCATTATTGTATCATACTAGTTTGTATATTACTTAATGGAAGGTTGGGATATTCACATGAATATAACAGTCTTACTAAACATGGTAGTATGGTACTTGGTTTTTCTATCTTAATATATGAGTATACGTATTGATAGAGCTCTTAGGATCTTACTTGACTACCAGCGTTGTGATGGCAGTCACACTAGTGGGGGCTGGGTAGTCTACAGGCACATCCTTATTCAGGTCCCTAGTCGTAGGATTATCGAGACAGGGCATCGATACTTCGGAGTAGACTAGTGTATACGTTTCTCATCCCAGTTGGGAAGATGGTCTGTCCCACAGCCGTCAGTACGTCGTACTGGAGATAGTATACAGGTGCTCGTTGGGTTATGTGTACACCGGACATGACTCACAAGGAACTGTTGGTTGGGTTTTATACCGGTCGTCAGTTAACAGTTCCCAGGTGACATGAGTACAGCATAGTCCGCAGACTTGACACTGCTACTTCGTCTCGAGTGTGTCCCACTGTTCTTAGATTGCTACCCTACCACGGCTCAAAGGAGTCGTGCAAACATATAGCAGTTGGGTGCAGTCCCGAGCACTTGGAGGCAGTGGCGGTTAGACAGGATTCGTCTCTCCCGGTATTGGGAGTTGATATCGCGCTGTGTCAGAAAGCCATTACGCAAAGTCTCTGGCCAGGGCAAGCGAGATTTACTGGTAGGTTCCAGTAGTTTCTCAGGGTGTAATGGGCTTCGCTCCGACACGACTTATACCGCTATTAGGGGACCGACACTTGCCGCCCCCTAGGTCCGATATGCGATAGTCTTAGACGAACAGACCGGACTGTACGGAGATTGTCACATCAGACTCAGTAGGAGTTCGGATGGGTTTCCTCATCGGCCTTCTTATCGACATCTACCTGGGGACCGTTACGTACAGCTAGTGCCGCTTGCGGTCTGTGGTTAAACCTACTGCCAGTGTAGTAGTCGAGTCTCTAGAGTCCCACACAGAGAGTTTCCCTACTTCAGGCGAAACGATATAGAGGTCGTATGGTTTTACGACAAGGGTTCGGACGCATACGTGTGTTTACGCACGTACGACATCCGGACAGTTTTTACTAGACGGCTTTGGTTTAAGCCAGTTTCTAGTATCCGGTTATTGGATTTATACAGTCTAAAGTTTTTCCGTGTTTTTCACGGATAGGAGGGGCGTTCTCGTAATTACGCGAGAAGCTTCTAGAAGATGGTGACTTGGGGGTTAAGGTGGCATATGCATTAAATGAGATTAGTGAGTCATATGAGTGATTCATCCATGTCATTAATGCATCATAAATGCTTAATGACTCATGGAGATGATTCACCCTTTGATATTTATGAAGCATGGTTGTAAATCCTTTATTTTCTTTTATTGGATAAATGATAATGCTTGATATATATTATGATAGATCATTATCTCATTCACTTCTCATGCTCACCTTCTCTCTCCTCAAGCTCTCTCTCTTCAAACCCTAATCCTCCCCTCTCGTGTGATGAGATCAAGGATTAGATTAGACTACTTAATCCATAACCCAACTCTATATCACCTAGATTACTTAGATTAGCACTTTAAGAAACCTAGTTACCTCTAGTTTGAGGTGAAGCTTGTAGTAAAGCTCTCGGGTGGATCTTCTACTACATAGAGAAGGCCGGAGAGGACGTGGAGAACGACAAGATGAAGGACTCGGTTCTTAAGGTATAATCACTTAACATAGTAGTTAACACTTCTATGGTTTCTTGTTAGTTATTGTTTAAGCAAAGATTCTCGGTTAGTCGATATTTACGCCTAAAACAAGATCATTTTTCATTATTCCGCCTCCCCGCAAGTCGTGGGGTGTTGTACATCGACTTACAGTGGTATCAGAGCCTCGCTAAACAATAATTAACTCATTAGCAAAGTCGTAAGAATTTCGAACGCAAAAAGAACCGGAAAAATCATCGATTTAACATAGTTTCTGTCGAATTTAAAACATGCCCTAAAAATTTTTCAGGGACCTTCAGAATAACAAGCAGGAAATTATAGGGCTACTGAAGAAATTTGGACTTGTAACTCGGCTAACTCACCGCGGAACCGCGGCGGATCCATGCGATCCGCTGCGGATCCACGGCCGAGTTAGGCCCGAATCAGCCCAAATTTCTCAGTAACTCTTATGTGTTAATAATGATATTTCTGGGATATTTTATTTTCTGCTAAGATCTCGGGTGCACAGAGAAGTTTTTGGAGCGGAATCGAAAGTGTTTGCTCGATCGAAATTTTACGATGTTTGCTAATGTGATTATATCTGTGATTGTATAATGTGTTCGTAAACCTCCCCTAACTGCTAGTATGTCGGTTGGCAGGGGGTTGCACATTTCTGTAATGGTTTTAACTGTTTGTGGATGTGAACTGTATTGGACTGTTGTGATGATTAGCCGGAGTTTTGTGATGGGTTATTATTTTAATTCATTCAATGTAATTGTAATTTGTTGTAATATTTTTTTGCGGGGCACATCCAAGTTGCGGTTTTAGCCACCGTTGTATTATTTCGTTTTACTGTTTTTGCTCTTAGGACAGACCCAAGGTGGGGTGCACAAACTACTGGGTACTTTGAAGTGTTTAGTGGCCTACTCACTTTGTTGAGGAAGATCGCTTCACTTCAGGTACTTGACGGGTAGTTTGCCGTACCCGTAGGGGTCTAGAGTGGGGTAATGGCTATTCATCACAACTGTGTAATCCGTCTTTTGTTGCAGGCTCTAAACAAACACGGATTGCTTGCAAATCCAATAAAGTTCATATGAGATCTGGAATGCCTATTATTGCGTCTGACGAATGTACAATATCTATATATGATAGCCATTTAGATGTCACTTATGTTTTACACCCGCGCTAGCCCAGTCCCCGCTCTGTCGTTAGTTAAGTAACCTAACGGGTGATGACGGGACCCAGTGGCGAATGCGGATGGCATAAGAGGACGTTGTATTTTCGTTGTTTTCTGCAATGATTTGAAATGTTGACGAGCCCCGATCCGATACGTTGTTTCATTATAAATGCTAGTACTGAGTCACCATGTGGTTAATAGTACCATGGTTTGAAATGTTGACGAGCCCCTATCCGATACGGCTAGTTCCGATCCCAAAAGCGACCGCCCGATTTCCGATCCCGAGATTGATTCTGAGATTTTAAACCTCGGCTTTGTATCCACCAATTGGGGTTTTAATATTAAACAATGAATCAAATATCAGTCATATCCAACGATATATCGTCCAATATATCGTTTTGGGACCACTTGCGACCGATATATTATATCGGCCATATAGGCGATATGGAACATAAGTCTGATACGATTCTGATGTCCGATATTTAAAATCTTGATATTAAGTTTATTAACGGGTTAGTAGATTTATTAACAGACTAATGGATTTACCGATGGATTATTGGTTTAAGCGACATCACTAATTAGCACAATAAACATAAAAAATGTTATAATTATCTTTGAAAATATGTCTAAAATAATCAATTTAAACATCATCAATTACTAAAATGTATGTCAAATTGTTTCTTGTTGTTTTTAGTATTCAATTAATTATGTATTAACTTTATATATTCTTTAGTCAAATGGAAAAAAAAATCAAATTATTCCGATTTGAGATGGCCGATGTCGATCCGAAAAATGATCGTTTGATACCAATAACGATAACGATATAAACCTTTTTGATACCAACCAAATAAAATGGAAGCATGATTGTCCAATATCGATTCTCATAACAATATCTTAAACCTTGACGTAGTACCAACCAACTAAAACGAATAAGACGCGCAAGTTCCAACCCGCCATTCCTTTTCCTTGCGAATTATATAGCTTTCTGGTGAGTTGTCCAATGAGCATACCATGGATTGGATGATGACATGCATAGTTAGATCCATCATTGTTGGTTCATTGGCTTCCATGATGCAAAATGCATATTCATGAAAGATAGGATTAACGAGGGGATTCGGGGAGAAGGAATGGAATAAAGGCCTCCATTGTTTTTCCTTTTGCGAGTAAGAGGCATGTGCTTCCATAAGGAACACACCCCACTTAATGGCCACTGTCTCCATTATTCCTTGGGTCAGGCTACACACAGAGAATTGAACAAGGCCTCCTCTTGGTTTCATGATCAATTTGATGCTCCATGATTCCCTTGTCAATAGATATGCCTCAGCTTACAGTTTTCATCATGTTCATAAGTGCTATATATAGATAGCTTGGAATAGAAAGATATGACAAATCTGGTACACATATATTATTGTATTATTGTCCAAGTGTCGGCTCTTGATGTTAGGTTGTCTTGTAACATGGCTCTAGAGAACAATCATAAAAAGTTTGATTGGTTGTGACAGGCTTGAATGAAATGATTATGTTGAAGTTTGAGCTACCGGTGTCTTTAGATATGAACTGAAGTTATGTTTGGATGCATAAATTTGATGTTAAATTGTCTTCTTATTATTCATATTTTTTTTTAATCTCTCACTTGTTTTCTCGCACACTCGGTTCTACAGGACATGCTTGGAACCAAAATATATCGAAATGTTGATGGCATAACCTTCCCATTTATGAGAACTCGCCAAGTATTGAGCTTAACCGGGCGTAAACAGATAAAAGCTAAACAGTTTGCATTTAGAAATCTGGAGTTGCTATACAAAATGCTCAGCTGATGTGTGGATATCCATAATGCACTGAAACAGACACGATACAGAATTTGACGACTACAACCACAATTCTTGTCTCGCAACGATCCAACCGATTGTATGATTGCATGGAATTTCCTTGAGGCGGGTAATGGAGACACCTTTTCCCTCAAAGCAAAAGTAAAGACATCTGATGATACAAAGAAGGCCTGATTGAAGAAAAGCTGAGGGAGTGAATTCTTTCATGATTTGCTGGAGGTGGTGAAGGGTCCACTCACTTGGTTGTTGATTGACATTTTTATGCATGATGATTGATGATGCTAGTTGTTATCTTCTCCTCCTCAATTATAGTTGGGAGGCGTGACTCGATTGGGTTTTGGCGCTGTAGTTGCTACATTTAGAAGGAAAGAGCCTAATGTTTGTTATCTTTCAATTTCTCCAACGATTATCTTTTGGTTTCGGCGGTTTCAGTTTATGAAACGGCTGTAAATTTGAATATACATTGCGTTGTTCCTTGTAGCCGTGAATTTGTCATTAACTTTTTACTGATGGGCTCAGTAGTTGAACTTATTACCCATTGATCAATATGTATATTATTGATTAATAAGTTGGTATGAGATATAGATTATATATATAATCCATTTGAGAATATTGGTTCAAATATCATGTTGTTGAACTCAAGTATACGAATATTTGCATGTTTGGAATTATAATATTTTTCTAGTGTTATGGTTTGAATTGAATTTGATTGTTTGAGTCTGGGTCTCAGTAAAGGCTCCTGTAGGCTGGCAATTTTAAAAGGAGCAGCATCATATTCTCTCTCTTTATTTTTACCAGAATTTTTCTCTTTTATTAGAATTACCAAATATCTAGAGCTTGCTTCTTCTGCTCATCTTGTTTCATAACTAAATCTCTTGAGTTTACACCATGGGTTGTTTGTGCTTGAAGAGGCAATATATTTGCAGTCCTTGGGATATATTATGCTTGCAATATTCGTGTTTGATCGGGTGCAGTTGCAGCTGCAGCGCCACAACTGTTTATCCTTTCTTTTTTTTTTTGTGTCGACGAACCGAAGTTAAATTAAAAATGTTAGTTTCAGCTTCAAACATCCGCTCCATATTTTTTCCAACATGGGAAAATAAAATTATATGTTACAATAATTTCTATTGCATTTTAACTTTACTAATGAAAATGATCATCATTGGTGAGAAATTGTATTATACTTTCGGTATTGCTTTCATGCATACCCTGTGTTCGCTTGTCTCTGTACCTGCTAACACTTACCCGTCAGCCTCGATTCAATATGCAGATTGAGTTTCTCTCCTCGTTGTTTTTCCCGTGTTAGGATAATCCCGGCATGCCATCGTAGATCAAAATTCCCCAAAGCTCCTCCTCCTCCTACATCCCACATTTTTAATATTTTGCATTTAACAACGTATGGCATTAAACTGTAACAAGAAAAAACCAAAAAGATATTTATTTGGAAAACACTGAGTTTATGATATATATTTTCAAATTAGAAAGATCAGCATGTATATTACTCCAAAAACTCTGAAAATTCATGGAACTAATGTGAAAAAAGAATTATTTCAAAATTATCCAGGGGACCACTGGGCTCTGCTGAAAAGTGTAGGTGTAGTCCCCATATTAGAAGTGTGTGATGTAGGGTGAATTTTAAATGTAGAGCCTGCTTTTTGCGGCCCAAACATGGAATGCTCGTGACATGTTTAATCTTTTTGACCCGATAAGCTTCAAAACGGATCCCAGGGTTCGGATACTGAGCAGTGATCGTCCTATGTATTTTTTTTATTTTAAAAAACTCTTGTTTTAATAAATAATTATTAAAATAGAACTCATTGATATTTATAAAGCAAAACATAGCTATTTTTTGACACGTAAGCAATTAATATAAATCAGTCATCTATGGCATTTGTTATGTGGCAATAGAAAAGCTTATTTTCTTCTAAATAGAATTTAACGAGAAACCCTTTGTTTTGCTTGTTTATCGTGTGGTACGAGCTTCCGGAGTTTTCTTTGTCTCCTATGCGACGTAGAATTAGCAATGGTAGCATATATGATAAAGGAAGTAGATTCAATATTTCTATGAATGTTGTTAAAAATATGATAGTTACGCTCCATATCCACAATCCCCATGAATTTGTCATAGCTACCATATATATCCTTTATGTTATACTAGGTTATATTAGGGTTGGACCCTGCGTGATGCGTAGGGTCTATAAATATCAATAAAAAATTTATACAACGTATATTGATTATGTAAAGCAATTGTTTATATATGGTTCTAGATTATTGACATAAAAGTCTATGATATTTTTTATTAGCAAGAAGCAAAGTGTAACTAAAAACAAAGGCCATGACGTTTATTTGATTCTTGGTTAAAGCACTGTATTTAGCTGCCAAATTTTTTTTAATCCATGGCATTTATCTGAAACTCGTCGTGTTTTCTGTAATAAACAAAGTTTGTGCTATTTATTTCTAATAAGGAAAGCACATAGTATTTATCTAGAAAACATTAAAAGTTTATGATTTTTTTACTTATTAAAAAGTCTAATGGTACTCATATGAATAACACTAAAAGTTCTCCCTATTTTTTATTAGGATAATCTCGTGGTATTTATGTAAAAAATAGCGGAATTTCATGGTACTTATTTGAAATTAAAAAAGTCCATGGTATTTGTTTAAAAAACTTTTGGAAGTTCATGGTATTTTTTGAAAAAAAAAGTCCATGGTATTTATTTGTAATAAAAAGTCTCATGGCGTTTATCTTAAAAACATTAAGAATGCATGGTATTTTAGTGAAAATCAACTTGAGATTTTGAGTTATTAGCTAAGAGGGTTAGTCAATTGGAACAAACAATTAGAACTAGAACATACCGAGACAATAAGTTAGTTAGTGTCAGTCAATTAGAACTGAAATTTAAAGTTCTAAATTTGGTGTTAGTTATGAATGGAACTGGAAGTAGAAGAAAATTGTTCCAACTAAAACTTTTTTATATACAAAATGAGTGTTTCCTCCTTAAAATTTATAGGTGGAAAAAAAATAAAAAATTATAACTACCAAACCCTAACCTCCACTCTCCTTTCCCCCTTCTTTTCCTCCTCCTCCTCCTCCATCTCCAACATTTTCTTTCTGTAAGCTTTCAAATCTTTTTTGTCCTTTTTTTAATCGCCCAAATCCAATTGATTCAATATAAAACTTTTCGATCTTTTTTAAATCCATCTAATTTAAAGACACCCAGAAACAGAAAATATAAAAATTAGGAAATATGTATGTAATCCTATTTGATCAAACTAAAAGAAAGATATGTTTAATTATGTTTTATCAGTATATAGAAATCTCATTTTCTATAATTAAAACATTAAATTAATTTTTTTTATCTTACAAACCATTTAGAAATAATTAAATATTTTCTAATTGAGCTTATATGTATAATTTGGACTTCACAAAAAAAAAAAATAACCTAATATAGTTTCAATTTTCGGTTCTAGTTTAGATTTTGAATTCTATAAAAAAAGTCCTAGTTCTATTAAGGTCCTACGAAAATGTTCTGGTTTCAAAAGTTCTATTTTTATCGAAAAGTATCAATTGACTAACAGGCCAAGAAAACAATTTTTTTAGCATTTATCTAAAATTTATTGATATTTATTTATAGTAAAGGAAGCCCGTATCTATCAAAATACTAAAATATTGTGATTTTTAATTCATAAAAAAATTCATGATACTTATCTCAAAAACATTAAAGGTTCTTTTTATATATTTGTAATAAGCAAAGCTCATTGTATTTATGTGAAAAATGTCGGAAATTCATGGTATTGATTTGAAATTAAAATGTCCATGGTATCTATTTAAAAAGCGTTGAGAAGTTCATGACATTTATTTGAAAAAGGTCTATGGTATCTATTTAAAAAGCGTTGAGAAGTTCATGACATTTATTTGAAAAAGGTCTATGGTATCTATTCAAAATTCATTGTATTTATTTGTAAAAAAATCCATGGCATTTATCTATAAAAATATTGAGAATTTATGGCATTTTAGTGAAAATCCAAATGATAGTTTGAGTTGATGGCAATACTATAATTCTTGAGAGATGGCAAAAGTATAATTAAATTGAAATTTTACCATTTTAATTATTTTCCATTATTACCTCGTAACGTCATCAAAAACTCAAAATTGTCTTTAAAATCCAAATTTTATGCTAAAGAAGTTAAGTGACAGTGGAGTCAAAAGGGGAAATATCAAAGTTTTGCCGTTTTTATGATTTTCCATTATTACCATCACAACTTCATAAAAATCTCAAATTGACCTACATAATCCAAATTTTACAATAAGGATGTTGAGTTAAAAGTAAGAGCTAAAACGGAATTATGAAATTTCAACTCTGTATACCAAATTAATTTATTATAAAGACATCATAAGAGACTGAATATATACATGTTTCTACATAAGGTTCAGCATGATAGCGTATCATTAGCTAAAGTTTTCACCGTTTAATAAAAAATATAGAGCGGTCAAGTCCCTACTTAATCTCCAAGCCAGTTCCATTTAAAATTAACATGACATTTGCTTAGCTCCCAATTCTATGTTATACAAAAGAAAAGCCATATATAGGGATGAAATGAAATGCTTCACCAATTAGTTTATACATTAACCACACATAACATGCCCATCATGTATTATTCATTTAGGGTTGTAGTTCCAAAGTAATTTTAAGAACGGATTTAGAAATGATATGACCATCATTTTAATTAAAATTCTTTACTATTCAGGATTTTAGTCATTTTGAGTTCTAAATCCACATGTTATTTGGAACTATAATACATTGTTACATAAATGGCCATGGATGCGGGCCGTGTCGCTGGCTAGCTGGTAATGATTAACGGCGGCCGGTCAGGGGGCAGGTGTAGGCATTGCTGACCAGTCGGCGGAATCGGCACAAGTCGATAATGGGATGGTTGAGACCAATGTTAACCTATTATATACACTATGGCACTGTAAAAATCCTATCGGTATGTGGTGAGTTTGAGAGCCAGTGGTATATTTCCTGGTTATTTATATGGCGTGGAGTAGCGGGCAAGGAGGTATGAGGGGGTTACACCATTCTTTTTGGTATTATAATTAGCTTGAATGATGGATTTTAAAAAAAAAAAATTAGCTCTTGTATTGTAAAATATTAATTTGGAATAAAGTTAATGAATAAATACTAATTTCAATTGACTTAAGACTAATACAATATTTCAAATTCTGATTTGGATATTGAAATAACTTGGTTCTAAGATAAGCTCCGGCTACTTTCGATTCGGTGAGACCAACATCCCCTTACTACCTATAAGTTTTAAAATGGCTTCTTAGCATGTGACATCCTATGAAGCCTGTCTCGGTCTGAAGTATATAAAAAGACTAGAAATTATAAATGTAAAATGAAATTAAAAGGATAAAAATAAATAGATAGCAAGCCATATTTGATCCAATATGATCAGGGACCAACTAATGAGTCATAATGAGCCCCACTTAAATGAGGGGTGCACCTTACAAAGCAATGAAGGATCCACGTTACCAAATGAGACACTATTTCATTAATTCAAGCATCTAAAATTGAAAAGTCTATGATTTAAAATTGAGTGAGGGTCCAATTAATCAAGCGGATCTATATGGTAGTGCTGCCATGGATCAATTATCAAACCAACTTTAACAACTAACTTGGAATTTGACACTGATGTTCTTCCAAATCTCTCTCCTCAGTTCCCAAGTGATTGATTTATCCATGTTTAATTTAACTATATATTAAAATATGTTCAGGGGATATATGTTTCTTAGAAACTAAGCTTTCTTTTTCCTTTTCTAAAAATTAGAAACTAAGCAACCAATCTGTATTGTCGTTTATTTTCTTCATCTATGAATGAGTTTGACCATCTTAGCTTAGGCATTACAATAAGAATAAGAATAGCAACAATTTTTTTTTGGGAATCAACAATCATTTTCTTAGCCCGTCCATATAAATTATGTTTAAAACCAGCAAAACAAAGTCAATATTTCGCTCCATCGATATGCATAAAATAACGATATGATCATGCGGTCCTATGTCAGCAGGCAAATCATTCACAAACTGTTATTTAAAGTATGTCTTTCGAAAATAGTAACAAAGATATATTTATCAGTTTCTTAGCATTTTTTGATAAAAAAAAATTCCCAAAAAAGCTAATGTGAATATAAGCTCGACACAATGTTTACTGCCCCGCTTTCAGAATGCATTGCATTGAAACATCAAATAATATTTTAGTAAAATGGGTAGGCATGCCATGTAGAAAATAAGCGAGTTAAAGATAGGGTGCAAGTGGTTGGCTCATTTTAGTATTATTCCTTTTATTCGATCCCAAGAAACATGGAGGTGGAAGACCAAATCTAGAATGGATTCTGGGTCAATTTTATGCAGTTAGATACTTGGTAGTTGATTTTCTGCCATCTTTGAGGGGAACCAATATAGGAAAGCATCAAAACACTTCTTTATATGCATTTAACCCCCTCATATTTATCTTTGTTGTACTTTTCCTGCTTATTCACACCCATTTTGCATGTTTATCCAGCGAGTTATTTCCTATCACCCAAATATCATATCAGTCTCTTTGTAGAAATGATAAATAGATTCGTCGTACACTATATATTTGCTTGTGATATATTAAAGCGGATTTCTCTCAATAAAAGAACAATTAAAGCGGATTAGAATATATACACACACGCACGCACAAAAGTCACTAAAATTTGTGATTTTGAATGTAAAAGTTTTTTATTTTCTTTAGACACATGCCAGGCATGATAGGTTGGTCTCTTCCTCTTGCACACAACACATACAAGAAAATAGGATACCTTTTCTACAAAAGCAGGCTTGCCAAGCTTTGAATTATTATACTTGTACTTGAAAACCATTGACTATTTTTTTATTATATATTTTTTTATATGAAATTATCAAATGGATAAATGGATGGTACAATCTACAGCATGCTTGATATATAGGAATATTCCTTTAAATATGTTGGCCAACAATTGCAAACCTGTGATCCTTTTCATTGACAACAATGCCTTGCTAATGTAAGCACATAAAATAAAAAAATATATTTTGTTTTACCAAGATATATCGAGGACTACCGTATTATGATATGAGACTTTTACCATGTAAAAACGCTTTGGTTCAACATTTTGGACGTTGAGCTGCATTCCTCGTTGAGCCTTTACCGAGGCGATCAAAAAAAATGAAACTGATGAATATATCCATGAGCTGCATATATAGTATTTTGAACAATTTTTTTCTATTTAATTTTCATGATAATGATGAGAGATTTGCATAGTTGAGAACGAATGTTTATAATAAATTAAAATAGAAGGGTGCTTCTGCATAAAACCTGTACAAATAGAGACCGTTGGGGCGACTCCCGACCAAAAGGATCGGAAGAGACCTCTAGTCACAAAAATAGAAACAAAAGAAAGAAAAAGAAAAAAAAAGTAAAAAAAAAAAAAAAAGTAAAGAGAAGAAAGAGAGAAGGCCAAAGAGCCATCATCATAAGAAGAGAGGCTCAAAAGAGCCTCCTCTCTGTCTTTTGTAAAAATGGCAGATCATTGAACCTAAATCGCCCATCACCTTGTTCTTCTTCTTCATTGAGAGAAAAGAACCCATTAACAATTTCTATTCTCTTGTGTTTTTTTGGGTGGAATTTGGTTCATTTTTGGCCTAGAAATTGCTGAAGATTTTGGCAATGGCGTCGCAAGAAATGCTCTCGATATCGGTGGCTTCGGTGGTGGAGGATGCGATCAAACAGCAGGGGGCGAGGCTGAGTGACATTGATTTGGCTTCTAGGAGAGCAGAGGAAGCAGGTGAATTTAAGTTTATATATTATTTATTTATTTATTTTGTCAATGAAGATTGTATCTTGATCACTATAATGATATGGGTCTCTTGTAGTTTTTACAATGATGCATTGTGGAGTATGATTCATTGTCCTTTTGAAAAAATTGCACCATGATGTTTCTAAGACATTTCCTTGATTGACCTTTTGACATTTTTCTCAATTGATCAATATAATATGTAATCCAACAATTGTAATTATACGGTTCCGCTTGATCTTTTAATGATGTATTGTAGAGAGTGGTTCACTGTTCTGTCGAACTTTTAGGTCTACCCCCATCCCTCATTACGCCATTGTAGTTAATGGTGCGGCCAGAGGGATAGGGGTATTTCTAATTGAACATGGATATCGTTAGCTAAATAACAATATGATAAGTGTCTATTGAACCGAGAAGACGGACCTCTACAGAGCAGAATGGAATAAACAAATTCATATAGCAGTCCGCAGATAATTGGAATAAACGCTTTTCATCGTCGTTGTTTTGAGAAAATTGTTGTTGTTGTTGACTTCGTCCTAAGGAATGTGTATCCTGATGTTGTAAGATATGTGGGTGTGCTAGTTTTTGTTAAGTTGTATTTATGTGTGTTGTAGTGGATCCATTGGGTTGGTGATCTCTTTCTTGGGGACAAAATAGTAAAGGAGGATTTTCTAATTTTTTTTAATGAATTAATTTCCTGAGGGAGTGAGTTTCAGAAATTTGAAGTTTATTTATTCAAAAGTTTAGAGTTTTAATATTTTTGGGGGAAACAATTTGATCATGGGAAAGACATGGGTGTTGAATTCTTATATAAATAGTTGTGGAATTGGATTGCTTTTGTGTCATGAAATGCTCGATTTGGTTGCATTATATATATGGATGCATTCATGAATTTTGTTCACAGGTAATATACTTAAGGAGTCTAGTTTCCAATTTGCTTAAATAGATTTTCTAATTAGTCTTTTAGGGAGCAAGTTGATTATCCTAAATATATGGTTATGGATCATTGTTCTTTCCTTGTGTGAAAATATGGAAAATTAATCTAGGTCCGAACGATTGCTTTATATTATTTGGGGGAAATTTATATATTGTCCCTAAAAATACGAGTAAATGGTCTTTCAAGATGAATTGCATCCAACTAAACTAATTATAAAAATGATTTGTTTCTTTTATTTCAGTTTAAAATTTCTTTAGGGACGGAATCTTCTGAAGGAATGTTCTATTTTTTGCGCTTCAGCTTTAGATTCATTTCACATAAGTTTTTCTTTAATTTTGTAATTCTTGTGTCTGGTCATACTTGTCATGGCAGCAACACGAAGGTCCGATGCAGCCGGGTGGCTCAGAAGGACAGTTGGGGTAGTTTTCGGAAAAGATTTACCTGAGCAACCTTCTGAGGAAGAGTTTAGGCTCGGGCTAAGAAATGGGATTATTCTCTGCAATGCATTCAATAAAGTCTACCCTGGTACAATTCCAAAGGTTAAGTCAGTAGCTTTACTTCTCTCTTCTCCCCCCCCCACCCCACACCCACCCCTTCTTCTATTAGCCTTTAATATTTCTCTGTGATTCATTTAGGTAGTAGAGGCTCCTGCAGATGCTTCTCTTGTTCCTGATGGAGCAGCATTGTCGGCATATCAGTACTTTGAGAATGTAAGGAACTTCCTTGTTGCTTTGGAAGAAAAGGGCCTTCCCACGTTCGAGGCTTCGGATCTCGAGAAGGTGAGAGTTGCTAAAACTTCAGATAAGCAAAATAAAAATTCACTTATTCCTTTTAATTCCTTAACAAATATTGTTTATGGTTTTTAAGTTGAAAATATTGGGGCCATGACTTACCTCCATATTTTTAAGAAAAGATTTGTAATATATAGGGGCCTTGCCCTGCACCAAAACTCTGGTCCTTTGTCCATGCTCAAATGGTTAAGTTTCATGGAATCAAAAACCTAACAATTGATGTTGTTTTATTTCTGCTAAAATGGTTTCTAACTATTTTCTTATTGCTACTTCAATGAATGGTTTCCAACTACTTTGTTGCCTTGTTGAACTACAGGGAGGCAAAGGCTCTAGAGTAGTGGATTCAGTTCTTGCTCTTAAATCCTATAGTGAACATAAACAAATGGGCAAAAATGGTTTGACGAAATATGGCGGGTTTTCGAAACCCGCAAGCTCAGGGAAATATTTCTATAGGAGAAATACAGAAGCTTTCATGAATTCCTTGGTGAGAAGTCAATCATTGAATGATAAATTCCATGATGGCCTTTCTTTGGATAATAGCTTAAGCGAGGAATTCTCCGTTGAACCCAATGAAATGGTTGGTAAGCTTAATTTGCATGCTTCTTATGAGATGTTATTCATTTATGGTTGTAACTAAAAAATATGTAATGCATGTCTCGCAGAAATCTACGGATTCTCTGAATATGCTTGTCCGCTCGGTCCTCTCAGACAAGAAGCCTGAAGAAATTCCATTTGTGAGGCTATTTCTTTTGCTGTATGAATTAATTAACTAAATAATAATTTCAGTGGATACAAAGGAGATCACAATTTGTATGTTTGCAGCTTGTGGAGTCAATGCTAAGTAAAGTTATGCAAGCATTTGAGCGTCGGGTTGCAAATCAAAACGAGACGGTAAGATGTCTTTTATTAATCATAAATATAGTAAAGAATTTCCACAGCCTGTTAATGCATTGTTAAGAGGAAAGAAGATGTTATTTGGATTTCGAATTCATTTTTCTTATTAATCTTTACGCGATACAATTTTATGGTATATTTATTTGCATACTCTCGGTCTCCTATTGGTTACTGGAGAAGCCAGTGCGAGCATATATATTTTAGCTCTAGTTGTTTGCTAATTTAATTAGACACTTTGTTTCCTCCTGAAAAGGCATAGACATGGACTTGGCACTAAACCGTGACGAGTTCGTGAGATTTCTTTGGAAATCATGACACATAAACATGACTACATAAATTTTGATTATACATAATAAGGGTTTCTGTGGTGCCGCTGTAGACCCTACAATGGAGCTAATATGTCACAATCTAAACGTGGTTTACCTATTCTCTTACTAAATAAATGCGATCATTTTATGTAACATCAACTTAAATAAATAGATACAAACCAATAGGATAGTGCCACATTGGCTCTAATGTAGGTATTCTATGTATAGTATCAATTGCCGTAGTAAGTACACTTATGAAACGACATGCATAGATAGACATGCATGAGCATACAAATGAAGATGCTCATATTTTAGTAATGTAAATAGTATCTATATTCTTAAAATTAACTTATAATTCATTTGTAGACATTTGCATGCAGAATAGGCCCTTGCTCTCTTACTCCATTTGTGAGATAGGCTTTATGTATCACACTTCTTTGCTTGAAAACTTATACTAAAATTGTTATCAATTTTTTACAAGTCTAGTTTTGATATACCTATCTCACATTGTATTGTCCTAATGCATCATGAAACCTGGTACATATCAAAACCTATAGTTACGAGTATGAAAATGTATAGAACACATACAAAAAAGTATTTAAGAGGTGTTTTTGAAAAAGTATGAAAATTGTTGAACGTGTTTCAGAAATTTTGGTGTCCAACTCGAGTAGACAAAGAAATGACCATCTTACATAGTTCCTCTTTCTTCCTCACTTTCCCTCTTTTATTTCTCTTTTATGATGTTATATATGCTTAGCTGTATGGTCCTATCCTGTAATCCAAATGATGTTAACGTCAATATTTATTGTTGATAATCAACAGGCTGTAACAACTGTAAATGATATATCGGTTGGCAAAAAACCAGTTCCTGCAGTGGATATTCAACTGGCTTCTACCGAAACAAAGGTATCCTACAGATCTTTTTCTAATACTGATTTCCTTGGTTCCCAGTTACTAGAAATCGCTCTTTAATTTTATGTAGTAGTTCAAGACATTTCTGGTAATGTTTATGTAGCAGAGAAAATTGGGTTCCTATATACCATCTTTCAACAAGTTTAATATAGTACATATGTTAATGTTGTTTAAATCTTAGATGGAAGTTAAAGAGGTTGATTCTGCAATGAATAAAGAAGAGGACCATCAAGCGAACTTGATACAACTAGAATCATCGAAGAAGAGGGTTCTAAAGAATAAAGAAGAGGACCATCAAGCGAACTTGATACAACTAGAATCATCGAAGGAGAGGGTTCTAAAGCAGCAATTGATATTTGATCAGCAACAAAGGGAGATTGAGGTAAATGCTAATTTAAATCTTCTTCTTTTTTTCGTTTAATATTATTATGCCTTAACAAAAACGCTTTTCTTAGGAACTGAAGCATACACTACACATCACTAAAGCTGGTATGAATTTGATGAAGAGTCGGTACTGTGAAGAATTCAATAACCTCAGTAAGACTAAATAATTTTGTACAACTCGCCTCATTGAAGAAATTGTTGCAAACTGAATTTACTAGCTTATTCAAAAAAAAATTCATTTAATAGGCAAGCACTTGAATGTCCTCTCTAGTAGTGCTGCTTCTGGCTACCATAAAGTTCTCGAGGAGAACAGAAAACTTTATAATCAAGTGCAGGATCTCAAAGGTATCACTATCTTCAGTTTTCAAATAAACTATTTGAGATTCTATTAACTTTTTATTTTTATTTATTTAGGGAATATTAGAGTTTACTGCAGAGTGCGACCATTTCTACCGGGGCAATTAAGTGGTACGAGCACTCTCGGCCGTATCGATGATGGAAGTATTACAATCATCACCCCTTCAAAATATGGCAAAGATGGCCGTAGATCTTTCTACTTTAATAAAGTTTTTGGTCCAAATGCAACTCAAGGTTTGTCAATACTCATAATTTACCATTACTTGGTATTTCTCGATTTCATCAAATTTTGATTTGCTTAATTGATGCAGAGGAAGTTTTTTTGGACACACAACCTCTAATTCGATCCGTTCTCGATGGCTATAATGTGTGTATCTTTGCATATGGCCAAACCGGAACAGGAAAAACTTACACCATGGTAATTATAATGGAAACTGTTCAGATGAATTCTTAGGCCACAAAGAAATTGAAAACTTGTGTACTAATTTGATCTCATGCAGAGTGGACCTAATGAACTCAATGAACAAAGTATTGGTGTAAACTATAGGGCGCTAAATGACCTGTTTTATCTCTCGGAAAAAAGAAAGGACACATTTCATTATGAAATTTCTGTGCAAATGATTGAGATCTACAATGAGCAAGTCAGAGATCTCCTTGACAGCGATGGCCTTAACAAGAGATATCCTTTAATGCATATCTTGTTTGTTGATTCTTTACTTGTCTTTATTTTATGCCTATGAACAATTTCCTTTACATATGATCACATTAGAAATCCGGAACAGCTCACAGAATGGACCGAATGTGCCCGATGCCAATGTGGTACCTGTTGCATCCCCATCTGATGTTATTGATCTGATGAATCTTGGGCAGAGAAATCGAGCAGTTAGTGCAACGGCCATGAACAATAGAAGCAGTCGATCTCATAGGTTTGATTTTCTAGTAACATTTTTTATAATTAGGCTTTGTTTTGTTGTTAGGAAAAACAGTTGCAACATTTGCTGCAAAAAAATATGTTTATTTCGATGTTTGGTTGGCAACCTGTTCATTTAGGATTTGAAGATTGAGCTGCCAAAAACTGCACCAAATGTTGTAGCCAAATTAGCTTTAACAAATGTTGCATGCAACATTTGTTGCGCCATAACCAACAGAAGTTGCATTTGCAAGCATCCAAACATAAATTTGGAGCTTATTTCTTGCAACAAATGCTACGTACATTACAGATTGCAACCAACCAAAAATCCAATTTATAGATGTGCATGGTTATGCTAATGATAGTTATTCTTTAATATGTGATATGCAGTTGTCTAACCATTCACGTTCAAGGAAAAGATATAACATCTGGTACCGCACTTAGAGGGAGCATGCATCTTGTGGATTTGGCCGGTAGTGAACGAGTTGACAAATCTGAAGTTAAAGGAGATAGACTGAAGGAGGCACAGCACATAAACAAATCTCTTTCAGCTCTAGGCGATGTGATATCCTCACTTGCTCAAAAGAACTCTCATGTTCCATATAGGAACAGTAAACTCACACAGTTACTTCAAGACTCTCTCGGTAAGCTACAACTTTCACAAATTTCAATGAAGAGAAAATGAACCTTCTATTCAATTAAATGTTATTGTTCATCGATACTTAGGAGGGCAAGCAAAAACACTGATGTTTGTCCACATCAGTCCTGAGGTGGATGCTATTGGTGAGACTCTCAGCACGCTTAAATTCGCGGAGCGAGTTGCGACGGTTGAGCTTGGTTCTGCAAAGCTAAACAAAGAAAGCGAAGAGGTTAAAGAACTCAAGGACCAGGTTCTTTATAAAACTCTCCATTGAACTTATTGAATTTTTTTTATAATCATCTTGAACCTCCGCTTCATTTGGTCAAAGTTAAATTAGCTTTTATTTATTGTTAATCCGTGTCTAAATTAGGTTAACCTTTTGTGTTAAGTGGTTCTTGACATGCTATCAGATGTTTAAAACTCATCAATGACAAATTAAAATTAATTATTCATCCCTGTTATTGTGCTTACGATCCAATCATGTTTCTACTGGAGGTCTTTGCACTTAATAAAAAGGTTAAACTTACATGATATAAATCATTAACATACAACCAATCAGCTTTCTTAGTAAAGTTGTTTCTTGACATCACCTAAGTATGATTTGCAATCAATATTGTCCTACTGATAGTAGAAAACGTTCACATATGATCATTGCAGATTGCAAATCTCAAGGCGGAATTAGCAAGGAAAGAGGAGGAAATGGAGCTTATATATAGAATAAAGAGTGGTTTATCACCCGATGGGGATAGACAGCCAATGGAGGATGTTGGAAACTTGGAGGTACGTTTACAATTGGAAGACGAGTGCATGCTATATAGTGTTTGGATGCATGTGGACACACATATATTCCTTGTCTAGTATATTTCTAGTGTACATGGACATGGACATGTTCTTGTACGTATTGCAATTGCGAACTTGAAGGTTTTACCAATGGAATGCTAGTTTTATACAGGAATGAAATATTGTGGACTGATCATATCACTTAGAAAATCACTTCACATGTCCTTGTTGATTTATAATATTAAAAAATCCAAATATTTGGACACTGTTTTTTGTTTTTTTGGTTATATAATGTTTTAAAACTTGGTGAAGTGTATAAATAGATGATGTTAGTTACTGACAGATTCCTTCAAATATAAAGTACTTAACTCCAAAATTATATATTTGTTTTCTTGAGATGTTGTGATCAACAGTTCATTTAAACAATGTGGTATCTGCTACATACGGCATATCTAAATGATTACCCTAGCTATATCTGATTAATTTGCTAGATATATTAACTGTCAAGTCCATCTTAAATATTTTGGTGGCCTCCTTTTATCATTTTTATTCAAGTTTTAATTGTTATACCAACTTCCGTGCTTCCCACAACTATTTGTACCCAGATATGATATGGCCTTATATCATTAATTAAGTTATTATTAGTAATACTCTGAATAACAAATTAAGGTTGTATGCTTTTTTGTGCATGCCATGTACATGAATGACTTATCATTTGCTCCTTTTGTTCTTGACCGAAGTGATTAGCATGCGCTTAAATTTTGATGACATTGTTTTATAAATCCTTCTATGTAATGTATATATTCATTGAAGTCATCTGGAAGTTTTAATTGAATACAAAGTATATGAAATTGATGTGTGATTTATAGAAATTATGGTATTTATCCATAACTCTGGAAAAAGTTAATGGTGTTTTTTTATAGTGAAACTCAGCATTATTTCGGAGGATTTAATATATGGTTTTGTAGGGGCGAAGCAATTCTGCACTAAGACACAAGAAGCCCAACTTTGACATGCAAGAGCTACCAGATTCTCCTTCGACCGACACTTCTCGGCTAAATCTTCACAGAATTGATGAGATGGAAACAGCTACAGGAGATTGGGTCGATAAGATCATGGTAAACAAGCTTGAATCAGGCAGCATCAGAGATGACGACTCTATAAGAGATGATGAATCTCTGAAGGACGATTTCTTCTACCAAAGACACGTACCAGGTGATATGAGGAAACAAAGCCGAGATGACACTGATATTATGCGAAGGAGCCGGTATGATTCTGATTCAGATGACTCCGAGATAGCAACAAGCAATTCCTCTGAGCTCGATATGCAGTATCAATTTAGTCTTCCGAAGACAATTCCGATGAATGGTGGTACGTCTAATAAGGTCAAGAAGCCTAAATCAAAGATCATGAAGAGCCCGGATACTAGGTATTGTGCTTGCACCTCGAATTGATATTCTCACGTATGCTTATGGTCTACATTCTTATATTTAATTCTCACGATAATAGTTCATGTTCATTGAAGAAAATGCTATTCTTTTAATTGCATGCAGAGGGGGATTTTAACCATGCATGTTTCTGATATCGTCTTATTGTCTCTGCCATTGCACCATTTCTCCAAAGCTAATGTTAATGGTCGCGGGAAATATTTTTATCCCCTAATAGATTGATACATACATAGCGCTCTGATTTATCACTAGATTCAATGCTCGTATCATTATCACATAGTGAGAATGTTATTGATGTGGTTTTTTTGCGCTCTTCAATGTTCAGGAGTACGAGTTATGCGCACATCCCTTCTCCATCGAAAAAAGTATCAAACAGTTCAACCCATACACCAAACCGAATGGTCCGGCCTGTTTCAGCTGGTGACATGAAACGGTCCATGTCCAGCGGAGCAAAGACGGGGAATGGAAAATGAAGGTGAAGATGGTACAGACTGGTTTTTGTTTGGTTTTTATTTTTTGAGTTTTGCTTGAGAGATTTTAATAGGCTCTCCTCTCTGCCATATGGTTTTGAGTGCCAATAACTCCAGGTGCTTTGTTGTTATTGTTTGTTATGGCATTTTTCTATTATTTTGTTTATTTATCTTTTTTCCTTTTGTGTTTTTTTTCATGTTTATAACGAAGGAAAAAGTACAGGAAAGAAAAGAGAAAGAGAAAGAAAAAGAAGAAATTGTAATAAGAAAGGGATGGCCAAAAGTTGGGTTGCTTGTTTTCTTTTATATATATATATATATATATATATATATATATTGGAGCACAAGATGTATGTTAATGAGAACGATATATAATTATAATCAGACAGCATTTTTCTCTCAGTCTCATGATTAATTGTTTGTATGCTCAATGGATTGGTTCAGTGCCTCGTGGAAACGACCGGCATTTATCTTCTCCGACCTGCTCAAACTTTTTCCCTAGTACCCTTGTATAGGGGGGATAGCGCAACATGCGAACGATCGATTATTACACGGTCGTCACGCTATAGCGTTCAATTAAGTTACTACCGCTGCTTTAATTATCGCTCAAATGCAGGCTTCTCGCAAGTTATTGTTAAAGGGGAGGGTATATAAATCTTAGCCTTGAAGCCTCGTTCGAACGCTCCTTAAGCATGACTGGGCTGTGGCATTCATGCTCCGGGTCACAGGTAAGACATTTTGGTGGCGACCGACCGGTTTGGAGTTGCTGTGAGGCACAGGTTACGAAGACGCATGCAGATGCCAAAATGATAACGATTGTCCTATGTATGGTGCACACGTTGAGACCATAGTCATGCTATCATTCAATAGATAGCCGAGTGCTAGAAATTGTTGGCATCTCATGTTTGCAACAGTGGGTGGGATGGTCCTGGATCTTCATACGTCTAAAGCAAGCGCTTTTTGGCATGGAGCTGGAACGATTTGGAAGAATCGCATGAGGTTAAAGCAGTTGTTCTCTTTCTAGCTAAAGAAGAATTTTGGCCCCTTAAACTAGGAAGTTAAAATGGCTAACTAGTGTGTCACCCGTGTCTTTTGGACACTCTCTCAATCTCTTTTCTTTTCTGTGGTTACACCCATATTGAAAGTTAAATTTGAGGGATCGGTCGAAGAATTCTCTATGGCAAAAGATGGAGTATTATGTGAGGATGAGCATGGTTATTTTTTTCCAAGCTAAAGAATAGAGACTTGCATGCTCCATGGTTCCACCGATCGAACTCTTAGCAACCAAAGAGGCGGTTTGAATCGCGTTCTTTGAGTCCGCATGCAATTAAGCTTAGATTAGAGAGTGATTGTCGTCTGGTTATAAGATGGTACAAATATGAACATACTCTTTCCGGCGTTACAACATGCAATCCGCCGCCCCACGTTCCGTGTCCCACGCTGGCACGTCCCTCCACTAATGAGCGTATCTCGTCATTAATGGACGGATCCCGCCATCGACGTGGACGTAACGAACGGCGAGGATCTCGCGCCGGCTTGCTCCATGCGACCACTATATAAACCCCTCTTTCAGTCGACCCAGGTAACTCGAACTCATTCTAATACGCCGCTATCCTGCTCTTATTCCACGGTGCTAGCTTGATCGTCGGAGAGTCCTACGGTGGTTTCCCACCCCGGGGCTTTCCTTGCAGGTAGCTCGGCGTCGACAACATCTAACAACCCATTGAGGTCCATACAACAATTCTCATATCCAACCTCAACCGCTCGAAACCAGACCAACGGAGGACAACATCTGAGGAAGATTCCGACCTCCATCAGTTGGCGCCATCTGTGGGAAACTAGAAGTTTCTCCACCCATAAAGTTGATCTTCCACCCTCAATTCAATGGCGAGCGACAACCGCGACAATTCCAATGCGAGCCGCCCTACCCTTCATAACGGAGGCTGGAGCGGTTCTACTCCCCCTCCTAACGTCATCAACACCTTATCCGTTCGGATCAACAGACTCACGGCAATGGTGGATATGCTCGTTCGCGTTCAAGCGGCGAGCCCTACCCACCAGACTGCAGTTCTCCCTCCCCGGAATGACGACGCCCGCAGGAGGACAGATGGGCACGCTCAGGTCCTCGATCTCACTCACGCTCATCTCAGCATCACCGAATGCCGGCATGCCGACTCAGGCAACCATGATCCGCATGCAGCGAATGATTCCATGACTCGCTGGGCGCTGGACAGCTCCACACCTCGATCTCAGAAGAGACCAGGCCGTCGCTCCGCCGCCCGCTGCGCGCTCTTACCCCTTGAGGAGGTATCTGTCAGTTCGCCTGCTTTCAGGCACGATCGGCGCCTCCACTCCCGTCGAGGCTACGCAAACGGCGAACGTCGGGACTACTCAAGAAGGGCATCACCTGAGAATTTAAGAAATGTGATAGGGCGGAACCGAAACCGCACCATCGTGCAGGCCCAGAGCGGGGATAGCCGCCGCTCCGACTGTGCTGAGTCCTCGGGGTACCACCAACGGATCAAAGCCCTCGAAAAGAAAATTGAAGGCATTCGACAAGATGGCCATATGTCCTGTGAAGGGGCAAAGTACTTCGCCGATTCGCTCATAAGGACCTTTACAAAACAGCTACTGGCTGAGCGCGTCTCGTCCAGGAACAAGCCGCCTAAAGTGTCCCTCTCGATGGGAAGTCCGACCCGAAGGACCATTTGGACGCGTTTACGGCGGGCATGAGCTTCCAAGGCAACTCGGACGCGGCTCAATGCCGAGCTTTTCCTACCACCCTAATCCGAGCTGGCCAGAACTGGTTCCGAGGGCTTGCACCGCGCTCCATCTCGACCTTTGACTGGCTACCCAATTCCTCGGTCATTTCATTGGTAACCGACGACAGAAGAAGACGATCGACTACTTGTTCACCATCAAGAGCGGAGACAAGGAATCCTTCAAAGGGTATGTCACTCGCTTCTACAATGCCCTCCTGGAGATTCCCGAGCACCACGACAAAACAGTTATCACCGCGCTGAAGTCGGGTCTTAGGCACAAAGAGTGGCTCCGCTCTTTTGCATTGGTGCAACTTAAGACCATGGCCGAAGTGAAAGCGTGGACCGAGCGAGAAATCCAACTCGAGTCAGAGATGAACTCCAACCTGCCCAGAGGCAACCAAGCAGACTGGAAGAAGAGAGACAGGGAAGAGAAAAATAAAGTCGATCGTCCGAAACTTTATTTCCCGAGGTTCCAGGAGTACACCCCTCTGAACATTTCCCAGATCGAACTGTTGGAGGAAGCTAAGGGCGAGAGGTTCTTTAAACTCCCGTCAGCTACCTAAAGGGCGGGCAAGCGTCTTCACGGCCCATACTGCCCCTATCACAGGTCGCAGGGTCACCCGAATGAAAGCTGCAAACAGCTCTGCGACTATATCAGGGAACTGATCTGCTCCGGTCACCTGGTGAAATACCTATGGGACAAGCGACAGACGGAATGGGAGCAAAAAGACCAAACCCCTCCCGGGGAGTTAACAATCGGGCAAATCATGGTCATTTCGGCGGATCCAGCTCTGGGAAGTAGGGGAACCACCACCTCCTACTGGTCGAGGGCGTAAGCAATCCACCCCATAAGAAGCGCAGGAAGGATAACCCGATCATCTTCACCGATGATGACCTTCACGACATATCATTTCTTCACAATGACCCTATTGTGATAACGGCCCGAGTTCACCATTACGGGGTCCAGAGAATATTGGTCGACTCAGAGAGCTCGGCGGATATACTGTTCTACGACTGTTTCCAGCATATGAGGTTAGGTTTATCCGATCTTCAGCCGACCAACCACGTCCTCTCTGGGTTCACCAACTATTCTGTCCCGACCGAGAGATCGGTCGCCCTCCTACTCAACATTGGGGAAGCGGGCAAGATGCGAACCGTACCGGTGAACTTCCTTATTGCTAAGGTCCCGTCATCCTATAATATTCTCTTGGGATGCCCTGCCTTAAACGCCCTTCGGGCTCAGATCTCGACTTATCACCTTGCACTCAAATTCTTTTTTGATAATGAGGGGATAGGCCGAGCCTATGGGGACCAGCTGTCACGACCCGAAATGGCACGTGACTGGCACTTGAATCATGTGAAGTTTATAGAACCCCACCAAATTCAAGTAAGCCAAAAGCCCAGAAATCTAAACCTTTTAGGGAAATTGGTGGAGGTGAAGTTTTGAAATAAGGTTTAACGAAATCAGGTTCCTTTCTTAAATGCATAAGTAATGATATATGAAAACACAGTCTTTGTATCTAACTTGAAAACATTTTCGTTATAGAAAATTTGGGCAGCACATCCTTTGTATATTTTAACCCGAAAACGGTACAAGCAATATAATAAAAGGCATCCCAAGCGGGAGCTAGCTCTTCGCCAATTGGCAGAAACAACCACGCAAGCAATATAATATACAACGCCGAAGGGAGAGGATCAAAACTCAGAAAGAAAACCAACATCCTCAAGAAAACCAGAGAAGAACCATAATAATACAAGCGTGCGACTCTAAGGTCGAAAGAATATACAACTGGTCTTCTAAGTCTATCAAATATACAAGTCCGGTTAATGGAGCTTACTAGATACAGCTGAAATAAATAAAAGTATAATGGTGGTCATGATGCAAGTGAACCCACCTACCAAAGCAATCACCCGGAAGGAAGCAATGTGCCAGCAAGCCGCAACGAAACCTGTACGGCCAAACCTGCAAGAAATTGTGGCACAACGAGGGTGAGTTGCCAACTCATGAGTAGAAAACATCACCGAGAAGAAAATCGCATGTATGACTCTCTCCTAGGTCATAAAATAAAAATACACAATACTACAACAAGGGTGATAGCATAACATAAGTGTGATATCAAAGTACTCGTGTCCGTGTCATGAGTAATAATATATCGATGCGTGACATGTACTAATACACCATCCAACGTGTGTCCAGCAATGACACACAAATCATGACAAAACCCGAGTGCCCAGCACCGACACTCACACATCAAGAAGTCCGTGTCCGACAGCGACACATAATACTCAAATCTCGGGCTCCGTCAGTCCGGATCGGCCTATGGGCTCCGTCAGTCCGGATCGGCCCATCATATCAAATCTCTCGACTACGTCGGTGTCCTCCGGATATCCGCCGCACCCGACATCACCGGTAGGTAGTCTGCCCCTGCCAGGCTCATCGTCATCCCCACAAAACACTCTCGCCCCGGGGTACCGTACCGGGTCCACCATGTACCCGAAACGATTTATCCTACTTCTCGAATCGGGTCTCGAAAACCAACAGAAATCAGAAAAACTCATGGTGGACGACACATACATCATATCACGAGAAAACCGCAACTTGCATTTTAAAATGATAATGAGTTTATAAAATCCCTGCGGTTTTCCCCAATCCAGAAACCTCATGGAAAATCCGAAATCCTAAAATCAAGAGTCAACAAACAGTGAATACCGGCATAAAGCCCTACGATATTGCATAACAGAATGAATGTATAAATGCATGAAGTATCTAAGTAAGAAATGCAATATCTAAACTAGCATATGCAAGCAAGCGTACTAGTACTATGTTGAAACTACCAGCAAGCAAATTATACCAATGAAGTAATGTTTTCTAATGTGTACGTGACATGGAAATTACCGATGATGATGTGTGTGAGCCGGCAAGCAAATGTACGTGGAGCATACGCATCATCGGTAATTGTGCTGGTGTCCTGAAAACAGGGGTTCATAATAACTAAAGAAAATACATGTATGAGCATGCAATGCGATGAGAACAACATGAATATGCGGAAAATGATGTAGTAACCGCAATATTGAAGAATATACATTTCTATATACGATTCATACAGTTTTTGGTGTTTGAAATAGCACGAATCGTGGTTTTAGAAAAATAGGGACTACGGGGTCTTTGAGAAAAGATACGTCCTTTGAAAAATCCGTAGTATCCCTCGGCCTGTTTTTAAAAATACTCACGATTCGTTAGTTTTGAAAATAAGTATGACTCGAGCCCAGTCTATCATCTACCTAATCAACTACATGACTAAACTAAGAGACTAGTCGAAAGGGTAAGGAAATCCATCTAAAGTCCGAGTCGATATATCTAGTAGTCGGCGATCCCGCCTCAATAGCGTCACGTATGGTAACCTACATAGTACGACATTCTCGAATCAAGAGTGCGGATCAATCATCATATCTATACCTCGTACGGTAAAATCCATCGTACGGCATCCCAAAATCGGGGTACGGGTCAAATATCACATATACATCATTATTCATATGGTATCATTATCGTAAAATCATCAAATAGGGGTACCGTTCTAAAGTCTAGTACATTCCAATATCATCAAACATATATCCTCATGTGTATGAATACACATCGCCCAATGATCCATTATAATATCATGTCGTATATCATATCACGACCCATACACATATCATAATCTCACGGCATCATGCCCGATCATATCGACTCATCTCCAAGTATCATATACTGGGCTCATCATCCTTGTATACGTATACACACACACCCCAACGCATCGACACACACACACACACACACACACATACATATAAACATATACACCCATAATCATATCACATGTGTACGTGCGTGTGTGTGTGTGTGTCAACCTTTACTCTAGGGTTTCGCAGCTAAGAAACTAAACTACAAGCACTTTCTTCCAATTACACTAAATCCAACCCATGGTCTTCTAAAGCCTTTCTTGCTAAGTATTCACGTCTCACAATAACACATATGTATATATATCATATTCGTATCCTACCCTACGAAATTGCGGAGGTGCTATACGTCATCCACCCGACTTCCCAATAGATATACATTTACTCACCTTGATCCTTACTTGCCGAAGTCGATTTCGCCATGCTCTTTCTTGTTATCCGAAGTCCACGTGAAAGTGCCTACATATATAAACAAATAGTATCATAAACAGAATCGCGTACAAAAATCAAAACGACACACGAATCGCACATAGGTCAAAACCTTACGCATGCAAGAATAACCAAACAACTCCCGATATCGACGTACAAACGTCAAGTGACCGAGAAAAAACACAAATATCAAAAGTTCAAGTCATTGAAAGTTACAAAACAAAACAGCAACTCAAGAAAAAAGGTTCCAGATTTAGTCTCAGGTAAAATTAGGCTAAACAAACAATTACAGAGGCCGAATTATGAGGTAACTGAGCTATACACCAAAATCCAATCCTATATGCAACCATTGCCCCGACGAGATCCACATAAATTCCGGCTTGGCCGGTTTTAGCTGCATGTTTAGGGTTCGTCTCCTCAGGGTGGTCTTCTAGTGTTTAATCTTGGTCAATAGAGTTGCTTGTTTTTCCTGTAAAGATCTCAGGTCACTCCAGATTTCCTGTAGCCCACAAAATATTCACAAAACCGACATTTGAAATATCTAATTCAAGTTTCAAGGTCTAGGCTCTGGTTTGATCTAGGTTTTAACACCAAAGGGGGTTGTAGTCACCAATTACATTCAATAGCACCATCACAACTCATTGAAATCCTCAAATTCTCATCTTGGAATTTTCCAAGATCACTAAACCTCACTTAATCAATTCTAAACTAAAATAGAAACTAAAGGAACTCAATTACTACAATAATGGTGAAAGAAATACCTCATTTGGCAACTCAAGAATTTTTTTGAGTTGCCCCAAGTGCTCAAAATCTTAACTTATTTGGTCCACCATGCTTGAAGGGAGCTTGTGCACAATTTTTGTGAAGAGGTTAAGGTGTTTAGTGGTGGTTTTAGGGATGGCCATGGATGGTAGTGGAGGTGGAGGAAGTTGAAGGAGGAGGAGGAGAAGGAGAATGGAGAGGAAGAAGAATAATAATAATGAGTCGTGGTTAGAAAATGAACCCCTCTCTCTTTCTCTTTCCCTCTCCCATGCCATGCCCACTCCCTTTGTCCCTATTATAAAAATATCTCCAATTTCTTTTCTTTTATTTTCTCCTTTTTTTTAAACCAAAGACATTTTTAAAGACAAAACCATGGTTAGAATAAAATGTAACAATTTGTGTAACATGACATGGTACATGTAATAAGCATGAACAAATTAATGCCAAATTAGTAAACACTAATCGAGTTTAGTAAATAGCCCATTTAAAATTAATTGTATAATAATTCATAGAATGTCTAAATCACATAAACAACTTCAAATCAACAAATTCTCATATTTTTATAATATTTATGAAATTAATCATTTTATTTGTTTTAATTTCCAAAATAATATTTTATTTTCTAAAATGTTACAATCTTCCCCCCTTAAATAAATTCGGTCCCTGAATTTAAATTTAAAACTCCCCCAAATACTAAAACATTTCAGCAAAACAATTAAGTCGTCGGGGCTCCGAAATCATCAATATTTAAAACACATCTTAGCGCAATGCATACGCATGAAAAACGAGTATAGAACTCAAAATTTAAACTCTGTCAAGCATCACGCAATTATCGGAGTTATGGTGAAGATACCAATCTCAAAGTCCAATACAAAAACCAACCTGATATACTCAAAACTATAATATGTACATATTACGCATCGTTGTAAACTCGTCAAAACATCTGAAAAGAAATGCATGTCAAACCTTTTTCAAGTCGTTGTGCGATGCGCGTATCACGGCACAAGTAGTGGACGTTTATTGTAAGAAAAATAACTGTATATATATATATATATCCTTTATTTAACATACACGTCCCACCATTTTGAAAATAATTTAGAAGGATTTCCTTTGTAAAATGATGCATGCAAAAACATATTCAGGTACTGTTCTCGGACTAGTCCTGCTCAGTTACTAAACCGGATAGTATATATCATGAAAAACATAGTGCTTGAAAAGAAATCAATCTCGAATCAGAGTATACCATGCCACGTGCGTCTGGTGCGCACGGAAATCAAATCAAATACAGGTGCCACGAATGTGCACAGAAACAAAACCTAAGAGCAACGGGTGTGCATGAAAACATCTGTCAAGTGCAACGGGGTGCCTGACGACGATATCAGGTGCATCTGATATGCACGAAGAATCCCTATTTAGTGCATCTGGTATGCACAAAATCGCATCAAGCGAGCCAAGTATGCGCAAGAATCCAAATCAACTACACAAAGTGCACAAAAACAAATATCGAATATCACAATCGAAATCGACGGTATACAACATACATCAATCCAAATCAGGTATACTGTGTTATATAAACTTATAAACGCGTGCATTTGCTTGCACAAAATCACATCGAGGTATTGAAAGCTCATGTAAATTACACCAAATACATAAGTCAAAATCGTGTGCAACCCCTATGCATGAATTCAAAATCGAATATATCGGAGGGTATGAAATCAAAATCAGGCGCAATGGGTCTGCACAAAATGAACATCAGTACAACTGATACATAGAAATACGAATCATGTGCAACTGTGGTACACATAGGAAATATCAATCATATTTCAACAATGATGGCAATTCTGGCCCGCGGAGTGTGCATAATACGACCGATCCTGGGTCTAAGTCTTCTTGTGTAGTATTCCAGAAAGATTCAGTCGGGGTCTCTCCCAAATCTCATCCCTGCCGAACTGCCCGGAAGTTATCACCCTTTACTTAATCCATTTCTTGTTCTGGAACGGCTGCATACTCATCACGACTTTTTCTGGAAGATATATCCATATTCAACGCCTTTGCATGCGTATCACATTTTGATGTCAACGGAGTGGAACGTCGCCTCGTCAAGATCTCGTACGAATCTCTTACTCTGCTTTTATTTAACGTGGAACAATTTGGAATCATCTCTTCGTAGCTGTGTGGACTGCGCTGCAAACGGTTGCACTTATATCTAGAGTCTCCTTTCCGAAGCTACGTACTCGGCATCTCAAATATCCTGTAGTAGGCATCTTGCCAATTACCTTCTTGGGAACTCGTTCAAATTATCGGAGTGATACGCTTACGCTCGTCCTCTCTCGATCGACTCACAACGTGCTTGTTGTGAGGTCCTCTTCTAGCTAAAGCTAGCAAATCCAGCGATCTCGCATCGGGGTATCCAAACGAACCACATGTCATTGTCATTCCTCCATGGGTGAATACCGATCTTTTATCATATTCCTAAGTACAAACTCGTGCTGCAATAGCTTCAAATATCTGGGGAGACATCTTGCCAGTCGCAGCAACAGCTGGCTCATCCGTCCGCACGATAGACAATGCCTTAATCATCAAGAATAAACGGTGCATTGACGGTCATCACATTCTAGCCGGCCTCTAGCAGTAGCCCAATCCTCTGGTGCTGATCTGAACGTTTGAGAAATCTTAGTAAAAACAATCCATCAAAATACTCATGTCACGGAAAACACAATAAAACGACATATCTATGCAATCGTGTGTCACCGGAATTACGCTCCGGTCAGTCCTCGTCCAAGACGAGCTCATGCTGACCGCACCTCTAGCCGCAACTCTCTCTGCTCGTATAACCATGGTAACAGAAACCACAATCCGACATCGATGAGGATGGATCATAGGAACGAATAGAATATGGTGCAAATAAATGTACATCCTAAGGTTTCTTAAGCGGAGTAGCGTATCGTAAGTATGCCGCGGGACATACACACGGTACGTCACTCTACTTAAGTCACCTACTCTATCAACCAAGGTCAACCTACGCGACGAAAGTTCGGGTCTAATACCCCTTCGGCCAAGTCTCAGTTCCATAAGGTCAAGTCTAGGTTCCGAATACACACACACACGCGCGCGCGCGCGCCATAGACTCCGCACAGTCAAATCTAGATTCGAACCAAGATTAAACCTAACGCTCTGATACCAATTTTGTCACGACCCGAAATGACACGTGACTGGCACTTGAATCATGTGAAGTCTATAGGACCCCACCTAATTCAAGTAAGCCAAAAGCCCAGAAATCTAAACCTTTTAGGGAAATTAGTGGAGGTGAAGTTTTGAAATAAGGTTAATGAAATCAGGTTCCTTCTTTAAATGCATAAGTAATGATATATGAAAACACAGTCTTTGTATCTAACTTGAAAACATTTTCGTTATAGAAAATTTGGGCAGCACCTCCTTTGTATATTTTAACCCGAAAACGTACAAGCATTATAATAAAAGGCATCCCCAAGCGGGAGCTAGCTCTTCGCCAATTGGCGGAAACAACCACACAAGCAATATAATATACAACGCCGAAGGGCGAGGATCAAAACTCAGAAAGAAAACCAACATCCTCAAGAAAACCAGAAAAGAACTATAATAATACAAGCGCACGACTCTAAGGTCGAAAGAATATACAATTGGTCTTCTAAGTCTATCAAATATACAAGTCTGATTAATGGAGCTTACTAGATACAGCTGAAATAAATAAAAGTACAACGATGATCACGATGCAAGTGAACCCACCTACCAAAGCAATCACCCGGAAGGAAGCAATGTGCCAGAGTCGCAACGAAACCTGTACGGCCAAACCTGCAAGAAACTGTGGCACAACGAGAATGAGTTGCCAACTCGTGAGTAGAAGACATTACCGAGAAGAAAATCGCATGTATGACTCTCTCGTAGGTCATAAAATAAAAATACACAATACAACAACAAGGGTGACAACATAACATAAGTGTGATATCAAAGTACTCGTGTCCGTGTCATGAGTAATAATATATTGATGAGTGACATTGTCACGCCCCGCCTCCCGGTGTACGGTGAAGAGGACGCGACTAGGCCGTTACGTATTTACTGTGAAGTAAATACGCTAAGCGTATCTAAGCAATATAAAAGTAAATGCACAAGAGACAAGATATAATAAAACAACAACTTTATTTATTCACATTTTTTCTGTACAATGCATGGAAATGTAAATACAACTGAAATAAAGCAATACCTAAACAATGGCATAACAGAAAAGGAAAGGTATTGAAATAAAAGTGTACAATGAACTAAAGCTCTGGGTCTTCAACAAAATGGTCTAAGTCTTCAGTGCTGGGCTCGATCTCTGACGTGTCCAGATCACCCGACGACATTCAAAGAAGAAAGAAGAGAATGTCGTCAGCGAACAGATCGCTCGGTAAGTCCTAAAGATAAGAGGAAAATAGAATAGACAGAATAAGGAGGTAGCTTTTAAAGTTGTATTATATTGTTGTAATGTTGTGTTAACGTTGTTGTTTGTAGTTTGGTACAGAAGGATGCCAGTGTATACGAGAGGGGTCTCTATATGCTAGAAACCAGGGTAAATGAAATATATAAGGAACCGTTGGGCCACGGTACAACAGCAACAGAATATAGGTTAGGTGTCTTAATCTTATTGTCTCGTGCCACTTCTAACACCTTCCGTACCAATCTACCCCTTAAACCCCGCGATGTCTTGTATTGTATTGTTTGTGTTTGTATTGTAAATTGTATTGTCTTATATATATAGATGACTTGCCAAAACCATAATATCAGTAAATGGATATAACTGGAGAATCATGGATGTAACTGGAGAATCATGTAAATGGAAGTATATCCATGGTTTGGTTCGGTCAATATAGATTGAATGTATTGAACAGCTTGAATATAGGGATTCATGTTGAATTGGAATATTGTAGATTGTATATTGTAAATTGTAGATTGTACTTGAATCATATTCAAGTCAGATTATTAACGAGACTCAGTCCGAGTCAGACAATTAGAAAAGTAAATTGAAGTCCTGATTGTTTTAATGTTATCGGTAACCGCTGCACATGGGCGGCAGGATTTGTGTCTTTTTCAAAGACGATTACCGTATTGATAACACCGTTGTTAAGTTGTCTACCTTAAATAGGCAAGCACCCACTTCTTCGGCTCCCTGAGGCTCAAGAGATTGGTCCCGCTTAAACCTATATTTACTAGGGCCCTTATGGTAATTTATATAACTTGAGGGGGTTTTATGTAAAAATACTTTTGTATAGTTTTCAAAATACACCCCAAGTATTAGTTATCGTCTTTAGAGTTATCATACGTATGGATTTTATAATTGTGATATTTCTAGTGAAAATATCCTAAATTCATAATAAAAGGTATTTATTTGTAATATTGACTTTGTATGGAATTCATGGTATATTAATGTAAAGTGATTCTTGTGATTTTTGAAAAGAGTTGTAATATTTATATTATTTCAAAATAGATATTTTAATGTTACATATATACATAATTATATAAAAATAATTTTAATATATATTTTTATATTTCTAAAAATCTCATTTTCTTAAGATGTCATATTTTAAATCTCTCGAGACCGAATGCTCTTTACGGAGGTCTGCATCTCGCACTACTAAGCCCAGGGATGTGCGATAATCCGCACCATCCCAGTCGGGTTCCCCAAATGGGTTGTAACGGCGCTTTGCAAAGATTTGTGTAAAATACTAATCATTAAGAAAAATGGTTTTATTAGTAATGGTATTTATTTGAAAATGTGTCATTTTCCCGTATTCTACGTTCCCGATGGTATTGTGCTATGTTTTATATGAGTGTGTGAGGAGGTAGGTCATTACCTCGCGATCTACTTAAAAGTATAACAAGTTTAATGGTTTAAATGCCGAAATGAAACTACATGGTATTTTAGTGAAAAAATACGGTAACATGGAAATAGCAATTTCTTTTTATATAGAACTTGTTCAATATAATTAGTTAGTGTTTAATAGTCAACATGAAGTGGTTTAACAAGATTGTATTAAGAAAATGTTGTATTTTGAGAAAGAACCGAATCGGAAATCGGATTTACTCCGTTTCTGTCGGGTTTTGGAATTTCGTATTTTTAGAAAAGATTAGAGAAGGGAAATTGGGACTTACGGGTTTCAAACTTAAAGGAGAGGAAGGGAAGACGAGAGGAGTCGACGGTGCGTCGTTTCGTCGCCGGGATCTCCTAGGGTTGTCGTCGGAAAATTTGCCGAGGCTCCGCCTCTTTACTTCTTCCAAAGTACACTAGGGTTTCTAGGAATTTCTTGAGAGTTGACTCAGAATTTTGGGTGAGGGGGTAGTGTTTAGGGGTGGTATTTATAGAGTTAGGTTAGGGTTAGGATAGATGAAGAGTTTAATTGAAAAAAATGCAATAAAATATATTAAAATTTATTAAAAGTGGAGTAAATAGGGTTTTATTGTGTCTCTGGAACCGATCTGGGTAATTGAAGTGTGCAGGGGGGTATGGGAGGCCAAGAGGCACCACTTTGGTGTTGGGGACTCGGTGGTCAGGCCGAGTCCGGCTGACTCGGCCGAGTCAGGCCATCGTTCGGTCCCCCGACGGTCCATCTACTCACTGGCGTATTTAACTTTTCATGGGTAGTGGGTTTTTTGTGAGATATGCACATGTAAACTCTTGGTATTCTAAAAATTCAAAGCAAAATAATATTAAAAATAATGTGGGGTATGGGATTTGAACTCTAGTGGCTTGGTTCAGTAGTGCAAGGTATTACCAATGAGCTACAAGCTCCTTCTTGTAATTAAAGAGCTAATTAAATACTTAAAGTAGTCACAGCAAAAGTAAATACCCCAAGTATACATTAATTTTTAAGCAAATTTTTGTACACTAAAAATGGAGTTGTTACAGACATGTACTAATGCACCATCCAACGTGTGTCCAGCAACGACCCACAAATCATGATAAAACCCGAGTGCCCAGCACCGACACTCACACATCACGAAGTCCGTGTCCGACAGTGACACATAATACTCAAATCTCGGGCTCCGTCAGTCCGGATCGGCCCATGGGCTCCGTCAGTCCGGATCGGCCCATCACATCAAATATCTCGACTACGTCAGTATCCTCCGGATATCCGCCGCGCCCGATATCACCGGTAGGTAGTTTGCCCCTGCCAGGCTCATCGTCATCCCCACAAAACACTCTCACCCCGGGGTACCGTATCGGGTCCACCATGTACCCGAAATGGTTCATCCTACTCCTCGAATCGGGTCTCGAAAACCAACAGAAATCAGGAAAACTCATGGTAGACGACACATACATCATACCACGAGAAAACCGCAACTTGCATTTTAAAATGATAATGAGTTTATAAAATCCCTGCGGTTTTCCCCAAATCTAGAAACCTCATGGAAAATCCGAAATCCCAAAATCAAGAGTCAATAAACAGTGAGTACCGGCATAAATCCCCACGATATTGTATAACAAAATGAATGTATAAATGCATGAAGTATCTAAGTAAGAAATGCAATATCTAAACTAGCATATGCAAGCAAGCGTACTAGTATTATGTTGAAACTACCAGCTAGCAAATTATACCAATGAAGTAATGTTTTCTAATGTGTACGTGACATGGAAATTACCGATGATGATGTGTGTGAGCCGGCAAGCAAGTGTACGTGGAGCATACGCATCATCGGTAATGGTGCTGGTGTCCTGATAACAGGGGTTCATAATAACTAAAGAAAACACATGTATGAGCATGCAATGCGATGAGAACAAAATGAATATGCGGAAAATGATGTAGTAACCGCAATATTGAAAAATATACATTTCTATATACGATTCATACAGTTTTTAGTGTTTGAAATAGCACGAATCGTGGTTTTAGAAAAATAGGGACTACGTGGTCTTTGAGAAAAGATACGTCCTTTGAAAAATCTGTAGTATCCCTCGGCCTGTTTTTAAAAATACTCACGATTCGTTAGTTTTGAAAATAAGTATGACTCGAGCTCAGTCTATCATCTACCTAATTACTACAGGACTAAACTAAGAGACTAGTCGAAAGGGTAAGGAAATCCACCTAAAGTCTGAGTCGATATATCTAGTAGTCGGCGATCCCGCCTCAATAGCGTCACGTACGGTAAAATACATAGTACGACATTCTCGAGTCAAGAGTGCGAATCAATCATCATATCCATTCCTAGTACGGTAAAATCCATCGTACGGCATCCCAAAATCGGGGTACGGGTCAAATATCACATATACCTCATTATTCATATGGTATCATTATCGTAAAATCATGAATTAGGTGTACCGTTCTAAAGTTTAGTACATTCTAATATCATCAAACATATATCCTCATGTGTATGAATACACATCGCCCAACGATCCATTATAATATCATGTCGTATATCATATCACGACCCAAACACATATCACAATCTCACGGCATCATGCCCGATCATATCGACTTATCTCCAAGTATATATACCGGGCTCATCATCCGTATGCGCGCGCGCGCGCGCGCGCACACACACACCAACGCATCCACACACACACACATATACATATAAACATATACACCCATAATTATATCACGTGTGTGCATGTGTGTGTGTGTGTGTTAACCTTTACTCTAGGGATTCACGACTAAGAAACTAAACTACATGCACTTTCTTCCAATTACACTAAATCCAACCCATGATCTCCTAAAGCCTTTCTTGCTAAGTATTCACATCTCATAATAATCCATATGTATATATATCATATTCGCATCCTACCCTATGAAATTGCGGGGGTGCTATACGTCATCCACCCGACTTCCCCCGTAGATATACATTTACTCACCTTGATCCTTGCTTGCCGAAGCCGATTTCGCCATGCTCTTCCTTGTTATCCGAAGTCCACGTGAAAGTGCCTACATATATAAACATATAGTATCGTAAACAGAATTGCGTACGAAAACCAAAACGGCACACGAATCGCACATAGGTCAAAACCTATGGTCTACGCATGCAAGAATAACCAAACAACTCCCGATATCGACGTACAAACATCAAGTGACCGAGACAAAACACAGATATCAAAAGTTCAAGTCATTGAAAGTTACAAAACAAAACAACAACTCAAGAAAAAAGGTTCCAGATTTAGTCTCAGGTAAAATTAGGCTAAACAAACAATTACAGAGGCCGGATTATGAGATAACTGAGCTATACACCAAAATCCAACCCCATATGCAACCATTGACCTGGTGAGATCCACAGAAATTCCGGCCTGGCCGGTTTTAGCTGCATGTTTAGGGTTCGTCTCCTTATGGTGGTCTTCTAGTGTTTAATCTAGGTCAGTAGAGTTGCTTGTTTTTCCTGTAAAGGTCTCAGGTCACTCCAGATTTCCTGTAGCCCACAAAATATTCACAAAACCGACATTTGAAATATCTAATTCATGTTTCATGGTTTAGGCTTTGGTTTGATCTAGGTTTTAACATTAAAGGGAGTTGTAGTCACCAATTACACTCAATAGCACTATCACAACTCATTGAAATCCTCAAATCCTCATCTTGGAATTTTCCAAGATCACTAAATCTCACTTAATCAATTCTAAACTACAATAGAAGCTAAAGGAACTTAATTACTACACTAATGGTGAAAGAAATACCTCATTTGGCAACTTAAGAATTTTCTTGAGTTGCCCCAAATGCTCAAAATCTTAACTTGTTTGGTCCACCATGCTTGTAGGAAGCTTGTGCACAATTTTTGTGAAGAGGTTAAGGTGTTTAGTGGTGGTTTTAGGGGTGGCCATGGATGGTAGTGGAGGCGGAGGGAGTTGAAGGAGGAGGAGGAGAAGGAGAATGGAAAGGATGAAGAAGAAGAATAATGAACTATGGTTTGAAAATGAACCCCTCTCTCTCTTTCCCTCTCCCATGCCATGCCCACTCCCCTTTGTCCCCATTATACAAATATCTCCAATTTCTTTTCTTTTCTCCTTTTTTTTAAAACCAAAGACATTTTTAAAGAAAAAGTTATGGTTAGAATAAAATGTTACAAGTTGTGTAACATGACATGGTGCATGTCATAAGCATGAACAAATTAATGCCAAATTAGTAAACACTAATCGAGTTTAGTAAATAGCCCATTTAAAATTAATTGTATAATAATTCATGGAATGTCTAAATCACATAAACACCTTCAAATCAACAAATTCTCATATTTTTATAATATTTATGAAATTAATCATTTTATTTATTTTAATTTACAAAATAATATTTTATTTTCTGAAATATTACACCAGCAAACCGCCAGGATTTTCCTCGCCTCGCCGTCCCCCGCCGGAGAGCGGGGCGACAATTTTGAAGACACGCATGATTTCCAAGGGTCTTTAGATACACGCGATGACCAAAAGGAAGTTCGAGGTGCCCCGGTGGAAGTGTTGACAGAATTCCCCCTCAAAGAAGGAGTCAACAGCCGAACAGTCCAGACTGGCTCTCTTTTGACAGGGGACACCCGCGAAGGCCTGATCCGGTTCCTCCGAGATAACTCGGACGTATTCGTTTGGACGCCAGCTGACATGTCCGGGATCAACCCTGAAGTGATCTCTCACAAGTTCAGGGTCAACCCGAAGGCCCGGCCTATCTGACAAAAGAAGAGAAGTTTTGCGCCGGTTAAATAAAAGGTGATAGAAGACAAGATGGATCAATTGCTCGCTGCCAACTTCATCAGAAATCCGGACTACTCGGATTGGCTAGTGAACGTGGTCATGGTCAAGAAGAACGGGAAATAGCGCATGTGTTAGGAATATGTATGCCCTAGAGGCCATTATTATATAATATAGTGGATGCTTGGACATGTATATAGAGGACTTTCTTGCTCTACATGATAGTATGCTATCTGGTTGCTCTTTATCTTAACATGTACACTTATATTATTATACTGTCTCTGATACATGTTGATAAAACCTTTAGGATGTTTGCTTGACTACCAGGACTATGATGCGGATCATGCTACTGAGACTTGTGTAGTCCACAAGCACATCCTTTAACTGTTCCTAGTCGAAAGAGTATCGAGACAAGGCATCGATATTCTAGAGTAGACTAGTGTGTACGTTTCTTGACCCTATATGGAGTGGTAGTTGATCCCACAGCCATTAGTGTTTGACATAAAAAATTGTACACAGGTGCTCATTGGAGAATGGGTACACCGAACATGACTCGTCGAGAACTCCTAGATGGTACCATACCTATTGTCAGATAGCAGTTCTCTGGTGACACTGGTACAGCTTAGTTTGTAGACCCGAGATCGTCATAGTGTCTTGTGTGGCCGTGCTTTGATTTTCTTCCTATCACGGCTCAAAGGAGTCGTGCAAACAGGTGGATTTTGGGTACAGTCCCGAGTCACATGGAGACAGTGAGCGATATGAGGGGTTTTGTCTCTCCCGGTATTGAGAGTTGATTTTGCGCTATGCTCGATTAGCTATAACAGAAAGTCCCTGTCCAGGGCTGATGAAATTTACTGGTCAGTGTTATCAGTAATTTCTCGAACCGTTATGAGCCATATATCGGCTTCACTTATTAAGTTAATGGGATCTGACAATTCCACCCCTAGACCAATATGCGACATATCAGACGAAGAGACCGGATTGTACGGTAAGTGTTACTTATAGGCTTCATAGGAGTTTGGACAAGCTTGCTTATTGATCTTCTAATTACTCAATAGCTGGGTAGCCGTTACGTCCAGCTAGTACTGCCGACGGCTTGTGGGTAACTGATATGATCATTAGCTATTGCTGGCGTATTGACGAGTCTTTAGAGTCCCACACAGAGGTTTCCTAGCTCAAGCGAAACGAAGTAGGGCACATATGCTGATATGTGTGGGATCTTGATTAAATACGAGTATGTGATGCCGTATTCTAATCTGGCAATAAATGTTATCGGTCAGGTTATATGTGATATAACCGGATTATTGAATCAAGTGTTGGTTTGATAATTTGATATACAGATAGATGATATTGGTCGGTTATATATGATATAACCGGATTATTAAATCAAGTGTTGATTTAATAATTTGATATATATTTATATTTGATATAATTATATGTTAACTAATATTATTGCTCACTTAAGTTATTATTATCTTAATATATATTTATATGTATGTATGTGTGTGTGTGTGTGTGTGTGTGTGTGTGTATTGGATTTTCTATTTTAAAAAAATAAAAAAGATGAGGTGGAAAATAGGAGATATTTGTGGAATGGGTGAGGCATGACATTTTCATTTGTTTATTAGTCTTGATTCACTATTGAAGTATGGTTGGAATTATTTATGTGTAAATAATCCATGCTTCAATAAGTGAGGTTGATGAGAAACCACTCTTCACTTCACATTTTTTTTCCTTGGCTCATTTTCTCTTGCTCTCTCCCATTATCTTCTTCTTCCTCAAACAAGCCCTAATCCTCACATGAATTGTGAATCCTAGGGCTTGTGAGAATCCTTAGTGAGCTAAAACCTTACTTCATCAACCTACACTATATCAGCCATTAAGTATAGGTTGTTTCCTTCACTAATGAAAGATTAGTAAAGAGATAGCTTGAACTAGAGAAGCTTCAAGGTGGATCATCTTCGATACGAAGATCGCGAAGCAAGTCCGTTCCTTCTTCAAGTGGAGCCCAGAGGAGTCGTACGGACTACTACCCGGAGCTATAAAAGTGAAGGACTCGATCTACAAATGTTGTAATCTCTTTCACTTAGTATAGTTTTTGTGATATCATTGTTTAAACCCTAATAATCTAATTAAGATTATAGGTTAGTGTAGCTTAGCACACCAAAATTTTAAAAATAGCATGCTTGATGCCGGATAAAACCCATTGGTGGTGCTAGGAAACACTTTCAGCATGTGCATCGATTTCACGGACTTGAACAAAGCTTGTCCCAAAGACAACTATCCACTTTATCGGATAGACCAGCTAGTGGATAGCTCGGCCATGAATTACTGAGCTTCATGGACGCTTTCTCCGGTTACAATCAGATCCGGATGAACCCGGCCGACGAAGAACTTACCGCCTTCACCAATGACCGAGAAGTTTACTGCTACAAAGTGATGCCCTTCGGACTCATGAACGCCGGGCCACGTATTAGCGGCTGGTCAATAAGTTGTTCAAACTGCGGATTGGGAGGAACATGGAAGTCTACGTCGACGACATGCTCATAAAATCTGCCTCGTCAGCTGGGCACACTAAAGACCTCAGCGAGACATTCGACGTCCTGCGTAAGTACAAGATGAAGCTGAATCCAGCTAAATGCGCATTCGGAGTCACCAGTGGGAAGTTCCTCGGGTTCATGGTTACCCACCGAGGAATCGAAGTGAACCCAGAAAAAATCAGCGCCATCCTCAACATGGTAACGCCTAAGAGCAATGTCGATATCATGCGACTCACGGGGAGGGTGACTGTCCTGAGTCGCTTTTTGTCCAGATCCGGAGAGAAGTGCATCCCTTTCTTCAGGACCATGAGGAAAATTCCTAAGTTCGAATGGTCTTAGGAGTGCCAGAACGCTTTCGAACAACTCAAGACGCACTTAGCGACCCCGCCGCTTCTCACCCGGCCAGTCGAGGGCGACGAGCTATTACTATATCTAGCCGTCTCCGACTAAGCTGCAGACTCAGTGCTCATCAGAGAATTCAAAGGCATATAGAGACCGGTCTATTACGCGAGCCATGTTTTTAAGGACGCGGAAACCAGATACCTGGATATAGAAAAAATAGTCCTAGCATTTATCGTCGCCTCTAGGAAACATCGACACTATTTCCAAGCGCACACGATCATCGTCCTCACTGAGCATATTTTAGGGTCTATCCTCACCTCCCCCAAATCATCAGGTCGTCTGGAGAAATGGAGATGGGAGTTGTCTCAATTCGACATCAAATACCGCCCCAGACAAGCCATCAAAGCACATGTCTTAGCCGATTTTGTTGTCGAATGCACCATCCCCACTAAAGAAGGAATGACAGCGCGGGCCCCGAACCACAACCCTCGGTCGAGGAGGTGCCCGACCTTATCCCGGATTGGATACTCTACATGGATGTATCCTCCACAGAGGAAGGGAGCGAGGTCGGCCTGATCATCCGCGTCCCGGATGAGGCAGAAATGGAGTACTCTCTAAAACTTGGTTTTAGGGCGTCGAACAATGCTGCAGAATACGAGGACTTGTTGGCAGGGCTACGAATCGCCTCCGAAGTAGGGCTGAAGACCATCATGGTACGTAGCAACTCCGCACTAGTCGTCGGCCAAGTACCGAGCGTTTCGAGGCCCGAGAGCCACTTATGATAAAATACTTGGCCGAGGTAAAAAGGCTTCGGAAAAATTTCTACGAAGTCCAAGTGGAGCAGATTCCCAGAAACTTGAACACCTAGGCCGATACCTTGAGCAAGCTCGTTTCTTCTTATTCGGCCAATCATAAAAGAAATATCCTCTTCGAAGTCTTACCACGACCCAGCGTGGAAGATGGAGAGGTAACGCTCCAAATCTACACAACTCAGGAAGAAGGCCAAGATTGGAGAAAGCCCCTCGTGGAATTCCTGAAGGGCGGTGTACTTCCTGAAGACCGGGGAGAAGCTCGCCGGCTTCGGGAAAAAGCACGTCATTTCGTCTGGAGCAACGGAAACCTATACAAGAAGTCATACACTCAGACTCTGCTTCGGTGCGTCGACCTCCACGAGGCAGACTACGTTCTACAAGAGATACATGAAAGGGTCGGGGGAGCGCATCAAGGGGCCCGTACCCTAGTCCAAAAGACACTGCTCCAGGGGTACTATTGGTCGAGAATACAGCAGGATGCCGAGAAGCTGGTCAGAAGATACAAGAACTGCTAACTCTTCGGCAGCATACTGTTCACTGCCGGAAGCGGAGATGAACCTGGGATGGATCGTCTTGTCTGAATTTGGGGGCAAATGCTATTTGGATTTACCCGTCCATCTCTCCGAAAATACCAGGTTGATTTAATGCACCATATATCGGAGGTTTGGATAAACGCGACCGTTGTAGCAGACTTCATCATATTCCCCCTCATTTTATGAGGGTTTTTTGATTGTGGGGACGCTCTTCCCTGTAGGCGCAAGCCCCTGCAGTTAATTACGTTACCGCACTGCGATAACCACTTTCTCCTGCTCCGGCAGTTCACTTCGTGTCGTGTGTATTTTTATTTGTTTTGGTTGCCCATGGATTGTATACAGAGACTACTTTGTGTCGTCGCCCGTAGGACGCGGATTAGCCCAAATCCGTATATTTGAGATTAGGGTTTAAGTCAAGAATTTTGCTTGACGGAGCCCACGTTGGTAGCTTGGTTTGCCAACGGGAATGAACTTAGGATGCAGATCTCACATTTGTGAGGTCTATCGGTTCATGCGATATTTGGGTTTGATCTAAGGATCGTTAGCCATTTTTGACACTAAGATCGACTTATGAGCAGTGAGTATATGGGATCAACTGATCATTAGATCATATATGAATAGCCCATGGATAGTATATGGTAGTCATTATGGAGACAGTCCGCAGGGCAAAACATATTGGTTTAAGGACATCGCGGTCCAACATTCCCTGTTTGGGACGAATGTTAGTTTAAGGACATTTCGGTCTAACATTCTCATTTTGGGGATGAATATTAGTTTAAGAACATTTCGATCCATTTTTAGTTTAGAAACGTTTCGGTCCAGCATTCCCATTTTGGGGATGAATGTTAGTTTAAGAACATTTTGGTCCATTATCCATCTTGCGCGCACGTGTATTTGTTATGTCGCAGAGTGAACGATAGTGACATGGAATGCGCCTAATTTGGGGTGCGATCCGATTTAAGGTGTGCACGTCAATTTGGAATTGCATCAATATGAGATATATAATTCCCTATCTTGACGAAATTTTATATCAAGTTGGGACGAGAAAAGAGTTGTTGGTTGTCAGGACCTGCTACCTCTCTGAAGACGTTGAGGAATTACAATGACATCTATCAAAGGTCTGGAAAGATGTACCCTTGAACCAAATCCTATATTTGAGGGAAAAAGGGGTTGTGGTGGATTTAAGAATCGCTAGTCATATTTGAGACTAAGATTACCTTAAGAGATATGAGATGAATATCATTTTGGATATCATCAATGAGAGATCATCAGTCATGTTTGAGACTAAGATCGGTTTGGAAATCACGAGCATATGGGCTCGGTTGATTTAAAATCAAAGAGGTTTTAACTTCAGGAAACTTAGTCAATTTGGGCTGAGATTGGGATTTTATACTACCCAGCAGTACTAAGCACTAAGATATACAGCGCTTACGTGTGTTTCACGTGAGATGCTGGCATAGTGCTAAGCACTAATCTTTTCTGGTGCTCACATGCTTTTCACGTGAGACACTGAGTTTTTAGCCTTGGACACTCACGTGCTTTTCACGTGAGGCGCTGAGTTTTTAGCCTTGGACGCCTACGTGCTTTTCACGTGAGACGCTACAACAGTGCTGAGCACTAATTTTCTCTGGCGCTCACGTGTGTTTCACGTGAGGCACTATGTTTTTGGAGATTTAATCTCTGTTGATGCTTTTAGAAAACTTAAATCTCTGTTAATAGTATTTTGACCATTAACGATCACCAAGATCATTATTTTGAGGATCTGGGATCATGTTCTATAAGAACTAAGTTCTTGATTTGAAGGAACTAAGTTCCTGGAGTATTATGAACTCCATGTTTTCCATGTTCATGTTTTCAGAAAGGTTAAACCTCTTTTGATGGTGTTTTAACCATTAAGGATCACCAAGATCACTATTTTGAGGATATTGGATCGGATTCTTTAAAAAACTAAGTTCTTGATTTGAAGAAACTAAGTTCCTGGAGTATTATGAACTCCACCTTCTTTCTTTTCAATTTTGTTCTTTTCTGAATCTTTGATTCTCAAGAACAAGATCTTCCCGATAAGAATTAAATTCTCAACTTGTGGGGGGTCTCGAAGAGGAAGATCTTCTTCTTTATTGAGAATTTAATTCTCTGTTATTTTGAGAGCTTTCTGTATTTTTACAGAATCTTATGGGAGGGTCTCTCCTCCTTATTTGGAAAGAAGGATCATTGGTCGTTGGGACCCACCACCTCTCCGACGACGCTGAGGGATTACAACGCCATATATCGAAAGTGTGGAGTGGAGAGATGTACCCTTTGGACCATGTCCCATTCATCAGGAGGAAGAACAGGTTGGAGCTTGAACTTCTAGCTGCTTGAAAAAGGTTTCTTTGCGTTCACGCACATGCGTCGCACGTGTCAGGCGCACGTGCGTCATACATGGCGCTTGCACATCATGGGGGGCAGCTAAGGCCCTAACTTGGAGAATTAAGCTCCTATGGATAACTAAGCTTTTTTTAGGATTGAATCCTCACATGTGGTTTGCACGTGGCGGGCGCACATGCGTTGCATGTGGTGTGTACGTGCGCTTGCGCATATACGCATTATGGGAGGCAGCTAAGGTCCTAACTTGGAGAACTAAGCCCTTTGAGGATTGAATCCTCGCATTGCACGTGGCGGGCGCTCGTGCATTGCACGTGGCGGGCGCTCGTGCATTGCACGTTATTGAGGGCAGCTAAGGCCCTAACTCGGAGAACTAAGCTCTTATGGATAACTAAGCTCCTATCAATAACTAAGCTCCTTTGAGGATTGAATCCTCGTACGTGGTTTGCACGTGGCGGGTGTATATGCATTGCACGTGGTGTGCACATGCGCTTGCGCATATGCGCATTATGGGGGGGCAGCTAAGGCCCTAACATGGAGAACTAAATTCCTATGGAGAACTAAGCTTTTTTGAGAATTGAATCCTATTTTTTCTAAGAGGTATCCCCTCTTATTTAGATGGGAGTGGTAAAGAAGAGATCTCTCTTTTTCCCGATGTGGGACTAAAAATGTATCCCCATGTGATAGTGTATTACTTAGACTATACGTGCATAACACATTTGCTCATAACTTTTGATTCCGGAAGAGTTATGAAGTCCGTAATATATCAAATCAAAGGATAGATGCTTTCGATGCCATCATAATTTACTTGATTCTCATTCGGGAGTTTGGCAAAATACAGCCCGGAAAATATTGGTTTGTATATTCTTAAGCGTATTCCTGCTATTTGATACCTTGGGCTCTTTTGCGCAGAAATTTATGGCGGGAACACATACCTCGTCTCCCCGCCACCGAACTAATGCCGCTCAGTTCCTCTTGGTCATTTGCGCAATGGGGGATGAATATGGTGGGCCAACTCCCCACCGGCACGGGCGAACACAGATACATCCTTGTTGCTGTGGACTACTTCACGAAGTGGATAGAAGCCGTGCCCATCAAGAAACCGGCCGCCGCCTATACGATAAAATTCCTGTAGAACAATATAATCTTCCGATTTGGAATCTCGAGATTCATAGTTAACGACCATGGGACCAACTTCGAAAACGATAAAGTCAAAGAGTTTTGCAGCAACTACCACATATTGATGAAGTTTGCCGCGGTCGCACATCCACAATGCAATGGGCATGCCGAATTAGAGAACTGAGGCATCATCCACGGTCTCAGAGCTCGCTTGGAGGGAAAGCAAGGCAGCTAGGTCGAGGAACTTCCACGGGTACTATGGGCGTTGCGGATATCGAAAAAGACACCTACGGGAGAAACCCTATTCAGCCTCTACTACGATACCGAGGCAATGGCCCCTGCGGAAATTGGACTGCCCAGTTATAAGGCCGAACACTTTGACGATGAAGCTAACACCTTGGCACTCCGAAGCAACTTGGACATCTTATTAGAAAAACGAGATCGAGCGCAAATCAAAGCAGCCGCCTATCAGTAGCAAACCGCTCGCTACTACAATGCCCGAGTTGAATATCGGGCTTTCAAGACGGGAGATCTGGTCTTACGAAGAAATGAGTTCATAGACCAAGGGAGACTACATAAGTTCTCCCTGAAGTAGGACAGACCATTTCTCGTAACGGAAGCGTTGTCCGATGGAGCATACCGCCTACAGGATTTCGGGGGACGTAATTTTCCTCGTCCATATAATGATGAAAAGCTTAAGTTGTATAAATAAACATGCACCCTCTTTTAAATAATGTAATTCCTTTCAATATTAACTATGTTTTCCGAACTAAGTCCTCTCACAGAAGAGACTTCTGCATTACCCCGGGGCTCCGGCCCTTTGTTACTTTCCTCATCCCCGAGACTTCGGGGTTAAAAAAAATACGGAAAGGAGGAAAGAGACAATATACCATAACCAAAGACAAATTTATTTATTCAGAGGTATTATGTGTTCCCCAGCCTTACAATGATTACAACAGAGGAGAGCGAGAATTAAGAAAACATTGATACTCAGAAGAAAGCCCCTCCAGCCGAGCCCAAGCAGCCTCCGCCCGCTCCCTCTGACGGTACCCGTGGACATTAGAAGCTACGGACTCGCCAGGGTCCCCATCTGCCGAGTAAGATGCAACGGCCAACCTTTGCTGGAAACTCTCAAGAAGAAGGTCCACCGAGCGGTCCCGCCTGCTCTTCGACATCAGACCTAGCTCGTGGACCGTATGTATTTTATCAAATGCCTCGTCCATCAACTGTGGAAATAGGGTGTTGTACAGACCCGGGGAAGTCCTCCATATCGCGTAGATTAGCACTTGAAGGAGAGGAGATCGCCGGGGAAGTAAGCGCCCATAGTGGCCCTCCAAGCGGCCTATCACCGCCTTGTACGTCTCTTCGGAAAGATCGAGATTATAAAAATATACATCGTCCCGAGAAACAATCTCCCTGATGGTATATACGCGGCCGATCATCTTCAGGAAACACAAGACCAGGAAGAAACTGATATGAGAATTCGAAGGTGAGACCATACCGGTATTTATAGCCTCAACAAATATCTTCCAACGGCCAAGATTTACTCGCGCAACAACGCAAATCATGGAATATCGCAATTTCCTGATATAGTACTGCCACGTGTCGTCCATGACGGTCACCATTTCCACCTATATGGGTCACGAAAGGTTGAACGACGTCCCAAGGAGAAACTAGGGAATTCAGAAAGCCCTCATTGTGAGGCCACCGAGTAGATTCCTGCTCGGTCCATCCCCAACGGGTAGCTTCCTGCCCTACGAATAAGTGGATCCAAAGCCCTCATTATGAGGCCACCAAGCAGATTCCTGCTCGGTCCATCCACAATGGGTAGCTTCCTACCCTACGAAGAAGTTGATCCAAATCCCTCATCATGAGGCCACCGAGAAGATTCCTGCTCGGTCTATCCACGATGGTTAGCTTCCTGCCCTACGAAGAAGTGGATCCAAAGCCCTCATCGTGAGGCCTCTGAGCAGATTCCTGCTCGGTCCATCCATGACGGGTAGCTTCCTGCCCTACGAAGGCATAGGTTCAAAACACGCGCCGAAAGGCGGCAGAGTTATGTCCTGCTCGGCTCATCCAAGAAGGAATCGAGGGGCGCCGACCTATTCAAACTTGGCTATTGCTCAATTTATACTCGGCACACGATTGTCACCTCGACTCCAGGAAAAGGGAAGACTCCGGTCTTCCTACACTTGGCTATCGCTAGATTCATACTCGACGCACGATCGTCACCTCGACTCCGGGAAAAGGGAGGACTCCGATCTTCCTACACTTGGCTATCGCTCGATTCATACTCGACGCATGATCGTCACCTCGACTCCAGGGAAAGGGAGGACTCCGGTCTTTCTACACTTGGCTATCACTCGATTCATACTCGATGCACGATTGTCATCTCGACTCCGGGAAAAGGATGGACACCGGTCTACATGTGCCTAGCCTTTTGCTAGCTTTTACGTTGCGCCCGCCTAATACTTGTGAGTTAAAAAGGCCCGCGATCTAAAAATATTTGCGAGCTAAATATACTTGCAGGACAGAAACACTTGAGCCAAAAAATAATATACTTTATTTACGTTCAAAATTATATACAAGGTATTGTGGGCTCCTCAGCCTTGCAAAAACGTCCGGATGCTTACAAAATTCAAAATTATAAAATGGGGGGCAGCTCAGATTGCTTGCTCGGCCGTTACCTTTCCTTGCTCTGTGCCTCTGTCGGGGACCACAATGGCGACCTCAGGCTCGGCGCTTCCGCCAGTCGCCTCGCCTTCTATGGCCAGCTCGGCGCCACCCCCCTGTGGCGCTTCCTCGGTCAGGGGATACCTTGCGCGGAGCTCGCGGTCGTCGAACTCGGGCATGGCCCCTTTGATAGCGTCAAGGGTATTGTGCCACCCAACGACCGCGAAGTCGGCGATGTCGATATAAAATTGATCAGATGCCTTGTACTCCTCCACGGCCCTCTCCGCCCTGCTCTCCGCGAGCTTCGCCGCTACACAAGCCACCCGAGCGTCCTTTTTGAGAGCGTCCCTCGACCTTTTCATGGCGTCGAATAGCCCGTTCTCCTCCTCCATCTAGGCTTGGATAGCCCGGTTAGATTCAGTCAGGAGCAGATGGGACTCCTTCAGTTTAGAAACCGTCAGGCCATCGGCGACTAATCTTGAGTCAAGGAAGGCCGCCTTTTCTTCCACCTGCTGCAGCTGAAGGAGAAACTCTTCTTCTCGCGAGGAAGATTCGCCCACCTTCTTTATCGCCGGGGCAACCTCCTTGGACTCTATAGTGGCGAGGAGAGCGCAGTGCTGGAGGACCTGAGGAAAACAGGAACCATGTTAAGAAGCTGAAACCGAGGAAATAACCCTTAAAAATTTTTTAGGGAAAGCTACCGACCTGAACCGCCTCCTGAGCTACCTCGGCCACTTGGGCCTTCATGGTGCCCTGGGGGATCTTGGCCCCAGCCGTCTTCTCTATGTCCGCTAGCAAGCTGTCGGCCACAGATAACCCCGAAGGCATCTCAATGCAGAAGTCACCCTCCTGCGGCCGGGGGTGGCCGAGAAACCACCCGCTTTTGTCTCTTAAGGGGGGATTCAGCGGGGGGAGTCACCTCCGCCCTAGCCCGAGGCGCCGGGTCCCGCACATGCTTCTGTCCTCCCCCACGGCGTTTCTCCAGGAAGGGGGGCGCTGCGGAAGCCCTGGCCGGAGGAGTTTGTCTAGGAGCCACGCTCAGACCTGGTCGGGACGAGCTTGTGCCACCGGTATTTCTTCCCTAGGCCTTGGCAGGCATGGCGACCATAATTTTCGATCGATCCATGGGCTCTGCGAAAAAAACAAAACATAAGAAAAGGGTAAGCAACGTAGAAACGACAATAGAACTTTGGAGAAGTCTAAACAGATCGTCAAAAGCCCTAATTTACCCAAAAAACGCGCAGGACTGAGTCCAGCCCAGCTCAGTACCTGCTCGGAGAGCAGGACATCATTCCACTGGATCGATTCCCACTGGGGCACCACCTTCGCTTCGGGGGCGTTCGACTACCTCACCCTCGGACAGTCGGCCCTGTGCCACTGGGTGGGCATAGGCCAATCCTCGCCCTCCGATGGCCCGACAAAGACGAACTTCTCTTTCCATTCATGGATGGAAGAAGGGACGACCACTACCCTCGACCTGGCCATCCTACCCTTACATTTTTTAAACGATAGGTACACCCAGCTCGGCTTTTTCTTACTGGCACCGAGGTGATTTTTGTAGCAAAGAAAAGATAAGAGGAGGCTCAAATCCAAGGGGATTCGATAAAATTTCAACCGGACCAGAAACCAGAGGAGGATCCTCCACGAGTTCGGCGCTAGCTGGCCCGGGGCAAGACAGAAACAATGGAGCGTAGCACAAACTTCAGACGAGAAAGGCAGACGCATCCTTGCCCATAATGCTTCTAGATACAGAGCAATCTTCTTGCCCCGCACCTGGTCTGCCTGCTCACCCTCTCTGACCAGACAGAATGAATAGCCAGAGGGGATATGGAATCGAGCCCGGATGTCGGAAAGCTCGTTCAGACGATTCAAGACTGAGGGCGCATCGCGGGTATTCCCGATGCACACATTAGGAGCCCTTGTCGCTACCCGACGACGAGAGACAAGGGCGGCACTAGCCCTGGGGGACGAGCCCGACACAGAAGACGTAGATGAAGAAGAAGAACTCTCTCGGCTATCTGAAGCCGAGGAGGAGGAAGACCCGCTGGACTCGGCCCCAAAAAATGGAGCCTCATCGCCTGACTCTACCCCTACTACATCCACAAATACCTCGGAGGAAGACGTCTAACCTGATTCAAGGAAAGGGTTTTGCCGAGGAAAATTCGGCGAAAGATCCGACCTAAATGGAGGTGCGCCGGGCAATCTTCAAACGACGAGAGATAACTAAGGCAAAGTGTCGGCCCTGGGATGTCCCCCTCCTGTTTATACTCTCCAAAGAGGACATCCTATGGCCCAAATCGATTCCCGCCGAAACGAAGCGTCGCACCTAGCAGCCGTCGAGGCTCCACGTGGCGATCAACCATTGGAAACATCTCCTCACGGCAGGAGTTGGTGATAGCCTCTCACGTCCCGCCAACCAATGTTGGGCCATGTTGGAGTTTCTTAGTACGACCACTAGGTTTTAGCAAATATCGAGTATGCAATTTTAAAAAATCTAGAGTGCTAAGGAACACAAACCTAGAATTGAACTAGAGAATTAGGGTTTTATAAAGCATGTAAACAAACTTTACACTAAGTGAACAAGGAATACAACCTTTGTAGACCGGTCCTTCACTTCTAAAGCTCCGTGTAGCAGTCCCTTGGCTCCAAGTAGTGGTCCCCCGAACTCTTCTTAGGCTCCACTTAGTGAAATGAACAAGCTTGCTTAAGGATTTTCGAGACCGAAAATGATCTACGTCGAAGAATCTCTAATTTAAGCTACCTCCTCACTAATTGAGGAATTAGTGAAGTAAACAACCTATACTAAATAGTTAGTTTGGTATAAATTGATGAAGTAGAAATTTTGCTCACTTTAGAATTATTTTTCTATCTTTTCTTTCTCACCCCACTCAAACTTAGAGAGCAAAAGAAAATGAGATGAAGAAGATGAACTAATGTCAACCTTGATGAAAACATATCTCCAATGATATTTGTAGAGACTTAACCATGGCTAAAAATAATGGTTGGGTTAATAAATATCTAGAGCAAAACAAAATTAGTGGACTAAGTCAAGACTTCCATATGCTTCCACAAGCATCATTAGCCATGCTAATTTCCACCTAATTTTGATTTTTCCTTTAATAATTAATCACCCAAATTATCTTTAGTTTGGTGTGAGTCTCATATACCCATGTCCAATGTATCATCTAGCATGACACAATAGTAAATACATTAATATATATCTCATATATACTTATATGTATTTGTAGAAAAGAAATTCTTAAGTGAGCTAATATTAGTTAATATATATTAATATATTAAATATATAATTATATATATTAAATTATTAAATCAACACTTGATTTAATAATCCGGCTATATCATATACAACCGACTAATATCATTTATATGTATATCAAATATACATATAACAAATTATTGAATAATCCGGTTATATCACATATAAGCTATATCGCGAGATTAGAATACTGTATCACATATATGTATTAATCTCGGTCCCGCACATATTGCGGCCTAACTGACGATCAAGTGAAATGGTGCTCCCTTTTTAAAAGCGCAATCATTTCACCGATCCGCTGACGTCACCAAAGATACGTGCGGTAACCGAGGCATTCCAAGAGCCTCCATGTGGGCCTAGTGATCTGAGAGGATTAGTCGCCAAATGTCCCGCCGTCGTCAGATGGTCCGGGAATCCTAGGCCGAACCGTTGAGAACTGGGCTTACCACTCTCGACCCTGACCCACAAATAGGTCAGGGCGAGAGTGGGGAGCCAGTGATAAGACTCATGAACAGGAATTCCCCATATTACGACACGTAGCAGATGACGTGTCGTCCACGTAAACCCACTTGGCTCCTGGTGGCTGCGGAAGTAGAATCAATGTGGTGCATTGGGGACTTTCCTCGGCCCGACACAATCCAGCAGCCGAGCTTACGCCCCTTTTGCTCGTCTCCGAGCTGTTGCAGGGCTGAGCTTCCTCGGCCTCCCGGCTCGTCTCCGAGCTATCCACCGAGCTGAGTTTCCTCGGCTTCCCCGACCAACCGAGAGCGCGGAGCCCAAGCGCCCCCGCCACGACTCCATGTATCTCGCCAAAGCGAGATATCCGCCACCCCACATTCTGCGTCCCACTATCACTCCCCCTTCCCAAAATACAGAATACGAGGGTAACTAGTCCAGCCATGCTCCTACGATCAAGGAAAATCCTGCCGTAGTCACATTTCGGCTTCTAGCATTATATGGTAATCAGTAAAACTCAGCACGGATAAAGAGAATGCAGTCACTAGAACTATCGGATATAAAGAAAACTGAGCGTAATGGAAATAAACAAAAAGGCAACCAACCAGGGATATCAAGGGAGAAGTATAACCGGTTCACTGGTCAGGATCTTCGTGGTCTTCTCGAGATCAGACGGATCCACTTCTATCACTGAGCACGCATACTCAAGTCGTCAGGACGACGCAATAGCAATAATATGATAATAATAACGAGGCAAGAAATAAACGTAATAACAGTGGAGATAATATATGCAGGTAATCAATATGTCAATAATCAATGCAATGAATGACCTGTTTTCTTACTGGTCTCTAAGTCAGTTTTGAAATCGAGTTGCGGAAAGGAATTATCATGTTTAACGAGGGTCTCGTACGTACCCGAGACTACGGCCTACTGTTGCCCGGGACATTACCCTGTCAGCCGGACCGCTAGGTCCAAACCTAATAGTATATAAGAGTTGTTGTTCGAATGATGATCCTCTAAATCACTAACCTCGCTAAATATAAGTTCCTTTCCACTTCGATTTTCCCTTTTTCCCCAGATTTCACTATCTATAAGTATGGGCTAATTGTGTACAAGTACGCACCAATAACACTACTTTATTCACTATTCACCGTGTTGTTCACTATTATGAACCATTCACTTTTTACTAGCATACTCGACACATCTAAACCGATACCATTTACGTTCGGCAATGCATTATACGCTTAGAATTAATAAGAACATTCACTATCGCTAGAGGTATCGCGGTTGGGTAAATATGTGAATTATGCCGATAAACAAATCATATGCAATACAAGTCATTATGCGTCTTAGGAATTTAGAAAAATCACATTAACTCATACGATCAGAATTAAGCAAAATGATACAAAAAAGGTAAAAGTAAACTTAATCAGCAATTCAATGGAATTGGTTTCAAGTCACCGAAACTGCGGGATAAAAAATGATCCACCAACCCCAAAATTATTTCATTTGTTCGAACTCATGATCTAAATGGGTTTCGGGTTCGCGAGTTACGGTCATTTATTTTTAAGTGTTCTCTGCTGAAAATTCAGTTCCTGAACTGAAAGTCTATTTCGTAACACAGTTTTCACTCTGTTGGGATCATAATTAGACGACGCTACAGTTGTATTATATTTAGGTTTATTAGTTAGGTTTCCAACGTGCTAGACAGATTGACAATATCCGCTGTGTTTTGAGAATTATACATTATTTAAGATCGGGATATACGTTTTGTCCCTGTTTGGGACTGTAGTATGTATTGATGATTTAAAATATAATTAAAATAGCAAACGGTGGTAAAAACGGATGAAACCACCTTCAATAGTTATCTAATAGATTAATATTCACAGCGGTATAGGGTTCCGCATAATACCATTTTCACACAAAGTTGTAAAAGTATTTTATTTCAGGTGTTGACAAGTAGTGCTGCTCTGGACAGCAGTCCAGAGCTGCATTCCTGAACAATTTTCGTCATCGCTTTAAAATAGAAACAAAATATAAATTATATGGGGTTCTAGGTTGTCGAGTCGGATTCGATACGAGCCCTCGAACACAATATTCCGGTGTGTATCTAATTTACTATGATTTCACAAATTACATGTACGGAAAGTTTCATATTTGGCGGATCTAAATAGGGATGACATTTCACGGTGTTGGGGTCCGTATTTTCGATCCAACTCTTTACATGGTATTCATAATCACTAAGGTAATCCTTTACACCTAAGTTCTGCCATATTTGATTTGGTTTTCATATTGATCACTTGACCGGTGTACACAAGTGACGATCCAACCTGATTAATTCATGAAAACCTAAATTACATTCATACGATCAATAAACCCAAGGTGGGTCCAATCCAATATGACCAAACACGATGACTCGAGATATATGTGTTCAATTAAACTTATTGCTATAGCGGAATTGATATATCTACGCACGATAACACACGTACGTATATACCTCTAATTATGTAACAATACGATATAATTTATATAAGCTATAGTAGCACGATTTGCAAGGGAAGGGGGTTTCCACTTGCCTTCGGTCGCTGATATAGAAGCGACAAACGACAGGGTTCGCCTCAACGCACGAGACGGCGACACAAAGCCAGGCACGGTGGCGACACGGTACTGGGCACGGTGGCGGTGCGTACGTGGTGTGATGGCAGCACGGTACTAGACACGGAATGAGCATGAGTCGGGACACGTAGTGGCACTGGTGCAGGCACAACAAAGTGGCAGTGGTGGCTCCGGCAATGTCTTGTAGTGACGTGGCGGCACAGGAAGTCGGTGCAAGGTGTCGGTGGCCGGGGTTGCTCGTCGGCTAGGGGCGACGTCACGGTGGTGGTCGAAGGCGGGCTGGAGGTAGTGGGAGATGGCGGGTGAGGAGCTTCGGCTTGCTCGGAGGGATGACAACGACGTGGTCGGTGACGAGGAGATGCTGGCGGGGTCGCGGTTGAGGGGAGCTCGGGCATTCATCAACAACGAGAGGGGCCCGGTGGTGTGAGGAGGTCGTGGGTGGCAGTCGGTAATGGTTGGTGGTAGGAATGACGCAGTGGCTTAGGTATGGGAGTGGGGTTACGGTTGAAAGAGGGGCTCATCGATGGAGGGATGTGGCCGGAAGTCCGTCGAGGTGGCAGTTGAGGGAGGCGGTGTTGGAGGAGGATAATGGTTGGCGGGCGGTTAAGTGGAGGCGAGGAGGGAGTTGGGCCTGGAGGGAGGTTGTTGGGTCGATGGAGATGGCCGGAGGAGGCGAGTTCGGTGGGTGATGGGGGGCCGGCAAGGTTCGTCGGAAGTGGCTTATGGTGATGGTGGATGTGGAGTCGGGGGTGTAAGTCCATGCTGCCTCTCCCGGTACTTACGGGCTTGCGGAAATGATGAAAAACGATTTTTCAAGAGGTGGTAACATGGACTCATAATACGGATCTTTGTTAAACAACTATCTAACAAACTTAACAAGAGTTTTACCTACTCGGTTAGGGGGTTATACCTATCATGAACTCCTTCGTCTTCAACTCTTTGCGGTGTACAGATCGGCCTCACCTCGTCGTCTTCTTGCGCCGAAGATGGATCCACCTGAAAGCTTCTACCTTTGGCTTCTCTTCAAACTAGAAGAAACTAGAACACTTGGTTTGCCAAACCTTGTGAACTAGGATGAGTAGAGAAGTGATATGGGTTTTCTTTTACCTCTAAGACAATGTTTCTCAACTCATGAGAGGGTGTTGCCTTGAGCTAGAGAAAGAGCAAGAGGAAGAGCAAGAGGGAGAGCTCAAGCAAGAGAGAGAAATGAAATGAGAGAATGAGAAAGTCTTTTGCCATCCAAGCTCTCATAATCCAAAACCATCATAACAAATAATAGTAATCAAGTATTATATGGTGGTTCAAGTCAAAATGGCTATATCATTTCATGCACTCATTTTACAAAAAGAAACAAGCAAGCAAAAGTCTTTGCCATGAAATGATAGCCATTGTCATGATGATGGTCAACTAGTCCAACCTAGTCAACCGGTCAACAAAGTCAACAAGTCAACAAAGTCAACCCCTCAACAACCATGTCACTATAATACTTAATTAATATTATTGTTAATCATATTTCATATTCTCATTAGGGTTTAGTAAAAAGTCAACAGTCAATAGTCAACAACCCCAATGAGAATCCTCTGCCTCTGTCTCTCTGTCAACTGTGCATACACACCCGCATCCGCGTTCCGAGGAACACGAATACATACGAGATAAAACCAATCCCAAAACGTACACTAAGATCTAGCTTAAACCAAAGCCCGCTAGTGTTAACTGTCCGGACACTAAACGTGCACAAGTGCACGGATGTGACCGAACCTTGTCGCAAAACCATGCGACCTCTACTTTTTTGTCTAAAGGCGAATAGCTTTCTGTGTGGGACTCTAAAGACTCGACACTACGCTGGCAGTGGGTTTAACCACAGACCGCAAGCGGCACTAGCTGTGCGTAACGGTCTCCAGGTAGATGCCGACAAGAAGACGGACGAGGTGAAACCCATCTGAACTCCTACTGAGCCTGAATGTGACAATCTCCGTACAGTCCGGTCTGTTCGTCTGATACATCGCATGGCGGGTCTAGGGGGTAGTGAACGTCAGTCCCTTAATAGCGGTACAAGTCGTGTCGGAGTGTAGCCCAGAACACCCTGAGATAACACTGGAAACCTACCAGTATATCTCGCTTGCCCTGGCCAGGACCTACTCGTGTAATGGCTCTCCTAGACACAGCGCGATGTCAACCCCCAATACCGGGAGAGAAGAATCTTGTCTAACCGTTACTGCCTCCAAGTGCTTCGGGACTGCACCCAAAAACTACCTGTTTGCACGATTCCTTTGAGCCGTGGTAGGGTAGTAATCAAAGTACAGTGGGAACACACTCGAGGCGAAGTGGCAGTGTCAAGTCAACGGACTAAGCTGTACTCATGTCACCTGGGAACTGATAACTGACGATAGGTATAATACCAACCAACAGTTCCCGACGAGTCCTGTCCAGTGTACTCGTAACCTAACGAGCACCCGTATACTATCTCAAGTACGACGTACTGACGGCTGTGGGACAGACCGTCTCCCCTGCTGGGATGAGAAGCGCATACGCTAGTCTACTCCGGAGTATCGATGCCCTGTCTCGATAGTCCTACGACTAGGGACCTGTATAAGTATGTGCTTGTAGATTACCCAGCCCCCACGAGTGTGACTGCCATCACAACGCTGGTAATCAAGCAAAGATCCTAAGGGCTCTACTAATATGTATAAGTAATATGCTAAAAGAAACACATGCACATATTAAAGTAGAAACAAACCAAGTAGCATACTACCATTTTGAGCAAGATTGTCTATACAAGGTGAATATCCCAAGCTTCCATTAAGTAATATACAAACTAGTATGATACAGTAATGGCCTCTAGGGCATATACACTAACAATCTCCCACTTGCACTGAGGCTATGTACTGGCGTATCGAAGACCTATCATCTCGATCAGCCGCTCGAACTGAGTCTGGGGTAAGGCCTTCGTGAGTGGATCTGTAGTGTTATCTTCTGAATTTACTCTCTTCACCTCGATCTCCCGGCGATCTATGATCTCCCTGATCAGGTGGTACGGCCTCAAAATATGCCTGGACTTCTGATGGGACCTGGGTTCCTTCGCTAAAGCTATAGCGCCGTTGTTGTCACAATACAGCGGTATTGGATCAACACTGGTAGGAACCACCTGAAGCTCCGTGAGGAACTTCTTCATCCAGACAGCTTCCTTTATGGCATCGCAAGCAGCTATATACTCCGCTTCCATAGTTGAGTCAGCAACGGTCTCCTGCTTCGAACTCTTCCAGCAAACCGCCCCTCCATTATGGGTAAAGACATAACCCGACATGGACTTGGAGTCATCCTTGTCACTCTGGAAGCTGGAGTCAGCAAAGGCCTCGATCTGGAGGTCTTTTCCGCCATACACCAAGAACATCTCCTTAGTCCTTCTCAGGTACTTGAGAATGTTCTTTACCGCTATCCAGTGTTTCTCCCCTGGGTCCGACTGATACCGGCTTACAACGCTCAATGCGTATGCTACATCTGGTCTGGTACATAACATCGCATACATTATAGAGCCTACCGCAGAAGCGTAGGGTATAATAGACATGTGATCCCTTTCCAAATCAGTCTTGGGAGACATCTCTTTGGAGAGGGTGATCCCGTGACAAGCCGGTAAATTACCGTGCTTGGAATCTTCCATACTGAATCTTTTCAGTATGGTGTCGATGTACTTTGACTGTGAAAGTCCCAACATCCTCTTAGATCTATCACGATAGATCTGGATCCCCAGAATGTAGTTGACATCGCCCAGGTCCTTCATGGAGAACCTCTGCGACAAGAATCCTTTGACCGACTGTAGCATAGGAATATCATTTCCTATTAGGAGAATGTCATCCACGTATAAGACGAGGAATACCACAGTTCTCCCTACAATCTTACTGTAAATGCATGGTTCATCTGGGTTTTTGATAAAGTCGAATTCCTTGACAGTATCATCAAAGCAGATGTTCAAACTCCGCGATGCCTGCTTCAGTCCATAGATGGACTTTAGCAACTTGCACACTTTACCGCTGCTCCCACTCTGAATGAATCCCTCCGGCTGATCCATATAGACGCACTCTTCCAAATTTCCATTTAGGAAAGCCGTCTTTACGTCCATCTGCCAGATTTCATAATCGTGGAAGGCAGCAATGGCAAGAAGGATCCGAATGGATTTAAGCATTTCCAGTGGAGAAAAGGTTTCGTCATAGTCCAAACCAGGTCTTTGGCGAAAACCTTTTGCAACAAGTCTAGTTTTATAGGTTTCAACCTGCCCATCTACACCAATCTTCTTTCTGAAGATCCATTTGCAGCCTACGGGTTTTACCCCTTCTGGAGCAAAGTCCAAAGTCCAAACTTTGTTGGTGTACATGGACTCCATCTCGGTCCGCATTGTATCCAGCCATTTTACCGAGTCACCGCTCTGAATGGCTTGCTGGATGCTAGTAGGCTCACCATAGTCAATAGTGCAATTCTCTCTATCCCCGTCTATGAGAAAACCGTAGTATCTCTCGGGCGGATGAGACTGCCTACTACTCTTGCGGAGCGGCGTAGGAATGTCCTGTTCTTTCGAACCCTGTGGTTCTACTAAGCTTTCAGTAATAGCTCGTGGTTCTGGAATTTCTTCCAGTTCTATTGCGCTCTCACTTATCTGATTTTCTAAAAATTCAGTTTCCAAGAAGCGGGCATGACGAGAAACAAAAACTTTTTGTTCCTCTGCGTAATAGAAAAGATACCCCTTGGAGTTCTTTGGGTATCCCACAAACTTACACTGTACTGAACGTGCCTCGAGCTTGTCCGCATGGTGCTTTTTAACAAAATCTGGACACCCCCATGTCTTAAAGTGTTTAAGGCAGGGTTTCTTCCCACTCCACATTTGATATGGTGTGGTAGGCACTGACTTAGTAGGAACTTGGTTCAAAAGATATGCAGCTGTTTCTAGTGCATAACTCCAAAAGGATCGCGGTAACTCAGTCTTACTCATCATGGAACGAACCATATCCTATAGGGTTCGATTCCGCCTTTCCGATACACCGTTGTGTTGTGGTGTGTATGGAGGAGTAAGCAGAGAGAGAATTCCATTCTCTTTTAAGTAGCCCAGAAACTCGGCACTTAAGTATTCTCCACCTCGATCAGATCTTAGTGTCTTGATACTTTTGCCTGTTTGTTTTTCAACTTCATTCTTGTATTCCCGAAATTTCTCAAAGGTTTCGGATTTATGCTTCATCAAGAAGACATGTCCAAACCTAGAGAAATCATCTGTGAAAGCAATGAAGTATGAATAACCACTTCGCGCATGTGTAGACATTGGACCACACACATCACTGTGTATGAGTCCCAAGAGCTCACTTGCTCTTTCTCCGTGTCCAGTGAACGGAGTCTTTGTCATCTTTCCCATGAGACAAGATTCACAAGTGGCATAAGACTGGTACTCGAACGGATCCAAGTATCCTTCTTTAAGTAAATGTGTCAACCGTGTCTCATTAATGTGATCCAGTCTACAATGCCATAAGAAAGTCTGATTTAATTCCGGAGACTTTCTTTTAAGTGTGTTCTGGACACTGAAAATCTGAGCTTGACTCAATACGTAGATCCCGTTCTTTAATGTACCTGACCCAATCAGAACTTGATTTAGGTGGATGTTGACCACATCGCTTACAAAAGTAAAGTCATATCCTTCCTTAGAAAGTAAGGATATAGATATGATATTACAAGTCGCACCTGGTACATAAAAACAGTCACGCAGAATCAATATCTGCCCAGTTGTCAGTCCAAGATGATACTCCCCTACGGATTCAGCATACATGCTCATTCCGTTAGCAACCCTGAGAGTCATATCACCTATCCTGAGAAACCCTACGGTTTCTCAAAGCCTGTAACGAATTACAGCTGTGAGATCCTGATCCGGTATCCAATACCGAGGAGGTAGGGTTAACTGACATACAGTTCTCTATCACAAACACACCCGAAGCCGAAGCCACAACATGCTTCGAATCCTGGCTACTGGCTATGCTAGCCCTGCAATCCTTCTGCCAATGTTCATTCCCGTAACAATAGGAACGTCCCTCTTTTACTACATCCAATCCCGAAACTTCTGCCATTTCCTTACCTTTTACTTCCCTGGTTTCTTTCAGGGTAGAAGGTAGAGACTGTAGAATCAAGTCAGCATCTGACCCGTTCTTCAACGTGGTCTTCAGGTCCGTGAGCTCAAAATAGCTGGTCTCTGTAAGGACGTTGTCCCCTACAGATGACCCGATAGCCAACCTCGCTGGAAGCAATTCGTTCGAGGTCTTATATCTTGCGATACAAGATTGCTCTCCCTATAAATCTTTGTTATGGAGGAAGATAGAAACTAAGTCCATCTTCTCGTGCTGCCTCTGGTATGCACCATCAACTGAGGCTAACACAAGGCACTTGGCTTTCGCACAGTTCCTTTCCGATGTCTCGTGGATATGAATATCCGTGACAGGGGAAACTGGTCCTGAGATGGCAGGGGTTTGATTAGTTAAGAGGTGTCCCAGCTTGTCATGGGCAATGGACATCTGGACCGACCTTTGCCAATCATAACAGTCAGATTCAGTCATTTTATTATCTAGATGTAACCTAGGTGCGGTCACTGGGTCGCTGCAATTAAGAGAGAGAGAAGAAAACACTCAGCATGATGCTCTTACAAGTTTAGATTGGTTTTTAATTTATCTAAACAGGATGGCTCCCACTGTCTCTCAAATCCCTCCTCAAACCATAAAGGAAGAATCAGTCAGGATCAATCTCACCGTACAATACTTGCTTAACCGTTCAGCCATGCCAGTGTTGGTACTTCGAGGGAGGTTTTCCAATGCTTTCGCGAAGTTACTTAATTAAATAACCTCTTTTCCCTGTGGGTGTAGCCCCGCTAACACTTTTCTAGATACCTACTTGGTTTATAGTATTGATCGTTAAGTGAGAAAGTTCCCGAGGAGTAGCATATACTCACAGGAGGATCGGGATCCAAATATCATCGCGTGACAAAACTGAAGGAATCCTACCAGAATCATCACACTTCAAATGGTATGCAGCGTTAGCAAGTTTCAGTTCTTTTGAAACTCCCGATGTGGATTTTTGCCCCATGCTCTTATGATCTTGACTAAGGCCAACAAATCATAAGTCACATGTCAAGTTCTACCCGTCGTTGTCCAGGTTGATTTGAACCCACCCGTATATACCCTTGACTATGGCCAACAAAGTAATACGACTGTCCCAAACCAACGCATCTATCTATACAACATATGAATACCCACCAGCTACCAAACACTGTGCCTTGACTAAGGCCAACAAACACAGCTTGAATACTGTTGGATATTCATATGAAACGACGGAGGGCTACGGATGGTTTTGGCGAAACCGTGAACGTAGTGAATTTGATATAATCGATGGAACGAGATAGCTTTTAAAAGGAGTGACTCAAACTCCGCATTTAAAAGTTGGTTTTTGAAAAGAACCGAGTGGTTTTTGAAAGTGTTCCAACGACTTTACTTTGGTTTATTTTCTTGCATTAATTTTAATGCGTCCCATCATTTAATCCTACCATTACAGAAAACAACCAAAATATGACGTACGCTTATGCCATCCGCATTTGCCACGGGGCTCCGTCATTACCCGTTAGGTTACTTAACTAACGACAGAGCGAGGACTGGACTAGCGCGGATGCAAAACATAAGCAACGCCTAAATAATATCATATATAGATATATTGCAATGATAGCCATTTCAGATCACAGATGAACACATTGGATATACTAGGAATCCGCAATTCGTACGAGCCTGTAACGAAAAGCGGATTACACGGTCGTGGTGAATAGCCAAACCCCACCCTAGACCCCTACGGGTGCGGCAAACTACCCGCCAAATATCCGAAGCGGAGCAACCTCCCTCAACGACGTGAGTAGGCCACTCGGCACTTCGAGATACCTGGTAGTTTGTGCACCCCACCTTGGGTCTATCTTAGGAGCAAAAACAGTAAAAAGAAATTATACAATGACGGCTACAACCCCGACCCGGTTGTGCGGCCAAAAAAAATTAATATTACATCAATTTACATATTACATGAATTGAAAGATAAAAGAAAACTCTCATTTCACAACCCCCCGGCTATTCATCCGCGACAATCCAATGAATTCATATACACATACCATCAACATTATAGATCACAGATATGTATAACCCCCACTAATCGACATATAGCGATTAGCAGACGTTCAATACATATATCACATCACAGATATAAACCCGTAAGCCTTAGTCTTTAGAAGCTCGATCAAAATACGGTTTTTTTAAGCCCCAAAAACAAATTTTGCTTTCTGGAAAATCTGGGCAGAAAAATCATATTTTAAAAATCCCAAAACAAACCCAGAAACACTCTGCAGGAAATTTGCACCACGGCCGAGTCAACTCGGCCGCGGATCCGCGGCGGGAGCAAGCTCCCGCCGCGGTTCCGCGGCGAGTTGACCGAGTCAGTGGACCAAATTTCTTGGGTGTTTCATAAAAAGCCTGAGTCGATTTTTGGTGCATGATTTATTAATTTTTGAACAGAATACAGAATCGACAGAAACTTGATTTTTCGGGTTCGTTTCGCAACTTTTTCTCCGATCGAATTTCTAGTTACTTTGCTAACATGTTAGATAGTGTTTAACCAGGCTCTGATACCACTATAAGTCCATGCTACCTCTCCCGGTACTTACGGGCTTGCGGAAATGATGAAAAACGATTTTTTAAGAGGTGGTAACATGGACTCATAATACGGATCTTTGTTAAACAACTATCTAACAAACCTAACAAGAGTTTTACCTACTCGGTTAGAGGGTTATACCTATCATGAACTCCTTCGTCTTCAACTCTTTACGGTGTACGGATCGGCCTCATCTCGTCGTCTTCTTGCGCCGAAGATGGATCCACCTGAAAGCTTCTACCTTTGGCTTCTCTTCAAACTAGAAGAAACTAGAACACTTGGTTTGCCAAACCCTGTGAACTAGGATGAGTAGAGAAGTGATATGGGTTTTCTTTTATCTCTAAGGCAATATTTCTCAACTCATGAGAGGGTGTTGCCTTGAGCTAGAGAGAGAGAGCAAGAGGAAGAGCAAGAGGGAGAGCTCAAGCAAGATAGAGAAATGAAATGAGAGAATGAGAAAGTCTTTTGCCATCCAAGATCTCATAATCCAAAACCATCATAACAAATAATAGTAATCAAGTATTATGTGGTGGTTCAAGTCAAAATGGCTATATCATTTCATGCACTCATTTTGCAAAAAGAAACAAGCAAGCAAAAGTCTTTGCCATGAAATGATAGCCATTGTCATGATGATGGTCAACTAGTCCAACCTAGTCAACCGGTCAACAAAGTCAACAAGTCAACAAAGTCTACCCCTCAACAACCATGTCACTATAATACTTAATTAATATTATTGTTAATCATATTTCATATTCTCATTAGGGTTTAGCAAAAAGTCAACAGTCAACAACCCCAATGAGAATCCTCTGCCTCTGTCTCTCTGTTAACTGTGCATACACACCCGCATCCGCGTTCCGAGGAACACGAATACATACGAGATAAAACCAATCCCAAAACGTACACTAGGATCTGGTTTAAACCAAAGCCCGCTAGTGTTAACTGTCCGGATACTAAACGTGCACAAGTGCACGGATGTGACCGAACCGTGTCGCAAACCATGCGACCTGTCGCAAAACCATGCGACCTCTACTCTATTGCCTAAAGGCGAATAGCTTTCTGTGTGGGACTCTAAAGACTCGACACTACGCTAGCAGTGGGTTTAACCACAGACCGCAAGCGGCACTAGCTGTGCGTAACGGTCCCCAGGTAGATGCCGACAAGAAGACGGACGAGGTGAAACCCATCTGAACTCCTACTGAGCCTGAATGTGACAATCTCCGTACAGTCCGGTTTGTTCATCTGATACATCGCATGGCGGGCCTAGGGGGTGGTGAACGTCAGTCCCCTAATAGCGGTATAAGTCGTGTCAGAGTGTAGCCCAGAACACCCTGAGATAACACTGGAAACCTACCAGTATATCTCGCTTGCCCTGGCCAGGGACTACTCATGTAATGGCTCTCCTAGACAAAGCGCGATGCCAACCCCCAATACCGGGAGAGACGAATCCTGTCTAACCGTTACTGCCTCCAAGTGCTTCGGGACTGCACCCAAAAACTACCTGTTTGCATGACTCCTTTGAGCCGTGGTTGGATAGTAATCAAAGTACAGTGGGAACACACTCGAGGCAAAGTGACAGTGTCAAGTCAGCGGACTAAACTGTACTCATGTCACCTGGGAACTGATAACTGACGATAGGTATAATACCAACCAACAGTTCCCGATGAGTTCTGTCCAGTATACTCGTAACCTAACGAGCACCTGTATACTATCTCAAGTACGACGTACTGACGGCTGTGGGATAGACCGTCTCCCCTGCTGGGATGAGAAGCGCATACGCTAGTCTACTCCGGAGTATCGATGCCCTGTCTTGATAGTCCTACGACTAGGGACCTGTATAAGGATGTGCTTGTAGATTACCCAGCCCTCACGAGTGTGACTGCCATCACAACGCTGGTAATCAAGCAAAGATCCTAAGGGCTCTACTAATATGTATAAGCATGCTAAAAGAAACATATGCACATATTAAAGTAGAAACAAACCAAGTAGCATACTACCATTTTGAGCAAGATTGTCTATACAAGGTGAATATCCCAAGCTTCCATTAAGTAATATACAAACTAGTATGATACAGTAATGGCCTCTAGGGCATATACACTAACAGGGGGCTCATCGGCGTTGATGGCGTGGGTCGTCCGGCGTGGTGAGCTCGGGATGATGGCAGAGGATGGGTTAGAGAGAGAGAGAGTACGAGATGTGAGAGAGAGTATTAAAGAGTGAAAGGGAAAGGAAGAAAGTTATGAGAATTAATAGGATTAATTAGTGATTAAAGGAAATTATTGTGAATTCTTCAGTTAGGATTTTGTAGGGATTTGAAAAGAAAAGGGTTTTCAAAATAAGAAGTGTAACTATTGAGGGAGGGAGAGAAGAGTGAGAGGGGCCGGCTCTTGGTATGGGGGTTGGGTTGGGCCTAGAGATTGGGTTTGTGTTAGAATAGTTGTTACGATTTAAATAGTTCAGGGATTAATGTTAGAATAAAGAAATGGAATTAAGGTCTTGGAAAAATAATATAAAATATAAAATAGGAAAAATATAGAATTAGGAGAAACAATAGGAGAATAGAGGGAATAAATTGTAAGGAAAATAATTAGGATTTTTATACAAGAAATTGTTGAACAAAAATATTTATTCGAATACGGAAAATAAATATAAAGGAACTAGGTATTACACCGATGCTGGTACGTCCCTCCATTAATGAGTGTATCTCGCCATTAATGGACGGATCCCGCCATCGACGCGGGCGTAACGCAAGGGCGTAACGAACGGTGAGGATCTCATGCCGGCTCGCTCCATGCGACCACTATATAAACCCCTCTTTCAGACGACTCAGGTAACTCGAACTCATTCTAATACGCCGCTATCCTGCTTTTATTCCACGGTGCTAACTTGATCGTCGGAGGGTCCTACGGTGGTTTCCCACCCCGGGACTTCCCTTGCAGATAGCTCGGCGTCGACAACATCCAACAACTCATTGAGGTCCACACAACAATTCTCATATCCAATCTCAACCGTTCGAAACCGCTCGCAACCAGACCGACGGAGGACAACATCTGAGGGAGATTCCGACCTCCATCAGGAATATTGATGAATTCATGTTCAAGCGAGGCTGCAAGCACGAATATTGATGAATTCATGTTCAAGCGAGGCTGCAAGCACCATGACGAAGGTCGCTTATTTTGAAAAAAAAGGAAAGTTCGGGATTGCATAATGTTGGTTGAACACGATTGATGCTCATCACGAGAAGATTTTATCGGTGTAAGATACCACACATTTATATTACATCATCATGAATGAGTTCACCGACGGAAGAAAGGTTTGATATTAAAGACTCATCATGCATCATAAAAGATCTGTCATTTAGTTAATTCATGTTTTTTGTTTAACATCTTTTATCGATATAATATTTTTTTTATCCATTACGGACATGTTTGCTTACCTTGAAGTGGTATGGAAGTATCGGAAGTAGGTTTATTTCTGGTACTTCAAGTGTTTGTTTTGACAAGTAACGTTTGAAGTTACTTTCATATGCTGACGTGGATCCTATGTGGAGACTTTACTTTAAGATTTCTCTTCATGGCCTCTTGAGCTTAGAAGTGGCATGGAGCAGAAGTCAAGAAGAAGAAAAATTATTAATTACTTATAGGTTTTTTCCTTTTCTCTCCTACATTTTTACATAAAGATGTGAATAAAATAATTGCATTCATCACTTCATTAGGACTGCTTTCATAAATAAAACAAACAAAAAAAACGCAATGAGTTACTGCTTCCATAAACTTTTTCAAAAGTATCTTCAAGATTACTTCCGACATTTTCGGTACTTTTGTGCAAAAATACCAGTGTGACTATAATGTTAGTCATTGTATGGTGACAAAGATTCCACTAGTGACGGTCTTAGGTTGCTTGTTTGTAAGATATTGAGATTGCTTTTTGGTATTTTTTACGGGGAAAAAATACTAAAATAAAGAGCAATACTTTTCCTACCCGCAATTACTCTATCCAAAAGTTTATCTAAGAAACAAAATAATATTATCCACGGCATCCATATAATAGTGTCAAGCAAGTGGCCCAATAGATTCGTGTGCTTGGTAAACTTTTGGGCAAATAGACAAACGTCACTAGAAGTATTTTTTTAAAAGAAAACCCTACGTTTTGTAAAAGAAAACCCTACCACTGTTTCTCCTTTCTCTCACTCTCTCCTGGAAACCCTAAATCCTCACCATCCGAACCCAATTCGAGCATCAGCAGCGGAAGCAGCAACAGCTTGGAAAAACCACAGCATTTGTTAAATCTGCTTCTCTCTGTAAGTTTATTACTCCATTCTCTTAATTTGCTTCAATTTGTTGGGGTCTTTCAATTCGATTTGAACTGTAAATCTTAATATTCTGAAAGGACTGAAAAATCTTGGCATAATTATTTAAATTTGACGCTTTTCTTGGATGTTATCGATTTGGAGGGCACGAGAGGGTATAATCATGTAACGTGATGAATTTGTGGGATGCAATGAAGCTTATGTAATGGGGGCTCAAGGGCTTGGGTAGCCCATTAGTGGGACTTGGAGTAGTCCATGAGAGAGACCCGGGTACCCCATTAATGAGAAGCTAATTTATTCCACCTATCATCCTGGGACCCGGGATCACAATTTTTTTTATTTATGTAATGGTGGCTCCTACTTTGGGCATTTTCAATTCGTCTGTAGAAATTGTATTCTAGATTTTCTAATGCTCTAATGTTTTGAGTTTGGCATGTTTAAGGGCTAGGTTAAATTTTTGGAGCAATTTCTAGTTTCCTTTTTTCAAAAGTTTCGAAAGCTAGTTTATTTTAATTTTTTTTTCAAAGTTGTAATTTTTATTGAAGGGCATGATGACATGATTAAAAGCATAGCGAGGTTTCATCTTGTTGATGCTATATATTGTTCAATTCTCTCAATTAATTAAGTCATAATATATATAGTGTGTTTCATCTTCTTGATGCATGAAGTGAGTTTCATACCAGTTCATCTGGTTGATGTGAAATCCTATAGTCAACTTAAAGCTATGTGTTAATTATGCAACTTTTTTTATGAGAATTTGATGAGTAACTTTAAGGAACAAAATTCTCCTATTCTCTACCAATGGCAACATTTCTTATTTTTCCCCCTAATTTGTTCTTGATCATTTTTTATTTTAGGAATCAACATTGTTGCAATCAAAGAAAACCCATATGGAGAAACAATCAGCGATCCCCCTTTCAACTTAATCCTTAAAACTTCAGATGTTTTGCGAGAGCATTTCGAATGAGTATTTCAGCTGAGAAAAAGAGAAGCTCAGTTGAACATATGGGATTAGAAATTGCTTCAGCTTGGCTTAGCTTTCCATGTAGTCCCATTAAAAAGTTTTTCTTATAGGTTCTGTATCTTTTGAACTTTTATGTAGCATCTTTTGTCTTAGATTTAGCCGTAGTGTTAATTCTGACTTCTTCTTTCCATTCCAGTCCTTTCCTAAACATTTCAAGTTATTATTGTGTTAAGTAGTATAAAGATTCGATTTTTAATGCGTTTTAGGGCGTGCATACAAGATGTTTGATACTGGGTCGTCCACTTCATTATTCCATCCATTGCATTGGTAAAAACACAGCGCTTTGATATAATATATGGGGTAGATCCCTTGCATGATAGCTTTTTAAAAGTGATCTATCCTGTCTTTGTGATTATGTGTTGTGTAATCGTGTGATGCTTCTTTATCGATGTTTGATCTCTTAACTTTTATTTTTGTCGACTTTAGTTCGAGGTTGATCAATTCTCGATAAGGATATAAAGGCGAAGTCATTATTTTCTATTATAAGTTTGCAATTTTTATCTTCATGCTCCTTATTTGGGTAGCTTGATGAGTTTTATGGTTTGCAATTGTTCTATACTTTTCTATCTTCATTGTGCATAATTTTCTGTAGTTGCTGCCTCTGAAATCTAACATATTCAATGATGTTGTAAAGTCTTATAAGTTTTGATTCTCTTTGGTTTCTTGTGATTATCAATTTTTTGCCTTTTTTTTGCCCACTATGATTATCATCAGTCTAAGTTGTCTGCTTAGCCAGCTTACAAGATATTGCTTTCATGATATCATGAAAACTAAAGTCTGCATCTCATTAAGCGTAAATACTTTTGAGTTCATGTGAAATATTCTTCCTGCTTAACTTTCTCTACTTGTTCAAAACCTTGCGCGCGCGCACACACAAAGGAGCATAGCTAGCTCTCCGGTACAACTTTCATCTCCAAAGTGAGGTCGCCGGTTCGATCCCAAAGGCGGTCGCATCCAAAAATATGTAGCAGTTTTATCAAATGTGTCGGTTACACTGTGTTGAATATTTCTGAACATACGAATACTATTGCTTCGCCTCCCTTTTCATCTTATCAACTGGGTAGATACCCCATAATTGTAACTTAATCAAGTTTTTGAATGGCTGGTCTCATGGTTATAATTATAAACAAAGAGTCGACTCCAGCCGATTTTGAGAAGCATTCTGAGAGGGTTGCTGCTGGAAAATTGAGAAGGCAATCTGTGGGTCATAGTTTATATATGGTGGTGTCTGTAATGTTGCACACTGCTTTGACCCATTGAAGGGGGGAGAAAATGGATATACATTTATATTTTTTCCTGAATCCGAGCATATGGGCGTTTTAATTTCTTTTTTAAAATTAATAAGCTTGTAGCATGATATTGCTTATTTGTACCGACCGACCTCTGTGGGTATTAGCACTTCTATGGTGTTTATACCAATGAACACGCTGCCGGAGATGAACAACACTGTAGAGTGTTTTTCGTGGAGATGGATGCGCTCGCGTTTTAGGTGCATAGAGATTTCCCCTGTCCGTGATATGCAGGGGTTTATTGATCATGGGATTCTAATCTTCAGCAGCTGCGAACAAAGCTACTGTTAATTACTACCCGCTTTGACGTGAGAGAATTTTCGATTAACGAGTCGTGTGGATCATGCGAATTCAATGTGATTGTATCTGTGTTTGAACATAAAAAATGTTTTTGTTTTGTTTTATTATTATACTTTTATTTATTTATTATTTTTTTGTTTATGAGGCGACAAGGGACAAGGGAGGCATCCGGGATGGGTGCCTCCCCAAGGGGGGATGGTTCGGGTGCCTCCTTAGGGGGCACTCGGGTTTGGGTGCCCGAGGTCAGGTGCTCCCAAAGGGGGTATCCGGAGGAGAGCCGACAGACGTTCTATTATATATATATATATATATATATATATATATATATATATTTGTTTTCTATTATTTTTTTGTTTTGTCTGTATTCTTAAAAAAAGGATTACGTTTGGAAATTTGACAAAATTTCGGCGGCGTAACCACTAGATTATGCTGGTTTCATTTGGTGAAACATAAACAATCGATGTTTTCTTATAGGGTGAAGCACGGGTAAAAACCCGCTTTCAAATTGGAAAAGTACGGATCGGAACCCGCGTTCAAATTAGGAAAGTACGGATCGGAACCCGCGTTCAAATTAGGAAAGTACGGATCGGAAAACCATGGGTTTTCATCCCTTTTTGGGGCCACCCTCCACCTCCTTATTTCCATGTCAAAAGGCTCTCTTTTTATCTTGGATCTTGAGTTTTGGAATTTAGAAGATCACTTGTGCCTTTGGTTTTGGAATGGAGATGTTTTGGTTCTCCTTCTTCTTTCTTTGTTTTTTTGGAGGTGGAAAATGAAGGAGATCCAAAGGGCTCTTTTTATTTGGATTTGGTGGAAAAAATGGCATTTTTGATTGTTCAATGGAATTGTTTTATTTCTTTTGAGAAAAGAGAACTCTTTTCTCTTGATTATTTGAGGAAGAAGACGAACCTTAAGAGAGAGAAAATGGAGACTCAAAACCCTAGAGAGTAGAAGGAGGAGCAAAAATTATTATCATTTCTCATATAGTTAGGTTTATATACCCTTTACATTTTACACATAGCCCATTGGCTTTACATTGGCTTTTTGCCACTTTCTCATATCCATATGCACATTTTTTGCACCTTAGCTATTAGGCTTTACAAAATTGCTTTTTGCCCGTTTCTTTTATATTCACTTCTACTTATTTACATATTAAATCTATTTATTACAATTTTCTTTATTTCTTGATGGGCCGGTCTTGCTTGGGCTTGGGCCCACTTGCTTGGGTTAGGGGCCAGGTTGGGCTTGGGCCTATTTGTTTGTGCATTGACTTTGACCTTTTGATTTCGGCCGTGGGGTTGTAATTTTTGACCCCAACAAAGTGCCATCATCAATAAATGCACACCACATGTATGGGCCGTGTGCATGAAATTGATGGATCTTCTTTCATTGAGAGATTGCCTTGATTTGGTTTCCTGTTTTGGGAGGCTGGCACTATCCTTTTCACGACATGGATGGTCGATGACATTTGACTTGATTCCAAGGCGGAGCTTGATTCCGATAGGGATCTTGATACTGACGGGGAGGTTGATAGTGATTTGATTCAAAGGCAAAGATTGATTCTGACGGAGAGGTCGACGGTTGATTTGATCCACTTTTGATGGTGTCAGAGCTTGACTTGATCCACTTTCTGCGGTGTCAGAGCTTTACTTGATCCATTTTCTGCGGTGTCGGTGCTCGACTTGATCCATTTCTGTGGCGTCAGCTTGATTTAGGAGCGGAGTCAACGCATTTACTACTGGAATATGGTTCCAGCAATAACTCGTTCTCCACCAGATTTGATTGGATTTGGTTTGATTTAGGACTGAAGTCAATATCTCTACCACTAGAATATGGTTCCAGCAGTAACTCGTCCGCCACCCGATTTGATTGGCTATTTTACCTGGTTTGATTTGATTTCAGACCGGAGTTAACATCTCCACCACCGGAATATAGTTCCATTGGGAACTCGTCCGCCATCCGATTTGATTGGATTTGGTTTGATTGATTCAATTTGATTTAGGACCGGAGTCAACATCTCTACCACTGGAATATGGTTTCAGCAGTAACTCGTTTTCCACCCGATTTGATTGGATTTGATTTGGTTTGATTTGGAACCGGAGTCAACATTTCTACCGCTGGAATATGGTTTCAGTAGTAACTCGTCCGCCACTCGATTTGATTGGATTTGATTTGATTTGGGATTGGAGTCAATATCTTTACCACTGGAATATGGTTCCAACAACAACTCGTCCGCCGCTCGATTTGATTGGATTTGGTTTGGTTTGATTTGATTTGATTTGCTTGGCTCCAACACTGTTCGGCGGGACTTCTGAACTTGGAAGCATTGCTGCGTAGGACTTGGAATTTTGAAGTTGATAGGGTTTGATTTTGAGTTGAGATATGAATTAGGACTTGAAGGTCCGAATTTTTAGAGTTGGAATTTGGACCATGTTTGGATTTGAGCTAGGATTTGGATTGGGTTGGTATTTGAGGATCTGAAATGGAATTTGAAAATATTGAATGGAAGTTGGATTAAAAGTTGAAAGTAGATTTTAGAGTTGGAATTTGGAATTCTAGAGTTGGCAAGATTTGAATTTGGGTTGAAATTTAAACTGGAGTTTGATTTGTGTTGGGAATGAAAGTTGGAATTTCGAGGTTGGATGTTGAATTTGGATTTTGAGTTGGAATTTTGAAGTTTGAAATTTTGGATTCTGGGCTGGCATCAGCGTTGCTAACACTGGGGCACTGGTGTCAGGAGCAATTTATCATTTACCGTCGGGAAATTTGGAGATTTGAATTTATGGTTGACGTCAGTATCACTAACACTGAAAGATGGTTTCAGGAGCGAATCATCATTTGTCATTAGAGCAGTTGGGATTTGGGATTTTTGTTTAGTGTCTGCATCGCTACACTGGAAGGTATCGGGAGCGACTCATCATTTGCCTTCGAGGATTTGGAGTTTTTGGTTGGCGTCTGTATCTGTAACGACCCCAAAATCCATGTAACTTTGTATTATCCTTCTTTAGTGAAAGACTGCTTTACTTTCGAACAATGGTATATATTTAGTTCTTGTTAGATATATGCAAAAGTAAGCTTGTATCTCATTGGTTAAGTCATGTCGCTGCAGGTTCATAGGCCATATGTTCGAACCCCAGATCGCGCAATTATTTTTATCATATTTTTAAAAACCCACTCATAACCTACAAATGAGACCTTTCAATTCATTTTTTTAAACACCCAAAATTGATTCATAATAAATTAGAATTATTATGAAACATTATGGTAAACATAATCACTCTTTATATGCTCCTTTTCCTCCTTCCGCCTCAAACCCCCACATTTTTTTGGGAGAACCCTTGCAAAACTAAAGCCGTCTTTTTCTTCAAGTGCCATAGGAGTTCTGTTGTCATCGGAGTTACCTTCTCACCGCCAGAATAAAAACGGTGAGCTGGTTGCTATACCGACTCACACCGCGAGCAAGTCCCTATTTTCTTCCCTCTTGAATCTCCCTCCCCTTGATGCATCACCACTCTTCGTTCGTACCTTACGTCGGTATCCTTATATTAACACGTCACATATAAAACAAAGTAGTTGATTTGAATGCACGAGGAGTTAATAATAGCTTTGCCTTTATGTTTTCTTTTAGAAATGGTTAAATATAGCGATTTCGTTTTCCTTGTTAAATAATTGTGAGTCTAATGCTAGTTGTTTATAAGGACACTTGAATCGGATGTCAGATGATCTTGCATGACTTCTCATAGGAATGAGTATTGTTATAAAAGGGGATTTTTCTTTTGTATAAAGCATCCTATTTCTTTTGTGATAGATTTAGGATATGTTTCATGTCCCGAACCTCAAAGCTTACCTCACGTTAAATTCTTTCGCCATACAAGGATGGATTTTCACCTTTCCTTGCATCTTCGTTTTATTAGAATAAAATCATATTTCTGCTTTTGAACGAAACCATATGCTTTGGACATCCAAAATACCTTCCCTTATACCGAGTCGACTTTCGAAGCGGGATTCTTGTCATAATATTGATCCCTGTATATTCTAAGAAAATTAGGTAGAGCAATGGATAGATTTTTCACACGCGCTATAGAAATTTCAGATCAAACCGAACCATGGTTTAGGAATTACGCCACTTTTAGTCACTGTTTTTGTAACTTTGAAAACTGTTTTTAAAAACTCTCTTCAAAAATTCATAACTCTGTTTTCAGAGACCCAAATTGAGTGAAATCAAATCGTTTTGACAACTAGATTGAAAGTTCTACCTTTACTTAATTCAACTCTACTTCTGAAAACTGATGAAAATATTTTATTTATGCCTTTTAAATTTGTATCAGTCTGGACAGATTTTGTCCTGAACCGTGCACTTTTTTTTTCAAAACATCATATCTTGCTCTATAGAACGTGGATTGACAAACTTTAGATGTATGCCCTACAACTTTCCTATAGAACCTTAGACTCAGAAATGTATATATCGACACAATATATGCTCTGCAAGTTACGCCCTTGTTGCTGTCATAGAAAATAAAAAACCAGTTTTTAAAATGGTATTTCAAACATGTTTAAAATGGGTTTTAGGAATCCAAACTGAGTAAATTTAGGTTGTTTTGATAACTAGACTTGACTTTTTCTAGTTAAACACCTTTTTTGAAAACAACCAGAAAATATTGAAAGCTGTGTTTCTAAGACTTGCAACGGTTCTGGACTGATTCCGTCCTGCTCTGCGCAGCGAATCTAAAACGCGCATATCTCCTAAACCAGCAGTCAGAATTAGGCGAAACTTGAATCAATGTTTACTTAAAACACCTAGGACTACATTTCTCGTATTGACATTATTTTTATACGAGTTGATTTGCTGTCAGTTTTCAACACTTCTTTACGCAAATGTTTTCTAGATTATGCTGTTTTGGATATATCGGTTTGTCGTTATTTCATGCCATTTGAACATGTGTACCCTTATTTCTTGGTCTCTGAATCGTTGAACTACGTGCCATATGGAACAAAGTGCCCCGCCATGACCATGACCAGGCGGGGTCCACCTCTAGAATCCATGCACAAGCGTGAAATGAAACATGGTTGTGTGTGGAACAAAGTGCCACACGGAGTAAAGTGCACGTTATGACGATGGTAGAGTCACCTCTTCAGTCCGTGGGGGCCATCTCTTGAATCTATGGGGGCTACCTCTTGAATCTGTTGGGGTCGAAATTTATACTCCACTGCCGAAATTAGAAATCAAAAATTAAAAGGCAAAAAGTGAGTCAAAAAATCAAAGTCAACGTCCAGATAAGTGGACCCAGGTTCAACCAACCCGGGCCCAAGCCTAAGCAAGTGGGTCCATGCCCAAACCGTCTCTAGTGCAAGCGAAGCCGGTAGGCCATCGAAGAAGAAGAAAGAGAAAATAGTAATAAATAAGTTTTGTATGCAAACAAGTGTAAAAATGTAATACAAATAGGCAAAAAGTCAAAATTATGTAAAACCCATGGCATATGTATAAAAAGAAATGAGCACATAGGCATGAGAGAAACAAAAATCAATTATGTAAAGCCCAAGGGCTAAATTGCAAATTGTAATGGGTATTTAAACCCAACCATACGATGAAATATTAAGTTTTCCCAATCCCACAAAATACTAGGGTTTGTGCCTCCCTCTTCTCTCTTCAAATAAATCACGAGGAAAACCTCTCTTTTTCTTAAAATAAATAACAAAATCTATAGATATGTTGAAAGGGAGGCTCTTTTTTCAATCAAATCCCATAAAGGAAAGCTTTTTGGCTTCCTCCTTAAGCTCCAAAGAGAAAAGAGGAGGAAGAAGAATCCATCTCTCAAAACCTTTTCTTTACAAGATCTAAGGCCTAAAAGGGGAAAATGGACCTCCTTTCCCTCATTCAAGACCCAAATGCCAAGTTCTAAGAATCAAGAGCTCTTTTTGACAAAATAGAGAGAAGGTTGAGGGTGACCCTACAAAAGAGAAAGCCTTTGAGCTTCTCTCTTGAGAAAACCCTTGGGAATATGGATTTCGATCCATGCCCCTTCTTTGAAGGCTCTTCATCCAAACACAGGAAAATATAGACTCCGTTCTATATTTCTCCTAAATAAACGATAAAACGACGAAATCTAGCGGATATGTCACCAAAATTTTGTTGAAATCCCATAATTGATCTTTCCTAGAAAATAAGTTTTGGAATAAAAGACAAAAGATAAAAATATATATAAATAAAATAAAAATAATAAATGAACTCGAGCCGTGGGGGGCGCCCACCCCAGGCACACCCTTCCCAAATGCCGCAGTACCCCAAGGGGGATTACTCGCTCCCTTCAAAAGTGGGAGAGTGACCCCCCTAAAAGAGGGGGAGCCGATCCCAGCTCCCCTACAAAGGGGGCCACCACGTGTTCCCTCGGGGTACCCGGACCTGGGTATCCCATCCCTCGGGCACCCGGACCTTTATCTTTTAAAAAAGCAAAAAACAAAAAACAAAAAAACAAAAATATAATAAATAAACAAAAAAATGAAATGAACAAACCTGCACTTATTTTCAAACACGTTTTCACATTGAGTTTGCATGATCGCAAGACTCGTTAATTGTAGGTTGAAGGTTCCCTCACCTCAAAGCTAGGTAATTAACACCAGTTTTACCTCAAAGCTAGGTAATTAACACCAGTTTTGCCGGAGATTAAAATCTCCACAATTAATAAACCCCGTCCATCATCTGGTGAGGAAAATCTGTACAATACTTGACAAGCGAGCGCATCCATCCCATTGGGTGACGAAAAACACTCTACAGATTTTGGATCCGACCCTTCTTTGGAGGATCCGATCCTGGCTCCCCTCCAAAAGGGACCACCTCGGGTGCTCCCGGGATATCTGGACCTGGGTTTCCCTCCCCAGGGCACCCGGACCTGTATCTTTAAAAAACAAAAAAACAAAAATATAATAAATAAAAAAATGAAATGAACAAAGCTACATTTATTTTCAAATATACACATTTTCACATTGAGTTCGTATGATCGCAAGACCCGTTAATCAGAGGTTTTCTGGTTACAAAGCGAGGGGTAATTAACGACAATTTTGTCCGTGGATCCGAAGATTGGAATCCTGACAATCAATAAACTCCCGTCCACCATCGGGCGGGGGGGATCTATACAAACGCCTGACAAGCGAGCGCATCAATTCCAATGGGTGACGAAAAACACTACAGAATCCGCATACGACATGGGATCCATCGGGAGACGTCCATAAGTACCACATAAGCATGACATGAAAGATAAGTTGACTTGACCACTGGTCGGTGCAAAATGGATATCCTGATAAGTTAATATATAAAAAAATGCATGTTATAATATTTGTTTCACATGTATTCTTGCATTGAATCATATGCGCATCACCCTTTGCTAAATTAGAACATACGATGACACGTTAATACCTTGCCATGTTTATAGAATGCATGTTACATTTACTTGAGCTATATTATGATATTGCCAAGTTTATTTTTATTGCCATGCTTATTTGTCTCGTCATGTTTATTCACCTTATCATGCTATTTATTACTCATACTTATTTACATATTATACCGCTATATCACTATGTTTATAACACTTCTTTTTGGGGACTTACCGAGCGCAAGATTGCTGACAGATATTCCGTTTGCTTCTTTTTTTTGGGAATATTCGTCAGGAGACTTAGGGACAGACGAGGAGATAAAGGGAGAGATCGGACCATTGGAGGACTTCCTACAACTATCGTCTCAGGTGGACTATTAGTCGCCTATCAACTTTTTATTTTCAGGATGCTTGAGGTTTTCGTTGTTTCTATTTCAGTTGCATCAGATGCCAACACTTATATCGTTTTCTTTTTATCTGTGGATTTGAATGTAATAAATATAGCTGGATCACTTGTTTTTTGCTAAATTTCTTGTTGTATTAAATTGCTTATTTTAATGCTCAACGTATTTATCTCGAGAAAGATCCTTTCTTGATATAAGTACGTCATGGGCCTAGTCACGTATCTGCTACCGTTTTTTGGGAAGTAGGGCGTGACAGTATCGCTACACTGGGGTATGGTATCAGGAGCGACTCATCATTCTCCTTTGAGGATTTGGATTTAGATTTTTGGTCGGCATTAGCATCGCAACATTGAAGTATGGTGTTAGGAGCGACTCATCATTTGATTCCATAAGAGACAATTAATGCGAAACAGAATAAATGGGAGCAAAGGAAGATGCCACAACTAGATAGTGGCCGTAAACCATTCAGTGGGCGCTTTAAAAAGGAGTTCCAGAAGCACGAGAACACTTGTCAGAGGCCAAGAAATCTAATTCAGATGTTTGAAGTTCCAGTCCAGAGGCATGAAGGGCAATGCTTCAAATGTTGTAAGGATCACATGGGTCGGCCATGCCCAAAGTTCGAGGGTTGCTTCCAGTGCGGAAAAGCTGGACATATGTCCATGGATTGCCCAACAAGAAAAGTCCCCTTGATGCATTTCTAGGCTTAAACAAGAACTCTTGCTCCTCTTGCTAGGACAGCATCCATTGTTCAAGATCCTGCAATGCTTTTACTATGAGGATAGAAGCTGACCCTACCTGGTACAACAATGCACATCTCATATTTCTTATCCTCTTCACCAGTTTTCTCTCCTCTATTCTATAGTTTTGCATTTGATTATCTGGGGGTTGTGTTGTGCCCAGAAGCTACTCTCCTCTTCTTCTCTTCTCTATTTTCAATCTTTTTTCCTTTTCTTTTGCTCTGTTTATGAAGGCCTGGTTGAAGGCAAATGTGTAATGTTAGCTTTGTAATAGTTTGTTTTGTGTTAATAAAATTTCATGAGACGGGTTTCCATTTTGGAGCCCTGCTCTTTTCGTCATATATATATATTCCCAGTTTAATGACTTAAGGGTTGAAAGGATCTTTCTATCGAGTTTGCGCCCTGTCGAGTTTTCACAAGCTCGCTGGTAGTCTTGCTGTTTTTACTCACAAAGCCTTTTCAGGTTTTCATTCGTACCCTTTCTGCTTGTGGACTAAACCCTTTTTTATTCCCTGTTTAACGGCTTAGAGGTCAATTTATTCGTTCCCAATTTAACGACTTAGGGGTCAAAATTTATTCGTTCTCAGTTTAACGTCTTGGGGGTCAAAATTTTGCGCTTGTCTTTTATTTGACACCGTTGACGCATTTTTGTAAGGCTGACTAAGATTCTTTGATTTTGAGCTGGATTGAGCCGAATTGGTGGCCGAGACGGTGGGCTTCATTTGATTCTTTCATTTAGGCTTTCCTTAAAAAGCCTCAACATTTCCTTTGTCTTTTGGACTTGCGTATTTCCTATAAAGGCTGTGCCAGATTCAAGTCGTTTCTTGGAGTGGACGATTTAGCCGTCTGCTCTCGGAGGGTTTTAGCTTTCGTTTGCATAGAATTGGCAGTCGCGACTTGATTGTTTGTTAGCACAGTGTTGGACAGTGAGATCTTTCCTGTTTTGTATCGTTCTTCGACCCAATTTTTAAAAATATAGTAGTCTTTGATGATATGCCCCAACACTGTGATATCAGCAGTACATGGGATTGTCAATCATTTTGTTTCATGCGGTCTCTTTGGCGTGGGCGACTGCAGACCGTTATTTAGAGCGTCTTTAAATATCTTGTGGACTTATTCTTTTTGAAAGAGTAGATTTTCTTCTTTCTCTCCATGAGAGTCGGTTCCCTCAAGTACTGGCTTTTGAGACCGGTCGGTTTTTTATCCACTCTTTTCTCGATTGTGTCTATCGGCAGACATGTTGAAAGAGATGTCAGGACTTTCACCTTGGTGGTAGTCGTCCTCGGGACATTTGAATTTGTCGTTAGATTGGAAGTCTGGAAGACACTCGGGACTTGCGTGTTCCAACATCTGGATTCTTTTGGTAAGCTCTTGGAACGTTTTGATGCCTGCCGTGCATAAGAAAGGCATCATCCAATTGTCAATGGTTCCATGAAGAGCCTGACGGCTTGCTCCTGGCCTAACGGCTGCTCGCATTTGATGCTGAGATTACGCCATCAGATTATATAATCTGTGATGCTCGCATCGCCTTTCCTTTCGGTCTTCGCAAGGTCATCAGCGGTAATTTTATTATTGTCATTCAGGAATCTTTGTTTGAACAGGCATTCCATTTGAATAAATGTCTTGACCGAGTTGTCCGGTATACTTGTGTACCATTTGAAAGCCGTGTTACTCAAACTTTTGATGAATTGACTGAGGAGCAGTGTATCGTTGTCCCCGGTATTCCCGCATGATGCTTTGAAATGGGCAATATACTGATTGGCGTTCCCGATGCCGTTAAATCTTTTGAACCCGGGGACAACATAGCCGCTTGGGTATTCCACAAGGTCATATTCCGTGGGGTATGGCCTCCCACTGTCGATACAGTTTTTCTGCGCCTCGGCTTCAGTCACCAATGTTTTGACTTTGCTAGTGACTAAGTGATTTTGTCTTGTGTTAATGCACCGCCATCAAGCGTCAAGACTTCCTTAGAGGCTTGTTGCGATTGACTTTCATGAAAGCTTTCCTACCCTCGGGCCGGAAAGAATTGGTTTGGCTGATTCAGGACGTCACTCCTTAGCTCATAAGTAAAGCCTTGTGCTTGTTGGGACTACACTCAAGCGACTCGGGTTGTGAGTTGTGCAATAAAGCTCGTCATATTATCGAGCTTGGAATAGACCATGGCCAACTCTTTATCTTTCTCCTGAAGCCACTTTTGAAGGCTTTTGAGCAATGTATGCTCTGCGTTCTTGGGGACATAGACTTGGTTGTCCTCGTCATTCGAGCCTCCAGGAATTATAAGTTCTTTTTGCTTAGCCTGGTGAATAGAGTCTTCGTCATTGTCCGAACCAAGCTGGGGCTGATAAGCGGCAGCTACATCTTTATCACGATTGTGAGGCTTAGGAGGACTTGTTCTTCCGAGCCCCATCATGTAGATTTATGGAATGTGAATTCGTCCTCTGCCTCATCATTGGTAACGATATTTGCTGGGCTTTCAGACCATTGCCGTGGTTTGCTCCCTTCAGGAAAGAACAAACGACTAAGGACGGATCCGGCCGAGGTCTTGGATACAGTTGATGCCCTCTGTTTGAGTTCTTTCTTTTGATTTTGCACAACGAGTAGATTTTAGTTTACCCCTGATGAGATTGTGTCATGCTCTTGATTCTGAGGCTTAGATACACCTCTTTGCAAACTCTTTGAATTGCCATCTTCTTGATCTTTTCAGTCATAGCATTCTTCTACGTTGACCCTGGGGTTCGAAAGAATTTTTGATTTTTGCGGCAGGTTCAACTTTTGTTGCAGGGTAGCCATGTTCTCGGAACCCTACGGACTTCAATGGAATAGGAGGCTTTGCCTTTTTATCGGCTCTATATCCGAGCCGCTTCTGTTTTAGCTTTTTCTCTTTAAGGGATTGTCGGACATGTACTTCCTTGGCAGTCATCGTATTCCGACTGAAAGAGTTTAGAGAAGATGCTTGCACGTGCAGCTGCCATTGGCATTGCTTGGGCTTGCTTAAGATGTCTTGCTGCCCCTTTTAAGTTGACGTTCTTACCCCCGAGACAGAAAGCCGATCAAACACCGACTTGTGCTTTGGCTCGGGCACCCTTGCAATTAGGACATTCAGCCTTCTCCCTCTTGAGGCCAATTTAGCTATTTGGTTTGCTGGCATCTCTGCGATACGAGTGCTTGTGGAGACCGAGAAGAATATGACGGAACCGAATTGAAGTGGCTGCTCTGTCCATTTCTGCATAAGACTCGACGAAAGTCACCTCGGCTGTTGCCTTGAGCGTGTATGCGACGGGGGTCACATCAGAAACTGAGCTCGCTTTTGAAGACATCATTGTTGAAAGTTGATTGTCGTTGAGAGTTGATGGCTGTTGATCTGCATGAATGAGAATGGTTCTGTACAAACAACGATTAATGCGTTGACTAAGTTCGCATAATTGTTTGACCCGAAATATGGGAGAAAAGACGGGTCCCACCAGATGTGCCAGAATCTATAGTGCGTTTCGTCACCTTATGGAGATGGATGCGCTCGCATTTTAGGTGCGTACAAATTCCCTCTGCCCGTGACAGATAAGGGTTTATTGATCGTGGGGATTCTAATCTCCAGCGGCCACGGACAAAACTGCTGTTAATTACCTCCTCGCTTTGATGCGTGAAAACCTCCGATTAACGGGTCGTACGGATCATCCGAACTCAATGTGAATATGTTTGTGTTTGTACATAGGAAAGGTTTTCGTTTTGTTTATTTTTTTGTTTTATTATTATACTTTTTAATTTATTATTTTTTGTTTATGAGGCGACAAGGGAGGCACTCGGGACGGGTGCCTTTTTTTGGGGGGCACCCGGGGTCGGGTGCATCCTTAGGCACCCGAGGTCGGGTGGCTCCTAAAGGGGGCATCGAGGGAGAGTCGGCAGGCGTTCTATTATATTTATTTTTTGTTTTCTATTCTTGTTTTGTTTTGTTTGTTTTCTTAAAGAATAAGATTAAGTTTGGAAATTTGATAAAATTTCGGCGGCATAACTGCTAGATTATGTAGGTTTTATTTGGCGAAATATAGACCGAAATCTATGTTTACTTATAGGGTGAAGTACGGATAAAAACCCGCGTTCAAAACGGGAAAGTACGGATCGGAACCTGCATTCTCGAGGGTTTCCTCGTGGAAAACCATGGGTTTTCATCCTCTTTTGGGGTCACCCTCCACCTCCTTGTTTTAATGTAAAAAATGCTCTTTTTATCTTGGATCTTGAGTTTTGGATTTTGGATGGGGGATCCTTTTGCCTTGGGTTTTAGAATGGAGGTGTTTTGAGAGATGAGTTCTCCTTCATCCTCTTTTTTGTGTTTTTTTGAGGAAGACGAAGGAGATCCAAAGGGCTCTCTTTATTTGGATTTGGTGCAAAAGGATGGCCTTTTTGATGGTTCAATAAGATTATTTTATTTCTCTTAAGAAAAGTGCCCTTTTCTCTTGATTATTTGAAGAAGAAGATGAACTTTAAGAGAAAATGGAGGCTCAATACCTGAGAGAGTAGGAGAAGCAAAAATTATTTTCATTTCTCATATGGTTGAGTTTATATACCTTTTATATTTTACACTTAGCCTCTTGGTTTTTTGCCACTTTCTCATATCCATGTGCACACTTTTTTGCACCTTAGCCATTAGGCTTTACAAAATTAGCTTTTTGCCCGTTTCTTTTACATTCATTTCTACTTATTTACATATTAAATATATTTATCACAATTTTCCTTTTTTTTCTTGATGGGTCGGCCTTACTTGGGCTTGGCCCGGTTTGGGCTTTGGCCCACTTGCTTGGGTTTGGGCCAGGTTGGTTGGGCTTGAACCCACTTGTTTGGACGTTGACTTTGACTTTGATATTTTGACGTTGACCTTTTGATTTCGACTGTAGGGTGTACTTTTTGACCCCAACACATGCCTTCAAGTTTGATTGTAATTCTTTGAATTAATAAATAAATAACAAACAAGACATGTCTTCGTATTTAACTCCGTGACGTTTGTGAAGAATGAAGCATGGCCACTCCAAACAGCCTCACGAATCGTCCCCAAATGCGTATCGGATACCAATACTCTTGGAAACGTGAATCCCTTATTTTTGATTTAAATAAATCAAAATATATTTGGAAACTTTGGGATACTTCTCTATTTGCGAATCATATATCTAGCCCGATTCATGATGGTTGTTTTTTCATTTCGAGATTGATATTTGACCCCAATTACTTTTACATGTGACTCTGATGCCTCTAGCGTTGTTAAAACATTGACAAATTCTAGGATTGTTGATGTGTTCCTCTTGGATATGAGATCTCACTAGACTTGAGACCTCGCCACAGCCTCCCCTTATCGGTTCGAATCGGCTTTTTCTGGTTTATGGCTAGATTTATGATTTAAGGTTATGATGCCTTATTTTCAATTGTTCAATTGAAAGTAATTGAATGTTATTTGAGAGAATTAGTATTATGATGGGATCAAATTGGTATTTGAAATCAAAGCCTTTTGATATAGAGCATGATAAGTGAGAATGCTATAATCGTTTTCTTAGAATAGCATGCTAAAATTGCATTTCCCTATATCCGTATCGTATCATATCGGATACTCGTACCCGTTTCCGTGCTTGATAGCTTGTGAATTTCCAAACTCCTAGTTTTATATGTGATTGTACAAGAACTCATGTAAAGGCATAATCTTAACATGGTATTGATCTGACCAAATTATGTCATTTATTTCAGTTGACAGCATGCAATCGCATCGGTCTTCTAATTGCTGCCCATCATCCACCTTGAGCTCCAGCCGTGAGTCAGGTAAGATATATTTTAATCTAATTGGCTAAATTGCTATATCCGTGTTTTCTTTTTACCGTTTGCTGATGCAAACTGTCTCCAACAGGAATAGGAAGAGAGGAGACAACTCGACGAGTGCGGGGCAATACTGCGGGACAGGGACTTCTTACACCAGCTCCAGGAAGCAGGTTTCATGTTGATCAAAATGTGAAGGGACAACCTGTAGGACCCGATCCCTTATATAATGACCTCCACACCCGTCTAGGGACCTTTGCACATAATGGTATTAGTTTGAGTAGATTTGTTTATGAGCATTGCTTGCATTTTGGGAAGGGAAATAAATTTCAATGATTTTGTTTGGTGATGTAGGGTATATACGAGTTTGACATGCTTGATGATGCCCAGAAGTGGTGTATGAAGTCTTTAGGTAAAAATGGAAGGACTTCAAGACAAGGTTAGAGAGAAACATCTATGACAAGCATAATACTGATGAAGCAAGGCTTGCAGATCGTGATGATCGCTGTGATGAGGATCAATGGGCGAAGCTTGTTCTTTATTGGAGCACAGATGAAGCAGAGGTAAACAGGACTTTCTTCTATATTTTCAAAAAATACATTGTTGTTGTCAACTTGTAATTGTTGTTTTTTAAATATTCAACATAGATCACCGCTGCAAAAAATAAAACTAGCCGGGAAAAACAAGTCATTCTTCATTGTAAAGGAACAAAGAGCTTTGCTCGGGTGAGGAAGAGGTAAGAATTGTTTGAATATTAAATGACATTAGGACAAAATTGTTATTTGCATAATATTTGTTAGGATCTTGTGAGTTTTTCCTATATACAAGTTGTGCAGTTATGCTGGTTCTTTTTATCATATGCTTACATACTTACAGTTCTTTGTTGATGACCTCGGAAGATGAATCTATTGTAGATGTTATGACTTTTTAAGAATTTATATATGGAATCTGCAACAAGCTAATATGCCTCCTTGACTTTTGACTGATCTCTCTGAAAACTCCTAAAAAATTCTCATCCCATCGATTACAGGAACATATAGAGTATATACGTATAATATCTAAACTCAGTTTTGTTAGAAGTTCAAGAAAGTTTGGTTTTTTGGTTTTTGATTTTCTTTAAATGAATACTGATATGAGTTTGTGACGATTTTCTGACGAGTCAGTACATTGTCTTTTTTGTGCCAAGAAAATTGTGTCCATGGTATTGAGCTCTGAGAAGCAGCACACGATGACATTCTGACGAAACTATATATGATATTTGGTTGGAGGGTTGGAACATTCATTCTTCTAATCGTTATCCAATTAGCCATTTCCCAACATAAATTGCTAAAGAAATAAACGGTCTTTATACCCTTGTTCTAATTGTCATTGCCATGCATAATCCCATTTGTTTTTGTTTTTGTTTTTGTAGAAAAAGAAGATAACCGATGGTGGTCTTCCCAGTCGTGATGACGTTTTCATTGTTACCCACCAACGAAAAAGATGGAACATTTACGGATTCATCCTCTGGAGAGGCTACTGTAAGTAATTTGTACCACTTTCCTATTCTTAATATATAGTATATATTTCCTAATGGTCTCCTTTTGTTACAGTCTAAGCTACGAAGTCTCTCTACCTCTCAGCAATCTTGTGCCAAGAAAGGAATATATAGGTCGAAGAAGAGAAAGGTGGCCGAAATGGAAGGTGATGATTACGGTTGTGTGTAGGTCGGGTTGGGCAGGTTTTGGACCACAAAGAAACCCAAACCCGCTAGGACGGGCGGGTTTTCTATACACATTAAACCCACCTGCTAATAGGTACATAAACCCGAACCCGCACCCAAAGGGTTCGGGCGGGTTTCGGGCTCAGGTTCGGGTTTTCCTAATTCGGGCGGGTTACCACGGTTTGTGATAGATTTCGCATATTAAACTTATCATTTATTATATATAAAATATGAAAGAAAAAAATCTTATAGAGCCTAGATTGCAAATTTAAACACATCCGAAACACCATACAATATTAAAAGTTGCAAGATGAAACAAATATTATTAATCAGAATTATTGTGGCAGTACAAAACAAAAGAGAGAATTGAAGGAACTAATAAGCAGTAGAAAAATAAAGTGAGAAAGTAAGAAACAAAAATTAAGGCACATGAATTTATATAGGTCTAGGCTTTTAATCTTTCCATAGCAATAAACATTTCTATAGCTCATATTTCTAGTAAGCTGGTGGGTTCGGGTTGGTTGTAGACGGGTCGGGTTTGCGGGCGGTTATGGGCTCAGGGCCTGACGGGTTTTATAAGATCTAAAAACCCATCCTTTTCTAATTCGGGCGGGTTCGGGTTTTGTACCCATCAAATGTGAGTGGGTTTCGAATGGCTTTGGTACTCGTCAAATGTGAGCGGGTTCGGACGGGTAACGGATCCAAACTGATCCGGTGCACAGCTCCGGTGATGATACCTCTTGATGAGAGGTATGCATACATTCCTACTCATCCCTCCAATCTCTTCATATAGCTAGGATTGTTAGATTATATATAAACGCTGGGTGTACTTAGAACCCCATGTAGTTCCTAGTTCCAACCATGGTTTGAAATCTCGTCCAAACCCCATGTAGTTCCAAGTTCCAACCATGGTTTGAAATCTCGTCCGATCTCAAGCCGAGATGGCCGATTCCTAATTCCGATCCCTAAAAATGACCGTCCACGTTTCGATGCTGAGATAGACACCTTTGAACCTTTATATTGAGCTCATTAATTGATTATTTCAGTTTTAGAGTCAAGTTTATTAATGGGTTATGGAGTTCATTAATTGACTATTGGTTTGTTTGACATCATTACTAATAATTTATAAAATGCCAAAAAGTTTACAATTACCAACATATTTAAAGAACATTCTAGAAATCATTAATTACTAAGAAATGTGTCAAATTGTTCATAGTTGTTTATACTATTAATTTAAAAAATTATTAATTTTTTAAAATTCGTTTACTTAAACGATATTAAATCCGATTATTCCGATCCGAGATGGCCAAAAATAATCATTCAATGCTGGTTTTGATACCGAGATTTTAAATCTTAGTTCTAACTACAAAAATATCTGTTAGATTTTACTCAGTTTCTTATCTAACATGAAAGACAGTCAAGGGGGATGTAGGGGCCTTCTGGGAAAAAATGTATGGCCTTCCGCTCATTTTACAATTATTTGGAATTGTTTTTCTAACGCCCTACGAATTAGGCAATAGCTATCTAATAACCATCAAATCTTAAGTCTTTTTGAAGCATTAGCAATAAATATTTATTGCTTTTCAAATAAAAACTTTTAACTCTAATAATTGTTCTCAATTTTTAATAACTACTATCCTTCCTAATTAATAACAAGCTCTGAATTGGTTCGTGTGCGTGCGCGCACACATATATAGGAGAGGGCTCCATTGCAAATCGGTCTGCGTTTTTAAAACTAAGAACTTCCGATCTACGACATATTTTTGATCCGTTCAAGTTGATCACCCTACCATCAAATATATGTGCATGAAAAATATTTGAAGACCTCTAGCGTATGTATCGATGGGTGTAAAAATGAACGTCTTTCGATAATGCAACATAAACTTCATTTGATGCATAGGCTATAGGTCTTCAAATCCTTTGTTTTTTCACAACCATTTGAGAGTAGGGTGATCAACTTGAACAGTTCGGATCGTTAAAATATATCGTTGATCGGGAGTTACCGTTTTTGAAAAACGCGGATCAGTTTGGAATGGATCACTTATATATATATATATATATATATATATATATATATATGAGAATAATGTAGGAAAGAGACTTTAGGAGGCATTTTCGCTAGGTGGCGTATAAAAACTACATTCTCCACCATTTTATTTGACGATCGACACCCATCATCATCATCTTTATCTTCTAAGATGTGGATACACTAAAATTTCATGTGATTCCAACACCTTTTCATCGTAGATTTAGCAATGTAAAAAGTTCTATTATCGGTAAATCAACGGTGATAACATGACAGATTCACATGAAATTTGGTGTATCAGCATCTTAGATGATAAAGATGATGACGAATACCGATTGTTCAAAAAAATGGAGGGTGAATTTTTTTGCGCCACCTAATCAAAATAGCCTCCTACGATCTCTTTCCTCCACTATTCTCTCTCTCTCACTCTCTCTCTCTCTCTCTCTCTATATATATATATATATTAAGTCAGATGATAGAGAACTATAAAATTGAATGTGAACATATACTATAATATTGACATTCCAAATTTTTTAAATAAAGTTACTTTAGTTAGTATATAGGTATATACATAAATGAGAGAGTGAATCCCAAAAAGAGAGAAAAAAGAGAGTGAATTTAAAAGGATAAAGGTATTCTTGATGTGTGTATAAAATATGTTGAAGAAAATAAAACAAATGATTTAATTAGAAAAGAAAATAAATGTTCATGTTTTTGTTCTCATTTCTTTTTTTGGGTCATTCTAATGTACCCCACTTAAAGTTTTATGATTTTAAAAATTACACTCAAAACTTGGTAATCTTAAAAAGAAACTCAAAAGTTTCAGTTAATTAAATACCCCACTACGCGTGTTTCATGTTAGTTTAGTTAATTGGGTAAAGATAACTAAGGTTAGTGAAGCTATTATATGACCTCACCCAGCCCCTTCATCTAAATTCATTTCTCCTCTTCAATGCTATAACAACCAATCTCACTCAGCCTCTTTTCAGGCTTGCCAACCACCTTCAAGGTTGTAAAAAGCGCGAGCCGAACGGTTGGGGTATCGCCTGACGCTTAAGCGTTGTCTAGACGGTTTTTTAACTTTAGTTAAAATTATATTAAATATATGTACATATTGAAATTTCAGTAGTATATTGACATTTCAGCATAAAAAACAACATATTGAAATTTCATTAGTAAAAATAGAAATATATTGATAATTCGGCATCATAACCAGTAACATATTGATATTTAACAGTAAGGCAGCAAAAAAATAGATTTTGAGATATATAATTCAAAAATTGTTCAAGAAAAGGGAACAAAATTGACTAACTATGTCTTTAAGTATGGGTTTGGGTTAGATATGATGAAAAGAAAATAAACCCGACCCATGAAGCGTCAAAAATGAGTAAATTTTATTTCATTAAGTTTGCTGAGTCCACTTAGGCACACGCTTAAGTGGGCTAGACGGTTTAAGCGTTTAAACCACTTAATTAAGCCGTCTAAGGCTGAAGCAAAGCGGCTTAGCACAGCTAGGATAGACCGCTTTTTAGAACACTGACCACCTCTCACCCCTATCTCTGTAAACTTTTGTAGCCCTTAGTTAAGCTGACAATCCTCAATCCATCTCCCCCCTCTATTATCAATTTAACCCCTCAACTAAATTTAGTCTCATCTATCCTCTCAATTTAGTTGCATTTAACTTCAATCAAGGTTTGAATATAAATCATTTCTCCATGTCTTCTTTCAAGCCCTATACTTGTTAGATTTGCTGAATTTAGGGTCTATTGTTGGTAAAGTTCTCAATTTAGGGCTTAGGGTTCCGTACTGTGATTCTTTGAATCTTGAATGCATAGTTTGAAATATTTTCTCCTCGTCAATTTTACTATCAATTTAAAATTTTAGTGTTGGGGTTTGCGAAGTTTGATTGTATGGTTTGAAGTTTTACAATAGTTTGTGAAGTTTGATTGTATGGTTTGAAATTTTACTATCAAATCTATTGACCAACACTAGGACTTTGGATATGTGAAGCCGTGAAATTTGTGAGAGAGGGTGACATGAGCGGGATATCAGGGCTGAAGCCTTTAATAGCAATGATATAGCGGTTGGAGGGGTATTTTGGCCATTTAACTGTCATGCCCCGCTTCCCAAAATCCGGAATACGGAGAGCGACGAAGGCCAGCCGTGCTACCTACGGTAAGGAAAGATCCTTCCATAGTCACATTGTAACGTTTCAGAAATCGTTTTGCGAATTTTTCCGTTTTCGGGTAAAATAGTCGGTATTTTCCGTTTTAACCCGATTTCGATCAAACTTCCGTAGAAACTTACCGGCACCTATTTTAGCTAAAATAAAGCTTGTGCGCGAACTTTGGGGGTATATGGGAGGTTTTGGTTGAGATAGAATTTTTCCCAAATAAAATATTATTTTAAGCGGTATTTTGCACACATAAATCGGGAAAATTTTTCTCTTGAGAATAAATTAATTTTTGTCACTAGAAAATTTTGGAAACTTCTTTTTAAATATCCAGATATTTTTGGAGTGCAAAAGAATTTATTTTTAAAAAGAAAATATAAGGTGTAATGGCGGCATATAGCATTTATTAGCATTTATTACTTTTTTTCCTAGCAATTTCTTCACAAAAAATTCACAAAAATACTCTCACTTTCCTTGGCCGGCCTTTCCCTTCCCCTTGCTACCCTCCATCATTTCCATCCATTTTCAACTCATTTTGCATCAAATAAATCATGAAAAATCCAAATTAATTCATAGAAACTCAAATATATTCATTTTCCTTCATTCTTGATATCAAAGGTAGCTTGGATCTTCATTCAAAACATCATTTTGGAGGAAAAGATGATGAGTTTAGTTTCTTGGTTTTGATCTTTTGTGGAGGTATAAAACTCTAACCCTAATCTTTTTGTTGTTTCTAAATTTCTAATTAGCATATTAATTGTTTATTTAAGCTTTTAATTTCATGTTTGAAATTCAAGACTTGATTTTTATGATAATCTAGTTAGGGTAAAACTTGATTTATGTGTTTAGTGTTTTAGTGAAGTGTTAATTTGTGATTAGGAAAAGCTTGACCTAATAGAAAATGATAATTATTGCTAATGAATACTTTGTTTAATTATGCAATTTTGCTTACTAGGTTTTTGCTAAAATTTAATTAGCAAGTGTTAAAAATTTAGAAATGGTTTAGATAGCTTAGTTAAGCTATTATAAGGTGTTTGTAATTGCTAGATATGCGTTAGCTTGAAAGTAGTGCGAAATATTGCGATAAGCTGCTTACTAGGTTTCGGGGTTTTTCTGACGTGGGTTCGATTGGTCGTTGCGAGGTTATATCTATTTTATTCCTCGTAATTGTTTGTGTTTTGTTGCGCGATCGGGACGATCGGGGTCTAGACTTGGTGTTTTGTAGTTTAGCGACCCCAGTTAGGGTTTTTAGCCGATGTCGTGCGCGATAGATACGCTAAGTGCGCAGTACAATTTTCCGGGCGTTATTCTTGCGTTTCGATGTCTTTTCGTCGATGTAGGATATTTGCTTATGTGATGTGTTTGTGAAATTTTAGGTTCGCAAGCGGGGACTTCGGACGCTACGATAAGAGAAAACAGGTGGTAGGCTTCACTTAGCCAGGAGCGTTGGTAAGTAGATTTAATATCTACAGGGGAATCGCCCGCATGACGTTATGCGTCTGGGCTAGAGATGTTACTTTTGTCGCATATTCTATGTCAGATTTAGGATTTGCGCATTTACCCTACTGCTTAGTTATTGTTGTGCTTGGACTAGTATCCTTAGGACACTGCACATATTATTGACGATTCATGTTGCACGAGCACTGATTGTATGCTACACACACCGTCAATAATTGCCATGTCACGCACAACCCACATATAGAAATTCTATTTTTGGTTAGGAACATTGAGACAATGATTCATATTTCTTATCGCATATGACATTTAGCATACCTGTATATCCACATACTTACACATATGCCTTCACATACTTCCGTGTTAGATACCTGTATACCTATAGAGTATCGTACCATTAGTGATAGGTACATACACACTTTATGTCATAACTACAGGTATCCTTGCACACATATTTCACTTATACCCAGGGGGTATACTACATCATTACTCATAAGTAGATACATATATCTTGCTATCCCTTTATGTTTTCACATACATCTGGTTATAGCTACATGTTTACCTTTACTTGATATTATTTAAAATTGGAGAAAATAGAAATCACATGATTTTTATATTAACTTGTTGCAGTTAATTAGCGGCTTTCCTTTATATGCTTACATTTCAGTTTTATGTTGCATATAATATATTCATGGATTTTCGCATTGTGATATGGATTTTTCATGATGTTTTCTGGATTTGGGGACCGTGAGAGTTCATGAAATTATGCATTATTTGAAAAACCCGGTTTTCCTTAATATGACATTTCAGTATCCACCATGAGATTTATCGGTTCTGATTATATACTCCATACGAGGAGTGGGTGCCGTATGAGGGTACATGGTGGGGCCCGGTACGGTCCCCCTCGGCAAGAATGATCGATGGTCCATGCCGATTGAGCCTGGAAGGTGGGCAAGTACCTACCGGTGACATTACCAATGACTCGGCGGTTATCATGTGGGTACCGACGGGAGTCATGTACGTATAGATACATCGAAAGGCGAGGGTCAGAGCTAGGCACTCGAGCTTTCGGTATGGTGTATGATACGTACCTATCAGGGTGCCAGTCTTGGTGACAGCACCTGATAGATCAGCATTTCTGTGTCGATGCTTGACACATTGGTTTCATGATATTTCTTTTTACTCCTTTGTATATATAACAGGGGATTAGGCTGCTGTTATATATGTCCTTACACCAATATTAGTGGAATGGGGCGCTAATATACGTGTATTGACTTTTTTTACTTCTTTGCATATATAACAGTGGGTTAGGACGCTGTTATATATGCCCTTACACCAATATTAGTGGAATGGGACGCTAATATATGTGTATTGATACTATTTTATATACATCATCATATTAATTCATGCAAATATATTTAGGGTGTTAGAAATATATTTAGGGTGTTAGAATTTTTATTTGACATTGGATTTGGGATATAGGTGATTCATTTGATATTGGATACAGGATATATGTATGAGGATGCTGATTTGTCATTCTGGATATATGAGATTTATTCTTGTACATTCAGGACTTGTGAGACTTATATGATATGAGAGCCAATTTGGGGGCTGATTTGAGGATTTAGGATTTGGATTTGTCTTGATGGATTGTGATCCTATCACGATATCAGGATTCCGTGGAAATGACATATTTCATTCCATACTCCACATTTATTGTTTATGCAATGCTTCATGTATTAGTAGTACCTGTTAGAGTACCTTTCATGACTGTTGCATTTACATACCTTTATTTATATGCATTGCTTCATGTATTAGTTGTATCTGCTAGTGTACCTTTCATGATTATTGCATTCATATGACTTTTTATTGCTATTAATTGCACATGTTAGATTCACGCTGTACGTGCATACTTGCGATTACTTGCATATGTTATTTACTATTCACGAGTTGGCAACTCACCCCCGTTGTGCCACAGTTTGTTTTGCAGGGTGTTCCCCAGAGTAGTCGAGGCAGGCTATTCTTCTATCATCTTTTGCTACGGATACCGCATCAGCTCACAGTGTGCAGTTTGTTTAGGTGGGTTTTGTGGTTATTCGTTTGTTGTATTGTATATTCGTTGTATCCTTGTACTCTCCATCTACTATATTTTCTTGTTGACTTAGAGACTTGGTAAGGACGATATTGTATATTATTTGTGACTTGTTTTTTATCCAGTTTCCTTTCTACCGTCTTTTATTTCTTCGCTGCGGCGTTGTATATTTGTTGTGGTGGTTGTTTTCCTCCATTGGGCGTGTATTTGCTCACGTTTGGGAATGCTTTACTTTATATTTATGTTGTACCCATTCTTAGGGCCAGCTTTTACAAAGGAGGTGCTGCCAAAATTTTAAAGGAAATAAAGTTGGACTTTTAAAGAATTTGGGTTGTGATTTCAAAGACTTTTAAACAATGTTTCTTATCTTTTCTTGTCTTTTAATGGTTTAGATTTCTGGGTTTTGGTTTTCTTTTACTGCGTTACGCCTGTAGACGTTGCGTAGTATTAGGGCCGTCACGTGCCAATTTCGGGTCGTAACACACATAAGGCTGTTTTGATTAACTTGTCAAAAATAAAATCCAAAACCAAAAGGGATAATACTGATAATTATGCTACAATGAAACCACAAAGAATACTAAAATAGGTCCACTAGATAATTGATGCAAATAAATATCTGATACAATAGATTAGAAATAAAACAATATCTAAAAGAGAGACAAAAGTCCTAATGTCCCACAAGGGCGCACATCCTAACTACTAACAGAAAGGAAATAAACCTACAGGTTACTAATCTTCTGTAAAGTTCTGATAGTCGCTGCGATGCTGCTCGGCCTGAAAATCTGTCCCTAAACCTGAGATGGCAAATCTCAGGGATGTCAGAACACCCCAGTAAGTACTCAACGTATAAGATGTGTGTATAGTATGATATCATGAATATATGAATGTAGTGAAGCCCGTGTGCGTAAGTAAAACAGATATATATAAATAGATGTATTAATACTATGAAACCAACATGTAAGGTCAAGTCATAACCCAACTGGTCTCTAAAAGGTAAACTATCCTATCGTAAGCTTGAGTGTGTGCGTCAACCTCTGCAGGAGTATTCCTAACCCAAGAGTAGTGCCTCAGGGGCTAGGAAACACGGGCCCAACTGTGGAATGAACAAGCGACCGATAGCTCGGTACGAACTGTAAATATGAGACCGATATAGCCCGGTACGAGCTGTAAACATGAGACCGATATAGCCCGGTACGAGCTGCCGGCATGGGACTCCTGAGATCCTGTTGTACGAACGCACACTCAAACTATCCCAATACCCGCGTATTTATAGCTACTATGGTAATGTCTGGATCAATAATTAAGAATGCTGAAAAGACTGGAACTTATAATATCATGTTGATTGTATAAAAAAAAGAAACTTGTAAACAGCATAGATTGTGTCATGTCATGTAATTCAGCATTCAAATTAGAGAACTCGTTTTAATATGAGTAATCTGGAACAATGAGTAGTCATGGCATGTCAAGTACAATAGTTATAAAATGATAGTGTCTATAAACAAGAATAGCATGTTAAGGTTTCTCAAGCATGCCGACAATGATAGTTTCAAGTAAAATGTTAAATATAGACGATAAGATATGATAAGGTCAAAAATGTAAACAAGACTTAACATAAATATGCAAGCATCTGTATTTAACATTCGGATTATTTATTGAAAAGAATAATAAACTGAAATATGGTTTTAAAGGGTTAATATAGTTAAATAGGAATGACAAATTACAGATTTATAAAGCGGATAGTGATAATAGTATAATTACCAGATAATAGTAGGTAAGATAAAATAAATGACATATTGACTAGTCATGATGTAAGTGCTAATAAGAAGTTTTATAATCATGTGATAATAGAAAATATTAATACAAATTATAGTATCAAAATAATTTATATGACTAGGACACATAGAGTGCAGCGATATTATAAGGAGTGATAGTATAGAAAATTTAATTTATATATATAAAATAGTAAGCCCAAAGTGTTTATTGATTAACAGTAATAATGGTATATTTTTATGTTTTAGATTAGGATATAAGTGTTGACATTTTGCATGTTAGTGTATACCAATATTGTTGCAACAGAAACATATAATTACTTATAAAGCTTTTTATATATTAAACCACATTTACATGTTAAAAGTTATTTTATTACGCTTGCACTTTTACAGTTGTTCACTTGATGAAAGGATTAATAGGTATTCTAGATTTTAGGGTTTTCATCATATGTACAAGTATTATAAGATATATTAATAAAGCGGTAGAATATTATAATTTTATTTAAATATTGTAAGTTAATAATTTATTTAGAGAATTACCGATGTTGCATCGACTAAAAAAAATAAAAGAGTAAGAGTACTTGCCTCGAAGACAGATAAACGCGACGACACGAAGAACAACTCCAAGGTTTGATTGCTCGGGTAATTTTGAAGAAGAAAATATTGTGATGGAAAAAAGAGAAGGTTGATTTATATAAGAATGGGAGAGATGGTAATAATTAGGTTGTTATTTATAGGGAAGAGAGATGTTAAAAATTGGAGAGATTATTATAATTAGAGAAAGAAATATTCTGATGAAATGAGATTTGGATTTGATTTTATAAAAAAGAGATATGATGGGTTGCTATATACTTCTATAAGATATTAGAAAAGTTGTATATATACATATTAGTTTGTATATAGTTAGAATAATAGAAAAGTATATGTATATATACATATTAGTATATAGTGAAAATATATGTAGATATGTATATGGTTATGGATTAATGAAAATAAATATAATTAGTTATATATATAGGATTTTATGATATCAAACAACTAAAATATATTTTCAGTTAAACTATCATAACAAAATATCGTCAATTATATATATGTATGTATGTATATAGGTCTGTAGAAAAATAATTAAAGAGAGTAGATTTGAGAAAGAGAATCTGCTGAGAGAGATTAGATTAGATTGGAGAGAGAGAGATTTTGTTAGGGAATATATATAGAAAGAGAGCGGGGGTTTGGTGAAATATAGTTAGTGATATAGAAAAATATATGTAGATAGAATAGAATATGGGGAGAAAGAAATCTGTTGGAAAAGATATTTGTTTGAAGAGAGAATAGTATTTGTTTTAAAAGAATAAAGTTATCAGGTGAGACATATATCGTGATTGGAGAGAGCAAATTGAGTTGTTAGTTTAGGAAAAATATTTATATGGTTAAAACATTTAACATGGGCTCTCATGACTTTTCAAAATTAAATATTTTAACCAAATAAATATCGTAAGACAAAATATCTTATAAATAGAATTTAAAAAGGGGTAAATTCTTATTATATGTATTGTTTAAAGAAATACCAAATAAAATATCTTTTGTTTAAACTATGATATTAAAATATAAATATGGTTATAAAATAGTGTTAGACAAATAAATATTTAAATACTAATAATATGCATATTTAACAAACTTGAAAAACCATAATTATATGTATATATCTTGATTAAAAATATTAAACTCCAAGTTATAATAATAAAATAAAACAAAACCCAATATATCCAAAAGAAAAAGAAAAAGAAATGTATGATCGAACTAGGATGTTACATTAACCCTATTTGTGGCATTAATGAACGGATGTGCTTAAATTTGTTGATGAACAAACTGGAATGCATCTGTTGGTATCATTCACATTTGGGAACATCGTGAAGAGAATAAACCATTGCTTCATAATTTGAGGTTAACTCGAGTGTTATTGTGGCATCATTTTTCTTTTAATCTAAATGGTTAATTGCATTCTATTGTTCAGAATTTTACAATCTAAATTCTCTAGATTCACTGTGATCTCGGCTTTTGTTAATGCTACAACTGTGAGCATGACGATTCTTATTGGTTGGTGGAAAATACCATGTATTTACATTTCATTTTTGTTGACCTTGAACTTGATCATCACATCTCCTCAGGTTTCAAGGTCGAGTAGATTAAGGTGGAAGAACTCCTTGCCGAAAGGGAGTATAGATGAAAGTTCTACCTAGCTCTTATTAACTTTTGTGAACATTTTTATGTTGTGAAATTTGGTAACATGGCGCTTACAGGGACTCTTATCGAACTGTTGGTGTTGTAACCTTGTATCTTATTATAAATCTTGTAATTATGTTGCAGCCCTCCCTGTTATGAACAAACAGGGAAGATATGAACAACCCCCTTTTGCAAGGATTTGGTAGCTAGGTAGCATATATTACATGTTTGGCTTAGGTCCATGTCAAATAATTGTTCATTGATGAAGGTTGTAAAATTCGTTTTGGGTCTACAATACATGGATCCACATATAAGATTTTATTATAGCGGGACTCCATCCAGAAGACTCAAGCCTTATGAAAATTTATCCCATCTTATGTCTTATATTCATATGCATCCATAGGTTTTTCAATGTGGGATTAAATGCTAACCACATTCTCAACAAAGGTTTAGATGCTGCCATAGATTCTATATTTGAGATATTTGCAGCAGCAGTCATGACTCATGACTATCCTAAATAGTGGCATAGATAAAGTCTGTTGCGTGTTTCTCGTCATTATCGGAACATTCTGTATTCTGTGCAGGCCTGCATAATTAATTATTCCTATGTCTACATTTCAGAAGAAAAGAAAGAAGAATCAGATGCTCGAAAGTACTCTTACAACCTGTTTGGAGACGAGGATATTGGTTCAGATGCAACATTTTCTTATGGCATCAAATTCAGAAGAAAGTAATTTTTAGGCACTATAATCCTTGGCATGTTTGATCAATTTGAACATTGTCAAGAATCTAATTTTATTTCATTGGATCTTGCAATTTTTGTCAGAAAATTAAAGGTCCTAAGCTTATATTTATTTGAAAACAACATTAGATACTGTTCTAGGTGCAAGAAAGAATAGACAAAGGTTGCAACAACATTTACCGTGGCAATGACAGTGGTGGAGAAAACTTGGTGGTCACGACGATGGTGATAGTGGCAACGGTGGCAGCAGGAGGTGGAGTCGTTGGTGGCCGCAATAGAGGGTTGTTACGACCTTGAAATGGCACGTGACGGGCATTTAAATCACGTGACTTCATTCTGACGAATGACGTGCAAACCAAGTAAGCCGAAAACCAAAATCTAAAACCTTTTAAAAGAAATAATGGAGGTGAAGTTTTGAAAAAGGTATATATTAAATGGAATAAGGTGCGGTTGAAAAGATTGTTTGTATAAAAGTATACGCAAGTTTATTTTACAATTTAAATTTGAAAACAATTTCGTCGTTTAAAATTTGAACATCATCTCCTTTATAAATTTTGAATAAAAACATTTACAAAGATATAGTATATATAAAAGTATCTCCAACGGGAGCTAGTTTCCACGTTCAAACAGCGGAGCAACCACGCAGTTAATATAGGACGCCCAAGATGAAGATCAACACAAGCAATAAGCATATATACTATTTAAGCATCATCAAGTCGACTCAATCAAGTTCGGCATCCAAAAGAATAATAAAGAGTCTCGACTCGATCTAATACCACGAATATGCAAGTTTTGGTGTGATGGAGAGACACTAGATACAAGAAAATACACATAAAAAGACAGTTACTTCTCATCATAACCCACCTAGCAAAACCAATGTGATAACCCAAAAGATGTGCCGACGAACCGCTTAGTATCCATGTGATCTGTCCTGCAAGAAACTATGACATAACAGGGTGAGTTGCCAACCCAGTGAGTTGAATAATTATCACTATATATATATATATATATATATATATATATATAGTATCATAATCGGATTCCGTAAATGGAAACCCATTATCAACTAAATCATCATAAAACCGCGCTAATCATCGACATATAAAACTTATATGTTTCCTTAGGCACCGTCCTATTTTTTTCTTTCTCGTACCGGTCGGTATCCACCGGATAACCGCCGTATCCAATACTATCACTGGTCGGTATTCATCCTCATTAGGCTCACCTCGTCTTTCTATATAGGCTTCTTGCCCCTCGGTACCGTACCGTGTCTACCATGTATCCGAAATCGATGTAACCCCTGCCTCGAAATCGGATAATCTTAATATAAATCCATAGAAAACTCTTGGTGGACTGCCAAATCATCATATCAAGAGAAAAACGCGCTTTTGCAAATACAAACAAGTTTTATAAATTGTTTTGCGGCTTCTCGAAATCTAAGGAAAATATCAATTCATCATTTATCTATTTAGCAGTTGGCAATTATCGTATACGAATCTATATCGCAATTTGATTCGTATATCGAAATCATGGAAAGCAACCATTTATAATAGTATGGATGTTATTAAATTACAAATAGCATTGCAGTTCTAAGTGTCATGAGAATACTAATGATGTGTAGTGTAGCATACACGTTTGTGATTGTGCCTTATGTCAATCATTAGCAATTGTGTTTATGTTCTATCAAGTGTATGCATGTGAGCATGGTAATTCAATCAATGAGTACGTATAATCATGCATTTATAAATTGATACGAAGTTTTGAAAAATTCTGGTAATCGGGGGTGCTATACGTCATCCGTCCGATTTTCCACTTGTAGATGTTCATCTACTCACCAAGTATGGCTCGATCTAGTCGAAACCAACGACCGTCTTTGCTTTTTCCGTCGTGTCGGAAGTCTCCGCGACCGAATATACAATCAAAATAATAACGAAATCATATAAATATATAAACCGTAAATTATATTAGCGAACTAAATATTTAAAGGATAAAACCAAAGTTTAATGTGTGCTATGTGTGCTAACTACGTAGAACTACCTCTGGAATCGTCGTCTAAACCCAAAAAGATCAAATCGAAGTTTAGAAACCGTTTTTAAAACTCAAACTCAAAACTGTCAAAAGTTCTGAAGGGCGGATATTTGACAAAGGGTTACTGTTACCAAGAGAAGAAACCAGACGTCTGAAGAAGGAGTCCCAGACGTCTGAAGGATAAAATCAAGATTTACAAAATGAAAGGCAGACGTCTGGATACTTGAGCTTCAGACGTCTGTTGATCACAAACAAAACACTAACAAACCCACGACAGACGTCTGCAGCCCTATGGGGCAAACGTCTAAAGAAAAAATCTGCTAATATGAAAATTTTCAAAACTTGAAATTTCTAAAATCTTAAAAATCCATTTCTTTAAACCAAAATACCCTCAACTTCCCAAAATAGGGTGTAGTCACCAAGTATACCATACAAATATTCACCACCACTAGTGGTTCATATAAAAACTCAATTGTTAAAGAACAAACTCATCAAAATGTGACTTTTTAGCTTGAAACACAAAGATAACATGGCAAGACTTATAAATACTTAATAAAGATGGGATATTTACCTATTTTGGTGTGAGAAGAGGGTGATCCAAGCTCTGTGGATGTCCACTTGAAGCTTTTGGAGTTTGTGATAGCTTCTCTTGAAATCTAAATGGATCTAGATGAAGTATTTTGTAGGGTCCATTGGTTTTTAGGGGATGAAAACTAGGATTTTTCATTTGGGTGAGAAGTTAGGGTTTTGGTTTGGGATATTTTAAGAGGAGATAACTTTGGATGAGTGAGGAGAGAAATGTAGGTGAGAATGAGTGACGAGGAGAGAGGGTGTGAGGGTTAGTGTAGGCTATATGGCTCTCCCTCTCTCTCTCAACAATTAAATTAATCCACTAACACCCAACCATGGTAACATCTCAACATTTGTAGAATGATAACATATAATTTTGCCCGCCATTTAAAATATCGGTTTATTTTGCAAACTATATGGATATATTCATAGGATATTTTGTGAAAACCAAATACGACTCATTTTATAAAATTAATTAAATTCCATAATAACATTATAATTTTTGAAATGTTACATTCTTCCCCCTTAAATAAAACGGGTCACCAAATTTAAAATTTAATTATACGTACCTACGAAGAGATGGGAAATTTCATCCGCATCTCACCCTCGGCTTCCCAAGTGACCTATTTCGGTCCACGCCACAAAACATTAACAGAAGGAAGTACATTTGATCTCAGTTTCTTCACCTGCCGGTCGAGAATAGCTACCGGCTACTCGTCGAAAGACAAATCGCGCTCCAGCTGAATCGTCTGAAGTTGAATCGCGTGAGAAGGATCATAAAAGTACTTGCAAAGTATGGACACGTGAAACACTTGGTGTACATCCGGAAATTCAGGAGGGAGTGCTAATCGATTTGCTATGGCACCAACCCTGTTTAGAATCTCGAAGGGTCCAACAAATCTGGGATTAAACTTCCTTTTATTTCCAAATCTCATTATACCTTTCATCGGAGAAACCCGGAGAAATACATGATCACTTACTGCGAATTCAAGTCGGTGATAGCGCCGATTGCCATACGACTTCTGCTTATTCTGGACGGTTCTCATCCTATCACGGATCAGCTAGATCTTCTCAGAAGTCTCCTGAACTAACTGTGGTCCTAGAAGACGACTTTCGCTAAGCTCGGTCCAATAAACCGGTGATCGACACTTTCTCCCATACGACGCCTCGAAGGGTGCCATCTGAATCGTCTTCTGATAACATAAAAACCAGTGTTCATTTTTTCTTTATTCACACTTGTACTTTTTTTCCCTTCGTACTAAGGACTTAAGACAAGAGCATTTCAAGGTCTCTCATACTATTCCAAGTTTCAAGGTTCATGTTTGTGCAATTTTGTAGGGTATATATTTTCAGAATTTAGACTTAAGCTTAGGAATTATTTTTCAAACTTATACTCTAATAAAAATATCAATACTCTTCCCTTATTTTAACTTAGCCCAAGAAGTGAACTCGAAATTTGCCTATTTCTAAATAAACTACAAAGACATATACTTTCTACCATTAAATCTTAAGAAAGGTTATTTTTAGGGTTTTTAATTTACTAAGTCTAGGATCTAGTTTTTCCTAACTAGTTAACCTTCTTGTTAAACTTAAGTCAATTATGGTCAAAATTGAATGTTTCAATTTTTATAATTTTTCAAAATTTTCAATTTTTATGGGTTTTAAAAATAAGTATGCAAATGCAAAAATGTATAGATGAATGCGAAGGAAGAAGGCTTACCGAGCATACCCCCAAACTTAACCTTGACAGTGTTCTCACTGTCATGCTACACCAAGAGGGTTGAAAATGTCGGCACTTCCCTGTTTATTTATTTATAATTTTTTTTTATTGTTAAAAGAGAAACAAAAATTAATATACAACAAGGTTCCCCACAAACTTAAGTGAAACATTGTTTCCACTGTTTTAAGCGTTAAAGTTCAGAGTTAGGGAGGAGAAAAATCAAACTATACAAGGCCTTACACAGGCCAAAGGTTAGCACCAACCATTCAAAAATTCTATCGTGATAATGGTAGGGTTGGTGGAAGAATAGAGTGTAGAGAAAGGAGTTGAGAAACACACGAGACTGTATGGGAAGAAAGGTAGAATATGGTCTCGGTGGAGGAAAAGAATGGAGGAAAAGAGAAAGAAGTGTAGCACGAACTTGAGGGTGTAAATTGAGTGAATAAATTAGCGCAATTTGTGATGACCGATATGTTAAAAGCAATTGTGCTAATCTATCAACCTGTCGAGAAATGGGGTCAAATCCCTCAAGATTCGCAAGAAAACATGGGTACTTTGAACTTGGTAAACCATCCATTGGAGGCGGAAACACGACGGATTCTTGCGCGGTCGAAACGATAGGAAGGACGAAAGGGAGTGATTTAGGGACAGTCTTATTCTCACCTAAGTAATCTGTCTCGGACTTGAAGGATTCCATCAATGGTTCGAAATGACTGTAAGCAACCGAGTCTGATGGTTCAACTAACTCATCAGAAAATTCAAAGGACTCAAACTCGGGCGGTGCGTCTTCAAAATCGTCCGAAAAAGTGAAACACTCGTAATCGTTATCAGCTGTGAGAACTGTGTCAGATTCAAAGAGGTACGCACTAGTGGCGTCCAAACTGCTATGATCGAAGAGAAATCTTTCAAGCTCACAGTCCTCCTGCGTGATCTTTTGTATGGTCGGAACGATGGAAAGGAGGGAGGGTGATTTAGAAAGTATAACAGTTAAAGGTTCACGAGGATGAATTGGAAAATCCGACTCGTCAAACAAAAATGGTTCATCCTCAATACTATCCTCATAATTCTCCTCAAAAGTTATCTCATCCATGCAATTATCATCAAAATCAAGACGCATATGAAGTTCGGGAGAAACATTTAATGACTCGGGATGATGAATTGGAGATAAAATTTCTGTCAAATTTACGGGTTCATCATCCAAAATATTCCTGGCGTCAATATCCTCAATCAAGTGAAAATCAATTTTTTCGGACACCTCATCAAAAGCATGGATATTTATCAATTCAGGTTCTAGATTGGAGGTGTAGAGATCAAAAGGATTGGTGATGGTTTCACTCGAATGGGGCTCTTCACAATCAGGTAAATCAAACACTACAAAGTCGCACAACTCATTACACGTTTTATCTTTAACTGGTGAATCATTTGGGACACTTGTTTGAAAACCGGAGTTGTGGGATTCAATTGGGTATGGGTAGGTTTGATTTGGAAGTGTGTAAAACTCACTCTCACCACTCAAATTCTCACTCTGTCCAACCGCCTCATCATACATTGGAAAATTTGGAGCTAGTTGGAAACTAGCTACCGGGTCACTAGGTTGTAGAAGGGCAGCCATGGACGCATCCACATTTCTCATCATTTGGTTTGTCGCTACCATATAAGCTTCCAACGACTGCTCCAGACTAGACATGGGTTGTGAAGGGGTTTCAGTAAAAGATTCAAAATTGCTTGGATTCTGGAAACTCCCAAATGGCTGTGTAGAAGCAATGTCTAGGGAAGGTGTGAAAGTTGGGTAGGACTGGTAGGAATTGAATGGTTGGACAGGAGTAGGATCAACATTTGGATAAAAAGGTGAATGGACTTGTTGATCCCAACAACTGGATGTGTTGAAAGGAGTGAAAGATCGGTTACGAGATTGTTCAATATGTTCAGCTATAGACATGGGTTTCGGAGTTACAACAGGACTCGAAAAAGGAGTATCAACGTAAGAAGGTGGTGAAGGTTGACACGGTTGATACAAAGTGGATTGCGGAGTCCAACTGTTTCTCCTAGATGCTTCTATTCGATCTTTCAAAGAAATTTTGGGCATGGAGGGGTCGTCCGTAACTCGACCGAAACAATTCGCGTATGAAGCAAAATTTGGTTCAGGGTACCAAAGTTCGGCAAGGGTTTTGTGAGGTGGGGTACCCATGATGTAAGAAAGGAGAAGAAAAAAAATATAGGGTGCACGTGGGGTGCAATGGATTTCTTAGCGACAAAATTTGCAAGTCTTTTTGTAATTTTTTTTTTCTTTTTGTGTTTTTTTTATGGAGCTTTTTGCAAAAAAGATTTTCAATAAAAGGCTTAGACACACGTTCAATCAACCACAAATGCACAATCAGGCCTAGATCTAGGGTCTCCTAGGTCAGCTAGACAGCTCCTAACTGTTCCAAAGGGCAAGAAGTAGGACCTCAAACCGCCTCTTCACCGCCAATTGTGGCCAGGTAAGCACAAGTAGAGAGAGGAGGGATCCGCTCACGAATCACCGTGAGACGGTCCTTTTAAAGTTACCTCTCCCTACCTGTCTAGCCTAGGCACCACAAAATCAGGTTAGGATCAACGGTCGATGCCTACAACTATTCCTTTGTCCTATTGAGCGCGAAGTCCTTAGGGCTGAGTCTAATCTTTTTTTAATTAATTTATGGTCAATGCAATATGCCTTATGTGATTTTTGGGGTCCTGGGAAGGGTAATGAAATCCCCACCCAATCTGGATTGGTGTAAAAGCCCCTTAAAGTCAGTTTTAAAATATGCAAAGCAGTAAACACAATCACTTGCAAACAATTTTATTTTTTTTTAAGCGCGGCGCAAAGAATCCCGCACAAGATCAATTATTGGAAAGGGGAGAGATTTTTTTAGCGCAAAGAATCCTGCAGGAAAATTAACAGAGGAGATGTCAGGGGGTTCAGAGGAGGAGAGAGAAAGCTCACAGAGATTTTTCCATGTGATGACTCGACCCCACAACCGCGTTTCCGCCGCCAAAGGGGGGTTACTGCTGCGGTTCCGCGATACAATATTCAGTTCGATTCCCGAGATTTTTTTTCACGTGCTGACTCGACCAAGCCGCGGTGGATACGCGGTCGGAGGTGGCTTAGCGCGGCGGTTCCGCGGTGGAGGAGGCGGCTCAATTCTCCAGATTTCTTCTGCTCCTCAGTTGTTGTAATTCTCTGTTGTTCAGATCTTCAGTTTTCTGTTTCGCTCTCTGGATTTTTCCAGATCCGAACTCGTACGTTGATCCTGCAAAATTCACACGAAAAATACCCTTCACAAAATAACAAGATGATAAATTTTTATATTTTTTTTATTTTTCAGTTTTTATGATTTTTTAAATTTTATATTAACCCGAAATTACAAAAAGAAAATAACACGCCATCCCCGGCAACGGCGCCATTTGATTGAAAGATTTAGTGCTTATGCGTTTTTAAAAGATGAATCAAAAATATTTGTTAACCGCAATCAAGAACGGCGTCGCTTGGTAGCTAGCCGGTCGTTGTAGTATAGTGGTGAGTATTCCCGCCTGTCACGCGGGTGACCCGGGTTCGATCCCCGGCACCGACGCCATTTGATTTTTCTCAAAGAATTGTTATAAACCGCAATCAAGAACGGCGTCGTTTGGTAGCTAGCCGGTGAGTACGGGTCGGTCCACAGGGATTTTGTGTATTCTCTAATCGTTCTAACGAGTTAATTCCGATTGTTGTCGGATTGATTAAATCTAAAAACTAAAGTTTATCTAAATCTTGTTAGGGTTAGGTTTAGGTTAAATTTGGAAAGTCAATATTCCTCACCGCTTTCTATGCCCATATTAAGATCTATTAGGTGTTATGGTAATTATTAATAAAGTGGATTAGTACCATCGGGAAGAAACGATGTTTCTTCCTCTAGGTTCTTGTCCTTCCTTTCTTAATCCTTACCCTAACCTCCATGGAAGACACACTCAACCAGTCCTTTATACTACGGTATCACCGCTATCTCGTGGGATAGGGTGCCGTAGGGAGCGGTGTGTGCATGTATGCATGGAGTCCTATAAAAACGTGTGATGGGCAAGAAAGGGGTGAGAGATCTTCATCTCTCAAGCCTTCCCCAAATCTAACCCTAACAAGCGAGGAGACTACTCACTCATTAGGGAATTGAAAAACATTTCTAAATTAATTAACTAGGGCAGGGAATTAAATCTAAACTAGGGCAAGAATAGAAAATTATACTAGGGCAGATAATAAAATTAACTAGGGCAAGAATTGAAAACTTACTCTAATTTGCTGCACTCTTCATTCTTTACAGAAATTTACAGATCTGAATTTGAGATTTACAATGAGGCATAAGAAGAGGCATAACCTAAAAAAGGTTTTAGGGCTTCTATTTATAGATTCATAGAAACCCTAGGGTTACAGTCGACTCACATCTGTAATTACAACTTTACCCCCTAAGAAAAGACTAGTCAACGCGCCGCACACCGTCACAAAGATTTTTCACCGACACGGGGCCCACACGGCCGCGGATCCGCGGCCAATAGCAAGGTTTGGCCGCGGTTCCGCGGCCAATTAATGGGCTTGTGGGCTGTGTCTTCTGGGGTTGGTTCTGGTTGCATTTGGGTATTTTTTTTCTTCACTTTGTTCTTCAGATTATCTTCTGGTTCTCTTCCAGATTTCCACAGTGAGTAAAGTCGTGGACTTTTACCGCTTGCTACGTGTCGAAGTCTTGAATCTTGCGCTGCCTTTGTTCTTGTGAAATCGTCCATTGATCTTCGTTTAGTCTTCAACTGTAGGCTTGATCAAGATTCTTCCATTTGTCGGTCTTAGTCTCGCTTTTGTATCATCTTTTCATCAATTTCACTGTTTTGTTCTGAGAACCTGTAACCTGCAACTAAGTAGCAGACATGGGTCAAAAGCACCTATTTATTTGTAAAAAAGAATAAGAATGGGGAATAAAATAATGCAAAATTATGGTATGAACAACAAGCAACAAGCAATATATACTATATAAGCATCATCAAGTTGACTCAATTAAGTTCGATATCCAAAAGAATAATAAAGAGTCTCGACTCAATCTAATACCACGAATATACAAGTTTTGGTGTGATGGAGAGACACTAGATACAAGAAAATATACATAAAAGGCGGTTACTTTACATCGTAACCCACCTAGCAAAAGCAATGTGAAAACCCAAAATATATGCCGACGAGCCGCTAAGTATCCGTGCGGTCTGTCCTGCAAGAAACTATGGCATAACAGGATGAGTTTCCAACTCAATGAGTAGAATAATTATCACAAGATATATATATATATATATATATATATATATATATATATATATATATATATATATATATATATATCAAGCGCATCATAATCGGATCACGCAAATGGAAACACACCATCAACTAAATCATCATAACACCGTATCAATCATCGACACGTAAAACTCATGTGTTTCTTTAGGCACTGTCCCTTGGATCAGTCCTGTCTTTTTCTTTCTCGCACTAGTCGGTATCCTCCGGATAATCGCCGTGTCCAATACTATCACCGGTTGGTATTCTTCCTTGCTAGGCTCACCTTTCCTTTTTATATGGGCTTCTTGCCCCTCGGTACCGCACCAGATCTATCATGTATCCGAAATCGATGTAATCCCCCCTCTGTCTTGAAATCGGATAATCTCAACATAAATCCATAGAAAACTCATGGTGAACTCCCAAATCATCATATCAAGAGAAAAACACGCTTTTGCAAATATAATCAAGTTTTATAAATTGTTTTGCGGATTCTCGAAATCCATGGAAAATATCAATTCATCATTTATCTATTTAGAAGTTGGCAATTATCGTAAATGAATCTATATCGCAATGCGATTCGTATACCAAAATCATAGAAAACAACCATTTACACTAGCATGGATGTCACTAAATTACAATTAGCATGTCAGTTCTAAGTGTCATGACAATACTAATGATGTGTAGTGTATGATTGTGCCTCATGTCAATCATTAGCAATTGTGTTTGTGTTCTATTAAGTGTATGCATGTAAGCATGGTAATTCTATTAATGAGTACATATAATCATGCGTTTATAAATAGATACGAAGTTTGTAAAATTCTGGTAGTCGAAGGTGCTATGCGACATCCGTCCGATTTCCCACTTGTAGAAGCTCATCTACTCACCAAGTATGGCTTGATCTGGTCGAAACAGTGACCTTCTTTCTTTTTCTCACCATGTCGGAAGTCTCCACGACCGAATCTACAATCAAAACAATAACGAAATCGTATAAATATATAAACCATAAACTATATTAGCGAACTAAATGTTTAAATGTTAAAACCAAAGATTAACGTGTACTACGTGTGCTAACTGCGTAGAACTAATCCCTGGGGTTGTCGTCTAAACCCAAAAAGATCAAATCGATGTTTAGAAACCGTTTTTAAAACACAAACTCAACACTGTCAAAAGTTCTTAAGGGCAGACGTCTGCACCTATAAAGGGTAGACGTCTGGCAAAGGGTTACTGTAACACCCTAGTTTGGATACGGTGTTTCTAGAGTTATCGAGATATTTTTTTAATAAAAACTATCACAATAATTTTTAAATTTACTTTATGGTTGGTTGCCGGTATAATTATTTTGACTTTTCCGTATATCATTTTGATATGAAAATCTTCAGTTTTTAGATGATATATAATAATTCCTTAGTGGCAGCAAAACAATATTTTTCATATCTTAAAATCCCTAAACTAATCTATTAATATTTGGTTTGCATACACATATTTCTTTGGCTAACTCCTTTTGCTGTTGATATGAGAACAAGTAAAATCCGTATCAAATCTCTAAATACACTCATATAAATATATGTATATATATATATATATATATATATATATATATATTTTGTTATATACAACAATATCCCTCTCTCTCTAAATTTATATATAAATTAATATCTCTCTCTTTCTCTTATACTCACATCTCTCTCTCCCCTCTGCTCCTCAAATTTTCTCTCGACGCTGCCTCTACCCTCGTCGCCAGCATCATCGCTGCGAACCGCTCCCTTCATCCCGACGACCACCGCTTCCTTCTCTTTCCTCCCTCGCCTTCACCCCAGCGCCTGCACTCGTCCTCACCTCGCAACCACCGCCACCGTCGCCTTCACCCCCATCACCGAGCTCCACCTCAAAATGCCCACGACCCATCTCGTCTTCATCATCGCCACCTCCCTCTACCCTTCTTCACCACCACAACACCACAAGCCCTCACGGTCGAACCCATCGCCCCATCTCCCCTCTCGACGAACCCATTCCCCAAGCATTCTACCGCAGCAGCCTCGACACCAAAACCACCACCGTCTTCGTCTCCTTATTCTTCACACCACCATCCCCGCCTCCACCAAACAACCTCGACTCCCCCTCCTCTCGCCCCGACGATCACCACCGCGATCAACATCACCTTCCACCACCACAACCACAACCCTCTTCTCCGAACATCCCCTCGCCACAGCCGCCACATCACCTGCACCAACCCTCACAACCGAACCCATCAACTCACCCGTACCACTGCTCCTTCCCTCTCCTCCGCCGACAACTTTCGTCACCATCGTCTGCACCCCTCATCGCCTCTGACCATCATCTCCACCACCCTCATCTCCAAAACCCGACACCCCCATTCTCGACCACGACAATGCCACCACTGCCGTAGCAACCCGCAACCACTATCAAGCCAAGACCCCAACTCCTGTCGCCGACGGTCTCGTCATTAGACCAGATTCTAGCTGGGTCCAAGTGTCTCCAGAGATTGAAACTGCGATTGCCCGTTGCTTCGTATATTGTGATTGTCGTGCTTCCGTCACCAAGGCAAGTATTCTTGCTTTACTTTTGGTCGATGCACATCGGCAACCCTCGTGTGTATATATATATATGTGTGTGTGTGTGTGTGTGTGTCTTCTGCACTGCTAAAATAGAAGGAACAATATCAGTATTCAATTATTTCGTATTGTGAGGATGATATAGATTTTTATGCAATAAGGAGATAAAAAGAAAATTAGCAAGTATGAATCAAAAATGAAATTTATTTTAAATACAAATAAAAGTTTGGAATTGCTAACCTATCTCATATAAGCATCTTACTAGCTAGCCTGCAATTATTTTATATACATATCAAGGCTGATGGTAAAGACAACATTTATGACTTGTGCTAGCTTGTGCATCGCTTTCATGCGGTTACTATTACCAGATTAAGATTACATTTGACATATCATGATTATTCATTACTCAAGTCCATTTTATTTAAGAACGAGTTCTCTAATTAGGATGCTGAACTACATGCCATGACATACTACTATTTACCAGCTTTATTTCTGTATAATTACCATGTCACAAATTCCAGTCTTTTCAGCATTCCTAATTAGTGATTTAGTTATACCATAGTATATACGAACACGCGGGGTGTTGGGGTAGTTTGAGTGTGTGTTTATACAACAGGATCTCAGGAGTCCCATGCCGGCAGCTCGTACTGGGCTATATTGGTCGCATGTTATTACAGCTCGTACCGGGCTATATTGGTCGCATGTTCATCCCACAGTTGGGCCCGTGTTTCCTAGCCCCTGGGCCCTACCCTTGGGTTAGGAATACTCCTGCAGAGGTTGACGCACACACTCGAACTCACGATAGGATAGATTAACTTTTAGTGACCAGTTATGTTATGACTTGACTTGTTTACATGCATGTTTCATAGTTTTAATATGCGCGCGCGCGCGCACACACACACACTCACACACACACACACACACTCTCACACACACATATATACATAAATCTATTGCTACTTGCGCACACGGGCTTCACTACACTCATATATTCATGTTATCATACCACACACACACACCTTATACGTCGAGTACTTACTGGGATGTTCTGACGTCCCATAGATTTGCCATCTCAGGTTTAGAGGCAGATATTCAGGCTGAGCAGGATTGGAGCGGCTATCAGGATTTTGCCGAAGAGCAGTAGCCCGTAGGTTTATTTCTTTTCGGTTAGTATTTAGTATGTGCGCCCTTATGGGACATTAGGACTTAGGTATCTTTTTGGATTCTGTTTTTATTTCGAACCTATTGTATCGGATCTTTACTTGCATCGATTATCTAGTGGGCCTATTTTTAGTATTTCTTATGGTTTCGTGGTAGCATGATTATTAGTGTTATCTCTCCTGTTGTTGAATATTATCTTTGACAGGTTAGCTAGACAGCTTTTATGTGACTATGGAAGGATCTTTCCTTACCGTAGGTTGCATGGCTGGCCTTCGTTGCTCTCCGTATTCCGTATTTTGGGAAGCGGGGCGTGACAAGGTTTTGTTGGTATCAGAGCCAGGCTGACGTCGATGATAGTATAGGTTCTGCCGACCTTTAGGGTTATAATCACATGTATAGGTTTTCCCCAGTATGTCATGCTGCATATTCCTTTGACTCTGATTATAGGATTCGGGCGACTTACATAAAGTTACGATATTGTGCCCATGTACCGCGACATGGATACAATACGATATTCTGTATGAGTAACTTAGAGTTCTACCCTTAATTCATATCCATTGATTTGATTATCTATTTTTTGCTCAATTATTTTAATACTCTAAATTTGAATCTTATTTTGCTGCTAAATCTTATTGCTCGTTTTGACTTCAGAATCATGGCAGAAGAAAATTTATGGGTATATGGAAGGCGTGACAACAATGTTGCACTACTTAGAGTTATACGTGGTATGTTAGAGAGCAAACAGCAGTAGACCGAATTACTGCAGGAGGGCATACTTGCTTCTCAGCAAACTGCTACCGTAGCCTTGAATAAGGCGGCTGAGGTTCGTGAGGGTAAACGTCCGGGCAGTGTCACCGATTTCAGGAGACTACAGCCGGTAGTTTTCAGTGGCTCGGGCAGTCCACTTGATGCCGAGCAATGGATTGTCGACATGGAGAATTTGCTGTCAGCTGCCTGAGTTCCTGAAGAAGACAGAGTAAATATAGTCAAGATTCAACTGCAAGATGTAGTTAGGATTTGGTGGCTCGCAGAAGAGAATCAGTTGAAGAAATCGATTGCATGGACTGATTTCTTTACGGCTTTTCTTGAGAAATTCTTTCCCAAGTCATCCAGGATCGAAATGGAGCAGCAGTTTATCAGGCTTCGTCAGAAAGATCGCACAGTGGAAGAAGTAGCGGCTGAGTTTATCTGTCTCAGTCGTTTTGCTCCTTCGATGGTAGCTCAGGAGGAGGACAGGGCCAGGAGATTTTTACAGTGCCTTACAATGGAGATACAGGAGAAACTAGCTTCACATGATCTGGGGACTTATTCTGAGGTATTAAATGCAGACCGTAGAATTGAGACAGTTATGGATAAGAAGAAGAAGCTTCAGGGTGGAGGATTTAAACGCCCGGTGAATCAAATTTCAGGAAGGGTTCCAATTAGACAGCATGGAGGAGTTCAGATGAAGCGTACCACAACCCTACCACAACGAGAATCTCCGGTTTGTGGATACTGTCAAATACCGGGATACATTGAGAGAAATTGCCGCTGGGCCAAGGGTCTATGTCTGATTTGTGGTGCTAGTGACCACCATATTGGGATTTGTCCTAGGAGAGTAGAGTGAAACCGGCCTCAGAAAGGATTTGTCCCTCAGAAACAACTTTTTTATTAGAGGCGAGGCAACACAGGTCGTGGATATGGGCGAGCCTTTACCCTGACGGCTGAGCAGGCAGACGCATCAGAGGATGTCGTTTCAGGTACCATTCTAGTTTGTACTGTTCTTGCTAGAGCACTTTTCTATTCCGGGGCTTCGCATTGTTTTATGTCTTTAGCTTTTGCCACAACACATTCTATTGCACACGAAACACTGACTTGAGGTTGGGACATTCACACTGAAAATGGAGTAGTTGCCACCAATTTAGAGTGCAAGTTTTTTCCAGTAGTGATTTGCGGCAGGGAGCTTTTTGCAGATTTCCTGCTGATTAGGACCGGTAGTTATGATGTCGTCTTAAGAATGGATTAGTTGGGCACCTTTCACGCACATATTGATTGTCGGGCCAAAACCATAATCTTTTGCATTCTTAACCACCCAGAGTTCGTGTTTACCGGGGGCAGCAAATCTATGGGACCCATAAAGTTTAGAGCAAAGCCGACGAGCAGCATACTAGCGTCAATGGAGATTACTAAGAGTTCGGCACCGGTCGTAGTTCAGGAATTCTTGGATGTCTTTCCCGAGGACTTACCCAGCCTACCTTTGCCTCATGCTTTGGGGTTTTCGATAGAATTATTACCAAGAACGGCACCGATTTCTAAGGCACCCTACAGGATGGCACCAGTTAAGTTAGAAAAATTGAAAAAGCAGATAGAAGACCTCCTCGGTAAGGGTTTCATTCGTCCAAGTACTTCTCCGTGGGGCACTCCAGTTTTACTAGTAAAGAAGAAGGACGACTCGTTACACTTGTGCATTGACTACCGAGAGTTGAACCGGGTTACAATTAAAAACAAGTATCTTACGGATTGATGACTTTTTTGATCAGTTATGTGGTGCTCGAGTATTCTCAAAGTTGGATCTTCGGTCGGGGTACCATCAAGTTCGGGTTAAAGCGGAGAATGTATGCAGGACAACTTTTAGAACTTGATACGGTCATTATGAGTTTTTAGTGATGCCATTCGGTGTTACTAATGCCCCAGCCGTGTTCATGGATTTAATGAACCGGGTTTGCTCGCAGTACCTTGATCAGTTTGTCATAGTTTTCATCGACGACATTCTTGTGTACTCCAAAAGCAAGGAGGAGCATGCCGAGCATCTGAGGATCGTGTTACAGATACTGAGACAGGAGAAGTTATACGCTAAACTTAGTAAATGCGAATTTTGGCTTGAACAAGTTCAATTTTTGGGCAACATCGTTTCTGGAGATGGTATCTCAGTAGACCCAGCGAAGATCGAAACAGTGAAAGATTGGCAAGCACCAAAGTCAGTAGCAGAGATTAGAAGTTTCTTGGAACTTGGAGGCTACTACCGGAGATTTGTTAAAGATTTTGCGCGAGCGGCTGAGCCGGTGACAAGACTTACTCGGAAGGGGGTGCCGTTCGTGTGGTCAGAAGAATGCAACTGAGCATTCGAGTTATTGAAGGAGAAACTCACAACTGCACCCATATTGATCATACCAGATGGGACAGGAGGACTAGTGATTCATAGTGACGCTTCCGGTAAGAGGCTAGGCCGTGTCTTGATGCAGCGTGGGAGTGTTGTAGATTATGCCTCGCGTCAATTGAGGACGCATGAGAAAAATTACCAAACCCACGATTTGAAGTTAGCCGCAGTGATCTTTGTCCTGAAGATTTGGAGGCATTATCTTTTGGGAGAACGAGTGGAAGTTTATACGGACCACAAGAGCCTGAAGTATGTATTCACGCAAAAAGAGCTAAATATGAGACCGCACAGGTGGTTGGAGTTCATGGCTGATTATAATCTTGATTTGCAATGTCACCCCGGGAAGGTAAATATGGTACCGAATGCTCTCAGCCGGAGACCAACAGCGATGTGGTTGACTAGCCAGAAGGAACTCCTTGATGAGTTTTGGAGGCTCGATTTGGAAGTGGTAGTACCCGGGACACACGGACAGTATTGGCAACTATAAGTGCAGTCTTCGTTAGTAGATCGTATTAACGTTGCACAGGTTGGGGACCCGCAATTGCAGAAGTTCCGCTGGTTAGTAGAGGCCGGATTGAGAACAAATCTATTGATACACGAAAATGGCTCCTTAAGATTCGGCAGTCGATTATGCGTGCCAAAAGGCGAGGTTCGAGAAGAAGTATTGAAAGAAGCACACGGTTCAGCCTATTCAGTGCACCCGGGTGGCACCAAGATGTATAGGGACGTTAAACAACACTTTTGGTGGAATGGCATGAAGAGGGAGATTGTCCGCTATGTGTCGAAATGCTTAGTGTGCCAGTTGGTAAAGGATGAACATCAGCGAATGGCCGGCCTGTTGCAACCACTCCCCATTCCCCAGTGGAAGTGGGAACACATCACTATAGACTTCGTGACGGCTTTACCGCGGAGTCCTAAGGGCAATAACGCTATTTGGGTCATCTTCTACCGTCTCACAAAGGCAGCCTATTTTCTACCCTTTCAAGTGGGACAATTGACGGAGACATTGGCAGAGAAATATATGCAGGAGGTCGTAAGGTTGCATGGGGTGCCTATCAATATAGTATCAGACAGGGACACGAGATTCCTCTCACATTTCTGGATAAGCTTGCAAGAGAGCTTGGGCACTCGTCTCAATTACAGCACAACTTACCATCCTCACTGACGGACAGTCTGAACGTACGATACAGATATTAGAAGACATGTTGAGGGCCTGTATGCTAGATTTTAAGGGATCGTGGGAGGATCACCAACACTTAGTGGAATTCTTGTATAATAATTGCTACCAGGCGAGTATTCAGATGGCCCCGTTCGAGGCACTTTACGGGCACAAGTGTCGTTCCTTACTTTGCTGGGATGATGTGGGTGAGTGAAGATTACTAGGACCAGAGCTTATAACCCAAACCGTTGAGAAGATCCAGTCGATTAGAAACCGTATCAAGGCAGCACAGGATCGTCAAAAGAGTTGGGCGGATATTAATCGAAGACCTCTTGAGTTTGGCGTAGGAGATCATGCTTTCCTTAAGATTTCGCCGATTCGAGGAGTGATTAGATTCGGTAGTTGTGGGAAACTCAGTCCCCGATTTATCGGACCATTCGAGATTGTGGAACGTGTTGGGGTAGTGGCTTACAGATTGGCTTTACCACCCTCTTTGGCTAGTGTGCACGATGTATTCCATGTATCACAGTTACGTAGGTACGTTCGCGATGACAATCATGTTCTCGATCATTCTGAATTAACCTTGAGCACCGATTTCTCGTATGAAGAGCAACCTATAGCCATTGTCCATCGTAGAGAGAAGGTGTTGAGGAACAAGATCATCCTTTTAGTTCTTGTATCTTGGGGCGGACGTTCACGCGGGGAATCTGAAGGGTTACCCTAGCGCCCCGGCCATCTCACGTGGCCAAATGCGGAACAAAATTTTTTCTTACGATTAAAACTTGGCGCTAGACTAAACCCTAAAACCGGATCTTTCCATAAAACTAACTAGCTATACTAAGAGAGCTATCTACTATGATAGAAACCTCACCAAACGAACCATGTCCTTCGGTCTTCTTTCTTCATCCTTAGCTCCTTGCATCCACCTTGAACATGCTTGAACTCCAACTCCGGCTCCATCGGTCCTCCGGGATCGAGCTTGTTCTCCAGCCTCCTTTTTTCGTAGATGATCCACCCGGGGAGTATGATCCATGTCTCTAGCTCTTTGCAATATGTCAAAAGAGCAACTAGAGAACTTAGGATGCTAGTCCAAGTGGTCTAGAATGTAGTGGGATTGTCTAAGTGTTAGCTATTTCTTTTCTAACCTCTTCACTTGTTTCTCAACATATGAGAATGTTAGTGAAGAGGAAGAAGATGAAGGTGGAGCAAAGCAAGAGGAGGAAGGAACTTGAGAGAAAAATGGGAGCTCAAGAAATTATGAAGCATGAAGTGAAAGAAAATCACACACCTTAGTTTTGTGTGTGAATTCTCTCAATAAACAATTAACAACTATGCTTCAATAGTAACTCCAAATGAATTATAAATTCATTTGTGAATTATTAAAGCATGTTCATCACCATTCCTCCCATACCTTTCACTTTCCACCTCATTTCCAATTATCAAATAAATGGAAAATACATAATGAGGTGGCCACCTTCTAGAAGGAAAACTGTAATAAATACGGATTTTCAACTACTGTACAAATATACCGGCAATCAGATAAAAATCCGAACGCCCAAAAGAGATAGAATAACACGAAGAACGTAATACTAGAATATATATATCGAAATACATATATGTAAATTATTAAATCAATACCTGATTTAATAATCCGGCTCAAACCCGAGCCGGCTAGTATTACAAACTGTCCGATCGAAAAACCGAGTACCAAGTACATCAATCGATCGAACCCTGCACGTATCCAATACGGCTACTACATCATTTTGCCTGGATCAGGGAAACCCTCTGTGTGGGACTCTAAAGACTCGACAGTACTCTGGCAGTGGGTTTAACCACAAGCACGTCAGCGGCACTAGCTGTACGTAACGGCTGCCCAGGTACCTGTCGAAAAGGAAGGCCGACTAGCAAACTCATTCGGATCTCCTACTGAGCCTATCCGTGACAATATCCGTACAGTCCAGTCTCTTCGTCAAAGAGTATCGCATACCGGGTCTAGGGGATGGTGAACGTCAAACCCTAACAACCTGATAAGTCGTGCCGATGTGGCTCAGGACCAATCCGGGAAACTACTGATCAACCTATCAGTAAATCCCAAGTGCTTTGGCCAAGGTCTTATGGTCCTGACCAATCGAATCACAGTGCGATATCGACTCCCTATACCGGGAGAGACGAATCCCCGACAATCGCTCACTGCCTCCATGTGGCTCGGGACTGAACCCAACCAAAACCTGTTTACACGACTCAGTAGAGCCGTGGTAGGGTAGTGATCAAAGTTCAGTGGGAACTCACACGAGACAAATGCCGATCTCGGGTCCAAGGACTAACCTGTACACATGTCACCTGAGAACTTCCATCTGACGATAGGTATAGTACCATATGGAAGTTCTCGGCGAGTCCGTCCAGTGTACTCACACCCAGTGAGCACCTGTATACGATCTTAGGTGCATCAGACCAATGGCTGCGGGACCAACCATCCCCCCGACGGGGAAAGAAACATACACACCAGTCTACTCTGGAGTATCAGTGCCCAGTCTCGATACTCACACAACTAGGGACCATTTAAGGATGTGCTTATGGACTACCCTGCTCCCACAAGTATGATCGCCATCACAACGCAGGTAGTCAAGCAAGATCCTAGAGGCTTTATCAACATGTAACCGCAATATGTAATAACGAGTATGACATATGCCATGTTAAGATAAAGACAAACCACAATAGTATACTACCGTATCGAGCCTTTATCAATATGTGCAAACCAGATATAATAACAATAAATACACATATCCCGATAAAGACAAGTCAAATAATATACTATAAAACTGAGCAAGATTGTTCTGTACATACATATCCCTAGTATCCATATATATACATACACAATACTGCCATCTAGGGCATATACATCCAACAATCTTCCACTTGCACTAAAGGCCAGTGATTGGCGTACCGAATACCCAACGTCTGCTCTAAGGCCAGCTGCTGGCGTACCGCATACCCAACATCCCAAAAAGTCGCTCGAACTGTGCTTGAGGGGGGCTTTTGTAAATGGATCCGCCGTGTTGTCCTTCGTATCCACTCTCCAGACCTCGATCTCCTGGCGATCTATGATCTCCCTGATCAGGTGATACCGCCTTAAGATGTGCCTGGATTTCTGATGGGACCGTGGTTCCTTCGCTAAAGCTATAGCCCCATTGTTGTCACAATACACTGGTATTGGATCAACAATGGACGGAACCACCTGAAGTTCGGCTATGAACTTCTTTATCCAGACCGCCTCTTTTGCGGCATCGCTTGCAGCAATGTATTCAGCCTCCATCGTCGAGTCTGCGACGGTATCCTGTTTGGAACTCTTCCAACATACCACCCCTCCGTTGAGGGTAAACACAAAACCCGAGACAGACTTGCTGTCATCCTTGTCACTTTGGAAGCTTGAGTCGGTAAAGGACTCGACCCTGAGGTCTCCATTACCGTAAATCAGGAACATCTCCTTAGTCCTTCTCAGGTACTTGAGAATGTTCTTTACTGCTATCCAGTGGTCCTCACCTGGGTCTGACTGATACCGGCTCACCACGCTTAGCGCGTAAGCTACATCTGGTCTTGTACATAGCATCGCATACATTATAGATCCTACCGCCGAAGCGTAGGGTATAGTGCTTATGCGAACCCTCTCCTCGTCAGTCTTAGGAGACATCTCCTTAGAGAGGGTGATTCCGTGTAATGCGGGTATGTTACCGCACTTGGAATCTTCCATACTAAATCTCTTTAGTACAGTCTCTATGTACCCGAACTGTGAAAGTCCCAATAATCTCTTGGATCTATCTCTGTAGATCTTGATCCCCAGAATGTACGAGGCATCACCTAGGTCTTTCATAGAGAACCTTTATGATAAGAATAGCTTGACCGATTGTAGCATAGGAATGTCATTTCCTATCAAAAGAATGTCGTCCACGTACAAGACTAGGAACACGACAGTTCATCCTACAATCTTGTTATAAATACAAGGCTCATCTTCGTTCTTGATGAAGCCAAAGTCTTTGACTGTCTCATCAAAACAGATGTTCCAGCTCCGCGATGCTTGCTTCAATCCATAAATGGATTTGAGTAACTTGCACACCTTCCCGCTGCTCCCACTGTCTACAAAACCTTCTGGCTGATCCATATAAACGCACTCTTCTAAACTTCCGTTTAGAAAAGCCGTTTTTACGTCCATCTACCAGATCTCATAGTCATGGAAGGCAGCAATGGCAAGCAGGATCCTAATGGATTTGAGCATAGCCACTGGAGAAAAGGTTTCGTCATAGTCCACTCCTGGTCTTTGACGAAAACCTTTTGCAACGAGTCTAGCCTTATAGGTTTCCACCTGCCCATCTACACCAAGTTTCTTCTTGTAGATCCATTTGCATCCAACGGGTTTTACCCCAGGTGGAGCAACTTCCAGGGTCCACACTTTATTGGTGTACATGGACTCCATTTCAGATTGCATAGCATCCAGCCACTTATCAGAGTCCCTACTGATAACGGCCTGCCTAAAACTAGTAGGATCATCTTTTTCCAAGACGCAATCATCTCGATCCCCATCTATGAGAAAACCGTAGTATCTCTCGGGCGGATGATAAATCCTACTAGATTTGCGGAGTGGCTGAGGTTCGTCCGGGTTTATTGAATCTTTTGGTTCCTCCAAACTTTCAGCTATAGTTTGTTCTTCTGGAATTTCTTCCAGTTCTACCGTGCTCCCACAAATTTCTTTTGCAAGAAATTCCTTTTCTAAGAAGACAGCGTGGCGAGCAACAAACACCTTCTGTTCCTCAGTGTGGTAGAATAGGTATCCATGCGAATGCATTGGATATCCAACAAACTTACATAAGACTGACCGTGCCTCTAGCTTGTCCGGTTTCTGTGTTTTTACATAGGCCGGACATCCCCATATCTTAATACCCTTAAGACATGGCACCTTTCCTTTCCATATTTCATACGGAGTTTTAGGCACAGATTTGGAAGGAACCTGATTCAAAAGATATGCCGCTGTTTGAAGCGCATGTCCCCAGAATGAAAGAGGCAACTCAGCATCACTCATCATGGAGCGAACCATGTCCAATAGGGTACGATTCCTCCTCTCCGACACACCATTGTGCTGTGGTGTATACGGAGGAGTAAGCTGAGAGAGAATTCCATTCTCTTTTAAGTATTCTAGGAATTCCGTGCTTAAGTACTCTCCTCCTCTATCAGATCGGAGGATCTTGATACTTTTGCTAGTCTGGTTCTCTACTTCGTTTCTGAATTCTTTGAATTTCTCAAAAGCTTCAGATTTGTGTTTCATAAGATACACATATCCGAATCTAGAGAGATCGTCAGTGAATGGGATGAAGTACGAGAACCCACCCCTTGCATGTACAGACATCGGACCACACACATCACTGTGTATGAGCCCCAAGAGCTCTGCTGCTCTTTCTCCATGCCCGGTGAACGGAGATTTGGTCATCTTTCCTTTGAGACAAGACTGACAAGTTTCATAAGATGAAAATTCGAACGTATTTAAAAGTCCATCTTTATGCAACTTACTTAGTCTTTTCTCTCCGATATGACCAAGTCTACAATGCCACAAGTAGGATTCGTTCGTATCTGAACTCTTCCTCTTGCGTGCGTTTTGTATATTGAGAACTGTGTTTTGATTTAGAACATAGATACCATTACACAGTGTACCTTCTGCAACCGGTACCTTATCAAGGTAAATGTTCATGATATTTCTATCAAGAACAAAGTTATATCCATCTTTATTAAGTAAAGAAACTGATATGATGTTGCAAAGCATGGAAGGCATATAGTAGCAATTGTTCAAAATAATAGTATTGCTATTTGGCAATACTAGGTGATATTCACCGACGGCTGCAGCATTAACTTGTGCTCCGTTTCCTACTCTGAGGGACATATCACCAGGTCCAACTATCCTACTTTTTCTCAGTCCCTGCAATAAATTACAGATATGAGATCCTGATCCAGTATCGAGTACCCAGGAGGTAGGACTGACCGAAAAACAGTTCTCAATAACAAGAACGTCTGAAGAAGATGCAACAGTATGTTTCTTCTTCGATGGGGTTGTCAAGGAATTCAAGCTTTCCTCTTTCCCTTGCTCATACTCATGACCGTTGTCATAAGTTAAAGTCGAACCGACGTTCCTCAACCCCGAATAAGAATTCGGATCGGTCAAGCGATACATTTTATTATCTTGATTAGGGCGTGAAATGGTTGCTACCTGGAGAGAGAGAGGGAAAACACTCAGCGTGCGCTCTTGTAAGATTAGATTGGTTTATTAATTTATCTAATCAGGATGGCTCCCACTGTTTCCTCAAATTCTTCTTCAAACCCTAAAAGAAGAACTAGTCAGGATTAATCGCACGTCACAATACTTGCTTAACTTTTCAGCCAGGCCGGTGTTGGTACTTCGAGGGAGGTTTTCCAACGCTTTCGCGAAGTTCCTTAATTAAATAACCTCTTTTTCCTGGAGGCGTAGCCCCGCTAACACCTTTCTAGAGACCTACTTGGTTTATAACATTGACTGTTAAGTGTGATAATCTCCCGAGAGTAATCCTACTCATCAGTGGGATCGGGATCCAACTATCATTATGTGATGCACTAGATGGAATCCACTCTAGTCACCACACTCCAGAAGGTATGCTAAATCTGCAAGTTTCCTGTATGTTTGAAACTCCCGATGTGGTTTTTGCCCCTAGCGGTTTATGACCTTGACAAAGGCCAACAAATCATAATCCACTAGTCAAGTTCAACCCGTCGTTATCCTGGATTAATCTAGACCCACCCGTACATACCCTTGACAAAGGCCAACAAGGTTGTACGACTGTCCTAGATAATCGCATCTTACTATGCCACAAACAAGCAATATCTAGCTACCGTACACTACGCCTTGACAAAGGCCAACAAACGCAGCACGAATACTAGGTACAACTCATTTGAAAAGACGGAGGGCTACGGCTGGGTTTTTGGCGAAAAACCCATTAACGTAACGAACTTGATATCGTTGAAGGAACCTGAGTAGTTTTGTAAATTTATATAGTGGCGAAAACCTTTGCTAAAGAGGTCACTCCCTGTGAAGGGATCTCGGCTCTTTCCTCGTCGAATGAGGTGCAGGATATTCCAAACTGAATACCACGATGCAAAGCAAAAATAGTCGACTATATTAAAGTTATTACCCAGACGCAAACTTTTACTCAAGGGGTCACTCCCGGTGAAGGGATCTCGGTCCTTGCCTCATCGAATGAGGTGCAGGATATTCCAAACTGAATACCACTATGCAAAGCAATAGAGAACATCTGTAATGTCAGTTTTTAAAATCTGGTTCCAACAACATCTTTTTAGGTTTTTATCTTGCATTAATTAGAATTAATGCGGCCCCATCAAATTTGTAACCTATCACACTAGAAAAGAACGAAAATAAAATGTATGTATATGCCATCTGCATTCGCCACGGGGCCCCGTCATCACCCGTTAGGTTACTTAACTAACGGCAGAGCGGGGGCTGGATTAGCGCGGGTGCAAAACATATACAACATCTACTAGTATATATATAAGTATATATAACATTCGTCCCAGGCATGATAATAAACAACATCACAGATAACATTACAGAATGGTGGATAGTCTTGGAGCCTCGGGTTTCATTTGAGCCGCAAATAAAACCCGACGTTCCCTGTCGTATGGATAGCCTATGCAATGAAAACCTGTACCCCCTACGATTGCGGCGAATAGCCCGCCAGTTCTAGAACGAAGCCCCCCCGTCTCAGCGCCTTGAGATGCGGGCTTGTTGCCTTCTAGAACCCGGCTATTCGTGCACTCCTCCATGGGGTAATCCTAGTACAGAATATTAAAAAAATATATACAACCGGTGACATCGACCTCAGCCCGGTCGTGCCCCAAAATAATATACAAACGGCAAAGACGGCAGTCCACATGTCGGACGCTCGCCCCGCAATAACAAATGTACAATTAAATTATAAACTGTATTTCTAACATTGCACCACATGCTATCCACCACGACAATCCAACCACAATCACAGCACAAGCACACAACATCAACGCGAATGTCACGTTCGCAAAACCCGTCTAAAAGAACATATAGCAATCAGACGAGTTTTACCGATCGAGTGACATTCTCGGTCGCAGATAAAAGTGAATGTACTGATAATAAAACACGTATCTTAAAATTACGATCGACTAAACTTTCCAATGGGCCCCAAGTATTAAACCAACACTGTAAAAGATCTGGGCCTAAAAAGTAATTATTCCCGAAACCACAATTTTCAGTAAATGAGGCCCAGAAGAAATTTGGTACAAGTGGGCCCCAAAGTTGCCGCGGAACCGCCGCCAATGTGGGGTTTACGCGGCGGATCCGCGGCGCTTTGAAAGGTTCACGTGACCAAATTTTTTCTGGGTTCATAAAAAACCCTGCATGATTTTCTGGGAGCAAAATATTGATTTTTCGAGCACTTTTAAAATCGACAGAAACTGCAAAAAATAAAACGCGGTTTTTGGAATTTTCGGTCGATCGTTATTCTAAACACGTTTGAACTAGCTAGTGTAAGTTTTATGGGTGGCTCTGATACCATGAAGGGTTACCCTAGCGCCCCGTCCATCTCACGTGGCCAAATGCGGAACAAATTTTTTTCTTACGATTAAAACTTGGCGCTAGACTAAACCCTAAAACCGGATCCTTGCATAAAACTAACTAGCTATACTAAGAGAGCTATCTACTATGATAGAAACCTCACCAAACGAACCATGTCCTTCGGTCTTCTTTCTTCATCCTTAGCTCCTTGCATCCACCTTGAACATGCTTGAACTCCAACTCCGGCTCCATCGGTCCTCCGGGATCGAGCTTGTTCTCCGGCCTCCTTTTGTCGTAGATGATCCACCCGGGGAGTATGATCCATGGCTCTAGCTCTTTGCAATATGTCAAAAGAGCAACTAGAGAACTTGGGATGCTAGTCCAAGTGGTCTAGGATGTAGTGGGATTGTCTAAGTGTTAGTTATCTCTTTTCTAACCTCTTCACTTGTTTCTCAACACATGAGAATGTTAGTGAAGAGGAAGAAGATGAAGGTGGAGCAAAGCAAGAGGAGGGAGGAACTTGAGAGAAAAATGGGAGCTCAAGAAATTATGAAGCATGAAGTGAGAGAAAATCACACACCTTAGTTTTGTGTGTGAATTCTCTCAATAAACAATTAACAACCATGCTTCAATAGTAACTCCAAATGAATTATAAATTCATTTGTGAATTATTAAAGCATGGTCATCACCATTCCTCCCATGCCTTTCACTTTCCACCTCATTTTCAATTATCAAATAAATGGAAAATACATAATGAGGTGGCCACCTTCTAGAAGGAAAACTGTAATAAATACGGATTTCCAACTACTGTACAAATATACCGGCAATCAGATAAAAATCCGAATGCCCAAAAGAGATAGAATAACACGAAGAACGTAATACTAGAATATATATATCGAAATACATATATGTAAATTATTAAATCAATACCTGATTTAATAATCCGGCTCAAACCCGAGCCGGCTAGTATTACAAACTGTCCGATCGAAAAACCGAGTACCAAGTACATCAATCGATCGAACCCTGCACGTATCCAATACGGCTACTACATCATTTTGCCTGGATCAGGGAAACCCTCTGTGTGGGACTCTAAAGACTCGACCGTACTCTGGCAGTGGGTTTAACCACAAGCACGTCAGCGGCACTAGCTGTACGTAACGGCTGCCCAGGTACCTGTCGAAAAGGAAGGCCGACGAGCAAACTCATTCGGATCTCCTACTGAGCCTATCCGTGACAATATCCGTACAGTCCGGTCTCTTCATCAAAGAGTATCGCATACCGGGTCTAGTGGATGGTGAACGTCAGACCGTAACAACCTGATAAGTCGTGTCGATGTGGCTCAGGACCAATCCGGGAAACTACTGATCATCCTATCAGTAAATCCCAAGTGCCTTGGCCAAGGTCTTATGGTCCTGACCAATCGAATCACAGTGCGATATCGACTCCCTATACCGGGAGAGACGAATCCCCGACAATAGCTCACTGCCTCCATGTGGCTCGGGACTGAACCCAACCAAAACCTGTTTGCACGACTCAGTAGAGCCGTGGTAGGGTAGTGATCAAAGTTCAGTGGGAACTCACACGAGACAAATGCCGATCTCAGGTCCAAGGACTAACCTGTATACATGTCACCTGAGAACTTCCATCTGACGATAGGTATAGTACCATATGGAAGTTCTCGGCGAGTCCGTCCAGTGTACTCACACCCAGTGAGCACCTGTATACGATCTTAGGTGCATCAGACCAATGGCTGCGGGACCAACCATCCCCCCGACGGGGAAAGAAACGTACACACCAGTCTACTCTGGAGTATCAGTGCCCAGTCTCGATACTCACACGACTAAGGACCATTTAAGGATGTGCTTATGGACTACCCTGCTCCCATAAGTATGATCGCCATCACACCGCAGGTAGTCAAGCAAGATCCTAGGGGCTTTATCAACATGTAACCGCAATATATAATAACGAGTATGACATATGTCATGTTAAGATAAAGACAAACCACAATAGTATACTACCGTATCGAACCTTTATCAATATGTGCAAACCAGATATAATAACAATAAATACACATATCCCGATAAAGACAAGTCAAATAATATACTATAAAACTTAGCAAGATTGTTCTGTACATACATATCCCTAGTATCCATATATATACATATACAATACTGGCCTCTAGGGCATATACATCCAACAGAATCTACTTGGGAGCATGAGGACAAGATTCGTCGAAAGTACCCACACCTGTTTTCTTAATCTTGTAGTCGTCCTTCCAATTTCGAGGACGAAATTTTCTGTAAGGTGGGTAGGATGTAACACCCTAGTTTGGATGCGGTGTTTCTAGAGTTATTAAGATATTTTTTTAATAAAAACTTTTACTATAATTTTAAAATTTACTTTATGGTTGGTTGCCAGTATAATTATTTTAACTTTTCCGTATATCATTTTGATCTGAAAATCTTCAGTTTTTAGATGATATATACCAATTCCTTAGCGGCAACAAAACAATATTTTTCATATCTTAAAATCCCTAAACTAATCTATTAATACTTGGTTTGCATACATATATTTCTTTGGCTAACTCCTTTTGCTGTTGATATGAGAACAAGTAAAATCCGTACCAAATCTCTGAATACACTCATATAAAGATATATGTATATGTGTATGTGTGTGTGTGTGTGTGTGTTGTCATATACAACAATATCCCCCTATCTCTAAATTTATATATAAATTAATCTCTCTCTTTCATACTCACGTCTCTCTCTCTTCCCCCCTCTGCTCCTCAAATTTTCTCTCAACGCCGCTTCCACCCTCGTCGCCAGCATCATCTCCGCGAACTGCTCCCCTAACCCCGACGACCACCGCTTCCTTCTCTTTCCTCCCTCGCTCTCACCCCAGCGCTTGCACTCGTCCCCACCTCGCAACCACCGCCACCATCACCTTCACCCCCATCACCGAGCTCCACCTCAAAACGCCCACGACTCATATCGTCTTCGTCATCGCCACCTCCCTCTACCCTTCCTAACCACCACAACACCACAAGCCTTCACCATCGAACCCATCGCCCCATCTCCCCTCTCGACGAACCCATTCCCCAAGCATTCCACCGCAGCCGCCTCGACTCCAAAATCACCACCGTCCTTGTCTCCTTCTTCTACGCACCACCATCCCCGCCTCTACCGAACAACCCCAACTCCCCCTCCTCTCGCCCCGACGATCACCACCGCGATCAACACCATCTTCCACCACCACAACCCAACCCTCTTCTCCGACCATCCCCTCGCCATAGCCGCTACATCACCAGCTCCAACCCTCACAACTGAACCCATCAACTCACCTGTATCACCGCTCCTTCCCTCTCCTCCGCTGGCGACTCTCGTCACCATCGTCTGCACCTCTCATCGCCTCCGACCATCATCTCCGCCACCCTCATCTCCAAAACCCGACACCCCTATCCTCGACCATGACAATACCACCACTGCCGTAGTAACCCGCAACCACCATCAAGCTAAGACCCCAACTCCTGTCGTTGACGGTCTCCTCATCAAACCAGATTCTAGCCGGGTCCAAGTGTCGCAAGAGATTGAAACTGCGATTGTCCGTTGCTTTATATATTGTGATTGCCGTGCTTCCGTCACCAAGGCAAGTATTCTTGCTTTACTTTTGGTTGATGTACATCGGCAACCCTCGTATATACATATATATGTCTTCTGCACTGTTAAAATAGAAGGAACAGTATCAGTATTCAATTATTTTGTATTGTCAGGATGATATAGATTTTTATGCAATAAGGTGATAAAAAGAAAATTAGCAAGTATGGATCAAAAATGAAATTTATTTTAAATACAAATAAAAGTTTGGAATTGCTAACCTATCTCATATAAGTATCTTACTAGTTAGCCTGTAATTATTTTATATACATATCAAGGCTGATGGTAAAGGAAACATTTGTGACTTGTGCTAGCTTGTGCATCGCTTTCATGCGAATACTATTACCAGATTAAGATTACATTTGACATGTCATGATTATTCATTACTCAAGTCCATTTATTTAAGAACGAGATCTCTAATTAGGATGCTGAACTACATGTAATGACACACTACTATTTACCAGTTTTATTACTATACAATTACCATGTCACAAATTCCAGTTTTTTCAGCATTCCTAATAGTGATTTAATTATACCATAGTAGATACGAACATGCGGGGTGTTGGGGTAGTTTGAGTGTGCGTTTGTACAACAGGATCTTAGGAGTCCCATGCCCGCAGCTCGTACCGGGCTATATCGGTCGCATGTTATTACATCTCGTTCCGGGCTATATCGGTCGCATATTCATCCCACAGTTGGGCTCATGTTTCCTAAGCCCTAGGGCCCTACTTTTGGGTTAGGAATACTCCTGCAGAGGTTGACGCACACACTCGAACTCACGATATGATAGATTTGTTGGGCTACGGCAGCGCCCCGACCGTCAATCCTAGGCCAAATGCGGAACAAAAACTTTTTCAAAACTTGGCGCTACCGCAACCAATCACCTGGATCGTACCATTAACCGTTAACTAGCAATCTAAAAAGAGAGTTCGGAGATTATACCGATCGATCCGTGTCCTTCGGTCTTCAATCCCCTCCCCTAGCTTGTTGCGGCTGCCCCGATGAAATCCGCTCTCCGGTCTCCTCGTCAAAGTGGCACCACGTCAACGAATCTTTATACGGGCTCCCGCTTCGATCCGAAGCAACTCGGACATGAAGTTTGCTAGCCGACATATCCAAGATTGAAATAGAGAGAGTATAGAATATTTTGTCGTAAGGCACCCAATGAATTGGGTGAAGGTAAATGAAGTTGCCATTATCGAAATGTGAGCTTTTTGGAATTTACAAGTGGAAAAACAAAAGGGGGCTCGGCCAGAAATCTTCTCTGGGGATTTTCAAGTGTTGTGTGTGAGGTGGTGAGTGTATCAAAACCAATTAATCCCGAGCCCAGAAATCTTCTCCGGGGATTTTCAAGCGTTGTGTGTGAGGTGGTGAGTGTATCAAAACCAATTAATCCCCCTCTCCAAAAAACAACAGCACACCCCAACCATGCTGCCCATTCCTAACCCTTGACTTCAAAAACTTTGCCCATGCTTACTAAAAAAAAACCACCGCTCACAAAAAGCCACCTCATACACAATGCCAAACAAAAATGGCAGCCACCCAATAATTGCCCATCACAAAATGCATGCACTAAATATTCCCAGCACATGAAAGAAGCCCATGAAATTTGCAGCCCACCCAAAATAAATTATGCTCACAAAAGAAATAGGCCCAAAAAAGAATGCTAGGAAATTCCAGTAAACAAATGTTTAGAATGGAAGACTAAAATTTGGCAATTTCAAAAGTAATCCCGTAACTAATTACAAAATTACCCCTAAACCGTATATACATACCCGCATCCGTATTCCAACTGAATACGAATACAACGAGACAAAAATATTCCAACACAATATAATATTAGGATCCGGTTTAAACCAAATCCCACTAGTAATATCTGTCCGAACCATGACACGTGCACAAGTGCACGTGTATGTTCGAACTCTGCCATAAAACCATACGGCCTCTACAACGTTTCGCCCGAACTTGGGAAACTGTCTGTGGGGGACTCTAATGACTAATCAATACACTGGCAGTGGATTTAACCACAAGCACGTCAGTGGTACTGGCTGTACGTAATGGTTGCTCATGTATTGAACGAAAGGGAAGCTGACGAGCGAACTCATCCTGAAACCATACTGAGCCTGACAGTGACAATATCCGTACAGTCCGGTCTGTTCGTCTAAGAGTATCGTATATCGAGTCTAGGGGGGTGGATAAAGTCAGACCCCTAATAACGCGATAATTCGTGTCGGTATGAAGCCCATCACCACCTGAGAAACTACTGATCCGAATCAGTAATTCTCGATTACCTTGGCCAAGGATTTCTGGTGATCCCGTGCACTGTGCGACATTAACCCTCAATACCGGGAGAGACGAATCCCCGAGAATCTGCTTACTGCCTTCATGTGGCTCGGGACTGTACCCAACTAAAACCTGTTTGCACGACTCCTTTGAGCCGTGGTAGGGTAGTAATCAAAGCACAGTGGGAACTCACACGAGACAAATGACAATATCAGGTCGACAGAGTAACCTGTATACATGTCACCCGAGAACTGCTATCTGACAATAGGTATAATACCAACTAGCAGGTTCCCGGTGAGTCCTGTCCGGTGTACTCATAACCGAATGAGCACCTGTATATATCTTAGGTGAACTAACTGATACTAGTGGCTTGTGAGACCGGCCATCGCCCCTCGTCGGGGTCTCGAACTGTATACACTAGTCTACTCTGGAGTATCGATGCCCAGTCTCGAAACTCCCATGACTAGGGACACATTAAGGATATGCTTATAGACCCCAGCTCCCACGTATATGATCGCCATCATACTGCTGGCTGTCAAGCAAGAATCCTATGGGCTCTATCAACAAGTACATGATGATAAAGACAAACCAGATAGCATACTATCATCTCGAGTAAGACTATCCTACCGGTATAGGTCCTCCCTCAATGATTGCAATCACGTACCCGCGATCCAATAATTGACTTCGAGGGCACTATATCCAACAATCTCCCACTTGCACTTAAGGCTAATTATTGCGATATCGCATACTCACAGCCAGTGTGATACCGAACACCCAACTTCTCTACTAATCAGTTTCACAAAGCTCGTTTGTAAAACTATTGCGTTCGAGAAATAGCCTCAGTGAGTGGATCCGCCCTGATGTTTCTTTACATGTCTCTCTTAATCTCAAATTCGCGGAGAAAGCCATCTCCCGAAATGAGCAATACATGTCTTAGAATATGTCTGGATATCTTATGGGACCCAGTTTACAAATGAACTCCAAATCCAGCAAACTTCTTAGACTGTATCGTCAACTGAATTCAATCAGTATCATGTGCCATGCCTCCCTCAGTATCCGCTTGGACCACCTGTCCAAACTACTTCCCCTCGTAAGAGGGAAAACTATAACTCCACTCTGTTATCCAGGTCACCTTGAAAGCCTGAAATGATAATCGTCTCCCAAAGGAGGCTGTCGTTATCATACCCCTAGAACATTTACTTATGTTCTATAAGCTGCTTCCGAACGTTTTTTCAAGATTGGATTAATAGATCAACTTATTGCATCTAGTGCAAAAACAACATCTGGTGTGGTACTTGATATCTTATGATTGACTCAATTGCCTAAGCAAGTGATATGCCAATCATGCATACCTCTCTCCCCTTTAGTCTGTAAGACACCTTTAGAGAGGGTGACTCCATCACCTGCAGGTACACCACCATGCCAGGAGTCGTCCATTCTAAATATCTTTAGAATACTGTCTAAGTATCCAGATTGGGAAACTACCCAAATCTAGATCTAAAACTATAGATCTAGTAAACAGAATGCCTGATATAATACCATATCCTATGTGGAGAAACCACTGTGTGACAACCATAGTATAACCGATCGTAGTATAGGAATTTTACTTCCTGCTATATGTATGTCATCCAAGTACCAGGACATCACACCCTACTACCTCCTTAACAGATCTATCTCTTATTCTGATGAAGTCAAAGCTCATGACTGTCACATCTCCGCTGTAATACCATCTCCGCTATATCTGCTTTAGTCTATAAATATATATAAACTACTTGTCCACTATGCTTCCGCTGCTTCCACTGACTACGACAACCCTCTGGCAGAATAATGTATAAATGCACTTCTAAACCTAGTTTAGAACGACACTATACTCATCCTCCTGCCGGGTCTCATAGTCTGGAACAGCAGTAATGGCAAGTCTGGGTAAACAAGAACCTCCCTGTCACCCCCTTTGAGGATACAAAAGTACCTCTCGGGCGCCTGAAGTTACCCACCATATCTGCGGAGTGGTTAATGGAATGTCAAACCTGATTGAATCTTTAGGTCCTATTAAATTTTCAGTAATCGTTTGCGGTTCTGGAATCTATTCCAGTTCTACCATACTCCCCCTACTGTTTTCTGAAAAAGTCCATTTTACTAAAACTGTGGCGAGTCAAGAACAATATCAATATTGATCTTCCAGATGGTAGAAAGTTAACACTCGTCAAAACCCGGGTTAACCCACAAACTGCCATTACAGAAACGTGCCTTGAGTTATCCAGAGTCTGGTTTTAAGCATAAGCCGGGAAACTTCCCGTACCTTAACAACGTTAAAATATGAACCATTCTATATACAATATATAAATAGAGGCACCGATTTAATTGGAACCGGATTCAAATTATGCAGCTGTCTCCAGTGCATGTCAACTAAATAGAGAGAGGCCGATCAACATTACTCAACTTAGGATTGCATCAAATTATGAGTAATCCGAAAGTGAAACAAGTTTCTCAAAACCATTACTATCATCTGAATACCATACACAAGTATCTATATCTTCGATCACCTTGAAGAATCCTGATACTTGCAACACATGGTTCCCTACTGTATTCTTTTACTTATAACTTCTCAAACTTGGACCTTTCATTTCTACGAAACACTTGTCTAAAAGTTGAGAAGTCACAAGTAAACAGAATACAGTACGAGGACCAACCCCTTTGTCCTTATGGACACTGGACAGCATACAATACTTTGTATAAGTTCCCTGAGTTGAATAACTCAAACCCTGTGCGTCGTAGGTTGAAAACTGTACCCAGGCGATTTGCTCAAATATCACCAATTACAACGAATTCCGATATAATGAGGATGATCACCTAATTTCCAATAACTTACTCTCACTCATCATCTATAAAACCATACAGATGTGAGAATCATATCTGGTAAATACATACCCTGGAGTAAGGACCTAATTGGGAAATCGGTTTTCAATTAACAACGCATAGTGAAACCGAAACATGAAAATATTTCGAATGGGTATACGGGTATTCGTAGTAATGCCTCTTCCATTATCAGATTCACGACTGTAACCGTATATTTCTTTGTCATCTCCCCAAATCCCTTTATTTGTCTTTGGTCGTTACCTTCTGTACACCTTCGTTAGGCTTAAATAGTTTTCTTCCTTTCCTACCGTTCGGCACCAGCCTATGGCTTGGATGAAGACTATCCAATATGCATAATAGGTGCACTCTCCTAATCTTAGGAGTACTCGCAACTTGAGAGAAGGTAAGAATAAAAGACAACTGAATAATCCTTATTCTATTTCTCCTGAACCAGAATCCATCCTCGAAAAAGTTCCTTCGAGTTCGTATATAACCATACGATGGATTTATCCAATGGAAGTGGATGTTCGTAGTAATACAGGGTGTTCTGGAGAAATGCAAAGGGTAAAAGTAGGAGTGGCAATGAGGTATGCGACTCAGACAATCCAAAAACCAGTGTTTTAATAAGGTTCGATTAACTTGGTTACAGATTTATAGTCTAGGGTCGGGCCATGGTCGCAGTCAAAGAGAGAGAGAAAAGAAACACTCTGCGTGCACTCTATCCTGAATGTCTCCTACTGTATCCTCAAATTCTCCTCCAAACCTGAAAGAAGAATTAGTCAGAATCACCCGAGGAGTAAACTAACTCATCAGTGGGAATCGAGATCCAACTATCATCGCATGATAACTTGATGGAAGCCACTCAAGTCACTACACTCCAGAAGGTATGCGCAAGCCTGGCAAGTTTCCTGTATGTTTGAAACTCCCGATGTGATTTTTACCCTTAAGACCCAAGTGACCTTGACGAATAATCAACAAATCAAAAGGTCCTAATCAAGTTCAACCAGTCATTATCTTGATTGCGTTAAACCCACCCGCACGACCCTTGAAGAATAATCAACAAAGTCGTACGACTGTCCTAACCAATCCACATATCCATACGACAGAAAAGCATTATAGAGCTACCGCACACTACGCCTTGGCGAATAGCAACGACAAACGTAGCACGAATACTAAGCAATACTATCTGAAATGACGGAGGGCTACGGCTGGTTTTTGGCGAAAAACCTTTAACGTAATGAACTTGATATCATTGAAGGAACCAGATAGCTTTTTATAAAATTATAGTTGCGAAAACCTTTGCTAAAGAGGTCACTCCCGGTGAAGGGATCTCGGCTCTTTCCTCGTCGAATGAGGTGCAGGATATTCCAAATTGAATACCACGATGCAAAGCAAAAAGTAATCGACTATAGTGAAGTTATTACCCTGACGCAAATCTCTGTCCAAGGGGTCACTCCCGATGAAGGGATCTCGGCCCTTGCCTCGTCGAATGATGTGCTGGATATTCATAACCGGATACCACTGTGCAAAACAAAAGAAAACGCCCTAGTAATAACAGCTTTTTGAAAATTGTTCCAACAACATCATATATAGGTTTGTTTTTCTTGCATTGATCCGAATCAACGCAGTCCCATCAATTAATCACACCAGAAAAGAACGAAAATATGATGTACGCATATGCCATCCGCATTCACCACTGGGTCCCGTCATCACCCGTTAGGTTACTTAACTAATGACAGAGCGGGGACTGGACTAGCGCGGGTGTAAAACATATACAACATCTACTAGTATATATATCAATATATAATAATCGCTCCAGGGTTGATAAATGCAACATCACAGAAAAGTAATCAGCATCACAAAACAATACAGATAATCTGGGAGGCCCGGGTTTCCTTTGAGCCGCAAATGAAAACCCGACGTTCCCCTGGTCGTGTGGATAGCCTGTGTAATGAAAACCTAGACCCCTACGAGTGCGGCAAATTATCCGTCAAAACCAGAAGTGAGGCAACCCCCTTCAGCAAAGTGAATGGACCACCCAACACTTCACGGAATCCGGTGACTTGAGCACCCCGCCTTGGGTCAACCTGTACCCCCTACGAGTGCGGCGAATAGCCCGCCAATTCTAGAGTGAAGCCCCCTCCGTCTCAACGCCATGAGATGTGGGCCCGTTGCCCTCTAGAACCCGGCTATCCGTGCACCCCACCGCGGGGTAATCATAGTACAGAAAAGAAACTATATACAACGGGTACATCGACCTCAATCCGGTCGTGCCCCAAAAGAATAATATACAAATAGGCAGTGACGGCAGTCTACATGTCGGACGCTCGTCCCGCAATATCAAATGTACAAATATAACCAAACTGTACTACCATTGCACGCAAGCTATCCACCACGACTGTCACGCCCCGCTTCCCGATATACGGCGAAGGGGACGCGACTGGTCCGCTACGTATTTACTGTGAAGTAAATACGCTAAGCGTATCTAAGCAATATAAAAGTAATCACAAGAGATAAGAGATATAAAAATAACAGCAACTTTATTTATTAACATTCTTTTGTACAATGCATGAAAAGGAAATACAACTGAAGTAAAAACGATGCCTAAACAATGGCATAACAGGAAATTAAAGGTACTGAATGGAAATGTACAATGTCTAGAGCTCAGAGTCTTCGAGGAACTGATCCAAGTCTTCACTGGTGGGCTCGATCTCAGCTGTGTCCAGATCACCTGACGACATTCAAAGAAGAAAGAAATAGAATGTCGTCAGCGAACAGGTCGCTCGGTAAGTCCCAAACTTAAGGGAGAAATAGAAAAGACAGAATAAGAATGTATCTTTTAAAGTTGTATAATATTATAGAATATTGTGTTAACGCTGTTGTTTGTAGCTTGGTACAGAAGGATGCCAGTGTATACGAGAGGGGTCTCTATATGCTAGAGACCAGGGAAAACTGAAAGTACAAGGAACCGTTATGCCACGGTACAACAGCAACAGGATTCATGTTAGGTGTCTTAATCTTACCGTCTCGTGCCACTTTTAACACCTTCCGTACCAATCTACCCCTTAAACCCCGTAGTGTTTTGATTGTATTGTTATATTGTATGTACAAGTTGTATAGTTGGATGACTGACCGAAACCATGATATCAGTAACGGATGTAATGGATGTAAACTGGAATCATGTAAATGGAATGTATATCCATGGTTTGGTTCAGTCAAGTTGTATAGATTGATAACTGGATTCATGGATTCGTGTGTTCATTTTGAATTGTAATATTGTAGATTGTAAATTGACTTGAATTATATTCAAGTCAGAATGATCAGACTCAAACCCGAGTCAGATAGTCAGAAATGTAAATTGAAGTCCTATATTTGTAGGGTTCCTAGGCACACTCAAGAGGTTCTACAAGGCATCAAACATGCCAAAATCACATTTTTATGTGCCTAACAACTCTATGCAAGATCGTTAACTAGAGATTAGGCGAAACTACAAGCAAGCAAACAACTTTGCTAATAAGTGAATGGAAATACAACCTTTGTAGATCCGGTCCTCCACTTCTTTAGCTCCGTGATGACGTCCCTTCGCTGCGATCACCGGGATCCCGGACTCTAGCGATGGTTTCGTCGGATAAATGAGCGGGCTAGGTCGTTGACTTCGATGCTGAAGATGATCTACGTCGAGGCAACTCTAACTCAAGCTCCATCTTCACTAGCTCATGAAACTTGTGAAGAATACACCCTATACAACATGGCAAGTGGTAGAGGATGAAAAAATAGGAAGTGGGTTCACTTTGGATTTTGATTTCTCACTTGGATCCATCACTTAGAATTTTCTAGCTAGCTTTCTTCAACTCATGAAGAAGATGAAGAAGAATAGAAAAGAATGAATTATCTAATTAGAAAATTCAAGTGATGCTTATCATTTTGCAACCATGGGTGAGGCTAACTCATGTAGAGAATGAACTAGGGTTTAGGTAAATGGTTAGGGTTAAGGCAAAAGACAAAATGGCTAGACTTTCCAAAGCTTCATGAAGCTTCAAGTATCAAACAAAGAAAGCCACCATCTTATATTTTGCCAAAAATAAATAAAAAGAATAAATAAGTAAATCAAACCCTAACCATTAACCTAATCAAGGTTTAAAGCATACACACACCCAAGTTTGCATGTATCATCGAACATGATACAAACTAGTGCACAAAAAATATATCACATATATAACTTGTGCACATCAAGTGAGAAAGTTAATCTTAAGTGAACAAATACTAGTTAATGCAAAGTAATATATCAAATATATAATTATACATTAAATCATTAAATCAACACTTGATTTAATGATCCGGTCATAATGCATATAACCGACTAATATCAAGTGTATCAATGTATCGAATCAACACTTGATTCGGTAACCCGGCTATATCACATATAACCTGCCGATGATACAAATCGCGAGAATAGAATACAGTATCACATACTGGTATTATTCTCGGTCCCGCACATATCTCATATGCGCTCCTATTTCGTTTCGCTTGAGCCAGGAAACCTCTGTGTAGGACTCTAAAGACTCGTCAATACACCGGCAGCAGGTGATGATCATATCAAACACCCACAAGCCGCAAGCGGTCTGCTAAACGTAACAGCCACCCGGGTATTGAGCGATCAGAAGATCAACGAGCAAGCCCGCTCACACTCCTGTGAATCCAACCAGTAACACTTACCGTACAGTCCGGTCTCGTCGTCTGATATGTCGCATATCTTGCCTAAGGGTGGTAAACGTCAGACCCCAGTAGCTCGATAATTCGTGTCGATATGAGGTCTATAACAGTTCGAGAAACTACTGGTAACACTTACCAGTAAATTTCAGCAACCCTGGCCAGGGATTTCCGGTTATAGCCAATCGAACACAGCGCAACATCAACTCCCTATACCGGGAGAGACGAATCCCCTCCTATCGCTCATTGCCTCTATGTGATTCAGGACTGTACCCAAAAACCATCGTTTTGCACGCCCTCTTGGACGTGGTAAGGTGGAAATCAAAGCACAGTGGGAATCACACAAGACTCTATGACGATCTCGGGTCTACAGACTAACCTGTACCAGTGTCACCAGAGAACTGCCATCTGACGTAAGGTATAATACCATCTGGGAGTTCTCGGCGAGTCCGTCCAGTGTACCCAGTCTCCATTGAGCACCCGTATATCATCTCTGATGTCAAACACCAATGGATATGGGATCATCCATCGCCCATCTGTATGGGTCGAGAAGGTATACGCTAGTCTACACTGGTATATCGATGCCCTGTCTCGATACACCCACGACTAGGGACCTTAAAGGATGTACTTATGGACTACCACGTCCCTACTAGTATGATCCGCATCATAGTCCAGGTAGTCAAGTACACATCCTAAGGGCTTTACCAACATGTAACAGAGAGACAATCAGTGTACACGTTAAGGTAAAGAGCAACCAGATAGCATACTATCATGTCGAGCAAGAAAGTCCTCCCTATATATGTCCAAGCATCCACTACAATATACATCCTATGTATAGTAATGGCCTCTAGGGCATACATATAACTAACAATCTCCCACTTGCACTAGGGCCATCTGATAGCAGTGGTTGTAGTATCTCATACTCAACCATCCCATAAAAGTCTCTCTCTGGGAAAAGGCCTTTGTGAGTGGATCCGCCGTGTTGTCCTCTGAGTCTACTCTCCTAACCTCGATCTCCTTGGAGATCAACCATCTCCATGATCAGGTGATACTGCCTTAGAATATGTCTGGGTCAATGATGGGACCAGGGTTCCTTGGCCAAAGCCATACTTCCATTGTCACACAATGGTAGGAACCTAGTTCATCTCATGAACCATTATCCACCCAAACTGCCTCTTTGGTAGTATCTTTAATAGTGATGTTACCAGCCTTTGTCGTCTAGTTTGCCACGGTATCTAGCTTGGAACTCTTCCAACATACCGTTCCTTTACTGAGGGTAAAGACAATGCCTGTGACTGACATTCAGTCGTCCTTATCACCCTGGAACCCTTCCAGTGATTCTCCCCAGGATTAATTGATACCATCTCACTACAACTAGTAAGAGTCCTAACATCCAATTACTTCTATCTCAGAGATCAGAACTCAGGATTTAGGAGGTATCACTTTGATCCTTTATGGAGAATCCTTGTGATAAGCGGATATTGACCGAGTGTAGCATAGGAAACTTCTTCCCTATCAAGAGTATGTCATCCACGCACTCTACGAGGATCGTCACCATACTCCCCACTACCTTTTTGTTTATACAAGGTTCATCTACCTTTTTGATGATGTCAAACTCTTTGACTAATACATCAAAACAGATGTTCCAACTCCGAGATGCCTGCTTCATCACATAAAACATCTTGCACACGTTTCCGCTGCTCCCACTGTCTACGAAGCCCTCTGGCTGTGTTCTTATAGACGTTCTCTTCTAAATCATTATTTAGAAAAGCAGTCATGGCACCCAACCACCAGATATCGTAGTCATGGTATGTAGCCGTGGCAAGTAGGATCTGGATGGACTTAAGCATAGCTCCTTAGAAAAGGTTTCATCATAATCCATACCTGGTCAACGATGCAAACCTTTAACAAGTCTAGTTTTGAAAGTCTCAGCTTTTCCATGTACACCAAGTAATCTTCTCAAGATATACTTGCTCCTGATGGGGATTTAACCCTTCAGATAAAGCAACTAAAGTCCATACTTTGTTGGTGTATAAGGATTCCATCTCAGATCGATAAGCATCCAGCCATTCTTACAGAGTCCCACTCCTGATGGCCAGCTCGAAACTAGTTGGGTCATCATCTCATGATGCAATCATCGTTCCCACTGTCATAGAGAAACTGAAGTCTCTCTCAGGTGGGTGAGGAACCCAACTAGATCGGCGGAGAGGCTGAGGTTCGTCGGTGACTATTGAATCCTTTGGTTCTATTAAATCATCAGCTATAGTTTGTATAGCTGAAACCATTCCAGTTCTACATAACTTACCTTGCCTCGAGCTTGTCCATATTTTGCTTTTAGACATAGGCCGGACAACCCCAAATCTTGACTTACTTAAGAGATAGGCTCTTCCCATACCATATCTTATATGGAGTGGTAGGCACTGATTTGATTCGAACCCTATTCAATAGGTATGCAGCTTCTCAAGTGCATAACCCCCTAAAAGAAAATAGGAAACTCAGTAGTACTCATCATAGAGCACACCATATCAAATAGGGTGTAATTGCTCCGCCCCAATACACCGTCGTGTTGTGGTGTATACAGAGGAATAATGCTGAGAGAGAATCTCATTCTCCTTTAGAATAGTTCCAGAATTCTATGCACAAGTATTCTCCTCCCTGATCACATCAAAGGACATAATACTTATACCCGTATTGGTTCTCTACTTCTAGCTTATATTCTGTGAATATCTCAAAAGGTTCAGACTTGTGTTTCAACAGGAACATATGTCTGAATTTTGAGAGATCATTAGAGAATGTAATGAAGTATAAAGAACCAGTCCTGGCATGTGTAGAAAGGGGACCTTACATACATCATCATGTATCAGTCCCAGGAGTTTACCAACTCTTTCTCTGTTTCCAACAAACAGAGCTACGGTCATCTAATCTTTGTGACATGGCTGGCAAGTTTCACAAGTTGTAAATTCAAACTAATTTAAATATACATCTAAATGTAACTTCAGCCAGTCGGGTCGCATTGATATGACCTAGTCTACAATGCCTCAAGAAGGATTCGTTCATTTATGAATTCTTCCTCTTGTGTGTGTTCTGTATACTAAGAACTGTAGTTTGATTTAGAACGTCAATGCTTTTAGATAACGTGCCTGAACCGATCAACATTTGATATAGGAAATGTTCAAAACATTATCCAACAATACAAAATTATATCCTTTCTTTACTAAATAAAGAGATTGATATGATTTTGTATATCAGGTACGGTATCTAATAGCATTTGTTCAGAATCAATGTACTGGTAATACAGGGTGACAGTGACCAACAGACTTGGCTGCAACACTTGCCCCGTTTTCTGTCTCATGAAACTTATCACCCGTTCTCAGTTCTCTACCTTTCTGTAGCCCATGTAACGGATTACATTTGCGGGATCCTGATCCGGTATCTAATACCCAGGACGTAGAGGATACTGAGAAACAGTTCTTTGTAATGAACACACCCGAAGGAGATGCATCTCATGCACTTTCTTCGTTTGGGCGGCACGGGAATTCAGGTATTCCCCTATTTCCTGCTCTGTCTTATAACAATTATAAGTTGGAGCGGGACCAACGATTCCCCAGCTCAGTATAACAAGCGGGTTCGGTCAATACATCCGTATTATTATCTTGATTAAGGCGTGACATGGTCGCTACCAGGAGAGAGAGAGAAGAAAACACTCTGCGTGCGCTCTTGCAAGATCAGATTGGTTATTATTTTATCTAATCAGGATGGCTCCTACTGTTTTTATCAAATCTTCCTTCAAACCTTAAAAGGAAAGACTAGCCGGGATTAATTACACGCTACAAGTTCGTCAATCTTTCAGCCAGGCCAGTGTCGGTACTTTGAGGGAGGTCCCCCGTGCTTTCGCACGAACCTAATTAATGTAAACCTCGTTTTCCCAGAGGCGTAATCTCGTTGACACCTTTCTAGACACCTACTAGATTGGCTAATTGTAATGTGTAAAACTCTTCCAGGAGTAACTCTTACTCGCAGCGGGTATCGGGATCCAACTATCTCATAGAAGGTATGCAATCTCATTGCAAATTTCAACACTTGAAATTCCCGATAATATTTTACCCTAAACGATCTATGACCTTGACAAGGTCATAGACCGTAAGTCAAGTTCAACCCGTCATTTCTTGATTGAATCAAACCCACCCGCACGACCCTTGACAAGGTCAACAAGGCCGTACGACTACCCTAACCCAATCTGCATCATATGCATAAGCAGATAAATACTGGTTAGCTACCGCACACTGCGTCTTGACAAGGTCAACAAACGCAGCACGAATACTAAGCAGGACTTATCTGAAATGACGGAGGGCTACGACAGGTTTTTCTGAAAACCTATTGCGTAATAAACTTGATATCGTTGTAGAATCAAATGATTTTAAAATGGAGTGTTTTTTAGGCTTTTCTAGTTTTGCTAAAGGGGTCACTCCCGGTGAAGGGATCGTCGGCCCTTTCCTCGTCGAATGAGGTGCGGGATATATCATATATATTGCTGTGCAAAGCAGAAACTATAGAAGCAATCAAAAGACAAACCGAGTGTGTAGCATCTGCCAGTTATTGCTAAAGGGATCACTCCCGGTGAAGGGATCTTGGCCCTTTCCTCATCGAATAAGGTGTAGGATGTTCTACAAGGAACACCGCGATGCAAAGCAAGAACTGTAGCTACCTGTTTTTAAAAATTCGATTCCACAATATCTTTTAGGTTTCTTTTTCTTTCATTAATCATATTAATGAAGTCCCATCATTTAAGTCACCTAAACATCACAGATAAATATAACGTACGCTTATGCCATCCGCATTCGTCTCGATGTCCCGTCTGCACCGTTAGGTTAGGTAACTAACGGCAGAGTGAGGCAGGGCTAGCTCGGGTGTAAAACATAAGCAACGTCTATATAATATATCATATATACTATATGCAATATCTATCTGAACATATCACATGATCACATCACAGATAACACAGCAGAAAATATCATATGAAATATTGGATATACTAGGACGTCCGTGTTTTCAATACGAGCCAGTATAAAACACGGATTCCACGGTCGCGATGAATAGCCAAACCCACACCCCTAGACCCCTATGAGAGCGGCAAGCAACCCTACCAATTCTAGAGTTAGGAGACCTGGACTCGACTTCTCGAGTTGGTCTCCCACTGGACTCCAGAACCCGGTTACTTGTGCTCCCCTCCTTGGGTCTATCCTAGTGCGGAAAAGTAAATAATATACATCAACGGAGACATCTTCCGCAACCTGGAAGTGCCCCAATAAAAGAATATTATATACAAGTTTTTTACATGAATGAAAAAGAAAAACACTCATCTCACATAAAACCCCCCCGGCTATTCGAACACGACGATCCAATATAATATATCCAGCAACACATAACATCACATGTCATCAACGTAAGTAAATATGCCCATCCCAATTGTCGCTGACATATAGCAACGAAACCGGCGATATCACATATTACACTTACGGTCACAGAAAAGAAAGTGTAAAACTACAACAATTGGAATTCTCAACCTCTTTAGACATCGCATACCTAACCAAATGAATTCCTTAGATATCGCATGCCTAACAATTATAAACCCCGCATTTTAGTCTCATTATCGAAAACTCTTTTCAATATCAAGTCGAGCAATTCAGCAAGATTCCCGACATCCTGATCGAATGCTCGTCGCAAACTTTAGTAGACGGCCGCACCCCCGATGCCGTCGACGAAGTGCACTAAGGCGGAACACCGCTGCCGCGAGCACCCGGACGGATGCTTTCGGCGACGGGGTTCTCCTACAGTCACTTGGTCGGGGCTATGGGGTGTAGCTGCCTATTAAGTTTACTCGGCGAGTATCCGCGTACGCTACGTGATTGCGACGGACTTTTGATCACATCAAAATTCCGTGGCAACCGATCAAGTGAGACTAAATTGCTATGTTTATAACATTCATTCAGTTATCTCATAACTACTTGTGAATTCCAAATATTGTATCGCATACCGGATAAATAGAAAATGTTAAACTTTCCGATCGAACAATCGAACACCCAAGTTTTCCCGAAACAACTCAACATATGAAATAAGTTAAAAAAAACATTCACTTCATACCTCAGTACCAACGGTCCAGCCGTAGAAGGGTCAAGCCAACGCCTCACATGTGGCACGCCGTACTGCCCCAAACCCTAAGGTTCAAAGGGCAGTTCAAGACGGTCACATAATCGAGTTAAGGTTTGTTATCTTCTAGAGGGACCATCGCGTTACTTGCACTACTTAGAATGTCATTAAACTACGGAAAAAGCCAACAATTGGAAATTTCCCGACAGGGAAAAAATTGGGTATTTATATCCGGTCGAACTTTTCAACATTTTCTAAATTTATCTGGAAAACATATAACGAATTTAAAATTCCCGATCGAATCGACGATTACAAAATAAACCCCAGAATACTCAACACTTGAGTCAGATTAAAAATACCCATAAAATATCACCAACAGATAAGGGTATTACTGTGCAAAACTGACAGCACAAGTGTTAGTTGTATGTATGCCCTAGAGGCCAGAATTGTACAGATGATGTATATTATATTGAATGCTTGGACATATATAGAGAGGACTTTCTTGCTCGACATGATAGTATGCTATCTGGTTGCTCTTTATCTTAACATGTATACTTGTCTCTTTATACTGTCTGATGGCTACATGTTGATAAAGCCCTTAGGATGTGTACTTGACTACCTGGACTATGATGCGGATCATACTAGTGGGGATATGGTAGTCCATAAGTACATCCTTCAAGGTCCCTAGTCGAGGGTGTATCGAGACAGGGCATCGATATACCAGAGTAGACTAGCGTATACGCTTCTCGACCCATGAGATGGGCGATGGATGATCCTATATCCATTGGTGTTTGACATTAGAGATGGTATGCGGGTGCTCAGTGGAGACTGGGTACACTGGACGGACTCGTCGAGAACTCCCAGATGGTATTATACCTTACGTCAGATGGTAGTTCTCTGGTAACACTTGTGCAGGTTAGTCTGTAGACCCGAGATCGTCATAGAGTCTTGTGTGATTCCCACTGTGCTTTGATTTCCACCTTACCACGTCCATGAGGGCGTGCAAAACGGTGGTTTTTGGGTACAGTCCCGAGTCACATGGAGGCAATGAGCGATAGGAGGGGTTTCGTCTCTCCCGGTATTGGGGGTTGATGTTGCGCTGTGCTCGATTGGCGGTAACAGGGAAGTCCCTGGCCAGGGCTGATTAGAGATTTACTGGTAAGTATTACCAGTAGTTTCTCGACCCGTTATAAGCCTCACATCGGCATGACTTATCGGTTATTGGGGTCTGACGTTTACCACCCCTAGACTTGATATGCGACATATCAGACGAGGAGACCGGACTGTACGGGAAGTGTTACCGGCAGGCTTTCACAGGAGTTGGAGCTTGCTTGCTTGCTGATCTTCTGATCGCTCAATACCCGGGTAGCCGTTACGTCCAGCTAGTACCGCTGACGGCTTGTGGGTGCGTGATGTGATCACCACCTACTGCCGGCGTATTGACGAGTCTTTAGAGTCCTACACAGAGGTTTTACTGGCTCAGGCGAAATGAAATAGGAGCACGTATGTGATATGTGCAAGACCGAGAATAAATGCGTGTATGTGATACCGTATTTTATTCTCGCGACTTTATGTATCGGTCGGTCATATATGATATGACCGGGTTATCGAATCAAGTGTTGATTCGATAAGTCGATACGATGGATGTTAGCCGGTTATATGAGATATGACCGGATTATTAAGTCAAGTGTTGATTTAATAATTAAGTGTATAATTGTATATTAGATATACTAGTTTACATTTACTAACACTTGTTCACTCTAGGGTTTTTTCTCACTTATACACTACTTTAACATATATATGATATATGTTTAAAATGTGTTATCATATTGTATCATGGTTGATGATACACAATCCATGGGTGTATGAGACTTACACTATGCTAATGTTTATTTTGGGTTTTTAATATTTAATGTAATTGCAAAATCAAGTGAAGGATTTGTTAATACATGAAGCTTGTAGAAGCTTGTGGATGGATTGACTAATCCAACTTGATTTTGTTTTTACTATAGATTTTTATTAACTCAACCATAACCATTAGCCTAGGGTTAAGTCTCTACAAATGTTAGTATATGATACTCACTCACCATGGTTACACTACTCACTTGATCATTATCCTCATCTCTTTCTTTTCTTCTTCTTCTTCATTGTGAAAAGAAAAAAGGAAACTAGGGTTTGATCCAAAGTGAGAAATAAAGTGAGAAACAAAATTCTAAAGAGAATCCACTTCCTATTTCTCCATCCTCTACTAGACTAGCACTTTAGTTTAGGGTGTTTACTTCACTAATTCTCTAGTTAGTGAAGTAGGAGCTTGAGTCGGAATTCCCTCGACGTAGATCATCTTCGGCCTCGGAGATTTCAAGCAAGGTCGCACATTTTCGCCTCGTGAAGTCATGCAAGGGTCCGGGAAAACCACGATCGCTGCGAAGGGACTTCTTCAAGGAGCTAAAGAAGTGGAGGAGCGATCTACAAAGGTTGTATTTCGTGATCTCTTAGAGTGAAGATGTTTACTTGCCTAAATGATTCGCCTAAACTCTAGTTAACGATCTTGCTTAGTGTTATTCGGCACATAAAATTTTAATTTTGGCATGGTCGATGCCTTGTTGAGCCTCGTTAGTGTGCCTAGTAACCCTACAACAAGCACACTGTACGGCCGCGGATCCGCGGCACAAGAAGGCTATTGCCGCGGTTCCGCGGCGGACCGTACGGCTTACGTCACCATTTTTGCTCCGTAATGCTTAAAATTACCTGCTGAATTTTTTAGATATTTTTAATTCTGGAAAAACCCAGTTTTTGAAAAAAGTCCAGAGAAGGGGTTAAATTGATGTTATCGGGTTCGATCGGGGTTTTAACTTCGTTAACACTTCACCTAATGCTCTAGCTAGTCTCTGATACCACTGTAGGGTTCCTAGGCACACTCAAAAGGTTCCACAAGGCATCAAACATGCCAAAATCAAAAAATTCCGGTGCCGAGAAACCCTAAACTAGATCGTTAACTAGAGATTAGGCGAAAACTATACAAGTAAACAACTTTACTAGAAGGTGAATGGAAATACAACCTTTGTAGATCCGGTCCTCCACTTCATTAGCTCCGTGATGACGTCCTTTCGCTGCGATCACTGGGATCCCGGACTCTAGCGATGGTTTCGTCGGAGAAATGAGCGGGCTAGGTCGTTGACTTCGATGCCGAAGATGATCTACGTCGAGGCAACTCTAACTCAAGCTCCATCTTCACTAGCTCATGAAACTTGTGAAGAATACACCCTATACAACATGGCAAGTGGTAGAGGATGAAGAAATAGGAAGTGGGTTCACTTTGGATTTTGATTTCTCACTTGGATTCATCACTTAGAATTTTCTAGCTAGCTTTCTTCAACTCATGAAGAAGATGAAGAAGAATAGAAAAGAATGAATTATCTAATTAGAAAATTCAAGTGATGCTTATCATTTTGCAACCATGGGTGAGGCTAACTCATGTAGAGAATGAACTAGGGTTTAGGTAAATGGTTAGGGTTAAGGCAAAAGACAAAATGACTAGACTTTCCAAAGCTTCATGAAGCTTCAAGTATCAAACAAAGAAAGCCACCATCTTATATTTTGCCAAAAATAAATAAAAAGAATAAATAAGTAAATCAAACCCTAACCATTAACCTAATCAAGGTTTAAAGCATACACACACCCAAGTTTGCATGTATCATCAAACATGATATAAACTAGTGCACAAAAAATATATCACATATATAACTTGTGCACATCAAGTGAGAAAGTTAATCTTAAGTGAACAAATACTAGTTAATGCAAAGTAATATATCAAATATATAATTATACATTAAATCATTAAATCAACACTTGATTTAATGATCCAGTCATAATGCATATAACCGACTAATATCAAGTGTATCAATGTATCGAATCAACACTTGATTCGGTAACCCGGCTATATCATATAAAACCTGCCGATGATACAAATCGCGAGAATAGAATACAATATCACATACTGGTATTATTCTCGGTCCCGCACATATCTCATATGCGCTCCTATTTCGTTTCGCTTGAGCCAAGAAACCTCTGTGTAGGACTCTAAAGACTCGTCAATACACCGGCAGCAGGTGATGATCATATCAAACACCCACAAGCCGCAAGCGGTCTGCTAAACGTAACGGCCACCCGGGTATTGAGCGATCAGAAGATCAACGAGCAAGCCCGCTCACACTCCTGTGAATCCAACCAGTAACACTTACCGTACAGTCCGGTCTCGTCGTCTAATTATCGCATATCTTGCCTAGGGGTGGTAAACGTCAGACCCCAGTAGTTCGATAAGTCGTGTCGATATGAGGTCTATAACAGTTTGAGAAATTACTGGTAACACTTACCAGTAAATCTCAGCAACCCTGGCCAGGGATTTCCGGTTATAGCAAATCGAACACAGCGCAACATCAACTCCCTATACCGGGAGAGACGAATCCCCTCCTATCGCTCATTGCCTCCATGTGATTCGGGACTGTACCCAAAAACCATCGTTTTTCACGCCCTCTTGGACGTGGTAAGGTGGAAATCAAAGCACAGTGGGAATCACACAAGACTCTATGACGATCTCGGGTCTACAGACTAACCTGTACCAGTGTCACCAGAGAACTGCCATCTGACGTAAGGTATAATACCATCTGGGAGTTCTCGGCGAGTCCGTCCAGTGTACCCAGTCTCCACTGAGCACCCGTATATCATCTCTGATGTCAAACACCAATGGATATGGGATCATCCATCGCCCATCTGTATGGGTCGAGAAGGTATACGCTAGTCTACACTGGTATATCGATGCCTTGTCTCGATACACCCACGACTAGGGACCTTGAAGGATGTACTTATGGACTACCACGTCCCTACTAGTATGATCCGCATCATAGTCCAGGCAGTCAAGTACACATCCTAAGGGCTTTACCAACATGTAACAGAGAGACAATCAGTGTACACGTTAAGGTAAAGAGCAACCAGATAGCATACTATCATATCGAGCAAGAAATTCCACCCTATATATGTCCAAGCATCCACTACAATATACATCCTATGTATAGTAATGGCCTCTAGGGCATACATATAACCAACAATATTTACTAGGGTCCTTAGTGTAATTTATAAAACTCGAGGGGGTTTTATGTAAAAATACTTTTATATACTTTCCAAAATACACCTCAAGTATTTATTATTCGTTTTTAGAGTTGTAATGAAGGTGGATTTTATATTATGATATTTCTAGTGAAAATATCCTAGTTTCATAAATAAAGGTATTTATTTGTAATATGGATTTATTTGGAATTCATGGTATTTTAGTGTAAAAATAATTTTGTATAGTTTTCAAAATACAACTCAAATATTTAATTATCGTATTTATATACATACAACAATTTAATGATCAAGATAAATATGTATACATGTTCGAATAGCATGAAATGAGTCAAGTATATTATACGAGTAACTACCAAAAACAATGGTATAAAGAAATATTATGTACGACTAATTAATCAAGTCGAACGAATGAGGAACATAAACAAAAATATGGATCTAAGTGTTTTGCATGCGTGAGTTCCAGTTTCACCTAAATACGACTACCGGTTTGAGAGATATATCTGTTTTCGTATCGTTGCGCAAAACAGATCAGAATCTGTTCAGCACCGTCATATATTTTTAAAATACAGTTTGAGTTAATTTCTATCAGGTTTCAGGTTACGAATATTATTAGAAAATTGTAGGTATTTTAAATTACTTATCCAAAACACCAAGATTCATACGATTTGGATTTCTGAAGCTCTAGTTATGATCATTTTAATATCAGCGTTTAAAACAGAAATTCAGATTTCTGGACAGCAACTATATATTGTATTGCAAAGCCTATATCGGGGTGTTTCATGCATTTATAAGTAATAAAGTATACATAAAATTATAGTTCTATCAATTTTACATCTACACATCTAAATTTTTTCACGAACGGACATCGGGAGTTTGAGTTATGTCTAATTTAAAAACAGTGTGCGAATCAGGACAGATTCTGTCCAGATCCGTCACTTAATATTATAACGCAGTTTTCTTTATCTTAGATGGGTTTTCAGTAAAACTATAAAACTAAGAAAATCTATATCATTCGATGTAGATATCAAAAACACCTGAGTTTGCTCAATTTGGATACCAGTATACCAAGTTATGTGTCCTAGAAATTGACCGATAACTGCAGTTTTCTGTTTTACGATCAGTGAATAAAAACGAAGTAATTCCTAAACCGTTATGCGGTTCGATCTAAAACTTTTACAGCATGTACAAAATAATATATTCTATCAGATGTAAATTTCCTGAAATTTTCAGAATTAAAAATTAATTTATAAAAATTATTTTAAAACTAAATGTATTGATATGTCATATGTAAGAAATGAGAAAACCATGGTATTTATTCGTAACTTAAATTTTTTTTTACAAACTTTAAATAAAGTGATTTAAAATAAAACAACAAATATGCAATCCTAATTGGTCACTATGAAATCTTAACATGTGAATTGAGAGTAATGAAAAAGACTTTACAAACTATATATGTGTGTATGTTTGTGTGTTCATTATTTATATATGTATCCATTTGATTAATTATTTAGGAACTATGATATGTCAAGGGAAGTTTTTCATGGCAATATAAAACAAGAGAAATATAAAGAGAAAAAGAAAGAGATGGAGGGAGGGAAAGAGAGAAGGGACTTACATACACAAGCCGGTATTGTCACCGGGCTTGTTTATCCGCCGATAGCCTCGCGTTACTAGCGAGACATTCTTGAAGACTTCTTCATGTTCTTCTTCTTGGACTATAGGTGAAGAGGGAGAAGTGAGAGATAAAAAATGTGAGGAAGAAAAAGATAGAGGAGGACAAATAAAGATGGTGTAATGGTGAATAATAATATATGCATTTAACATGAGAATTAAAAGAGAAATGAATGGCCACCATTCATTTTGGAAATGTAAGGTCTCATTTGTAGGTTATGAGAAGAATAAAAAAAATGATAAAAAATAATTGCAAGAATGAGGATTTGAACATGTGACTTAAGAAATAACAATACAAGAACTTAATCAATGAGCTACAAGGTTGTTCATGCACGTATTTAATTAGAATTAAATATACGCTGTTGCTTAAAAAGAAAGTGGGCTTTCCAGATGGGCTGTAGAGAATAAGAATAATGGATTTGGGTTAAATATTTATGAAAGAAAAAAATAAGAATGAGAAGTTAAAAACTTAAATATAAGAAAAAGAAATTGTACACAGAAAAATACATAATAGATTGAGGAATAAAATAATAATAAATTTAATAGAAAAAGGAAAATACCAAGTACAAATAAATACGGTATATTATTGAAGAGGGATAATACAAATGTATAAAAAATTTGGGGTCATTACAACGACAATCCGCAACATCATAGCACAACACAATATCAACGTGAATATCACGTTCGCAAATCCGTCTAAAAGGACTATAGCGATTAGATAAGATTTACCGTCAAATGACATTCACGGTCGCAGATAGTAATGCTGCTAACTTTAAACAGTATTAAAAAATATCGATTTCGAAATAACCCCCGTATAGCCCAAAGCAACCTGATAAAACTATATCCAAATTGGGCCAAGCAAACAACACCACTGAACCAACTATACAGAGAGCAGACCACACCCAAAACACCAACCCCAGAAGCCAAGAAGAGGCCGGCCTCCTCGGAATTTGAAGCCATGTGCTCGGCCCAAATCCGAGGTATGGGGTTCGTCTTTGGGGTGTGGTCATGTGGTCTCCTGAGTAGTCTTCTGCACATGTTTAAATAATTTTTTTGAAGACATTAAAAAACCAACAGAAACTGCAAATTCAGTGGCAGTGTTTGGGTTTTGTTTCGGTTTCGATACTTTAACATTGTTTAAACAAGCTAGATTACGGTTAATAGTTAGGCTCTGATACCATGTTGGGCTACGGCAGCGCTCCGGCCGTCAGTTCTAGGCCAAATGCAGAACAGAAACTTTTTCAAAACTTGGCGCTACCACAACCAATCATCCGGATCGTACCATTAACCGTTAACTAGCAATCTAAAAAGAGAGTTCGGAGATTATACCGATCGATCCGTGTCCTTCGGTCTTCAATCCCCTCCCCTAGCTTATTGCGGCTGCCCCTATGATATCTGCTCTCCGGTCTCCTCGTCAAAGTGGCACCACGTCAACGAATTTTTATACGGGCTCCCGTTTCGATCCGAAGCAACTCGGATATGAAGTTTGCTAGCCGATATATCCAAGATTGAAGTAGAGAGAGTGTAGAATATTTTGTCGTAAGGCACCCAATGAATTGGTTAAGGTAAATGAAGTTGCCATTATCGAAATGTGAGCTTTTTGGAATTTACAAGTGGAAAAACAAAAGGGGGCTCGGCCAGAAATCTTCTCTGGGGATTTTCAAGTGTTGTGTGTGAGGTGGCGAGTGTATCAAAACCAATTAATCCCCCTCTCCATAAAACAACAGCACACCCCAACCATGCTGCCCATTCCTAACCCTTGACTTCAAAAAGTTTGCCCATGCTTACTAAAAAAAAACACTGCTCACAAAAAGCCACCTCATACACAATGCCAAACAAAAATGGCAGCCACCCAATAATTGCCCATCACAAAATGCATGCACTAAATATTCTCAGCACATGAAAGAAGCCCACGAAAGTGGCAGCCCACCCAAAATAAATTATGCTCACAAAAGAAATAGGCCCAAAAAAGAATGCTACGAAATTCCATTAAACCAATGTTTAGAATGGAAGCTTAAAATTTGGCAACTTCAAAAGTAATCACGTAACTAATTACAAGATTACCCCTAAACCGTATATATATACCCGCATCCGTATTCCAACTGAATACGAATGTAACGAGACAAAAATATTCCAACACAATATAATACTAGGATCCGGTTTAAACCAAAGCCCACTAGTAATATCTGTCCGAACCATGACACGTGCACAAGTGCACGTGTATATTCGAACCCTGCCATAAAACCATACGGCCTCTACAACGTTTCGCCCGAACTTGGGAAACTGTCTGTGGGGGACTCTAATGACTCATCAATACACTGGCAGTGGGGTTTAACCACAAGCACGTCGGTGGTACTAACTGTACGTAACGGTTGCCCATGTATTGAACGAAAGGGAAGTTGACGAGCGAACTCATCCTGAAACCATACTGAGCCTGACAGTGACAATATCCGTACAGTCCGATCTGTTCGTCTAAGAGTATCGCATATCGAGTCTAGGGGGGTAGATAAAGTCAAACCCCTAATAACGCGATAATTCGTGTCGGTATGAAGCCCATCACCACCTGAGAAACTACTGATCCGAATCAGTAATTCTCGGTTACCTTGGCCAAGCATTTCTGGTGATCCTGTGCACTGCGACATTAACCCCCAATACCGGGAGAGACGAATCCCCGACGATCCGCTCACTGCCTCTATGTGGCTCGGGACTGTACCCAACTAAAATCTATTTGCATGACTTCTTTGAGCCGTGGTAGGGTAGTAATCAAAGCACGGTGGGAACTCACACGAGACAAATGACAATCTCAGGTCGACAGACTAACCTGTACACATATCACCTAAGAACTGCTATCTGACAATAGGTATAATACTAACAGGTTCCCGGCGAGTCCTGTCCGGTGTACTCATAACCGAATGAGCACCTGTATACATCTTAGGTGAACTAACCGATACCAGTGGCTTGTGAGACCGGCCACCGTCCCTCGTTGGGGTCTCGAACTGTATACACTAGTCTACTCTGGAGTATCGATGCCTAGTCTTGAAACTCCCACGACTAGGGACATATTAAGGATGTGCTTATAGACCCCAGCTCCCACGTATATGATCGCCATCATACTGCTGGCTGTCAAGCAAGAATCATATGGGCTCTATCAACATGTACATGATGATAAAGACAAACCAGATAGCATACTATCATCTCGAGCAAGACTGTCCTACCGGTATAGCTCCTCCCTCAATCATTGCAATCACGTACCCGCGATCCAATAATTGACTTCGAGGACACTATATCCAACAAGATTACCTTTTAGTGACCAGTTATGTTATGCCTTGACCTGTTTACATGCCTGTTTCATAGTTTTAATACATACACACACACACATCTATTGCTACTTGTGCACACGGGCTTCACTACACTCATATATTCATGTTATCATACCACACACACACACATACCTTATATATCGAGTACTTGCTGGGATGTTCTGACGTCCATGAGATTTGCCATATCAGGTTTAGAGGCAGATTTTCAGGCTGAGCAGGATCAGAGCGGCTATCAGGATTTTGCCGAAGAGCAGTAGCCCGTAGGTTTATTTCTTTTCAGTTAGTATTTAGCATGTGCGCTCTTATGGGACATTAGGACTCATGTATCTTTTCGGATTCTGTTTTTATTTCGAACCTATTGTATCGGATTTTTATTTGCATCGATTATCTAGTGTGCCTATTTTTAGTATTCCTTATGGTTTCGTGACAGCATGATTATTAGTGTTATCTCTCATGTTGTTGAATATTATCTTTGACAGGTTAGCTAGACAGCTTTTATGTGACTATGAAAGGATTTTTCCTTACCGTAGGTAGCACGGCTGGCCTTCGTTGCTCTCCGTATTCCGCATTTTGGAATTCGCGGCGTGGCAATTACTGTTACCCAGAGAAGAAACCAGACATCTGAAGAAGGGTCCCAGACGTCTGAAGGTTAAAAACAAGATTTATAAAATGAAAGGTAGACGTCTGGGTACTTGAGCTTCAGACGTCTGTCGATTACAAACAAAACACTAACAGACCTACGACAGATGTCTGCAGCTTTATAGGGCAGACATCTGAAGGAAAAATCCGCTGATACGAAAATTTTCAAATCTTGAAATTTCTAAAATCTTAAAAATCTATTTCTTTACTTTAAAATACCCTCAACTTCCCAAAATAGGGTGTAGTCACCAAGTATACCACACTAATATTCACCACTACTAGTGGTTCACTTCAAAACTCAATTTTTAAAGAATAAACCCACCAAAACGTGACTTTTTAGTTTGAAACACAAAGATAACATGGTAAGACTTATAAAGACTTAATAAAGATGGGATATTTACCTATTTTGGTGTGAGACGAGGGTGATCCAAGCTGTAGGGATGTCCATCTGAAGCTCTTGGAGTTTGTGATGGCTTCTCTTGAAGTCTAAATGGATTATATGAAGTATTTTGTAGGATCCATGGGTTTTGGTAGATGAAAACTAGGATTTTTCATCTGGATGAGGAGTTAGGGTTATGATTTGGGATATTTTGAGAGAAGATAACTTGGGATGAATAAGGAGAGAATGAGGGATGAGGAGAGAGGTTGTGCACATTAGTGTAGGGTATATGGCTCTCCCTCCCTCTCTCAACAATTAACTTAACCCACTAACTCCCAATCTTGGTAATATCCCAACATTTGTAAAATGATAACATATAATTTTGTTTGCCCTTTAAAATATTGGTTTATTTTGCAAACTATGCGGAATATATTCATAAGGTATTTTGTGAAAACCAAATACGACTAATTTTATAAAATTAATTAAATTCCAAAATAACATTATAATTTTCGAAATGTTATAAAGGCAAATGATGGATCACTGATTAAATTACAGCAATACTTTTTTTACCAGCCTTAGAAAAGAACCTGAAGCGCTTTTGTACGCCAACAAGCTGCTGCAAAACGTTTTTTTCCATTAAATTATAGACGATTTTAACAGGACAACGGCGTCATGTCGGCATCACCGTATTCAAAATTTTAATAGCAAACATGTCAAAATATCTTGTGGGCATGGAATAGTTCCAAGGTTTTCATTCCTAAACGCAACCTTTGTCTATCTTTTGGGAGGGGATGACTGTTGACATGCAAATTGTTAAGAAGTAGCCATCGCAGGGTTGGAGGGATGTTTATCATTAATTATTGTACTTTTTGTCTTGGATTCTTCATGGTCCTTGCATTATTTTCCATCTCGTCTCTCTCTCTCTCTCTCTCATAGTTCATTATGGGTGAAAAAGCTATGGTGGTGAAGGAAGTGGACATGGTGACTCTTGGGAGTCTGTGTGTAGATATAGTGCTTAGTGTTCAAAAGTTGCCGCCGGCGAGCGATCAAGAGTACCGGAAAGCTTATTTAGACCAGTTGACCGCTTCTCCTCCTGATAAGGTATTTGATTCATGCTTCGAAATTTTCTTTCTTTAAATCTAGGAAAAATGATTTCCGGGCTCAGTCCAGAGAGATAACTTATTTTCAAACCCATGCATTTTCAAAATTGTGGAAAAACCCAATACTAAAAAAATGTGGATGTTTCAAGCCCTAAATAGATTATGTATGTTATAGCTAGAATATTTTTGCAAAAAATTGAGGTTTACCCTTTTTAATCAAACACACATGATTATTCTCTCAAAACAATTATTAGATACTATGGTTGGCTACTTCTTTCTCCGTGCTTCTCTCCCAATTCCTCACCTTTTCCTTTCCAATCTTCTCTCCCAAAAACGTTTTCAAAAATCTCTCATCTCCAGTTCAATTCCTTCAATTCCCCGTCTGCATTTTTAATTTTTGCATCTCCCCTTTCAAATCCTTAATTCCTATCCAATTCCCCCAATTTTTCTATCTATGCTCCATCCCATCAATCTCCTCTTATGTTTTCGGCATCTCCACTTCCATGATAATGATGTATTTGTGATTGAGAAAAAGGAAAAGAAGTCCGAAACTAGGGCAATCAATAATAAAGAGGGAAAGAAGTTGGAAACTAGGGCAAAAAATAATAGAGAATGCAAGTAACAATAAAGAAGACGAGTTTAAAAAAAGATGGGTTTACAAAAAAACAAAATATAGGGCAAGCAATAATAAAGAGAGATAATAAAGAAGACATAGAAAACTATATGTACATAGTCAAAAAATCTCATGTTCTAATATCTTGGGAAATCCAAAAAATCCTATATTCTAATATCTTAAAAATATTAAAATGGTATTATAGGCAATGCATACTTAAATATGTATACAAATCAGGGTTTGGGATTAAAATAATGTCAAAGTATATCTTTCATGATTTTGGAACAATGTGAGTTTAAAAATAAATCGTATCTCCAAACTGGGAAAACAATTTTCCCTTAAATCTATTATAACTTTTTTTGCTTAATTATAGCATAATGTTGGAAATTAAATCAATCTAACATTAATACCCCTAAAATTGGGTTTTCCTGTATCCAATCAGAGTTGACTCCAGCCATGGTTAAAATGCCAAGTTCGCCATTAAGCTGTTAATCATGGTAGTTTCTTGTAATTTTCAAATAATGTAGTAGTTGGCTGTCAAATGGTGAAACTATTTGATAGCTATCGGAATTGACTCTAAAATAAAAATTGCCGATCAACCGTGGAGAGTTGTGGGGGTGCATGGCTTAACCGATATTCGGCTTTTGTGGTGGCTTGATGGTACACTTGGCTGTTGGCACCTCGGGACACAATCCAAGATTCCCCCTAAAGCCCAACCCATAAATTTTATTTCTTAAGAAACTAAATGCAACTGTTGGAATACTTTTTTCCGATGGACAATTCCTACTGTCATTTTCTGACAGACATCCTAACCGAATAATGCCCAAAAGCCAATTTCCGAAGGGTGCGATTTTCTCACCAACATACAAACATTTCTCTCTTTCTTCTTCTGATACTGAAACGATCAAGTTTTCCGGAACACAGAGAATTAACCATTAAAGTTGTTGTATTCTAGAAGCAAATCGCATCAGGCCATCAGCCCATGATGCATCAAATAAGGAGCGAATATTGCTTTAGAAGTAGCGAGTGACGTGTCTCAACCTGGTTCTTATGTATACCGCCATTGATTATTTCCTCCAACTGCAACAATATGATTTTTATTAAAAAATTAATTGAGTGAGAACATGTAGATGGAGGAAAGTGACCTCAATATTTATACAATATTCTTATTCTAACATTTCTCTTTAATCTGGGTATGTTTTATTGGACATCATGTAGAAATTTTGGGAAGCTGGAGCTAACTGCAACTTGGCCATTGCTGCTGCAAGGCTGGGGCTACATGTGTTCGCCCTTGCTCATGTCGGAGACGAAATCTACGGGCAATTTCTTCACGATGTGTTGCAAAATGAGGGTATTAGTATTGTTGGATTGAATAAATATTTTGAAGCTGCTGATCAAAAATCATATGAAACCACTCTTTGCTGGGTTTTAGTGGACCCGTTTCAAAACCATGACTTTTTGAGGTAAATGTTGGTTGCTTATGACAAGGATACTACAGATAGGATGTAAATTTTAGATCCTGTCATGTAAAAAATGCAGATGATTTGAACAGTTTTTGTGCATCGATCGATACTTTATGAAATGAGCCAATTAAAATAGTGCATTTCTATGTTTGTTTTGTCCAGTATTGATCAATGCACAAAATATCTTTAAATCATATTAATTTGCATTATGTAGACTATTTGCAAATCATATATCATATCCAAATAGTTTGATTACAAGCGAAGATGCTCGAACATCTACATTTTCAAGAGTATCCTACTCAAACTCATGTCGATTCAGTACATGCAAACTTATTCAAAGCAAGCCCAGTTTTTTTTATATTTGTTTGTTAATGTTTCCTGTGATTTCAGCCGTGCTGATTTTTGCGAAGAACATTCATCGGTCAGTTTGATGGCTATTTTATCCGAACCTGTGAAAGTGGCTGTTCGAAAATCAAAAATTCTTTTCTGCGACTGTTATGTATTTGATGAACTTTTCCCAGATCTACTTAATTTCGCGATTCATTGTGCTATTGATTCTGGAACCACGATATTCTTTGATCCTGGTCCGAGGGGAAAAGCTCTAGTTCATGGGACACCTGAACAGAAAAGGGTATTGGATTTGTTTATGAAGCTCAGCGATGTTCTTCTCTTAACTTCAGATGAGGTTCGTTTGCTGGCTAGCAACATTCTTAAATATTTTAAATGGGAATAATTACTAGCATTGTCTTGATTATGTTTAACATTTCACATATTTCCGGTTTTTTCCCTAATAAATTGCCGTGTTCTGTATCTGTTATTCCATTGTTGCCGTCTCTGATACGGATGCAGTGTCATTCCAGGCGGAGTTGTTAACGGGGATAAGAAATCCAGTTCTGGCAGGACAGGATCTGATTAGGAAAGGAGAACGCACGAAATGGGTAATCATCAAAATGGGTTCTAAAGGATCAATTCTGATCACGCAATCAAGTATTTCATGTGCACCTGCATTCAAGGTATCTAATGTTTATATGGAATTGTATTAAATATTGGTATCATTTACTTGATATTATTTCCCTTATTTAATCATATAGAAGAAACTTTGAAATTTCCAGATCATAGTTGAAATTAAAATAGATAACGACCTAGCAAGAGAACATATTTAGTATACCTGAAAACGGCTACATTATGTTTTATGAAGATATACAAATGCATGTTAAAGAAAATATAATGACTTACAACAAGATTTATAATCTATAAAGGTAAATAACAGAAAATGCAAAAGTTATAAATTGCATCCGACTTCCATAGACCTGAATTCACCATTTGCATCATTTCCAAACTTCGCTCCAAGATCTTGACATTCTCGCAACCTCAAAGATATTTAAGGTGTCTACACCTATAGCCCATGTCTGTCTCTCGACCTAATGCACTACATTTAAGTGTCAGACATGCCCTATTTGGGTCAGTATAGCCCAGACATGTCCATGTCAAAGCTCGCATGTGTCTGATATATCAGACATGGGTATATCAGACAGAGTATCTATGCTTCTTAGTCGACCGATATTGACCTGTAAATCATTATATCAAACGAACTACAGCACCCACATGCGCAGTTCTAAAAAATTGCATGTGCATTGGTTGGCAGAAAATGAGAGGGTAGGTGCTTGACATCTTATAAAGTAAGGTGTAAGTATCCATCGAATGTTTGATTTTTTGACTGTTGTTGAAGAACAATTACTTATCTAATTAACAAAGTAGTGAGTTTTTGGGACTGGAAAATTTACTTCAGCCCCCTGAGTTTTGACTCATATAAAACATGTCATAAAAAATATAGAAAACATGTTTTATGAGATGTTTTCTTTTATTATTACATCCGTTGCCGTATAATATCTGTACATGTGCTGGAGACTTTACTTTTGACCTTTGTTGGAGAAACTTACCTCCAATGGTTTTAAACTAGAATAGGGAAAAATGGCTATCAAGTGGCAAAAGAAGAAACTTTCTTGTATTATTATTTGGATGTCGACTTCCTTCTGAGGTTAAACCATGAAATTTACAGGTGAACGTTGTCGACACCGTTGGATGCGGAGACAGTTATACTGCAGCTATAGCTTTTGGCTACTTACACAATATGCCAATAGTTGATACATTAGCACTAGCGAATTCTGTAGGTGCCGCAACTGCCACTGGCATTGGAGCGGGACGCAACGTTGCCACTCTCGACAAAGTTTTAGAACTGCTGAGGCTGTCAGATCTCAACCATGATGATGAGTATTGGAGCGAGTTGTTTGATCAAAATTTAGATGCACAAGAAATTTTGCTTCTCTCTGAAACATGTATAAATGGATACCAAGATCGTGTTGTTCGTGTATCTGTACGGACCGCTGTCTCTCGAGTTCTGCGTAAGTTTGAAGCAATGTCTATATGTAAAAATAGAGCATAGCGGTAGGGAAGCTTACAGCGCAGATACGTGTATTTCATATATCAACATATGTACCTGTTTCTATATGCACAAAATACATATGAAGTTATATGATTTGTAATTTGTAACATCTCATATATATATACATATATATGAAGTTCACATGTAAAATACATGATTGATTAATCTGCAAATACTTCGGCATTTTTCTTCAGCTTTCAATATTTTCTCTCTCCTGGGATAATCCATCCGAGCAGCAAGAGAAGATGAGCGGAGATCCTAACTTTGAATCGGGGTTTCGGGAACACATTGAAGCACGCCTTTGCACATATTTCTCTCTCCTGTGATAATCCGAGCTTGATACCAGTACCGTTGCGAAGGGGATCGAACAAGGGTCGCACCGGAATTTTCGATGCAATTTTCTGATTTCTGGATTGCCAGAAAACCGTATTTGAGTGAGGGGCTATATTTACAGGGGTTGTTATCGGGTCGAAAAAGCGGGTCTAAACCCATTAAGAGGCAGCCGCGCAGCCCCTTGATCACTCGAACGTGGGGCGATTGCCGCCACGTGGCCTCTTGCCGCTCACCCACGCGGGCTCATGGGGCCCACGCACTCTTTCCCCTCCTTTCCCCCTTTTCAAAAACTGTTTTTTAAACCTTTTTCTTTAAAAAAAAAATATATTTAAAAATATAAAAAAAATTCTTTAAAAAATCTAAATAATTATTTTCCCATTATTATTAATTTTTATCTCTAAAAATAATTTCCTTTATCATAAATTCCCTTTTTCTAAAATAACTCTTTTTCTTTAACTAAAAATGTTTTAAATATTGGAAACAATCTAAATAATTTCTAGAAAATTCTAAATAATTATTCTTCATTTATAATAATTTTTATCCCAAAAACATATTCTTTTCTAAATAATAAATTCCTTTTTATTGTCAAATAAATTTCGAAAAAATCTTTAAAAATAAAACATGAATTGTCTAAAAATAGTTAAAAATTATTTTCTCCAAACATTATTTTCATAAAAATATTCTAGTAAGTTCTTTTTTTGATAAAAATTCTTTTTCCTTTATTTTTAAAACTAAAAAATAATAGCCTGTTAAGATTAATTTCTTTTCTTTAGCACAACTCAATTAAATCGATTAAACAATTTATCTTTTCAATATAAAATTAAATTATCTTTTGATGGAGATCTAAATAAAAATACCTCCAAATTAATATTTAGTTGCAAAAGATAAAATAGGCTTTTATTTACTATATGAAAATTACGGTCATTACAATATATGCGAGAAGAGATCAAGACTTGTGAAAATATTGTTTTGTGTGTTCCTTCCATCAAGAATACTCTATGGCGTTGGAGTAGGTTAAAAAGATCAACATATTCAGTTTATTTTTTTATCTACAAATGTCACGTCCCGCTTCCTAAAAATCAGGAGCAGGTACATGATGAGACCCGCGCCGTATTTATTCTGAGAAAATTCTTTCTCGAAATAAATATTCTAAGCATATATAAGCAATATAAAACGACTCAAGAAAAAGCAAGAAACTGAAATTTCCAATAATAATTTTATTTACATTCAAATTTCATAAGTTTTAACTGATTACAAAAGATCTAAACAAGAAATATAAATATAAAAGTCTAAACATATGGTTTACTGAAAAGAAAAGCTGAAAAGTAAACTAAGAAACGGCTTCAACTGTGATCTGGTCATGATCCTCCGCAGTGGGTTCCACCTCCTCCGTCTCTAAATTATCTGACTAATATTCCAAAAAACAAAAGTAGGTAGAATGCCCGTCAGCGAATTTGTGCTCGGTAAGTCTCCAAAAAGAAGTGTGATGTATATAAAAGAAATGCAAGATGACGTGTGATAGTATGAATGGAAATGGAATATGAACACGTATAACATGACAATGTTAGTGGCAATTATATGAGCATGACAATGTACTTGAGAATGGCAAACAAGTATAACATGACCGTATAATGTAGCTATAGTGAATATGAAGTGTACTGTCCATATGTGCTAAAGAGGTCACTACAAGGATAAACCAACTAACGTGAGTTCAAACGTAAATGTCAACCAATATCAAGAGTATTCTTGAACTCAAGGGTAGAATCCCAGGAGTAAGAAACCACGGGGCCGAATCAAATGTTAGTAATGGGACTTCAACCTAGTGTTGAAGTATTCCAAACCCAAGAGTAAGGCTCAAGGGGTTTGGAAACACAGGCCTCATGATAGATTGCATGTGTTAGTAGATATGGATTCATGAACTATGAGGACTTCTGATATTTCGTTGGATTCACACTTAAACTACCTCACCCCATATGTCTAATTTGCAGTTAAAGTTACAAGTCTTGCCCGAATCAATGAATACATAAGAAGTGTACCATTTCAAGATTCGAGTTGAGTTCATGTATTCAAGTATTCATGTCAAGTGTTCAGGTCAAGTCATTACGTATTCATGATTCGGGTCAAGTGTAATCAAGCATGTAATAAGTTTGATCGAGCAGGTCATGTAGATACTATTTAGTTCATGTCAACATCAAGTATTCATGTTAATTGTGGTCATGTCAAGTGTTCACGTCAAGTTCAAGTATTCAGCTTCAGCTTCAAGTCAAATTTGAGGGTTAAATCAAGTTTTGGTTTTAAGTCAAGTTCGGATTTTCAAATTCGAGATCACATTCAAGTTAAATATTGTATCTTAGTAAAAATCTTATCTCATGAAACTTCTTTAGTTAGGAAAAATCGGCAACCACTGTACATGGACGGCAGCATTTGTGACATTTTTAAGAACGATTTCCCAACGATAATTTCTTTAATTTGCTTTATCCAACTAGATAGGCAAGCACTCATTTTTTTCCGGTTTCCTAAGATTCAAGAGAAAAGGTATTGTTTAAACCTAATTGTTACCTAAATACCTTAAAAATTAAACATGTTATATATTCTAGGTATTTTGATGAACTTAGGTCATTTACGTAAAATAGTTCATTTAAAAACTCGATGGGGATTTATGTAAAATGTTTAAATTTTAAAAAAAACCACGAGGGTGTTTTTGGTATAAATATGTTAATTAAAATGTCAAGAGTTTTAATATAAATATATTTTAGATTTTAGGGCATTTTATTGATAAAACTTGTAACGACCATATTTTCTAATACCTAATAAAAGGTCTTTTATTTATCAAATAATTATTGTCATATTTCGTTGATGGAAAATATTTTATTTTAATGATTTTATTTTTAAAAGTAATTTTAGTAATTTTTAAAGCATTTAAATATAATTAATGGAATTTTCGAAAAGCTATTTATATTTTTTTGGGCTTACAATGTTTTAATAAAATTTTACAATGTCTTAAAATAATTTATATATTTTTATTATTAATTAAAATAAATATTTCGTAATTAAAATAATTTTTAAAGTTAAGATAGATTTAAATAAATATAGTAACAAACAAATATTTTAGAATATAAGAAAATAAATTTATTTTAACCAAAAATTATTTTTATATTGAATATAATAATAAAATATATTTTTTGGAATTTTTCTATAATTTTCCCGTATTTTAAACTATTTTTAACAAATTTCCAAAACAGAAAACGTATTTTAAAAACTGTTTTAAAATTTAAAATTTAAGGGGAAAAATATATATTATAAAGGGACGATTAACCTAGACCGTTGGATGAGAGATCCAACGGCCCAGGATTTTTGGCGGCGCCCACATGGTGGGGACCACGCAAAATGCGTGAGCCCCCACTCGTAGCCACGTGGGCGCAAACTGAGCGCTCGCAGGCCATTAGATCGAGATCCAATGGCCACAAATTGTTGGCGGCTGCACATAATTCGTGCAGTTTCGATTTGTGATTATTGGAAATCATTGGATGCGGATTTTCGTTCAGATTTTGACCAGTTTGGGGATTTATTTGTTACAGTTTGAAACCCTATATATATGGCCCCTTCCCAATCACTTTTCTCACACCACATAACTTCGAAAAATTAAAGAAAAATACCTGGTTCTTCGTCTCGCCGACGCCGATGCCGACGCTAATGCTGTGATTCTATTCAATCATCGAGGAAAAATATGAGCGCAAAGTTATTAAGGTTTTAGTGTAAGGTTACGCTTTCAATCTATCGATCAACATCTCAAATCAAAGATAGGATCCGCCTCTCACCTTTTTCATCTATCAACTTCTTTCCTTTAGGTTCTTAGGTCTATATATTAATCTTGAATTTTTCTTAATATGATGTTAAATTTAGCCTTGCATGCTCATATTATGATACCATCAATTTTGTAGAACCATAACTAGATGTTTGATAACACACAGGGTAACGACCTAACCTACAGGCACACACACATATCCATGATCATTAAAAAAACTACACTTTACTTATTGGATACTAAGTCGATATAACAATCTTACCATATGATACCAGTTAGATCTCAAAATATGTTGTTTCACAAAATACTCTCATTTTATTAATATGTTGTATTTAATTAAAGTACCCATATGATATAAGACAATTTGAATAAAATACTTTAGTCACAATAAAACGATATTTTTATCTGTACTCTTATCCACCAATTAGTTTAGTTTCATTAAAATCATTTTACCTTTGGATAAGGGGTATTACTAATTATTTCATATATCTAAATAATTATATTATAGTTTTCCACGTTAATACGCTTTCACTTTAAGGGAATATTTTTATATTAATAGATTTAGCCTATAACCACTAAGGTTTAATGAAATACCTTAAAAGGTAATATTTTACATGAAATAACCCGTGGTTACTAGGCAATCGTCCCTGAAAAGGATACAAATTTTGTTGTTCATGTGCAGCGGTTGTCAATACGGAGTTGTATTTGTAGAGTATCACCTTTAATAAAATAGCCTAATTTAAATTGGGTAATATTTTACGTAAATATCTCGTGATTAATAGACGAGCGTCCCTAAAAAGGACACAAATCCTGCCGTCCATATGCAGCGGTTGCCAACATGGATGTATTTGTAAAATGTTACCTCCAAATAAACGCTTTATAAAATATTATTTACGATAAAATACCTTAATCATTCCTAAAAGGATATAATTTCTTTTAAATACCGTAACCTTTAATAAAATACATTTTCCTCTATAATACTATAAAACATTATATTGAGACTTTTCATAAAAATATTAAGAATCTTTGTTATAAGATCATTTTGTTAATAAACTATCATAATCTTTTTATAAAAGCGATATTTTTGCTAAAGTACCCTAATATGTAATGAAAGATATTTTCACCTAAATATCATTAATTTACATAAATTATATTTTCATGAAAATACCATGGTTTTTCTTTCCATAAAAGATATTTACCCTAAAATATCATGGCTTTCTTATAAACAATAACTACAATTAAGTACCATGGTCTTTATTAACTAAGGGTTCTATAAAATACAATGATCCACATTACAAACTTTAAAAGGTAACAAAATAAAATGAGTGATTGTGGAAGGCCATATTACATGAGATCAACTATTTGAATACAAACTTACGATATACATGACACATGATATGGTTAGGGTTAGAATTCGCGAATCTAGGTATGGAATATTTTATAAATGAAAATCTCTGCAGGCAGGACGAACGGTCCAATATGTGGACGACTACTAACCGATATTCGGGTGAATACTAATCCTACATTAATGGCGAATAATCCAATATGTAGATGATATACAATGTGGAAATTTCATGCCTAGATGATATACGCACTAACTCTAATACGTCAAAATCTTTACACTGAACAACGTGGATGGGTAGTTTGATTAGGTAAGGATAGGTGGAACCTGGATTCCCCTACTACTCGATTATGATCCCAGGAAATGAAACTGTATATTTTACTTCCCCAATTGTTCTTCCGTGGCCATAATGGAGTAATCGCGAGTATTCAGACCCTTATTTAACAAACTAATGCGAATATTTACCTAGTAGATATCTCATACAACATACCCTTATTTATATATACCTCATACCCTCATACACATATACATCATACCTTTATACATGCATCATACATTTATACATATATAATACCTATATACACTTGTTTGTTCTTTTTGTACCCTTACTTCCTTATGAGGCAATCCTGCCTGAGTGTAACTTGCTAACAGACTTTTCTTTTTCTCTATCTCTGAAATGTCCGTTAAATGAGAACGAGTATTATGCTGAGGATCAAGGTGCGGAGCCTACTAATGAAAATTATGCGGACTTGACGACGGAAGAGTAGTTAGTTATATTTTTGTTTGTTGCCCACATGTTTAGGGTTTTGTTTCTTTCCTTCGATATAATTAAACTATTTAGTTTATTTTACTCATTTCTTTTGGGATGTAATAAAGTTTTTATTAATGGAAATAAATGCCTTCCGCCATTATTATTTCATTATGGTTCATATCCTGCATATTATATATATTCATATGCTTAACGTAAATGTATTAAATAGACCACCTTCAATACAGTTAGGTTGCGGACCATACCATATTACCTCTTCACTTTCTTTTGGGAAGCGGCGCATGACAAAACCTAGCTTTTAAAAATTTATGGTATTTTTTAATGAAAAAATCTATCTTTTGAGAAACTTTAGGTATTTTGATAAAAAATTAATCTTTTAATTTAGAATATTTTATTGAAATTAGATTTACAAATTTTTTATCTTTTAAGTTACAAATTTATGATTTTTAATTTAATATTGTTTCATTTTGTTTAAAATAGTATTTTCTTTTCCTTCGAGAACACACTCCGTAAAGGGTTTGGATCTCACTCACTAAACCAAAGATGCGCAATAATCTGTACTATCTTCAATAGGGTTCCCCTAATGATAGTTGTGAGGGCAAAATTTCCAAGGAAATATATTTAGGTTTAAAATTCTATATTTCAAGACTTAAGAGTATTTTGGTGAAATTATATTCTTTTACAAATAACGCTGCAAGCTTATAATTGTGCTATGATTTCCAAGTGTATATGTGGGGTAGGGCATTACCCCGTGCATATCTACATTATCATGTCACAAAATTTAATATTAAACCAAAATAAAAGTACATGGTATTTATCCGTTATTTGCGTTCTAAATATTATTTAACATAGCCATTTCATTTTAAATACATGTAGATACTAGATGAGTCGTGGCTAGTAAGGTTGATAAGATGGTAGGTGATATGTTTTAGTTAACAAATGTATGAGAATCATATCAGATGTATCACAATTTCCCACAACTAGTTTCAAGTTATTTTTTCTCCTTTTAAATATATTATGTCGATGGCGAGGGGAGAACAAAAAAAAGAGATAGAATGGAAGACTTACGGGTTGCGATATCTAAATTGGATCGTAGTAAATGAAAGAGAAGGAACTGGGGCCGACGACTCAAGATGAAGAGGCGAGCTCAAGGACTTGTTGGCTTCGAATGAGCTTGGCTTGGAACTTTGCACTTGAGAATAAAATTTGAGAGTGAATTTAGAGAAATTTCAGAAATGGGGAGGAAGGTAGGATGACTAGGTATATATAAGGGAGGAATAGGGGAGTATGGTGTATTAAAAAGATAATAAAAATTGAATTAAGAAGGGTTAATGGGAGAGATGAAGGGTATGCAGTTCACTGTTTTAAACTAGGGTTTTGGGATATCAAAACGAAGAGACGGGAGTTGAAGGGATGGACTGACCCGAGCTAAGGCCAATTTGACTCAACCAGGTCATGCCCACCCGCCTTAGGTCGGCCCCTGGGTTCGTGTATCGAGTCTCGTGCTCTAATGGGTTTAATTAGCCTATTTTTATATCTCTTTTCTGTTATAATGTTTCGAAACCCCGTGCGATATTCGTGCAAACTCTTGGGCTCCTAAAACGTCAAAAGAAAAAAATAATAAAAATAATTATAGTAACAAGGATTCGAACACGCGGCTATAGGACAGTAACGAAGAGTCTTAACCAATGGGCTATAAGTGTTTTCTTGAACTTATTTAACAAGAGTTACATATAACTCGATTCATGAACAGAAAACAACATCTTTTATTAATAAAGAATAATAGAAGTGTATATGAATTTTAGGGTCGTTATATCCTACCCTCCTTAGAAAAATTTCGTCCTCGAAATTTTCACAAGAAGGATATTATAACAGAGTAAGGAAACAAGGTTGGATAATCCGGTTGTGTTTCATCATCGTCGTACTCCACCAGTCGGTACTCCATATCCCGAGGGAATCTCGAACACTGCCCTCCTTTGACGATAGTCGAGAGTAGCGAAGAAAGTTCAGGAAACTGAATTCAAGGAATCAAAAGTTGGAACGTGATCTTCAAGAAGTCGAAAGTGGAGTTCAATATGGATTCAAGGATTCAAAGAAATTTGAAACGCGAGGAACGTAAAAGTTGTCGGATTTCATTTTTCTTCTATTATATTGCTCACGACTTCATGTAGAACTGATTTGCATGGGCCATCAATAAAACCTGTCATGGAAGCTTTCCAAAAGACGGGAGCAGGCATGTAATGAGGCCTGCGACATATTTATTCCGAGAAAGTCCTTTCTCGAAACAAATACGCTAAGCGCGTATATAAGCAGTATAAAATGACACAAGAATAAGTATGAAACTGAAATTTTCAACAACAATTTTATTTACATTCAAATTTCATAATTTTCAACTGATTACAAAAGATCTGAACGAGAAACATAAACATAAAAGCCTAAACATGTGGCTTACTGAAAAGAAAATCTGAAAAAGAAACTAAGGAACGATTTCAGCAGTGATCCGGTCGTAATCCTCCGCAGTGGGTACGATTTCAGCAGTGATCCGGTCGTAATCCTCCGCAGTGGGTTCCACCTCCTCCTTTGATCGAGTAAGTCATGTAGATACTATTTAGTTCATTTCAACATCAAGTATTCATATTAATTGTAATCATGTCAAATGTTCACGTCAAGTTCAAGTATTCAGGTTCATGTTCAAGTCAAATTCGAGGGTTAAATCAAGTTTTGGTTTAAGTCAAGTTCAGGTTTTCAAATTCGAGATTACATTCAAGTTAAATAGTATATCTTAGTAAAAATCTTATCTTTTGAAACTTCTTTAGTTAGGAAAAATCGGCAACCATTGTATATGGACGACAACATTTGTGTCATGCCCCGCTTCCCAGTATACGGGTAAGGAGATGCGATGAGGCCCGCTACGTATTTACTCAGAAGTAAACACGCTAAGCGTAACTAAGCAATATAAAATAAATATACACAAGAAGACATGAAATGTAAATGAAGAGCAACTTTTATTTATTAAACATTTCTTTACAATACAATTGAAAAGTAAATACAATGATGAAAGCAATGCCAAAACAATAGCATAACATGAAAGTAAGTATATACAAGAGTCTAAAACTCGGGGTCCTCGCTGAACTGATCTAAGTCCTATAAACTGGGCTCTATCTCTAGTGAGTTGGATCCACCTGACAACATTCTAAAGAAAGAAAAGAGAAGAAATATCGTCAGCGAACAATAGCTCGGTAAGTCCCAAAGAAAGATAGAAATAGAATAGACAGAAAGAACATAACCGTACACTATTTGATGTTATGTTAACGCAGTTGTTTGTACCTTGGTACAGAATATGTCAGTGTATACGAGAGGAGTCTAACTATTCCGTGGACTAAGGTACACGGAGCACAAGAAACCGTTAAGCCACGAAACAACAACAATGGATATTCAGATTAGGTGTATTAAAGTGACAATCTCATGCCACCTCTAACATATTCCGTACCAGTATACCCCATTAAAAACCCTGTAATGTATTTTGTATTGATTTGTTTAATAGATGTATGACTTGCCGAAATCATGATATCATGTAAACGGAATGGATATAAATAGATAGTCATGTAATCAGAGTATATCCATGGTTCGGTTCGGTCGAGTGTCATATCCCGAAAGTACGGAACATGACCGGCACTTAGGTTACGAACGTCTTGAGGCGTACGTATTCTAAGTAAGCCGAACCTAGAAATCCAAACCAAGAAAAGTAGAAGAGAGTAGGAAGAACCATATCAAATCAACCTGTAAGCAACATAATATACAACGCCTAAAGGCGAGGATCACAACAGAAAAGGAAATTCAACCAGCCTGAAACCCATAGAAATATAACACGCGACTCTGAGGTCGAAAGAATAAACATCATTGGTCTCTATCTCAAATAAGTACATGTTTGGTTGATGGAACTTCAAGATACAACAGAAATATAATATACAATGTATAATGATGGGTACGATACAATAAACCCACCTACTAGCAAGTCACCCGAAAGGAACAGTGCCCGCAAAGTCGTAATGGGACCTATACGGCAACACCTGCAAGAAACTGGGGCACAACGGGGGTGAGTTGCCAACTCGTGAGTAGAAAAAGATCCACGAACAGAAAATCGCATGTATGACGCAATCCTAGGTCATACGATCATAATATAATCCTCAAATATATAACCAGCAACCTATAACAATGACTAGGGTAAATATCTAACCCAAGTATAAACCCATGAGCCCGAGTCAGTGCATCAGGTAGCAATGTATCATATGGATGATGTATGAATGCATGAAACAGAATGCATGTACTGAAGAAAACTGCTTTCATAAATTTATGAGATTTCTGTATTTTTAAAATGAGATATCATAATGAAATCAGCATAAAACAGTGCCTAGCAACGGCACAAAACATAAACCTTAATATCTCGATATCTCTGTATCACAATCTCCGTACCTCGGTATCTTGAAATCTCAATGTCTCAATCATAAAATCCATGGCGCCGTCAGTCCAGATCGGCCCCTACCATCCATCTCATGACTATGACGGTATCCTCCGGATATCCGACGCATCGGGTAATATCACTGGTCGGTCGTGCTCTCCTGCCAGGCTCAACGCCATCTCCTGCGATCTTCTTGTCTCGGGGTACCGCACCGGGCCCACCATGTACCCGAAACGGTTCATCCGCCTCCTCGAATCGGGTCTCGAAATCCATCAGCAAAACTCATGGTGGACGACTCATACATCATGGGGAAACCGTATTTTTATTTAAAAAAGAGAAAGCAGTTTATATATGTTTTGCGGTTTTCCTCCAAATCCAGAAAATCTCATGGAAACCCGAATCCAAATCATCAATAGCATGTAAAATCATGAATATAAGCATGAGAATCCATGAATGCGACATATAATGAACAACAGTATGCATGCTGTGACAAATAATAACTACAATGTCAAGCTGGCATATAAGGCAAGTACACTAATATCATGTCACTACTAGCTAACAAGCTAAATCAGGCAATAATATTCTCTAAGTGTACGTGACATGGCAATTACCGATGAAGATGTGTGTGCGCCGGCAAATAAGTGTACGTGGTACATACGCATCATCGGTAATGGTGCTGGTGTCCTAACAGCATGATATCAATAATGGATTATGAATCACAACAGTATGCGATGCGGAGCAACAATAATAATATGCGGGAGCTGAATACCAACACAATGGTAGCTAGACTGTATCTAATGTCATAAGAGTCATACAGCTACACAGCCTATACGGCTGATCTAATAGGCTAACTGCAGGTAAGGGAACCCGCCTAACCTCTGAGTCGATACATATAGGTATATATATACAGTCGGTGATCCCGCCTCAATCATATCACATCCGATATAATATCTATGATCAGACATCCCAAGTCTAGAGTGCTGATCAAACATCAGAATGTAGCTCGTACGTAAATCCGTCGTACGACATCCCCAAATCTGGGTACGGGTCAATATCACATTCGTCATATCATTCATCTGGTATTCTCTTTATCAAATATCATAATCCGGGTACTGACCTACGTTTAGTACAATGCTAACATCATTACTATAATTATGATCTGACTACTGATCGACAGTCTCGTATAAATCGATATCATCATCATATATCGTCAATATAATCATAATCCGACTTCCGATCGACAGCCTCTAGCAAATCGATATCATCAGCACAAATCAGCGTAAAGAGGTATACATCGCCCAAGCGGCCTATCATAAACATCTTATCATATCATGTCATATCTCATAACTTAATCACATGTCGATCATTTTATATGTATAAAACACTATACACATGGCATCGTCATCCAAGACCCGCTATCATATCAGGACATATCTCAAGTACGAATCCTGTCAATCACCGATATCATAATCTCAAATCAAATATCATCGACTCATCCTAATCCCAAGTATCATCCTCAAGTCTGTATGTGAACACATAGTCCCATACCCATGTGAACACATATCTATATAGAATCCCATCTATGCACACATGAAGTAAGGATGTATGCAAGTATGTATGTGTGTGTATGTATGTGTAGCGCACCCACTACCCTAGGGTTTCGTAACCATTTACCAATTCAACACACCAATATCCATCTTAAAATTATCATTAATCACAATTAACATATAATGATTGTTGGTGTGTATACGCATCCGTATACATCACCACGGACTGCGGGGGTGCTATACGCCATCCACTCGACTTCTCCCCGTAGATATAAATCTACTCACCTTGTTTATGTGTGCCGGTGCCGTTGTTGCCATTTGCATCTCAACGCCTCGTCGCCATGTGGGGTACCTACAAAGATATCACACGCTAAAACACATGGAAATCACATCGGAACCAAAATGGTGCACACTACGCCCATAGGTAAAAACCTGTGACTTTGTGTCCAAACACTGCCAATATCCACTGTCGTTGACGTCCAAACGCCACCCGACAGAAACGAATCATCGAATACCAAAATCCACACGAAAACAAGTCGTAAATCACGCCAACTCATGAAAAATGACCCAGATTCTACTCTGTTTGGAATCAGACAAAATTGGGCATTCCAGGGGTCAAGTTTACAGGTAAAAGAGCAGTGCACGCAAAACGAGGGGGTTCCCTACAGATCTGGCCGCAAATTACGGCCAGATGGAATATATCTGCGGCCAGAAAACGAGGGTTGGAGCTAGGGTTTTGGGTGTTGGTTACTATCTACCTGCACATCTCACTGCCAAGTCAATTTTATTTTAGGAGGTCTGGATTGATAGCAGTTTCCAGAAAGGCCACAAAGTCGACAAAATCGCTAAATTTCACCGATTCTAAACTATCTGGTATTTTGGTGAAACCTGGGACAATTCTTGTTTCAACTGGTCTTAACAGCACCTAATAAGGCTATACTAACATTCAAAACCAACTCTTGGCCAAATCTCACTCAAAATCACTAAACTAGCACTAAACCACATAGCAAACACTAAATTTTCAGCTAAATAACCATATATTTGCAAGCAAGAAGTCGGGTTAGGGGTTATACCTCTGGATATCCTAAGATATATGAGAAAAGAGGAAGAAGAGGGATGGTTGCTGCTGGAGAGTTGCTGCAGTTGTTCCTGTAGCAGCTGCTGCTGATGCCAATTGCTGCAGATGCTGCTGTTTTCCACTGTAGCTGATGCTGTTGTTGTTTTGGTGTTGTGGTAGTGTTTGGGTTGCTGTTGCAGCTGCTACTGCAGTTGTACATGTTATGGGAGTGGTTGTGGTGGTGTGGTGGTGATGTTTTGAATGAGGTTGTTTCAGCTGATGAAAAAATTGGGGCTGTTGTTTTTGAATGGGGATGTGGCTGTGGCTGTAGTATCAGCAGAGGTAGGGGGGCTTTCTTGTAGCTGTTGGAGCTGCTGATGTGTTGATAAGGGTGTATAGGTGTGGGGCTATGGTGGCATGTAGCTGTGTAGGGTTGGCTGATGCAAGATTGGGGGCTGATGGATTGTTTCAGCAGCTGCTGCTGCTGTGCAGTCAAGAGAGATGTGAGGGTGTAGGTTGTTTAAATGATGCTATGGGCTGGTATGGGTTGCTGCTGCTGTTTTGCTGATACAATGGGCTGAAGTAATTGCTGATGTCAGATATTGTGGCTGAAAGGTGTTGAATTGATGCATGTTTTCAACAGCTGATGTAGCTGCAGGTGTAGGGGCTGTTTTGTGGCTGAAGTCAGCTATTGGGGGCTGAAAAATGTGGTTTGGGAGTGTGCAGGTCAGCTGTTGTGGCTGAAAGTGTTGATGGGCTGGTGGCTGCAGTTATTGGGGGCTGAAAAGCGATGATGGGAGTGTGCAGGTCAGCTATGGGGGGGCTGAAAAGTCTTAGGGGCTGGTGTATTGCAGCTTGTAGCAGCAGCTAGGGTGGCTGATGTGTGGGTGTATATGTCTGATGTAGAGAGGTTGGCATGTGTGTGTTTGAGAGGCAAACCAAGGTTTTGAAATGAGATGAGTTAACTCTCATCATCCCATTCACCATGAACCAAACCAAACCCTGATTAACTCACTTAACTTAGCCTAAAGGTTTAAACCCACCATAGTCATCTAAACATGGTTCAACCTTAGGCCACCATGAGTCCAAAACATGAACCAAATGCGACAGGTGTGGAAATGTTATGTGCACATTGCACAAAAGCCAAAAATCCGGTTAGCGATCTTCAATCGCAATTAACACAAAAATAACATATACTTAACTATAAAAACTTAAAATGACATAATTCCACAAAATACCCTATCTTAGGATTTCTAAAATTTTCTCCGGAATTTTCACCATTTATCGGTATTTAATTATACCGACTATTAAAATATTCATTAAAAATTATGAAAATTCCCAAAAATAATATTTTATTTTTTTGAAATGTTACATCGAGTCATGTTGATATAGATTGAATTCTGGTATAAATGGATTAATGTTGAAATGGAGTTATATTTGAATCATATTTAAGGATAGATTAATTGATTGATTTCAGATTAGACTGAGACTCTGTCTGAATCAGACACTTTAAAACGAATTGAAGTCCTGAATTAGTTTTGATGTTATCGGAAACTGCTGCACATGGACGGCAGAATTTGCGTCTTTTTGCAAGACAATTTCCGTATCGATAACACCGTTTTTAGGTTGTCTACCTTAGATAGGCAAGCACCCATATTTTCCGGCTTCCTGAGGCTCAAGAGAACTAATCCCGCTTAAACCTTTGTTTACTAGGGTCCTTATTGTAAATTAATATAACTTGAGTGGGTTTTATGAAAAATAGTTTTGATATATTTTCAGAATAAACCTCAAGTATTTATTTATCGTCTTTAGGGTTTTCATAGTTGTAATTTTTATAAAATGAAATATTCTAGTGGATATAAACCTAATTTTGAATAGTATATGGTATTTTCTTGTAATTTGACTTGTATTGAATATGATGGTATTTTCATGATCTTTTGTGATTCTTTTCTTTTGATTAGAAAACATGGAATATATATTATATTTAAAATAGATATTTTGATATTATATATATATATAATTATAAAAATAGAATTTATTTATTAATAGAAATCACGTTTTCTTAGAAATTGTAATAAAAATTCTATATAGATCGAATGCTCCGTGAGGAGGTCTGCATCTCGCTCTACTAATCTCGAGGACGTGCGATAACCCGCACCATCCCAATCGGATTCCCCAAAATGGGTTGTAGAGCCTTATTTGCAAGGAATTAATTAAAACAATTTAAAGAATACGGGTTTTGATAGTTTAGGGTATTTTAATGTAAATTGTGTTTTTTCCCACAAAAATTGTTACAAAAGTCATCGTGCTATATCAAGATGAGTGCTGCGATGAGGTAGGTCATTATCTCGTGCAATTTCTAAAGGTAATATGAGCCAAACTATAAAGTAATGTCGTATGTAAACTAGATGGTATTTTACCATAAAAGTTAAATAAAAGTTGTTTAACATTATATTTTAAATTGAAACTTGTTCCAAATGTTATTTAATGGTTAATAAAAAATATGTAAAAAGATGGTAAATTTGTTATTAAGAAAGATTGTGTTTTTTATGAAATTAGAATCGAAAGTCGGAATAACTCCGCTTCCGACGAGTTTTGAAAATAGGATTCTATTTACTAGAGAGAGAAGAGGGAAGAGGGGACTTATTGATTGAAAGAAGAAGGAAGAGGTAGAAGGAACTTCCGTAAGCGTCGTGGAGTCGTTTCGTTGCTGGGTTTGTCCCAAAACGTCGCCAGAACTTTGCCTTGAGCTAATTCCACTTGTACAACTTCTTGGACTTAGGAATTTTAGAGAGTTTTGGCAATGGAATTCTTAATGAAGAGGGCTCTAGTGTAGTGTGGTATTTATAAGAGAAATTAGGGTTTTGAGAATTGAAGAATGAATTAAAAATATACATTAAAATGGATTAAAGAGGGGATTTATCATTCTCTAGATAAATGCAGAGAAATCAAACAGCATGGGGGTAGTAGGGTAGGCCAAGAGATGCTAGGGTTAAATTTTGGGGGCATTTCCTACGAAGAAAACCGGCGGTGCCGGTCCCCTAGTGAAATCTCGCCGGTCTATTTTGAGGTGAGGGGTTTTGGATTGAAAACACGTGTCCTAGGCCGCTTAATTAATAATTTCCACATGTTTGTTTTATGAGAATTTTCGTTTTTACGTGCAGTGCACGTGTAAACTTTTGAGCTTCCAAAAGTTTTAAAGAAAAATTAATAAAAATAATATGTGGCTGAGGGGATTTGAACATAAGGATTATGTCATAGCAGTGCAAGGCTTTATCAATGAGCTACAAGTGCTTTCTTGCTGTTCAAATGTGAATTAAATACTTATAGCATACACAGGATTGCAAATACTCCATTTGTACATTAACTTTTAAACAAATTTTCTGTACACTGAAACAGAGTTGTTACATTCTACCCTCCTTACAAAAATTTCGTCCTCGAAATTTACAATTATTTTAAGAACTAATTTACAAACAAGTGAGGGTATCTTGCATGCATAGCGTCTTCTCTTTCCCACGTTGATTCTCCTGGTGTGTCTTTTCTCCACATCACTCGGACCAAGTTGTTCCGAAGTGACTTCACCTTTCTGTCCAGGATTTCAACGGGTTGTTGATCACAAGATAGATCCGTCTGTACAGTGACCTCGGAGTGATCAAGAATGTGACTGGGGTCACCCACATATCTTCTGAGTTGGGATATGTGAAACACATTGTGCACTCTTTCTAATGAAGGTGGATGTGCCATGCGATAAACCACTTTTCCGACTCGTTCGAGTATGTTGAACGGTCCAATGTACCTCGGATTTAGCTTACCCCACCTTCCAAAGCGAATCACTCCACGGTTTGGTGAGATCTTTAAAAAGACATGATCTCCCGGTTGGAACTCCAAGTGACGGCGCTTTGCTTCTGTCGGTCTTGGGCTATGCGCATTCTTTCCCTGATAATGAGAACCACATCCACTGTTGCTACTACCATCTTAGGCCTAAGGAGCTATCTATCTCCGATGTCATCCCAACTTAATGGTGAACGACACTTCCTTCTATATAGTGCTGTAAAGGGTGCCATTCCAATACTCGCTTGGTAGCTTTTGTTGTATGAAAAATCCACAAGATATAGGTGATCTTCCCACGATCCTCTGAAGTCTAACATACACGCTCTTAGCATGTCTTATAAGATCTGAATCGTTCGCTCAGACTGTCTATTTGTTTATGGATGGTATACCGTGCTAAAGTTCAGACTTGTTCCCAAGCTAGCTTGCAGACTCTGCCAAAATTGCGATCGAAATCTGGTGTTACGATCGGAGACAATACAAACCGGCACTCCATGTAATCTCACGATCTCCTGCATGAGTTCATGGGTATCAGAGATAGTACATATTGAAGAGTTAAATCTTACTTAGATTCAAACCTACCTCCATGTACTTCTTTGCTAGTGTCTCGGTAGATTGTCCAACTCGAAATAGGATGAAGTGAGCCGACTTTGTGAGTCGATCCATAATAACTCATACCGCATCGTTACCTTTCGTGCTGCGAGGAAGAGTAGTCACGAAGTCCATAGTGATGTGTTGCCACTTCCATTCTGAAATAGGTAACGGTTGAAGTAAACCAACAGTCCTGTGATATTCAGTTTTCACTTGCTGACACACCAAACATTTAGCAACGCTTCTGGCTACTTCATGCTTCATTCCATGCCACCAGTAATGTTATCGCAGATCTTTGTACATCTTTATACCATCAGGGTGTACTGAATAGGGAGAGCTATGAGCTTTTTTCATCAATTCTTCCCGAACAGAACCTTATGGTACACACTCTACTGCCGTATTTCAAAGACCCGTCTTCATGGATGATGAAGTCTGTTCTAAGTCCACTTTCTACTTGTTCTTTGATCTTTTGCAACTTAGCATCACTTGCTTAAGCTGCTTTGATCTGATTGACAATAGTAGACCGAACATGTAAGTTCATCAAATTTGAAATGTTACCTAGTATGATCACTTCTATCTCCATCTGATGCAAATCTTGTTGAAGCTTCCACTGTGCGGTGAGATTCATTGATAATGGTTGGCGACTAAGTGCATCAGGTACTACATTCACTTTTCCCGGATGATATTGCAGCTTGATGTCGAAGTCCGCCATAAGTTCTAACCATGTTCTCTGCCGCATATTCAACTCTTTCTGAGTAAACACATATTTCAGACTCTTATGGTCTGTGTATATGTCCACTCGTTTTCCAAGAAGATAAGGGCACCAAATCTTAAGAGCAAAGATAACGGCTGTCAACTCCAGATCATGCGTCGGATAGTTGCGCTCATGAATCTTCAGCTGTCTTGATGCATAAGCTACAACTTTACCGTGCTGATGTAGAACACATCCTAATCCCTTACCGAATGCATCGCAATGCACTTCGAAACCTCTAAATTGATCCGGTATAACGAGAATAGGCGCTGACGTCAATCTTGACTTAAGTTCTACAAAAGCTTGTTCGCATGCTTCTGACCATATGAATTCTTCATCTTTATTGGTCAGGGGTGTTTCAATCTTCGAAAATCCTTCAATGAATCTTCTGTAATATCCTGCTAAACCCAAGAAACTTCGAATGTCCTTCACTGACTTCGATGTCGGCCATTCGCTTACTGCTGATACTTTAGCTGGATCTACAGATATTCCATCGCCTGATACAATATGTCCGAGAAAACAGACTTGATCTAGCCAAAACTCGCACTTGATGTACTTGGCATATAGTTGATACCGTCGTAAAGTTTTCAGGACAATTCGTAGGTGCTCGGCATGTTCTTTCCGACTCTTAGAATACACCAGGATGTCATCGATGAAGATGACAACAAACCTGTCTAGGTACTCTCGGAAACTTGATTCATTAGGTTCATGAATATAGCTGGTGCGTTGGTCACTCCAAATGGCATCACAAGAAACTCATAATGACCATAGCGAGTCCTGAATGCCGTCTTCGGAATATCAGACTCTTTGACCTTCACCTAATGATATCCCGAACGAAGATCTAACTTGGAGAAAACGCAAAACCCACTTAACTGATCGAACAGTCGTCGATGTGCGAAAGTGGATACTTGTTCTTTATAGTTACTCCGTTCAGAGCTCTATAATCAATGCATATTCTGTATGAACCTTCCTTCTTCTTCACAAGTAGAACTGACGATCCCCAACATGAAGCGCTGGAACGAATCCATCCTTTCTTCAATAATTCGTCCAACCGAGTTCGGATCTCTTTCAAACCTTTGGGACTCAAGCGATACAGAGCTTTGATCACCGGTTGTGCTCCAGGTACTAAATCAATGCTAAACTCAAGAGCTCGATCGGGAGGCAAACCTGATATGTCTTCAGGAAATATATCGTCGAACTCTCAAACTATTTCTAGTTTCGATCCTTCCTCTGCTTTAAGTGTTGCAATCATTGCCTTCTTCAGTTTTGCTTTGTATGTGCTTGGCTCTAGGGTACGGTCTCCACTTTTGAAATAAAAGATCGGATGCTCTGGAATCTCGAACACTACCCTCCTTTGACGACAGTCAATGATAGCATAGAATGTTCCTAACCAATCTATACCCATAACGATATCGAAATTCGGTATGTCCAGCACTTTGAAGTCAGCATAGAATTCTTTGCTGCAGACGACCACTGGACACAGGTCGTATCCTATTATTGCCTTTAAAACGTCGTTCCTTGAACTGACATTTCAGATGGATACAAGTGGTTTGACTGGAATCGCATGAGTTTGGACGAACCGTTGCGACATAAAACAATAAGATACTCCAGTATCGAAGAGTGCTAGTGCAGGAAGTGAGCTACTAAGATGTAACATTTCAGAAAATAAAATGTTATTTTTGAGAAATTAAATAATTAAAATAGTAAATTTTATAAATATTAGAAAATATTTGGTAATTTATATAATTCTTGATTTTGAAGGTATTAAGTTGATTTGGGTATTTCATAATTTACTTGTGCAACTAATTTTATACTAAACTCGATTAATATTTCATTAATTGTGTATTAATTTTGTTTATGCATGAGGCATGCAACATAAAATGTTGCATGAGACTTATTACATTTTATTTGTTATCACCATGGCACCATTTTGTTTTAAATACTTTTGCTTTAAAAAGAAAAAAAAATGAAATGGAAAGAGATATTTGTTGGAAAGAGATAGAGAGAGAGAAGACTCTAGATTTCTCTTGATCTTTGACCATGGCTCTTTTTGTTTCTTCACTTCATCTTCATCATTCATTTTTCCCTCTCCTCTTCAATGGCTGCCCTCTTCCCTCCACCTCCTCTACCTCTTCACAAAACCCCCAAATCCACTCAAAACCCATATATTCCCTTCATGAAAATCATGCACAAGCTCACTACAAGCATGGTAGACCAAGAAAGTTGGGATTTTGAGCACTTGGGACAACTCAAGAAAATTCTTGAGTTGCCAAATGAGGTATTTCCTTCATCATTAGTGTAGTAATTCATTTACTTTAACTTCGTTATTAGTTTAGAAGTGATTAAGTGAGGTTTAGTGACCTTTGAAAATTCTAAGATCAAGTTTAGGGGATTCTTGAGTTTTGATGGTGAACTTGAGTGTAATTTGTGAATACAACCCCTTTTAGTGTTAAACACATAGATTAAACAGAGCCTAGATCATGCAATTGGATTTAGATGTTTCAATGTCGGTTTTTGTGTTGAATTGTCCCTACAGGGAATCTGGAGTAACCCAGAACCTTTACTAGAAAAACTAGCAACCCCATAGAACTAGATTGGACATTAGGAGACCACCATGAAGAGGCGAGACCCTAACTCCCTGACTTGGCCGAGCAGGCCGGGATTTGAGGGTGTGCGGCCGGCCAAAGTATGGGTAATGGTGTCAAGGTTGCTTCTGTAGCTCATATACCCCCTATACTACACCACTGTATTGCTTGTTTAACCCAATTTCACCTGACCAAAAATCTGGAGCAAGTTTTCAAAGTTGCTATTTCGGTTTCATCGTTGCTAATGACTTGAAGTTTGAATATTGTGTTTCGTCTCGATCGATTGGCATTTGTACATCGATGTCGAGGGTTGTTTGGTTCTTTTTCATGCGTAGACCATAGGTTCTAACCTATGTGCGATTCGTGTGCCGTTTTGGTTTTCGTACGCGATTCTGTTTACAATGCTATGTGTTTATATATGTAGGCACCTTCACATGGATTTCGGACGACGAGTAAGTGAATGGCGATATCGACTTCGGCAAGCAAGGATCAAGGTGAGTAGATGTATATCTACGGGGGAAGTCGGGTGGATGGCGTATAGCACCTCCGCAAATATAGAATAGTGTTATTACCATGAAAATCATGAGCTTTGAGGTGATTTTGGATACTTAGCGAGTAGGGTATTTTAGCAGACCTTAGGTTAGATTAGGTTGATTTAGGAAGGCCTATGCAGAGGTGTTCCCGCCAAAATTTTGGCTTACAACCTGGTCCCTTATAAAAAAAATAATAAAAAAAAATGAAGGGAAAAACTCCACATGCAAAGAATGTAACAAATGCCTCAAAGCCAAGAGTTAAAACACTGTGAAGCAATACTTCAGACTCAGCGCCAAGTGCGCTGCGCCCTAGGCAGCGCACCCAATCAGAGCAAAGCTCTGTATTAAAAATCTAAAGTAAAAAATTGAAGCAACGCTTCAGATTCTGTGCGCTGCGCGCCAAAAGCAGACACGCCAGCGCCAGGAGCGTTGTGCCCTAGGCAGCGCACCCCCAATCAGAGCAAAGCTCTGTTTTAAAAATTCAAAATTTAAATGAAGCAACGCTTCAGATCTCGTGCGCTGCGCGCTGTGCGCCACGTGTCAAACACGGGTGTGCTAGTGCAGTTGCGCTATGCGCTGCGTGCCACGTGTCAAACACGGATGCGCTAGTGCAGTTGCGCTATGCTCTGCGCTGCGCGCCACATGTCAAACACGGGCGCGCTAGCACAGCTGCGCTGGAATTAAAATTCCCCACCATCAGATCAAAAGATCTATTAATAATAAATTATTAATTAATCAGAACTAAAATTTTGTTATGGAAAGATTTTTCAATCTTATTAAAACAAGAAGATTATCTTCTGTAAAACAGAAACCCTAGGATCAAAGATCCAACGGTGGGAAATATTTCCAATCAAACAGAGAAAGATCTCTTAAAACTGATTTAACAAATCATTTGGTCCTATATAAAGGATCCTAGACTTCAAGTCAAACACACACAGAGACAGAAAGAGAGAGAAAAAACCCTCTGCAAAAAAGAGCAAGCTCTTAGGAAAAAGAAGATTTTTCTTCATCTTAAAGGTAAAGAACTGTATTCTTGAATAACAGAGATGAATCCATCTCATAAAAAAGAAGAATCATCTTCTAAAACAGATTATAGATCTAAAAAAGACCAAGGCCTTTGATAAAAAATGAGATCAAAAGATCTATGTTCCCGCCAAAAATTTCTGCGCAGAAGAGTCCAAGGTATTAAATGGCAGCGATACGCTTAAGGAAATGCGAACCAGTATCTTCCGGCCTGTATTTTGATAAACTCCCGAAGGAGAAACTATTAAATTCTGATTGTATTGGAAGTATCTCGAAAAACCCTTCGATTTGATATATTATGGGCTTTATAATTCATCCGGGGTCAAAAGTTATGAGCAAAATGCTATGCACTGTTCTCTGATTAAAAATCGGGAATTACCTCAATGAGGTATCACGTGCTCACACGTGACCAATGGTCACGTGTTGACACGTGATAGTTAAAACATAAATAAAAACAAATGGCTGAAGGAAATGCCTCAATGAGGTATCACATGCTCGCACGTGACCAATGATCACGTGTTGACACGTGATGGTTAAAACTGAAGCATAAATAAATGCTGAGAAAATGACTCAAATGGGGGTCACGTGCTCACACGTGACCACGGGTCACGTGTCAGCACGTGGCTGGCTTTGAAAGTCTTACAGTTTAATAAAATTAAAATTCTAAATTTCTCTAAATCTTTCCAAATAGGATTAAAATTCTAAATTTCTCTAAATCTTTCCGAATGGAAAAGGATTATGGGGACCGTTGGATTAAAAATCCAAGGGTGATTAAATATCACCAATTTATGGAAAAATCTTAGATAAGGAAAGATTTCCCCTAAATCTCACCGAAAATAACAAACAGAATATCTTTGGATTTAAAATCCAACGGTGAATAAAATTCATTGTGTGATCTAAAGGATCATATTAATTATGAAATCAATTAAAATCTTTCAATGAAAGATTCACAAAACAAATTGATTCTTTTCTTTCTTCTATAAATAGGAGCCAAGAAGAGAAGAGAGGGGATCTACCTTGGAGAGAGAAGAACAGAGAGAGGAGAATTTAATTCTCAAGAGAGAAGAAAAGAAAGGAGAATTTAATTCTCAACAAAGAAAAACCCTAGGTGAGAAAAGAAAGGGGATCAAAACTTCAAACAGAGAATTTAATTCTCAAAATCTAAGAGTTTAACTCTTCTACAAAAGAACTTAGTTCTTCTTCTGGTTGAAGATCTGCATAGAGCACATCTCCCCATAAGATGAGAATTTAATTCTAATCGGGTTGAGATTCTGCCATGCAGATCCAAAACTTAGAGGGAGAATTGAGTTTAGAGAATTTAATTCTCCCAAAACAAAATTAGGGTTTAACCCTACATGAGAATTTAATTCTCCCAAACTCACAGGAATTTAATCCTTCAAGAAGGACAGAATTAGGGTTTCACCCTATATAAGAATTTAATTCTTTTACATATTTGGAAATTTAATTTCTTTAAAAAGAAATTAGGGTTTTACCCTAAATAAGAATTTAATTCTTAATCTTACAGAGAATTAAATTCTCAAAATAAAATGAAGAGACTTAAAAGATCTCCATGCATGCAAAAGACCAAGGTCACGTGTCCCCACGTGACCCCTGAAGAGATCCCTAGAAATGAGAAGGAGGAAAGCTTTGAGGCAATGCCTCACGTGCTCCCATGTGACCTACAAAACACAGAAAGAAAAAGCAAAGGAAATATGAGCTTTGGGCGCTCTCACGTGTCCCCACATGACCCCTTAGCAAGCGTTTTAATGATCAGTGCATAAATCTCCATCACGTGTCAACACGTGATACTCAAAAGATGAAGAAGTGTTTAACACTTAATTGCAGAACGAAGAAAAGGGATCTGGTCCCACCTTTGGGCGCTCTCACGTGTCCACACGTGACCCCTCTTTCTTTAGTGTTTAACACTAATTTGGGGATTATATTTCCAGTGTTTAACATTGATTGTTTCTAGTGTTTAACACTAAATTGAAGATTATATTTCCAGTGTTTAACACTGATTGTCTTTTAGTGTTTAACACTAATTTGAGAGTTCTATCTCCAGTGTTTAACACTGTTGTTCTTTAGTGTTTAACACTACTTTTAGCCAAATTGGCTAATTTTCCAGAGGCAAAAGTCCCTCCTCCAAATGAATCTCAAAACTGAGAAAATCAAAGATGAAAATGTTTAGCATTGCTAAATAATGTGGGTTTGAACCCAGACAAATGTTTAATGGTCCAACAAGAGCCAATATTTCTAACTTAATTGGACTTAGCCCAAATTGGCCATAAGTCCTCAATTCAGACTCATCTGAGCCAATGTGCTCATAACCTAATTAATTGATCTTAGTTTCCAAATTGGGCTACAGATTACTTAATTCACATTGGTTCAAGGGTACATCTCTGAGCTCCTCTGATATTTGTCGTTGTAATTCTTCAACGTCTTCAAAGAGGTGATGGGTCCCGACAGCCATACATTTTATGGACCACCATGTCCCTAAACTGGCAATGGACCACCATGTCCTTAAACTGGTAATGGACCACTATGTCCCTAAACTGGAACAATAGAGCCCAAATTCTCTTTTGTCGGATCTAAACGATCCGGTTAAGTTGATTTTAGTCTCAAATTGGACTAACGTATCCTTAATAAACGTTTAAGTTGATCTTAACCTCAAATATGGCTAACGTATTTTTAAACTCTCAAACAGACTTTAGTCCCAAATTGGACTATAGATCTCCCAACCAAATTTGGTTCAATGGTACATCTCTGAACTCCTCTGACATCTGTCGTTGTAATCCTTTAACGTCGTCAGAGAGGTGATGGGTCCCGACGGCCATACATTCAATGGACCACTATGTCCCTAAACTGGAACAATAGAGCCCAAATGCTCTTTTATCGGATCTAAACGATCCTGTTAAGTTGATCTTAGTCTCAAATTGGACTAACGTATCCTTAACAAACGTTTAAGTTGATCTTAGCCTCAAATATGGCTAACGTATCCTTAAACCAAAACCCCAAATCCAAATCTAAGAAAATACGGATTTGGACTAATCCACATCCTACGGGCGACGACATAAATTAGTCTCCGTATACGATCCATGGGAAACCACAAACAAAACAAACACCCACGACACGAAGTAAAATTCTGGAGAACGAGAAAGTTGTTACCGCGATGCGGTAGCGTAATTAACTGCAGGGGCTTGCGCCTATAGGGAAGAGCGTCCCCACAATCAAAAACCCCTCAAGCGAGGGGGAATCTGACAAAGTGGCCGCATCCGTTCAAACCTCCGATACACAGTGCCATAAATCAACTTGGCATCTTCGGAGAGGTGGACGGATAGCACCTATTAGCATCTGTCCCGAATCTCAGGCAAGACGTCTGTCTTGCGCGTCTTTCGAAGGGGAACAGATTCTGGCATGCCCGGTGGGACCTTTTCCTCTTTCCACTCCACACTTCGTATGTCGTGTTCGTGAACCAATCGTGGTTTGCTGATGGTTGCCCTTGGGTTCGAGGTACTAAGATTTGGCGTTCTGCTTAGTGCAGAAAGCAAAGGATCAATAGCGTTCACCTGCTCAAAGTGTTCCACATGCAACTGCAACCTATGTCCTGCCTCAACTTGGGGTATATCTTATGGGCCCCAGGCTGCCTCCCTTTTCAAGATGCCGGTGGAGCAAGTAACTCAAGCCACCACTGGACTATTCTTCGGGACCATGCTCCCACCGATGAGCTTCAATGCCCCAATGACGTTGCAAGAAGCCCCAAAGAAGTCGGTCTTTGATCGGCTTACCACTGTCATGACCCCTCTCAACGGGTCGCCCAGTTTCAATACCTCAGTTTTCAACAGACTGGGCCAGAACGTCTGCAAACCCGCGATACCCGAAGCTGCCATCCTAAAGCGGATAGCTATCCCGGCTCAAGCGGACGAAATGATTGGAAAGGCTCCTCCTTCCAAGAAGTCAGTTTTTACAAGGCTGGCCATTCCGGTTGCTGCTCCAGGAGAGGTCCTCAAAGCTGCTTCCCCTGCTCAGAGGTCTGTCTTTGACAGATTAGACATTGCTTCTCAGCGGGTGTCAGTCTTCGATAGGCTAGCACCAATAACAGTCTCTCCTCAAAGCAAGGGGTATGAAGAAGCTTATCCAACAACGGAGGTGATCTCATCCGCACGACATGCTCGACGTCGCCACTGGCGCCGAGTAAGGAAGGCTGGGGGCAACTCTCCCTCTGGATTTACTCCACCAGCTCCAACGGTGGGGATCGATGCTGCTGTTCCAACCGGGAACAGCTTTGAATTGCTGAACACGGTGCGCAGAAACTCTCCTACTGCGGTGCTGAAGAGAACTCCTTCACCTGTGGAGAATACTCCAAAGAAGAAGTTGGAGCAGTCCCCTCAACGGCTGTCCTCTAAAATTTACAAGGTCTGGCGACAGGTCCAGAAGTCAGTGATTGATTAAGACCATCTCCGCCGACAGAAAAAGATGAAGGTTCGGCAGGAGAAGGGTTACTCTGTCAAGCCAGAGAAAGCAACAACTGGCTGGGTGCCCACTGCAACGCCTCCCTCAATGTTAATCGCTCAAAAGAAAAGGAAGCCGCAAAAAGCCCCTGTGAACATGGCGAACCGTAAACGCGCTGAGCACAAACACCCCAAGTCTGGGGGCATAGTGGTGCACACTGTCTATATGGCATCTGGGAAAGAGGACAGCCGCGCTGCGACGGGTCACCGACCACTCACCCGATCCGTGACAAAAGCTCATGAACAGCAGCAGAAGCTTCAGGAGATGATGACTGCGATGGCCGCACTTACCGGGCCAAAAGAAAGCTCGGAGGCATCATCAGAGCAGCGTCATAAACAAGAAACCGACACTGACTTCCTACGCAGAGTCCTCGAAAAGAAGGACAAAGAAGCCGCAGAGCAGGCGTCCAACATAAAACAAATGGCGCTCCTCTTTCAAGATATGATAGGGATGATGTTACAGCCAGACCCTCCAGCTTATGACCCTCCAATCATTGTTGAAGACGATAGAGGGGAGACATCTAATTCTCCACCGGCTCTTTCAGCAGCCAAGGAAGAAACCATTTCCAAGGCCGCACTGGATGGCTATATAGCTCAGCAGATACGAATTTATCAGGCGAATGAAGCGGCTGGGCAAATTGTTAGAACCGGACGGCCCTATCCGAGCTGGTATGACCAAATCAGTTACCTGCCGGGATATACGATCCCTAAGTTCCACGTATATAAAGGGACAGGCAATCCACATCAGCATGTCGCTCAATTCAGGGCCTTATGCGGCAACACTGGAGGCGGTGACAAACTGCTGCTTCGCCAGTTCGTCGGCAGCTTAGCGGAAACAGCCTTTGAATGGTATTCGGAGCTACCTAACGACTCTGTCAAAACATTTGCGGAGATGGAGCTACTGTTTACACAAAGATTCGCGAGTACTAGTGAACGTACCCCGATAACAGCACTGATCAACGCCAGGATAAGGCCAGGCGAAACGTGGGTTCAATACGCAACACGATGGCGGAATCTGTGGTCGAAATGCGAACAACGCATCGAAGAAGCGCCAGCGGTGGGCATGTTCGTGGGCACTCTTGATCCGCAAGCAACCATCTCGCAATTCATGATGTTCTTCAAGCCAACTACTTTCCAGGCCTTGATCGACAAGTTGGCCCAAATGGATCAGATGGGACATAAACCGTCTCCTCCAAAGCCAGACTCTCGAACTGAGAAAGGGAAAGCAATCGTTGTTGCCAATACTCAACAACGGCCGAGCAACTTAAAGACGGTTGTCCTTCGAAACAATATGCGTCCACGCCCATCCCTTGAGGAAAGACTGGGACGTCCTTACTCGTTTCCTCAAAATAAAACGAGAAGACTGTTTGAGCTGGCACTGCGCAACATGCTCATCAATCTGCCAGATCCAAGACGCCCGTTGCAGCCAAACAACGTCAATGATCCCAATTACTGTCCCTACCACCGAGTGTTGGGTCATCCGATTAAGGATTGCTACGTCTTCAAAAACTGGATTGAAGACCAATACCTACAAGGTAAGTTTGTGCTGTCTGAAAAGTGGAAGGTAAACCCACCACAGCCGCACACTCCAAAGAAGACGGAAGCACCGGGGGCAACTTGTCACATGGTCTCTCACTCACTGATAGACGATAAAGAGGCTCCTTGCGCCGAGAAAACGAGGGCGGATTCTAAACCGGAACTTCTGTGGCCGTCAGACGAGATGATCGATACCTTCCTGAATGAGATTCGTCTGAAAAGTAAAGCCAATCAGGAGTGTGAGATGGCTATATTGGAAGAAGCCAAACGCCGGCGACTAGACGAAAGAGTCGAGGCATTCCCGTCAAATCAAAAGACATACGCTGCTGATAAAAACAAATTCAAGACGAGGAAAAGGTTCGCTAAGGCCATATCAATGGGAATGAAGCTACCGCCCTCTGAAGAAAACACTATCGATGGAGTAGAGATGCATCCTAACTACTGCTTGTATCATCGGAGGATCGCACATCCCACTGAAGACTGCGACTCCTTTAAGTGTTGGTGGCAAGGGTATGTCGCCCACAGGCAATACGTCAACAGAACAAAGCGTGAAGCTCGTAGACAGCGGAAGAATACGATAGATGAGCATAAAAGAGTTGCCGGCAATTGTCATAAGGATGAGCCCGGAGGATCACGAGTTCTCACCTTCGGGAGCGATTCCGACGAAAAAGTAGCCCTTGGCCCTCTCTTTAAGGAGTCCATCTATGAAAGATTGAGGAATTGCGATAACATTCAGCCGCTCAATTGCATGATATCCGGAGAGAATCTTGGATCCACCAACAACGGAGCAAATAAAAAGGATCAAGGAAAGGGAAAAACGACCTTCGCCAACACTCAACAACAATCGAGTGGCCCTAGACCGGTTGTTCGTAAAAACAATATGCATCCACGCATATCCCTCGAGGAGAGGCTAGGACGTCCTTACTCGTTTCCTCAGTATAAAACATGGAGACTGTTCGAGCTGGCAGTGCGCGACAGACTCATCAATTTGCCGAGTCCAAAACGTCCGTTGCAGTCAGGCGATGTCAACGATCCCAATTATTGTCCTTACCACCAAACGGTAAGTCACCCGATCGAGGATTGCTACGTCTTCAAAAACTGGGTTGAAGACTAATACCAACAGGGCAAGTCCGTCATCTCCGAAAACTGGAAGGTGAGGCTGCCACAACCGCACGCTCCGAGAAAGATGGATATGCCGGGAGCATCATGCTCATTCATAGGGAAAGCCCCATAGATCGAAAAGTCAGTAAACTAGAGATTCACTTCAAATATGGCGACGGTGGACCGAAACGTCCCTAAACTAACAGCGGACCGAAACGTCCTTAAACTAACGATGGACCACAATGTCCTAAAAATTGCAAACGACCGAAACGTCATTAAACTACTACCGCAGCATCCTCAGGCTGACGAGATTAAAAAAAAGAAGAATAAAGAATGAAAAAAAAAAAATAAAAAGACGGTATGTCCATAAGCAAAATGGGCACGGATGAAAACCCGAAAGGGCTCCGTGAGTAAAAACAGCAGGGCTACCGGCGAGTGTTCGTGAAAACCCGAAAGGGCGCGACCTCGTTAAAGAAAAAAAAAGAATTAAAAAAAAACGGTATGTCCATAAGCAAAATGGGCACGGATGAAAACTCGAATGGGCTCCGTGAGTAAAAACAGCAGGGCTACCGGCGGGTGTTTGTGAAAACCCGAAAGGGCGCAACCTCGTTAAAAGAGACTTGCAGGGTCCTCTCGACCTTGTAAGGAGAAACCACCCGCGTGAGATCTTTATGACTCACAAGGGAGCAACACACTTAGGGGTCCTTACGATTCCTAAGGAGAAATTACACTTACGAGATCCTCACGACTCGTAAGGAGAACTCTCTTATGGGACCCTCACGGCTCATGAGATTTGAAAGTCTTAAGTAACAGAGACCTGAACCTGTTCTTAAGCAAACCCCCCACAACCTTCCACTAATGCCCTACAAGTGGCTCAATACTGACCCTTGTATACAATCTACGGGTGTGAATAAACATTTCCCTAACCAAGTCCCACCCGTGACTGGGGATATGTCTATACAGTGAACAACCCTTGTAAGTCCTCTCGACTTATAAGGAGAAAACCCTTTTGTGAGATCCTTATGACTTACAGGGGAACATACACTTAGGAATCCTCACGATCCCTAAGGAGAAAACACACCTACGAGATCCTCACGACTTGTAGGGAGAAATACCTTTATGAGACCCTTACGGCTCATGAAGTCAAAAGCCTTAGTCGACGGGCTCCTAACTCTGTTCGCTAAGCCACCTTTGTTCAACATCGACAGAGGCAAATGATGATTCGCTCCTGGAAATATCCCAGTTGTAGCGATGCTGATGCCTGAACTGGTATCAAATTCCAAGTTCTTTCATGGCAAATGATGATTCGCTCCTGGTAATATTCCAGTTGTAGCGATGCTGATGCTGAGATTGGCGTCAGATCCCAAGGTCTACACCCGCGATAAAAAAAAACAAAAAAAAGCAAAGAAAAAACACAAAAAAACAGCGAGCCATACATGCATGCAAAATAGCCGAAATGATGGGGCAACTTGCAATAAAAATCAGCAAGTAAAAATGTATGTATGCAAAATAGCCGAAATGATTGGGCAACTCGCAATAAAAAACAGCGAGTAAAAATAAAATAAATAGCCGAAATGATTGGGCACCGCGAAAAATAGCCGAAATGATTGGGCAATCGCGACTTTCGCGATATAAAAAGCTGAAATGATAGAGCATCGCGGAAAGAATAAAAAAAAATGATGAAAGAATGAAACTTTTTGCCCTACAGGTGAGATCACATCGATCCCTGTATACAATCCAGGGGCACAAACAAAGAGGGAACCATACCTTCCCGACAGGCTCCAACAGAAAGCGAAGCCAAATCTCGACGGTTCATAGATAACCTAGAGACAACCTCGACATTTGTCGCAATATTGCAGACACAATGCTAACAAATGAAGTAAAGGAAGATCCCTAGTTCAGAGTCTCGACGTCAACATCGACAACTTAGAGATCACCAACGGCGTTTCTCCTCACTCCAACTAGATGCAGACATGACGTCAACAATCGACCTCAGAGTCGCAACAAAACGGAACCATGACAAAGTCCCAAGTTCCAAATCTCAATGGCCACATCTACAGCCTGGAGACCAACAACGGTGTGCCTTCTCATTCCAGCAGGACACAGATGTTACACCATCAAACGGAGCCATGGAAAAATCCCAGTTCCAACCCAGCATTCGTCTCGTTACAGCAGACGCAATGTCAACAACGACGTTCCTTCGCAGTCCAGCAGGATGTAGATGCAACGTCAACAAAAGACCCCATAGTCAGTAAAGCGGAGTGACGGTAAAATCCCAGCTCCACCTCAGCATTCATCTCGATACAGCAGACGCAATATCAACAACGACGTTCCTTCGCAGTCCAGCAGGATGTAGATGCAACATCAACAAAAGACCCCATGGTCAGTAAAGTGGAGTGACGGCAAAATCCCAGCTCCACCTCAGCATTCGTTTCGATACAGCAGACGCAATGTCAACAACGGCGTTCTTTCGCAGTCCAGTAGGATGTAGATGCAACGTCAATGAAAAACCTCATGGTCGAAATAAAGCAGAGTGATGGAAAAATTCCAGCTCCACCTCGACATTCGTCTCTTTACAGCAGACGCAATGCCAGCAAATGAAGCGAAGGCCAAATTCCTAGCTTCAGGGTCTTGACGGCAAGTCATATAAAGCCTGAAAGATAATCGGAGGTCATCCCACATCAGCGCGGAGTGGTCACCACCTCGACTTTCGTCTCGATATAGCAGATGAAATGTCACCCCAGCGTTCTTCCCCCAGCAGGATTCGGATGCGCCAAAGCAAATGAAGCAAAAGGCTAAATTCCTAGCTTCAGGGTCTTGACGGCAAGTCATATAAAGCCTGAAAGACAATCGGAGGTCATCCCACATCAGCGCGGAGTGGTCATCACCTCGACTTTCTTCTCGATACAGCAGATGAAATGTCACCCCAGCGTTCTTCCCCCAGCAGGATTCGGACGCGCCAAAGCAAATGAAGCAAAAGGCCAAATTCCTAGCTTCAGGGTCTTGACGACAAGTCATATAAAGCCTGAAAGACAATCGGAGATCATCTCGCACCAGCGCGGAGTGGTCACCACCTCGACGATCGTCTTGATACAGCAGACGAGATGTCACCCCAGCGTTCTTCCCCCAGCAGGGTTCGGACGTGCCAAAGCAAACGAAGCGAAGGCCAAATTCCTAGCTTCAGGGTCTTGAAGGCAACTCATATAAAACCTGAAAGACTATCGGAGATCATCCCACAACAGTGCGGAATGGTCACCACCTCGGCGTTCGTCTCAATACAGTAGACGCGATGTCACCACAGCGTTCTTCCTCCAACAGGATTCGGACGCGCCAAAGCAAACGAAGCGAAGGCCAAATTCCTAGCTTCAGGGTCTTGAAGGCAACTCATATAAAACCTGAAAGACCATCGGAGATCATCCCATACTAGCATGGAGTGATCACCGCCTCGACGTTCGTCTCGATACACCAGACGAGATGTCACTACAGCGTTCTTCCTCCAATAGGGTTCAGATGCGACAATCAAACAATGGAGCCACGGCAAAATCCCTAATTCTAAACCTCGACGGTTCACCAGTAACCTAGAGACAACCACGATATTCATCTCAATACAGCAGACGCAATGCCAGCAAACGAAGCGAAGGCCAAATTCCTAACTTCAGGGTCTTAACGGCAAGTCATATAAAGCCTGAAAGACAATTGGAGATCATCTAGCCACAGTGCAGAGCGGTCACCACCTCGACGTTCGTCTCGACACAGCAGACGCAACATCACCAAACGGAGCCACGGCAAAATCCCTAGTTCCAAATCTCGACGGTTCACCAGCAACCTAGAGACAACCGCGACATTCGTCTCGATACAGCAGACGCGATACCAGCAAACGAAGCAAAGGCTAAATTCCTAGCTTCAGGGTCTTAACGGCAAGTCATATAAAGCCTGAAAGACTATCGGAGATCATCCCACACCAGTGCGGAGTGGTTATGACTCATCGGGGCTCTCCAAAATGAGCCTAACCTCAAGTAAAAAGCGGCATGGAAAAATTCCTAATGCTTGCTCTTCCGACGGTCAAATTGCCTAGGAAGATTGCTTGAAGACGTCTTGTCCAGCCCTAGAAGGGATCGGAAACACGACAATCGCAAGGCTACTCGAACAGCAAAACTGCCTATCGAGGAATACATCAGCCGATGCGGCGGTACGACGGACAAAACCCTAAGTACCACAGACCCTAACGGACCTCTGTCGTAAACAACAGAGGTTAACTGTGACGTTATGATATTCTTGCGAGAAATGCTCGATTCGTCTCGACTCGTGAGGAAATTAGTGTCTTTGCGAGAAATGCTCGATTTGTCTCGACTCGTGAGGAAAAGCCTTAGGCAGCGGGGATTAAAAAACCTGTTTCCTAAGCACTGGGACCCTGTAAGTCGATCCAAAACGGTCTCTTGCATACTATCCACGTGTCACACTCTCCAAAGTCGAATCTCGACAAAGAGGGAAACAACCGCTTACGGGTCCTCTCGACTCGTAAGAGGGAAAATTCTCTTATAAGATCCTTACGACTTATAAGAGAAAACACACTTAGGAGTCCTCACGACCCCTAAGGAGAAAATACACCTACGAGATCCTCTCAATCCGTAGGGAGAAAAGTCTTTGTGAGACCCTCACGGCTCATAAAGTTGAAAAGTCTTAGGCTACAAGGACCCTAAAATTGTCTCCTAAGCCCTCAATTCTATGGCTACTCATAACTTTGCACTACTTCACCCACGTATATAATTACGTGGGCAAAGTAGTGGGGGGCATTTGTTCCCGCCAAAAATTTCTGCGCAGAAGAGTCCAAGGTATCAAATGGCAGCGATACGCATAAGGAAATGCGAACCAGTATCTTCCGGCCTGTATTTTGATAAACTCCCAAAGGAGGTATTGGAAGCATCTTGAAAAACTCTTCGATTTGATATATTATGGGCTTCATAATTCATCCGGGGTCAAAAGTTATGAGCAAATATGTTATGCATTGTTCTCTGATTAAAAATCGGGAATTACCTCAATGAGGTATCACGTGCTCACACGTGACCAATGGTCACGTGTTGACACGTGATAGTTAAAACAGAAATAAAAACAAATGGCTGAAGGAAATGCCTCAATGAGGTATCACGTGCTCGCACGTGACCAGCACGTGACCAATGGTCACGTGTTGACATGTAATGGTTAAAACTGAAGCATAAATAAATGCTGAGAAAAGAACTCAATTGGGGGTCACGTGCTCACACGTGACCAAGGGTCACGTGTCAGCACGTGGCTGGGTTTGAAAGCCTTACAGTTTAATAGAATTAAAATTCTAAATTTCTCTAAATCTTTCCAAATAGGATTAAAATTCTAAATTTCTCTAAATCTTTCCAAATGGAAAAGGATTATGGGGACATTTGGATTAAAAATCCAAGGGTGATTAAATATCACCAATTTATGGAAAACTCTTAGATAAGGAAAGATTTCCCCTAAATCACACCGAAAATAACAAACAGAATATCTTTGGATTTAAAATCCAACGGTGAATAAAATTCATTGTGTGATCTAAAAGATCATATTAATTATGAAATCAATTAAAATCTTTCAATGAAAGATTCACAAAACAAATTGATTCTTTTCTTTCTCCTATAAATAGGAGCCAAGAAGAGAAGAAAGGGAATCTACCTTGGAGAGAGAAGAACAGAGAGAGGAGAATTTAATTCTCAAGAGAGAAGAAAAGAAAGGAGAATTTAATTCTCAACAAAGAAAAACCCTAGGTGAGAAAAGAAAGGGGATCAAAACTTCAAACAGAGAATTTAATTCTCAAAATCTAAGAGTTCAACTCTTCTACAAAAGAACTTAGTTCTTCTTCTGGTTGAAGATCTGCATAGAGCACATCTCCCCATAAGATGAGAATTTAATTCTCATCGGGTTGAGATCCTGCCATGCAGATCCAAAACTTAGAGGGAGAATTGAGTTTAGAGAATTTAATTCTCCCAAAACAAAATTAGGGTTTAACCCTACATGAGAATTTAATTCTCCCAAACTCACAGGAATTTAATCCTTCAAGAAGGACAGAATTAGGGTTTCACCCTATATAAGAATTTAATTCTTTTACATATTTGGGAATTTAATTTCTTTAAAAAGAAATTAGGGTTTTACCCTAAATAAGAATTTAATTCTTAATCTTATAGAGAATTAAATTCTAAAATAAAATGAAGAGACTTAAAAGATCTCCATGCATGCAAAAGACCAAGGTCACGTGTCCCTACGTGACCCCTGAAGAGATCCCTAGAAATGAGAAGGAGGAAAGCTTTGAAGCAATGCCTCATGTGCTCCCACGTGACCTACAAAATACAGAAAGAAAAAGCAAAGGAAATATGAGCTTTGGGCGCTCTCACGTGTTCCCACGTGACCCCTTAGCGAGTGCTTTAATGATCAGTGCATAAATCTCCATCACGTGTCAACACGTGATGCTCAAAAGATGAAGAAGTGTTTAACACTTAATTGCAGAATGAAGAAAAAGGATCTGGTCCCACCTTTGGGCGCTCTCACGTGTCCACACGTGACCCCTCTTTCTTTAGTGTTTAACACTAATTTGGGGATTATATTTCCAGTGTTTAACACTGATTGTTTTTAGTGTTTAACACTAAATTGAAGATTATATTTCTAGTGTTTAACATTGATTGTCTTTTAGTGTTTAACACTAATTTGAGAGTTCTATCTCCAGTGTTTAACACTGTTGTTCTTTAGTGTTTAACACTACTTTTAGCCAAATTGGCTAATTTTCCAGAGGCAAAAGTCCCTCCTCCAAATGAATCTCAAAACTGAGAAAATCAAAGATGAAAATGTTTAGCATTGCTAAATAATATGGGTTTGAACCCAGACAAATGTTTAATGGTCCAACAAGAGCCAATATTTCTAACTTAATTGGACTTAGCCCAAATTGGCCATAAGTCCTCAATTCAGACTCAACTGAGCCAATGTGCTCATAACCTAATTAATTGATCTTAGTTTCCAAATTGGGCTACAGATTACTTAATCCACATTGGTTCAAGGGTACATCTCTGAGCTCCTCTGATATTTGTCGTTGTAATTCTTCAACGTCTTCAGAGAGATAATGGATCCCGACAGCCATACATTTTATGGACCACCATGTCCCTAAACTGGCAATGGACCACCATGTCCCTAAATTGGAACAATAGAGCCCAAATACTCTTTTGTCGAATCTAAACGATCCGGTTAAGTTGATCTTAGTCTCAATTGGACTAACGTATCCTTAACAAACGTTTAAGTTGATCTTAACCTCAAATATGGCTAACGTATTTTTAAACTCTCAAACAGACTTTAGTCCCAAATTGGACTATAGATCTCCCAACCAAATTTGGTTCAAGGGTACATCTCTGAACTCCTCTGACATCTGTCGTTGTAATCCTTCAACGTTGTCAGAGAGGTGATGGGTCCCGACGGCCATACATTCAATGGACCACTATATCCCTAAACTGGAACAATAGAGCCCAAATGCTCTTTTGTCGGATCTAAACGATCCTGTTAAGTTGATCTTAGTCTCAAATTGGACTAACGTATCCTAAACAAACGTTTAAGTTGATCTTAGCCTCAAATATGGCTAACGTATCCTTAAATCAAAACCCCAAACCCAAATCTAAGAAAATACGGATTTGGACTAATCCACGTCCTACGGGCGACGACATAAATTAGTCTCCGTATACGATCCACGGGCAACCACAAACAAAACAAACACCCACGACACGAAGTGAAATTCTGGAGAAGGAGAAAGTTGTTACCGCGATGCGGTAGCATAATTAACTGCAGGGGCTTGCGCCTGCAGGGAAGAGCATCCCCACAATCAAAACCCCCTCAAGCGAGGGGGAATCTAACGAAGTTTGCTACATCGGCCGCATCCGTTCAAACCTCCGATACACGGTGCCATAAATAAACTGGCATCTTTGGAGAGGTGGACGGATAGCACCTATTAGCATTTGCCCCGAATCTCAGGCAAGACGTCTGTCTTGCACGTCTTTCGGAGGGGAACAATCTAATCATAGAAGAATAATAAATAAAGAAGTATTTACTTCATTCACAGATCTTTTGATCTATAAAGGCAGAGCCTTTTATAAAAACAAGAACTTTTATTCTTGGATCTTGAGGCAAAGCCTCCTTTAAGAAGAACATAAATCTGTTCTTTGATCTTAAAATTGATCAGAAGCGCTTTGCGCTATTAAAAGTGCCTTGCACTCATGAACTGCGCCCTTGCGCTCCTTACACCGGCGCTCAACGCCAAAACATGCCACGTGTCAACCATAGACACTACTTGCGCTTTGCGCTCCTAAAATAGGGCATTGCACTCATGGACTAGTGCTCAGCGCCAAGCACGCCACATGTCACTCACTGGCGCACCCACAAACTATGCAGCGCGCTCATAAATTAAAAGCGCAATGCGCTAATAAACTAGCGCTTAGTACGGGTCGGTCCACAGGGATGTTGTGAATTTCCTAATCGCTCTTACGAGTTAATTCTGAACGGTGTGAACGAATTGATTGATTAAATCTAAAAACTAAATCTATCTATACTAAGATTATCTAGATCTAAATCTTGCTAGGGTTAGGTTTAGGGTAGGTTTGGAAATGTAAATAAATCTCAACGCTTTCTATACCCAAATTAGGATCTAAGAGGAGTTATGGTAATTATCAATAAAGGGGATTAGATTCATTCGGGAAGATGTTTCTTCCTCTAGGTTCTTGTCCTTCCTTTATCGATCCTTACCCTAACCTCCAAGGAAAACACGTGCAACCGGGCCTTTATACTACGGTATCACCGCTACCTCGTGGGATAGGGTGCTGTAGGGAGCGGTTTGTGCATATATGCATGGAGTCCTATTGATTATATGATGGGCAAGAAAGGGATGAGAGATCTCATCTCTCAAAAGTCTTCCCCAAAGCTAACCCTAACAAGCGAGGAGACTACTCGCTCATTAGGGAATTGAAAGACATTTATCTAGGGTAGGAATTGAAATTACCTAGGGCAAGAATTGAAATTACCTACTTACTTTACAGATGGCTCTCTCCAAACATCAACGCAGGGTTGTCAGATCTGAATAGATGATATGAAAAGAGGTATCGATGCTCTCCAAAAGATTTCTAAATTGTATTCATAAAACGAGGCATAGGGAGGCATGAACAAATATAAGGAATTGGGCTTCTATTTATAGGACATAGAAAACCCTAGATTTACAATTGCCGCACGTCTGCATTTACCAAAATACCCCTAGGTTGACTAGTCAGCGCCGCATTAAATTATGGTAAAATTTGTATCCTCTAACTGCTCAAGACCGCCGCGGAACCGCAGCTACAGCAGGGGTTGGGCCGCGGTTCCGCGGCCCAATAGTGGAGTTGTCTTATGCACTTTTCTGGTCTTTCTCTGGGCTTTCTGGGCATCCTTATTCTTTGGTTCTTTTATTAAAATAGCTTCTATGTTTCTTCCAGATCTCCAGTGAACAATTGCGGTGGACTTTTAACCGTTCGCTTTGTAATCTTGGACCTTGCGTTGCCTTGTACTGATCTGTGTATAGGCTTTATTAGAATCCATCTATTTGCTAGTCGTAGTCTCACTTTTGTATCGTTTTTTTTATCTTTTTCACTGTTTTAGATGCAAGAACCTGTAATCTGTACTATGTAGCAGACATGGGTCAAAAGCACCTGTTTATTTGTAAAAAGAATAAGAATGGGGAATACAATAATTCAATATTATGGTATGAACAAATACCCCCAAACTTATCTTTTGCTCGTCCTCGAGCAAACTTAGTTTTATTCTCGACAAAAACCTAGCCTCACTTTCGCAGGGAAACGCGATTGCACTGAGCTTGTGCAACAAGCCGTTAAACCTCTAGGTGTCCCTAGTAGGAGGAGTGTTGTCTCCTGAGGGTTTTCAGCGGATACTACCCACAAAATCCTATCAATTCGGCTTTTCGACTTTTGTTCTCCAATTAGGTTTTCTAACAAGGAATTCTATTATCTTCGACTCGTAAATTATCCACCCATATTCTTCACACTTCCTCATTATTTAACTTAAGATTATATATATTCTGTAGACTTACTTAGCTTTCGGCATTTCTTAAGTTTTCCTTCTAGGGTTCCATCTCCACTTAGGAATTTTTATCAACTCTATTAAAGATACAAGTTCTATTCTTCACTCCTTTCTCTCATCTAAACTCCAATCACATATCCCTACGTGTGTGTGTATATCACCCCTACACTTGGAAATCCAAATCAAGCAATCATACTCTTGTCCGTTGTCCAAAGCACTTCTTAATTGGTGAATTTTTAAATGAATTTTTGCTTACACATCCTTCATGCGACCGTTAATACTTCTTGAGGTACCAACAACCGATTACAAGATGTGTTTGCACATTAAAGCGTAATTGCTAGTCTTGCAACACCCAAGGCTTTTTAGCAGTGACTCCCAAACCAGTTGGTCTAAGGCACTAGGTGATGAAGCACCCTCGCTAAATATTTTTTTTTATTTTTGCAGCCTTAAGTAATCACAAAAACCAGTGTTCATTTTTTTATTCTTTATTCACACTTGTATTCTTTTATTTTCATCGTACTTAGGACTTTAGACAAGAGCATTTCAAGGTCTCTTCTACTATTCCAAGCTTCAAGGTGCGTGATTGTGCAATTTGTAGGGTATACATTTTCAGAATCTAGACTTAAGCTAGGAATTATTTTTCAAACTTATACTCTAATAAAAATATCAATACTTTTCCTTTGTTTCGACTTAGCCCAAGAAATGAACTCAAAAATTGCCTATTTCTAAATAGACTACAAAGATATATACTTTCTACCGTTAAATTTTAAGGAAGGTTATTTTTAGGGTTTTTAATTTACTGAGTCTAAGATCTAGTTGTTCCTAGCCAATTAACCTATTTGTCAAACTCAAGTCAAATATGGCCAAAATTGAATACATTAATTTTATAATTTTAGAAATTTTTCAATTGGGTTTTCAAATAAGTATGCAAATGGAAAAATATACACATGAATGCAAAGGAAGAAGACTTATCGAGCATACCCCCAAACTTAAACTTGACAGTGTCCTCACTGTCATGCTACACCAAAAGGGTCAAAATGTCGGCACTCCCCTGTTTATTTATTTATAATCTTTTTTATTGATAAAAGAAAAACAAAATATATATACAACAAGGTTCCCCCCAAACTAAACAAGGCCTTACATAAGCAAAAGGTTAGCACCAACCATTCAAAAATCTCATCGTGGTAATGGTAGAGCTGGTGAAAGAATGGAGTGGAAAGAAAAGAAATGAGAAGCACACGAGACCGTGTGGAGATAGAAGCGGTATACGGTCTCGGTGGAGGAGAAGAATGGCGGAAAAGAGAAAGAAGTGTAGTACAAACTTGAGGGTGTAAATCGAGTGAATAAATTAGCACAATTTGGGATGACCTATGTGTTAAAAGTGATTGTGCTAATCTATCAAACCGTCGAGAAATGGGGTCAAATCTCTCGAGATTCGCAAGAAAATATGGGTCCGTCGAACTTGGTATTGGAGATGAAAGCGTAACGGTCTCTTGTACGGTCGGAACGATAGGAAGGACGAAAAGGAGTGAATTAGGGATAGTCTCATTCTCACCGTAGTAAACCGTCTCGAACTTGAAAGATTCCATCAATGATTCGAAACGACTGTAAGCAACCGAGTCTGATGGTTCAACTAACTCATCTGAAATTTTAAAGGACTCAAACTCGGGCGGTGAGTTTTCAATATCGTCCGAAAAAGTGAAACACTCGTAAGTGTTATCGGCTGTGAGAACTGTGTCAGATTCAAAGGGAAAATTTTTCAAGCTCACAGTCTTCAAGTATGATCTTTTGCATGGTCGGAACGATGGAAAGGAGGGAGGGTGATATAATAGTTAAGGGTTCAGGAAGATGAATTGAAAAATCCGACACATCAAACAAAAATGGTTCCACCTCAATATTATCCTCAATACTCTCCTCATAATTCTCTTCAATATTTTCCTCAAAAATTTGCCTATCCATGCCAATATCATCAGAATCAAGACGCATATGAAGTTCGGGAGAAACATTTAATGACTCAGGATGATGAATTGGACATAAAATTTCAATTAAATCGACGGGTTCAACATCCGAAATATTCCCGGCGTCTATATCCTCAATCAAGTGAAAATCAATTTTTTCTGACACCTCATCAAAAACATGTATATTTATCGATTTAGGTTCTAGAGTGGAGGTGTAAAGTTCAAAAGGATTAGGTGTGGTTTCATTCGAAAGGGGTTCTTCACAATCTGGCAAATCAAGCACTATAAAGTCACACAACTCGTTAGATGTTTTATTTGTAACTTGTGAATCATTTAGGACAATCGATGGAAAATCGGAGTTGTGGGATTCAATTGGGTATGGGTAGGTTTGATTTGGGAATGTGTAGAACTCACTCGCTCCTCTCAAATTCTCACTCTGTCCAACCGCCTCCTCATACATTGGAAAATTTAGAGCTAATTGGAAACTAGCTACCAGTTCATTAGGTTGCATAAGTGCGGCAATGGATGCATCCACATTCCTCACCATTTTGTTTGTTGCTAAAATATAAGCCTCCAACGACTGTTCCAAACTAGACATGGGTTGTGAAGGGGTTTCGGTAAAAGATTCGAAATTATTTGGATACGTGAAACTCCCAAATGGCTGAGTAGAAGCACTGTTTAGTGAAGGTGGGAAAGTCGGGTAGGACTGGTAGGAATTAGATGGTTGGACAGGAGTAGGATCAACATTTGGATAAAAAGGTGAATGGACTTGTTGATCCCTAGAAATGGATGTGTGGAGAGGAGTGAAAGATCGGCTACGAGATCGTGCAATGTGCTCAGCAATAGACATCGGCTTAGGAGTTACAACAGGACTCGAAAAAGTGGTATCAACGTATGAAGGTAGTGAAGGTTGACATGGTTGACACAAAGTGGGTTGCAAAGTCGAACTGTTTCTCCTAGACGCTTCTATTTGATCTTTCAAAGAAATTTTGGGCACGGAGAGATCTTCCTTAAATCGACCGAAACAATTAACGTATGAAGAAAAGTTAGGTTCAGGTTACCAAAGTTCGGCAAGAGATTTATGAGGTGGGGTGCCCATGATAGAAGAAAGAGAAGAGAAAGAAGGTAGGTGGTGCAAGGATTTCTTAGCGGCAAACTTTGCAAGTTTTGGTAAAATTTTTTTTTCCTTTTTCTCTATATTTGGAAATTTTGCAAAAAGATTTTCGATAAAGGTATGCAAACAGAAAAGATTACTTACAATCAATTTTTAATTTACGCGCGGCGCAAAGATTCCTGCACACGATTTGTTATTTGGAAAGGGGAAGATTTTAAAGTGCAAAGAATTTGCAGGAGATTTTTATAGAAGATTTATCTAGAATTACAGAGGAAGAACAGAGGAGCTTATATAGAATTTTTCACCAGATGACGTCACCAGAAAGCAGCCTTTCCGCGGCCAAAGGGGGTCTCCCGTCGCGGTTCCGTGGTGAAGGAGCGGGCTCGGATCCCGAATTTTTTTTTGCACGTGACGAATCAGCAAGACGGCCATAGTTCCGCGGTCTAAGGTAGGTTTAGACCGCGGTTCAGTGGTCGGTTGGAGGTTGCAGATCGCTGGAAAAATTCTTCTGTTGAAAATCCCCCTCTGTTCTGATCTTCTAATTTCTGTTTCGCTTTCTGGAAATTTCCAGATTCGTCTTTCGATTGTAGATCCTGCAAAATTAGCACAAAAATACCCTTCCAAAAATAATAGATGATATATTTTTATATTTTTTATGATTTTTCATATTTTTGTGATTTTTTTTAATTTATATTAACCCGAAATTGCAAAAAGAAAATTTCTACGCCATCCCCGGCAACAACGCCATTTGATTCGTGTGTCAAAAATATTTCTAAACCGCAATCAAGAACGACGTCACTTGGTAGCTAGCAGGTGAGTACGGATCGGTCCACATGGATGTTGTGAATTTCCTAATCGTTCTTACGAGTTAATTCCGAACGGTGTGAACGGAGTGATTGATTAAATCTAAAAACTAAATCTATCTATACTAAGATTATCTAGATCTAAATCTTGCTAGGGTTAGATTTAGGGTAGGTTTGGAAATGTAAATAAATCTCAACGCTTTCTATACCCAAATTAGGATCTAAGAGGAGTTATGGTAATTATCAATAAAAAGGATTAGATCCATTCGGGAAGATATTTCTTTCTCTAGGTTCTTGTCCTTCCTTTATCGATCCTTACCCTAACCTCCATGGAAAACACGCGCAACCGGTCTTTTATACTACGGTATCACCGCTACCTCGTGGGATAGGGTGTCGTAGGGAGCGGTCTGTGCATGTATGCATGGAGTCCTATTGATTATATGATGGGCAAGAAAAGGATGAGAGATCTCATCTCTCAAAAGCCTTCCCCAAAGCTAACCCTAACAAGCGAGGAGACTACTCGCTCATTAGGAAATTGAAAGACATTTATCTAGGGCAGGAATTGAAATTACCTAGGGCAAGAATTGAAATTACCTACTTACTTTACAGATGGCTCTCTCCAAACATCAACGCAGGGTTGTCAGATCTGAATAGATGATATGAAAAGAGGCATCGATGCTCTCCAAAAGATTTCTAAATTGTATTCATAAAACGAGGCATAGGGAGGCGTGAACAAATACAAGGAATTGGGCTTCTATTTATAGGACATAGAAAACCCTAGGTTTACAATTGCCGCACGTCTGCATTTACCAAAATACCCCTAGGTTGACTAGTCAGCGCCGCATTAAATTATGGTAAAATTTGTATCCTCTAACTACTCAAGACCGCTGCGGAACCGCGGCCACAGCAGGGGTTGGGCCGCGGTTTCGCGGCCCAATAGTGGAGTTGTCTTATGCACTTTTCTGGTCTTTCTCTGGGCTTTCCGGGCTTCCTTATTCTTTGGTTCTTTTATTAAAATAGCTTCTATGTTTCTTCCAGATCTCCAGTGAACAATTGCAGTGGACTTTTAACCGTTCGCTTTGTAATCTTGGACCTTGCGTTGCCTTGTACTGATCTGTGTGTAGGCTTTATCAGAATCCTTCTATCTCATTTTTGTATCGTCTTTTATCTTTTTCACTGTTTTAGATCCAAGAACCTGTAACCTGTACTATGTAGCAGACATGGGTCAAAAGCACCTGTTTATTTGTAAAAAGAATAAGAATGGGGAATACAATAATGCAATATTATAGTATGAACAAATACCCCCAAATTTATCTTTTGCTCGTCCTCGAGCAAACTTAGTTTTATTCTCGACAAAAACCTAGCCTCACTTTCCCAGGGAAACGCGATTGCACTGAGCTCGTGCAACAAGCCGTTAAACCTCTAGGTGTCCCTAGTAGGAGGAGTGTTGTCTCCTGAGGGTTTTCAGCGGATACTACCTACAAAATCATATCAATTCGGCTTTTCGACTTTTGTTCTCCAATTAGGTTTTCCAACAAGGAATTCTATTATATTCGACTCGTAAATTATCCACCCATATTCTTCACACTTCCTCATTATTTAACTTAAGATTATATATGTTCTGTAGACTTATTTAGTTTTCGGCATTTCTTAAGTTTTCCTTCTAGGGTTCCATCTCCACTTAAGAATTTTTATCAACTCTATTAAAGATACAAGTTCTATTCTTCACTCCTTTCTCTCATCTAAACTCCAATCACATATCCCTACGTGTGTGTATATATCACCCCTACACTTGGAAATTCAAGTCAAGCAATCATACTCTTGTCCGTTGTCCAAAGCACTTCTTAATTGGTGAATTTTTAAATGAATTTTTGCTTACACATCCTTCATGCGACCGTTAATACTTCTTGAGGTACCAACAACCGATTACAAGATGTGTTTGCACATTAAAGCGTAATTCCTAGTCTTGCAACGCCCAAGGCTTTTTAGCAGTGACTCCCAAACCAGTTGGTCTAAGGCACTAGGTGATGAAGTACCCTCGCTAAATATTTTTTTTAATTTTTGCAGCCTTAAGTAATCACAAAAACCAGTGTTCATTTTTTTATTCTTTATTCACACTTGTATTTTTTTATTTTCATCGTACTAAGGACTTTAGACAAGAGCATTTCAATGTCTCTTCTACTATTCCAAGCTTCAAGGTGCGTGATTGTGCAATTTGTAGGGTATACATTTTTAGAATCTAGACTTAAGCTAGGAATTATTTTTCAAACTTATACTCTAATAAAAATATCAATACTTTTCCTTTGTTTCGACTTAGCCCAAGAAATGAACTCAAAATTTGCTTATTTCTAAAGAGACTACAAAGACATATACTTTCTACCGTTAAATTTTAAGGAAGGTTATTTTTAGGGTTTTTAAATTACCGAGTCTAAGATCTAGTTGTTCCTAGCCAGTTAACCTATTTGTCAAACTCAAGTCAAATATGGCCAAAATTGAATACATTAATTTTTATAATTTTAGAAAATTTTCAATTTTTATGGGTTTTCAAATAAGTTTGCAAATGGAAAAATATACATATGAATGCGAAGGAAGAAGACTTACCGAGCATACCCCCAAACTTAAACTTGACAGTGTCCTCACTGTCATGCTACACCAAGAGGGTCAAAATGTCGGCACTCCCCTGTTTATTTATTTATAATCTTTTTTTATTGATAAAAGAAAAACAAAATATATATACAACAAGGTTCCCCCCAAACTAAACAAGGCCTTACATAAGCCAAAGGTTAGCACCAACCATCCAAAAATCTCATCGTGGTAATGATAGAGTTGGTGAAAGAATGGAGTGGAAAGAAAAGAAATGAGAAGCATACGAGACCGTGTGGAGATAGAAGCGGTATACGGTCTCGGTGGAGGAGAAGAATGGCGGAAAAGAGAAAGAAGTGTAGTACGAACTTGAGGGTGTAAATCGAGTGAATAAATTAGCACAATTTGGGATGACCGATGTGTTAAATGTGATTGTGCTAATCTATCAACCCGTCGAGAAATGGGGTCAAATCCCTCAAGATTCGCAAGAAAACATGGGTCCGTCGAACTTGGTATTGGAGATGAAAGCGTAACGGTATCTTGTACGGTCGGAACGATAGGAAGTATGAAAGGGAGTGAATTAGGGATAGTCTCATTCTCACCGTAGTAAACCGTCTCGAACTTGAAAGATTCCATCAATGATTCGAAACGACTGTAAGCAACCGAGTCTGATGGTTCAACTAACTCATCTGAAATTTCAAAGGACTCAAACTCGGGCGGTGAGTCTTCAATATCGTCCGAAAAAGTGAAACACTCGTAAGTGTTATCGGCTGTGAGAACTGTGTCAGATTCAAAGGGAAATTTTTCAAGCTCACAGTCTTCAAGTGTGATCTTTTGCGTGGTCGGAACGATGGAAAGGAGGGAGGGTGGTATAACAATTAAGGGTTCAGGAGGATGAATTGGAAAATCCGACACATTAAACAAAAATGGTTCAACCTCAATATTATCCTCAATACTCTTCTCAATACTATCCTCATAATTCTCCTCAATATTTTCCTCAAAAATTTGCTTATCCATGCCAATATCATCAGAATCAAGATGCATATGAAGTTCGGGAGAAACATTTAATGACTCAGGATGATGAATTGGACATAAAATTTCAATTAAATTGACGGGTTCATCATCCGAAATATTCCCGGCGTTTATATCCTCAATCAAGTGAAAATCAATTTTTTCTGACACCTCATCAAAAGCATGGATATTTATTGATTTAGGTTCTAGAGTGGAAGTGTAAAGTTCAAAAGGATTAGGTGTGGTTTCACTCTAAAGGGGTTCTTCACAATCTGGCAAATCAAGCACTACAAAGTCACACAACTCGTTAGATGTTTTATTTGTAACATGTGAATCATTTGGGAAAATCGATGGAAAATCGGAGTTGTGGGATTCAATTGGGTATGGGTAGGTTTGATTTAGGAATGTGTAGAACTCACTCGCTCCTCTCAAATTCTCACTCTGTCCAACCGCCTCCTCATACATTGGAAAATTTGGAGCTAATTGGAAATTAGCTACCAGTTCACTAGGTTGCATAAGTGCGGCAATGGATGCATCCACATTCCTCACCATTTTGTTTGTTGCTAAAATATAAGCCTCCAACGACTGTTCCAAACTAGACATGGGTTGTGAAGGGGTTTCGGTAAAAGATTCGAAATTGTTTGGATACGTGAAACTCCCAAATGGCTGAGTAGAAGCACTGTCTAGTGAAGGTGGGAAAGTCGGGTAGGACTGGTAGGAATTGGATGGTTGGACAGGAGTAGGATCAACATTTGGATAAAAAGGTGAATGGACTTGTTGATCCCTAGAAATGGATGTGTGGAGAGGAGTGAAAGATCGGCTACGAGATCGTGCAATGTGCTCAGCAATAGACATCGGCTTAGGAGTTACAACAGGACTCGAAAAAGTGGTATCAACGTACGAAGGTAGTGAAGGTTGACATGGTTGACACAAAGTGGGTTGCAAAGTCGAACTGTTTCTCCTAGAGGCTTCTATTTGATCTTTCAAAGAAATTTTGGGCACGGAGAGATCTTCCTTAAATCGACCGAAACAATTGACGTATGAAGCAAAGTTAGGTTCAGGATACCAAAGTTCGGCAAGAGATTTATGAGGTGGGGTGCCCATGATAGAAGAAAGAGAAGAGAAAGAAGGTAGGTGGTGCAAGGATTTCTTAGCGGCAAACTTTGCAAGTTTTGGTAAATTTTTTTTTCCCTTTTTCCTTTTTCTCTATATTTGAAAATTTTGCAAAAAGATTTTCGATAAAGGTATGCAAACAGAAAAGATTACTTACAATCAATTTTTAATTTACGCGCGGCGCAAAGATTCCTGCACATGATTTGTTATTTGGAAAAGGGAAGATTTTAAAGCGCAAAGAATCTGCAGGAGATTTTTATAGAAGATTTATCTAGAATTACAGAGGAAGAACAGAGGAGCTTACAGAGAATTTTTCACCAGATGACGTCACCAGAAGGCAGCCTTTCCGCGGCCAAAGGGGGTCTCCCGCCGTGGTTCCGCGGTGAAGGAGCGGGCTCAGATCCCGAATTTTTTTTATATGTGACGAATCAGCAAGACGGCCGCGGTTCCGCGGTCTAAGGTAGGTTTAGGCCGCGGTTCAGCGGTCGGATGGAGGTTGCAGATCGCTGGAAAAATTCTTCTGTTATGTTTTGAAAATCCCCCTCTGTTCTGATCTTTCGATTTCTGTTTCGTTTTCTGGAAATTTCCAGATCCGTCTTTCGATTGTAGATCCTGCAAAATTCACACAAAAATACCCTTCCAAAAATAACAGATGATATATTTTTATATTTTTTTATGATTTTTCATATTTTAATGATTTTTTTAAATTTATATTAACCCGAAATTGCAAAAAGGAAATTTCTACACCATCCCCGGCAACGGCGCCATTTGATTCGTGTGTCTAAAATATTTCTAAACCGCAATCAAGAACGGCGTCGCTTGGTTGCTAGCCGGTGAGTACGGGTCGGTCCACATGGATGTTGTGAATTTCCTAATCGCTCTTACGAGTTAATTCCGAACGGTGTGAACGGATTGATTGATTAAATCTAAAAACTAAATCTATCTATACTAAGATTATCTAGATCTAAATCTTGCTAGGGTTAGGTTTTTGGTAGGTTTGGAAATGTAAATAAATCTCAACGCTTTCTATACCCAAATTAGGATCTAAGAGGAGTTATGGTAATTATCAATAAAGGGTATTAGATCCATTCGGGAAGATGTTTCTTTCTCTAGGTTCTTGTCCTTCCTTTATCGATCCTTACCCTAACCTCCAAGGAAAACACGCGCAACCGGGCCTTTATACTACGGTATCACCACTACCTCGTGGGATAGGGTGCCGTAGGGAGCGGTCTATGCATGTATGCATGGAGTCCTATTGATTATATGATGGACAAGAAAGGGATGAGAGATCTCATCTCTCAAAAGCCTTCCCCAAAGCTAACCCTAACAAGCGAGGAAACTACTCGCTCATTAGGGAATTGAAAGACATTTATCTAGGGCAGGAATTGAAATTACCTAGGGCAGGAATTGAAATTACCTACTTACTTTACAGATGGCTCTCTCCAAACATCAACGCAGGGTTGTCAGATCTGAATAGATGATATGAAAAGAGGTATCGATGCTCTCCAAAAGATTTCTAAATTTTATTCATAAAAAGAGGCATAGGGAGGCATGAACAAATACAAGGAATTGGGCTTCTATTTATAGGACATAGAAAACCCTAGGTTTACAATTGCCGCACGTCTGCATTTACCAAAATACTCTTAGGTTGACTAGTCAGCGCCGTATTAAATTATGGTAAAATTTGTATCCTCTAACTGCTCAAGACCGCCGTGGAACCGCGGCCACAGCTGGGGTTGGGCCGCGGTTCCGTGGCCGAATAGTGGAGTTGTCTTATGCACTTTTCTGGTCTTTCTCTGGGCTTTCCGGGCTTCCTTATTCTTTGGTTTTTTTTATTAAAATAGCTTCTATGTTTCTTCCAGATATCCAGTGAACAATTGCGGTGGACTTTTAACCGTTCGCTTTGTAACCTTGGACCTTGTGTTGCCTTGTCCTGATCTGTGTGTAGGCTTTATCAGAATCTTTCTATTTGCTAGTCGTAGTCTCACTTTTGCATCGTCTTTTATCTTTTTCACTGTTTTAGATCCAAGAACCTGTAACCTGTACTATGTAGCAGACATGGGTCAAAAGCACCTGTTTATTTGTAAAAAGAATAAGAATGGGGAATACAATAATGCAATATTATGGTATGAACAAATACCCCCAAACTTATCTTTTGCTCGTCCTTGAGCAAACTTAGTTTTATTCTCGACAAAAACCTAGCCTCACTTTCGCAGGGAAACGCGATTGCACTGAGCTCGTGCAACTAGCAGTTAAAGCTCTAGGTGTCCCTAGTAGGAGGAGTGTTGTCTCCTGAGGGTTTTCAGCGGAGACTACCCACAAAATCCTATCAATTCGGCTTTTCGACTTATGTTCTCCAATTAGGTTTTCTAACAAGGAATTCTATTATCTTCGACTCGTAAATTATCCACCCATATTCTTCACACTTCCTCATTATTTAACTTAAGATTATATATGTTCTGTAGACTTACTTAGCTTTCGGCATTTCATAAGTTTTCCTTCTAGGGTTCCATCTCCACTTAGGAATTTTTATCAACTCTATTAAACATACAAGTTCTATTCTTCACTCCTTTCTCTCATCAAAACTCCAATCACATATCCCTACCTGTGTGTATATATCACCTATACACTTGAAAATTCAAATCAAGCAATCATACTCTTGTCCGTTGTCCAAAGCACTTCTTAATTGGTGAATTTTTAAATGAATTTTTGCTTACACATCTTTAATGCGACCGTTAATACTTCTTGAGGTACCAATAACCGATTACAAGATGTGGTTGCACATTAAAACGTAATTTCTAGTCTTGCAACACCCAAGGCTTTTTAGCAGTGACTCCCAAACCAGTTGGTCTAAGGCACTAGGTGATGAAGCACCCTCGCTAAATATTTTTTTTTATTTTTGCAGCCTTAAGTAATCAAAAAAACCGGTGTTCATTTTTTTATTCTTTATTCACACTTGTATTTTTTTATTTTCATCGTACTAAGGACTTTAGACAAGAGCATTTCAAGATCTCTTCTACTATTCCAAGTTTCAAGGTGCGTGATTATGCAATTTGTAGGGTATACATTTTCAGAATCTAGATTTAAGCTAGGAATTATTTTTCAAACTTATACTCTAATAAAAATATAAATATTTTTCCTTTGTTTCGACTTAGCCCAAGAAATGAACTCAAAATTTGCCTATTTCTAAATAGACTACAAAGACATGTATTTTGTACCGTTAAATTTTAAGGAAGGTTATTTTTAGGGTTTTTAATTTACTGAGTCTAAGATCTAGTTGTTCCTAGCCAGTTAACCTATTTGTCAAACTCAAGTCAAATATAGCCAAAATTGAATACATTAATTTTTATAATTTTAGAAATTTTTCAATTTTTATGGGTTTTTAAATAAGTATGCAAATGGAAAAATATACACATGAATGCGAAGGAAGAATTACCGAGCATACCCCCAATTTGGAGAGGGAGAAAGTTTTTACCGCGACGCGGTAACGTAATTAACTGCAGGGGCTTGCGCCTGCAGGGAAGAGCGTCCCCACAATAAAAAAACCCTCAAACAAGGGGGAATCTGACGAAGTCTGCTACAACGGTCGCATCCGTTCAAATCTTCGATATATGGTGTCATAAATCAACTTGGTATCTTCGGAGAGGTGGACGGATAGCACCAATTAGCATCTGCCCCGAATTTCAGGCGAGACGTTCATCGCGTCTTCGTCACGTCTTTCGGAGGGGAACAGATTCTGGCACGCCCGGTGGGACCTTTTCCTTTTTCCACTCCACACTTCGTGTGTCGTGTTCGCGAACGAATCGCGGTTTGCCAATGGTTGCCCTTGGGTTTCAAGGTACTAAGATTTGGCATTTTGCTCGGTGCAGAAAGCAAAGGATCAATGGCATTCACCTGCTCAAAGTGTTCTACATGCAACTGCAACCCACGTTCTGCCTCAACTGGGGGTATAGCCTACGGGCCCCGGGCGGTTTCCCTATTCACAATGCCGGTGGAACAGGTTACCCAGGCCACCACGGGATTGTTTTTCGGGACCATGCTCCCACCAGTGAACATTAATATCCCGCTGCCGCAGGAAGCGCAAAAGAAGTCAGTCTTTGATCGGCTCACTACTACCACGGCCCCTCTCAACGGGTCGTCCAATGTCAAGCAGCAGGCTCAGTCTTCGGAAGGCAGAGCCTGAACTCCAATGGGCCTGCCAAGAAGCCCATGATACTTGAAGTGGCCATCCCGAAGCGGATAGCTATTCCTACTCCTGAAGTCACCAAGGCGGCTTCTCCGGCTAAGGGGTCGGTCTTCACAAGACCGTCCCTTTCAGCTCCCACTCCGGGTGAAGTAACCAAAGCCATTTCCCCTGCACGAAAATCAGCCTTCTCAAGATTTGCCGTTCCCTCTCAGCGAGCATCTGTCTTTGGCAGACTGACGCCAACAACAGACTCTCATCAGAACGGGGTGCATGGAAAAGCTGATCCAACAGTGAAGGTAATCCCGGCCACACGACATGCTCGACGTCGCCATTGGCGCCGAGTGAGGAAAGCTGGGGGCAATTCCCCTTCTGGACTGACTCCGCCAGCTCCAATGGTAGAAGTTGATGCCGCTGTTCCAACTGGGAACAGCTTTGAATTGCTAAGCAAGGTGCGCAGGAACTCTCCTACCGCCGTGCTTAAGAGATCTCCTCAACTGGTGGAGAACATTACAGAAACAAAGCCGGAGCAGCCCCCTAAACGGCTGTCCTCCAAAGTTTACAAAGTCTGGAGACGGGTCTAGGAATCGATGATTGATCAAGACTATCCTCGCCGACAGAAAAAGCTGAAGGTCCAGCAGGAAAAGAACCATCCTAGCAAACCACGAAGGACGACAACTACCTGGGAGCCCACTGCAACGACCCCCTCAACTTTGACCACTCAAAAGAAAAGGAGGCCGCAAAAAGCCCCTGTGAACATGGCGAACCGTAAAAGCGCCGAGCACAAACGCCCCAAGTTCGGGGGCATAACGGTGCATACCGTTTATATGGCTTCCGAAAAGAGGAAAGCCGTGCCTCTACGGGTCATCGACCACTCACCAGATCCATAACAAAAGCCCAGAAACAGCAGCAGAAGCTTCAAGAGATGCTGACTACAATGGCCGCACTTACCGGGCCAAAAGAAAGCCCAGAGGCATCATCAGAACAGCGTCACGAACAAGAAACTGACGCTGACTTCCTACGCAGAGTCCTCGAAAAGAAGGACAGAGAAGCAGCAGAACAAGCTGCCAACATAAAACAAATGGCGCTTCTCTTCCAAGACATGGTAGGGATGATGTTACAGCTGGATCCTCCAGCTGAAGACCCTCCGATCATTATTGAAGGCAATAGAGGGGAGACATCGAACCCTCCTCCGGCTCTTTCAGCAGCCAGAGAGGAAACTATTTCCAAGGCCGCTCTAGATGACTATATTGCTCAGCAAATACGAGCTCACCAGGCAAACGAAGCGGCTGGCCAAGTTGTAAAAACTGGACGACCCTACCCAGGCTGGTATAACCGAATAAATTACCCGCCGGGATATACGATCCCTAAGTTCTATGTATATAAAAGGACGGGGAATCCACATCAGCATGTCGCTCAATTCAGGGCCTTATGCGGCAACACTGGAGGCGACGACAAACTGCTGCTTCGCCAATTCGTCGGCAGCTTAGCAGAAACGGCCTTCGAATGGTATTCGGAGCTGCCTAACGACTCTGTCAAAACATTTTCGGAGATGGAGTTGCTGTTTACACAAAGATTTGCAAGCGCCAGCGAGCGCACCCCGATCACCACATTGATCAACGCCAGGGTAAGGCCAGCCGAAACATGGGTTCAATACGCAATACGATGGCGAAATCTGTGGTCGAAATGCGAACAGCGCATCGAAGAAGCGCCGGCGGTGGGCATGTTTATGGGCACTCTTGATCCGTAAGCGACCATCTCGCAATTCATGATGTTCTTCAAGCCAACTACTTTTTAGGCCTTGATTGACAAGTTGGCCCAAATGGATCAGATGGGTCATAGACCATCTCCTTCAAAGACGGATCCTCGGAATGAAAAGGGGAAAGGAAAAGCAACTTTTGTCGCCAATACTCAACAACAGCCGAGCAACTCAAAGCCGGCTGTTCGCCAAAGCAATATGGGTCCACGCCCATCCCTCGAGGAGAGGCTAGGACGTCCTTACTCGTTCCCTTAAGACAAAACGAGAAGATTGTTTGAGCTGGCGGGGCGCAACAGGCTCATAAATTTGCCGGATCCAAAATGTCCGTTGCAGCCAGGCGATTTCAACAATCCTAATTACTGCCCTTACCATCAAGCAGTAAGCCATCCAATTGAAGATTGCTTCGTTTTCAAAGGCTGGATTGAGGACCAATACCAACAAGACAAGTTTGCATTATCGGGAAACTGGATGGTGAACCCGCCGCAACCTCATGCCCCTAAAAAGGTGGACACGCCGGGGGCATCGTGCTCTTTTATAGAAGAAACTCCGTGGGAGATCGCTCTTTCAGCCAAAACTAAAAGAATGCTAAAGGATCTCTAAACGTGCCCGGCAATCAGGTGGAAAAATCCACTGGAACCCGAGGTCGTCGAAGGAATGCTGAAACCGCGCCCAACTACAAAATCCGGTGGTGATGGTCAAAGCGCTCGCACCCAGCCGTCAAAGTCTTCAAAGAAAAAGAAGAAGACCCAAAAGCCCATGAAGTTTGATAGCAAGCGCACGGACCTACAAAAACATATTGACGCACTGGAAGAATATAATCAGAAGGCGCGGACCCCAGTCATATTCCGAGAATGCCTCAGCCATGTCCTTGAGGATGGAGATGATGACAAAGACTCGTCGGATGAACCTGAGGATTATGTGGCAAGCTGCCATATGATCTCTCACTTGTCGATAGACAGTAAAGAAGCTGCTGACGCAGAGAAACCGGGGGCAGATCCCGAACCGGAACTTCTAGGGCCATCAGACGAAACAATTGACGCATTCCTGAACGAAGCCCATCTAAAAAGTAAAGCCGTTCGGGAGCGTGAGATGGCCATATTTGAAAAGGCCAAACGCCGGCGACTGGACAAAAGGGTCGAAACACTCCCACCAGATCAAAGTACATCCGCCGCAAATGAAAGCAGGATCAAGATAAGGAAACGATTCGCCAAAGCCATATCAATAGGGATGAGACTGCTCTCTTTCAGAGAAAATTCTCCTGGTGGTATACATCTTGATGAAGCGGACGTACATCCTAACTTCTGCTTATATCATCAGAAAATCGCACATCCTACTAAAGACTGCAACTCCTTTAAGTGTTGGTGGCAAGGATATGTCACTCACAGGCAACACTTCAACAGGACAAAGCGTGAAGCTCGTAGACAGCGGAAAAATGCGACAGATGAGCGTAAAAGAATTGCCGGCAATTGTCATAGGGTTGATCCCGGGGGATCGCTAGTTCTCACCTTCGGGAGCGACTCCGACGAAAAAGTAGCCCTCGGTCCTCTCTTCAAGGAATCCATCTCTGAAATGAAAGAATTGAGGAGTTGCGAGAACATTCAGCCGTGCAATCGCATGCTACTCGGAAAGAATCTCGGACCCGTAAACAAGGGATTGAACAAAAAGGATAAAGGGAAGGAAAAAACGGCTTTCGTCGCCAACGCTCAACAACAATCGAGTGACCCTAGACCGGTTGTTCGCCAAAGCAACAAGTGGCAACCCCTCTATGAGAAGTTGAAACGTCCTTACCCATTTCCCCGGGATGAAACAAGGAGGCTATTCGAACTAGCAGTGCGCAACAGGCTTATTACTCTACCGGAACCGAAACACCAGCTGCAACTGAATGATGTCAACAATCCTAATTACTGCCCTTACCACCAAGTATTGGGCCATCCGATCGAAAACTGCTACGTCTTCAAAAACTGGGTTGAAGACCAATACCAACAGGGCAAGTTCACGCTATCCGAAAACTGGAAGGTGAACCCGCCACAACCACATACTCCGAGAAAGATGGATATGCCGGGGGCATCATGCTCATTCATAGGGAAAGCCCCATGGACCGAAAAGTGCGTAAACTAGAAATTCGCCTCAAATGCGGCAACGGTGGACCACTATGTCCTAAAACTGGTTGATGACCGAAACGTCGTTAAACTACTACCAACCCATGGCATCCTCAGGCTGACGTGGTAAAAAAAAATGGTATGTTCATAAGCAAAATGGGCGCGGATGAAAACCCGAAAGGGCTCCGTGAGTACAAAAGTGAAAACCCGAAAAGGCGCAACCTCATTAGAAAAAAAAACAAAAAAAAACGGTATGTCCATAAGCAAAATGGGCACGGATGAAAACCCGAAAGGGCTCCGTGAGTAAAAACAGCAGGGCTACCAGCGAGTTTTGTGAAAACCTGAAAGTGCGCAATCTCGTTAAAAGACACTTGCAAGGTCCTCTCGACTTTGTAAGGAGAAACCGCCTGCGTGAGATCCTTACGACTCACAAGGGAGCAACATACCTAGGGATCCCCACGATCCCTAAGGAGAAACTATACTTGTGAGATCCTCACGACTCGTAAAGAGAACCCTTTTATGAGACCCTCACGGCTCATAAGATTCAAAAGCCTTAAGTTACAGGGATCTGAATCTGTTCTTAAGCAGCCCCCACAACCTCCGATACTGCCCTACAAGCGGCTCAATGCTGACCCTTGTATACAATCCACGGGCGCGAATAAACATTTCCCTAACAAAGTCACATCCGTGACTAGGGATATATATATACGGTGAACAGCCCTTATAAGTCCTCTCGACTTATAAGAAGAAAACATTCTTGTAAGATGCTTACGACTTATAAGAGAACATACACTTAGGAGTACTCACGATTCCTAAGGAGAAAACGCACCTACGAGATCCTCATGACTCGTAGGGAGAAATACCTTTATGAGACCCTTACGGCTCATGAAGTCAAAAGCCTTAGTCGACAAGATCCTAACCCTGTTCGCTAAGCCACCTTTGTTCGACATCGGCAGAGGCAAATGATGATTCGCTCCTGGCAATATTCCAGTTGTAGCGGTGCTGATGCCGAAATCGGTGCCTAACCCCAAGCTTGCATTAAGAAGTTAGCAAGCCACACATGCGTATGAAACAGCCGAAATGATGGGGCAACTTGCAAACAAAATCAGCAAGTAAAAATGTATGCATGCAAAATAGCCGAAATGATTGGGCAACTTGCAATAGAAAGCAGCGAGTAAAAATAAAACAAATAGCCGAATGATTGGGCACCGTGAAAAATAGCCGAGATGATTGGGCAATCGCGACTTTCGCAATATAAAAGTTGAAATGATAGAGCATCGCGGAAAGAAAAAAAATAATATATGAAATTTATGCCCTACAGGTGATATCACATCAATCTCTGTATACAATCCAAGGGTGCAAACAAAGAAGGAATCACGCCTTCCCTCATCAGGCTCCATCAGAAAGAGAGCCAAGTTTCGACGGTCACATCTGCATCCCAGAAGACCTACAACAGCGTTCCTCCTTATGCCAGCAAGGCACGGAAGAGACACAACGAAACGGAGCCACGGAATAGTCCCCAGTTCCAAATCTTAACGGCAATATTTACAGCCTAGAAATCAACAACGGCGTTCCTTTGCAGTCCAGCAGGATGCGGCCGCAACGTCAACGAAAGACCCCATGGTCGAAACAAAGCGGAGTGACGGCAAAATCCCAGCTCCACCTCAACATTCGTCTTGTCACACCAGACACAATGTCAACAACGGTGTTCCTTCACAATCCAGCAAGATACAGACGCAACGTCAAAACAAAGCGGAGTAATGGCAAAATCCCAACTCCACCTTAGCATTCGTCTCATCACACCAGACGAGATGTCAACAACGGCGTTCCTTCGCAGTCCATCAGGATGCAGATGCAACGTCAACGAAAGACCTCACGGTCGAAACAAAGCGAAGTGATAGAAAAATCCCAGCACCACCTCGACGTTCGTCTCGACACAGCAGATGAGATGTCACTACAGCGTTCTTCCTCCAGCAGGATTCAGATGCAACATCACCAAACGGAGCCACGACTTAGTCCCTAGTTCCAAACCTCGATGGTTCACAGACAACCTAGAGATCATCTCGACATTCGTCTCATTACAGCAGACGCAATGTCAACAACGGCATTCCTCCACAGTCCAGCAGGATGCAAATGCAACGTCAACATAAGACCCCATGGTCGAAACAAAGCGGAGTGAGGGCAAAATCCTAACTCCACCGCGACGTTCGTCTCGATACAACAGACGAGATATCACTACAACGTCCTTCCTCCAACAGGATTCGGACACGCAAAACCAATAAATGAAGCAAAGGCAATATTCCTAGCTTCAAAGTCTTGACGGAAACTCATATAAAGCCTGAAAGACAATCGGAGATCATCCTACACCAGCGCGGAGTGGTCACCACCTTGGCATTCGTCTCGATACAGCAGACAAAATGTCACTGCAGCGTCCTTCCTCCAACAGGATTCGGACATGACAAAACAAACGAAGCAAATGCCAAATTCCTAGCTTCATGGTCTTGACGGCAACTCATATAAAGCTTGAAAGACAATCGGATATCATCTCGCACCAGCATGGAGTGGTCACCACCTCGACGTTCGTCTCGACACAGCAGACGAGATGTCACTACAGCGTTCTTCCTCCAGCAGGATCCAGACGCGACAATCAAACAACGGAGCTAAGGCAAAATCCCTAGTTCCAAACCTTGACGGTTCACCAGCAACCTAGAGACAATCGCGACATTCATCTCGATACAGCAGACACAATTCCAGCAAATGAAGTGAAGGCCAATTTCCTAGCTTCAGGGTCTTGACGACAACTCATATAAAACCTGAAAGACTATCGGAGATCATCCCATACTAGCATGGAGTGATCGCCACCTCGACGTTCGTCTCGATACAGCAGACACGATGTCACCCCAGCATTCTTCCCCCAGCAGGATCCAGACGTGACAATCAAACAACGGAGCCACGGCAAAATCCCTAGTTCCAAACCTCGACGGTTCACTATCAACCTAGAGACAATCGCGACATTCGTCTTGATACAGCAGACGCAATGCCAGAAAACGAAGTGAAGGCCAATTTCCTAGCTTCAGGATCTTTACGGCAACTCATATAAAACCTGAAATACTATCGGAGATCATCCCACACCAGCATGGAGTGATCGCCACCTCGACGTTCGTCTCGATACAGCAGACACGATGTCACCCCAGCGTTCTTCCCCCAGCAGGATCCAGACGCGACAATCAAACAACGGAGCCACGGCAAAATCCCTAGTTCCAAATCTCGACGGTTCACCAGCAACCCAGAGACAACCGCGGCATTCGTCTCGATACAGCAGACGCAATGCCAGCAAACGAAGTGAAGGCCAATTTCCTAGCTTCAGGGTCTTGACGGTAACTCATATAAAACCTGAAAGACTATCGGAGACTATCCCACATCAGTGCGGAATGATCACCACCTCGACGTTCGTCTCGACACAGCAGATGAGATGTCACTACAGCGTTCTTCCTCTAGCAGGATTCAGACGCGACAATCAAACAACGAAGCCACTGCAAAATCCTTAGTTCCAAACCTCGATGGTTCACTAGCAACCTAGAGACAACCGCGACATTTGTCTCGATACAGCAGACGCAATGCCAGCAAACGAAGCAAAGGCCAAATTCCTAGTTTCAGGGTCTTGACGGCAACTCATATAAAACCTGAAAGACTATCGGAGATCATCCCACACCAGCGCGGAGTGGTTATGACTCATCGGGGCTCTCCAAAATGAGCCTAACCTTAAGTAAAAAGCGGCATGGCAAAATTCCTAACGCTTGCTCTTCCGACAGTCAAACTGCCTAGGAGGATTGCTTGAAGATGTCTTGTCCAGCCCCCGAAGGGATCAGAGACAAGACAGTTGCAAGGCTACTCGAACCGCAAGGTTGCCTATCGAGGAATACATCAGCCAACGCGACGGTACGACGGACAAAACCCTAGTACCACAGACCCTAACGGATTTCTGTCGTAAAGAGCAGAGGTTAACTGTGACGTTAGGATATTCTTGCGAGAAATGCTCGATTCGTCTCGACTCGTGAGGAAAAGCCTTAGGTAATGGGGATAAGAACCGGTTTCCTAAGCACTGGGGCCCTGCAAGTTGATCCAAAATGAACTCTTGCATATTATTCACGGGTCACACTCTCCAAAGTCGAATCTCGACAAAGAGGGAAACAACCGCTTACGGGTCCTCTCGACCCGTAAGAGGGAAAATTTTCTTATAAGATCCTTACGACTTATAAGGGAAAACACACTTAGGAATCCTCACGATTCCTAAGGAGAAAATACACCTACGGGATCCTCTTAACTCGTAGGGAGAAAAGTCGTCATGAGACCCTCACGACTCATGAAGTTGAAAAGTCTTAGATAGCAGATCTGAACCTGCTCCCTAAGCCATCACTACCTCTCGGAGAGTTCAGGACGAAACGCCATCTACCATCTATGGGCCGCATTTGCTAAAGCCACATTCACCGCTGAAGTGAAAAAGCTACTTACGGGTCCTCACGATTTGTAAGGAAAAATACCCGAGTGAGATCCTTACGATTCACAGAGGTAAAAAACACTTAGAAATCCTCACGATTCCTAAGGAGAAAATACACCTACGGGATCCTCTCGACTCGCAGGGAGTAAAACCTTCTTGAGACCCTTATGGCTCATGAAGACGAAGAAAGTCTTAGGCTACAAGGACCCTAAACTTGTCTCCTAAGCCCTCAATTCTGTGGCCATGCATAACTCTGCACTACTTCACCCACGTACATACTTACGTGGGCAAAGTAGTAGGGGGTATTTGTTCCCGCCAAAATTTTGGCTCACAATCTGCTCCCTTATAAAAAAAATAATAAAAAAAATGAAGCGAAAAACTCCACACGCAAAGAATGTAACAAATTCCTTAAAACCAAGAGTTAAAACACTGTGAAGCAATGCTTCAGACTCAGCGCCAGGTGTGCTGCGTCCTAGGCAGCGCACCCAATCAGAGCAAAGCTCTGTATTAAAAATCTAAAGTAAAAAATTGAAGCAACACTTCAGATTCTGTGCGCTGCACGCTGCGCGCCACGTGTCAAAAGCAGACACTCCAGCGCTAGGAGCGCTGTGCCCTAGGCAGCGCACCCCCAATCAGAGCAAAGCTCTGTTTTAAAAATTCAAAATTTAAATTGAAGTAACGCTTCAGATCCCGTGCGCTGCGCGCTGTGCGTCACGTGTCAAACACGGGTGCGCTAGTGCAGTTGCGCTGCGCTATGAGCTGCGTGCCACGTGTCAAACACGGGCGCGCTAGTGCAGCTCCGCTGCGCGCCACGTGTCAAACACGGGCGCGCTAGCACAGCTGCGCTGTGCTCTGCGGTGGAATTAAAATTCCCCACCGTCAGATCAAAAGATCTATTAATAATAAATTATTAATTAATTAGAACTAAAATTCTGTTATGGAAAGATTTTTCAATCTTTTTAAAATAAGAAGATTATCTTCTGTAAAATAGAAACCCTAGGATCAAAGATCCAACGGTGGGAAATATTCCAAAATCAATCAGAGAAAGATCTCTTAAAACTGATTTAACAAATCATTTGACCCTATATAAAGGATCCTAGACTTCAAGTCAAACACACACAGAGATAGAAAGAGAGAGAAAAAACCCTCTGCAAAAAAGAGCAAGCTCTTAGGAAAAAGAAGATTTTTCTTCATCTTAAAGGTAAAGAACTATGTTCTTGAATAACAGAGATGAATCCATCTCATAAAAAAGAAGAATCATCTTCTAAAAAAGATTATAGATCTAAAAAAGACCAAGGTCTTTAATAAAAAACGGGATCAAAAGATCTAATCATAAAATAATAATAAATAAAGAAGTATTTACTTCATTCACAGATCTTTTGATCTATAAAGGCAGAGCCTTTTATAAAAACAAGAACTTTTATTCCTGGATCTTGAGGCAAAGCCTCCTTTAAGAAGAACATAAATCTGTTCTTTGATCTTAAAATTGATCAGAAGCGCTTTGCGCTATTAAAAAGTGCCTTGCACTCATGAACTGCGCCCTTGCGCTCCTTGGACCGGCGCTCAGCGCCAAAACATGCCACGTGTCAACCATAAACACTACTTACGGTTTGCGCTCCTAAAACAGTGTATTGCACTCATGGACTGGCGCTTAGCGCCAAGCGCGCCACGTGTCACTCACTGGCACACCCACAAACTAGCGCAGCGTGCTCATAAATTAAAAGCGCAATACGTTAACAAACTAGCGCTTAGCGCTAAGCGCGACACGTGTCCTCTTCGTGTGCGCTACCCGACAGAAGCGCAATGCGCTCTTTGACTGGCACAAAGCGCCTGATGTGCCACTGTTCCCTGATTAAAAATTAGGAAAAAGCTTCAGAGGAAGCATCACGTGCTCACACGTGACCAGTGGTCACATGTTGGCACGTGATGGTTAAAGCAGCGGCAAAGAGCAGAGCGCAGAAGAGGAGTCCCTTCAGGGGGTCACGTGCTCACACGTGACCGGGGGTCATATGGCAACACGTGACCGGCTTTAAAAGCCCTGCTGTTCAACAGAATTGAATTCTGAATAAGATCATTTAAATCTTTCCAAAATGGAGAAGAATTATGTAAAACCGTTGGATTAAGAATCCGAGGGTGATTAAATATCACCAATTTATGGAAAAATCTTAGACATGGAAAGATTTCCCCTAAATCTCACCGAAATAACAAAAGGAATATCTTTGGATTTAAAATCCAACAGTGAATAAAATTCACCTAATAATCTAAATGCCCGGATTAATGATGAAAACAAATCAAATCTTTCAATGAAAGATTTACTAAACAGATTGATTCTTTTCCTTCTCCTATAAATAGGAGCTAAAGGAGAGAGTTTTGGATATACAGAGAGATAGAGTCTTGGAATCTTGAAAATTCAGAGAGAAAAGAAAGAAGAATTTGATTCTCTACAAAGAAAAACCCTAGGTAAGAAAAGAAAGGGGGTAAAGGCTTCAAAAAGAGAATTTAATTCTCAATCCAAGAGTTTAACTCTTATATAAAAGAAAAGAACTTAGTTCTTTCTCTGGTTGAAGATCTGCAAAGTGCACATCTCCCCATAAGCAGAGAATTTGATTCTCATTGGGTCGAGATCCTGCCATGCAGATCTAAAATATAGAGGAGGAATTGGATTTTGAGAATTTAATTCTCCTAAAGTTATAGAAATTTAATTCTTCCAAGATAAAATTAGGGTTTAACCCTATAAGAGAATTCAATTCTCCAAAAATTATAGGAATTTAATTCCTTCAAGATGGACAGAACTAGGGTTTTACCCTAATTGAGAATTTAATTCTCTCAAACACACAGGAATTTAATTCCCCTTAAAAAGAAATTAGGGTTTCATCCTATGCCAGGACTTATTTCTTTACATATATGGGAATTTAATTCCTATAGAAGGGAAATTAGGGTTTAACCCTCTCCAAGAGTATAATTCTTCAAAAGAAAATAGGAATTTAATTCCTTTAAGATTACTGCCAGGGTTTAACCCTATTCTTAAAAAGATAAAGAGATCTTTAAACGGGCAAAGAACCAGGGTCACGTGTTCCCGCGTGATCCCTGTAAAGATCTACAGAAAAGAACTTTGAGGCAACGCCTCACGTGCTCCCACGTGACAGAGGAGAAAAAGCAAAGGGAATCCAAGCTCTGGGCGCTCTCACGTGCTACCACGTGACCCCTTGACAAAAGCTTTAACAGTCAAATACCCAAATCCATCACGTGTCAGCACGTGATGCTCCAGAATCAAATGTAGAAAGTATTCAATACTTTTGGCAGAACAAAATAAGGGGAATCAGAGCGCTCTCACGTGTCCACACGTGACCCCTCTTTCTTTAGCGTTTGACACTAATTAGAGATCTTTATTCCCAGTGTTTAACACTGATCTTTCTTAGTGTTTAACACTAATTTGAAAACCTTATTGGCAGTGTTTAACACTGATTATTTCTAGTGTTTGACACTAAATCAAAAACTATATCTCCAGTGTTTAACACTGGTTGTTCGTTTAGTGTTTCACCACTAATTTGAGAATTTTACCTTTAGTGTTTAACACTTTTGAGTTTTAGTGTTTAACACTATTCCTAGCCAAGTTGGCTGATTTTTCAGAGGTAAAGCCTCCCCTTCAATGGACCAACAGAGGGCCAATATTCCAAACATGATTGGACTTAGCCCAAGAAGGCCATAAGTCCTCAATTTAGACTTAACTGAGCCAATGGGCTCATAATATAATTAATTGGTCTTGGTTCCAAATTGGGCTACAGATCATCTAATCTATCTTGGTTCAAGGGTACATCTCTTCACTCCTTTGATACTTGTCGTTGTAATTCCTCAGCGTCTTCAAAGAGGTGACGGGTCCCAACAACCACACATTTCATGGACTGTGGGGTCCTTAAACTCATGGACTATGATGTCCTTAACCTTGACCGTGATGTCTTAAAACTAACAACGGACTGTGGGGTCCCTAAACTCATGGACTATGATGTCCTTAATCTTGACCGGGATGTCTTAAAACTAACAACGGACTATGACGTCCTTAACCTTGACCATGATGTCTTAAAACTAACGATGGACTGTGGAGTCCTTAAATCCACGGACTATGATGTCCTTAACCTTGACCGCAACGTCTTAAAACTAACATTCGACCGCAATGCCCTTAAACTACCTATCGACCGCAATGTCACTAAACTAGACAATAGAGCCCCTAATTGCTCTCTCTTGTTGGATCTAAACGATCCCGTTAAGTCGATCTTAGTCTAAATTAGACTAACGTATCCTTAACTAACGTTTAAGTTGATCTTAGTCTCAAATGAGGCTAACGTATCCTTAAACCCAAACCCCAAAACCCAAATCTAAGAAAGATACGGATTTGGACTAGTCTACGCCCTACGGGCGACAACGTAGCTTAGTCTCCGTATACAATCCACGGGCAACCAAACACAAAACAAACACCCACGACATGAAGTGACCATCTGGAGAAGGAGAAAGTTGTTACCGCGATGCGGTAGCGTAATTAATTGCAGGGGCTTGCGCCTGCAGGGAAGAGCGTCTCCACAATCAAAAACCCCTCAAGCGAGGGGGTATCTGACGAAGTCTGCTACATCGGTCGTATCCGTTTAAACCTTCGATACATGTGCCATAAATCAACTTGGCATATTCGGAGAGGTGGACGGATAGCACTTATTAGCATCTTCCCCGAATCTCAGGCAAGGCGTCCCTGTCTTGGCTGTCATTCGGAGGGGAACAGCCACGTGGCGCGCTGTCAGAACATACTTTGTTCTGATGAATGCTATGCATTCAATATAAGACAAAAATGTCAGAGCCCAATGCTTAGCATTGTTAAAAGGGCCGAGCCCAAATAAAGGCTCAATAGCCGGAACAATAAAATGTTCAACTCATATCAACTGAGCCCATATGCTCATAAACCTTCAAACGGACTTTAGTCCCAAATTGGACTATAGATCTCCCAACCAACATTGGTTCAAGGGTACATCTCTGAACTCCTATGATATTTGTCGTTGTAATCCTTCAACGTCTTTAGAGAGGTGATGGGTCCCGACAGCCATACATTCCATGGACTATGATGGACCACCATGTCCCTAAACTGGCAATCGACCGCAATATCCCTAAACTAAACATTAGAGCCCAAATGCTCTCTTGTCGGATCTAAATGATCCCGTTAAGTTGATCTTAGTCTAAAAATTAGACTAACGTATTCTTAACAAACGTTTAAGTTGATCTTAGTCTCAAATAAGACTAACGTATCCTTAAACCCAAACCAAAACCCAAATCTAAGAAAATACGGATTTGGACTAATCTACGCTCTACAGGCGACAACATAAATTAGTCTCCGTATACAATCCACGGGCAACCAAAAACAAAACAAACACCCACGACACGAAGTGACCATCTGGAGAAGGAGAAAGTTGTTACCGCGACGCGGTAACGTAATTAACTGCAGGGGCTTGTGCCTGCAGGGAAGAGCGTCCCCACAATCAAAAACCCCTCAAATGAGGGGGAATCTGACGAAGTCTGCTATATCGGTCGCATCCGTTCAAACCTTCGATACATGGTGTCATAAATCAACTTGGTATCTTCGTAGAGGTGGACGGATAACACCAATTAACATCTGCCCCGAATTTCAGGCGAGACGTTCATCGCGTCTTCGTTGCGTCTTTCGGAGGGGAACAAGAGGATGATTACTTTGGAGGCAAATCGTAGGTTTCATGTACACACACGCACACACGCACACACACTTGACTTGGTGTGTGTGTGTGTGTGTATATATCTCTCTGTGTGTGTGTGTGTGTGTGTGTAGGGTTATACACACACACACATACATATACACGTTACATGCGGATGGCATATGATACTTGGATATGAGTCGATACGATCGGGCATGATGCCGTGAGAATTGTGATATGTGATTTAAGTCGTGATATGATAAACGGATCATTAGGCGATGTGTATTCACACAGACAATGATATATGTTTGATGATATTGGAATGTGTGAGACTGTAGTACAGTACCCATGATCATGATATTGTTGATGATGATGACATTGAACGACGATGTATATATGATAGTTGACCCATACCATCGATTTTGGGGATGCCGTACGATGGATTTTACCGTACGAGATAAAAATATGATGATTAATCCACACTCTTGACTTGAGAATGTCGTACTATGTATTATACAGTACGTGACGCTATCGAGGCTGGATAGCCGACTACTAGATATATCGACTCAGGCTTCAGGTGGATTTCCTTACCCTTTTGACTAGTTTCTTAGTTAGTCTTTATGTTGATTAGGTAGATGTCAGACTAGGTTCGAGTCGTACCTATTTTCAAAAACTAACGAATCATGAGCATTTTCTAAAGACAAACCGAGGGATACTACGGATTTTTCAAAGGACGTATCTTTCTCAAAAACACCGTAGCCCCTATTTTTCTAAAAACCATGATTCATGCTATTTCAAACACCCAAACGGTATGACTTGTATATGGATATGTGTATTCATCAATGTTGCGGTTACTACTCCTCCTCCGTTATATTCATGTTCTTATTACATTGCATGTGTATACATGTGTTTCCTTAAATAGTATGATTCCGTCTGATAGGACACCCGCATCATTACCGATGATGCGCATGTTCCACGTACACTTATTTGCCGGTTCACACACATCATCATCGGTAATTGCCATGTCACACACACTTTAGAAAAAGGCTACTCCAATTCAGATAGCTGCTGATTAGTAGTTTAAACATATTTTAGCATGCTTGCTCTCATGTGCTAGATTAGACATTGCATTTCTTACTTAGACACTTCATGCATTTACATATTCATATTATCATGCCATATTATGGGGTTTATGCCGATACCCATTATTTATTGACTCATGATTTTGGGATTTTGGATTTTCTATGGGATTTCTGGATTATGGGGAAAACCGCAACAAATTTTATAACTTATATTTTTGTTTTTTCGAAAGAAAAATTGCGGTTTTCTCGTGATGTGATGTGTGTGGCGTCCACTATGAGTTTTCTCGGCTCTTGAGCAGTATCATATACCCGATTCAAGGAGGGGGATGAACCATCTGCAGGTATATGGTGGACCCGATATGGTACCTCGGGGCAAGAAGATCATACAGATGGCGTTGAGCTCGGCAGGGGAGCACTACCTACCGGTTATTTGTGACGAGGCGGATATCCGAAGGATACCGACCGTAGTCGTGAGACTTGATGATGGGCCGATCCGGACTGCCGGAGCCTGAGATATTGAGATATTGAGTGTAATACCCCAGAGCAGTGCGGTCTTAAGATATCATGGTGATCTGCTCTGTCCATACTCAGTGCGGTCTGTTGCGGACATCTTGGTGATCTGAGTGAGGGAGCCATTTTAGAACAATGGGATCAGGGCCTTAAATCACATTCCGAAAGAGGACCGAACTGCATTATAAATATAATGATACCACCCTTAATTACAGAGCCGCCTTTTAAGTGAACCGAAACTACAGGAGCTTGAGAACTCCGTAGTTAAGCATGCTCAGGCAAAGTCTTGAGATGGGTGACCTCCTGGAAAGTGGCCCCTGGTCGGGTCCGGTTCGCTCTAAAAGGAAAAACCATGCGGTTTCGGCCAGAGCGGACAATACCATCTGTACTAGGGCATGGGGCGTTGCATTTATGGTGGCCCATGCAGGTTCCTCAATAGTAGGTCTGTGGTTCGAGGACGAACCATTATTCTTAGATGGGGGAATGTAATACCCTAGAGCAGTGCGGTCTTAAGACATCATGGTGATCTGCTCTGTCCAGACTCAGTGCGGTCTGTTGCAGACATCTTAGTGATCTGAGTGAGGGAGCCATTTCAGAACAATGGGATCGGGTCCTTAAACACATTCTGAAAGAGGACTAAACTGCATTATAAATATAATGATACCACCCTCAATTACAGAGGCGCTTTTTAAGTGAACCGGAACTACAGGAGCTTGATAACTCCGTAGTTAAGCGCGCTCGGGCCAGGGAAGTCTTGGGATGGGTGACCTCCTGGGAAGTGGCCCCTGGTCGGGTCCGGTTCGCTCTGAAGGGAAAAACCGTGCGGTTTCGGCTAGAGCGGACAATACCATCTGTATTGGGGCATGGGGCGTTACATTGACATTTGAGATACAAAGATATTGAGATTTGAGATACAGAGATACGAGATATTGAGGCTTTAAGATATACATATTTTGTGTCGATACTTGACACGGATTTTCTGTCGATTTCACTGATGGTGTTTTAGTTTATTATACAAATTTTACTAAGATAAAGACACATATTTTCTTATATCAGATTATCCAGATTTCTTGGTGGATTGTTTCATTCATGATGCATTCATACATCAGATATATGACTTGGCTGTTTAGTGGCACTGACACGAGCACTGAGTATTACACTTGTCACGCCCCGCTTCCCAGTGTACGGGCAGAGGGCGCGACGAGGCCGCTACGTATTTACTGTGAAGTAAATATGCTAAGCTTATCTAAGCAATATAAATATAAATATAAATGCATAAGAGACAAGATATAATAAAACAACAACTTTATTTATTCACATTCTTTTTACAATACATGGAAAAGTAAATACATCTGGATGAAAGCAATGCCTAAACAGTGGCATAACAGAAAGAAAAAGTACTGAAATAAAATGTGTACAATGAAGCTAGAGCTCTGGGTCGTAGACAAGCTGATCCAAGTCCTCGCTGGTAGGCTCGATCTCCTGAGTGTCCAGATCACCTGACAACATTCCAAGGAAGAAAGAGAAGGAATGTGGTCAGCGAACAATCGCTCGGTAAATCCTAAAAATAAGGGAGAAATAGAATAGAGAGAGATAAAATAGCTTTTAAAGTTGTATTATATGGTTAACGCTGTTGTTTGTAGCTTGGTACAGAAGGATGCCAGTGTATACGAGAGGAGTCTCTATATGCTAGAGACTAATGCAAATGGAAGTACAAGACTCCGTCGATAATACCATGGAACAACGGCATGGATGTAATTACGTCTTATGGTTACTGTCTCGTGCCACTTCTAACACCTTCCATACCAATCTACCCCTTAAACCCCATGATGTCTTGGTTGTATTGTTTGTATTGTGTTGCAACTTGTATTGTCTTGTAATATAGATTGTATAATGGGATGACTTGCCGAAACCATGATATCAGTAAATGGATGTAACTGGAGAATCATGGATGTAACTGGAGAATCATGTAAATGGAAGTATATCCATGGTTCGGTTCAGTCAATACAGATTGAATAGATTGAATATATGTATTCAGGGATTCATGTTGAATTGTAAATTGTACTTGAATCATATTCAAGTCAGATTATTTATAATGAGACTCAGTCTGAGTCAAAACAATTAGAAAAGAAATTGAAGTCCTGAATTAAGTTTTGATATTATCGGTAACCGCTGCACATGGGCGGCAGGATTTGTGTCTTTTTCAAAGATGATTACCATGTTGATAACACCGTTGTTAAGTTTCCTATCTTAAATAGGCAAGCACCCACTTCTCCGGCTCCCTGAGGCTCAAGAAATTGGTCCCGCTTAAACCTATATTTACTAGGGTCCTTAGGGTAATTTATAGAACTTGAGGGGTTTTATGTAAAAATACTTTTGTATAATTTTTAAAATACACCCCAAGTATTTAATTATCGTCTTTAGAGTTGACATAGATATAGATTTTATATTTGTGATATTTCTAGTGAAAATAACCTAATTTCATAATATATGGTATTTAATTGTAATATTGAACTTGTATGGATTTCATGGTATTTTAATGTAAAGTGATTCTTATGATTTTTAGAAAAAAATTGGAATATTTATATTATCACAAAATAGATATTTTAATGATACATATATATATTTATATAAAAATAATTTTACTATATATTATATTTCTAGAAATCTCATTTTCTTAAGATTTTTGTATTTTAAATCTCTCGAGACCGTATACTCCTTGCGGAGGTCTGCATCTCGCACTACAAAGCCCACGAATATGCGATAATCCGCACCATCCCAGTCGGGTTCCCCAAAATGGGTTGTAGCGGCATTTTGCATAGATTTATAAAAAATACGAATTCTTATAGAAAACGGTTTTAATAGTTAGTGGTATTTATATATAAAGTTTCGGTTTCCTATATTCTATGATCCCGAAAAGTATTGTGCTATATTGCATATGAGTGTGTGAGGAGGTAGGTCATTACTTCATGATCTATTTAAAGGTATAGCAAGATTGTGATGTTTTAAATGTCAAAATTAAACTACATGGTATTTTAGTGAAAAAGTACGATAAAAATTGAAATAGAAATCCTTTTGATATGGAACTTGTTCAATATGACTTGTTAATATTTAATAGTCAACATGTAAGAGTTTAGTATGACTGTATTTAAGAAAAGGTTGAATTTTTAGGAAGAGCCGAATCGGAAATCGGATTAACTCCGATTCTGTCAGGTATTGGAATTACGTATTTTTAGAATAGCAAAGTGAAGAAGGAGAAAGGACTTACGAGTTTGTAGTCTATAGAAGAGGGAAAGGAAACGATAGGAGGTGCCGGTGTATCGTTTCGTCGCCGGGAACTCCTAGAGTTGTCGTTGGAAAATCGTCGAAGTTTTGCCCTTTGCTAACTTCAATTGCACACTAAAATTTCTAGGGATTTCTTGAGAGTTTTGATCAGAATTTTGGAGTGAGGGGTGTGTGTTTAGGGGTTGTATTTATAGGGTAAGGCTCGGGTGTAGGGTAAGTGAAAGGGTGAATTGAAAATTATATTAAAAATGTATTAAAAATGGAGTAAATAGGGATTTAAAGGGGCTCTGTTACTGTGCAGGGTATTTAAAGTATAAAGGGGTACTGGGGAGGCCAAGAGACAGACTTTCATGTTGGGGACTCGGCGGTCCGGCCGAGTCCGGTTGGCGGCGGCGGCCCGAGTCGGCCGAGTCGCCGGCCAATTCGTTCGATTCCGGCCGAGTCCGGGGTGTAAAGTGTTCCCCGTCGCTTGGTGTAGCCCCTGGGTCAGTTAGTTTTATTTGTGTAGTGGGGTTTTTACGAGTTATGCACGTGTAAAGCCTTGGGATTCTAAAAAATTTAAAAGAAAATAATATTAAAAATAATATGGGTGATGGGATTTAAACTCTGGTGGCTTGGTTCAGCAGTGCAAGATCTTACCAATGAGCTACAAGCTCTTTCTTGCTATTAAAAAGCAAAACAAACTTATAACTTGTCCTCAGGCAAAAGTACCCCTTTCTGGATTTTTGAAATTTTTTTACAGAAAGTTGTACAGAAAGTTTGGGGTTGTTACATTCTACCCTACTTATTATCCTTTTGCCTCTGCTCGGTTCCTCGAAATTTGTAAAAGATTCAAGGAAAGTTTGGTGACTGAAGTACTGATAGTGTATGTAAAATAACAAGGTGATACAAGGGTTTTTAAAAATGTGAAAGAGCCTTTACCTTGGTCAACTGTCTCGGTTTCTACGGCTGCTAAGGTGTAAGCCTGTCACCGTGGCACGTTCCTCCTAGCTGGAGGTACATTCCTCTGTCTTCGAGTCATGTTCCTCAATACCTGATGGAATTGGCGATTTAGCTGTGCAGGAAATCCACATGGAGGTGGTGCCGGGAGTGCAGGATGAGGTGCAGGAGCCTGGATAGCTGGCCGCTGCGGGTAGTTGGTGGTTGTGTGAGTTGGATTGCGTCTATAAGGACAGTTTCCAATTCCGTGATTGGACGCGCCACAAACTAGGCACAAGCCTTTTGCACGCCTACAATCCTTCCGCAAGTGTCCTTCCTTCTTGCAATAGAAGCAAAACTCGGAACTCGGGTGGTTATCTGTTACTTCCGGTCTCCTCGGTTCAACGGTTGGTCTTGTAGAGGCTCCTCCTGCCATTTGAGTGGCATGGCGCTTCATTCCGGCAGTTTGAGCTCTGCCCTTTCTCTTTACTACTGCCTCGTATCTTCGGGCAGCTTTTAAAGCCATATCATGGGTTGGGAAATCCCCTATAGCTAAGGCAACTTGGATTTCTGAGTCCAACTCTTGCTGAAATTTTCTAGCTCTGATCTCAGTAGTTGGTATGAGATGGGCCGCAAACCTATTACGGTCTTGTGTTAGCTGTGTAGTATGTGATATATTGAAAATCAAATTTATTGAGACATTTCTTACCGACTGAGCATGGTGGACTCAGCGTCATACTCATCTACTGATATGATCCATATTGAACCTTGTTGTAGATGGATGAACTACTGTTGCATATCAAAGCGGGCAGTCTCAGGGAAGTACTTTGTGTCGAATATGTCACGGATAGTCTTCCATTCGATGGGATGATCAAGACGGCTTTCTTCCGCCTTCCACTAGACCCGTGCATTTTCCGTGAGCTCCAGTTTCGCAATACGAACCCAAGCTATTTCTAGAACTTGTGCTGCTGCCAGATCGTCTTCGATGCCCTGAGCCCATTCCTCAGCTTCTAGAGGGCTCTTTTTTCCTGAGAATTGTTTGGGGTGCAAAGCCCTGAATTTCTTCACCCCAAGTGTTTCTGCCTCTGGACGGATCATTAAAAGTGCAGTCTGCTGCTGCTGTCCTTCTAGGAGGCTGCGGATTGCCTCAAGCAGAACTGTCTGCTCGTTGAGCGGAGCAGGGACGACATGTGTGATCGGTAGTGGAGGTGGAGTGTTGTTGAAATTGGTGCTGGTGTTGTTTGGGGAATCCATAACCTTGGAGAAAAATTTGGGTTAGGAAAGATGATAAGATTCAAGGAATATGAATTGTAAAGAATGTTTTAGTTGCTGGTCCTTGTGTTATATTGCTTAGGTTGTGTACAATGAAGCTAGAGAGCTTTGGGTCGTAGGCAAGCCTATCCAAGTCCTCGCTGGTAGGCTCGATCTCCTGAGTGTACAAATCACCTGTGTCACGACCCACCCCCAAACACAGATGGTATTGTCCGCTCTGGCCGAAACCGTACGGTTTTGTCCCTTTGAATGAACCCAGGGCTACTTCCCAGTAGGTCACCCATCCCAGAATTTCTCTGGCTCAAGCACGCTTAACTACGGAGTTTTTCAAACTCCGAAGCTCCGATTCATCCAAAAGGCGCCTCTGTGTTATAAGAGTGTATCATTCCATTTATAGTTCAGATCGTGCCCTCTTTCGGAATGGAATTCGATACTCCCCATTGTTCTGATGGGTCCCCGTGTGCATCCGTATCGGTTACATCCCCACCTTGATACCAGATAACATCTCACTTCTCACGGGGTAGATGGTATTCAGCCCCAACTCCACCTGGGGTATTACATTCCCCCCACTTAGAACAATGGTTCGTCCTCGAACCACAGACCTACTTTTGAGGGACCGGCTCTGATACCATATTTGTCACGACCCACCTCCAAACACAGATGGTATTATCCGCTCTGGCCGAAACCGCACGGTTTTGTCCCTTTGAATGAACCCGGGGCTACTTCCCAGTATGTCACCCATCCCAGAATTTCTCTGGCTCAAGCACGCTTAACTACGGAGTTTTTCAAACTCCGAAGTTCCGATTCATCCAAAAGACGCCTCTGTGTTATAAGAGTGGTATCATTCCATTATAGTTCAGATCGTGCCCTCTTTCGGAATGGAATTCGATACTCTCCATTGTTCTGGTGGATCCCCGTGTGCATCCGTATCGGTTACATCCCCACTTCGATACCGGATAACATCTCACTTCTCACGGGGTAGGTGGTATTCAGCCCCAACTCCACCTGGGGTATTACAACCTGACAATATTCTAAGGAAGAAAGAGAAGGAATGTCGTCAGCGGATAATCGCTCGGTAAGTCCCAAAGATAAGGGAGAAATGGAATAGACAGAGAGAGAAAATAACTTTTAAAGTTGTATTATATAGTTAACGCTGTTGTTTGTAGCTTGGTACAGAAGGATGCCAGTGTGTACGAGAGGAGTCTCTATATGCCAGAGACTAATGCAAATGGAAGTACAAGGCTCCGTCGATAATACCACGGAACAACGGTATGGATGTAATTACGTCTTATGGTTGCTGTCTCGTGCCACTTCTAACACTTTCCGTACCAATCTACCCCTTAAACCCCGCGATGTCTTGGTTATATTGTTTGTATTGTGTTGCAACTTGTATCGTCTCGTAATATAGATTGTATAATGGGATGACTTACTAAAACCATGATATCAGTAAATGGATGTAACTGGAGAATCATGGATGTAACTGGAGAATCATGGATGTAACTGGAGAATCATGTAAATGGAAGTATATCTATGGTTCGGTTCAGTCAATACGGATTGAATAGATTAAATATATGTATTCAGGGATTCATGTTGAATTATAGATTGTACTTGAATCATATTCAAGTCAGATTATTTATAATAAGACTCAGTCTGAGTCAGAACAATTAGAAAAGAAATTGAAGTCTGAATTAAGTTTTGATGTTCTCGGTAACCGCTGCACATAGACGGCAGGATTTGTGTTTTTTTCAAAGACGACTACCGTGTTGATAACACCGTTGTTAAGTTGTCTACCTTAAATAGGCAAGCACCCACTTCTCCGGCTCTCTTAGACTCAAGAGATTGGTCCCGCTTAAACCTATATTTACTAGGGTCCTTAGGGTAATTTATAGAACTTGAGGGGTTTTTATGTACAAATAATTTTGTATAATTTTCAAAATACACTCCAAGTATTTAATTATCTTCTTTAGAGTTGTCATAGATGTAGATTTTATATTTGTGATATTTCTAGTGTAAATAACCTAATTTCATAATATATGGTATTTAATTTTAATATTGAACTTGTATGGATTTCATGGTATTTTAATGTAAAGTGATTCTTGTGATTTTTAGAAAAAAAATGGAATATTTATATTATCACAAAATAGATATTTTAGTGATACATACATACATACATACATACATACATATATATATATATATATATATATATATAGATATAGATATAAATAATTTTACTATATATTATATTTCTAGAAATCTCATTTTCTTAAGATTTTTGTATTTTAAATCTTTCGAGACTGTATGCTCTTTGCGGAGGTCTGCATCTCGCACTACTAAGCTCAGGGATGTGCGATAATCCGCACCATCCCAGTCGGGTTCCCCAAAATGGGTTGTAGCGGCACTTTGCAAAGATTTATAAAAAATACGAATTCTTATAGAAAACGGTTTTAATAGTTAGTGGTATTTATATGTAAAGTTTCGGTTTCCCGTATTCTATGATCCCGAAAGGTATTGTGCTACGTTGCATATGAGTGTGTGAGGAGGTAGGTCATTATCTCGTGATCTACTTAAAGATATAGCAAGATTGTGATGTTTTAAATGTCGAAATTAAACTACATGGTATTTTAGTGAAAAAGTACGATAAAAATTGAAATAGAAATCCTTTTGATATGGAACTTGTTCAATATGACTTGTTAATATTTAATAGTCAACATGTAAGAGTTTAGTATGATTGTATTTAAGAAAATGTTGAATTTTTAGGAAGAACCGAATCGGAAATCGGATTAACTCCGATTCCGTCGGGTTTTGGAATTACGTATTTTTATAATAGCAAAGTGAAGAAGGAGAAGGGACTTATGAGTTTGTAGTCTAGAGAAGAGGGAGAGGAAATGGTAGGAGGCGTCAGTGAGTCGTTTCGTCGCCGGGAACTCCTAGGGTTGTCGTCGGAAAATCGCCGAAGTTTTACCCTTTGCTAACTTCAATTGCACACTAAAATTTCTAGGGATTTCTTGAGAGTTTTGATCAGAATTTTGGAGTGAGGGTGTGTGTGCTTAGGGGTTGTATTTATAAGGTAAGGCTAGGGTTTAGGGTAGGTGAAAGGGTGAATTGAAAATTGTATTAAAATGTATTAAAAATGGAGTAAAAAGGGTTTTAAAGGGGCTCTGTTAGGGTATTTAAAGTATACAGGGGTATTGGGGAGGCCAAGAGACAGACTTTTATGTTGGGGACTCGGTGGTCCGGCCGAGTCCGGTTGGCGACAGCGGCCCAAGTCGGCCGAGTCGCCGGCCGATTCGGCCGATTCTGGCCGAGTCCGGGGCGCAAAGTGTTCCCCGTTGCTTGGTGTAGCCCATGGGTCAGTCAGTTTTATTTGTGTATTGGGGTTTTTACAAGTTATGCACGTGTAAACCCTTGGGATTCTAAAAAATTTAAAAGAAAATAATATTATAAATAATGTGGGTGATGGGATTTGAACTCTGGTGGCTTGGTTCAGCAGTGCAAGGTCTTACCAATGAGTTACAAGCTCCTTCTTGCTATTAAAAAGCAAAACAAACTTATAACTTGTGCTCAGGCAAAAGTACCCCTTTCTGGATTTTTGAAATTTTTTACAGAAAGTTTTACAGGAAGTTTGGGGTTGTTATAACACTTATGCATAGATTATTGCCCTGTCACTACTAGATGTTAGTGTTATATTGAGAACGTTATTATACGACCTAAGAGGTCGTCTTTCATACGATTTCTACCTGGTGATGTCTTCTACTCACGAGTTGGCAACTCACCCCCGTTGTGCCACAGTTTCATGCAGGTCTAGCCGTACAGGTTTTCATGACGGTTTGCTGGCACACCACTTCTTTCCGGGTGATTGCATGATAGGTGGGTTCACTTGCTTCGTGACCGCCGTTATAATTTTATTTATTTCAGTTGTATCTAGTAAGCTCCATCAACCAGATAATGTATATTTGATAGACTTAGAAAACCAGTTGTATATTTTTGGACCTTAGAGTCGCTCACTTGTATTAATATGGTTTCCTCTCTGGTTTTCTTGAGGATATTGGTTTTCTTTTTTTAGTTTTGATCCTCGTCCTTCGGCGATGTATATTATATTATTGCTTGCGTGGTTGTTTCCGCCAATTGGCGAAGAGCTAGCTCCCGTTTGGGGATGCCTTTATTCATCACTTGTATATTCCTGTTTTTACCCGTTTGGGGTCAGGTTTTACAAAGGAGACTCTGCCGAAATTTTCGGGGAAATAAGATGTTGCTTTTAAATGTTTGATGCCACTTATTTTGTAAAAACCACTTGCTTTAAACAGGTTTTCCTTCACTCTATTCTTTAAAAATGGTTTAGATTTCTGGGCTTTGGCTTACTTAAATTACGCTACGCAGTGCCAGTCACGTTCCGTACCTTCGGGTCGTGACATAAGATTGTACCTAAGTTATGTGGGATATGTTTTAGGTATAAGAAAAGATATATGGGTATATATAAAGACTAAAAGAAAGCTTGAAAGGAAAGAGTTACCAGTGATGACTTGGCCAATGGCTTCAGTTTCTTCCACAGTCATTGTGAAAGCCTGTCGTCTCGGTACATTCCTCCTTGCTGGAGGAGTATTCCTCTGTCTGTTACTCTATACTTGAGGTAAGTTCCTTTGTGCTTGGTGGAACTGACGAGGAGGAGGTGCAGTCGGTCTATGAGGAGGTAGAGCCGGGAGAGCAAGTTGTGGAGTAGGTGCCTGGATAGCTGGCCGCTGCGGATAGGTAATCGCTGGTCTGGGTGCGGCATTTGGATTGAGTGTACGAGGTCAAAACCCAATATCATGTATGGCTGAGCCACAGAATAAGCAAAGGCAATTAGCACGCCTACAATCCTTCGCTAGGTGTCCATCCCTCCTGCAGTAAATGCAAAAGGCTGGACTGGGCTGGTTGATTGGTACTCCCGGTCTCCTGGGTACAAAAGGTAGCCTTGAAGAGGCTCCTCCTTCCATCTGAGTGGTAGGACACTTCACTTCGGCAGATTGGGGTCTGCCCCTCATCTTCACAACTGCCTTATATCGATGGGCAGATTTCAGAGCCAGTTCGTGGGTTAGGAAATCCCCTGTAGCTAAAGCAGCTTGGATCTCCGGATCTAACCCTTGCTGAAATCGTCTGGACCTGACCTCAGCAGTCGGAATTAGGTATGCCGCGAATCTGCTCAACATAGTGAACTCGGCATCATACTTATCCACCGATTTTCTCTACATAGAGCCTTGTTGTAAGTGAATGAATTACTGCTCCATGTCAAATCGGACAGTCTCTGGAAAGTACTTCATGTCGAACATGTCGTGAAAAGCTTTCCATTCGATATGCTGGGCAAGACGGCTTTCTTCCGCCTTCCACCATACTCAGGCATTATCGGTGAGTTGCAGCTTCGCAACCCATACCCAAGCGATATCTAGCACTTGTGCTGCTGCCAGACCGTCCTCAATACTCTGAGCCCATTTTTCAGCTTCCAAGGGGCTCTCTTTCCCAGAAAATTGCTTTGGGTGCAATGCCCGGAATTGCTTCCCTCCGGATGCTTCCGCTTCTGGGAGTTCAATAAGATAGCAGTCTGCTGCTGCTGTCCTTCCAGGAGGTTTAAGATTGCCTCAAGCAATACCGTTTGCTCGTTGATCGGAGCTGCAACGGTATGCGTAAGTGGAAGAGGTGGTGGTGTGTTGTTGAAGTTGGTGCTGGTATTGTTTGGATAATCCATAAGCTTGAAAGAAAAAATAGGGTTAGGATAGACTCAAAGAATATGAAATTGTAAAATTCAAGGAATATGAAATGTAAAGAATATTTTTAGTTGCTGATTCTTGTGTTATATTGCTTAGGACTTCATGCAGAATTGACCTACATGTCCATACAGAACTGACCTGCATGGACCGCCAATAAAATCTGGCACGCCCCGCTTCCCAGTGTACGGGTAAGGAGACGCGACGAAACCCGCTACGTATTTACTCAGAAGTAAACATGCTAAGCACAGCTAAGCAATATAAAGTAAATATACACAAGAAGACATGAAATGTAAATGAACAACAACTTTTATTTATTAAACATTTCTTTACAATACAACTGAAAAGTAAATACAATGATGAAAGCAATGCCTAAACAATGGCATGAACATGAAAGTAAGTATATATAAGAGTCTACAGCTCGGGGTCCTCGCTGAACTGATCTAATTCCTCTGAACTGAGCTTTATCTCCAGTGAGTCGGATCTACCTGACAACATTCCAAAGAAAGAAGAGAGAAGGAATGTCGTCAGCGAACAATCGCTTGGTAAGTCCCCAAAAAGGGTAGAAATAGAATAGACAGAAAGAATATAATCGTATACTATTTGATGTTATGTTAACGCAGTTGTTTGTAATTTGGTACAGAATATGCCAGTGTATACAAGAGGAGTCCAACTATTCCGTGGACTAAGCTATACGGAGCACAAGGAACCGTTAAGCCATGGAACAACAGCAATGGATATTCAGGTTAGGTGTATTAAAATGACCATCTCGTGCCACTTCTAACACATTCCGTACCAGTCTACCCTATTAAAAACCCCGTAATGTATTTTGTATTAATTTGTATTATTTTGTTTAATAGATGTATGACTTGCCGAAACCATGATATCATGTAAACGGAATGGATATAAATGGATAGTCATGTAATCAAAGTATATCCATGGTTCGGTTTAGTCGAGTCATGTTGATATAGATTGAATTCTGGTATAAATGGATTCATGTTGAAATGGAATTATACTTGAATCATATTTAGAGATAGATTGATTGATTGATTTTAAATTAGACTGAGACTCTGTCTAAGTCAGACACTTTAAAACGAATTGAAGTTCTGAATTAGTTTTGATGTTGTCGGTAACTGCTGCACATGGACGGCAGGATTTGTGTCTTTTTCCAAGACAATTAACATATTGATAACACCGTTTTTAGGTTGTCTATCTTAGATAGGCAAGCACCCATATTCTCCGGCTCCCCGAGGCTCAAGAGAACCGGTCCCGTTTAAACCTATGTTTACTAGGATCCTTATTGTAAATTAATATAACTTAAGGGGATTTTATGAAAAATAGTTTTGTTACATTTTCAAAATAAACCTCAAGTATTTATTTATCGTCTTTAGGGTTTTCATAGTTGTAATTTTTATAAAATGAAATATTCTAGTGGATATAAACCTAATTTTGAATAGTATATGGTATTTTCTTGTAATTTGACCTGTATTGAATGTGGTGGTATTTTCATGATCTTTTGTGATTCTTTTCTTTTGATTAGAAAACATGGAATATATATTATATTTAAAATAGATAGTTTGATATTATTTATATATATATAATTATAAAAATAGAATTTATTTATTACTAGAAATCACGTTTTCTTAGAAATTGTAATTAAAAAATCTATCGAGATCGAATGCTCCGTGAGAAGGTATGCATCTCGCTCTACTAGTTCCGAGGACGTACAATAACCCGCACCATTCCGATCGGGTTCCCCAAAATGGGGTTGTAGAGGCTTATTTATAAGGAATTAATTAAAACAATTTAAAGAATACGGGTTTTGATAGTTTAGGGTATTTTAATGTAAATTGTGTTTTGTCCCACAAAAATTGTTACAAAGCCATCGTTCTATGTCAAGATGAGTGTTGTGATGAGGTAGGTCATTATCTCATGCAATTTCTAAAGGTAATATGAGCCAAACTATAAAGTAATGTCGTATGTAAAGTAAATGGTATTTTACCGTAAAAGTTAAAAGTTGTTTAACGTTATATTTTGAATTGAAACTTGTTCCGAATGTTATTTAATGGTTAATAAACAATATGTTAAAAGATGGTAAATTTGTTATTAAGAAAGATTGCGTTTATGATGAAATTAGAATCGGAAGTCGGAATAACTCCGCTTCTGACAAGTTTTGAAAATAGGATTCTATTTATTAGAGAGAGAAGAGGGAATAGGGGACTTACTGATTGAAAGAAGAGGGAAGAGGTAGAAGGAGCTTCCGAAAGTGTCGTGGAGTCGTTTCGTCGCCAGATTTGTCTCGAAATATCGTCGGAACTTTGCCTTGAGCTAACTCCACTTGTACAACTTCTTAGACTTAGGAATTTTAAAAAGTTTTAGCAACGGAATTCTAAATGAAGAGGGCTATGGTGTAGTGTGGTATTTATAGGAGAAATTAGAATTTTGAGGATTGAAGAATGAATTAAAAATATGCATTAAAATGGATTAAAGAGGGGATTTACCATTCTCTGGATAAATACAGCGAAATCAAACAGCATGGGGGTAGTGTGGTCGGCCAAGGGATGCTAGGGTTAAATTTTTAGGGCATTCCCTACGGAGAAAACCGACGGTGCCGGTCCCCTATTGAAATCTCGCCGGTCCATTTTGAGGTGAGGGGCTCTGGATTGAAGACATGTGTCCTAGACTGCTTAATTAACAATTTCCACATGTTTGTTTTATGAGACTTTTTATTTTTACGTGCAGTGCACATGTAAACTTTTGAGCTTCCAAAATTTTTAAAGAAAAATCAACAAAAATAATATGTGGCTGAGAGAATTTGAACACAGGGGCTATGTAACAGTAGTGCAAGGCTTTACCAATGAGCTATAAGTACTTTCTTGCTGTTCAAAAGCGAATTAAAAACTTATAGCATACACATGATTGCAAATACTCTATTTGTACATTAACTTTTAAACAAATTTTCTGTACACTGAAACAGAGTTGTTACAATTTGTGAGTTTTTCAAGGACGACTGCCTCCTTTAATTTTCTTTATCTAAACTGGATAAACAAGCATTCACTTTCTCCGGCTCCCCGAGGTTCAAAAATAAAAAATACCGCTTAAACTTATTTGTTACCTAAATACCTTAAAGATTAAACATGTTATATATTCTAGCTATTTTGGTGAACTTAGGTCATTTACGTAAATAGTTCATTTGAAAACTCGGGGTTTTTTTATGTAAAATATTTTATTTTTAAAATAAATCTCGAGAGTGTTTTTGGTATAAATAAATTAAACTAAACGTTGAGAGTTTTAATATAGATATATTTTAGATTTTAAGGCATTTTATTGATAAAACCTACCTTTTAGAAGTTTATGATATTTTTTATGAAAAATTCCATCTTTTAGAAAACTTGAGAGATTTTAATAAAAATTTAATGCTTTAATTTAGAATATTTTATTGAAATTAGATTTACAAAAACGTTTTCTTTTAATTTACAAGTTTATGATTTTTAATTTAATGTTGTTTCATTTCGTTTAAAACCGGATTTTCTTTTCCTTTGAGAACATACTCTTTGAAGAGCTTGGATCTCACTTACTAGACCCAAAATGTGTGATAATCCACACTATTTTCAACAGGATTCCCCTAACGAGGGTTGTGAGGGTGAAATTGCCAAGAAAATAGATTTATGGTTAAAATTCATATTTCAAGACTTGAGGGTATTTTGGTGAAATTGTATTCTTTTACAAATAACGCTACAAATATATAATCGTGCTATGATTTCCAAGTGTATGTAAGGACCCCGAATTTAGAATACTCTTGTATGAGTCCAAATGTTATATTAAAGGGTATTTCTATTTCTGATTCCGAGTTATAAATAGTTTTAAATAAAATTCAAAAAGAAACAATTTGTAGCTTACTGGTTAAGACACTTCTTTGTTGTCCCATATCCCAAGTGTTCGAATCTTAATGAAAACAATATTTTTATTATTTATTTTTACGACGTTTTGGAAGCCCAAGAGATCGCACGGGTATTACATGGAGATCTGAAAGGTTGCAACAGAATAGAAGTATGAAATTGCGACATTTAAACCCAATTAAAACCTTGGCACGAACCCCCAGGCCAGCGGCCGACTTGGGGCCGTCACTTTGTAAAAACTGGCTGCCAGGATGTGCCCATCTGGGTCCGTCTTTGGCCCGTGTGATCTTTGGCTTTCCCAATACCTGTTTTAATACTTTTAAATCCCTGTAATTAACCGGAGACTCTGCAGTCTCTTCCCCTATCTCCTTTAATCTCTTTTAATCCCTCTAATTTCCTTTTTAATTTTCTTTTTAACACTCCTCACCCTTTATCTCTCATATAAATAACTAAACCAGTCCTAGCTATTTCACGTAGGCATACACTCTCTCAAAACTATACTCAAACACTCAAGTTCTCTTAAGCCAGGTCCTCTCCAAGAAGCTCAAGCTCATTTCTTTCTCTTCTGTCAAACAACCTCTTTCCTCTCATTATGCTACCCTACGAGTTGCCAAGAGAAATCCAGAAGCTCAAGCTCACCATCTTTCGTACATCGTCGGCCTCAGTTCTTCAAATCAAGACTACTTCTCTTCACTTTCTCGCTCGTATGAGTACGAGCGGTTACGAGCAAGTCCCTTCTTATCTCTTTTGTCTCTCTCGATCCTTCACACCTTCACTTACCATACTCTTCCTCGCTATTATGATTCTCTTTTCTTTGAACTCCTAATAAAAAAAAGTTGATTATATGGCTTGTTAGATTCAATAGCTTTTATTCTTAACTAAATTTCACATGCTCGACTACACCCTACATGTCATCGATTTAGATAATAATAAGAAATCAAACCACCATTCTAATAGTCTTGTAATCCATATCTCCTCTATTTCATAAATTTGCTATATGTATTTAAATGAAACTTTATGACATGTTAAGAAAACAATATTAGATGATATATGAAAAATAACGGATAAATACCATGTTAATTATTATTATACGATAGCTAGTTCTCGTGACATGTTAATATAGATCATGTATGAGGTAATTATCTACCTCATACGCACACATGGAAATCATAGTACATTTATATGTCATTGTGTTTTTCTAAAAGAATCGTATTTTCATAAAATACCCTTTAGTATTAAAAATATAACTCTATAACTTTTTTCTTTACAAATACGCCCCTACAAGTCTCTTTTGTCACGCCCCGCTTCCGAATAGATGAAAATGATGACGTGGCATGCCCGCAACGTATTTACTATGAAAATAAATACGTTAAGCGTAATTAAAAAATATAACAATGAACAAGAATGATAAGAGTAATAAAATGAAACAATAACTTTATTTACATTCAACTTTACATACAATTGTCTGACAGTTAAAGATACAATAATAAAAGCAAATGCCTAAACAATGGCATAGTGAAAGTAAGTGCAAGAAGAACTAGTAGTCCGGCTGAGCTGCAAACTGGTCCAAGTCCTGGCTCGGCTCTACGTCTTCAGAGTCCGGTCTTCCTGACGAACATTCTAAAGAAATAAATAGAAAGGAATGTTGTCAGCGAACTAGTGCTCGGTAAGTCCCAAAAGAAGGAAAAAAAATGACTGAATGGTATATGACGTGAATAGAAATCAAGTAAAGTAAACAGATAGGGTTGTATTTGAGAGTATCTAACCATGTTCACCTACAGGTATAAGATAGCTATTCTAACGTGGTTGTTTGTAGTTTGATAAAGAAGATATTCATGTATACGAGAGAAATCCATCTTACTTCGTGGACTATAGTAACATATAGTACAAGGCCCCGTCATAACCCACAGGACAACGGCATGTGAATTCATGTAGGTGTCTTTTAAGTGCCTTTCGTGCCATGATATACATTCTGTACCAATCTACCCCTTTATCCCCGCGTATTGTATTGTATAGATTAAGATTAAAGGTCTTGGCTAAATCTATGGATATAAAATATTCATGTTCATGTTCAGGATGTAATCATGTATTCAGGTAGTCATGTCAATGTTCATGTCAAGTTATAACCATGGTTCGGTCAACTTGAGTCAAGTATTCAAGTTTGATTTTGATATTTGAATTCGAGTATTCAAGTTCATGATCAAGTATTCAAGTTCGTGTTTGATTTTGGATTCTGGTTTGAGTTTGGACTCAGATTGAGTCAGACACTTGTGAACGGATTTAACTCTTGATTTTCTTAGGTTCGGGAGTAATCGGCAACTGTTGCACATGGACGATAGGATTTGTGTCTTTTTCCAAGATATTTGTCATTGATAATTCCGTTAAGTTGTCTAACTTGAATAGGCAAGCACCCACTTTCTCCGGCTCCCTGGGGCTCAAGAGAATTGATCCCGCTTAAACCTATATTAATCTAGAGTCCTTAATTATTATTTGTATATCTCGAGGGGGTTTTATGATAAATATATATTACTATTGTTTAAAAATAACCTCGAGGGTGATTTACAAGTTTTAGGATTTTTCATGGGCATGTATTTTAATTATTTGGTATTTTAATGATAAAAACTTAGGTTTTAAAAGTTTATGGTATTTTATTGAAAACTAGCCCTTTTTGGTAACTTGATGATATTTTATTTAAAAGTTTAATCTTTCATATTAAAAATTATAGTTTATACGTTTTTATTAAAAATACAGATTTATATTTTTATATAATTTTTTCAAAAATTAGTTTTAATTAGAAAAGTCGCATTTCTTAAAAACCGTATTTTATTTGTTTTCAAGATCGAATACTTCATGTGGGGTTCTGCATCTCGCTCTAGTATCCCAAGGATGTGCGATAATCCGCATCATCCATTAGCGGGTCCCCGAACGAGGATTATAGAGGCGTATTTGCTAATAATTACAAAATACCGCTTTAAAAGAAACCCGTTTTTGAAAAGATGTGGTATTTTATTGTAAAAGCTATTCTTTGAACCAACCATATATATATATATATATATCTCATGCTATGAAACCATAGTGTGCGTGTGGGATAGGTCATTACACTGTGAAGTTTTCCTAAAGGTATTGTTTTAACAATTATCGAAAAGAGGGTGATACTACAGTTCAAGGTATTTTGATGAAAAGTTCGTTTATATTTGTTTCACATGAAAATTTTGGTTAAACTCAAAGCTAAAAGTTTGTAATTAAAGTTACAAGTAGGGTGGTAAAATTAGTTTGACTTATGTATAAAGAAAAAAGGAGTTCTAAGTTTTAAAAGAAATGTATTGGAAGTAACTCCACTTTACCGATATATGTTTAGGGAATGAAATGAGAAGAAAAGAAAGAGAGATGAGAGGGACTTACGACTTTGTAATATCGAGAAGAGAGTAAGGAAGAAGAGAGGGGGCTTCGTGACGTTGCGGGAGCTCCGGAACAGCTTCGATTTTCGATGGAAGGAGCTTGGTTGCTAACTCCACTTGCACTTATGAACTTTTAAGGTGATTTTGCTAGAAATTTTCAGAATAGAGGAGAGCTATGGCATGGGGTGATATTTATAGTGAAGAATTAGGGTTTGGAAATTAAAATTTTGGATTAAAAAAGAGTTGAATGGTGAATTTAAAGGTCTCTGTTTGATTGCATGAAAATCAAATAGTGCAGGGGAGTTAAGGGGAGCTGAAGAGACAAGAGTGCAAAGCACGGAGCAAATTGGGCCAATATCAACCATCGGCGCCGGCCCTTTGATGGGTTTGGGCGGTCGGATCTTGAGGTATTGCCTTAAGATTCGTGCCACGTGTGTATATCTGTGTTTACTCCATTTTGTGCATGTTTGATTTTTTCTGAAACTTTTCATTTCTCCGTGTATTGCACGTGCAACTCTTGAGCTTCCAAAAAATAAAACGAAAAAAATCTAAAAATAATTGGGTCTAATGGGAATCGAACACACACGCTACGTCACAGCAGTGCAGAGGCTTTACCAATGAGCTACAAGTTGCTTCTTACTTTTATTTAAAAAATATAACTTTTAATTCTTACACAGTCTGTAATACTCTTTTCTGTACAATAACTGTTGGCTATAGTGCCCTCAAGTTAATTATTGTAATCGCAAGCACGCGATTGTGATGATTGAGGAAGGACCTATATGGGTAGAACAGTCTTACTCGAGATGATAGTATGTTTTCTGGTTTGCCTTTATCATCATATACATGCATTATGTGGTATTACAGATCACTATTACATATTGATAGAGCTCATAGGATTCTTGCTTGACTACCATCATTATGATGGCGATCATATACGTGGAAGCTGGGTAGTCTATAAGCATATCCTTAAATATCCCTAGTCGAGAGAGTATTGAGACTGGGCATTGATACTCTGGAGTAGACTAGTGTATACTTATCGAGACCCGACAAGGGGCGGTGGATGGTCTCACAAGCCATTAGTGTCAGTCAGTCACCTATGATAGTATACAGGCGCTCATTGGGTTATGAATACACTGGACGGACTTGCTAGGAACATGCTAGTTGGTATTATACCTATTATCAGATAGAAGTTCCCAGGTGACATGAGTACAGGTTAGTCTGTCGACCTGAGATCGTTATTTGTCTCGTGTGAGTTCCCACTGTGCTTTAATTACTACCCAACCACGGCTCAAAGGAGTCGTACAAACAGGTTTTAGTTGGGTACAGTCCCGAGCCACATGGAGGCAGTGAGCGGATCGTCGGGAATTCGTCTCTCCCGGTATTGGGGGTTGATGTCGAGCGGTGCATGGGTGTCCATCACCAGAAATGCTTGGCCAAGGTAAACGAGAATTACCGATTTGGATCAGTAGTTTCTCAGTAGGTGATGAGCTTCATACCGACATGAAATTTTGTATTATTAGGGATTGACTTTATCTACCCCCTAGACTCGATATGTGATACTCTTAGACGAACAGACCGGATTGTACGGATATTGTCACTGATAGGCTCAGTAGGGGTTTGGATGAGTTTGCTCGTTGGCCTTTTTTTCGCTCAATACCTGGGTAACCGTTACATACAGCTAGTGCTGCTGACGTGCTTATGGTTAAACCCACTGCCAGCGCATTGACGAGTCTTTAGAGTCCTACACAAAGGTTTTCCCTGGTTCTGGAGAAATGATGTAGTAGCCGTATTGGATACGTGCAAGGTTCCGATCGAATGAGTGTACTAGTTACCCGGACTTTCGATCGGACGGTTGATAATACTAGCCGGCTCGGGTTTGAACCGGATTATTAAATCAGGTATTGATTTAATAATTTACGTATATGTATTTCGATATGTATATTCTAGTATTATGTTCTTTGTGTTATTCTATCTCTTCGGTATTCGTATTTCGGTACGAATACAGGTATCCATATACAGTAGACGTATTTTTTACAGATAATATTCTAGAAGGTGGACACCTCATTTAGTTTTCATCTATTTATTTATAAATGGAAATGAGGTAGAAATTGAGAGAGGGGAGTATAGTGAGAACCATGCTTGCTTAGTGTGCACAAATGAATTGTTTATTCATTTGTGCAAACTATTCAAGCATGGGCTTGATTTTAAAATAGAAAAATATCTTTTACAAAACCATGCTATGATATTTTCTCTCACATGGATGGCTCGTTTTTTTCACTTGAGTTTTGAAACCTCACCATTAGCTTCGCTCTCCTCTCTAGGTTTTTCATGAGTTCCTCCACCTTTAAGCTTAACCTCCTCTCTATAATCTCATGAGTTGAGAATTAAGAGAGGAGGTGAGATAGATAAACATTTGGATCCATTCACTATATCCCAGGCACTCTTGACTAGCCATCTTGAGTCCCTAGTTGCTTCACATGTTTATGGTGTGGAGCTAGAGCCAAGAGCTACATCTCTCGGGTGGATCATCATCGACGAAGGAAGATCGGCGACCAATTCAGTTTAGGACACCTCAAGGAGCCTGGGAAGATGGTTGAAGACCGAAGGACTTGGTTCATTCGGTATAACATCTCTATCATAGTAGATTAGCACTTTATAGTTTGCTAGTAAAGGTTTATGGTTCGATCATGACAGATCCGTTAGCGCTAAAAATTTTAAACGCCAGTTTTTGTTCCGCACCGGCCACAGCAGATGGTCAGGGCGCTGACGTAACCCAACAATAACAAAAAATTTATGTACAGTGATTTCAGAGTCATTACATTTTTAGAGAACCTGTTTATGGTTGGTGCGGATTATCGCACATCCTGGAGCTAGTGGAATGAGATGCAGAACTACTCACGGAGAATACGGTCTTGAATGGAAAAAATACGATTTTATAAGAAAATAAACAAATTCTATAAAATTTAACATAAAAGAAAATATAAAAATTTTGGTTAATTTGGGTTATCACTATTTTCTAAATAATTAAATGAAAGCAAGTTTTTAATTAAATTTTTTAAGAAAATACCCTCAAGTTTCCAAAAGATGGTTTTTTCATTAAAATGCTATAAGTTATTAAAAAAACATGTTTTAATACTAAAATACCATAAAATCTAAAATACATTTTTATAAAAACTTTTGATATTCTAGTTAATATATTTTTACCAAAACACTCTCGAGATTATTTTCAAAATAGAATATTTTACATAAAACCCCCTCAAGAATTTAAATGTTTATTTTACATAATACTACTAAGTTATCAATAAATACATTAGAATTCACAAGACTAGTCTATATTAAATATTTAGATTGCAGATTGGTTTTAGTGGCATCTTCCCTCTGTTAGAAATATGTATGCCCTAAAGGCCATTATTGTATGATATAGTGGATGCTTGAACATATATATAGAGAACTTTCTTGCTCGACATGATAGTATGCTATCTGCTTCCTCTTTATCTTAACATGTACACTTGTATTATTAAACTGTCTCTCCGATACATGTTGATAAAGCCCTTAGGATATTGGCTTCACTACCAGGACTATGATGCAGATCATACTAGTGGGGCTTGTGTAGTCCGCAAGTACACCCTTTAACCGTTCCTAGTCGAGAGAGTATCGAGATAGGGCACCGATATTCCAAAATAGACTAGCATGTACATTTCTTGACCCTGTATAGGGTGATGATTGATCCCATAACCATTAGTGTTTGACATCAAAGATTATACATAGGTGCTCATTAGAGAATGGGTACACCGAACAGGACTCGCCGAGAACTCTTAGATGGTACCATACCTATCGTCAGATAGCAGTTCTCTAGTGACACTTATACAGGTTAGTCTGTAGACCTGAGATCGTCATAGTGCCTTGTGTGGTTCCCACTGTGCTTTGATTTCCTCCCTACCACGGCTCAAAAGAGTCGTGCAAGCAGGTGGATTTTGGGTACATCCCCGAGTCACATGGTGGCAGTGAGCGATAGGAGGGGTTTCGTCTCTCCCAGTATAGGGAGTTGATGTTGCGCTATGCTCGATTGGATATGACAGTAAGCCCCTGGCCAGGGCTGATGAGATTTACTGGTAAGTGTTATCAGTAGTTTCTCGAACGGTTATAGGCTACACATCGGCATGCTTTATTAAGTTACTGGGGTCTGACGATTCCATCCCTAGACTTGATATGCGACATATCAGACGAAGAGAATGGATTGTACAGTAAGTGTTGCTTATAGGCTTCACGAGAGTTTAGACAAGCTTGCTTGTTGTTCTTCTATTCGTTCAATATCTAGGTAGCCATTACGTTCAGCTAGTACCGCTGACGGCTTGTGGGTGACTTATATGATCATTACCTACTGCTGGTGTATTGACTAGTCTTTAGAGTCCCATACAGAGGTTTCCTACCTTAAGCGAAACGAAGTAGGGCACATATGTTGATATGTGCGGCAGCTTGATTAAATACTAGTATGTGATATCGTATTCTAATCTCGCGATATTTGATATCGGTTAGGTTATATGTGATATAACTGGATTGTTGAATCAAGTGTTGATTCAATGGTATATTATATGTATATATATATTTGATACTGGCTGGTTATATATGATATGACCAGATTGTTGAATCAAGTGTTGATTTAATGTAGTATTGAATAGTTTTTGGTTATATGTGATATAACCGGATTATTGAATCAAGCATTGATTTGATAATATGATATACATATAAATGATATTAGTCGGTTATATATGATATGACCGAATTATTGAATCAAGTGTTGATTTAATAATTTGATATATATTAATATATTTGATATATAATATATATTAACTAATATTAGCTCACTAAAGATTTTATTCTCTTGTTATATATAATGATATATATATATATATATATATATATATATATATATATATATATATAAGATACTATTGTGTCATGGTGGATGATACATAGAACATGGGTGTATGAAACTCACACCAAGGCTTAGGATATTTTGAGGTGATTTATTTTTAAGAGGAAATTAAAAATGAATTGGAAATGAGCATGGCTTAGATGCTTGTAGAAGCATATAGAAGCCATGACTCATCTCACTAATTTTATTTTACTCTAGATATTTTCTCACCCAACCTTTATCTTTAGCCTATGGTTAACACTCTCTCATCATAAGATATTTTCTTCACCCAAGTTCTTCTTTTTCCTCAAGAGCTCTAGGTTTTTTCTTGAATTGAAAAAAGAGAGAGAAATAAATTTCTAAAGTGAGCAAAATTCTTATTTCATCAACCTACACTATCTTATCCCTTTAGTATAGGTTGTTTGCTTCACTAATACTTTGATTAGTGAAGAGAGAGCTTGAGTTAGTGAGACTTCAAGATGGATCATCTTCGGTTTCGAAGACATCAAAGCAAGCTCGATCCTTTCTTCAAGTGGAGCCAAGAAGAGTTCTAGGTACTACTACTTGGAGCTAAGGGACTACTACTTGGAGCTATATAAGTGAAGGACTTGGTCTACAAAGGTTGTAATCATCTTCACTTAGTTATAGAACTATTTTTCTTGCATAAAACCCTAATTCTCTAGTTCGATTCTAGGTTAGTGTAGTTTAGACCTCTAGATTTTTTAAAATTGTATACTTGATGCATATAGAAACTTAGTAGAGGTGCTAAGACACACTTTTATGGTATCAGAGCCAAAGCTAGAGTATTAGACGATGTTTAAATATTATGAAATCGAAACGACTCCGAAACGAACGATCTAAAACCCTAGTTTCTGTCAATTTTTAAATGGCCTCTAAAATTTTTTAAAAAAAAGTACAGAATATTATATGTGATGTAACTAGAACACCAGAGAAACTCGAGACCCAAACTCAAAAATTTGGCCGGCCACATGGGAATTTTGGCCGGCCTGGCCGGTCCACATCATCAATTTTTGGCTCTGTTTCTTTGGTGTTTTGGTGCGTAGGATCTAGGGTATCAGGTTATATTTGTTTTGCCCAGATTGCATGTGATGTTATCTTTTGTATTAGGGTAATTCAGAGTGTTTCGAAGTGGCAATTTAATATCGTTTCGGGTTTAATTTTGATATGTGATACAATATTTGGAATCCACATGACGAGGCCACGGGTGCAGAAACTATTCTAATGACGGAGAGCGAAGGAGCCGCTGTGCTAAGTGATGCTCTCGCCGCGGTTTTGGTTAGCGACGTATTAGGTAGATCCAGGGTCACTGTTTTCTTTTTATCTTTCGATCCCGTTCATCCCCATCTGATGACATTTTGTTCGTTTTGAGTGTAGGTGCAGTAAATGCGGAGATTGCGCCATCTGAAGTGCCTCTGGTCGCCGCCGTGACAGCTGTTGTTCTGTTGCCTTCTCCCATGTCGTCTGGAGTGCTGGAAGGTATATATTTGCGACTTATCGGTTTCATTGTAGGTAATATACTCTTTGTACTGACATCGTATTGTTACAACTGTGCAGGAGTCCTTTTTGACCATCTTTATCAGGTGTTGAACCCGCATTTCTCCTTCCAATTGGAAGTCAGTCTGCCTGCCGGTGTCGGTGAGTATAGCTTTTAACCGACATCCCTTTCTTTCTTTTATGAGCAAACATGTCGTTGCTAATTCTTCTTTGTATTTATTGCAGCGTTACAGATTGGAAGAGGGGATGAGAGAACAGTCACGCCTCCGGTACTCCCAGCTTTACCACCTGTTGCAGCCGGTATAGTAGACCCTATTACTTGTGCATTTTCTTTATCTCTTAAGCTGACATCTGATTATGATTCGTTTTGCAGCGATCGCACCTACTCCAGCTCCCTTCGAGTCTTGAATCTTAATGCTTACAGGGCCCTTTTCAAGACGTCCATCCTTTAGAGGCGTTGCAACTAGCCTGCGCATACTAAATAAATTCATTGAGGATCTTGACGCTGAAGCCCTCATATTTGCTGCAGATTTTGCTGCTGAGCTTAATCCTATGCTGGCGACGCTTGTGAACTTCCATGATGAAGGCGTCGTCGAGTCTTGGGTTAATTACTGCAGAAAGATCGAGACCTACCTGCATGAGATTGAGCTCAGGCATCCTGCTCCGGAAGTGTTAACTTTGAACTCCCAGCGGGCTGCGTGGGTTGAGCAGAGCGATCCCTTCCTCCGCCATTTCGAATAAGAGGCGACCTTAAGGCGGAAGGAACGTGAGGAGGCTTCAGGCGAATCCACCCGGTTGCACGTCCAGGTTGACGCGAATACTGCACAGCTGAAAGCTATCTTTGAGGGCCTCCTACGATGTATTTCTAACGGGCTAACGCTGAGGCAGAAGCTTGATCTCATTGAGCGGGATGTGCGAGTCGTGAGGCAGCTCAGCAGGAAATCAATGAAAAGTTTTCATCCTGTTTGCAGCAACGGGCCCGAGTCAAAGCTGAGCTGGCCGCGGCGGCTGCTCATGAAAAGGAGCTGAGAGGAGTGCGGTAACGGCTTGCTGATTTGCTAAAATCGCCTCCTTCTCAATAGTCGTCTTTGTATCGATTGTAATTTATGAATAACATGTATTCATTTCATTTTTATTTTATATGATATATCTCGTATTCAATTGAATTCATGAATAAAGGACACATTTTTTTATCTCCGACTATCGCTTTCTTTTCTCTGCTGTATTGTTGGCATGCGATTTTAGCAAATGTAACTTGTGGACGATAGATAACAATTCATCTTGAACTCTTTGTAGGGTAGTGATGGCTTAGGAGACAGGGTTAGAATCTGCCACCTGAGACTTTCCAACTTTATGAGCCGTGAGGGTCTCATAAAGTCTTTTCTCCCTACGAGTCGAGAGGATCCCGTAGGTGTATTTTCTCCATAGGAATCATGAAGATTCCTAAGTGTGTTTTCTCTTGAGAGTCGTAAGGATCTCACAAGAGAATTTTTTTCAGCTTACAAGTCGAGAGGACTCGTAAGTGTTTGTTTCCCTCCTTGTCGATGTTTGACTTCAGGGAATGTAGCCTGTAGATAGTCCATCTTGACCTCTTTATAAGGCAGTGATGACTTAGGAGACAGAGTTAGGATCTGTCGCCTATGACTTTTCAACTTTATGAGCCGTGAGGGTCTCATAAATACTTTTCTCCCTACGAGTCGAAAGGATCCCGTAGGTGTATTTTCTCCTTAGAAATCGTGAGGATTCCTACGTGCGTTTTCTCCTGAGAGTCGTAAGGATCTCACAAGAGAATTTTCCCCCTTACAAGTCGAGAAGACTCGTAAGTACTTGTTTCCCTCCTTATCGATATTCGACTTTGGAGAGTGTGGCCCGTAAATAGTATGCAATGGTCCATCTTGGACCGAATTTCTGGGCCCCAGTTCTTATGAAACAGGTCCTTATCCCCATTGCCTAAGGCTTTTCCTTACAAGTGGAGACGAATCGAGAAGTTCTCGCAAGAACACTAATTTCCTCACGGGTCGAGACGAATCGAGAAATTCTCGCAAGGGTTTCCTAACGCCACAGTTAACTCCTGCTAATAGAAGTCCGTTAGGGTCTGTGGTACTAGGGTTTTTTACCTGTTGCACCGTCGCGTTGGCCGATATATTCCCCTATATGCAATCTTGTTGTTCAGGTAGCCCCGCGACTGTCGTGTCTTCGATCCCTTCGAGGGCGGGACAAGACATCTTCAAGTAATCTTCCAGGTAATATTACCATCGAAAGAGCAAGCGTTAGGGTATTCCATGTCACTTTTTACTTGAGATTAGGCTCAGTTTGGGAGCCCCGATGAGTCATGACCACTCCGCACTGGTGTGGGATGACCTCCGATAGTCTTTTCAGGTCTCATTTGAGTTGTCGTCAAAACCCTGAAGCGAAGGATTTTCCTTAGCTTCGTTGGTTGACATTGTTCCTGCAATATTGCGTCGAATGTCGAGGTTGTCTCTGGGTTGTCTGTGAACCGTCGAGGTTTTGGAACCAGGGGACTTTGCCATAGCTCCGTTTGTTGATGTCACGCCTGTATCCAGCTAGAAGAAAGAAGGACGCTGTTGGTTGATCTCCAGGCTGTAGATGTAGCCGTCGAGACCTAGAACTAGGGACTTTGCCATGGCTCCGAGGTAGTCTCTAGGTTGTCTGTGAACCGTCGAGATTTTGGAACTAGGGGACTTCGCCATAGCTCCGTTTGTTGACATCGTATATTCCTGCAAATATACCGATTTCTCTGCGGGTCGACGTGAAACGAGATGCTCTCGTCAAGGACACTGATTCCCTGAATCTAGGTTTTTGCCAAGGACACTGATTTCCTCGGGGTTGAGACGAATCGAGAGATTCCTGCAAAGTCACTAATTTCCTTGCGGGTCGACGCGAATTGAGATGTTCTCGTCAAGAACGCTGATTTCGCTGAATCGAGATATTGCCAAGGACACTGATTTCCCTGGAGTTGGTTGACTCGTTTCCGAGACGGAGTTATTGGATGATGTATTTCCACGACGGGGTCATTGGATGACGTATTTCCGCTTTCTACAGTGTCAGGGTTGACTTGCTCCGCTTTCTACGGTGTCTGGCTCGACTCTCTCTATTTTCTACGGTACCAGGGATCAACTTTCTCCGTTTTCTATGGTGTCTGGATCGATTTTCTCCGTTTTCTACAGTGTCGGTGGTTGACTCTAGGTTGTCTGTAAACCGCGGAGTCTTGGAACTGGGGACTTTGCCGTAGCTCCGATTGGTAGTGTCGCGTCCGTGTCCTGCTGGCATGAGGAGGAACGCCGTTGCTGGTCTTTTGAGATGCAGATATTGCCACTGAGACCTGATTCTCCCTTTGATAGAGTTTGTTGGGACACGTGGTTCCCTTTCGTTTATGCCCATGGATTGTATACAGGGGTCAGTATGGACTTACCTACAGGGCAAAAAGTTTTATTTCATTTTTTTATTTCTTTCCGCAATACTCTATCATTTCAGCTTTTTATATCGCGAAAGTCACGATTGCCCAATCATTTCAGCTATTTTTCGCAGTGCCCAATCATTTCGGCTGTTTTTTTACTCGCTGTTTTTTTTATTGCGAGTTGCCCAATCATTTCGGCTATTTTTGTATGCATTTATTTTACTCGCTTATTTTTATTGCGAGTCGCCTAATCATTTCGGCTATTTTTGCAAGTATGGAACCTGGAATCTGGTGCCAGTCTTAGCACCAGCATCGCTGCGACTGGAATATTGCCAGGAGCGAATCATCATTTGCTGTGAAAGGACATAGAATTTGATTCCGATTCAGGCATCAGCATTGCTACCACTGGGACATTGTCAAGAGCGAATCATCATCTGTCTTTGTCGGTTCGAACAAAGGTGGCTTAGCAAATAGGGTTAAGATCCTGTCAACTAAGGCTTTTGACTTCATGAGCCGTAAGGGTCTCATAAAGGTGTTTCTCCCTACGAGTCGTGAGGATCTCGTAGGTGTCTTTTCTTCTCAGGAATCGTGAGGATTCTTAAGTATATGTTCTCTTGTAAGTCGTAAGGATCTTACAAGAGTGTTTTCCCCTTGTAAATCGAGAGGACCTACAAGTGTTTGTTCATCAAATGAAGGGATTCCTCGTCGTTGGTAGGACTCGGCAAGGAAATGATTATTTGTGTTCAGGGATTGTATACAAGGGTCAGTATTGAACCGCTTGTAGGGCAATCTGGGAAAGGTGATGGCTAAAGAATAGGTTTAGATCCCTGTAGCTTAAGGCTTTTGAATCTTATGAGCCGTGAGGGTCTCATAAGAGGGTTCTCCTTACAAGTCGTGAGAATCTCATAAGTGTAGTGTCTTCTTAGGAATCGTCAGAATCCCTAAGTGCGTCGCTCCTTTATGAGTCGTAAGGATCTCACGCAAGTAGTTTTCTCCTTACAAGGTCGAGGACCTTGCAAGTGTTTTTTAATGAGATTGCGCCCGTTCGGGTTTTTACAAACTCGCCGGTAACTCTGCTGTTTTTAGTCACGGAGCCCTTTCAGTTTTTCATCCGTGCCCATTTTGCTTATGGACGTACCGTTTTTTTTAACGAGTCTGCGCCCTTTCGGGTTTTCATAAACTCGCCGGTAGCCCTGCTGTTTTTACTCACGGAGCCCTTTCGGGTTTTCATCCGTGCCATTTTGCTTATGGACGTACCGTTTTTTCTTACGAGTCAGCCCAAGGATGCTGCGGGTTTGTAGTAGTTTAAAGACGTTTCGGTCACTTGTTCGTAGGTCCGGGATTTTTCCCGGGCAACGTACGATTACGCAGCTAGATGTTCTTGCAAGTCTTCGTATATTTTGTGTCGGAGGTGGATTCCTTGAAGAGAGGGCTGAGGGCTATTTCTTCATCAGAGTCGCTTCTAAAGGTGAGAACTTGCGATCCCTTGGTGCCAACCATGTGACAGTTACCGGCAGTTCTTTTGCGCTCATCAGTCGTGCTTCTCTGTTCCCGACGAGCCTTGCGCTTCACTCGCTGGACGTGTTGTCGGTGGGCAACATATCCCTGCCACCAGTTTTTAAAGGACATGCACTCTTCGGTAGGGTGCGTGATCCTCCGATGGTATAAGCAGTAATTTAGATGTGCATCCTCTTTTTCAAGGTGTATGCTGCCAGGAGTATTTCCTTTAAAAGACGGCAGCTTCATTCCCATTGACAGGGCTTTGGTGAATTGCTTCCTTGTCTTAAGCCTGCTTTTTGTCTGCTGTAAGCATGCTTCAATCTGGTTGGGCTACTCCATGGTTTCTTAATACCGGAGCTTCTTCAACTTGACACCGACGCTTGGCCCTCTCGTATATGGCCGTTTCCCGCTCACTGTCAGCTTTTCTTTTCTGAAGAGCTTCGCTCAGCAGTCTGTCAATCAATTCGTCCGATGGCTCCAGGGATTTTGATTCTGGTTCTAGATCTGCCCCCAGTTTCTCTGCATCAGGAGCTTCTTTTCTATTTATTGATGGGCGAGAGATCATGTGACAGCTTGCCACATAATTCTCGGGCTCTTCTGAAGAGTTGTCTCCTTCATCAGTGTCATTGGCTTCATTCTCAAGAACATGCTTAAAGAATTCATCCAACGTGGTTGGGGTCCATGCCTTCTGGTTATATTCTTCCAGTGCATCGATATATTTCTGCAGACTTGTACGACTGTCTTCAGGTTGGACGGGCTTCTTGGCCTTCTTCTTTTTCTTTAAAGACTTTGGAGGTTTGGCCTGAATGTTTTGTCCACCGTCACCAACTTTCAGCGTTGGGCGCAGCTTCAGCATCCCCTCAATAATCTCAGGCTCCGGCGGGATCCTCCACCTAATCATCGGACATGTTTGGAGATCTCTCAGCATTCTTTTAGTTTTCGCCAAAAGAACAAATTCCTATAGAGCTTCCTCTACGAATGAGCATGATGCCCCTGGCATGTCTATCTTTTTCGAAGCATGTGGTTGTGGCGGGTTCTCCTTTCAGTTTTCGGATAACGCGAACTTGCCCTGTTGGCATTGGTCTTCGACCCAATTTTTGAAGACGTAGCACTCTTCGATTAAATGGCCCAATGTTTGGTGGTAAGGGCAATAATTGGGACTGTTAACGTCACCGGGCTGCAGTAGGCGTTTCGGCTCCGGCAGGGTAATGAGCCCATTGTGCACCGCCAGTTCAAACAGTCACCTTGTTTTATCCCGAGGAAATGAGTAAGGGCGGCTCAACTTCTCATCGAGGGATTGCTGCTTGTTGCCTTGGCGAACAACCGGTCTCGGGCTACTCGGTTGTTATTGAGCGTTGGCGATGAAGGTTACTTTCCCTTTGCCCTTTTCATTTCGAAACTCTGTCTTTGAAGAGGAAGGCCCATGACCCATCTGGTCCATTTGGGCCAGCTTGTCAATTAAGGCCTGGAAGGTGGTCGGCTTGAAGAACATCATGAATTGAGATATGGTCGACTGAGGGTCAAGGGTCTACATGAACATGCCCACGGCAGGAGCTTCTTCTATGCGTTGTTCGCATATCGACCATAGGTTCCGCCACCGGATTGCATATTGCACCCATGTCTCTCCCGCTTCACTCTGGCATTGATCAATGCTGTGATCGGGGTGCGTTCGCTGGCGCTTGCGAATCGCTGTGTAAACAGTAGCTCCATTTCTGCAAATGTCTTAACGGAATCATTCGGGCGCTCAGAGTACCATTCAAAGGCCGTCTCCACCAAGCTGCCAACGAACTGGCGAAGTAGCAGTTTGTCGTCACCCCCAGTATTACCGCACAGGGCTCTGAATTGAGTAACGTGCTGGTGTGGATTACCCATCCCTTTATACACGTGGAATTTAGGGATCGTGTATCCCGGCGGGTACTTAATCTGATCGTATCAGCCTGGATATGGTCGCCCAGTTCTGACGACTTGGCCAGCGGTTTCGTTCACTTGGTGAGCTCGTATTTATTGAGCTATATAATCATCGAGTGTCGCTTTTGAGATTGTTTCCTCCTTTGCAGCTGAAGAGGCCAGAAGAGGGTTTGATGTCTCCCCTCTATCGTCTTCAATTATTATTGGAGGCTCTTCGACTGGAGGGTCCGGCTGGATCATCATGCCGACCATGTCTTGGAATAAAAGCGCCATTTGTTTTATGTTGGTCGCTTTTTCCGCGGCCTCTTTGTATTTCCTCTCGAGGATTCTGCGAAGGAAATCGGCATCGGTTTCTTGTTCTCGACGCTGCTCCAACGATGTTTCCGGGCTTTCTTTTGGCCCAGTGAGTGCGGCCATCTTCGTTAGCATCTCCTGGAGTTCTTGCTGTTGTTGCTCCTGAGCCTTTGTCATAGACCGTGTGAGTGGTCGATGACCCGTAGAAGCACGACTTTCCTCTTTTCCGGAATCCATATAAACAGTATGCACTACTATGCCCCCAGACTTGGGGCGTTTGGATTCAGTGCCTTTGAGCTCTGTCATGGACACGGCGATTTTCTCCGGCCTTCTTCTTTTGTGAACGGTCGAAGTTGATGGGGCTGTTGCAGTGGGTATCCAAGTAGAGGACACCTTTTGTGGTATGACAGGGTGGTCCTTCTCTTGCCGAACCTTCATCTTCTAGCAGTCTTGATTGATCATCGAGTCTTGAACATGTCGCCAGACCTTATGAATTTTAGAGGACAGCCGCTGAGGGGGCTGCTCTACCTTCGCCTTTGTAACGTTCTCCACAGGCAGAGGAGATCTTTTTAGCATGGCGGTCGGAGAATTTTTGCGCACCCTCCTAAGTGGTTCAAAGCTGTTCCCAGTTAGAACAGCAGCATCAACTTCCACCGTTGGAGCTGGCGGGGTAAGTTCAGAAGGAGAACTGCCCCCAGTTTTCCTCACCCGGCGCCAGTGACGACATCGAGCATATCTTGCAGATGGGACTGGATCAGTTACGGGGGTGGCTTCATCAAGCCCCCTGTTCTGGTGAAGGGTTACTGTTGGTCCAACTTATCGAAGACTGATGTCCGCTGAGAAGGAACGATCAATCTTGCAAAGATTGACTTTTTGGCAGGGGAAGCATTCGTAACGACCTTACCCGATGCAGGAATTGAGATGTCTAGTCTTGCAAAGACCGACCCCTTAGCCAGAGAAGCCCCTCCGATGACTTTGTTTACTGGAGCTGGAATGGCTATCTGCTTCGGGATAACTCCTTCGGTATTGCAGGCTTCTTTACGGGCCCACTGGAGCTCATGTTCAGCCTGTCAAAGACTGAGGCGCTGGATTTGGGTGACCCGTTTAGAGTGGCCGCGATAGTTGCAAGCCGATCGAAGACCGACTTCTTCGGAGCTTCTTGTGATGGCACCGGGGCGTTAAAGCTCATTGGTGGGAGCATGGTCCTGAAGAACAGTCCAGTGATGGCCTGAGTCACCTGTTCCACTGGCATCATGAAAATGGAAGCCGCTTGAGTCTCGTAGGTCACTCCTCCTGCGAGGACGGAGCGGTAGCTGTTGCAATTGTTGCAGCTGGAGCAGTTAGAAGCCATTGATCTTCTTTTTTCCGCATGGAGCAAAACACCAAATCTTAGTACCTCGACGCCATGGGCAACCACATTAAACTGTGATTCGTTCGTGAACACGACACATGAAGTGTGGAGTGGAAAGAGGACAAGGTCCCACCGGGTGTGCCAGAATCTGTTCTCCGCCAAAAACAGAGACGGAACCGCGTATGTTCGTCTTGCCTGAATTTGGGGGCAGTTGCTATTTGGTTTTATCCGTCCAGCTCTCCGAAGATACCAAGTTGATTTATGGCACCGTGTATCGGAGGTTTAGACAGATACGACTGTTGTAGCAGACTTCGTCAGATTCCCCCTCGTGTACGAGAGGGTTTTGATTGTGGGGACGCTCTTCCCTGCAGGCGCAAGCCCCTGCAGTTAATTACGCTACCACATCGCGGTAACCACTTTCTCCTTCTCCAGATGACCACTTCGTGTCATGTGTGTTTGTTTTATTTTTGGTTGCCCGTGGATTGTATACGGAGACTAATTTATGTTGTCGCCCGTAGGGCATGGATTAGTCCAAATCTGTATTTTCTTAGATTTGGTTTTGGGTTGGGTTTAAGGATAGTTAATCTCATTTGAGACTAAGATCAACTTAAACGTTTGTTAAGGATTCGTTAGTCTAATTTTAGACTAAGATCTACTTAACAGGATCATTTAGATCCAACAAAAGAGCATTTGAACTCTATTGTTTTAGTTTAGGGATGTTGCGGTCCATAAGTTTAAGGACATCATAGTCCATGAGTTTAAGGACCTCATAACCCATAAAGTTTAAGGACATCATAGTCCAGTTTAAAGACGTCATAGTCTATGAGTTTAAGGACCTCACAGTCCATAAAGTTTAAGGATATCATAGTCCATGAGTTTAAGGACCCCACAGTCCGTAAAGTTTTAGGGCATCATTGTCCAGTTTAAAGACGTCATAGTCTGTGTGGTTTTAGTTCAACCGTTTGGGGATGCACCAAAAGTTATTGGTTATTGGGACCCTCCATCTCTCTGAAGACGTTGAGGAATTACAACGACATATATCAAAGGTATGAAGAGATGTATCATTGAACCAATGTTGGTTAAGAGATCTGTAATCAAGTTTGGGACTAAGATTAGTTAAAAAGATTTATGAGCATATGGGCTCAATTAATCTACATTAGGGATTTGTGGCCAACTTGGGCTCGGCCTACTCAGTTAAAATGTTGGACATTTAATTAGGCTCAGCCCTTTTTATTTAACAATACAGAGCATTGGTTTGGGTTCTGACAACTTTTTTGTCTTTTATTGAGTGTTGAGCACTCATTATGGCTCTGGGGCATTATTTAAAGAACAGTTAATGTTCTCTCAGCGCACACATGAGGAGCACGTGGTACGCTTGGCGCTGAGCGCCAGACTTAGAGCGCTAAGACGCTTCCTGTGAGATAGCGTACACGTGAGGAGCACGTGGCGCGCTTGGCGCTGAGCGCCAGACTTAGAGAGCTAATGTGCTTCCTGTGAGATAGCGCACACGTGAGGAGAACGTGGCGCGCTTGGCACTGAGCGCCAGACTTAGAGCGCTAAGGCGCTTCCTGTGAGATAACGCATACGTGAGGAGCACGTGGCGCGCTTAGCGCTGAGCGCCAGTCAATGAGTGCAGAGCGCTCTTTATAAAATAGCGCCCACGTGAGGGGCACGTGGTGCGCTTGGCGCTGAGCGCCAACCTTGGAGCGCTGGGCGCTTCTTTTAAAATAGCGCTTGGAGCGTTAGGCGCTGAGCGTCAGACTTGGAGCGCTAAGACACTTCTTTAAATTGGAGCGGTAGGAGCGCTGCGACGCTGTGCGCCAGTCTTAGAGCGCTAAGGCGCTTCTTTGGTAATTCTAATCAACTTTGTCTCGTAGTTTTAAGAACAAGGTTCTTATCTTATAGGAGATGTTACAATCTCTTATGTTTTTTGTGAAAGACTTTGTCTTTATGAATCTGTGATCCGAAGAGAATTGAATTCTTCTCCCCCCTTTTTATGATGAGATGCTATGATCTATTTTTGTGAAAGATCTTTGTTTTATAGATCTATGATCTAGAAAAAGAATTAAGTTCTTCTTCTTTTTGACGAGATGCTTTGATCTCTCTGTTTTATTTACCTTGAAGAAATTCTTCTTCCGAGAGCTTGCTCTTCTCTTTGAAATTTCTCAAAGTTTGTGGGGGGGGGGGGGGGTTCCTCTCTGTGAAACTTATAGGGAGTTTTTTTTCTCTAAGACTTGAAGTCTTGGGGCCTTTATATAGTGGAGGCTGGTTAGTTAAGGCAATCTTTTTCTAATTGATTTGGGGATGTTTCCCTACCATTGGATCTTTGATCCTAGGGTTTCTGTTTTACAGAAGAAATTTTTCTTGTTATTAACAAGATTGGGAAATTATTTTCCCATACAGAGATTATTCTGTATCTTGGTGATTTTTAATCACATTGGATCTTTGATCCAACGGTGCTATGATTTACAGAGCATAATCTTTCCTATTTGGAATGATTCTGAGGAGTATTTCCTTAACAGAATTTTATTCTGGTAATTTGATGATTTTTTAATCATTTTTGTTGGATCTTTGATCCAAGGGTGTGGAACATTTAGTTCCAGCGCTAACGCTCTCGTGCTTTGCACGTGAGCGCTGCATCAGAGTCTTTGACTCTTGGTGCTAGCGCACTTAGCGCTAGCGCTCTCGTGCTTTGCACGTGAGCGCTGCATCAGAGCCTTTGACTCTTAGCGCTTGGCGCATTTAGCGCTAGCGCTCTCGTACTTTGCACGTGAGCGCTGCATCAGAGTCTTTGACTCTTAGCGCTGGCGCATCTAGCACGAGCGCTCTCGTGCTTTGCACGTGAGCGCTGCTTCAGAGTCTTTGACTCTTAGCGCTAGCGCTCTCGTGCTTTGCACGTGAGCGCTGCCTTATTTCAAATTCAAATTTTGAACAGAGCTTTGCTCTGATTGGGGGAAACAGTTGCCTTCCTTGTATTGTACGTGGATAAATACTCTTGATAGGAAATGATGTTCCTATGCTACACTCGGTCAAGCTCTTATTATCACAAAAGTTCTTCATGAAAGATCTTGGTGATGCCTCTTACATCCCGGGGATAAAGATCTATAGAGATGGATCTAAAAGGATGTTGGGATTGTCCCAATTCAGGTGCATTGACACCATACTAAAGAGGTTTAGTATGAAAGATTCTAAGCGTGATAATTTACCCGCTTGCTCAGGATCACTCTCTCTAAAGAGATGTCTCCCAATACTGATTTGGAGAGGGCTCGCATGCAGGGGATACTCTATGCTTCTGCAGTTGTATCTATCATGTACGTGATGTTATGCACCAGACCGGATGTAGCTTACGCACTTAGTGTGATAAGTAGGTATCAATCAGACCCAGGGGAGAAGCACTGGACAGTTATGAAGAACATTCTTGAGTACTTGAGAAGGACTAAAAAATGCTCTTGGTGTATGGTAACGGTGAACTCCAAGTGGAGTCCTTTACCGATTCGAGCTTCCAGAGTGATAAGGATGACAATAAGTCGGTCTCGGGTTTTATCTTTACTCTCAATGGAAGGGCGGTATGTTGGAAGAGTTCCAAACAAAATACCATGGCAGACTCGACGATGGAGGCTGAATACATCACCGCCAACGATGCTGCCAAAAAAGCTGTCTTGATGAAGAATTTCATAGCTGAACTTGGTGTGGTTCCATCCATTGAGCATCCAATACCTTTGTATTGTGATAACAATAGAGCTGTGGGTTTGGCCAAGGAACCCCGGTCCCATCAGCAATCCAGATATATTCTTAGGCGATATCACCTGATCCAGGAGATAGTTGATCACCAGGAGATCGAGGTCAAGAGAGTTGACACGAAGGACAACACAGCGGATCTACTCACGACGGCCCTCCCCCAGGTGCAATTTGAGAGACTTTTTGGGATGTTGGGTATGAGATACTACAACAACTGGCCTTAGTGCAAGTGGGAGATTGTTAGGAATATGTATGCCCTAGAGCCCATTATTGTATGATATAGTGGATGCTTGGACATATATATATAAGACTTTCTTGCTTGACATGATAGTATGCTATCTGGTTGCTCTTTATCTTAATATGTACACTTGTATTATTATACTGTCTCTCTGATACATGTTGATAAAGACCTTAGAATGTTGGCTTGACTACCAGGACTATGATGCAGATCATACTAGTGGGGCTTGTATAGTCCGCAAGCACATCCTTTAACTGTTCCTAGTCGAGAGAGTATCGAGACAGGGCATCGATATTGTAGAGTAGACTAGTGTGTACGTTTCTTAACCCTGTATGGGGCGATGTTTGATCCCATAACCATTGGTGTTTGACATCAAAGATTGTACATGGGTGCTCATTAGAGAATGGGAACACCGAACATGACTCGTCGAGAACTCTTAGATGGAACCATACCTATTGTCAGATAGCAGTTCTCTGGTGACACTTGTATAGGTTAGTCTGTAGACCTAAGATCGTCATAGTGCCCTGTGTGGTTCCCAATGTACTTTGATTTCCTCCCTACTACGGCTCAAAGGAGTTGTGCAAACAGATGGACTTTGGGTACAGTCTCGAGTCACATGGAAGCAGTGAGCGATAAGAGGAGTTTCGTCTCTCCCAGTATAGGCAGTTGATGTTGCGCTATGCTCGATTAGCTATAACAGCAAGTCTCTGGTCAGGGCTGATGAGATTTACTGGTAAGTGCTATCAGTAGTTTCTCGAACGGTTATAGGCCATACATCGGCATGATTTATCAAGTTACTGGGGTCTGACGATTCCACTCCTAGACTTGATATGCGACATAGCAGACGAAGAGACCGGACTGTACGGTAAGTGTTGCTTATAGGCTTCACGAGAGTTTGGACAAGCTTGCTTGTTAATCTTCTATTCGTTCAATACTTAGATAGCCGTTACGTCCAGCTAGTACCGCTGACAGCTTGTGGGTGACTGATGTGATCATTATCTACTGCTGGCGTATTGACAAGTCTTTAGAGTTCCACGCAGAGGTTTCCTAGCTCAAGCGAAACGAAGTAGGACGCATATGCTGATATATGCGGGAGCTTGATTAAATACGAGTATGTGATACCGTATTCTAATCTCGCGATATTTGATATCGGTTAGGTTATATATGATATAATCAGATTGTTGAATAAAGTGTTGATTCAATGATATGTTATATATATATATATATTTGATACTGGCTGGTTATATATGATATGACCAGATTATTGAATCAAGTGTTGATTTAATATAGTATTGAATAGTTGTCAGTTATATGTGATATAACCGGATTATTGAATCAAGCATTGATTTGATAATATGATATACATATACATGATATTAGTCGGTTATATATGATATGACCGGATTATTGAATCAAGTGTCGATTTAATAATTTGATATATATTAATATATTTGATATATAAATAAATATTAACTAATATTAGCTCACTAAAGATTTTATTCTCTTGTTATATATAATGATATATTTATATATTTATTTATTTATTTATATATAAGATACCATTGTGTCATGGTGGATGATACATAGAACATGCGTGTATGAGACTCACACCAAGACTTAGGATATTTTGAGGTGATTTATTTTTAAGAGGAAATTAAAAATGAGTTGGAAATGAGCATGGCTTAGATGCTTGTAGAAGCATGTAGAAGTAATGACTCATCTCACTAATTTTTTTTACTCTAAATATTTTCTCACCTAACCCTTATCTTTAGCCCATGGTTAATACTCTCTCATCATAAGATATTTTCTTCACCCAAGTTCTTCTTCTTCCTCAAGAGCTCTAGGTTTTTTCTTGAGTTGAAAAAAGTGAGAGAAATAAATTTCTAAAGTGAGCAAAATTCTTACTTCATCAACCTACACTATCCTAGCCCTTTAATATAGATTATTTGCTTCACTAATACTTTGATTAGTGAAGAGATAGCTTAAGTTAGTGAGACTTCAAGGTGGATCATCTTCGACTTCGAAGACATCAAAGCAGGCTCGATCCTTTCTTCAAGTGGAGCCAAGAAGAGTTCTAGAGACTACTACTTGGAGCTAAGGGACTACTACTAGGAGTTATAGAAATGAAGGACTTGGTCTACAAAGGTTGTAATTCTCTTCACTTAGTTATAAAACTATTTTGCTTGCATAAAACCCTAATTCTCTAGTTTGATTCTTGGTTAGTGTAGTTTAGATCTCTAGATTTTTTAAAATTGCATACTTGATGCATGTGGAAACCTAGTAGAGGTGCTAAGACACACTTTCACCCTCGTCGGTGCCTTGAGATGCCGGAGACAATGATGCACCACTTATCTCTCCCTAAATGTAGATCGTAATTTTAGGGAAATCAAATCACAAAGAACTCGAACTTGACTTGAATTCCAATTTGACTTGAATTCCAATTTAACTTGAATACAACTTGAACACTTGAACTTGATTTGATTTGACCCAAACCATGAATAAGACTTGAACTTGAACTCGAACTTGAACTCGAACTTGAACTCGAACTCGAACCTGAACCTGAACTCAATATGAATACACGGACTCAACATATACACCTGAACTGACTTGACCCGAACTATGAATACAACATGATATCAATACTTGAACTCTTGACATGAATACTTGATCTTGCAACTTGATGTTTTTATGGATTCAAGCAAGACGGTTAACTTCAGCTATAATCTAATATACGCAGGGTGTTGGTTAGTTTGAATATGAATCCAACGGAATCTCATGAGTCCCATTCTAACAACATGAATACTTACATCACAAATTTATGAATTTACGAACAAGGGCCCGTGTTTCCAAGCCTCCGGGGCCTTGCTCTTGGGTTTAGAATACTCTTGAAATTGGTTGTCATTCACACATAAGCTTACAATAGTTAGTTTACCTTATAGAGAACTTCTAGGACATTCATTTCATGTTCGCTGATTGATTCTATTTTAGAGAAGTGTTTGTAGAATAACCGCAATCAATAACGGTATCGCGTGTAGCTAGACCGAGATGAGTGCGGGTCGTTCTCAGAGATATGTGGAATCTTTCAATCTTACTTTAGACGTGTTGAAAAAGAGGAAGAATAGAGGAATAAAGAATAGTGGAGAATAGTTTCTAGATCTACGTCAAAATACGGATGTAGGATACAGATCTAGTTTGAATACGGATATAAATTTTATAAGAAGAATGCTTATAGGGTTCGTTTGGATTTAGTAGTCATGGATGACTAATAAAAATTACTCCTTTTATCTATTGAAAAATTTAATACTAGATAGATAGTAATGAATAAGGATTATGGTTTTTGGAAGAAACTAGGGTTTCCACACTATTGACTCTTGTCCTTTCATTGACCTCTATTCATATCTAGCCCTTAACAAAACAATTGTTAATCTATTCTCAAATCGCAGTTGAGACTAGCAATAAATTGGTAGCGCGTCCGATAAGGATGTTAACATTTATTTTTGCTAAAGTTTATAAACATTATAATACTTAAAAGAAATTAAAATATTTTCTCATCCATTATTCTACCCTAATCATACGAACCTTATCAAGCGGAGAATTACTCGCGCATGATGGAGATAGAAGAAGAACGGATAGAGAATGAATTCATGATGTAAATACAGAAAATAAAATGCAAACTAGTTAATCTAATGATCTACTTTTATTAATCAACTTCACAAGTACAAAGCCTTCAAGTTTAGATTATAAGAGGAGGAAGAAGTTGCTCTTGATCTCTACCATGTAGGAAGTAGATGCTCCGTCGAAACTCACGTCGCATTATCGCGTCGAATCGTGAACCTATTTTAGATCACTTATTCTTTGACGGTGATTTGCTTCATGTAAAGATTGATGATTTCTAAATTTAGCTCTCGGTCCTTTATATGCCCCAAAACCATAAACTATAGATCCCCAGAATTAGGGTTTGTTGTTTCAAATCACAACTAAAAATCCTAACTCCTGATTCGGTGAATCGGCCGCAAATCCGTCGCATATTGCATGGTTTGGCTGCGGATCCACGGTTTATTGGTGAGATCTTGGGTGCAAATTTCTGGGGCTTTATTCTTGTGACACATGGAGATTTAGTTGATATCTAGAACTTGAAAATATTTCCTGAGTCTGCCAGTATTGATTCTTCGATTTTCTTTAATATTTTGGCAAATTTTTATTTCCGACATCTTAACATTTCGATCTTCTGACCTGAGCCAAAGCTTACACCATATCTCAAAGAATAATGTTAGTAATATTTGGTATTTTTATGATATTATCCTAACCAATTTGATATGATATTATATTTTAAGAATATTGATAAAGGATATTTGATATGATATGCATATTTAAATTATCAACATATTATATAAATATTATATGCATATATTTTCCTTCATAATATTAATTATAATATATAAACATATGAAAATAGTATTTTTGCAGATAAACCCTCATATGTGTCATATTTATAATAAATGCCTTTAGATATTTAAGAAAAGTAAGGAAAATGTCATATCAAAAGTGCGATATTTTCGACTGAACAAATACCCCCAAACTTAACTTTGATCGTCCCGAGCAAACTTATTTATTCAAGAGAGGAAGAAAGAAAAAGAAAAATCTAAGTAGCACACTTTCGTAGGCAACACGATTGCACTGGGCACGTGCAACAAACCGTTAAACCTCTAGGTGTCCCTAGTAGGAGGAGTGTCGTCTCCTGAGGGTTTTCAGCTGATTACACCCACAAAATCTTATAATAAAAGAAAGATGGTGAAAGTTAAATACAAAGATAAGAATTATAAAAGAAAGAACTTGAAAATAAGAGTTTCCAACTAAATCAGTTTTTCGGTTGTCATGAGCCCTATCTTAATGGTCGTGAAAAAATGTTAGAAATCACATCATCCTTCAATAAAACATCGTCTTTAGTTTTCCTTCCTATCTTTCCTCCAAACATTGATCATATACACCTACGTGTTTGTAAAAGACATCCATACACTTAAAGAATTCAATTCAAGCTATCATACTCTTGTCCATCTTCCTTAGTACTTTTTAGTTGGTGAATATTTTAGATAGAATTGCTCACACATTCTTCATGTGACCGTTAATACTTCTTGAGGTATTAACCAACCGATTACAAAATATGCTTGCGTATTAAGGCATAATTTCTCGTCTTGCAACACCTAAGGCTTAGCAGTGGCTCCCAAACCAGTTGGTCTAAGGAACTAGGTGATAAAGCACCCTCGCTATATTTTTTTTATGCTGCCTTAACCAATTACAAAACCAGTGTTCATTTTTTTCTTCACCACCTATACTTATTTTATTTTCCTTCATACTAAGGCTTTTAGACAAGAGTATTTCAAGGTATCCTCTACTATCCCAAGTTTCAAGATGTGTGTAAGTGCGTATAGTAGGGTATCAACGTTCAAATGTTTGGACTTAAGAATATGGACTATTTTTCAGACTTATTTTTATTCTCAGATTAGTAATTTCCTTCATCTTACTAACCCTTGGGACAACGGCTCATAACTACTTATTACTAGTTTCGTTTAAGAAAATATCTAACTTTCTTGCTTTTCTCAAACTATTCCTATTTTCCATATGTAAATTTTCGCTTTCAAACTTTCATTATAATTTTTTTTGCTTATATATAGTATGATGCAAAATAATGCGTGAATAAGCACAAACCTCCCCCAAACCTGTTTACAGCAGTGTCATCACCGATGTCATCTGTCAAGCTTAAAAAAACTGTAGACTTAGGAGGAAAAGTAACGGGGACAAGAAATAATGAAAGTGAAATCCTCCCCCAAACTTATTTTTGACTCACAATAATGAAAGTGAAATCTTTCAAGAGCCAAAATATATCCCTCCCCCCAAACTTGAGTAAAATCATATTAAGCATTTAAAATTATGAGGGGGTTAAAGTTATTGGTCTATGCAAATCTTTACAAAGACCAAAAGTCAACACCAACCATTCAAATATTTTATCGATGTAACGCACTGGTTGGTAAAAGAACATGTGACCTATCGACGTGAAGAAATAGGGAGGGGATAAGGGGTGGAATAGAACGTGTTTACATCTCGGTTTATAGAGACGAAACAGTGATGGTGGATTACTCGCATTCTTGTTATTGATAAGAAGAAGGGGTGGTGGTTCAACTTCTTTGTATTGAGGTTGATTCATCACAACACCCATATTTTCTAAGATTGTGAGTTCTTCAGTGAAAATTTCTTCAAAACTTTCATCGATATCCCAAATAATAATCTCATCGGAAAGAACGGGATGATTCTCGGACTCCATAAAAGGTTCATATTCAGCGTTAGATGGTGACCCGGACAGCTCTATAGAAGTGTCCATAAGTGTATAACAAATAGCAGGATCAAACAACAACAAACTAGTGGAGTCAAGATCAAAATCGTGAAGCTGTTCAAATTCGCTGCTGTCGAAATTTATCGCTTTGACAGATAATACTTGAGCATAGGATTCGGAGGGTTCACTTCCCAACTTGTAAATGTTAAGATCAATTGACATCTTCCTGAAGGATAGGGTCATAGAGCCGTTTCGATAATTGATTATTGCGTTGGAAGTCGCAAGAAAATGTCGACCTAAAATCCCCGGAATTTGGTTTCATAGGTTCGCTACAGTATGTGTATCTATAACGATAAAGTCCACAGGGAATATAAATTCCCCGACTTTGATTAACACATCCTCTAGCTCATCCCTGGGTTGGGTGATAGATCGATCGGCTATCTGAAGAGTGCAGTGCGCCGATTTTAACTCTCCGATCCCTAATTGCTCATACACAGAATACGGAAGCAAGTTAACACTGGCTTCTAAATCGAGTAGAGCATGATTGATATCTTTACCCCCAATAGAAATAGATATGGTAGGACTTCCGGGTCCTTTCGTTTTGTGGGTAGTTGTTGGGTAAAAGCAGTGCTTACATTGCGCAAATCCAGGAATAAATATGTGCGTGCGATATATCTAAAATGCGAGAATATAAATGAAAATATATAGCTGAAACCAGATGTATGCGAAATCAATAAGGTACAGCTAAGTATAGGTGTCTAGCTATAAGTAAAAGATGTAGTTTACCCCTCCTGGGTATAAGTAAAATATGAGCAAGGTATACCTGTAGCTGTATCGTAAAGGGTATATGTACCTATCACTAATGGTACGATACTCTATAGGTATACAGGTATGGTAAATGTCATATGTGATAAGCAGTATGAATCAATGTCATAAGGTCCCTAACCAAGCAATATATTATCTATAAGTGGTTTGTGTGTGACATGACAATTATTGACGGTGTGTGTAGCATACAATCAGTGCTCGTGCAACATGAATCGTCAATAATTTTTGCAGTGTCCTACGGCTACTAGTCCAAATACAACATCTAAGTAATGGGGTAAAGGCACAATTTTAACAATAACGTAGAATATGCGACAAGTTCCCGATGTCGCAAATCGACACTAAAATACGATATATTGCACAAAATGGAAACCCTATGGTATTTTAGTGAAATATGGGTTAAATCTCAGTTAAAGTGACCCTAATAACATTTAAATAGGTAGGGTTAACCAACGCAATCATCATTTAATCAAAATTCCACAAAAATCACCATTTTAGCACAAAACTAACTTTAAACGCAAACTGAAGCTAATATTACATACAAGCTAGGAAAAAGGGGAATTGTGTTTAAGAATTATACCCTATGGTACCCTAAGAAGCAGGAGAAAGAGTGGATAGAGAAGAGCTGCTGCAAGCTGCTGGGGCCTCTGCTGCTGCTGCCAAAAGCTGCTGCTGCCAAAAGCTGCTGCTGGTACTGAAGCTGCTTGCTGCTGCTGATGTTGCATGAGCTGCTGCTGATCTGATGCTGATGCTGCCTTTGCTGTTGCTGCTGCCCTTGCTTCAGGTGTTGCTGCTTCTTGAGCTGCTGCTGTTGCTTCAGCTGAAGGGGGTGTGTGTGCGCATATGAGAGTGAGAGAATGAGTGAAAAGAGAGTGAGAAGTGAGAAATGAGGGAAAAATCAAAAACCCCTCCCATTCTCTTTCTCTTTCTTCATTAAATGAGGCATGGCTCATGCCATGTTGCCCCATGCCCTCTCTCTCTCTCTCTCAAGGTCAACACTACAAACAAATTTTAAAATCCTTTTTCATTTTATTTTTAAAAACAACCATACACAATTAAAACCCAAAAACACCTAATACAATTATTAAAACTAGATTAGGGAAAATGGTTAGTTCACCATGTTGCTAATCATGGCTAAATCCCAAATTACAACCCTAGTTAACATGCACAAGTGTGTGCAAGCCTAGGAAAAATCTAATAAAATATTCATTAAATAGGATAAAATAATTAAAAATCAATTTGGTAAACTTTTTATTAATAACCATATATTAAAATATAATTATCCCCAAAACACATTCTAAGGTGTTACAATCTTCCCCCCTTAAAAGAAATTCGTCCCCGAATTTAAAAATATACTGCTACGCGTACCTTCAAAGAGAAGATTACAACTCTTAAATCTCGCTCGCAGCCTCCCAAGTGATTACCTCACTATACGGCTATGTCCAAGAAAAACCCTTCACAGATGGCAAGACCCTTGACCGACATTTCTCCACCCGCCGAGCCCTTAACACAATGGCTGCCGGTGAGCGAAACGATCGCGTCCAAACCAAATGGTCTGGTGCCAAATCATGTGAGAAAGGTCATGAAGGTAATCGTAAAGTATCATCACAAGGAATACGGGGTGAAAACTCAATAATCTGGGCGGAAGTGCCAAATTAAAGGCAACGAAACTAACTCGCTTATAGGATCTCGAAGGACATACCATCCTGGGATAAACTTCCCAAAAGTCAACACGTCATTTATTGGAAAAATCCGCAGGAATACATGATTTTCCACTGCGCACTTAAGTCTACGACCAACACAATCGGCATAAGACCTCTATTTGCACTGGGCTACTCTCATCCGGACCTGAATCAACTGGCTCATCTCCGAAGTCTCTAGACTAGCTGGGGTCCAGAAATCTTACAACGCAGAGTCAGAAAAACAACAGACTGGTGATCGACACAACCTAACCCCTAAACCTAAAGGTTGCCAATTGGAGTGTCTCCTAATAACAGCTATTGAAGGAGAACCCTAGCAATGGCGAGTGACGACCCCCAACTGCCGAAAACAATTAACACAAACGCGCAACTTAACAAAGAACAACTGAGCAAACTGAGTATAACCGGACGACAAGAATTCAAAAGGAGTCACACCCTGACTAAACCTGGGTAGAAACCATAACGAAATTCGTGAAGATCTGCTCTCACTCCTACTTCGGAACGGTTAAAGGTTGCAACTCTCCAGCCGGCCTCAGATGCTCAACCCAAGCACACAACAAGACAGACAGGTTGAAACGAAACCCAAAGCTTCTATTTACATCCTTTCCCACCCGTAACTATCACACAAGTCACGTCAATGTTGGTGGAACTCGAATGAAAACAGAGAGTTGACTGATGTGCCTGTTGTAGGATTTCACATCTCTACCCGATAACATCAGGTACACAAACGCGTCCCTAACTTAGCACACCGTGTCACAACTCAAGGATTCCGAATCATTACCCAGCCGAGTATGCTCAAGTATCTCTAACGAACGAGCATCGGCGGGCAGTGTCTCGTGAAAGCGATTAAAGAAAAGTGGTTGGGCGCGGACATGAGCAAGCTGTCCCCTCAGTAGAGACGAACTTAAGCAGTACTCAACGATCACACAAGAACTGTAAATCTGTAGAGGACTATCACAACAATCAAAATCCGCTGCAGGAAGATATACATTAAGCTCTGGTGGTCCGTGAAAATCTGACACGACTCTCGAACAAATAGTGTCTCCAAATCTCCAACGCAAAACCACCGCGGCCATCTCCAGATCATGAGTGGAATATCCTTCTTGTACTTCCTCCAAATGTAGGGAAGCAAAAACTATAAATCTATAGTGTCACCTCAGTACACACTCGAGCCCCATTCAAGAAACATTACAGTTAAACAACAAGAACTCCCGAACCAAAAGCAAGGAAAGAACCGATGCAGTTGTTAACAGAATCTTCAACTGCCGAAAACTCTGCACACATGCCTCAGTCCAAAGAAAAAGAAACCTCCATCCCGGTCAATTCAGTCAACGGTGCAGCACTACACTAGCAATCCTGCACGAAACGGCGGTAAAAACCTGCTAAGCCCAAAAATCTGCGTACCTTCGTCCTGCACATAAGTCTGGGCCTAAGCTGTACGGACACGATCTCCCTTGGAACCATACGAAACCGTCTCCCGTAACTACAAGACCTAGGAGTCTACACAAACAAGCCTGAAGGAACACCCCGAGAATCTAGCAAACCGCTGGTGCTCTCCCAGTATCTGCATAACAAATCCTCAAGTGCTACTCCTGTCCCTCAAGACGCATTAAATAGACCAGAATGTTGTAAATAACACAACAATAACTGGTCGAGGAACGGCCTGAAGAAATCCAGTTCATCATAGCTACGAATGCTGCCAGGGCATCAGTGAATCCTATGACTCACTAATACACACAGAGCCCGTAGCACGCATAAGGCAGTCTTCGGAATGCCACCATTCCGAATCCGCAATAATGATGACCTGATCCCGAACAAACTTAGAAAACGTCTCGCACTGTGGAGTTGATCGAAGAAATCGTCAATGCGAGGTAAAGGATACCTATCTGCACCGTAAGCCGGTTCAATTAACGATCCATCGATACACAACCTCAAACTGCCGTCTTTCTCTTTGACGAACAGAAATAGGAGCTTCCCAAAAGCGAAACACTCAGACGCACAAAACTCCCCAAACAACAACTCTGCAGCTGATCCTTAAGCTCCCTAAAGCTTTGCCGGCTCATCTGGAACAACGTCGGAAAACTCTCGCACGAAGGAAAACCGGTCTAACAAACCCACTGTGGCTACGGTATCACGAATGAACGCCAAGAATCCACGACATCTCCTCAAAAGCAGACTAGCGAAAAAGGTTGAATTCAAGCTGTGAGAGGCGGCACAACTATCCACCTGTACAACAAGAATTGACTTGCCGGGAAAACAAAACCTGACTGTTTCCTTACGGTAGTCCACAGACGCCTAGCACGTAGCTAACCAGTCCATTCCCAGAAGAACATCAAGTCCAACATCTCTAGAAAGATCAAAACGACGGACAAATCTCTATCTCCTATCCGGTTGGCACACAACTGATTTACTTGTCGCGCAACCAAAGAATCGCTGACAGAAGTTAACACAACAAACGGCTAATCTACCCAACACGACTCTCGTCCCAACCACGGCACAAGTATGAAAAACAACAAATACATCGAAAGAACATGCGAATTAAGGATACCTGAAAACTCTGCATTGGACGCCTGCGCGTCCCGATGAGTAGAAGCAAACTCCTGTGTCTGCCCCTTACCTGCAACTGACTAAACTCCTCTGGTAGGCTGACCCCTCTGAGCGAACCTTCCACATCTATGGCCTCTCTGAATACGATCCTGACGAGGTGCTAAGGAACAATCCCTGACGAAGTGCTGAAGGCTTCCGCATCGAAAACATCCATGTGGTGACTGCTGACCCTCCTGGGAATGAGAGCTGGACGACTGTCCTCGTCCTAAGCCTCTGCTACTCCCACGACGGCCATGAAATCTATCTCGATGACTAAACCTCTGTCTCTGGGCTGGTACACTGGTACAAGTCCTCCTCTGTCCTGGAGCCCTCCGAGTCTCTGGAATATGTACCTCGTCAACTGGAGCTGCATCCACTGGTGCTATGTAGGTGACTGACTGCTGCATGCTGATCGCAAAGGACAACTGAGTAATAGGGGTGACAACCTCCTGTCGCATCGCTCGAACGACATCAACCAATGAACTCATAGTCTGGCGGAAGTCCTGCATCTCGACCACAAGCCTAGCGAGCTGATCTGTCGAAGGCTGATCTATCTGCAACTGTGCAACTAGAGTGCCATCCTGGTCAGTGCTCGTCTCACCCAAGCCAACTCTGACCTCGGCCCTCGCTGCATCACTCTGAGTCCCCATAGTCATCGGCGGCAAGGCTATAAATAGGGATAAGATTCGATAAGAACACGGAAATCGAATCACAAGGATATGAATCATCAAGGAAGGAATTTCAAGCAATTTGTACTTAGGTCACTAAAGGCGAAGTACCGCATCGTGGGTATGCTGCAGACATACACACACTATGTTACTTTGCTTAAGCTACCTACTCCATCATACCAAGGTCATCCTACACTCCGAAAGGTAAAACCTAGCGCTCTGATACCAATTTTGTCACGACCCGAAATTGGCACGTGACGGCCCTAATACTACGTAACACCTAAAGACGTAACGCAGTAAAAGAAAGCCAAAACCCAGAAATCTAAACCATTAAGAATATAGGAAAAGATAATAAAAGTTTTTGAAACATTTGAAATCACAACCCAAATTCTTTAAAAGTCCAACTTCTTTCTTTAAAATTTTGGCAGCACCCCCTTTGTAAAAACTGACCCCAAAATGGGTACAACAATAAAGATAAATAAAGCATCCCCAAATGGGAGCAAATACACGCCCAAAGGCGGAAAACAATCACCACCACAAATATACGACGCTGTAGCGAAGAAATAAAGACAATAGAGATAAAGCTGTATAAAAGACAACAAATCCACAATAACATACAATATCGTCCTCACCAAGTCTCTAAGTCAACAACATAATAGTAGATGGAGAGTACAAGAAACAACGAATATACAATACAAAATACAGATAACCACCAAAACCCACCTAAGCAAAATAGCACACTGTGAGCCGATACGGTATCTGTAGCAAAAGATGATAGATGAATAGCCTGCCCCGACTACTTTGGGGAAACACCCTGCAAAACAACTGTGGCACAACGGGGGTGAGTTGCCAACTCGTGAATAGTAGATAACATATGCAGGTAATCGCAGGTATGTACGTACAACATGAATCTAAGATATGCGATTTGCAGTAATAATAAGTCATATGAGTGCAGAATAATGGAAAGTACACTAACAGGTACAACCAATATATGAAGCAATAGTGATATGACAATAGTATGCAATAATCATGCAATAGGGATATGAGAATGTAGATATGCAGCAATCATGAAGGGTACACTAACAGGTACTACTAATACATGAACAGTGCATAAATAAATAGGTATGAGGTATGGAGTGAAATATGTCATTTCCACGGAATCCTGACATCGTGGTAGGATCACAATCCATCAAGACACTCAAATTCACAATTCCTCAAATCAGCCCCAAGTTGGGCTCTCATATCATATAAGTCTCATATCTCCCCAATGTACAATATCGAGTAATCTCTTATATCCCGAATGTACAAATCAGTAATCTCATATGTATCCGGTATCCAATCTCAATGAATTACCTAATATCCCAAATCAAACTCAAGTAAAATTCTAACATCCTAAATATATATATATATATATATATATATATATATATATATATATTTGCAGAAATAAATATGATGGGGTCAATACACATATATTAGCGTCCCACTCCACTAATATTGGTGTAAGGGTATATATAACAACGGCTAAATCCCCTGTTATATATACAAAGTAATTGGAAATATCATGAAAACCAATGTGCCAAGTATCGACACAGAAATACCGATCTATCAGATGCCGTCTCCAAGACTAGCATCCTGATAGGTACGTATCATACGCTATCCCGAAAGCACGAGTGCCTAGCTCTGACCCTCGCCTTTCGACGTATCCATACGTACATGACTCCCAACGGTATCCCCATGATCCCCGCTGAGTCATTGGTACCGTCACCGGTAGGTACTCGCCCACCTTCAGGCTCAATCGGCAAAGTCCATCGATCATCTTGCCGAGGGGAACCATACTGGGCCCTACCATGTACCCTCATACGGCACCCACTCCTCGTATGGAGTATATAATCAGAACCGATAAATCTCATGGTGGATGCGCAAATATCATATCAAGGAAACCGGGTTTTTCAAATAATGCATAATTTCATGAACTCCCGCGGTTCCCAAATCCAGAAAACATGATGTAAAATCCAAATAACAATGCGCAAATTCAGGAATAAATATGTGCGATATATCTGAAATGCGAGCATATAAATGAAAATATGTAGCTGAAACCAGATGTATGCGAAATCAATAAGGTACAGCTAAGTATAGGTGTCTAGCTATAAGTAAAAGATGTAGTATACCCCTCCTGGGTATAAGTAAAATATGAGCAAGATATACCTGTAGCTGTATTGTAAAGGGTATATGTACCTATCACTAATGGTATGATACTCTATAGGTATACAGGTATGGTAAATGTCATATGTGATAAGCAGTACGAATCAATGTCACAAGGTCCCTAACCAAGCAATATATTATCTATAAGTGGTTTGTGTGTGGCATGGCAATTATTGACGGTGTGTATAGCATACAATCAGTGCTCGTGCAACATGAATCGTCAATAATTTTTGCAGTGTCATACGCCTACTAGTCCAAATACAACATCTAAGTAATGGGGTAAAGGCGCAATTCTAACAATAACGTAGAATATGCGACAAGTATTAGAATTCTAGCCCAGACGCATAACGCCATGCGAGCGATTCCCCTGTAGATGTTAAATCTACTCACCAACGCTCCAAGCTAGGTGAATCCTACCACCTGTTTCCCTCCTGTAGCAGTGTCCGTAGTCCCCGCCTGCGAACCTGCAACATTAAAACAATAAAGCAAATATATATTAATAATAGACCCAAATCACGTACACACTACACTAGACCAACGCAACAACACAAAACATACTCTCAAGTGTTCGTATTGTGGCTAACATGCGTAGCGACACGACGAAACTAACCCAAGAGCAAAACCACGCAAACTGCACGATCCGTGTCGTATTACGTATCGCGTGGACACAAAACACTAGAAACTGCCTAAGTGATCCCAGATTTTGCATACTGTGAGAACTAAACAAACAAACAAGACCAACAGAACCCAAACCATTGCAGACACCAACCCAGGAAAAACCAAACCCTAACTCCTAACCCTAGCCGGCGTCGCCGGACCTCCTCCTTGCCGTCGCCGGCCCTGGCCGGTGGCCTGGGTGTCGTGTCTCAAGTGGTGCTCCAGGGTCCCTAGTACATCACTACAATTTTGCTTAATTTTCCAGTATTTCCTCCGGGTCACAGCAGGTTCCCGATGTTGCAAATCGACACTAAAATACGATATATTGCACAAAATGAAAACTCTATGGTATTTTAGTGAAATCTGGGTTAAATCTCAGTTAAAGTGACCCTAATAACACTTAAATAGGTAGGGTTAATCAACGCAATTATCATTTAATCAAAAGTCCACAAAAATCACCATTTTAGCACAAAACTAACTTTAAACGCAAACCGAAGCTAATATTATATACAAGCTAGGAAAAAGGGGAATTGTGTTTAGGAATTATACCCTATGGTACCCTAAGAAGCAGAAGAAAGAGTGGATAGAGGAAGAAGAGCTGCTGCAAGCTGCTGGGGCCTCTGCTGCTGCTGCCAGAAGCTACTACTGATGTTGTTGCTGCTACTGAAGCTGCTTGCTGCTGCCCTTGCTTCAGGTGCTGCTGCTTCTTGAGCTGCTGCTGTTGCTTCAGCTGAAGGGTGTGTGTGTGTGTGCATATGAGAGTGAGAGAATGAGTGAAAAGAGAGTGAGAAGTGAGAAATGAGGGAAAAATCAAAAACCCCTACTATTCTCTTTCTCTTTCTTCATTAAATGAGGCATGGCTCATGCCATGTTGCCCCATGCCCTCTCTCTCTCTCTCAAGGTCAACACTACAAACAAATTTTAAAATCCTTTTTCATTTTATTTTTAAAAACAACCATACACAATTAAAACCCAAAAGCACCTAATACAATTATTAAAACTAGATTAGGGAAAATGATTAGTTCACCATGTTGCTAATCATGGCTAAACCCCAAATTACAACCCTAGTTAATATGCACAAGTGTGTGCAAGCCTAGAAAAAATCTAATAAAATATTCATTAAATAGGATAAAATAATTAAAAATCAATTTGGTAAACTTTTTATTAAAAACCATATAATAAAATATAATTATCCCCAAAACACATTCTAAGGTGTTACAGTCAGACGTGAGAAAATCACAAAAAATGCACAAACAACCCTAGAACTAAGGTTACCTGGGTCAAGTTACTAGACCGCTTCTAGACTTCCAAAGGACAAGCCGCAGGATCAATCCTCTACCACCTTTTTATCGCTCTTGTGGCCAGGTAAGTGTCAGGTAAGTGGGAGGTATCCGCTATACGAATCACCGAAAATAGTGGGTCTAATTAAGTAACCGCTTGCCTTAGACACACTTGTATAGACACCATAAAAGAAATGCGGATAAGCGATAGATTATCCACGACCTTCCTCTGTCCTTAATGAGCGCGACGGTCCTTAGAGTTTTGGTCTAGATATTTTTTAATTAATGTAGGATGATGCGGATGCTCGTTTTGTGATTTGTGGGGCTTAGAAAGGATGATGAAATCTCCACCTAATCTGAATTGTGGTCTTGCCCCTTAAAGTCTGTATTAAAATATACACAAATAATTACAAAACACGCAAAAAGATTTTTGAGCGGCAATATTTTGCAAAGAATCCTGCAGAAAAATATATTATTGGATTTTTCAAAAGAGAGAGAAAGAGATAAAAAAAAAGTTACCAAAGAAATTTGGATGCAGAATTCCCTAACTGCGCCGCCCAACCACCGCAAAATGCAACCTTATGCTGTGGTTCCGCCGCAAGAGGGAGGGTTCTTTGTAAAAAAAAAATCTACAGTGCCTGCCGAGCTCCTCTGGACCTTTCTGAAAGTTTCTGAATCTTGATTTCCTTGCTCTAGTGTCTCCATATTCCTTCGCAAAAATCGCACACTAATCGTTAAATATGCAAGTTGCGGTTATGTTTTATTTTTATGATATGGATCGAATAAGAATTCAACATGAATAACACGAAAAAAAATTACGCACGTATCCCCGGCAACGGCGCCATTTGATTGATCCTATTTTAGATAAGTGTTTGTAGAATAACCATAATCAATAACGGTGTCGCGTGTAGCTAGACCGAGATGAGTACGGGTCGTCCTCAGGGATATGTGGAATCTTTCAATCTTACTTTAGACGTGTTGAAAAAGAGGAAGAATAGAGGAATAAAGAATAGTGGAGAATAGTTTCTAGATCTACGTCAAAATACGGATGTAGAATACAGATCTAGTTTGATTACGGATATAGATTTTATAAGAAGAATGCTTATAGGGTTTGTTCGGATTTAGTAGTCATGGATGACTAATAAAAATTACTCCTTTTATCTATTGACAGATTTAATACTAGATAGATAGTGATGAATGAGAATTAGGGTTCTTGGAAGAAACTAGGGTTTCCACACTATTGACCATTGTCATTTCATTGATCTCTATTCATGTCTAGCTCTTAAAAAACAATTGTTAATCTAATCTCAAATCGCGGTCGAGACTAGCAATAAATTGGTAGCGCACCCGATAAAGATGTTAACATTTATTTTGCTAAAATTTATAAACTTCATAAGATTTAAAATAAATTAAAATATTTTCTCATCTATTATTCTACCCTAATCGTACGAACCCTATCAAGCGGAGAATTACTCGCGCATGATGAAAATAGAAGAAGAACGGATAGAGAATGAATTCATGATGTAAATATAGAAAATAAAATGCAAACTAATTAATATAATGATTTACCTTTATTAATCAACTTCACAAGTACAAAACCTTCAAATTTAGATTACAAGAGGAAGAAGAAGTTGCTCTTGATCTTTGCCCTGTAGGAAGTAGATACTTCGTCGAAACTCACGTCGCATTATCACGTCGAATCGCGGACCTGTCTTGGATCACTTGTTCTTTGACGGTGATTTGCTTCGTATAAAGATTGATGATTTCTAAGTTTAGCCCTCAGTCCTGTTTACCGCCGGAAACCGGGAAGACGAACGTCTTGCCTGAATCTGGGGGCAGATGCTAATTGGTGCTATCCGTATACCTCTCCGAAGATGCCAAGTTGATTTATGGCACTATGTATCGAAGGTTTAAACGGATGCGGCCGATGTAGCAGATTTCGTCAAATTCCCTCTCGTTTGACGGGTTTTTGATTGTGGGGACGCTCTTCCCTACAGGCGCAAGCCCCTGCAGTTAATTACGCTACCGCATCGCGGTAACAACTTTCTCCTTCTCCATATGGTCACTTCGTGTCGTGGGTGTTTGTTTTGTGTTTGGTTGCCCGTGGATTGTATACGGAGACTAAGTTATGTTGTCGTCCGTAGGGCGTGGACTAGTCTAAATCCGTATCTTTCTTAGATTTGGGTTTGGGGGTTGGGTTTAAGGATACGTTAGCCTCATTTGAGACTAAGATCAACTTAAACGTTTGTTAAGGATACGTTAGTCTAATTTTAGACTAAGATCGACTTAGCGGGATTGTTTAGATCCGATAAGAGAGCAATTGGGCTCTATTGTTTAGTTTAATGACATTGCGGTCGATAATTAGTTTAAGGACATTGCGGTCCGTTATTAGTTTAAGGACATCTCGGTCTAACGTTAGTTTAAAGACATCGCGGTTGAGGTTAAGGACATCATAGTCCATGGGTTTAAGGACCCCACAGTCCGATATTAGTTTAAAGACATCACGGTCGAGGTTAAGGACATTATAGTCCATGGGTTTATGGATCCCACAGTCCGTTGTTAGTTTTAAGACATCACGGTCGAGGTTAAGGACATCATAGTCCATGAGTTTAAGGACTCCACAGTCCGATATTAGTTTTAGACATCACGGTCGAGATTAAGGACATCATAGTCCATGAGTTTAAGGACCCCACAGTCCAATGTTAGTTTTAAGACATCACGGTCGAGATTAAGGACATCATAGTCCATGAGTTTAAGGACCCCACAGTCCGATGTTAGTTTTAAGATATCACGGTCGAGATTAAGGACATCATAGTCCATGAGTTTAAGGACCCCACAGTCCATGAAATATGTGGTTGTCGGGACCCGTCACCTCTTTGAAGACGTTGAGGAATTACAACGACAAATATCAAAGAAGTGAAGAGATGTACCCTTGAACCAAGGCGAGTTGGTTGAAAGAGCAGATGTGCTCAGTTTAACATAAGCTGAGGACTTATGGCCAGAATTGGGCTAAGTCCAATTAAAAAAATGTTAAACATTTTATTTTTTGTTCTGGTTATTAAACCTTTATTTGGGCTCAGCCCTTTTAATAATGCTAGGCATTGGGCTCTGACATTTTTGTCTTGACCAGAACAAATTGTGTTCTGACAATGCGCCACGTGGCGCGCCAAGCGCTTTGCGCCAGTTAAAGAGCGCATTGCGCTTCTGTCAGGTAGCGCATACGAAGAGGACACGTGTCGCGCTTAGCGCTAAGCGCTAGTTCATTAGTGCATTGCTCTTTTAATTTATGAGCGCTTTACGCTAGTCTGTTGGCGCGCCAGCGAGTGGCACGTGGCACGCTTGGCGCTGAGCGCCGGCCCATGAGCGCAGTGCGCTGTTTCAGAAGCGCAAAGCGCAAGTAGTATCTATGGTTGACACGTGGCATGTTTTGGCGCTGAACGCCGATCCAAGGAGCGCAAGGGCGCAGTTCATGAGTGCAAGGCACTTTTCAGTAGCGCAAAGCGCATCTGATCAAATTTAAGATCAAAGAACAAGTTTATGTTCTTCTTAAAGAAGGTTTTGCCTCAAGATCCAAAAACAAAAGTTCTTGTTTTATAAAAGGGCTCTGCCTTTATAGATCAAAGATCTGTGAATGAAGTAAAATACCTCTTTTATTTTTTTATGATTAGATCTTTTGATCTTTTTCTTTTTATCAAAGACCTTGGTCTTTTTTCAGATCTATGATCTTTTTAGAAGAGGGTTCTTCTTTTTTAACGAGATGATTTCATCTCTGTTATTCAAGAACATAGTTCTTTACCTTGAAAATGAAGAAAAATCTTCTTTTTTCTAAGAGCTTGCTCTTCTTTTTCTCAAAATTTGCAGAGGGTTTTTCTCTCTCTTTTCTATCTGTGTATATCTGTTTCTTTTCCCTTTTTTTTATTGAAAAGAATGATCATTGGTCGTTGGGACTCACCACCTCTCCGACGACACTGAGAGATTACAGCGCCATATATCGAAGGTGTGGAGGGATGTACCCTTTGAAGCATGTCCCACTCATTATGGGGAAAGAACAGGCCGGGGCTTAAGCTTCTCGCTGCTGAAAAAGGCTTATTTGCGTTCGCACACGTGCGTCGCACGTATTGGGCGCACATATTTGCACGTAGCGCACATGGAGCTTGCGCATATGCGCATTATGGGGGGAGCAAGCTCCTATGGAGAACATATCTCCTTTTAATATTATTAAATGTTCTCATGTAGTGCGCACGTGCGTTGCACGTGGTGCGCGCATGGCGGGCATACGTGCGTTGCACGTAGCGCATATGGCTTGCGCATATGCGCATTATGGGGAGGAGCAGGCTCCTAACTTGGAGAACTAAGCTCCTATGGAGAACTAAGCTCCTTTTAATATTATTGAATATTCTCATGTGGCGCGCACGTGCGTTGCACGTGGTGCGCGCATGGCGGGCACACGTGCGTTGCACATAGTGCATATGCGCATTATGGGGAGGAGCATGCTCTTATCTTGGAGAACTAAGCTCCTATGGAGAACGTATCTCCTTTTAATATTATTAAATGTTCTCATGTGGTGCGCACGTGCGTTGCACGTGGTGCGCGCATGGCGGGCATTCGTCCGTTGCACGTAGCGCACATGGCGCTTGCGCACATACGCATTATGGGGAGGAGCATGCTCCTATCTTGGAGAACTAAGCTCCTATGGAGAACTAAGCTCTTTTGAGTATTGAATCCTTTGAGAATTGAACTTTACCCTTTCTAAGAGGTATCCCCTCTTATTTATATAGGAGTTGTACAGAAGCCATCTCTCCTTTTCCCGATGTGGGACTAAAAATGCATTCCCCATGTAGTAGAACATTACTTTAGATTACACGTGCATAGCACATTTGCTCATAACTTTTGATATTGGATGAATTATGAGGCCCATAATATATCAAATCGAAGGATTTTTCGAGACACTTTTGATACCATCAAAATTTAGCTGTTTCTCATTCCGGAGTTTGTCAAAATACAGCTCGAAAAATACTGGTTCGCATCTTCTTTCTTAGATCACATGTGCATAGACATTTGCTCATAACTTTTGATCCCGGATGAATTATGAGGCCCATAATATATCAAATCGAAGGTTTTTTTGAGATTCTTTTAATACCATCAGAATTTACCTCTTCTCATTCCGAAGTTTGTCAAAATACAGCTCGGAAAATACTGGTTCACATCTTCTTCCTTAGATCACATGTGCATAGACATTTGCTCATAACTTTTGATCCCGGATGAATTATGAGGCCCATAATATATCAAATCGAAGGTTTTTTCGAGATGCTTTCAATACCATCAGAATTTAGCTGTTTCTCATTCGGGAGTTTATCAAAATATAGTCCGGAAAATACAGGTTCACATTTTCTTAAGCGTATCGCTGCCATTTGATGCCTTGGGCTCTTTTATGCAGAAATTTTTGGCGGGAACAAATGCCCCCCACTATTTTGCCCACATAAGTATATACGTGTGTGAAGTAGTGCAGAGTAACTCATAGTGTATGCCCAGTTTCGGGTTGGTATATAATTTTCAGAATCTTGATCTGAGATGATAATGAGTGGACACAAGCGTCGTCATTTATCATTGACTCAAATCTCGACTCTTAAGGGGTATAGTCCCAAACCCTCAGCTCCATGAGTCGTACCCTTCTATTCCTTTATGTTTTTCTCTGGCGTGAAGTAGTTTATATGCTCATGAGTAACTTCTCCATTTCAGTAGCATTTAACTTTGGCCAGTGTGGCCCATAGATGGTAGATAACAGTTAATTTTGAACTCTTTATAAGATAGTGATGACTTAGGAGATAGGGATAGGATCTGTCACCTAAAACTTTTCAACTTTATGAGCCGTGAGGGTCTCATAAAGACTTTTCTCCCTACGAGTCGAGAGGATCTCGTAGGTGTAATTTCTCCTTAAGAATCGTAAGGATTCCTAAGTGTGTTTTCTCTTGAAAGTCGTAAGGATCTCACAAGAGAATTTACTCCCTTACGAGTCGTGAGGACCCGCAAGTGATGGGTGAAGTTGTCTTTATCCGCATTTCACGGAGTCAGGGGTTGCTCTGGATGCTTCCCACGGGTTCACTGCCATGTTCTGCGAGGACCAGGCTCCGCTCTGGACTTTTCCCATGGGGTCAGAATTGACATTATCCTCGTTCCACGTGACCAACAATTTTACTCTGGATGCTTCCCACGGGTTCACTGCCGTGTTCGGTGAGGACCAGGCTCCACTCTGGATGCTTCACACGGGGTCATTGCCGTGCTCTGCGAGGACCAGGATCCGTTCTGGACGTTTCCCACGGGGTCAGGATTGACATAAGCCGCGTTCCACGTAACCAGGAATTTTTCTCTGGATGCTTCCCACAGGTTCACTGTCGTGTTCGGAGAGAACTAGGCTCCGCTCTGGATGCTTCACACGGGGTCATTGCCGTGCTCGGCGAGGACCAAGATCCGCTCTGGACGTTTCCCACGGGGTCAGGATTGACATAATCCGCGTTCCACGTAACCAAGAATTTTTCTCTGGATGCTTCCAACGGGTTCACTGCCGTGTTCGACGAGGACCAGGCTCCGCTCTGGATGCTTCACACGGGGTCATTGCCGTGCTCTGCGAGGACCAGGATCCGCTCTGGACGTTTCCCATGGGGTCAGGATAGACATAAGCCGCGTTCCACGTAGCCAGGAATTTTGCTCTGGATGCTTCCCACGGGTTCACTGCCGTGTTCGGCGAGGACCAGGCACTGCTCTGGATGCTTCACACGGGGTCATTGTCGTGCTCTGTGAGGACCAAGATCCGCTCTTGACGTTTCCCACGGGTCAGGATTGACATTATCCGCATTCCACGTAAGCAGGAATTTTGCTCTGGATGCTTCCCATGGGTTCACTGCCGTGTTCGGCGAGGACCAGGCTCCGCTGTGGATGCTTCGCACGGGTTCACTGCCGTGCTCTGCGCGGACCAGGATCCGCTCTGGACGTTTCCCACGGGGTCAGGATTGACATAAGCCGCATTCCACGTAGCCAGGAATTTTGCTCTGGATGCTTCCCACGGGTTCACTGCCGTGTTCGGCGAGGACCAGGCTCCGCTCTGGATTCTTCACACGGGGTCATTGCCGTACTCTGCGAGGACCAGGATCCACTCTGGACGTTTCCCACGGGGTCAGGATTGACATAAACCGCGTTCCACGTAGTCAGGAATTTTGCTCTAGATGCTTCCCACGGGTTCACTGCCGTGTTCGGCAAGGACCAGGCTCTGCTCTGGATGCTTCACACGGGGTCATTGCCGTTGTCTGCGAGGACCAGGATCCGCTCTGGACATTTCCCACAGGGTCAGGATTGACATAAACCGCGTTCCATGTAACCAGGAATTTTGCTCTGGATGCTTCCCACGGGTTCACTGTCGTGTTCGGCGAGGACCAGGCTCCGCTCTGGATGCTTCAAACGGGGTCATTACCGTGCTCTGTGAGGACCAGGATCCGCTCTGGACGTTTCCCATAGGGTCAGGATTGACATAAGCCGCGTTCCACGTAACCAGGAATTTTGCTCTGGATGCTTCCCACGGGTTCACTGCCGTGTTCGGCGAGGACCAGGCTCCACTCTAGATGCTTCACACGGGGTCATTGTCGTGCTCTGCGAGGACCAGGATCCATTCTGGACATTTCCCACGGGGTCAGGATTGACATAAGCCACGTTCCACATAACCAGGAATTTTGCTCTGGATGCTTCCCACGGGTTCACTGCCGTGTTCGGCGAGGACCAGGCTCCGCTCTAGATGCTTCACACGGGGTCATTGCCGTGCTCTGCGAGGACCAGGATCCGCTCTGGACGTTTCCTACGGGGTCAGGATTGACATAAGCCACGTTCCACGTAACCAGAAATTGTTGACTTCTTCCGCATTTCATGGAGTCAGGGTTTGACTCTCGGTCATCTATGTACCGCCGAGTCATAGAACTGAAGGGTTGCCGCTGTTCCACTTTATTGTGTCTGTTGTAATGAGACAAATATTGAGATGATCTCCAGGCTATCTGTGAACCGTTGAGATCTTCTTCTGATGAAACCTGGGGAGGAAAGGTATGATTCCCTCTTTGTTTGCGCCCCTGGATTGTATACAGGGATTGATGTGATATCACCTGTATGGCAAAAAATTTCATTCATTTTTTTATATTATTATTTTATTTCCACGATACTCTATCATTTCAGCTTTTTATATCGCGAAGGTCGCGATTGCCCAATCATTTCGGCTATTTGTTTTATTTTTACTCGCTGCTTTTTATTGCGAGTTGCCCAATCATTTCGGCTATTTTGCATGCATACATTTTTACTTGCTGATTTTGTTGCAAGTTGCCCCATCATTTCGGTTATTTCGTATGCATGTATGGCTTGCTGGCTTTTCGCTTGCAAGCTTGGAATTAGACATCGATTTTCGGCATCAGCACCGCTACAACTGGGATATTGCCAGGAGCGAATCATCATTTGCCTCTGTCGATGACGAACAAAGGTGGCTTAGTAAACAGGGTTAGGATCCTGTTGACTAAGGCTTTTGACTTCATTAGCCGTAAGGGTCTCATAAAGGTATTTCTCCCTGCGAGTCGTGAGGATCTCGTAGGCGCATTTTCTTTTTAGGAGTCGTGAGGACTCCTAAGCGTATGTTCTCTTATAAGTCGTAAGGATCTTATAAGAGTGTTTTCTCCTTCTAAGTCGAGAGGACTTACAAGGGTTGTTCACTATGCAAATATATCCCTAGTCACGGATGGGACTTCGTTAGGGAAATGTTTATTCGCGTCCGTGGATTGTATACAAGGGTTAGTGTTGAACCGCTTGTAGGGCAGCATTGGAGGTTGTGGGGGCTGCTTAAGAACAGGTTCAGATCCCTGTAGTTTAAGACTTCCAAATCTTATGAGCCGTGAGGGTCTCATAAGAGGGTTCTCCTTATGAGTCGTGAGGATCTTGTAAGTGTAATTTCTCCTTAGGAATTGTGGGGATCCCTAAGTGTGTTGCTCCCTTGTGAGTCGTAAGGATCTCACGCAGGTGGTTTCTCTTTACAAAGTCGAGAAGACCGTGCAAGTGTCTTTTAACGAGGTTGCGCCCCTTCGGGTTTTCACAAAACTCGCCGGTAGCCCTGCTGTTTATACTCACGGAGCCCTTTCGGGTTTTCATCCGTGCCCTTTCTGCTTATAGACATACCGTTTTTGTCTTCTCTTTTTTTTATTCTAACTAGGTTGCGCCCCTTCGGATTTTCACAAAACTCGCCGGTAGCCCTGCTGTTTTTACTCACGGAGCCCTTTCGGGTTTTCATCCGTGTCCATTTTGCTTATAGACATACCGTTTTTTTTCTTCTTTTTTTTTATTCTAACGAGGTTACACCCCTTCGGGTTTTCACAAAACTCGCCGGTAGCCCTGCTGTTTTTACTCACGGAGCCCTTTCGAGTTTTCATCCGTGCCCATTTTGCTTATAGACATACCGTTTTTCTCTCTTTTTTTCTTCTTTTTTTTATATCAGCTTTGGGATGCTGCGATCCACCGTAGTTTATCGACGTCTCGGTCAACAGCTAGTTTTAGGACATAGTGGTCCGTTGTTAGTTTTAAGGACGTTTCAGTCCGCCGTTAGTTTAAGAACGTTTCGGTCCGCCGTTAGTTTAAGGACGTTTCGGTCCGCTGTTAGTTTAAGGACGTTTCGGTCTGTAGTAAAGAAAGCTGGTTACTACTTACAGAGTTTAGGCTTAGGAAGATAGCGAGTGGACATAGTCGCCATCTATCATTGACCTAGGCCATGACTCGTCAGGCGTAGTACTTTTTTAAGAAGCGACCATTTATTGGTCCGAAGGGCCTTTCGCCATCCATGTCCATGAGTAGATAGGCTCCACCCTGGTAGACCTTGTCTATGATGTACGGGCCTTCATAGTTCGGCTCAAATTTCTCTCGTTTAGCATGATTGGGGATCATGGGTCTTTTGACCACTAGCACGAATTCGCCTTGGCGGAATGTCCTCGGCCTGGTCAATCTTTCATATGAGCGCGTCATCTTTGCTTTATAAGATTCCAGATTTTGCTGCGCCAGGAGCCGGGTTTCATCAAGGGCATCGAGCTCCTCAAGCCGAAGATGAGCATTCTCTTCGTCCGCTAGCTCATAATGAACTGCCACTCGTAAAGAAGGTAGCTCTATCTCGAGGGGAAGTTCCGCTTCTGTACCGAATACCAATGCGTATGGAGTTGTGTTCGTGGCTGTCTTGAACGTAGTTCGATACGCCCAGAGAGCTTCTTGCTGTCTCTCGTACCAGTCCTTCTTATTTCGAGACACCGTCTTTTTCACGATCTTTGTCAAGGTCTTGTTGAAAACCTCAGCTAGACCGTTAGCTCGGGGATTATAGACTGATGAATATCTCCAGTCTATGTTATGTTGTTGTACGAAGCGGCTGATTTTGTGGCTTCTGTAGGCTGGCCCGTTATTGGATATGATCCGTCTTGGAGTTCCAAACCGATAAATGACGTGTGTCTTGAAGAAACGGAGGATATTCTCCGTCGTCACTTCCCTCAGCGGTACTGCTTCTGCCCATTTGGAGAAGTAATCAGTTGTCTCCAAAATGAATCGATGTCCTCTTGACGATGCTGGTTCGATGGGGCCGATTATGTCAGTTCCCCACATTTCGAACGGCCAGCTAGCCACCGTTGGATGTAGTGGATTTGGATGCTGGTGGATAAAGTCGCCATGGATCTGGCACGAGTGGCATTGCTTCGCGTATTCGAGGCAGTCCTGGATCATCGTGGGCCAGTAGTAACCCATCCGTTTAATCTTCAACTTCATCTTCGGGCCTGCTTGGTGAGAACCGCAGAGTCCGTCGTGAACTTCTTGGATGACTCTTTTTGCTTCTTCAGGTCCCAGGCATCTTAACCACAGAGAATCAAATGACCTCTTGTACAGAGTGTCATTGACGAAGGCAAAAGATAAGGCTCGCTTCATGAGCTGATGTTTTGAGGACGCATCTTCAGGCATTCGACGAGATTTGAAGTAGTCTATAAAGACTTCTCTCCAGTCCTCAGCCATTTCTTGGTCTTTTATTTGCAGGGCCGTCTGCCAGGTCGGTTCCTTTTCCTTGGATTATTCCGGAGATATTTCTGCCGGTGCGAGTACCCGACGGCTTTGTACCACGATTCTTACGTCATCGAGGTTCTCATCGGCCAATTCTTTAGCAAGCTTGGCTAATGCATCCGCTTTGCTAATTTCCGCACACGGTATGCTTTCCAAGGTGTAGGAAGGTATTTGGGTCAGCAGTTGCTGTACGCTCTCACCGTACTTTACCAGTTCTGGTTTGCACGTTTGGTAGTCGCCATTTACTTGACTAACGACCAGTTGGGAGTCTCCGTATATGAGGAGGTTTTCAATTCCCATGTCGATGGCGATCTCGAGGCCTGCTATCAAAGCTTCATACTCGGCTTCATTGTTTGTCCTCGGCTCTGTTAAGGAGAAAGCAAAGCGCATTATCCCTCCTTATGGAGTCACGAAGATGAGGCCTACCCCTGATTTGATTATGGGCGTGTTCTGTTTGCGCTTCTTCATGGAGGATGCTCCATCGAAATAAAGTTCCCACCGGGTACCACTTCCGTCGATCATGTCAAACGCATGTTCGTCTGGCAGTTCGCAATTCAAGGGAGAATCGGCCGGTATCGGATGTTCGGCGAGGAAGTTGGCGATGGCCTGGCCTTTCACTGCCTTAAGAGGCTGATAGGTTATTAAGAACTCCATCAAGGGCAGGGCCCATTTAGCGAGTCGCCCCGTCAGTATGGCCTTTGACATCAAATATTTGAGGGGATCTACCTTCGATATAAGACGGACTTCATGCACCAATGCATAGTGCCTGAGCTTCGTTATCGTGAAGATCAATGCCAGGCAGTGTTTTTCGATGGGAGAGTAATTGCATTCTGCCCCCAGTAGAACTCGACTCAAATAGTAGAGGGCTCTCTCCCTCCCTTGGTCGTTCTCTTGTGCACATAATGCGCCTAAGGATCCTTCAAGGACGGTTGTATACAAAATGAGAGGCTTTCCCTTGACCGGAGTAGCCAGCACTGGCGGATTCTGCTGGTATTGCTTGATTTCGTCCAGCGCGCTTTAGCATTTGTGATCCCAGACGAATGGGGTTCCCTTCTTCATCAGGTGACTGTAAGGACGACACTTGCCAGAGAGATTGGCTATAAATCGCCGAATATACGCAAGCTTCCCTTGGAGAGACCGTAATTGCTTGGGAGTCCTTGGCGGGGGCATCTCCATAATTGCTTTAACCTTTGACGGATCTATCTCGATGCCTCGGTGCTGGACAATGAATCCTAGGAATTAGCCCGAGGAAACTCTGAATGCGCATTTGAGAGGGTTCATCTTCAAGTTGTATTGCCGAAGGCGTTGAAATACGATCTTCAGATGCTCAAGATGTTCCTCGTATGATTTTCTTTTCACCACGAGGTCGTCGATATAGCATTCGACGATTTCATGTATGAGGTCATCGAAGATCTTCGTCATGGCCCTCTGATAGGTGGCACCGGCGTTCTTTAGACCGAAGGGCATCACTTTGTAGCAGAATATACCTAAAGGGGTCCGGAAAGCGGTATGTTTCTGGTCCCCAGGATGCATCCTTATCTGATTGTATCCTGACGATCCGTCCATGAAGGAGAGGACTTCGTGAGTGGATGTATTGTCTAGCATCAGCTCGGTGACCGGTACTGGGAAGTCGTCCTTCGGGCAAGCTTTATTGAGATCCCAAAAGTCTATACATATGCGCACCATCCCATTTTTCTTCATCACCGGGACGATGTTGGCGATCCAATCAGGGTACTGAACTTCTTGGATGAAGCCGGAGTCGATTAGCTTCTTGACCTCGGCATTGATGCTCATTACAAGATCGAGCCGCATTCTTCTCGGTGCTTGTTTGATTAGCTTGACGTCCGGGGATATTGCCAATTTGTGGACAGCAATCTCTGGATCTAATCCTGCCATTTCGGAATAGTTCCATGCGAAGAAATCTCTATGCTGCATAAGCATGTCTTTTAGCACAGCCATCCTTTCTTCAGATAGCAGCTCACTGACGAATGTCGGTCGCGGGTCATTTGCCGTCCCCAAATCAATTTTCTTGAGGTTATCTGCAGTAGTGTGTATTCCATCTTCCAGCTCTTTCGGCGCCGGTGGAAATTCTGAGATCACCTCGCATCGTTTTCGAAGCACCAGGGGAGTTCATCCATATTCTCGGTCTCTTCTTCTGATAGTGTTATCATATAACAGGTACGAGCTCGCTTCCAAGACCGATGTAGATCTGGTTCTATTCTCGCTGTATGCACGGCTTTTGGTTTGTGCTTCTGTGGCGGATTTATCCTCCAACTGCTGGATAGAGCGAACTTGTCGAGCTGATATTGGTCTTCGATCCAGTCCTTAAAGGTGAAGCAATCTTCGAGAGAATATCCTATTGCTCGATGATAAGAGCAATAGTCTGGGTGAGAGACCTCGTTGGCTTGCTCAGGGTGTTTAGACTCCAGAAGTGTAATCATTTGATGTCTTATGGCGAGATCAAGTATCTTCCATGTTTTGCTCTGAGAAAAAGAGTATGCTCGACTCATCTTCTTCATAAAGGACGAATCCGGACCGCTCGATTCCCGATCGCGTGGCTTCTTGGTCTCGCTTTGTCGCTGTCGAACGCCTTTCCCGTTCTTTGGTTTGTTTCTGCCTCTGCGCCAGGCCTTTTGTATAACGGGCTGGCGACGAAAGGCATCATCACTTTCTGCAGCCTGTTGAAGAAGGCGCTGCGTCCTGGCTTTCTCGTAGATGGCCATTTCGCTATTATGGTCGTCTCGAACCTTTTGACCTGCTTCCCTTATAAGCTTGTCCATTTGTTCTTCGAACGGCGGACTGGGCATTTTCACGTCGGGAGCTCTTTCTGGTTCAGGGTTAGCATTTTCCCAAAAAGCATCTCCCTCTTTATCAAAGTCATGCATGACGTAGCAGTCGCGGGATTGCTCCCGTTTCTGGGACCGAACATATCCAAGCCCGGTCGTTTCCATTCTCCCATTGGGCAACTTGCGCTGAGTTCCGGGAACGTTCCAGATCCTGTTGTAGAATCCTGCTTGTCGCGCAGTTTGCTTAAGAGGTATGCCTGGGCGCCTTAACAGCCTTTTTAGTCCGTTCGTGTAATATCTGGGCAAACGGATGGGCTGGAGCCTGTCAAGTGTAGAATCCGCGCCGTGCCAGATTTCTTTCTCCATTTTGGTTTCCCCGGATCGGTAGAATAGGATTGCCTTTTCGTCTGGGAGAGACATAGAACGTCTGCAGCTCTTCCACACTGTAGGTATCAAGCGCGTCTAGTTCTTTATGATACTTGGATGGCACCATGGCAGCTTGCAGACTTTGCTCTTTATCAGCGAATGTTTGTATTGAAGGCCGAGTAGAGAATATAGTATGGACCTCATCTTCCGAGTCGCTGCCAAAGATCAACATAGGAGCGGACGGTCCCGGCTTGTTATACTGGGGTGGACCTGAATAAACTATCTCTTCCTCTTCTTCAATATCACTCCCGAAGACCGGAATGGTGGTGATAGCTTTATTCTCCGGTTTGTGACATCTCTCCGTGTCCTCGAAATCTGGCAAGAAGTATTTTGCATGTTCATACTTGCGGACTTCGTTCACGGAGAATGGGTTCAACTCTCTTGTTACGGTATACTCGAGACCATTCTTAAACTATTTCATTTACTGATGTTGTGTAGAAGGGATGATATTGTACTCGTGTAACCAAGGCCGGCTGAGCAAAGCGTTATAGCATGTCTTGGCGTCAATGACGTGAAATTTAATATCCGTGACAAGTAGCCCGAATCGTAACGTCGGTATCAGAGACCCGAGAGTCCACGATGACTGGGAGTCAAAACCGGAGATGGTGATTTTATCACGAGCGAGGTGCTGGACGCTCATGCAGATTTCCTTCAACACTCGCACGTTGAGGAGATTGATGGAAGACCCATTGTCGACCAGGATTTTGCCTATCTTGATATCGTGGCAGTATCCTGAGACATAGAGGGGACGGTTGTGCTCGCACGTCCTAAGGAGGAGGTCTTCATCGCCGAAGGTGATATCGGCTGTGTGTACTTCCTCCAGCTCGTCCTTCATCTTTTCTTTGGCGAGGGAAGCTTGGAATCGCTCTGGCTCTTGTAGCGCCTTGATCAATGAATCTCTTACTTCTTTTGATAGTAAAAGGGCGTCGAGAATGCTGAGCTGCGAGGGTAACTTTCTCAAGTATGCTAGAACATTATAGTCCGCCTTACTTTTCTTTGGAGGGTCCTTGGCTGTCAGCTCTTTAACGGTTTGGTCATCAAGGATGATATCCTCAGGGATCTTTTCTTTTCTATTTGACCCACTGTTCGAGGGCCCAAGGTTCTTTTCGGGCAGCGTGCGATTGCGCAGCTGAATGTTTTCACAGGCATTCGGTTCTTCCTCTTTTCCCAAAGTGGACTCTTTAAAGAGAGGGCTAAGAGCCATTTCTTCGTCGGAGTCGCTCCCGAAGGTGAGAACTTGCGATCCCCCGGCGTTGACCATGCGACAGCTGCCGGTGGTTCTTTTATGCTCCCTGGTCGTATTCCCTTGCTCCCGACAAGTCTTGCATTTCATCCGCTTGAAATGTTGCCGGTGAGCAACATATCCCTGCCACCATCTTTTAAAAGCGTCGCACTCTTCGGTAGGGTGCGAAATCTTTCGATGATATAAGCAGTAGCTAGGATGTATTTCTGTTTCACCAAGGGCGTTCGTTTCGGAGGGTGGTAGCTTCATCCCTATTAATATGGCTTTGGCGAACCTTTTCCTCGTCTTGAACTTGCTTTTATTCGTGGCGGATGTACCTTGATCTGGCAGGGGTATTTCACCCCTTTCGTCCAGTCGCCGGCGTTGGGTCTTTTCAAATATGGCCACTTCACGCTCCCGATCAGCCTTGCTTTTAAGAAGAGCTTCGTTTAGGAATGCATCGATCATCTCGTTTGATGGCCCTGGAAGTTCCGGTTCAGGCCCTGCCCTCAGTCACTTGGTGCAAAGGGCTTCTTCATCGTTTATTGATGAGTGAGAGATCACATGGCAACTTGCTACGCAATCCTCAGATTCATCCGACGAGTCTTCTCCATCATCTCCGTCTTCAAGGACGTGGCCAAGAAACTCTTGGAGCGTGATTGGAGTCCGCGCCTTCTGGTTATACTCTTCCAGCGCGTCGATTTGTTTCTGCAGGTCCGTGCGCTTGTTGCCAGGTTTCACGGGCTTTTTGGATTTCTTCTTCTTTTTCGAAGATTTCGACGGCTGGGTGTATGTGCTTTGGCTATTACCACCGATTTTTTGGAGTCGGGTGCGGTTTTAGCATCCCCTCGATCATCTCAGGTTCCAATGGATTCTTCCACCTGATCGCCGGGCATGCCTGGAGATCATTCAGCATTATTTTGGTTTTGGCTGAAAGAACCACTTCCCATGGAGCTTCTTCAACAAAAGAGCATGATGCCCCCGGTGTATCCGTCTTCTTAGGAGTGTGCGGTTGTGGTGGGCTTACTTTCCATTTCTCAGACAACGCAAACTTGCCTTGCTGGTATTGATCCTCGATCCACCCCTTAAAGACGAAGCAATCTTCAATTGGATGGCTTACCGTTTGGTGGTAAGGGCAATAATTGGGATTATTCACTTCGCCGGGTTGCAATGGTCGCTTTGGATTCGGCAAATTGATAAGCCTGTTGCGCATCGCTAGTTCGAACAGCCTCTTCGTTTTATCCCGCAGGAATGAGTAAGGACGCTTCATTTTCTCATTATAATAGCGTCGTCTCTCTTCCAATTGATCCGTTAGTCTTGGAGCAATGGGCTGCTGTTGGATGTTCGCAACGAAGGTCGCCTTCCCTTTACCCTTTTCATTCTGCGGTTCCGGTTTCAGAGGAGACGGTCTATGACCCATCTGATCCATCTGGGCTAGCTTGTCGATTAAAGCCTGGAATGTGGTCATTTTGAAGAACATCATGAACTGTGAAATAGTTGCATGAGGGTCTAAGGTGCCCACGAACATGCCCACCGCTGGTGCCTCTTCGATGCGCTGTTCGCACTTTGACCACAGATTTCGCTATCGGATTGCGTACTGAACCCATGTCTCGCCTGGCTTCACCCTGGCATTGATCAATGCCGTTATTGGGGTGCATTCACTAGCACTTGCGAATCGCTGGGTGAACAACAACTCCATTTCTGTGAAAGTTTTGACGGAGTCCTTTGGAAGTTCGGAATACCACTCAAATATCGTCTCCGATAAGCTGACGACAAATTGACGGAGAAAAAGCTTATCTTCGCCCCCGGTGTTGCCACACAGAGCTCTGAACTGGGCGACATGCTGGTGGGGATTGCCTGTCCCCTTGTATACATGGAATTTGGGGATCGTGTATCCCGGCGGATACTTTATCTGATCATACCAGCCTGGATACGGTCGCCCAGTTTTGACAACTTGGCCGGATGGTTCATTTGCCTAGTGAACTCTTATTTGCTGAGCAATATAGTCATCCAGGGCAGCTTTAGAGATTGTTTCCTCCTTGGCTGTTGACAGAGCCGGCAGAGGATTCAATGTTTCTCCTCTGTCATCTTCAATTATTACTGGAGGATCTTCGGCTGGGGGATCCGGCTGGATCATCATGCCCACCATATCTTGGAATAGAAGTGTCATTCGCTTTATGTTAGCCGCTTGCTCTGCTGCTTCTTTGTCCTTCTTTTCGAGGACTCTGCGAAGGAAGTCAGCATCAGTTTCTTGTTCATGACGCTGATGATGCCTCTGGGCTTTCTTTTGGCCCGGTGAGTGCAGCCATCGCAGTTAGCATCTCCTGAAGCTTCTGCTACTGTTGTTCTTGAGCTCTTGTGATGGATCGGGTGAGTGGTCGGGGGCCCGTAGAAGCGCGGCTATCCTTTTTCCCGGATGCCATATAAATAGTATGGACCGTTATGCCCCCAGACTTGGGGCGTTTAGTCTCGGCGTCTTTGCGGTCTGCCGTAGTTATAGGGGCTTTCTCTGGCCTCCTTCTTTTCTGAGTGGTTGACGTTGAAGGGGCCGTTGCGGTGGGCACCCAGGTGGTTGTCGTCCGTTGTGTTTTGACAGGATGGTTCTCTTCCTTCTTAGCCTTCAGCTTCTTCTGTCGGCGGAGATAGTCCTGATCGATCACCAACTCTTGGACCCATCGCCAGACTTTGTAAACTTTAGAGGACAGCCGTTGAGGAGACTGCTCCGGCTTTATTTCTGTGACAGGCTCCACCGGTGGTGGAGATCTTCTCAGTACGGCAGTAGGCGAGTTCCTGCGTACCTTGTTCAACAGCTCAAAACTGTTCCCGGTTGGGACAGCAGCATTAACTTCCACCGTTGGAGCTAGTGGAGTTAGCCCAGAGGGGGAGTTGCCCCCGGCCTTCTTTACTCGGCGCCAATGGCGACGTCGAGCGTGTCGAGCCATTAGTGTTGGTTCAGCGATGGGAATGGCTTTGTCTTGCCCCCTTTCCAAGTGAAGGGTTGTTGCTGGCGTCAGCCTGTTGAAGACTGATGTCCATTGAGAAGCGGTATCCAACCGGTCAAAAACAGACTTCTGAGCAGGGACAGGAACCGTAGTGGGAGCCGGAACAGCCAGTCTTGTAAAAACTGACCCTTTGGTAGGAGAAGCCGCCTTGACGACTTCAGGAGCAGGGATGGCTATCTTCTTCGGAACAACCTTCTCTGGAATTGCAGGCCTTATCACGGGCCCACATGAACTTTGACCCAATCTCGTGAAGACCGAGGAGATGGAGCTGGACGATCCGTTGAGAGGGGCCGTGGTAGTAGCAAGACGATCAAAGACCGACTTCTTGGGAGCTTCTGGTACAGGGGTGCTGAAGCTCATCGGCGGGAGCATGGTCCCGAAAAACAATCCCGTGGTGGCCTGCGTGACCTGGTCCACCGGCATCGTGAACAAAGAGGCTGCTTGAGGCCCATAAGATATGCCTGCAGACGAGGCGGAGTGCGAGTTGCAGCTGCAGTTGGAGCACTTTACGCAAGTAGATGCCATAGCTGTTTTGCTTTCTGCGCCAAGCAAGAAACCAAATCTTAGTAACTCGAACCCAAGGGCAACCATTAGCAAACCGCGATTGGTTTGCGAACACGACACACGAAGTGTGGAGTGGAAAGAGGAAAAGGTCCCACAAGGCATGCCAGAATCTGTTTACCGACGGAAACCGGGAAGACGAACGTCTTGCCTGAATCTGGGGGCAGATACTAATTGGTGCTATCCGTACACCTCTCCGAAGATGCCAAGTTGATTTATGGCACCATGTATCGAAGGTTTAAATGGATGCGGCCGATGTAACAGATTTCGTCAGATTCTCCTTCGTTTGAGGGGTTTTTGATTGTGAGGACGCTCTTCCCTGCAGGCGCAAGCCCCTGTAGTTAATTACTCTACCGCATCGCGGTAACAACTTTCTCCTTCTCCATATGGTCACTTCGTGTTGTGGGTGTTTGTTTTGTGTTTGGTTGCCCGTGGATTGTATACGGAGACTAAGTTATGTTGTCGCCCGTAGGGCGTGGACTAGTCCAAATCCGTATCTTTCTTAGATTTGGGTTTGGGGGTTGGGTTTAAGGATACGTTAGCCTTATTTGAGACTAAGATCAACTTAAACGTTTGTTAAGGATACGTTAGTCTAATTTTAGACTAAGATCGACTTAATGGAATTGTTTAGATCCGACAAGAGAGAAATTGGGCTCTATTGTTTAGTTTAATAACATTGCGGTCGATAATTAGTGTAAGGACATTGCGGTCCGTTGTTAGTTTAAGGACATCTCGGTCCAACGTTAGTTTAAAGACATCGCGGTCGAAGTTAAGGATATCATAGTCCATGTATTTAGGGACCCCACAGTCCGTTGTTAATTTTAAGACATCACGGTCGAGATTAAGAACATCATAGTCCATGAGTTTAAGGACCCCACAGTCCGATATTAGTTTTAAGACATCACGGTCGAAGTTAAGGACATCATAGTCCATGAGTTTAAGGACCCACAGTCCACACATCAGATCAAAGATCTGTGAATGAAGTAAAATACTTCTTTTATTTTTTTATGATTAGATCTTTTGATCTTTTTCTTTTTATCAAAGACCTTGGTCTTTTTTCAGATCTATGATCTTTTTAGAAGAGGGTTCTTCTTTTTTAATGTGATGATTTCATCTCTGTTATTCAAGAACATAGTTCTTTACTTTGAAAATGAAGAAAAATCTTCTTTTTCTAAAAGCTTGCTCTTATTTTTCTCAAAGTTTGCAGAGGGTTTTTCTCTCTGTTTTCTGTCTGTGTATATCTGTTTCTTTTCCCTTTTTTTTTATTGAAAAGAAGGATCATTGGTCGTTGGGACCTACCACCTCTCCGACGACACTGAGAGATTACAGCGCCATATATCGAAGGTGTGGAGGGATGTACCCTTTGAACCATGTCCCACTCATTAGGGGGAAAGAACAGGCCGGAGCTTAAGCTTCTCGCTGCTGAAAAAGGCTTCTTTGCGTTCGCGCACTTGCGTCGCACGTGTTGGGCGCACGTGCGTCGCACGTGTTGGGCGCACATATTTGCACGTAGCGCAAATGGAGCTTGCGCATATGCGCATTATGGGAGGAGCAAGCTCCTATGGAGAACGTATCTCTTTTTAATATTATTAAATGTTCTCATGTAGTGCGCACGTGCGTTGCACGTGGTGCGCGCATGGCGGGCATACGTGTGTTGCACGTAGCGCACATAGCTTGCGCATATGGGCATTATGGAGAGGAGCAGGCTCCTAACTTGGAGAACTAAGCTCCTATGGAGAACTAAGCTCCTTTTAATATAATTGAATATTCTCATGTGGCGCGCACGTGCGTTGCACGTGGTGCGCGCATGGCGGGCACATATGCGTTACACGTAGCGCATGTGGCGCTTGAGCATATGCGCATTATGGTGAGGAGCATGCTCCTATCTTGGAGAACTAAGCTCCTATGGAGAACGTATCTCCTTTTAATATTATTAAATGTTCTCATATGGTGCTCCCGTGTGTTGCATGTGGTGCGCGCATGGCGGGCATACGTGCGTTGCACGTAGCGCACATGGCGCTTGCGCACATACGCATTATGGGAGGAGCATTCTCCTATCTTGGAGAACTAAGCTCCTTTGAGTATTGAATCTTTTGAGGATTGAACTCTACCCTTTCTAAGAGGTATCCCCTCTTATTTATATGGGAGTTGTACAGAAGCCATCTCTCTTTTTCCCGATGTGGGACTAAAAATGCATTCCCCATATAGTAGAGCATTACTTTAGATTACACGTGCATAACACATTTGCTCATAAGTTTTTATCTCAGATCAATTATGAGGCCCATAATATATCAAAGCGAAGGATTTTTCGAGACACTTTCAATACCATCAAAATTTAGCTGTTTTTCATTTCGGAGTTTGTCAAAATATAGCTCGGAAAATACTGGTTCGCATCTTCTTCCTTAGATCACATGTGCATAGATATTTGCTCATAACTTTTGATCTCGGATGAATTATGAGGCCCATAATATATCAAATCGAAGGTTTTTTCGAGATACTTTCAATACCATCAGAATTTACCTGTTTCTCATTCCAGAGTTTGTTAAAATACAGCTCGGAATATACTGGTTCACATCTTCTTCCTTAGATCACATGTGCATAGACATTTGCTCATAACTTTTGATTCCGGATGAATTATGAGGCCCATAATATATCAAATCGAAGGTTTTTTCGATATTCTTTCACTACCATCAAAATTTACCGGTTTATCATTCCTTAATTTGTCAAAATACAGCTCAAAAAATACTGGTTCACATCTTCTTCCTCAGATCACATGTGCATAGACATTTGCTCATAACTTTTGATCCCGGATGAATTATGAGGCCCATAATATATCAAATCGAAGGTTTTTTCAAGATGCTTTCAATACCATCAGAATTTAGCTATTTCTCATTCAGGAGTTTATCAAAATATAGCCCGGAAAATACAGGTTCATATTTTCTTAAGCGTATCGCTGCCATTTGATGCCTTGGGCTCTTTTGTGCAGAAATTTTTGGCGGGAACAGGTCCTTTATATAGCCCCAAAACCATAGACTATAGATCCCTAGAATTAGGGTTTCTTGTTGCAAATCACAACTAAAACTCCTAACTCCTGATTCGGTGAATCGTCGCGGATCCGCCGCATATTGCATGGTTTGGCTGCGGATCCACGGTTTGTTGGTGAGATCTTGGGTGCAAATTTCAGGGGCTTTATCCTTATGACACATGGAGATTTAGTTGATGTCTGGAACTTGAAAATATTTCCTGAATCTCTGCCAGTATTAATTCTTCAATTTTCTTTAATATTTCGGCAGATTTTTTATTTCCGATATCTCAACATCTCGATCTCCTGACCTGAGCTAAAACTTGCACCATATCTCAAAGAATACTGTTAGTAATATTTGGTACTTTTGAGATATTATCCTAACCAATTTGATATGATAAAGAATATTGATTAAGGATATTTGATATGATATGCATATTTAAATTATCAAAATATTATATAAATATTATATGCATATATTTTCCTTCATAATGTTAATTATAATATATAAACATATGAAAATAGTATTTTTACAGATAAACCCTCATATGTGTCATATTTATAATAAACACTTTTAGATATTTATGAAAAGTAAGGAAAATATCATATCAAAAGTGCGATATTTTCGACTGAACATTCACCTACACACACTTCTTACATGCTAAACACGCCATATTGCATTTCATTATATACATGTTATACATCATACTTCTTTTGGGAACTTACTGAGCGCAAGTTCGCTGACGGGCATGTTCCCTGCCGAACACAGAGACGCGACCGCGTAGGTCCGTCTTGCCTGAATTTCGAGCGCAGATGCTATTTGGTACTATCCGTCCACATCTCCGAAAATGCTAAGTTGATTTATGGCACCATGTATCGGAGGTTTAAACGGATGCGGCCGATGTAGCAGATTTCGTCAGATTCCCCCTCGTTGAGGGGTTTTTGATTGTGGGGACGCTCTTCCCTGCAGGCGCAAGCCCCTGCAGTTAATTATACTACCGCATCGCAGTAACCACTTTCTCCTTCTCCAGATGGTCACTTCGTGTCGTGTGTGTTTGTTTTGTTTTTGGTTGCCCGTGGATTGTATACGAAGACTAATTTATATTGTCGCTCGTAGGGCGTAAATTAGTCCAAATCTGTATTTTCTTAGATTTAGGTTTGGGGTTGGGTTTAAGGATGCGTTAGTCTCATTTGAGATTAAGATCGACTTAAACGTTTGTTGAGGATACGTTAGTCTAATTTTAGACTAAGATCTACTCAACAGTTTGTTAAGAATACGTTAGTCTAATTTTAGACTAAGATCAGCTTAACAGTTTGTTAAGGACACGTTAGTCTAATTTTAGACTAAGATCAGCTTAACAGGATCATTTAGATCCAACAAAAGAGCATTTGGGCTCTATTGTTTAGTTTAGGGACATTGCGGTCGATTACCAGTTTAAGGACATGGTGGTCCATTACCAGTTTAAGGACATGGTGGTCCAAGGTTAAAGACATCAAAGTCCGTGGGTTTAAAGGGACCCCACAGTCCGAGCTTAAGGACATCATAGTTCATGGGTTTAAGGACCCCACAGTCCATGGAATGATTAGTTATCGGGACCCGTCACCTCTCTGAAGACGTTGAAGGATTACAACAACAAATATCAGAGGAGTGAAGAGATGTACCCTTGAACCAATATTGGTCGGGAAATTTGTAGTCCAATTTAGGACTAAGATCAATTAATTAGATTATGAGCACATGGGCTCAGTTAAATCTGAGTTGAGGACTTATGGCCAACTTGGGCTAAGTCCAATTAGGTTTGAAATGTTGGACTTTTGTTGGGACGGTTGAACATTAGTCTAGGCTCAGCTCCCCATTATTTAGCAATGCTAAGCATGGGTCTTGGTTCTGACAATATTTTTATCTCTTATTGAGTGTTGAGCACTCATATGCCATATATGATGATCAATCTTGGAAGGCAAGGATGGATTTGAGGTTCAGTTAAAGAGGAGTCTTGCCTCTAGAAGACTTAGCCAATTTGGGCTAAGACTGGTTTGAATATAGTGTTAAACACTAGCACATATCTGGCGATCACGTGTTCCTACGTGATGCATTTAGAATAGTGTTAAACACTAGGGATGAAATGCTCAAAATAGTGTTAAACACTAAAAAGATGAAGCGCTCACGTGAGGACACGTGAGGCGCCCTAGGATTGGGCTAAGCTTCCTTTACTTTATTCTCAGAATATTTAAATAAGTGTTAAACACTTTCAATCTTCTAGGCCATCACGTGTGGGCACGTGATGGGCATCCATGCACTGGATATTGAAGGGATTTGCTAGGGGTCACGTGGGGACACGTGAGGGCGCCCATGCATTGGATTTTAATCCTTCATTTCTTTCCATCTTCTCTTTTTTAAAGGGGTATTTGTCAGGGGTCACGTGGGGACACGTGAAGGCACCCATAAATTGGTGCTGCCTTTGGATTTGTTGTCTTTTGTTTTAAGGGTCACGTGTGAGCACGTGAGGCATTACCTCTGGGCTAATTCCTTCTTATTTTGAGGAGTCTATTAAAAGGTCACGTGGGGACACGTGAGCATGCCTTATTCATTCCTTTTTGTTCGTTGGGATGAAGGGTCACATGTTACCACGTGATCATGTTGGATGCTTAATCTTTACGTGCATGGAGAGCTTTAAGTCTCTTGTTTTAAAAATTAAATTCTTTTATAGGGTTAAACCCTCATTTCATTTAGAGGAATTAAATTCCTATATATATGGAAGAATTAAATTCTTATGTAGGGTTAAACCCTACTTTCATTTGGAGGAATTAAATTCCTATGAATTTGGGGGAATTAAATTTCTTAAACTCAATTCTCTCTCTAAGTTTTGGATCTGCATGGCAGAATCTCCCCGATGAAAATTAAATTCTCAACTTGTGGGGAGATCTGCTTCTGCAAATCTTCAACCGAAGGAAGAACTAAGTTCTTATTCAGAAGAGTTAAACTCTTAAATTGAGAATTAAATTCTCTATTATTTTGTGAGTGCTTGTAGAATGAACTTCTTCTTTTTCTTCTCACCTAGAGTTTTTTTCTCTGAAGAGATCTTCTTTTCTCTCTTGAGAATTAAATTCTCCTCTCTTTTTTTCTCTCTGTTGTTGTGTCCCTCCAAAAAAAGTTCCAAGGATCTCTTCTCTTCTTGGCTTCTATTTATAGGAGAAAGAAAAGAATCAGTTTGTTTAGTCAATCTTTCATTGAAAGATTTTAATTGATTTTGTAACTAACATGATCTTTTAGATCACTCAGAGAATTAGTGTAACATTTCAGAAAATATAAAAACATTTCAGAAAATATAAAATATTATTTTTGGAATTTAATATTAAAATAATATATTTCCCGAAAACCGCCCGATTTGCGAAATTGGGGTTTTCGAAAAAGGGTATAAATATATACCGATAATTGTGAAATAAATGGAAATTAAAATGATTTATTCATTTAATAATATATTTAAAGGATTTGACATTTTAAGAATTTATTATATGCAGTTTGGATAAAAACCCGATTAGTGCACTACTAATCGCAATTAAGCCAAATCCGTGTTTCTACAGTTTTCCATGGCTAGTGCACCATGTCATGTTACATTTGGTTATATGTTGTTGCATTTGTATTGTTTTATGGGTATTATGTGATTTGGTTTTGAAATTTAAAAGAGAAAAGAAAAAGGAATGGAAAAGGGTTAAAAAGGTGAATGATTGGAGAGAGAGAGAGAGAGTGAGAATAAGTGAGGGGGGGGGGGCTGCCGCCATATTTTTTTACCCCATCATTTTCTTCTCCTTCTTCATCTTCCTCACCCTCATCTCCCTCCACTTCTAACCCTAGATCCATCTTCAAATAATCCCCAAAACCTTATACTCCATTCACAAAAATTAATCTCCATCTCTTCCTCTACACATTGGACCAAGAAAAGTTGGATCTTGATGACTTTGGACTTCTAGGGTTTGCTTAAGTGACATCCATGAGATATAATTTCTACCATTTAGTTAGTTTTAAGTTTCTTTATATTCTAGTTTAGTTTAGAAGTTGTTTTAGCGTGGAATTGTGGTGTTGGAAAATTCTAGTGAAGGGTTTGTGTAGTTTTGAGGTGTGTAGTGGCTGTTACAAACCTTAGAGATTGAATTCAAGAGCTGGAATTGAGTATAGTAGCTAAAATTCAGATTTAGGATTGTGTCCATGTCGGTTTTGTGTTGAATTGTGAGCTTACTGTGAATCTGGAGCAACCCGAGGAATTTTTGAGGAAAGCAAACAACTCCAGGGACCAAATTAGAGTACTAGGCGACCATCCCGACCATACGAACCCCAACAAAGGCACCATGGCTGAGGTGGATGGATTTTATAGTGATGTGGCCGGCCACTTGGTGGCACTTGGTGTCGGGGTTGATCTAGTAGGTCATATACACCATGTACAGCACCCTAGACTTGTTTGTGCAACTCCTTTTGGCCTGGGTCAAAATCTGGGAGCACGTTAGTGTGATTTTTGGATATGTTTTCCGTATTTTGAATGATGAGTTTTGATATTTGGATTTGTTTTTGGTTGTTGAATGTTTGTACATCAACGACTAGGGGTAACTTGTTGGTTTTGCATATGTGGGCTATAGGTTCTAACTTATAGGCGATCTGTGTGCCATTTTGGTTTCCGGATTCGATTTTAATTGCGATTGCGATTGTATTGATTGTAGGTACCTTCGGGTGAATTCCGAGGCGACGGAGCGTGGCGTCATCGACTTCGGCAAGCAAGTATCAAGGTGAGTAAATCTATATCTACGGGAGAAGTCGGGTGGATGGCGTATAGCACCCCCGCAAAGTTTTGGTGGAAACCGATTTGTAGCATATGGTTAAGAAAACCTAGAGTAGCAAACTAGGGTTAGAATTATAAGATAGCTATAGAAACCATATTAGAAACTAAGAATAGTTAGAATTGCTTTGATACGACTAATATGTGATGACTGAATTTAAGGATGACGTTTGACGATATTGCCGTTTAGGGTATTATAGGACTAGATAGCCGACGTAGATACATCATCCGAACCATACTTATTACTAAACTGAAGATCGATTGCATCTTTTAAACGGATACATTGAGAGACATTACGGATTTTCAAATGATATCTTTTCCTTAAAAACACCGTGTCCCCTACTTTCAAAACTACGATTCGCATCTTTTAAAAGCTGATTATATGGTTTGGGTATGTATGTTAGATTAGATACGTATGCTCATAGTAAAGGTAGAATGTATTTGTAAAATTGACTTGATGTGAGATATAATTATGATAAAAAGAGAATACGATTTAATATGTGATATGATGATATGTTGGTATACGGATGCGAATCGATTGAGATGATTGATACCTTGCCGGTCCCCTGATATGAGTTTGTTATAGATGTGACCTGGGACATAGGTATATAGATATAATTATAGGATATTGTGAATCATGAATGATAGGCCGTACGGGACATTAGGCCGTACCCTCATTGCCTTATAGGTTGATAGGATCCCTTTTTGGTTTAATGCCGCCGTACGGTGATTTTCCGTACGGGATGAGTTTAACTTGATGTTTGATCCATACCCTTGACTAGAGGCTTCCGTGCGATGTATTATACCATGCGTGTTGTTGTGAGGCTATATGCCGATTGATAGATTTACCGACTCGGTCTTGTAGACACATATACCTTATAGCTTTTAGCTGATAATTTACCTTATGCTGCATTCATGTTATGCGCATTGCATTACTTATACCTGTGCTAGTACACCTGCACCATTATCGATGATGCGTATGTTACACTTACACAGATTTGCCGGCTCACACACTTCATCATCGATAATTACCATATCACTACACAGTAGGATTGCTGCATCATGCTATGACTCTTCACATAACTTACTTGCGTATATACCCACTTGTACATCCATATTGGCGCACATACATATTGTACACTCATACTTGTGTATATACCCACTTGTACATCCATATTGGCGCACATACATATTGTACACTCATACTTGCGTATATACTCACTTGTACATCCATATTGGCGCACATACATATTATACACTCATACTTGCGTATATACCCACCTGTACATCCATATTGGCGCACATACATATGGTGTGCATTGATGCTTGCATACATACACATTTGTACATACATAGATGGTGCTGGCTTTGATTTTGTTGAATTGGGGACCGCATGTTATATTTTAAAAACTGGATCCATTTAAAAGAGCGGTTTTCCCTTAATATGTCATATCACTGTTCCATATTGCATGATATTCGGATATGCTTACACTTCTGTTATATATTACATACATCATGCTTTATGATTACACGCATTGAGATATGTTGTTTTCATGAGATTTCTGGATTTGAGAACCGTGGTTATTTCAAAAGAAAGCATGTACTGTTTTAAAAACCCAGTTTCTCTTGATATGATATTTCAGTACGTCCACCATATGTTTTCTCGGTTCTGAGACGTATAACATGTGAAACTCGATTCGAGGAGTGGTAGGCACCGTCTGCGGGTACATGGTGGACCCGGTGAGGTACCCCGGGACAAGAAGACTCGTATTGTTAGACGGTGAGCCTGGCATGGGAGCACTACCTACCGGTGATAGTATTTGGACTCAGCGGTTATCCGGAGGATACCGACCGGAGTAGCAAGATGGATATGAGGGCCGACCAGGGTGTGCGGCGCCTGAGGGCCGATCTGAGGATGCGGCGCATGCGATATATGAGGATTTACTTGTCGATGCTGGACACGGTTTCATAATGTTTTCGAGTGTCGATGTTGGACACCCAGGTTCCATGATTTTGATGTGTCGCGAGGGACACCCGTTGATTATATCATCATACTTTCATGCATATACTTTTATGATATTCACAGATATTGATTATATGGTTGGACGAGATCCACATGCATACATACATTGATTATATGGTTGGACGAGATCCACATGCATACATAAATTGATTATATGGTTGGACGAGACCCACATGCATACATACCTTAATTATATTGTTGAATTATATCCGCATACATATAGGTATTGATTTCATTGTTAGCATATATACAGATAGGTCACCCTAGATATCATAGTATTACCTTTATGATATAGTTGACCTAGGAGTCGTTGTTTATTCAATTTCTACTTGTCGATGTTTTTCTACTCACGAGTTGGAAACTCACCCCCGTTGTGCCACAGTTCTTGCAGGTTGACCGCCTGGATCAGTAGCGGCATCGCTGGCACACAGTTGCATTCGGGTGTTTTGCATTGGTCGGTGGGACATTGTATCGTACCCACTCTTGTATTTACTATTTCATATTGTATCTAGTCAACTCCATCAAATCAAACTAGTATCTGTATAAGTAATGAGACTTAGTAAGACCTGTAGTTGCGAGATTGGAGCGATGGGTCTTATGTTCGCTTTTGGGTTTATGTCTTGCCTATTTCTTTATCTTTTGTGGTGAACTTCGCCGTTGGGAGTCGTATACTTATATTTACCGGCTTGCGTGGTTGTGATCCGCCGGTTAGCGAAGAGCTAGCTCCCGCTTGGGGATGCCATTATTCTTATTATGTATTTGTGGTTTTGGATCAAAATATACAAAGGAAGTGCTGCCCAAATTTTTAAAAGACGAAACACGTTTTCAAACTAGTAAATTTCACTTACATTTTCATATTCCTTCTCTATGCATTAAGAAAACTTGATTTCATTATACCTTTATTTCAAAACTTCACCTCCTTTATTTTCTTAAAAGGTTTAGATTTATGGGTTTCAGCTTACTTGAATTACGTACGCCTTTAGACGTTGCGTGATTTAAGTGCTGGTCACGAGCTAATATTTCAGGTCGTGACAAAGTTGGTATCAGAGCGCTAGGTTTAACCTTGGTTCGAGTCTATGTTTGACTATGCGGAGTCTAGGGCGGGTATATATTTCGGAACCTAGGCTTGACCTTACGGAACTTAGAATTGAACGGAGGGGAGGTATTAGACCCGAACTTTCGTTTTATTGGCTGACCCTGATTGATGGAGTAGGTAGCTTGAGTAGCGTACCGTACGTATATTCCGCGGTATATTTACGATACAATACTCCACTTAAGAAACCTTAGGATGTACATATTTTTGAGACTTATGATTCTCTTCATACCCATGATTATACATCCATTTGAGATCCTTGATTCTGTTCGTTTCCATGATCATACTTTCATTGATTCTGTTCCTCCTTATGATCATGTATCTATTCTGGGTCTGTCGTTTCCTTTCATGCCGTTGATCTGCTTTCATCGATACACACTTGAGGTTCCTGTCACCATGGTTTGGGCGCAGATTGAGCTGCTGCTAGTGAGGCGGTTAGGATGAGCTCGTCATGGACGAGGACTGACCATTGTGTTTTCTGGTGACATGAGAACGTCACGATGTAGTGTTGTGTTGTGACCTCTTGTTGAGGCGAGTATTAGGTTTCACCAGATGATTGAGCCATTGTTAGAGCTGCCTGTTGCGAAAGGACTGTTGATGTACAACATACCTCAGGGATTGTGATGTCGCCTACCGTGCAGACAGATGACCCAGCTGTTACTGAGATTGATAGGATGTCGCTTCCAGAGCATACGAGCTGAGATCGCCGGAGCTTCCAGGCAGAAATACGACAGATGATAGCTAGTCTACCCTGAGTTGATAGACAAAGGTGATGCATCAGATTGATGCGCCGACGCAGGCCCAGTTGAGTTGAAGATTTCCAGTGTGGAGTGTCTTACTCAGATCTAGAGTAGGCCGATCCAGAAATGACCGTTGATGTATCATCTTTTCTGGAGGATTGAGGCATTGTTTAGCGTGCGGACGAAGGGTATTCGCATGTCGTCTAGGCGAAGTTAAAAGTTCGAACAAATATTAGAAAACCCATTTTTCCAAGTTTAAAGTATTCGGAGGAACATGCAAGTAATTTTGTGGGCCCTCTAGAAGAATGAAACCCTAACTCGATAAAATGACCATGGAACTGCTTTTGAAGCTTAGGGTTTGCGGTAGTTTAGCGGTGCCATCAGTGAGGCTTGGGTTTGCCCTTCTACGGCTGGTCCAGAGGTACTGTGGTATGTACCAGATATTATTAAACTGTGCTCAGGTGTTGAGCTTTCGGGAAATTGTGGGACCTTGATGACTCGATCGAAAAGTTTAGCGTCGTCCGGATATCATGTGATAAGAGATCAGCAAGCTGACCAGTTTTGGATAAAGGACCTTACTCAGATGCGTTGTGAGTTGATCGAGAACGGACGAGTATTGAGTATTCCTCCGATGGTTGGGACGAGTTCCCGAGAGCGTGTTCGGCTAGATATCTTCTACAGAGTGATGAAAATACTGAGTTCATGATTTCGAGTCCGTGCGGGAGACTCCGGATTGACTATAGCCGAGGACCATTGCAGTACGCAGATAGCACGATGTGACGTCGAAGTGGACGATGATACAGACGAGTGGAGCCAGAGGTTCATGCGAGATGCTGACGAGCTGTTGCTACTCCCAGTCTAGATTAGAGATCTGATATGTATACAGAGGCGTTGGGACGCGGACAGTTCCCGAGGAAATGTTGTGCTGAAAACGCAGATGTCCAGAAAATGAGAAAGGATTATGCAAGAGTACCAGCCTCCGTATAGTTCGGCATAGGCTAGATCGGAAGAGACCCTGAGTAGGTGCCTTCCAGGACACTGCTGCGATGAGATTTGCACCATGATCAGTTGAGTCACTTGTATTTAGAGGACCAGAGGTCGACGCCAGTGACGTGCTGCTTTATGAGTGATCATACAAATTGGCCGAGAGATGACCAGAGAAGTGCCAGAGCGGAATCGTTTCCGTTAGCACACCTGACCGAGCCAACGAGCCGATGGATTGCGAGATTGGTGAATCCACAGAAAAATGAGGACCCAGAGACAGAGGACGCCAGGAAGTGAGAAGGAGGCAAGCGAATATTCTTGTTCTGCAGGTTTTAGGCGTACCGATTTATTTTTCGACATTGTAGGAGGTGTATCTTAATGTCATTTATTGCAATTTGCGTTTGTGATCCGAGTATCACACTTATATCGCTTAGATTTGAATTTTGATGATTGAGTTTCATGATATGATTTTCGTGCACCATGGCTGCACCTGCTGGGTATTTACATGTTTGGGCATAGTTATTGCGCTGGATATATATTTTATACACCATTGTGTTGATTTATGATTTGTGCATGCCTATTGCATTTGATGTCGATTTTGTACCTTTGTAGCATGTGTTTATGATTTCGTGGATTTCATACGGATGATATGATTTTTGCACTCGGTATAACTCACATGTGCTTACAGTGTATTGATACGGATATTATGCACATAGTTGCACACGTTTTTTGACTATACACCTTGGTGTACTCGGTGTTGCTTTTTATGCGTTTGAGTTATTGATTGTATTTCATGCATTTGATGCACCAGATGTTGTTTTCGTGCAAAATAGATGCGCCGGATGTGTTGTCGTGCACACCCGTTGTACTGGACAGATGTTTTCGTGCACACCTGTTGCACTTAGTTTTGGCATTTGTTCATATTATGGCACCTGTATTTGGATTTGATTTCCATGCGCTCCAGACGCACGTGATTGTTGGATATGCCTTTTGAGGCTAATTTTGCTTTTTGAGCACTTTGTTTTCATGATAGGTACTATATATTATATAGTAGCCGAACATGACTGATCTGAGAACAGTACCTGAGTACTTTCCATGCATTAAAAGCTCACCAAGAGGTTTTCAAAGGAGCTATAGTCTCGCTATTTCCTACGTGTCCGTGAGTGACGCGAACGTTTTTAAAGGAAAACCTTTTGGGATATTTTGAAACGACGGAATGTATATTTAGCAAAACATATATGGACATATATTACTATTTTACAAATGAGCGTCCGTCACTAGAGCCGTGAGTTACGCATCACACGGCGATTCATACAAGATTTTGCATGTATTTTATTTAGTTTTGGAGATTTTTCAAGTATGCGTACTATATACATGTTATAGTATTTAACTAGTGTATATTGGATTTCAGTAGTGGATTTCGAGATTTGTATCTCTATTGTAACTCCGAGGATATGCGTGCAAATCAGATGATTGCGTGACGCTTGACGGAGTTCGATTTTGAGTTTTTGAACCCGTTTTCATGCGCACTGGCGCGCTGTGTTATTTAGTATTTTCCGTGATTTCGGAGCCCCGTTGATTTGAGCTGATTATTGAAATGTTTTAGATTTTAGGGGTTTAAATTTAAATTCGGGGACCGAATTTATTTAAGGGGGGAGATTGTAACATTTCAGAAAATATAAAAACATTTCAGAAAATATAAAATATTATTTTTGGAATTTAATATTAAAATAATATATTTCCCGAAAATCGCCCGATTTGCGAAATTGGGGTTTTCGAAAAAGGGTATAAATATATACCGATAATTGTGAAATAAATGGAAATTAAAATTATTTATTCATTTAATAATATATTTAAAGGATTTGGCATTTTTAAAATTTATTATATGCAGTTTGGATAAAAACCCGATTAGTGCACTACTAATCGCAATTAAGCCAAATCCGTGTTTCTACAGTTTTCCATGACTAGTGCACCATGTCATGTTACATTTGATTATATGTTGTTGCATTTGTATTGTTTTATGGGTATTATGTGATTTGGTTTTGAAATTTAAAAGAGAAAAGAAAAAGGAATGGAAAAGGGTTTAAAAGGTGAATAATTGGAGAGGGAGAGAGTGAGAATAAGTGAGAGAAGGGGGGCTGCTGCCATATTTTTTTTACCCCATCATTTTCTTCTCCTTCTTCATCTTCCTCACTCTCATCTCCCTCCACTTCTAACCCTAGACCCATCTTCAAATAATACCCAAAACCTTATACTTCATTCACAAAAATTAATCCCCATCTCTTCCTCTACACATTGGACCAAGAAAAGTTGGATCTTGATGACTTTGGACTTCTAGGGTTTGCTTAAGTGACATCCATGAGGTATAATTTCTACCATTTAGTTAGTTTTAAGTTCCTTTATATTCTAGTTTAGTTTAGAAGTTGTTTTAGCGTGGAATTATGGTGTTGGAAAATTCTAGTGAAGGGTTTGTGTAGTTTTGAGGTGTGTAGTGGCTGTTACAAACCTTAGGGATTGAATTCAAGAGCTGGAATTGAGTATAGTAGCTAAAATACGGATTTAGGATTGTGTCCATGTTGGTTTTGTGTTGAATTGTGAGCTTACTGTGAATCTGAAGCAACCCGAGGAATTTTTGAGAAAAGCAAACAACTCCAGAGACCAAATTAGAGTACTAGGAGACCACTCCGACCATACAAACCCCAACAGAGGCACCATAGCCGAGGTGGCCGGATTTTATAGGGATGTGGCCGGCCACTTGGTGGCATTTGATGTCGGGGTTGATCCAGTAGGTCATATACACCATGTACAGCACCCTAGACTTGTTTGTGCAACTCCTTTTGGCCTGAGTCAAAATCTGGGAGCACATTAGTATGATTTTTTGATATGTTTTCCGTATTTTGAATGATGAGCTTTGATATTTGGATTTGTTTTTGGTTGTTGAATGTTTGTACATCAACGACTAGGGGTAATTTGCTGGTTTTGTATACGTGGACTATAGGTTCTAACCTATAGGCGATCTATGTGCCGTTTTGGTTTCCAGATTCAATTTTAATAGCGATTGCGATTGTATTGATTGTAGGTACCTTCGCGTGGATTCTGAGGCGACGGAGCGTGGCATCATTGACTTCGGCAAGCAAGTAGCAAGGTGAGTAGATCTATATCTACGGGGGAAGTCGGGTGGATGGCGTATAGCACCTCCGCAAAGTTTTGGTGGAAACCGATTTGTAGCATATGGTTAAGAAAACCTAGAGTAGCAAACTAGGGTTAGAATTATAAGATAGCTATAGAAACCATATTAGAAACTAAGGATAGTTAGAAGTGTTTTGATACGACTAATATGTGATGACTGCATTTGAGGATGGCGTTTGACGATACTGCCGTTTACGATATTATAGGACTAGATAGCCGACGTAGATACGTCACCCGAACCACACTTATTTCTAAACTGAAGAATCGATTACATCTTTTAAACAGATATCTTGAGGGACGTTACGAATTTTCAAATGATATCTTTTCCTTAAAAACACCATGTCCCCTACTTTCAAAACTACGATTCGCATCTTTTAAAAGCTGATTATATGGTTCGGGTGTGTATGTTAGATTAGATATGTATGCTCATAGTAAAGGTAGAATGTATCTGTAAAATTGACTTAATGTGAGATATAATTATGATAAAAAGAGAATACGATTTAATATGTGATATGATGATATATTGGTATACGGATGTGAGTCGATTGAGATGATTGATATCTTGCCGGTCCCCTGATATGAGTTTGTTATAGATGTGACTTGGGACATAAGTATATAGATATATTTATAGGATGTTGTGAATCATGAATGACAGGCCGTACGCGACATTAGGCCGTACCCTCACTGCCTTATAAGTTGATAGGATCCCTTTTTGGTTTAATGCCGCCGTACGGTGATTTTCCGAACGGGATGAGTTTAACTAGATGTTTGATCCATACCCTTGACTAGAGGCTGCCGTGCGATATATTGTACCATGCGTGTTGTTGTGAGGCTATATGCCGATTGATAGATTTACCGACTCGGTCTTGTAGACACGTATACCTTATAGTTTTTAGCTGATAATTTACCTTATGTTGCATTCATGTTATGCGCATTGCATTATTTATACCTGTGCTAGTACACCTGCACCATTATCGATGATGCGTATATTACACTTACACAGATTTTCCGGCTCACACATTTCATCATCGATAATTACCATGTCACTACACAGTAGGATTGTTGCATCATGATATGACTCTTCGCATAACTTACTTGCGTATATACCCACTTGTACATCCATATTGGCGCACATACCTATTGTACACTCATACTTGTGTATATACCCACTTGTACATCCATATTGGTGCACATACATATTGTACACTCACACTTGCGTATATACCCACTTGTACATCCATATTGGTGCACATACATATTGTACACTCATACTTGCGTATATACCCACCTGTACATCCATATTGGCGCACATACATATTGTACACTCATACTTGCGTACATACCCACTTATCCATCCATAATGGCGCACATACATATCTTGTGCATTCATGCCTACGTACATACACATTTGTACATACATAGATGATGCTAGTTTTGATTTTGGAGAATTGGGGACCGCATGTTATATGTTAAAAACTGGATACATTTAAAAGAGCGGTTTTCCCTTAATATGTCATATCACTGTTCCATGTTGCATGATATTCGGATATGCTTACACTTCTGTTATATATCGCATACATCATGCTTTATGATTACACGCATTGAGATATGTTGTTTTCATGAGATTTCTGGATTTGAGAACCATGGCTATTTCAAAAGAAAACATGTACTGTTTTAAAAACCCGGTTTCTCTTAATATGATATTTCAGTGCGTCCACCATGCGTTTTCTCGATTCTGAGACGTATGACATGTGAAACCCAATTCGAGGAGCGGTAGGCACCGTCTGCGGGTATATGATGAATCCGGTGAGGTACCCCGGGGCAAGAAGACTTGTATTGTTAGACGGTGAGCCTGGCAGGGGAGCACTACCTACCGGTGATAGTATTTGGACTCGGCGATTATCCGGAGGATACCGACCGGAGTAGCGAGATGGATATGAGGGCCGACCAGGGTGTGCGATGCCTGAGGGCCGATCTGAAGATGCAGCGCCTGCGATATATGAGGATTTACGTGTCGATGCTGGATACGGTTTCATGATATTTTCGAGTGTCGATGTTGGACACGCAGGTTCCATGATTTTGATGTGTCGCGAGGGACACCCATTGATTATATTCTCATACTTTCATGCATATGCTTTTATGATATTCAAAGACATTGATTATATGGTTGGACGAGATCCACATGCATACATACATTAATTATATGGTTGGACGAGATCCACATGCATACATACATTGATTATATGGTTGGACGAGACCCACATACATACATACCTTGATTATATTGTTGGATTATATCCACATACATATAGATATTGATTTCATTGTTGGCACATATACAGATAGGTCACCCTAGATATCATAGTATTACCTTTATGATATAGTTGACCTAGGAGTCGTTGTTTATTCGATTTCTACTTGTCGATGTTTTTCTACTCACGAGTTGGCAACTCACCCCCGTTGTGCCACAGTTCTTGCAGGTTGACCGTCTGGATCAGTAACGGCATCGCTGGCACAAAGTTGCATTCGAGTGTTTTGCTTTGGTAGGTTGGACATTGTATCGTACCCACTCTTGTATTTACTATTTCATATTGTATCTAGTCAACTCCATCAAATCAAACTAGTATCTGTATAAGTAATGAGACTTAGTGAGACCTGTAGTTGCGAGATTGGAGCGATGGGTCTTATGTTCGCTTTTGGGTTTATGTCTTGCCTATTTCTTTATCTTTTGTGGTGAACTTCGCCGTTGGGCGTCGTATACTTATATTTACTGTCTTGCGTGGTTGTGATCCGCCGGTTGGCGAAGAGCTAGCTCCCGTTTGGGGATGCCATTATTCTTGTTATGTATTTGTGGTTTTGGATCAAAATATACAAAGGAAGTGCTGCCCAAATTTTTAAAAGACGAAACACGTTTTCAAACTAGTAAATTTCACTTACATTTTCAAGTTCCTTTTCTATGCATTAAGAAAACTTGATTTCATTATACCTTTATTTCAAAACTTCACCTCCTTTATTTTCTTAAAAAGGTTTAGATTTTTGGGTTTCAGCTTACTTGAATTACGTACGCCTTTAGACGTTGCGTGATTTAAGTGCTGGTCACGAGCCAATATTTCGGGTCGTGACAATTAGGGTTTTAGTATAAGAAAACAAGTTCTACACTAAGTGAAAAGTGAATACAACTTTTGTAGACCGGTCATTCACTTCTAAATCTCTAAGTAGTAGTCCCTAGAACTCATTTTAGACTCCACTTGGTGAAAGGAACGAGCTTAGTTTGTAGTCTTCGAAGCCAAAGATGATCCATCTTGAAGTCTCTCCAACTCAAGCTGACTCTTCACTAATCAAAGTATTAGTGAAGCAAACAACCTAAACTAAAGGGCTTGTAAAGTGTAGGTTGATGAGTTAGGAATTTTGCTCACTAATTTTTCTTCTTTTCTTTTCTTTTTCTCACCTCAAGAAAACCTAGAGAAGAGTTGAAGAAGAAGATGAGGATGAACTTGGATGGAGAGAGAGAATTATGAGGTGAAGTGTGAAATGATTTAGGAAAAATATCTATGAATAAAAACAAAACAAGAGGTGATTCATGGCTTCTTGAGGCTTCCACAAGCATCTTAGAAAATGTGACCCATTTCCTATTTTCTTTAATTCATTAATCAAACCATTATCATCTCATCACTAATCATGTGTGATTCTCATACATCCTAATTCCATGTATCATCAACCATGATACATAAATAATACATATATTTATATATATCACATATATATATATTAATATGTATAAAGAGAAGAAAATGTTTAGTGGGCTAATACACACACACACACACACATATATATATATATATTAATATATATATATATATATATATATATATATATATATATACGCGCACACACATATATATATATTAATATATATCAAATTATTAAATCTACACTTGATTCAATAATCCGGTTATATCATATATAACTGACTAATATCATATTTATATGTATATCACATTATTAAATCAATATTTGATTCAATAATCTGATTATATCATATATAACCGTCTAATATTCAATACTAGTTAATATATATATATATAACATATATATATCAAATTATTAAATCAACACTTGATTCAATAATCCGGCTAATATCAAATATACAAATATATATATATATATATATATATATATATATATTAACAACATATACATATACCATTGAATCAACACTTGATTCAATAATCCGGTTATATCACGTATAACCTAACTGATATCAAATATCGCTAGATTAGAATACGGTATCACATACTCGTATTTAATCAAGCTTCCGCACATATCACTATATGTGTCCTACTTCATTTCGCAAGCTAGGAAACCTATGTGTGGGACTCGAAAGACTCGTCAATACGCCTGCAGTATGTAATGATCATATCAGATACCCAAGTGCCGTCAGCGGTACTAGTTGGACGTAACGGCTACCCAGGTATTGAATGAATAGAAGATCAACAAGCAAGCTTGTCCAAACTCCCGTAAAACCTATAAGCAACACTTACCGTACAGTCCGGTATCTTCGTCTGATATATCGCATATCGAGTCGAGTCTGGGGGTGGAATCGTCAGACCCCAGTAACTTGATAAGTCATGCCGATATGTGGCCTATAACCTTTCGAGAAACTACTGATAACACTTACCAGTAAATCTCATCAGCCCTGGCCAGGGACTTGCTGTTATAGCCAATCGAGCAGAGCGCAACATCAACTCCCAATACCGGGAGAAACGAAACCCCTTCTATCGCTCACTGCCTCCATATGACTCAGGACTGTACCCAAAATCCACCTATTTGCATGACTCCTTTGAGCCATGGTAAGGAGGAAATCAAAGCACAGTGGGAACCACACAAGACACTATGAAGATCTCGGGTCTGCAAACTAACCTGTATAAGTGTCACCAAAGAACTGCTATCTGACGATAGGTATGGTACCATATAGGAGTTCTCGACGAATGATGTTCGATGTACCTATTCTTTAATAACCACCTATGTACAATCTTGATGTCAAACACCAATGGTTGTGGGATCAACCATAGCCCCATACAGGGTCAAGAAACGTACACACTAGTCTACTCTGAAATATCGATGCCCTGTCTCGATACTCCATCGACTAAGAACTGTTAAAGGACGTGCTTGTTAACTACACAAGCCCCACTAGTATGATCTGCATCATAGTTTTGGTAGTCAAGCCAACATCCTAAGGGCTTTATCAATATGTATCAGAGAGACAATATAATAATACAAGTGTATATATTAAGATAAAGAGCAACCAGATAACATACTATCATGTCGAGCAAGAAAGTCCTCTATATATATGACCAAGCATCCACTATATCATACAACAATAGGCTCTAGGGCATACATATTCCTAACAATCTCCCACTTTCACTAAGGCCAGTTGTTGTAGTATCTCATACCCAACATCCCAAAAAGTCTCTCAAACTGCGTGTGGGGGGGCCTTCGTGAGTGGATCCGCTGTGTTGTCCTTCATGTCAACTCTCCTGATCTCGATCTCCCGGCGATCAACTATCTTCCAGATCAGGTGATACCGCCTCAGAATATGTCTGGATCGCTGATGGGACCGAGGTTCCTTGGCCAAAGCCACAGCTCCATTGTTATCACAATACAAAGGTATTGGATCCTTAATGGATGGAACCACACCAAGTTCACCAATGAACTTCTTCATCCAGACAGCCTCTTTGGCAGCATCGTTGGCAACGATGTATTCAGCCTCCATCATCGAGTCTGCTATGGTATCTTGCTTGGAACTCTTCCAACATACCGTCCCTCCATTGAGGGTGAATACAAAACCTGAGACAGACTTGTTGTCGTCCTTATCACTCCGGAAGCTCGAATCGGTAAAGGACTCTACCTGGAGTTCGCTGTTACCATACACTAAGAACATCGCTTTAGTCCTTCTCAAGTACTTAAGAATGTTCTTCACAGCTGTCCCGTGCTTCTCCCCTGGGTCTGATTGATACCTACTTACCATACCTAGTGCGTAAGCTACATCCGATCCAGTACATAATATCGCGTACATGATAGACCCAACTGCAGAAGCATAGGGTATCACGGTCATGCGAGCCCTTTCCAAATCAGTCTTGGGAGACATCTCTTTGGAGAGAGTGATTCCTGAACAAGCGGGTAAATCACCACACTTAGAATCTTCCATACTAAACCTCTTTAGTATGATGTCAATGTACCTGGATTGGGACAATTCTAACATCCTTTTAGATCTATCCCTATAGATCTTTATCCCCAGGATGTAAGAGGCATCACCCAGATCTTTCATGGAGAACTTTTGTGATAGTAAGAGTTTGACCGAGTGCAGCATAGGAACATCATTTCCTATCAAGAGTATGTCATCCACGTACAATATGAGGAAGACAACCTTACTCTCTACAACCTTTTTGTATACACATGATTCATCTACATTTTTTATAAAGTCCAACTCTTTGACTGCTATATCAAAACAGATGTTCCAACTCCGCGATACCTGCTTTAATCCGTAGATTGATTTAAGCAGATTACACACCTTTCCACTGCTCCCACTGTCTACAAAGCCTTCTGGATGTGTCATATACACTCTCTCTTATAAATCACCATTTAGAAAAACGGTCTTGACATCCATCTGCCAGATTTCATAGTCATGGTATGCATCAATGGCAGGTAGGATCCTGATGGACTTAAGCATAACCACAGGAGAAAATGTTTCATCATAATCGATACCTGGTCGTTGACGAAAACCTTTTGCTACAAGTACTTTGAAGGTCTCAACCTTTTTATCCACACCAATTTTCTTCTTAAAGATCCACTTGCTCACAATGGGTTTTATCCTTTCAGGAGCAACTTCAAAAGTTCATACTTTGTTGGTGTACATGGATTCCATCTTAGATCGCATAGCATCCAGCCATTTCACAGAGTCCCCACTTGTGATGGACTGCTCAAAATTAGTTGGGTCATCATCTTCCATGACGCAATCCTCACTCCCACCATCTATGAGAAAACCGTAGTATCTCTCAGGTGGATGACGAACCCTACTAGATTTGTGTAGTGGCTGAGGTTCATCTGAGACTATCGAATCCTCCGGTTCTACCAAATCATCAGTTGTACCTTGTGTAGCTGGAATTTCTTCCAGTTCTACCTCATTACCACTAATTTCTTTCATAAGAAATTCTTTTTCTAAAAAGGTGGTATGTCGAGAAACAAACACCTTTTGTTCATCGGTGTGGTAGAAGATATACCCTCACGAATGTTTGGGATATCCAAAAAACTTACATAAAATAGACCTTGCCTCGATCTTGTCTGGATTTTGCATTTTAACATAAACCAGACAACCCCATATCTTAATAAAACTAAGACATGATCTCTTCCCCTTCCATATCTTATATGGAGTGGTAGGCGTGAATTTGGTAGGAACCCTATTCAATAGGTATGCAGCTGTCTCAAGTGCATAACCCCAAAAGAAAATAGGTAACTCAACAATACCCATCATAGAGCGCACTATATCTAATGGGGTGCGATTCCTCCGCTCCGAAACTCCATTGTGTTGTGGTGTATATGGAGGATTAAACTGAGAGAGAATCTTATTCTCTTTTAGATAATCTCGGAATTCCGTGCTTAAATATTCTCCTCGTTGATCAGATCGAAGAACTTTAATACTTTTACCCGTCTGGTTCTCTACTTTGCATTTATATTCCTTGAATTTCTCAAAAGCTTCAGATTTGTGTTTCAATAGGAACACATATCCGAATCTTGAGAGATCATCGGTGAATGTAATGAAGTACGAGGAACCATTCCTGGCATGTGTAGACATAGGACCGCATACATCACTATGTATCAGTCCCAAGAGTTCAGTAGCTCTTTCTCCGTATCCCGTAAACGGAGTTTTGGTCGTGTTTCCTTTGAGACATAACTGGCAAGTTTCATAAGATGTAAATTCAAACGGATTCAAATATCCATCTTTATGTAGCTTGGCTAGTCTTGTCGCATTGATATGACCAAGTCTACAATGCCATAAGAAGGTTTCGTTCATTTCTGAACCTTTCCTCTTGTGTGTGTTCTGTATATTTAGAATTGTATTTTGATTTAGAACGTATATTCCATTATATAACGTACCAAACCCAATCAACACTTGATTTAGAAAAATGTTCATAACATTTTTCTCCAGTGCAAAGTTATATCCTTCTTTATCTAATAAAGAAACGGATATTATATTACACATCATTGACAATACGAAATAACAGTCAATCAAAATCAATGTACTGCCATTTGGTAATATAAGGTGATATTCGCAGACAGCTTTGGCAGCAATAATTGCTCTGTTTCCTACTATAAGGGATATATCACCCTTTCCCAGTTCTCTACTTCTCTTTAACCCTTATAACATATTACAAATGTGGGATCTTGATCCGGTATCTAATACCCAAGACGTAGAGAAGAGACTGAGAAATGGTTCTCAATAACTAACACACCCGAAGAAGATACATCATCATGTTCTTTCTCCGTTTGGGTTGCATGGGAATCTGTGCATTCCCCTATCCCTTACTCAGACTTATGACAGTCATAAGATAGAGCGGAACCAACGTTCCCCAGCTCAGTATAATAAGCGGGTTCAGTCAATACATCCATATTATTATCTTGATTAAAGCGTCTCATGGTCGCTACCTGGAGAGAGAGAAGAAAACACTTTAGCGTGCGCTCTTGCAAAATTAGATTGGTTATTATCTTATCTAATCAGGATGGCTCCCACTGTTTTTATCAAATCTTCCTTCAAACCCTAAAAGGTAAGATTTGCCGGGATTAATTACACCCTACAAGTTCGCCAATCGGTCAGCCAGGCAGGTATTGGTACTCCGAGGGAGTCTTCCCGTGCTTTTGCATGAAATAATTAAATAACCTCGTTTCCACAGAGGCATAACCCCGTTAACACCTTTCTTAAACACCTACTGGATCAGCTAATTGTAAAGTGGAAAACTCTCTCAGGAGTAACACTTACTGGCAGTAGGTATCGGGATCCAACTATCATATAGAAGGTATGCAATCTCATTACAAATTTCAATACTTGAAATTTCCAATATCTGTTTTTACCCCTAACGACCTATGACCTTGACGGAGGCCAACAAACCATAGGCCGCTAGTCAGGTTCAACCCATCATTTCGTGATTGAATTAAACTCACCAGCACGACCCTTGACGAAGGCCAACAAGGCCGTACGACTACTCTAATCCAATCGCATCATATGCGACAGATAAGCACTAATCAGCTACCATACAATACTCCTTGACGGAGGCTAACAAACTCAACACGAATACTAAATAGCACTTATCTGAAATGACGGAGGGCTACGACTGGTTTTGAAGAAAACTTTTAGCGTAATGAACTTGATATCGTTATAGAATCTTGTGATTTGAAAAGGAGTAGTTTAAGTTCCGCTTTATAATCGAGTAGTTTTCAAAACAAACCGAGTGGGTTGTAGCATTTGCTAGTGTAACACCCTAGTTCATTTATACCAATTTCAGTTCACTTATTTCCTTATTTGTGGTATTTTCTTGATTTATCATATTTTGGTGCGAATGGTATTTTTACATTTTACATTGCATTTGACCCGACCCGCTTACTTGAAACCTGTTTGATTCATGTTTACGAATTATCCTGACTTGTTACATAGACACGTGCATTTTCATGAATACTGCATACTGGCATTTTATTTGGCATTGCATCTTTTACCATATAACATTTTAAGTCATATAAAATCATTTAAAAATACATAACATGGCTTGCATGATACCCCTAGCCCCGTGATACCATCCGCGCATCTTGTTCTCGTCCCGTTCAGTGAAACGGACGTGTTTGGATGGCTACGTGCATCCGTTCTTGGGGGTATGCAGTTTCGTTATCTGAGCATTCATCTTGAAATTTGGACGTCGCATATATTTTTCATATTTTAAAACTAAAATTTTAGACCCGACCCGGGCGTGTTTTGGAATATTTTTGTATCCCGCCAAAATTCAAATTTATTTAATATTTAAAATTTATTTAACCATTTAAAATTTCTTTAACAGTTCATATTTTTCTCTAACTAACAAAAATATTTTTCAAATTAAATCTAAACCTAAGTAACAAACACATTTTCTTTCTTTCCTTATCTCTCTGCTTGTGGCCCCCACCTCACGAGCTCTCTCTCAGCCCTCTCTCTCACTGTCTCTCTCCTCTCTCTTCCCTTTCTCTCTCTTTTTCTCTCTCCCCGTGCTGTGCCTCTCTCTCTCTTCTTTCTCTCTCCTCTCGTGTCTCTCTCTCTCTCAAATCTCGGACATACTTACAGAGTTGAGATACATGAAATACGTCATGAACATTCGCCAAAAATTGTGGTAAAGTCAATCGATAAGCCACTTCTCCAACGCGCTCCAAAATCTCGAAAGGCCCTACGAATCAATAACTAAACTTGCATCGACTCCCAAAACGAATCACTTCTCTAGTCGGTGATATCCTCAAGAATACCATATCACCAACAGCGAACTCTAGAGGTCTTCTCGATATATCGGCCAAACTCTTCTGCCGATCTTGTGCTGTTTTCATATGATTCTGGATAGTATTAACCTTCTCAACTTTTTCCACGATCAAATCCGGTCCCAACAATCTTCGTTCGCCAATATCGTCCCAACAAACGGGTGAGCGACACTTGCGACCATATAATGCTTCGAATGGAGCCATCTGAATAGTCGCCTGAAAGCTGTTATTGTACGAAAACTCTACCAAGTGTAGATGATCTTCCCACGAACTCTTGAAGTCTAACATGCAAGCTCTCAACATGTCTTCAAGAGTTTGGATCGTTCTCTTCGACTGGCCATCTGTTTGAGGATGATAAGCTGTGCTAAACTTCAATCGCGTCCCTAAACTTTACTGTAAGCTCCTCCAGAAGTGCGATAAGAATCAGATATCACGATCGGACACGATGCTCACAGGTACTCCATGCAATCTTACAATCTCCTACATGTACCGTTCTGCCAATGCTTCCGTTGATTGACCAACTCGAAATGGTATGAAATGATCTGCCTTGGTCAATCGATCAACAATCACCCAAACTGCATTGTTGCCCTTTGGACTCCGCAGTAAAGCCATCACAAAATCCATGGTTATAAACTCCAAATTACTTAAATAGAGTACCGCATTGTAACCATGCTGCAGTTCATTGTTACAATCACATAACTCAGTTCAAGTCGCCCAAATCCTAGCATCAGAATAGAGAGAACAAATAGGGAACCAAAAAGTTTCAAGTCGAGATACAAAGTTGTTTGCATATCGTCAAGACAAGGGTCAAGGAAAAGATATGATTCAAGAATCACGATAACAATATGGCAGTACATGTTCCTAATTACGGGTTTCCTGATTCGTGTATTGGGTCCAATACCCAACTACAAAAGAATCAAACCCGATTAACCTAAATCCTATAGCTCTGATACCAAACAAACTATGTCACGCCTCGCTTCCCAGAGTGCGCTAAGATAGGCACGTGACAGAGCCAACCATGCTACCTGTGGATAGTAAATATCCTTCCACAGTCATATTACGGCTGTAGAGATATCAAGAACAGTAAACAAACCCTGTCACACCCCGCTTCCCAGAGTGCGCTAAGATAGGCACGTGACAGAGCCAACCATGCTACCTGTGGATAGGAAATATCCCTCCACGGTCACGTTACGGCTGTAGAGATATCAAGAACAGTAATAAACTATCTAACACATGTCCATAAGCCAGAATAAACAAGTCATGAAATAAAATAATGCGGAAGCAAAAAATCCAAGTACAATAATAAACTGGAATGTACGTCCCATAATGCGGGCTCACATCAGGAATGAAAATACTGAAAGAAAACTAAACTAAACTAATAACAGGTCCTCACTGCTCGACTTGTTGATCAAAATACTCCTGGACTGCCTGCGATAAGGATAAAGGATCTGGGCCATGCAAAACCCAGACATCAGTGCGTCATAATATCAATAATTCTAAGCAAGCAGGATGTGATGAAATATGCAGGCATGAAGTATGAACAGTAACAAATCATCAGTAGCAAATAAACCGTAATATGAATATAGATCAGTGAACAGGATATAAACAGGTGAAGTGCAGTGAGTAATCTAAACTGTGCTATATGGTTATCTACTCTAAAGTTATTCGAAATCAATTAATGTAATTCTCATCGTAACCCATCGGTTTATGCCCCGTTCAACCCCACGGGACCATGGTAAAAGGATAATAGACTGTGAGTCTATGTCCCGTTCAACCTCATGGGACCACGATAAAAGGATAATAGCCCTTTGAGTTACATTCGGCTACATTCTTGATTTCCCCATATCCCCAAGTTATGTGTGTAAGTCAGGTATTGATAAATCTAGAGTTAATGCCAACACAGGATCAAGCAGGTACAGGTTTGTCTGTAGAGACAACAGGATATGTCCATAGGGACAACAGGTCAAGATTTTTCGGCATTAGTAACAAGTCAAGTAGTGATATAATCAGGTCATGTCAAGTAGTGCACATATATCAAGTTATGTCAAGTAGTGTATTAGGTCATGTCAGGAAGTGCACAACTATCAAGCGGGTGCTCATAATCAAACTGTAATAAGTATGGGTGCACAAAATCAAGTATGAAGTACTAATATAACATTAAAATGAAATAATGTGACATTGTATGCAAATAGATATAAAATCAATGATATGGATGCACAATTATCGATTAGGATTATATTTATAGTTCCAATACTAATTAGAATGCACTTTATTAAACATGGGGTGTTAATATCACAGTTTTATGTATTAATGTGATCTATAGATGCAGTTATATATATTTTAAATGAGATGGATGCAAACGGGTATCCGAAAACAGTAAAACTGTAAAATGGTAATGTGGGGTGTACAACTAAGCAATATGATATGTAAATATTCCATTGGGTACAATATATTGTAATATAGTATGTAACAAGATAGGTTTGCATGCGCTAGATATAAAGTAACACGTATGGATGCAGACGGATGTCGAAAAACTGTAAAAGTAAACATGGGGTGCATAATTTGAAATACCAGTATTATATTTATTAAAATAGATTTATATAAAGTAATGTAGCATGTAACAAGATAAACTTGCCTAGACGGATCAAGAAACGGATATGTACGGTACGTCCGATGTCGGCAAAATGTCGCGACGTACGCACGGCACGCGGAACGGATCCAAGTAACGCAAGAGGGTGATCACACAGGTCAGGTACGTCCACTGGGTCATCTGGATCGTCGGCGTCACGCCCGATTCCGGCGATTGTGGTTGTGCACTGTGGTTTTCAGGTAGCAGAGATGGTGTCGAGGAGATGATCGGAGCTCCGGCGATGAGGTTTGGTTGTTAGGATTCGGTTAGGGTTAAGCTAGGGTTTGGGTTGGTTTTGTTTGCTGGGGTGTTTGGGTGCAGGGTTAGGTGTAGGAGAGAGAACAGAGGAGAGGGAGGACAGGAGAGGACGGAGATGGCGATGATTGGTGGAGGGGATCGGCGGCGAGGTGAGGTGGTGTAGGTGGGTTCTCGGTGTTGTGTTGGGTGCAGGGTGAGCTCGGGAATAGGACTTGATTCAATAATCCGGGTATATCATATATAACCGACTAATATCATATTTATATGTATATCACATTATCAAATCAACACTTGATTCAATATTCCGGTTATATCATATATAACCAACTAATATCATATTTATATGTATATCACATTATTAAATCAACACTTGATTCAATAATCTGATTATATCACATATAACCGTCTAATATTCAATACTAGTTAATATATATATAACATATATGTATATATATATCAAATTATTAAATCAATACTTAATTCAATAATCCGGCTATATCAAATATTGTCACGCCCCACTTCCCAGTGTACGGTGAAAGGGACGCGACGAGGCCCGCTACGTATATACTCAGAAGTACATATGCTAAGCGTATCTAAGCAATATAAAAGTAAATCACAAGAGACAAGAGATATAGAAATAACAGCAACTTTATTAATAACATTCTTTTGTACAATGCATGAAAATAAATACAACTGGAATGAAAAGCGATGCCTAAACAATAGCATAACAGGAAATGAAAGCACTGACTAGAACAAGGTACAATATCTAGAGCTCGGGGTCTTCCTGAAACTGCTTCAAATCTTCACCGGTGGGCTCGATCTCTGCTGAGTCCAAAACACCTGACGACATTCAAAGAAGAAAGAAATAGAATATCGTCAGCGAACAGGTCGCTCGGTAAGTCCCAAAGATAAGGGAGAAAAAGATAAAGAGTAGGAGAGAGAGAGTAACTTTTAATGTTGTATTGTATTGTTGTATTAACGCTGTTGTTTGTAGCTTGGTACGGAAGAATTCCGGTGTTTACGAGAGGGGTCTCTATATGTTAGAGACCATGGCAAACGGAATATAGAGTACAAGGCTCCGTTATACAACCCGGAACAACGGCAATTGGATTCATGTTAGGTGTCTTAATCTGACCACCTCGTGCCACCTTTAACACCTTCCGTACCAATCTACCCCTTAAACCCCGTAGTGTTTTGATATTACGGTTGTATTGTATTGTGTAAGTTGGATGACTGACCAAAACCATGATATCAGTAAGCAGATTATAACTGCATAATCAGGTAAATTGAATAACGGAATAATGGGTGTATATCCATGGTTTGATTCAGTCACGTTGTATAGATTGTTAACTGGATTCTGGGATTCATGTATTCATATTGAGTTGGAATATTAAAGAATATAGATTGACTTGAATCATATTCAAGTCAGAAATAATCAGACTCAAACCCGAGTCAGACTAAAAGAAATGTAATTCGAAGTTCTATATTTGTTATGGTCATTATTGTAATTTATAAAACTTGAGGGGGTTTTATGTAAAAATACTTTTGTATAGTTTTCAAGATACACCTCAAGTATTTATTATTCGTCTTTATTATTATAATGAGTGTGATTTTATTTAGTGATATTTCTAGTGAATATATCCTAATAAAAGTATTAATCTATAATATTGATTTATTTGAAATTCATGGTATTTTAATGTAACTTTTAATCTTGTAATTTTTAGGAAAAGGTGGAAACTTTATCTTATAATAAAATAGGTGTTTAAATGATAAATATACATATGTTTATACAATAATAATTTTCAATAAATATTTTAAATTTCCAAAAATCTCATTTTTCTTAAATGTCGTATTTTTAACCTTTCGAGACCGAATGCTCCTTGCGGAGGTCTGAATCTCGCACTACTAAGCCCGAGGGTGCACGATAAACCGTACAATCCCTAACGAGTTCCCCAAAGGTGGGTTGTAGTGGCGCTTTGTAAAGATTTAATAAATACTAGTCATTTAGAAAACGGTTTTATAAAAATAAGGTATTTATTTGTAAAAGTGCGTAAATTTCCGTATTTTAGATTCTAGGGTTTCCTAAGCCAACTAACCTATTTCTAAATGGTCTAAACGACACGTCATTAGAAGCCTCAAATCGCCTCTTTACCGCCAATTGTGGCCAGGTAAGTACAAGTGAGGAAGGAGGGATCCGCTCACGAATCGTGAGACGGGCCTTTTAAAGTTATCTAAGCTCACTTGCCTAGCCTAGACACCACAAAGTCAGGTTTAGATAAACGATCGATGTCCATGACATATCGTATTTTCCTATTAAGAGATTTTGTTTTAAAATTGTATACAACTTAGAACTTTCAGAAAAGGGTTATAAAGAAAATGGTATTTTAATGAAAAGTCTTGTATTATCGTATTCTACGTTTTCAAGGTGGCGTGTTATGATTACATATGAGTGTGTGTGGAGGTAGGTCATTACCTCGTGATCTACTTTAAGGTATAGCCAAGTTTAGGGGTTAAATGTGAAAACTAAACATTATGGTATTTAAGTGCGAAAATACGGTATTCTGCAAAAGTTATCATTTCATGTGAGAAATTTTATCCAAATTGATTTTTAAGTGACTAGTAGTCAACATGAATATGTTTAAGCATTATGGAATAGTGATAAGTGAGTTTTGATAGAAAACCGAATCGGAAATCGGTTTGTTCCGATTTCCGTCGGGTTTTAAAAAGTCGTATTTTTCTTAAAAGAAAAGAAAGATAGAAAGAGTGGGACTTACGGGTTTGGACAAGCTAGAGAGTGCTAGGAATGGTATTGAGTTGTCGGTGCGTCGAAACGTCGTGAAGGGTCCTAGTACGATCGTCGGAATTCGTCGTCGATTTCGGCAGCGCTTCGCCTTTCGCTCTTTTTCTAATGTACCGAGTTCTATTGAATTTTTTTGAGAGTGGACTTAGGAATGTAGGATGAAAGGGTAGAGGGTAGGGGTGTTTATATAGGGCTAGGCTAGGGTTAGGGTTTTAATTAAAAAAATATATAAATATATAAAAAAACATTAAAAATCATTAAATTTTGGAATAAAAGTGATTTATTGAGAATCTGGTAACCGATCAAAGAAAATAAAGTATGCAGGGGGATTGACCAGGTCAACACGGAGAAATTCCGTGTTGACGACTCGGCCGTCCGGCCGAGTCCGGCCGGCAGCGCCGGCCGACTCGGCCGAGCATCGGATGGGGAATCTCATGGGGGGAATTTTGGTATATTTAACTTTTTGGGTTTAGTATAAATTTTATGAGTTATGGCGGTTTGACTGTTGACTTTCCAAAAAGTTTAAAAAATAATGTGGGGCATGGGATTTGAACTCTGGTGGCTTGGTTCAGCAATGCAAGGTGTTACCAATGAGCTACAAGCTCTTTCTTTTAATTATTGTGGGAAAATAACTACTTAAAGTGATAACAGCAACATTAAATACCCCAAGTACACTTTAATTTTAAAACAATTTTATGTACACTAAAAATGGAATTATTTAAAAACAAAATAATTACTTATATATATCTTGTGCTCAAATTAAAATACTCTTTTATGGATTTTAACAAAAATTTTGTATAGAAAAGTGTATAGAAAAATTAGGGTTGTTACAAATATAATCCGGCTAATATCAAATATACAAATATATATCAAATATATATCAAATATTAACAACATATACATATACCATTGAATCAACACTTGATTCAATAATCCGGTAATATCACATATAATCTAACTGATATCAAATATCATTAGATTAGAATACAGTATCACATACTCGTATTTAATCAAGCTCCCACACATATCACCATATGTGCCCTACTTCGTTTCGCTTGAGCTAGGAAAGCTCTGTATGGGACTCTACAGACTCGTTAATACACCAGCAGTAGGTAATGATCACATCAGATACCCACAAGTCGTCAGCAGTACTAGCTGGACGTAACGGCTACCTAGGTGTTGAACGAATAGAAGATCAACAAGCAAGCTTGTCTAAACTCCCGTAAAGCCTATAAGCAACACGTACCGTACAATCCGGTCTCTTCGTCTGATATGTCGCATATCGAGTCGAGTCTGAGGATGGAATCGTCAGACCCCAGTAACTTGATAAGTCATGCCGATGTGTGGCATATAACCTTTCGAGAAACTACTGATAACACTTACCAATAAATATTATTAGCCCTGGCCAGGGACTTGCTGTTATAGCCAATCGAGCATAGCGCAACATCAACTCCCAATACGGGAGAGACGAAACCCCTCCTATTGCTCACTACCTCAATGTAACTCGGGATTGTACCCAAAATCTACCTGTTTGCACGACTCCTTTGAGCCATGGTAAGGAGGAAATCAAAGCACAGTGGGAACCACATAAGACACTACGACGATCTCGGGTCTGCGGACTAACCTGTACAAGTGTCACCATAGAACTGCTATCTGAAGATAGATATGATACCATCTAGGAGTTCTCGGCGAGTCCTGTTTAGTGTACCCATTCTCTAATGAGCACCTATGTACAATCTTTTTTGTCAAACACCAATAGTTGTGGGATCAACCATCGCCCCATACAGAGTCATGAAACGTACACACTAGTCTACTCTGAAATATCGATGCCCTATCTCGATACTCACTCGACTAGGAACTGATAAATGATGTGCTTGTGGACTACACAAGCCCCACTAGTATGATCTGCATCATTGTCCTGATAGTCAAGCCAACATCCTAAGGGCTTTATCAACATGTATCATAGAGACAGTATAATAATACAAGTGTACATGTTAAGATAAAGAGCAACCAGATAGCATACTATCATGTCAAGCAAGAAAGTCCTCTATATATATATCCAAGCATCCACTATATCAAACAATAATGGCCTCTATGGCATACATATTCCTAACAGAATGTTCGTCAGATGACCTAGAGACCGAGGAAAAGAAACCAACAGCAGAGGATTACGACCAGTTTGCTTCTGAAGCCAATCTTTAACTTTATTTTCAGTATGCCACCTGTTTAGGCATTTTCATAGCACTTTTCTTTGTAACTTATCTTGTATCAGTGTAAACTTTGTAAAGTTGGGAATGTAAATATATAAAGTGGATGGATTTTATTCTCACTTGTCTATTCTTATCATTATTATACTGCTTACTTTATGCTTAACGTATTTGTTTCGAGAAAGCACCTTCTCAGAATAAATACGTCGCGAGTTTATCACGTGCTTGTTTCCGTCTTTTGGGAAGCGGGGGGTGACAGTGTACGTGTGGGGTAGGTCATTACCCCGTGCATATCTACGTTATCAAGTCACAAAAACTAATATTAAACTGAAATAAAAGTGTATGGTATTTATCCGTTATTTACGTTCTAAATATTATTTAACATAGCCATTTCATTTTAAATACATGTAGAAACTAGATGAGTCGTGGCTAGCAAGGTTGATAAGATGGTCGGTGATATGTTCTAGTTAACAAAAGTATAAGAATCACATCGGATGTGTCATAATTTAGCACAACTAGCTTCAAGTTATTTTTGGTTCTTTTAAATATATTTTGTCGATGGCGAGTGGAGAACAAAAGAGGAAGATAGAAGGGGAGACTTACAGGTTACGCTATCTAGATTGAATCATAATATATGAAAGAGAAGGAACCGGGACTGACGAATCAAGAGGAAGAGGAGAGCACAAGGAATTGTTAGCTTCGAAGGAGCTTGGCTTGAAACTTTAGACTTGAGAATAAAGTTTGAGTGTGAATTTAGAGGAATTTCAGAAATGGGGAAGAAACTAGGATGGCTAGGTATATATAAGGGAGGAATAGGGGAGTATGGTGTATTAAAAATGTCACGCCCCGCTTCCCAAAAGAGTTGTAACGGTACGTGACGATGCCTGATTGAAAGAGATTTTTAGATCAAAGAATTTGTTAACCACAATCAAAAATGGCATCGCTTGGTAGCTAGCCGGTGAGTACGGGTCGGTCCATAGGGATTTTGTGTATTTCCTAATTGTTTTAACGAGTTAATTCCGATTGTTATCAGATTGATTAAATCTAAAAACTAAGTTTATCTAGACTAGGACTAGAATCTTGCTAGGGTTAGGTTTAGGTTAAGTTTGGAAATGCAAAGATTTCCCACCGCTTTCAATGCCCTAATTAAGATCTATTTAGATGTTATGGTAACAATTAATAAAGAGGATTAGTACCATCGGAAAGAAACGGTGTTTCTTCCTCTAGGTTCTTGTCCTTCCTTTCTTAATTCTTACCCTAAGCTCCATAGAAAATACGCTCAACCAGTCCTTTATACTACGGTATCACCGCTATCTCGTGAGATAGGGTGCCGTAGGGAGCGGTGTGTGCATGTATGCATGGAGTCCTATAAAAACGTGTGATGGGCAAGAAAGGGGTGAGAGATCTTCATCTCTTAAGCCTTCCCCAAATCTAACCCTAACAAGTGAGGAGACTACTCACTCATTAGGGAATTAAAAGATATGTTCTAAACTAATTAACTAGGACAGATAATAAAGATCTATGCTAGGGCAAGAAAGAAATTACCTAGGGCAGATAATAAAATTAACTAGGGCAAGAATTGAAAACTTACTCTAATTTAATGCACTCTTCATTCATTGCAGAAATTTACAGATCTGAATTTTAGATATAAAATGAGGCACAAGAAGAGGCATAACCTAAAAAAGGTTTTAGGGTTTCTATTTATAGAACATAGAAACCCTAGGGTTACAATCGCGTCATATCTGCAATTACAAATTTACCCCCTAAGAAACCCAACTAACGCACCGACGCACCGACACGCGCGAAACGCGCCGACACGTGCGACGCACGACCGCGGAACCGCGGCCAAAACCCATGTTTGGCCGCGGTTCCGCGGCCAAACAGTGGAATCTTGAGCTCATGTTTCTAGGTATTCTTCTGTTGCATTTTTCCTTCTATTTTCTTCAGTTGTTTTCTCAGATTGGCTTCTAGATTTCTTCCAAATTTCCACACTGAATAATATCGTGGACTTTACCGTTTGCTTCGTGTCAAAGTCTTGAACCTTGCGCTGCCTTTGTGCTTTATTCAAACTGTAGGCTTGATCAAGATTCTTCCATTTGTTGGTCGTGATCTCACTTTTGTATCGTCTTTTCATCTTTTTCACTGTTTTTGTTCTGAGAACCTGTAACCTGCAACTATATAGCAGACATGGGTCAAAAACACCTATTTATTTGTAAAATGAAAAAGAATGGGGAATATAATAATGCAAAATTATGGTATGAATAAATACCCCCAAACTTATCTTTTGCTCGTCCTCGAGCAAATCTAGGTTTTATTCTCGAAAAAGACCTAATCTCATTCGTAGGGAAATGCGATTGCACTGAGCTCATGCAATAAACCGTTAAACCTCTAGGTATCCCTAGTAGGAGGAGTGTTGTCTCCTGAGGATTTTCAGCGGATACTACCCACAAAATCCTATCAATTAGGCCCATTGACTTTTATTCTCCAATTAGGTTTTCTAACAAGAACTCTATTATTTTTGACTCATAAATCATCCACCCATATTCTTCAAGCTTCCTTATCATTTAACTTAAAATTATATATGTTCTGTAAACTTACTTAGCTTTCGGCATCTTTTAAGTTTTCCTTCTAGGGTCCAATCTCAACTTAGGAATTTTTTTCATCTCTATTAAAGATATAAGTCGTATTCTTCATTCCTATCTCTTATCTAAACCTCAATCACATATCCCTACGTGTGTGTGTATATCACCCCTACACTTGGAAATTCAAATTAAGCTATCATACTCTTGTCCGTCGTCCAAAGCACTTCTTAATTGGTGAATTTTTAGATGCAATTTTCTCACACATCCTTCATACGACCGTTAACACTTCTTGAGGTACCAATGACTGATTACAAAATGTGTTTGCACATTAAAGTGTAATTCCTAGTCTTGTAATCCCTAAGGCTTATAGCAGTGACTACCAAACCAGTTGGTCTAAGGCACTAGGTGATGAAGCACCCTCGCTAAATATTTTTTATATTTATGCAGCCTTAAGTAATTACAAAAACCAGTGTTCATTTTTTTATCTCTTTATTCACACTTGAATTTTTATTTTATTTTTCTTCGTACTAAGGATTTTAGACAAGAGTGTTTCAAGGTCTCTTCTACTATTCCAAGTTTCAAGGTTCGTGTTTGTGCAATTTGTAGGGTATATATTTTCAGAATTTAGACTTAAGCTTAGGAATTATTTTTCAAACTTATATTTTAATAAAAATATCAATACTTTTCCCTTGTTTTAACTTAGCCCAAGAAGTCAACTCGAAATTTGCTTATTTCTAAATAAGCTACAAAAACATATACTTTCTACCGTTAAATTTTAAGAAAGGTTAATTTTAGGGTTTTTAATTTACTAAGTCTAAGGTCTAGTTGTTCCTAGCTAGTTCACCTTTTTGTCAAACTCAAGTCAATTAGGGCCAAAATTGAATACTTTAATTTTTATAATTTTTAAAAAATTTCAATTTTTATGGGTTTTAAAATAAGTATGCAAATGCAAAAATATACACATGAATGCGAAGGAAGAAAGCTTACCGAGCATACCCCCAAACTTAAACTTGATAGTGTTCTCACTGTCATGCTACACCAAGAGGGTCAAAATTGTCGGCACTCCCCTGTTTATTTATTTATAAAAAAAAAATTATTTTGTTTATTGTTAAAACAAAAATATATATATATATATATATATACAACAAGGTTCCCCCCAAACTTAAGTGACACAGTATTTCCACTGTTCTAAGCGTTAAAGTTCAGAGTTAGGGAGGAGAAAAATCAAACTATACAAGGCCTTACACAGATCAAAAGTTAGCACCAACCATTCAAAAATTCTATCGTGATAATGGTAGGGTTGGTGGAAGAATGGAGTGTAGAGAAAGGAGTTGAGAAACACACGAGACCGTATGAGAAGAAGAGTGAAATATAGTCTCGGTGGAGGAGAAGAATGGCGGAAAAAAGAAAGAAGTGTAGTACGAACTTGAGGGTGTAAATCGAGTGAATAAATTAGCACAATTTGTGATGACCGATGTGTTAAAAGCGATTGTGCTAATCTATCAACTCGTCGAGAAATGGGGTCAAATCCCTCAAGATTCGCGAGAAAACATGGGTACATTGAACTTGGTAAACCATCCATTGGAAGCAGAAACGCGACGGATTCTTGTGTGGTCGAAACGATAGGAAGGACGAAAGGGAGTGATTTAGGGATAATCTTATTCTCACCTAAGTAATCTGTCTCGAACTTGAAGGATTCCATCAATGGTTCGAAATGACTGTAAGCAACCGAGTCCGATGGTTCAACTAACTCATCTGAAAATTCAAAGGACTCAAACTCGGGCGGTGAGTCTTCAATATCGTCCGAAAAAGTGAAACACTCGTAATCGTTATCGTCTGTGAGAACTGTGTCAGATTCAAAGAGGTACGCACTAGTGGCGTCCAAACTGCTGTGATCGAATAGAAATTTTTCAAGCTCACGGTCCTCCTGCGTAATCTTCTACGTGGTCGGAATGATGGAAAGGAGGGAGGGTGATTTAGGAAGTATAACAGTTAAAGGTGCAGGAGGATGAATTGGAAAATCCGACACATCAAACAAAAATGGTTCATCCTCAATACTATCCTCAATACTCTCCTCAATACTATCCTCATAATTCTCCTCAAAAGTTATCTCATCCATGCAATTATCCTCAAAATCAAGACGCATATGAAGTTCGGGAGAAATATTTAATGACTCGAGATGATGAATTGGAGATAAAATTTCAGTCAAATCTACGGGTTCATCATCCAAAATATTCCCGGCGTCAATATCCTCAATCAAGTGAAAATCTATTTTTTCAGACACCTCATCAAAAGCATGGATATTTATCAATTCAGGTTCTAGAGTGGAGGTGTAAAGTTCAAAAGGATTAGGTGTGGTTTCACTCGAAAGAGACTCTTCACAATCTGGCAAATCAAGAACTACAAAGTCGCACAACTCATTAAATGTTTTATTTTCAACTGATGAATCATTTGGGACACTTGTTTGAAAACTGGAGTTGTGGAATTCAATTGGTAATAGATAGGTTTGATTTGGAAAGGTGCACAGCTCACTCTCTCCTCTCAAATTCTCACTCTGTCCAACCGCCTCATCATACATTGGAAGATTTGGAGCTAGTTGGAAACTAACTACCGGTTCATTAGGTTGCATAAAGACGGCAATGGACGCATCCACATTCCTCATCATTGGTTTGTCGCTACCATATAGGCTTCCAACGACTATTCCAAACTAGACATGAGTTGTGAAGGGGTTTCAGTAAAAGATTCAAAGTTGCTTGGATTCTGGAAACTCCCAAATGGCTGTGTAGAAGTAATGTCTAAGGAAGGTATGAAAGTTGGGTAGGACTGGTAGGAATTGAATGGTTGGACAGGAGCAGGATCAACATTTGGATAAAAAGGTGAATGGACTTGTTAATCCCTAGAACTGGATGTGTGGAGAGGAGTGAAAGATCGGCTACGAGATTGTTCAATATGCTCAGCAATAGACATGGGTTTTGGAGTTACAATAGGACTTGAAAATGGAGTATCAACGTAAGAAAGTGGTGAAGGTTGCAATGGTTGATACAAAGTGGATTGCGGAGTCCAACTGTTTCTCCTAGACGCTTCTATTCGATCTTTCAAAGAAATTTTGGGCATGGAGGGGTCGTCCGTAAATCGACCAAAACAATTCGCGTAGGAAGCAAAGTTTGGTTCAGGGTACCAAAGTTCGGCGAGAGTTTTGTGAGGTGGGGTACCCATGATGTAAGAAGGAGAAGAAAAAGAAGGTGGTTGTAAGTGGGGTGCACGGATTTCTTAGCGACAAAATTTGCAAGTCTTTTTTTTGTTGTAAAATTTTTTCCTTTTTGTGTTTTTTTTATGGAGCTTTTTGCAAAAAGATTTTCGATAAAAGGCTTAGACACACGTTCAATCAACCACAAATGCACAATCAGGCCTAGATCTAGGGTCACCTAGGTCAGCTAGACAGCTCCTAACTGTTCCAAAGGGTAAGAAGTAGGACCTCAAACCGCCTCTTCACCGCCAATTATGGCCAGGTAAACACAAGTAGAGAGAGGAGGGATCTGCTCACGAATCACCGTGAGACGGGCCTTTTAAAGTTACCTTTCACTACCTGTCTAGCCTAGGCACCACAAAGTCAGATTAGGATCAACGGTCGATGCCTACAACTAGTCTTTTGTCCTATTGAGCGCGAAGTCCTTAGGGCTGAGTCTAATCTTTTTTAATTAATTGAAGATCAATGCAATATGCCTTATGTGATTTTTGGGGTCCTGGGAAGGGTAATGAAATCCCCACCCTGATTAGTGTAAAAGCCCTTTAAAGTCAAATTAAATTATGCAAAGCAGTAAACACAATCAAACACTTGCAAACAATTTTTTATTTTAAGCGCGGCGCAAAGAATCCTACACAAGATTAATTATTGGAAGGGGGAGAAATTTTTAGCGCAAAGAATCCTGCAGGCAAATTTTACAGAGGAAGTATCAGGGGGTGCAGAGAAAGAACAGAGGAGACTTACAGTGGGATTTTTTTTCTCGTGCTGACGTCACCAGGAGGTGGCGGTTCCGCGGCAAAGAGGGGGTTTCAGCAGCGGAAGCGCGGTCCAAAAGTATATTCGGGTCCCCAAATTTCTTCTGCTCCTCTGATTTGACTTTTCTCTGTTGTTCAGATCTGCCGTTTTCTGTTTTGCTCTCTGGATTTTTTCAGATCCGAACTCGTTCGTCGATCCTGCAAAATTCATACGAAACACCCTTCAAACAATAAAAAGATGATAAAATTTTTTATATTTTTTAATTTTTCAGTTTTTATGATTTTTTTATTTTTTTATATTAACCCGAAATTGCAAAAAGAAAATAACACGCCATCCCCGGCAATTGCCCCATTTGATTGAAAGAGATTTTTAGATCAAAGAATTTGTTAACCGCAATCAAAAACGGCGTCGCTTGGTAGCTAGCCGGTGAGTACGGGTCGGTCCACAGGGATTTTGTGTATTTCCTAATTGTTCTAACGAGTTAATTCCGATTGTTGTCGGATTGATTAAATCTAAAAACTAAGTTTATCTAGACTAGGATTAGAATCTTGCTAGGGTTAGGTTTAGGTTAAGTTTGGAAATGCAAAGATTTCCCACCGCTTTCAATGCCCTAATTAAGATCTATTTAGGTGTTATGGTAACAATTAATAAAGGGGATTAGTACCATCGGGAAGAAACAATGTTTCTTCCTCTAGGTTCTTGTCCTTCCTTTCTTAATTCTTACCCTAACCTACATGGAAAACACGCTCAACCGGTCCTTTATACTACGGTATCACCGCTACCTTGTGGGATAGGGTGCCGTAGGGAGCGGTGTGTGCATGTATGCATGGAGTCCTATAAAAACGTGCGATGGGCAAGAAAGGGGTGAGAGATCTTCATCTCTCAAGCCTTCCCCAAATCTAACCCTGACAAGCGAGGAGACTGCTCACTCATTAGGGAATTAAAAGACATGTTCTAAACTAATTAACTATGGCAGATAATAAAGATCTATGTTAGGGCAAGAAAGAAATTACCTAGGACAGATCATAAAATTAACTAGGGCAAGAATTGAAAACTTACTCTAATTTGATGCACTCTTCATTCATTGCAGAAATTTACAGATCTGAATTTTAGATATAAAATGAGACACAAGAAGAGGCATAACCTAAAAAAGGTTTTAGGGTTTCTATTTATAGAACATAGAAACCCTAGGGTTACAATCGCTTCGTATCTGCAATTACAATTTTACCCCCTAAGAAACCCAACTAACGCACCGACGCACCAACACGCGCGAAACGCGCCGACACGCGTGACGCACGGCCACGGAACCGCGGCCAAAACCCATGTTTGGCTGCGGTTCCACGGCCAAACAGTGGAATCTTGAGCTCATGTTTCTAGGTATTCTTCTGTTGCATTTTTCCTTCTATTTTCTTCAGTTGTTTTCTTAGATTGGCTTCTAGATTTCTTCCAGATTTCCACAGTGAATAATGTCGTGGACTTTACTGTTTGCTTCGTGTCGAAGTCTTGAACCTTGTGCTGCCTTTGTGCTTTATTCAAACTGTAGGCTTGATCAAAATTCTTCCATTTGTTGGTCGTAGTCTCACTTTTGTATCGTCTTTTCATCTTTTTCGCTGTTTTTGTTCTGAGAACCTGTAACCTGCAACTATGTAGCAGACATGGGTCAAAAGCACCTGTTTATTTGTAAAATGAATAAGAATGGGGAATATAATAATGCAAAATTATGGTATGAATAATGCCGGTGACGTATTTTTTCTGAGAAGGTCATTTCTCGAAATAAATACGCTAAGCGTCTATAAGCAATATAAAGTAACAAGAATAAACAAAATAATGAAATCCAACTTTGATTTATTACATTTAAGATTCACAATTGACAAAATATCTGAATACAATATACGATAACATGATAAGTCTTAACAAGGAGGCATATATAAATAAGCTGAATTAAACTAGACGTCCGGTTGTAATGCGAACTAGTTGTACTCCTCTTCGACCGCTTCTATCTCTTTTGTCTCAATCCCATCTGACGAACATTCCAAGAAGGAAAGAAAGATGGGTGGAATGCCCGTCTGTAAACTAACGCTCGATAAGACCCCAAAAGAATGGCGTGATGTATATAAATGAAATGCAAGATGTAATGTGATATATGATATAGCATGGATATAAATCATGAACATGTAAACAAGTATAGTAGCATGCATGGTAATGTGTATGTCAACTATATCAGCATGGCAAACAAGTATAACATAGCCATGGAGTGTAGGTATAGTGAACATGAAGGGAATGTAAGTGTCTTAAAATGTCTCTAAAAAGGTAAAAACAACTAACGTGGATTTAAGGTGTGAGTATCAACCAAATCTCAAGAGTATTCTCGAGCCCAACAAGCTATAATCCAGGGGCAAGGAACCACGGGCCCTCATGATAGTCAGTAACGGGACTTCGACCGTCGTCGAAGTATTCCAAACTCAACTGGTTATAATCCAGGAGTAAGGAAACACGGGCCCTCATGATTGTTAGTATTCGTGATTGTTTGTATTCGTGATTGTTAGCATGGAACTCTTGAGATTTCATTAGAGTCACAACTCAAACTACCCCAACACCCCATGTATATTTGTTTATAGTTAAAATTACAATTCTTGCCCGAATCCATGAATACATCAAGTTTTCAAAATTGAGTTCATGTCAAGATCAAGAGTTCATGTCACGTTTCAAGTATCCATGTCAAGTTGTATTCATGGTTCGGCTCAACTCAAGTCTAGCATTTAATTGAATTATGTCAAATATATAATATCTAATTATGTTTTCATGTACATACAACAATTTAAAGATCAAGATAAACAAGGTATACATGTTTTCATGTACTTACAACACTTAGATCTAATTATGTTTTCAAGTATATTATTCAAGTAACGGCCATAAACAATATTGTTAAGAAGTGTTATGTATGACTAATCAATCAAGTCAATCAATTTAGGAATATAAACAGAATTATAGATCTAGGTGTTGTGCATGCGTGAGTTCCAGTCGCGCCTAAATACGGCTACCGGTTTGGGAGATATACCCATTTTCGTTTCATCACGCAGAACAGATCAGAATCTGTCCGGCACCATCGCATATTTTTAAAACACGGTTTGAGTTAATTTCCATCAGGTTTTAGCTTACGATGATTATTAGAAAATTTTAGGTCTTTCGATATATTTATCCAAAACACTAAGATTCGCACGATTTGGATTTCTGAAACTCTATTTATGATCATTTTAATATTAGCGTTTAAAACAGAAATTCAGATTTCTGGACAGCAACTATATGTTATATTGCAAAGTCTATATCAGGTTGTTTCATGTGTTTCTAAGTAATCCAATATACAGAAAATTATAGCTCTATCAATTGTGCATCTACACATCTAAATTTTGTCACGAACAGATATCGAGAGAGTTCGAGTTATGTCCTATTTAAAACAGTGTGCGAATCAGGACAGATTTTGTTCAGATCCGTCACTTAATATTGTAACGCAGTTTTCTATATTTTACGTCGGATTTCAGTAAAAATTTAAAACTAAGAAAATATATATCTTTTGATATAGATATTCAAAACATCTGAAAACACTTAATTTGGATCAACGATTATAGAGTTATGGTCTCTTGAAGAAGTCCCTTAATGACAGTTTTCTGGTTTTAAAAACAGTGAATAAAAAACTACGTAACTCCTAAACCGTTATTCGGTTTGATATGAAATTTTTATTATAGATTTGGAATTATATCTATTATTTTATCCTAATGTTCCAAGAATTTCCATAAGTGGAAATTAATTTATAAAATTATTTTAAAGATAAAGGTTTTGTAAGATCGTATTTGAAAATGATAAATTTATGGTATTTATTTATAACTTTATTTTCTTGTATGCAAAAAATAAATATAAATAATTAAAATTTCAGCGATAAATACCTTGAATTAACATATGTGAAACAAATATATGATCCGGTCATGATTAACTGTCTAAAATAATAATACTTAACATGTTATCAATCATTGCATGCAAGATTTTATAACTAAACATGTATGCTTTATTTCAACCATTTTTTAATTAAAAAAAACATTATCATGAGACTAACTAGTTATCTTAAAATTCGGTATGATGGAGGCATGGTAAAGGGATGAATTTCAAGTAGAAAAAAGGAAAAGGAGAGGGGACTTACAGGTTGTGTGAGTCGGTATAAGAACCGGTTCACCGATTCGATTCTAGCGGCAAAAACAAGTCTAGGTGATCTAGGCTCGAGCAACCAAGATAAGGATTAAGTTGGTTTCTAAAAGTATTTTCTATGTAGATTTTGAGAGGAAAGAAAAGAAATGTAAAGCGACACTTACGAAGTTTGTGAATGGTACAACACTTCGGTCTTGAATTCCTAGGAACGAAGTGAGCTTCGGTGGCGCCGAAACTTTAAAAGCTCTAAGAATGAAGATTTGAAATAATTTTTTTTGAAAGAATATGAACAATGAAGGAAAGAACATATAAAACAATATTAATATGGTCATTATAATAATTCATAATCATAACTATACTAATTATTATATGCATTCATTTTGAGAGTTAAAAGGAAAATGAATGAAAGGTCTCATTTGCAGGTTATGAAAGAGTTTAAAAAAAAGATAAAAATAATTGCTAGAATGGGGATTTGAACATGTGGCTTATAAAATAACAATGTAAGAACTAAACCAATGAGTTACAAAATTGTTCATGCACATATTTAATTAGAATTAAATATATGTTGTTGCTTGAAAAGAAAGTGGGTTTTGGGCTTATAGTTTTATAAAAGAAAATGAAAAATGAGATTGGATTTGGGTTATGGGTCGGGTCGGGTCTTGAGTTTAATTTGAAATAGATTAAGATTTAGTTTAAAGAAATAGGTTTGGGAAAAATAGATGGAATAATAAAATAATATATTTAATATAAAACAAAATATACGGAAAAATACTAAAAATAAAAAAATACAATATTCTACTAAAAAAATACGAAGGTATAGTATTATTGGGGTCATTACGTCTTACCCACTTTAAAATAATTTCGTTCTCGAAACTACTCAAGAAGGATATTGCAACAGAGTAAGGAAATAAGATTAGGATGATGTCGTCGCATTTCGTCGTTGCGCTCCGTCAGTCGGTACTCTATGTAATTCGTTATAAGACACCAGGAAGACGAGAAAATACTGTTGAGATAATTCATGAGTAGTTTACAAGAAACCCACAAGCAAGTACTCGAATATAAGAAAAGTAATTAGGGATTGAATTCAAGAATGGTACAAAGATAAGGATGAAAATCGAATATAAAAATTAAGGAAGGATATAAGTTAATAAAGAAGATAGAATTCGATAATCAAGAATAAGGATACGGAGTAGAATATAGCTAAATCAAGAGAAAAAGAATCAAAAACAGAACTCTAAGCAACTCAAGTAGAGTACCGTATTATAACTATACTGCAATTCATAGTTACAATCACATAACTCTATTTAAATCACTCAAATTCTACTACCAGAGTCAATGGAAGAAAACAAGAAGGAATTAAGAAGATTAATAAAATAATATCAACCGGAGATGAATGGTTCGCAGTTTCGTTTCTTTTACATCGAGACACGATTATCGAGGAAAATAAGAAAAGGATTCAAAGGAATGAAATAATGGTGCAGTCGTTACAAAAAAGATAATTAAAATTGAATTAAAAAGGGTTAATGGGAAAGATGAAGGGCCTGTTGTTCACTGTTTTAAATCAGGGATTTTGAGATATCAAAACGAATAGACGGGAGCTGAAGAGATGGACTGACCTGAGCTGAGCCCAATTGGACTCAACCAGGCCGCCCCCACCCGCCTTAGGTCGACCTTAGGTCAGCCCCTTAGTTCATGTCTCGAGTCTCGTGCTCCAATGGGTTTAATTAGTGCGATATTCGTGCAAACTCTTGGGCTCTCGAAACGTCAAAAGAAAAAAATAATTGGCAGTAAGGATTCAAACACGCAGCTATAGAATAAAAGTGGAGAGTTTTAACCAATTGATTATAAGTGTTTTCTTGCACTTATTTAACAAGAGTTACTTATAACTCGATTCAAGAATAGAAAGCAATATCTTTTATTAATAAAGAATAATAAAAGTGTACAGAAATTTTAGGGTCGTTACAACAAATATACTTTAAGGTATGTTGTTTAGTCTCATATATGGTATGTGCATGAGATTTTGATTAGATTGTTAATCATACCGGATAGATGATTATATAATTTCTAACACATCTTTTAAAATTAAAGAACCAACAAATATTTTCATTTTGATATCTTATTCTTACTAGGTTTTTGTACGTGCTATGTACGATGATGTAATAAAAGCATCTAAAAGAGGGTTAGTCAATTAGAACTAATGAACGGAATTGAAACATATTGGGATAATATAACTAATGATGTTAGTCAATTGGAGTTGGAACTAAAAGTTTTATTTTTTGTATTAGTGATTAGTGAAATTAGAACTGAGACTGATGGGTCAAAAGCTCTCGTTTTTGTTTAACTATATAAAGAATCTCCAACTCCATCCCTTAAAAGTATCCCAACTATTTTTTTGAATTTGATTATCAAACCAGAACTCTCTCAACCCCTTCTCTTTACACGTTATTTTTTTTCTTTTTCTAAGATTTCTTCCCCTCCCTCCCTCCCTCAAGTTAAAGAATAAAAAATAAAATTTATATCTTTTTATATATATATTTTATTTTTTTATATCATCTATTTCTATGACTTATATGGATGAACTATTTTTATATGTTAATTGAATAGGTAATTCGATTTTTTTTGTATAATTTCTTTCTTCAATATGATAAACCCTAATTTTGAGAAATTTTATTTAGAAACGTAAACCTAACATTCAACTTATATTATCGAAAAATCATAAAAGTTTGAAAAATTGTACACCTTATATTATCATTGTACTCTGTTTAATTTGTAATATGAGGCAAAAAATTTTATTCCTAATCAATTTGTATTTCCAAGAATATGATACCAATATAATTTATATTGTTAATTATTAATTTAAACTATTTATAAAGTGTCATTTTCACCTATTGTTATATATTAACTAATAAAACATAAATATTAATTAATTAATTTTACTAGAAAATAGTTTAAATAAATAAAGCGGCGTGTCACATAAAAAATGAAACATGATGCAAACATAAAAATTTAATACTTTATGACATATATAAAATAAAATGAAAGGACGTTGCATAAGTTCTAGATTTCAGTTCTAGCTGTTCTAGAATTCTTTAAAAAAATCTCAGTTCCAATGAAAGTCCAAAAAAGAGTCCATGCTTTGAAAATACCAATTTTATATGAAAATTCCAATTAAATAACAAGGCCTCTATGATCTTAACTAAATATCATAAAAAAATCCTTATTAATCTTTTCAACTTTTTCCCCATTTTTTGTCTGGATCTTATTTTGCTTAATCTAGGTAGTTTCTATTTTAATTTTAATTTTTTATTTGTACTTTTTATTTGTATTTTTTCTCAATTTTTTTTGTTTTCAAATATTATTATAATTCCATATGGCATCCACATGATGTCTTTTAGTCTAATTTAAAATTTTAATTGCAACTACCCTAAGAATTGTAGTTATAATAGTAGACAAGAGATAGAGAAGATAGAGATTAACTGAATATATCAGAGATAACATAAAATTAATTTTTAAAATCTTTATTCTATAAATTATATATATATATATATATATATATATATATATATATATATTAGAAAGTTATCTTAAAGGAAGTTAAGAAGCGGATTGGCAGTCGGAAGATAATTCAGACAAAATATGGAACAAAATGGCTAGTTGTATCAAGAAGGTAGTTAGATATCTACTTGGTGAGTCGAGAGGTGGTGCTCCACCATCTAAGAACACATCATGGTGGAATGAACAAGTAAAGACTGCTATTAAAATTAAAAGGGATTCTTATAAAAATTTGAAGAAAAGTAGAGATGTGGAGAGATTTGAGAAGTATAAAATAGCTAAAAACAAGTTAAGAAAGCTGTTCGGGAAGCTAAATCTAAGGTCTACAAGGAGGTGTACGAGAAATTAGACACTAAAGAGGTTGAAAATGATATATACCGGATTGCTCGGATGCGGGAAAGGAAGACTAGAGACTTATGTGCGGTGAAGTGTGTCAAAAATGAAAATCAGAAAGTTTTAGTTCGAGATGGGGATATCAAGGAAAGATGGAGAGATTATTTTGACAAATTGTTCAATGAGAGCTTTACTAAATATTTGGATGGACTTGTCATTCAATCTCAAGATATAAACCATGATTTCATGCGTAAAATAAGACTACCTAAGGTTAAAGAAGTTTTGAACAGAATGAGTTTAAGAAAAGCGGTTGGTCCTGACGGGATTCCTATCGAGATTTGGAGATGCTTAGAAGAAATAGGCGTTAAATGGCTGACAGATCTGTTTAATAAGATTTAACAGACAAAAAAGATGCCAAATGAATGGAGGAAAAGTATCCTTATACCTATCTACAAGAATAAGGATGACATTCAAAATTGCTCAAACTACCGTGGAATAAAACTTATGTGTCACACCATGAAACTTTGGGAGAGAGTGATTGAACTCAGGCTAAGCAAGAATATTAAGATAACAGAGAACCAGTTTGGGTTCATGCCTGGACGATCGACGACAGAGGCTATTCATTTGCTTCGTCAACTTGTCGAGCGTTTTCGAGAGAGGAGAAGAGATTTGCATATGATATTTATTGATTTAGAAAAAGCGTACGACAAGATACCTAGAGAGGTATTATAGGGGACAATGATGAAGAAGGGGGTCTCCGTCAAGTATATTGACATAATCAAGGATATGTACGATGAAATAGTGGTAAATGTCAGAACTTGCGGTGGCTTAACGAGTGATTTTCCGATTACAATTGGTTTACATCAAGGATCTCAATTAAGTCCATTCTTGTTTACCATCGTGATGGATGAGCTTACTAGAACTATCAAAGATGAGATACCTTGGTGTATGCTATTCGCTGGTGATATTGTTCTAGTAAATAAGACAAAAGCAGGAGTTAATGCCAAATTGGAATTATGGAGGCAAACATTGGAATCTCGGGGATTCAGATTGAGCAGGTCCAAGACAGCATATATGTATTGCAAATTTAATAACCAGAGAAGTTAAAACCATATTGGTATAACATTGGAAGGGCAAGAAATATCACCGAGCGACCAGTTTAGATATCTAGGTTCCATCATCCGAAAAAATGAGGAGATCGATAGTGATGTTAATCAAAAGATCCAAACTGGTTGGTTGAAATAGAGGAGTGCAACATGGATTTTGTGTGATCGTAACTTTCCGTTAAAATTGAAAGGGAAGTTTTATCGGAGCGTTATTCGGCCTGCCTTATTATATGGTACAGAATGCTGGGCTCCTAAGAAGTATCATACACAGAAGATACACATAGCGGAGATGCGCATGCTTTGTTGGATGTGCGGTAACACTAGAAAAGATAAGGTGCGAAATAAGGATATTCGTGCAAAAGTTGGTGTAGCACCTGTGGAGGAGAAGATGCGGGAAAACCAGTTAAGGTGGTTTGGTCATGTGCGACGCAGACCTATGGAAGTACCGGTTCGACGAATAGATACTCTCGATATGGGCAATGGCAAAAGGGTAAAAAGGAGACCGAAGAAAACATGGATGGAGGTAATACGAAATGATATGGTTGCCAAAGGACTCAATGAAAGTATATTGTTCGATAGGAGTGAGTGGAGGCGGAGGATTCATGTGCTGGACCCAGCGTGATTCTCATGTTGGTTCATGTAGCCTATCCCATATGCTTGGGATAAAAGGCTCAATTGTTGTTGTTGTTGAAAGTTATCTTAAAATTTTTCCTTCTTTTTTGTACTTTGCAATCCACACAATTGTTGCTTATGCAGCAAGGAAGAGGTATATTTTCAGAAATATAAAAATGAGATCTTTTTCGGAAAATTATCCTCGAATCTTTAATTACTTATTTTCATAAGAAAATAATAAATGAAACTCTTCTTAGACTCTTATATTTCAAATCTTTGTGTATATTTTAGCTATTATTTTTGAATCCTTAAAAGCCCTGTACACTTTTATTTTGGATTTGAAAATCTTTTCAAATCATTTTATATTTGGAGGTCTATACTTTTAAATCTTAATACCCCCGACCCAAACTTCTCTCTCTCCCCTCCATCATCTCTCGTCGATCTCTCTCCCCGCTTTATTTCTCAAATCAATAGGATGACTGCTTCTCCATCTCTCTCCCCTGACCCAGACCCAAACCCACCTTCTTATTTGTCTCGCTACGACGTCTACCACCAGCCTTGACATTCTGTTAGGTACAGCTGGGAGTGTCTCACAGAAGCCGGGAGACAACTTTCACGTCTCTTAGTTCATTCAAGGTCATCCGGCAATTAATGGATTCTAAGCCCATGTCGGTCCCCTGATGTCTCGACACTTGATACGGCAGAAGCTCTTAAATTGATGACCAATCGCCTTAACCGCTACAATTCTCCCTATGTGATAACTTCATCAAAGATCGCAAGATATGTTCATCTACTACGCAAGGCTAGCTAGGCAGGAACTCGACCTGTACAAGGTGCTCTTGAGGATGGTTATAAGGCATGATGCTATAGCAGACTCCGTTGTTAGACAACTCTCAACGGATGATCGCTTCTGCTGGGTCGACCGCCTGACCATCCAATATTTGGTGGAGGAGTTCATTGAATATGTCAAAGCACGACACAGGAATGACCTTTATGGCCTGTACCGACTGTCTCTCCTACAATACAAGTTTGGTTTGGAAGAGGTACTGGATAAGCTTCTAGGTTAAGCGGATTTTAATGAGTTTGGTTCTTTATCTCGCTACCAACTTACTTTCAGACTCAAGATGTTCATTGAACGTCCGTAGGCTTGAGATCATATTACACGGCTGTAGTTGATGCAGGTTGGGAAAAGAAAGAATATACATACGGAGTGAGACTCCGCACGCCTTCCTTCAGGCTACAATTTTTTGGACTTTAATGTTACTGTACTAGCTAATGGGACATGCATGAACCTTCATTACACACAACATATATAATTCCTACATTTATATGATAAATATGTTGAAGATATTAATGGTTGATGGAAATGTCTTGAGATCAAAATATTTGTGTGACCGATTTATTCGTTTTGAATTTATCAATTGTTGAGCTTACATATGCCCAATGGAACATTTTGAGTGCTCAAGTCGGTGCGTATTGTTTATGTCGGTGCCTATCTATCCTCTCAGGATAAAAATGAGGACCAAATGTTTTGTGGAGAAGTTTAATTGTCCTTGAATAAAAGGACTACCTGAAGAATTAAATACACAATGGCTCACGGTGACATTTCAATTTAATGATAAACATAAACAAGTTTGAGATAAACATCCAAGTAATTTTATTAGTTGTCAAACAGTATAATGGCCACATACCGGCACAGGTTCAAGAACCTGCTCTTCTCTTAAAAAGGCTTCACTATATAAAGATTTGAACAAACTTTTTCTTTCTAATCCAAATAACTTAAACATAGTCTTTATCTATAAACCATGATATTAGTAAAAAAAAATCTGGACTCTAATTAAATTATACAATCACAAGGAAAACACCATCAAGAATGGAATATTGCCATCACAAATATCTCCGAGTAATATCACTGAACCAAAGTTAATTTGAGTAAAATAGTCCAAAAATTCGAAAGGAAAATTACAACCATGCATTGATGTATACGTATATCCACTCCAACATTAAGTGTCATCAATTTCCTCAAACATCTGACTAAAAGCATATAACTATATATATATATATATATATAGGCATCAACACCACTCCCTAACAATTTGATTTATACAGAACATGACTTGCTCATTCTTCATTCTTTTCTCCTGTTGTTCCCATTGCAATGGACCTGGTAGTACTTCATAAAAGCCTGATGAAACCACAAGGAAAATTATTTATTTAGTAGGCAAACTTTGACATTAGGATTTGGTCTACTGTCTGTTGAACCATCTTATAGACTTACAGCATTTCCACAATGTTTACAAGTGAGTTAACCTAGTAAACCTTTTATTATAACCATAGATCCTCGTGAGAGTAAAATTTGTTCATATATCAAGTTTATACTAGCATTATATAAATTATATTACAACCATTTCATGGCCTCGTCAACTCATTCCGAATGATCCATATATAGTTTACTGATACACCATTTCGGCATTCCCATAACAGCTACACAGAAACATGCTAATCATCTGTCTTCAGGTTATCGATTGGTTCCTGTTCTGTAGTCGCTCTTGCTTACCATAGAACGATAGTAACTCATAAGATGTCATCAAATATTGTGGAGAGCACAAGCCCCTGCGCAAACTCACTCCTCCGAGCTCTCTCCTCCTGGTCTTCGTCAGAAAGAGCTGGTTGGATTCTGCGAGGTTGACATGTAATGGTTAGACAAATGGGAATTACTGGTTACAGAAAATAAATATATATCAAAATTTTGATATGAAATTACTCCAATATACGCATTGACATGCCAACTTTCTTGCCAAGGTTCAAAACTTCAAATCTCAGTTTGGGTTTTGGGAACAGACTTCTTGCTTTTAGGTGTGATATCGGTAATTTCAATAGTCGTGTTTCATTCTAAGTAGAGGAGTTTATATAATTATTTGGATGTGATTTACAATAATTTAACATGCCTTTACACTTTGTTCATGTAATTTCTAATGCTTTTTAGCAATTTTAAACAATGTTTATATCAATTTGGAAAATGTTCTGTTACTAATCATTGTTTTGTCGATCTTTTAAGATTATCTAAATTCCAATTGTTTCTGGTTAGCGCTTCATGCTTTTCTATGTTTTCTTTTTCTTTTATATTAAATTACTAAATTTGCTGTTGCACTTTTTAAATAGTGTCTATGCATATGTGAATAAGTTGTTATATCAGTAATACAAGGTAAGGGATTAGATTCCATATTTCATAAACCTGGTTCCATTTTCTTGGTGAAATATCTGGCTTCTAATATTCTATCTCCTATCCGAACCCGAGTTACATTGCATACAACTTGATAAGAAGAAGAAGAGCAATACAGCCTTTAATGAGTAGTTAGTAGCTCCATTACAGTGTCAGTGAAGAAACAGTAAGAGTAGCTTTTCAAGCAATCCAGAGGAGAATTTGCCCTGAGAATACATACCCTATATTCTTCCTTCGATTTTTCCTATAAGCTTGAAGCCTTCCTTCCAAGAGTTCTCAAAATGTGGAGTTCATAAAAGAAAGGTACTTATCTTCCAAAAGAAAATGCCATTGAATGGTTAGCGGCACAAACTTGGCTGTTTAACCTAAAATGTTGAAAAAGGTCCGGAGCATCAATGGAAAAGATTGAGAGCATGGTTCCGAAAGCAATGCAGTGGGCGCTGCACTGGAAGCAGAGAAAAGGAACCAAAGACTATGATTGAGGTTGGTCAATCTAAAAAAGAACCAAGACTACGGCACGAACCTTATCTGTCGGTTCTCATGATAAGCTATCAAACTTCATCTACTCTCTGAATTTCTTCCTAAGCATACCTTTTGCAAATAAATATCCATTTATGTGCTTTGGTTGTCATTACAAACGCATCTTTCACATGCTTTTTTCTTCATGACTCTGAACATTGATTGCATGCATGTTTTTCAAACTATTACACAGCCTCTCAAATAAGCCATTGTTTACCCTCTTTAGGACCTCCAACAACTGAACGTTGAAACAAAAAAATGTGGAGTTTAAACAAAAAGAGTTTGTAGTTTTAAGATTTGACCAGAAGGTCCTGGGTTCGAGACTTCCGGAAGCGCAAGCGCATTCAGTTAATTACACCATATTATCTGAGAGCACATCTAAGACGGGCTACCATACTAATTTGCTTTAAAGCGTATGGTTATGGAGAAAACGCGTATATACAAATATAAAACACTTGCAAATGATGAACAAAAGAATATGTATTTTATTCATCCATTCATGTTTTGTGTACAACTTGACTGTAAATTCCATTAATATTGCAAAAAAATGTATGGTTACATGAGCTCTTAGTTTTAAGAGTTAATCTTCAAGACTTGGGGTATTTAGTGCCAACTTGATAAAGCTGATGGACACTGCCCTAATGTGGAGGTCACATAACTTCCTTTGAAGTGTAGGTGGACATCATAGGTAGGGTCTGCACCGTTTCCTTTGAAGTGTAGGTGGGACACCCTAGATAGGGTCCACACCAGGCAAGAAACAGAAATGTTTCTGTTTTCGGGAGTCCAATTTTGGGGCCTCCCAAAGGAACAGGAAGGATCTCAATGGGGCCGGGAGGCCTATTTTAGGCCTCCTGATGGCTTATGCCCAGGCCAAATTAGAAACTCCTTTTATAGAATTTCATTTGATGAAACTCATTGAATTGAGTTTCCTGCACACATCAAAATGATGTATAATCATCATTCTTAATGGTTTTGTGCAAAAATGAACACATGGATTTGAGTTCAAGGGTAAGAAACATGGTTTTGGGCCATGTTTCAGGGATGACGATATGTTTTGCATATCCTAGAAGTGAATAGAGTTTTCCTACTCACAAGTTAGAGGAAGAAATGTTTTAATGTTTTTAAGAAAAGGGTTTTTTCCTATTCATATGTTTATGAAGACATGATTTTCACATCTGAAGAATGAACAGGGATTTTCTGTTCATATATGTATATGAAGACATGTTTTTATGTCTCAGGAAATGAATAAGGTTTTCTTGTTCATGTATGATTTGAGAGACATTTTTATGTCTTAGAATGAATAGAACATTCTATTCACATATGTTCATATGGCGACACATCGGATTTTGATCTATATTCCTCAAGAAATAGTTTATCTATTTCTGTTTATATATAAGAAATAGGATGGTCTATTTCAAAAATATGAAAAACAAGGGGTGGCCGTGTTCCAAGTTTTGTTCATATTGTCAAAAACGCATTTGTGTTCAAAGTCTTCTTCTTCATGAAAAAGGCTATGGCCATGGTTTCCAAAGTCCTCGGTTGGGACTAAAACTCGTATAAGTTTTCATGATACTCTCTTTGATCAGAAAGAGATGGAGAGAATGAGATAGAGAGATTAGAAAAGTGAAGGAGTGGTATCTCATTCCTGTGCCCTACCTTCTTTTTCTTCTTCATTTGTTTCTAAGAACTTTTACCAAAGTTCTAAGGTTTTGAGCAATGAAATTCTCCTCTTTTGATCAGTGGCTCACAGAAGGGTATTTATATCTCTCTGTGAGTGGGAAGAAGTGCCCAACTACTCCCTAGACATCTACGGAAATGGGGAGAATCCTTCACTATCTCCTAAAGAATAAGTCAAAGCCTATACGAGAAGAATGGGAGGTCCCGACAGTGCTTTTAAATATTGTTCTGTCGGGACACCCCATTTTAGGAGCCTCTCGGTATCGGGAGGGGGCCTCCCAATGAGATATGCCTCAAAACAACTCATTTTTTTTGTTGTGTCAAGAGGACTGCCTAAGACAAGAGGGCCTATTTGCAATGAACAAGTATTCAACTAGTTCTTTTATGTGTGTTGTGCCAATTTTAGGTTTTGATGATCATTTTCTTGATCATTTAATCTATATTTGACAAAATACTGGTATAAGTATTTAGATTCTTGTTTGATAAGTGGGGAACACTTCACTCTCAATGTTCAGATTTGTGTTGAAAGAACATAGAATTCATTATATGTTCAAAATTCGTTTAAAGACATAATTTTATAGTTTTTAGGTCCATGCATGGTCTCGTTTCAAAGCTTAATGAGTTAGCTTTCATATGCTTTGAACTGATCGCGATTTGGTGCTCTCAGGTGAGAGTAATGGCCTTTTTGCTCCGATGTGTCGGAGCAGGCAGATCTAACCCGAAAATCTATTTTGAAAACACGTTCTTTTTTTATGATTAGGTTTTGTTTGATAAATTAGAGATTCTTCTATTTTCAAGTTTGTAAGGAACATAGAATTATGTTCTATGTTCAAAGATATAAAGAAAATAGGGTTTTCATATTGTCAAGTTCGTAAGAAATATAGGATGGCCTATGTTCCAAATATTAAAGAAAATAAGGTTTTTTCCTATTTTCAAGTTATTCAAGAGAAATGGGATGGTATAAATTTCATTATATGCAGAACATGAGATGACTCGTGTTCTAGGTTATGTCTAAGAAGTTAACATGTGATCTCATATTCTAGATCTTCCCAGAAATATGGAATTTTCCATATTTCCAAGTCTTCGAACTCCATGGTCATGGCTGCTTGCAAGACCCCTTGTTGGGGTGAAAACTTCATAGAAGTTTTCATGGGTCTTCTTGATCCTTGTTCAGAAAGAGAAAGAAAAATATCTGAGAGAAAGAGAGAAGGTAGAAGAAAGGATATTCCATTCCTATGATTCTTCCCTTCTTCTCATTCTTCTTATTCTTTTTCTTTCTTCTCTTCGAGAATTTCAAGAAAAATTCTGTTCCTCTGCCAAAAAAGACTCTTCTCTCTTAAGATATATATTAAGATATATATATATATATATATATATATATATATATCTTCTTTTTTGAGTGGACGGGAGAGTGGTTATGATACTACTCCCTCATTTTAAGGGATTTTGGAGGATTGGGAAGTAGTTATGAAACTACTACCTTGTTTTGAGGGATTTTGAATGGATAGAGTAAATTATCATCCATTTCCCTTTTTTATATACAGATACATTATTATATCTTTTATATATGTATATTAAAAAATTAAAAAAATGGGTCCAACAAATGCCCCCGAAAAGGAGTGCATGCAACTTATCGAGGTGTATACATGACATTGTCGCATTTTTCATTCTTGGATTTTCCGTTGTGACTTGAATCTCTCGTTGTATAGAGAACTTTTCGCAACGGGTTTTAGGCAGATTCTCCTTCAATATCTATGAACTTAAAGAGAAAATGCAAATATCGATTTTTATGTCACTAAATTTAGTGAGGTGAATTTGATGGACTCTTCATTGTGAGAACGACTTTTATAAATAGAAAAACTTATTTCCCTAACTTCGAAGTACACGGGATGATAACCCATCTTCGAGTTTTAAGAACCTGGGGGAATAACCTATGTTCAGATTTGAAAGATGTTTTCTACTGTGAAGGGGACTTTCACAAATGGAGGAAACATATAGTTTTCCATTATGGAGAAGACTTTTACAAATGAAAAAACTTCTTTCCCTAGCTTGGAAGGATACGGGGTGATAACCCATCTTCGAGTTTCGGGGACCTGAGGGAATAACCCTCAATCAGGTGTGAAGGAGGTTTTCCGTTGTGTAAAACTTTTACATAATGAAATTGCGGTGGAAAGATTTTTAGTGACAACGCTCGATTTCGAATTTATCTTTAGTTAAATAAATACTGAAAAATAATCTCCAAAGAAAGTTGAGATTCAAAGGAGAAAAGTTAATCGTCTTTGTAGACGATAAACTTTCTTTTCAATCATGTAGTGGGAGCTGGCACCATAATGGGTTGCCACCTGCGTAGTTTCCAGTCAATTCGAACATAAGTTGTGGAGCAAGTATGTGAAAGGATTTTTCGTTGACCTCTAAGCATAAGATAGAAGATAAGAACAGGAGCGAACCTGGACGTCATCTCTTACTTACGACTTACACTCAAAGTGCCAACAAAAATCTATATCGCTGAAACTCACCGTTAAATGGCTTGAATGCTAGACTTTCATATATTTATTCGTCAACTTATCTTTCAATGTTTTATTGATTCAAAGAAAGAAACGCGAATGTCAATTCTTTATGTTACTAAATTTTTTAAGGTTTTCGTCATAGAGACGGCTTGCACAACGAAGTTGGATTTGATGGATTTTCTATTTGAGAAAAGAACGCATGCAAATGGAAAAAGACTCCTTAGGGATATGGGGCGATAACCCACGCTCAAACACTAATTGGTAAGGGAAGACACATATGCCAGGTTTGAAAGGAGTTTCCATTGTGAAAAGACCTTCACAGATAAAAAGGTATATGTTTTCCACTGTAGAGAGGATTTCAACAAAATGGAAGGGGATTTGCGATTTTTAGTGACAACACAATCTATTTCGTATTTATCTTCAGCTTTATAGACACTAAAAGACAACCTGCGAATAAAAATACAAAAGTTTGGATTCAAAAAAGAAGGTTAGAGTCATTGTGGACTATAACTTAAGACTTTTAAAGCCCTCCACGTCGATTAGGGATGTTTAAAGTCCTCCCGGATATCAAGTAGTTTAATGTCGTTACAAACAAGTGTTAGTTTAAAATCATTTCGGACATAGATATTAGTTTAGAGTCATCTCGGACGTGAATATTATTAGTTTAGAGTCAATTCAGACGCAAGTATTAATTTAGAGTCATCTCAGACGTGAATAATAGTTTAGAGTCATTTCGGACGTGAATATTAGTTTAGAGTCGTCTCACATGAAAATGTCAGTTTAGAGTCGTTTCGGTCATTAATATTTATAGGGGTAAACCGTCTAATATTTTTGACTTTAGCCTCTATGTATACGTAGGGCATGGGGCCAAATATCTCTAGTATTTGTGTTTGCAGATACTAAATAATATTGGACACTCCATATGTTGTATGTTATCACGGGACCTATAGGACGATTCCTAAACAAGTATTTTTATGATATACTTAGGCTCATCCCTGGTACCCGCCTTTTGTGGCTTATCCACGATATATTTTATATTGCAACGGACATGTAAGATACTCTTTTGGTGAGCGTCCTAAGGATAGATTGGACATCTTCAGACGTTGCCGTTTAGGATATATCAGCAGAGTGGATAGCATTACAGGACCATTGAGGTAAGACCATCTTTTGGGATCAATCTCAACATTTTCTCTGTGTTTACGCAAAATGGATATGTTACCGTGGGACCTGTTTGGATAGGACTTTGTTACGAGTTCCTTTTTAGGATCAATCTCAGTCCTATCTTTAGGTCTTGCTTACTTTATAAGCATATCTGCAGCGACCGGTGATAAACCGTAATGAGCCCTCTTATTAAAGCGCGCTCGATTTATCGCAAGTCGGATCCAAAATCCGATGAGCTAAGCCCCGACCTTATATGTCAGGGCTCTTGTAAGTATAAGCTGAGCTCCGACCTTATGTATCAAGGCTCACGGCTCGGTGAGCAACCGAATAGGAGGTCCTTTGACTTATATATCAAGGCTCTTGTCACAACACGGTAGACAAAGATGCCAAGAAAAAGATGAGCAGCAGTAATGCATAGGTGCTAAACTCGATGAGTGGTAGACAAGGCTTGCGGCTTGGTGAGCAGCCGAATAGAAGGTCCTTTGACCTATATATCAAGACTCTTGTCCCAACTCGGTAAACAAAGATGCCAAGAAGAAGATGAGTAGCAGAAATGTGAAGGCGCTCAACTCAAGCGGCAGCCATGCAAGACTCGCGGCTCGGTGAGCAACCGAATAGAAGGTCCTTTGACCTATATGTCAAGCCTCTTGTCACAACTCGGAAGAAAAAGATGTAAAGAAGATGAGTAGCAGTAATGTCAAGGCGCTCAACTTGGTGAGCGGCGGTCATGAAAGGCTCGCGGCTCGGTGAGTTGCCGTATAGGAGGTCATTTGACCTATATATTAAGACTCTTGTCACAACTTGATAGACAAGGATGCCAAGAATAAGATGAGCGACAGTAATGCCACGACGCTCAACTCGATGAGCAGCGGCCATGTAAGTCTCGCAGCTCGGTAAGCAGCCGAATAAGAGGTCCTTTGACCTAATATATCAAGACTCTTGTCACCACTCGGTAAATAAAGATGCCAAGGAAAAGATGAGCGGGAGTAAGGCCCAGATGTACTACTCACTGAGTAGCAGCCATGCAAGGCTCGCGGCTCAATGAGCAGTCGAGTAGGAGGTCCTTTCACCTATATATCAAACCTCTTGTCACAACACGGTAGACAAAGATGCCAAGAAAAAGATGAGTTGCAATAATGCCAAGGTACTCAACTCGACGAGCAACAGCCATGCAAGGCTCGTCGCTTGGTGAGCAGACGAATAGAAACTACTTTGACCTATATATCAAGGCTTTTGTCATAACTTGGTAGACAAGGATGCCAAAAAAAGATGAGCGGCAGTAATGCCAGGATGCTTAACTCAATGAGTAGCAGCCATTCAAGGCTCGCGGCTCGATGAGCAGCCGAAAAGGTCTTTTGACCTATATATCAAAGGCTCTTACTACAACTCGGTAGACAAGGATACCAAGAATAAGATGAGCGGCAATAATGTCAAAGCGCTCAACTCGGTAAGCGGCAGCCATGAAAGGTTCGCGGCTTGATGAGCGGCCGAAAAGGTCCTTTGACCTATATATCAAGGCTCTTGTCATAACTTGGTAGACAAGAACGCCAAGAATAAGATGGGCGGCAGTAATGCCAAGGCGCTCAACTCGGTGAGCAAGAAACATGGAAGGCTCGTAGCTCGGTGAGCGGCCGAATAATAGGTCCTTTAACCTATATATCAAGGATCTTGCTACAACTCGATATACAAGAATGCCAAGAACAAAATGAGCGGAAATAATGCGAAGACGCTCAACTCGATGAGCGACAGCCATGCAAGGCTCATGACTCGGTGAGCAACCAAATAGGTGGTCCTTTGACCCATATATCAAAGCTCTTGTCACAACTTTGTAGACAAGAATGCCAAGAAAAGATGAGTGGCAATAATTCCAATGCGCTCAAATCGATGAGCAAGAGCCATGGAAGGCTCGCAGCTCGGTGAGCAGCCGAATAGAAGGTCCTTTGACCTATATATCAGGACTCTTGTCACAACTTGGTCGACAAGAATGCTAAGAAAAAGATGAGCGGCAGTAATGCCAAAGCGCTCAACTCGATGAGCAGCAGCCATGCAAGGCTCGCGGCTGCGAAGGCGCTCAACTCGATGAGCGGATACCATGCAAGGCTCGCGGCTTGGTGAGCAGCCGAGTAGGTCCTTTGACCTATATATCTTGGCTCTTACCACAACTCGGTCGACAAGAATACCAAGAAAAAGATGAGCGGCAGTAATGCGATGGCACTCAACTCGATGAGCAGCAGTCATGGAAGGCTCACGGCTCGGTGAGCAGCCGAATAGGAGGTCCTTTGACCTATATATCAAAACTCTTGTCACAACTCGGTAGACAAAGATGCCAAGAAGAAATGTGTAGCAGTAATGCGAAGTCACTCAACTCGATGTACGGAAGCCATGCAAGGCTCGCGGCTCGATGAGCAACTGAATAGATCTTTTAGCCTATATATTAAGGCTCTTGCCACAACTCAGTAGACAAACATGCCAAGAAGAAAATGAGCGGCAATAATGCGAAGGCGCTCAACTCGATGAGCGGCAGCCATGCGAGGCTCACGGCTCAGTGAGCAGCCGACGAATAGGAGGTTCTTTCACCTATATATCAAGGCTCTTGTCATAACTTGGTAGACAAAGATGCTAAGAAGATGGGCGACATAATGCCAAGGCGCTCAACTCGATGAGCGGCAGCCATGCAAGGCTCCGAATAGGTCCTTTGACCTATATATCAATGCACTTGCCACAACTTGGTAAACAATGATGCCGAGAATAAGATGAGCAGTGGCAATGCCGAGGCACTCAACTTGATGAGCGAGGCCATGAAAGGCACACGGCTCGGTGAGCGGTCGAATAGGTCCTTTGACCTATATATCAAGGCTCTTACCACAACTCGGTCGACAAGAATGCATAGGAGATCCTTTGACCTGTATATATCTCGGTAGTCAAGGATGCCAAGAATAAGATGAGCGGCAGTAATGCCAAGGCGCTCAACTCGATGAGCGGCGGCCATGAAAGGCTCGCGGCTCGGCTCGCGGCCTAATAGGAGGTCCTTTAACTTATATATCAAGGCTCTTGTCGCAACTCGGTAGTCAAGGATGCCAAGAATAAGAAGAGCGGCAGTAATGCCAAGGCTCTCAACTCAATGAGCGGCAGCCATGTAAGGCTCACGGCTCGGTGAGCGACCAAATAGGAGGTCCCAAGGTTCGACGTTTCGGTCGAAACCACCGATACGTGATGGTTTCGTATCGGTTTCGATGGAGACCAATACGAAACCCGAAACCGATACAAAATCAACCATACAATATCCTTTCGGCCGAAACCTTTTAAAACTTTTTTTAATACCATTTTTACTGTCATTGTGATCATTATAGGCCTTCGTTGTTAGAAAACCGAAAAAAATGAACTCAAACCCTATACGAATACTTATCTAAGTACACGTTTCAATATATTTTACATCATGGCTGAATTTTTAAATACTAGGATCATTGTCTTGTAATATAGAACCATAAATTTAAGTATTTAATATATTTACACTTATGTATGTTGTATTACCGTTGAAACCAAAACCCAAACCGAAATTAGCGAAACTAGCCGAAACCCAGCGAAACTAATAAAATTACGAGAGACCGAAACCGAGTTCAAGAACCTTGGGAGGTCCTTTGACATATATATCAGGCTCTTGCAACAACTCGGTAGACAAGGATGCCGAGAATAAAATGAGCGGCGGTAATGCGAAGACGCTCAACTCGATAAACGGCAGCCATGCAAGGCTCGATACTCAATGAGCAACCAAATGGGAGGTCCTTTGACCAATATATCAAGACACAACTCGGTAAACAAGGATGCCAAGAAAAGATGGGCATCAGTAATGCCAAGGCGCTCAACTCGATAAGCGGCAGCCATGCAAGGCTCGCAGCTCGGTGAGCCGCCGAATAGGAGATCCTTTGATCTATATATCAAGGCTCTTGTCACAACTCGATCGACAAGAATGCCAAGAAAAAGATGAGCGACAGTAATGCCAAGGCGCTCAACTCGTTGAGCCGCAGCCATGCAAGGCTTGCGGGTCGGTGTGCAGCCGAATAGGTCTTTTAACCTATATATCAAGGCTCTTGTCACAACTTGGTAGACAAGGATGCCAAGAATAAGATGAGCAGCTGTAATGCCAAGATTCATCAAGTGTTGATGATGAATTCTTTTATCCCTTTTTGCACCGATACGGCGGTGCCTAGGGATAGTATTTTTTTCAAGTGCCGATCATTGATGGGAGGCAATGGTTGCTCCCCATGTCGTCCACGTGTTGGTAAGCGCCGCGTCAAAAACGGTCTCTATCATGTAAGGGCCTTCCCAATTCGGCTCGAATTTTCGTTTAGCCTTTCGGTTTGATATTATGGGGTGTCTTAAGACTAAAACCAATTCACCTACAATGAAGGATGTAGGACTGACTAGTTTGCTATAGAGATGTGCCATTCTTGCTCTATAGAGCTCTAGAGCTCTGAGTCGAGCATCGCCTAAAGTCTTGAGTTCTTCGAGTCTTAGTGCAGCATTCTCTTCAGTTGTTAATCCTTCCTGAATCGCAATTTTAAGAGACGGTATTTCTGTCTCGAGAGGAAGCACGGCTTCAGTTCCAAACACTAATTGGTATGGCGTAGATTTTGTGGGAGTTTTGTATGTGGTTCAATAGGCCCACAATGCCTCATTCATTTTGTCATGACAGTCCCTATTTTTAAGGACTGTCTACTTGAGCAGCTTAGTCAGGTTTTTTGTTAAAAGCTTCCGCTAAACCATCAACTCTAGGATGATACACAGTAGAGTAACGCCAATCAATCTTACGAGTACTGGTGAACTTTACAATTTTGTTGCTTTTATAGATGGGCCCGTTATCTGATATGATACGTCTCAGTATACCAAACCTATAGCACATTGTTCTGAAAAAACTTAACGATGCTTTTTGCTGTAATTTCTTTGAAACTTGCAGCTTTGGACCATCCAGAGAAGTAATCGGTAACCGCGAGGATGAACTTGTTTCCGTTGGATGACAGAGGTTCGATTAGCCCGACAATATTCGTTCCCCACATCTCGAAGGGCTATAGTGCTACAGTGGGATGTAATGGGCTTGGATACATGTGAATGAAGTTATCATGGATTTGGCACGTATAGCATTTCTTTGCATGTTCTATGCAGTCTTGAGTCATGTTTAGCCACTAATAATCCATTCTTTTGATTTTGATTTTCATCTTGAGGCCCGCTTGATGGGCTCCACAGACACCTGAATGAACTTCCATTACTTGTGCCGCCTCATCTGAGGATAGGCATCTTAAAAGAAGTTCATCGAAAGATATAGTGTGTTGTCAAAGAACACATATTGTAGCGCTTGCTTTCTTAGAGAAAAACGAGTGGATTTTTCCTCGGGTAGTATGTCACCATAGAAGTCTAGAAACGGCCGTCGCCAGTCGGGTTTTTCTATGATTTCTTCGCCGTTTTGAACGAATAGGGCTTGTGCGTATACCGTTTCGTCAGCAAGAATTGCGGGACACGCTCAGGCGGTTCCATACTATGATTTGGATCTCGCCTACGGTAGTCACAAATTCTTTAGCTAGTTTTTCTAGTGCGTCGGCTTTCCCATTGATCAAGGGATGTTCTCTATCTTGAAAGTCGGCATTTGCAAGAAGAGCCCTCTGGCATGCTTGCAATAAGTTGTCAAAGTAGGTTTATAAGTCTTGAAAGTTCCCAAAACTTGCTTAACTATTAGTTGAGAATCCACATAAGGAGATTTTGTATCCCATTTGGATAGCCAATTCTAAACCTAGAATGAGAGCTTCATATTCAGCTTCATTATTTGTCTTAGGTTCGGTCATTGCAAAAGCTTGTTGAATGATGCCCCCGGCGGGGGTAACAAACACCAGACCTAGTCCCACTTTGACTTTAGGGATACCATCTTGTGTCTCGGTTTTGAGCAAGGATGCCCCATCAAAATACAATTCCCAATAAGGTTTTATCATCTTCTATAAGAAGAATATGTTCTCAAGGTAATTCACATATTAAAGTTGAATTGTCCGGCACAGATGTCAGCAAGCGCTTGACCCTTAATGGCTTTTTGAGGTACATATTGTATATCGAATTGGAGTAATATTAATGCCCATTTGGCAAGCCGTCCAACCAACACTGGTAACCTCATAAAATATTTTATAGGATCGGTTTTTATATTAACCGAATTTCGTTTGATAACAAATAGTGCGTCAGCTTTAGTCACAACAAAGATTAAAGATGGGCAATGTTTTTCGAAGGGGGATTAATTTACTTCCACCCCTATGACCACCCTACTTAGGTAGTAAAGTGTGTTTTCCTGCTCGACGTCATTTGTTTGCACGAGCATTGCTCCCAAGGAACCCTCTAATGCCATAGCGTAGAGGATAAAGGGTCACGTAAGGACGACAAAGGAAAAGATTTAGAGTCTTTGGTGATATATGTTGAGAAATGTTGGGGCTCGAATATAGGGTAGAAGCGAAGAACGAAGTGTGGACCTTATGAAGTGATATTATCATCACAAGGTAGTAAAGTGTGGACTTGCGACTAACAAATATTCAATTTCCAAAAAAAACCCAACAAAATGACCCGATGTGTAATCCTCAGCGAAGTGATATTATCATCACTTCGCGGAACATATTTGTTGCCCCCTGTGTACGAGAGCCTTTTGAAGACAGACTTTCATTTCAGTCCTGTAGAAGAACTGGCACCCCCTACGTAGTTTAAAATCATTTTGATGTCCCTTAGTACGTGACTTTTAATTTGAAGCCCTCTTGAAACATAATTTCGTAGATATTAGTTTAAAGTCATTTCGGACATTTCAGTCAAGTGGGCAATGGTTTCAATCATGGTTCTCATTTCCAAGTATGACGGGGGGTCCAACTTTCATCAGACTGTTCGACCGATATTGGTATCCCGGGTGTCGAATTTTCAGGCTCGTCCTACTTTAGAGGTGTTAGAGGGGTGATAATAGGGGTTCGGCTCCAAACCTACCCGTTTTCATCGGTCGACTCTTTCAAGATATAGGCCGAAGCTGGACGCGATTTGGTCAAAAAAGACAATGCCTCGATTATCTTCTCGGCGGGGTATTTTTCATCTTTCCCCTGCTGAGAATTGCTACTTTCCCCTTGTAGTAGTACACATGGGGTGTTAAACATTTTCTTGGACGGTCAGAGTGTTAGCTTCAGCTGTCTCTTCATTTTCTTGATAAGTTTCATGAGCGTCACCTGCATCTTGAGGTGTGTCAGACTCATGAGAGTCGCTATCAAGCTCGCTTTTCTTGAAAGGGATGTGCGTTGTCCAACGCCAGGTGTGAGTCTATATGAGCTTAGTTCTGACATCGGACCTCAATTGCGCATTTGCGAGAAAAATCAAGTGTTGCCTCTGCTACTCTGCTTCTTCCGAGCTGGATGGCTCAGAACTGCACAGTTCCCAAAACTTTTCCTACGCCTCGTCGATTATCTTTTTATTTAAGATATCTGGAGGGATGAAATCACGCAAAGTTATTGGAGGACGGTGTAGCGGTTTCTCCGGTTGAGAGGTCTTTGCTTTCTTTCCTTTTTCTTTCACGTGCTGGACGTAGCAACGGTGGACGGGACGGATGTGGCTTCTACGGGGCTCTTCTTCTTTTGAGGAATCTCAGACATTCTTTCCAAACTTTTTTTTGGGGGTTTCATGGATTTTTTAGAAATGACCGTTTCCCAAGGGTCTGCTTGGGCCTCTAAAACCGCGTGCAAAGTCGGCTTACTTTGGCCGCACGTAGTTATATAGTAACTATATGCGGTGGGAACGTCGGCCTTAAATTTTTCGGCCGGAATAATGTTCCCGAGCTTGTACTGCTCCACCACCCAATTTTTGAAGATAAAGCAATCCTCAATAAGGTAAGATGTGACAATATACGATGGTATCGGCAATACTTCGGATTGTTCTTTTTACTAGCCTCCTTAGGCTTTCTGGTTTTAAGCACTTCTAGCCCATTTTTAAGGCTAACTCGAAGATGTGCCTTATGGACTCTTTCGTGAACGAGCTTTTCTTGTTCATCTTGTCCTCTAGGGAGATTTTTGGCTAAGCACCCTCCGACGACTTTGCTGACTGAATGATCAGCCACGCTGAAGTTGGACTGGGCAAATCTTCATTAGTGTCCACTACCACGGACATGACCTGCTTGGCTTTCTGCTGATTTTGAGGCCTTTGGCTTCGCTCAGGCTTCTCACGTGTGTATGCTCGATAGTCCTCGAGTAGCGCAGGATCGACATTTTCTAGTTCCGCTATTTGCTCAAACATCGGAGCAAACGTATTGTGTTTTGCAGACAGAAGAAATGGCCTGATTCGTCCTGGGACTCTACTGAGTAGGAGTTGTACTGATTGCTACTCGGGGATTGGGGGATCACAGCGGATGCTAGTTGTCCTCCACCTTTAACCGAATTCTAGCAGTCTTTATCCCTTGACGGGTCAGCATGGTGAGCTAGGTAAGTGTTACCTTATCAGAACACTACCTCCAAACCGATGTTTGAACTTTTCCGCCAGCTGGTTGAAGGCAAGTATCGAACCTGGCTCTAACTTAGCGAACCACTCGAACGCTATACCATGCAAACTCTTCAAAAATTTTCTTAGCAGGAGCTTGTCGTTTATGGCTGAATCACCGCATTCGCTGCTTAGGGCTTCCGGATCCATGGTATGTGCGGAACACGGGAATGGCACACCCTACATGATATGGCTCATCGTTGTATTCGTCAGAGTACAGTTGATTAGCCACCGGCACTACCGTTGTGGTTCATTTGCCTCATTTGTTCAGCAATGAACCTCTGCAGAGCGATGACATCCATGCTAGCGATGGACGAGGGCCCTACTGTCGAGGTTGACGATGATGAAGCAGGGATCGCTGCCGCTAGTGTAGTTGCCACTACCGCTGTTGCTGCGGGACCACAGAGTGTCGGCGGCAGACTAGCTTCCTTAGAAGGTGGAACCGTCGCTTCGCGCGGGGTAGGCGCTACTTGAGGAGATGGAGGCGCATGTTCTTTCCTTGGCGCTGGAGTTTCTTACGAAATCGCGGGGTGTTGCTCCTTACAAGGCGCCTGAGTTGCAGAGCCTGCTGGAGTGGGTGTTTGTCGCGTTCTTTCTCCTTGCGGATCCAGTCGCGGTGCCATCGTTTGGTTTTGCAATTGCGCTGACATGACCTGAATGATATTCGTCATATTAACCATCTGTACTTGCAGTTCATCGATCTAACGATCTATATCCTTTAAAAGGACATTTTCATCAGTAATATCATCCTGCTCTTCGAAAAGAGAATTTTCATTGATATGAACCAGGTTTTTGTCTGCTTCGTTGATTTGAGCGATCCTTTTTCGAACAGTCGAGTTAAGGGGTCCACATTTGATGTCCCATCGGGTTGAGAAAGATTGCCATGGCTTCTTATGCCTCCTGCTGGACCTTTTGGCCGAGAAGGCTGGTGATCGTCCGTATTATTAGTCTCGACCATCCGATAAGTGTGGACAATTGAACGAACCAAAGAAGCCACCATTGGGCTAGCCGGGCAATCTCTTGCTGGGCTAGCGGAAGGAATTCTTAAAGGGATGGGTTCCTTCTCTTGAAATGAACCACTCTTGTATCCGGCTCCGAATAATCAGGAGTCGGGCTTCACTCATTATGAGCAAGCACAAACGCCTCACTGGTGAATTGGTTGAGAATTCTCTTCTTTTGGTAGAAGACCTTAGGAGGGGTAGTTCTTTGGAGGACATTGCCTCCCGGAATGCCTTGTAGGTCCTCCGATTGGTAGTCCCTTGCTTACGAGGACGGCAAGTGCCTTACCCATTCTTCCGAGGCTGATCTCATAAGTGTTTAAGGGGCGAATGAATTTTTGACAGGCATTGCAGTGTCTTTGCTGAGGGATAGGATGAATGCCCTCTTCTCAAGCCCTCTTAATGGCCTTTCTTGCATTGTGAGGGGGCCCGCTCTTTTTAAAATAGGACGGAGCAGCGAAGCAACCCGCCTTAAAGACAACATCATCGTCCTATTAGGGATCTTGCTGGCCCCTGAGCAATTAAAAGTCTCTCAAATACTGACTTTCACTTGGTTCCTACACAAGGAGTGGCACCACAAGAGGTTGCTCCTGTACACAATGGTGGTATCATTTAGACTATCTTTCCCTAGCGACTTCGTCAGATGACCCTCTTGGGCGGTGAGGGGAGGTTGGCAACAGCCTGGTTGAGGACCTGCCTCTTTGAGGACCTGGTGTAAGGTGGACCTGATGGCCTTCGAGCTGCTACTATCGGCTGATCCATTGCCTCGGGGGCAGTGTGCTTCCCTGTCCATCTTAAAGTGTCGGGAAGTCATTCATCAAGCTGAAAGGGGATGTCTCAGGGTTATACCCCACGAGTCCTGTAGGGGACATGACGAACAGGTATTGACCCCAATCCCCAATTATGACGAACATGGTCCGTAGGATTTTGGTTGCCGCTGCGAGGTCAACAGGTGAAGGTGTATTGTCGTTGATGTTGTAGGCCATTTACTAATTCTAAAAAAGGATAGCCATGATGACATTAACAACCCTCAGCATAGAATAGACTTTGATGCCAAAATTGCGACGCAAAGGACATGTCAAACGTTTAATCTGAAGTACAGCCTTAAGAAGCTTTGCTAGAGAAAGCATGTATAGAAGCCCTACTGGTCTACGAAACCAGAAATTCTAGGGTTCCGTCGACCAAAGGCTCTTTGACAAAACGCGCAAAGTGATACGATGTCAAAGCGACCTAAGGTGAAGTCATAGTGTCCCCGACGGAGTCGCCATTTTTGTTTACCCTCTTTAGGATCTCCAACGACTGAACGTTGAAATGAAAAGGTAGAGTTTAAACAAAACAAATTTGAAGTTTTAAGATTTGACCAGAAGATCCTAGGTTCGAGACTTCCAGCAGCGCAAGTGCATACCGTTAATTACACAATATTGTCTTAGAGCGCATCTAAGAGGGGATACCATACTAGTTTGCTTTAAAGCGTATGGTTATGGAGAAATAGTGTATGTACAAATATAAAACACTTGCAAGTGATGAACAAAAGAATATGTATTTTATTCATTCATTCATGTTTTGTGTACAACTTGAATGTTAATTACATTAATATTGCAAAAGAATGTAAGGTTACATGAGCTCTTAGTTTTAAGAGTTAATCTTAAAGACTTGGGGTATTTTAGTGTCAACTTGATAAAGTTAATGGACACGGCCCTAATGCGCGGGGCATGTAACTTCCTTTTAAGTGTAGGTGGACACCCTAAGTGGGGTCCACACCGCTTCCTTTGAAGTGTAGATGAGACACCCTAGATCGGGTCCACACCAAGCAAGAACATAAATGTTTCTATTTCGAGAGGCTTATTTTAGGCCCCCCGATGGCTTATGCCCAGGCCAAGTTAGAAACTCCTTTTATAGAATTTCATTTGATGAAACTTGTTAAATTGAGTTTCCTGCACTCATCAAAAATGATGTATAATCATCATTCTTAATGGTTTTGTGCAAAAATAAGCATATGGATTTGTGTTCAAGGGTAAGAAATATGGTTTTGAGCTATGTTTCAGGGACGAGGATATGTTTATCCTAGGAGTGAACAGGGTTTTCCTACTCACAAATTAAAAGACATGTTTTAATCTCTTAAGAATAGGGTTTTTTCATATTCATATCGTTGGAATAGTTTAGACTGTATTGTTATTAGGGCACACCGTACCATGATGCTTGAACATCAAGTAATTATAATCCCTATATAAAGAGATCTTTGATCAATTAAGAAAGTATCTTTCTCCTCTCTTTTAATTTTAACATGATATTAGCACCAAAAATAAGTGCATCGGGGCCTCGACAATACCTCTGAGAGATACAGGCATCAAAAAAATTGCCTCTGAGAGACCTAGCTCTACAAGTGTTGTGCAATCCACGTGACAACCACACCAAGAAAAAATGATGGTTGCACGTGAGGAGAGTGTTGAGATATGAGACTAAAATAGTCTCACATTGAAAAAACTATGAGAGAAACATGAGTATAAGATATAAGATGGGCCAAAACTCAACAAAACTTGAGTCTTATTGTTGGAGCTCACTTATATCAAAAGCCCGTGTACACTCATAAATAAAATATATAATCACCTCCCTCGTTCTTTAATTTATATATTAAAAAATCTAATATGGTATCAGAGCGGGTCTCCTAAACCCTAACCCTAATCTTTTCTTTAAAAAAAACTAACCCACCCATTGCCTCCTCTCTCCCTCTCCTGTCACCCTCGATCTCGCCTCCAAGCCCTCGTCTCCCTCCCTCACTCACCTTTAAGTCCCCCCTGGCTCCCTCCCTCGCCTCCAAGCTGCCTCTAAAGCTCGATTTCGATCCTCGCTCGCTCGTGCTCAGCCCTCACCTGCGTCGCTCGAAGCCTCTAAATCGCCTCTAGATCCGCCTCGCCTCGACATCGTCTCCAGATCTGCCTCCGGATCGCCTCGATCGTGTTTTACTTTATTCTTTATACTGTTATGTTTGCGCTCTTTATGTGCTAGATCTACACTTTATATTACTTCCTTTCTTTGCGTATGACGTTCAATATGACGGACAATAAGATTGATCCTCCTGTTTCTGATTACAAAACGGATCTCCGTCTAACTATCTTGACTCTCTCTGGCTATAATAATATTTTGGAATGGACGCACACCATTGAACGAGCCCTCAAAAGCTGGAACATTCATCACCATCTCCTTCAGGAAGCTCCACCAACCTCCGATACGCAATATTCATCTTGGTTTCAAAATGACAACAAAGTTTGCACTTGGCTTACAAATTTTATGGAGCCCGGCTGTTATTGGATTATTATATATCTCCCTGCTGTGAAGGAGATGTGGTTCTATCTCAAATCTCTCTACTAGTCAGAAGATAGCCTTCAAAGGCTCGATGATATTTTCAATAAACTCACTACCGCTACTCCAGATGATCTACATGCCTTTGGGACTCGGTTCTGGGGGCTTCTAGAAGAATGGAACATGTATCAACCCATCTCCTCTGATCCGGCCGTTACCAAGAGTCAGCGTGAGCCTCTTATTGGGACTCTTTATTTGGCTAAGATGAAGCCCCACTTGAATGGAGTTCGCCCTTCTCTTTCAGGACGGTACGCCTATCCTGAATAGTATTCTCGCTGCTACCTATCGTGTCCCTCAACCAGGCACTTCTACAGTGGAAGCTCCATCTTCTGCCTTTATTGCTCAGGGCTAGGGCCGAGGATTTTCCCCTGGTCGTAGCCATGCTCCTATTAGTACTCGGGATAGTGAGGGACGGGGTCGCGGATCCTTTTTTGCTCTCATTGCGGTCGTACCAACCATACAGATCAATTTTGCTGGGCTAAACATGGCTATCCGGATCAGACTCCTACCGCCCGTCGGAGTACAGCTCCTCTATACACAGCAACCCAACCACCAACATCATCATCCTCGCAGATCTCTTCTGAAGACTTACAGCACCTACAATGTATTTTCTCTTGTGTCTCTGCTACCAACTTAACCACATCAGATATATCTCTACTATCTCAGTCAAACCATTGGGCTCTTAACTCCAGGGCTTCCGACCACATGGCTCATATTGTTTCTAACTCTATATTTTCCACTTCGCATAAAGTCAATTCTACTGCCAATAGGGATGTCCTTCATGTTCATGGTTGTACCAATATTGATATGACATCTTCCTTGCCGCTTAAAAATGTTTTCGTTGTTCCTTCACTTCGTACAAATTTTTTATCTGTTCGTCGTCTTACCAACGATTTTAACTGTTGAATAACTCTCTTCTAAAAACTTTATGATCTAGGACAACCAGACGAAGGAACAGATTGGTGAAGGTAAAATTAATAGCCTGTACTACTTGGATATGCCACATTCCGTATTTGCTGTTGTTTCTACTATTTGCTGGCATCGGCGCCTTGGACATCCACCTCTCCCTATGCTCCGTACTATATTACCTGATTTCTCTTTATCTGATTTTTCATGCGAGTCATGTATTTTGGGGAAACATGTTTGTTCCTCTTTTCCTTTAGTTAATAAACGTAGTTTTTCGATATTTGAGTTAGTTCATTCTGACATTTTGGGTCCCTACAAGTATACTAGTATATTTTCCTATAAATATTTTGTCACCTTTATTGATGATCACTCTAGAATGATATGGTTGTTTCTTTTACGTAATCAATCTGAATTACCATGTGTTTAAAGCATTTATTACTGAAGTGGTTAATCATTTTAATACATCTATTAAACTCTAAGAACTGATAATACAAAAGAATACATGGATAGTATTTCACTCTTTGTCAATCCCGTGAGATTATTCAGCAAACTTCTTACTCATACACACCACAACAAAATAGCATTTCTGAAAGAAAAAACCGCCATTTGCTTGACATTGCTCGTTCTATTATACTTAATATGCATGTCCTAAAACGCCTTGAAATTTTGCCTTACTGCATTTTTTTATTAATCGCATGCCTTCCACGATTCTTCAAAACCGAACACAGTTCTCTATTTTATTTCCCGACCAAGACATTTTTCCCCTTCCTCCTAAAGTATTTGGGTGTGTTTGTTACGTTCATAATCACCGATTAACTCGCGATAAATTGAATCCTAAGCTGTCAAACATATATTTGTTATTTATTCTAGAACTCAAAAAGGTTAAGTCGGCTTACTTCTTTCTACATCCACTGTTGTGGTCTCTCGTGATGTCACATTTCTTGAGAATCAGCCCTTTTACCCCCAGCAGAAAGTCCTCACATCCCACCACATCTACTACTGTCAAAGTTCATCGTCATCCTCCGATTACACATGTCTATAGGCGTCGACCGAAAGCAGTGACAAATTTAACAGCAGATACTGAAGCTCCTCCATGTATACAGCCGGAAGTTGACATGCTTTCACCTCCCTCCTTCTGATGGTTTGTTCGACGACTTACCAATTGCTCTTCGCAAAAGTAAACGAACATGCACTACTTCTGTAACATCCTAGTTCGATCATACGTTTCTTTTTCTTTTGAATATATTGGGTTTTATTTTATTTTTATTATTATAACTTGGAGTTTAATACTTTTAATCAAGATATACACATATAATTATGGTTTTTCAAATTTGTTAAATATGCATATTATTAGTATTTAAATATTTATTTGTCTAACACTATTTTATAACCATATTTATATTTTAGTATCATACTTTAAACAAAAGATATTTTATTTGGTATTTCTTTAAACAATACATATACATAAAATTTTACCCCTTTTTAAATTCTATTTATAAGATATTTTGTCTTACGATATTTATTTGGTTAAAATATTTAATTTTGAAAAGTCATGAGAGCTCCTATTAAATCTTTTAACCATATAAATATTTTTCCTAAACTAACAACTCAATTTTCTCTCTCCAATCACCATATATGTCTCACATAATAACTTTATTCTTTTAAAACAAATACTATTCTCTCTCCAAACAAATATCTTTTCCAACAGATTTCTTTCTCCCCATATTCTATTCTATCTACATATATTAATCTATATCACTAACTATATTTCACCAAACTCCCGCTCTCTTTCTATATATATTCCCTAACAAAATCCCTCTCTCCAATCTAATCTCTCTCAGCAGATTCTCTTTCTCAAATCTACTCTCTTTAATTATTTTTCTACAAACATATATACATACATACATATATATAATTGAAGATATTTTGTTATAATAGTTTAACTGAAAATATATTTTAGTTGTTTGATATCATAAAATCCTATATATATATAACTAATTATATTTATTTTCATTAACACATAACCATATACATATCTACATATATTTTCACTATATACTAATATGTATATATACATATACTTTTCTATTATTCTAACTATATACAAACTAATATGTATATATACAATTTTTCTAATATCTTATAAAAGTATATAACAATCCATCATATCTCTCTTTTATAAAATTAAATCCAAATCTCATCTCATCAGAATATTTCTCTTTTCAATTATAATAATCTCTCCAATTTTTAACATCTCTCTTCCCTACAAGTAACAACCTAATTATTATCTCTTCCCTTCTCATATAAATCAACCTTCTCTTTTTCCCATCACAATATTTTCTTCTTCAAAATTAGCCGAGCAATCAAACATTGGAGTTGTTCTTTGTGTCGTCGTGTTTATCTGTCTCCGAGGCAAGTACTCTTACTCTTTTATTTTTTTTAGTCGATACAACATCGGCAATTCTCTAAATAAATTATTAAATTACAATATTTAAATAAAATTGTAATATTCTGCCGAATATATCTTATAATACTTGTACATATGATGAAAACCTAGGATCTAGAATACCTATTAATCCTTTCATCAAGTGAACTGTAAAAGTGCAAACGTAATAAAATAACTTTTAACATGTAAATGTGGTTTAATATATAAAAAGGTTTATAAGTAATTATATGTTTCTGTTGCAACAATATTGGTATACACTAGCATGCAAAATGTCAACACTTATATTCTAATCTAAAACATAAAAATATACCATTATTACTGTTAATCAATAAACGCTTTAGGCTTAATATTTTATATATATAAATTAAACTTTCTACACTATCACTCCTTATAATATCGCTGCACTCTATGTGCCCTAGTCATATAAATTATTTTGCTACTATAATTTGTATTAATATTTTCTATTATCACATGATTATAAAACTTATTATTAGCACTTACATGATGACTAGTCAATCTGTCATTTATTTTAATTTTCTTATTATTATCTCGTAATTATACTATTACCACTATCCGCTTTATGCTTCTGTAATTTGTCATTCCTATTTAACTATATTAACCCTTTAAAACCATATTTCAGTTTATTATTCTTTTCAATAAATAAACCCGGATGTTAAATACAGATGCTTGCATATTTATGTTGAGTCTTGTTTACATTTTTGACCTTATCATATCATATCATCTATATTTAATATTTTACTTGAGACTATCATTGTCGGCATGCTTGAGAAACCTTAACATGCTATTCTTGTTTATGGACACTATCATTTTATAACTATTGTACTTGACATGCCATGACTACTCATTGTTCCAGACTACTCATATTAAAACGAGTTCTCTAATTTGAATGCTGAATTACATGACATGACACACCACTAATTACCAGTTTCATTTCCATACAATTACCATACAACAAGTTCCTGTTTTAACAGCATTCTTAATTAGTGATTTCATCTTTACCATAGTAGCTAAAAATACGCCGGTGTTAGGGTAGTTTGAGTGTGCGCTCGTACAACAGGATCCCAGGTGTCCCATGCCGGCAGCTCGTACCGGGCTATATCGGTCTCATGTTTACAGCTCGTACCGGGCTATATCGGTCTCATGTTTACAGCTCGTACCGGGCTATATCGGTCGCTTATTCATTCCACAGTTGGGCCCGTGTTTCCTAGCCCCCGGGGCTCCACTCTTGGGTTAGGAATACTCCTGCAGAGGTTGACGCACACACCCGAGCTTACGATAGGATAGTTTAACTTTTTGTGACCAGTTAGGTTATGACTTGACCTCTTACATGTTTGTTTCACAGTATCCATGCATTTATTTATATATCTGTTTTTACATGCGCACACGGGCTTCACTACATTCATATATTCATGTTATCATACTACACATACACTTTATACGTTGAGTACTTGTTGGGATGTTCAGACATCCTTAAGATTTGCCATCTCAGGTTTAGAAACAGATTTTCAGGATAAGCAGGACGGCAGCGGCTACCAGGATTTTGCAGAAGATCAGTAACTCGTAGGTTTATTTCCTTTCTGTTAGTATTAGCATGTGCGCCCTTCTGGAACATTAGGACTTATGTATCTCTTTTGGAACTTGTTTTCATTTCGAATCTATTGTATCAGATCTTTATTTGCATCAATTATCTAGTGGACCTATTTTTAGTATTCTTTGTGGTTTCGTTGCAGCATGATTATCAGTATTATCCCTTTTGGTTTTGGATTTTATTTTGACAGGTTAATCTAGACAGCCTTATGTGACTATGGAAGGATTTTTCCTTACCGTAGATAGCACGGCTGGCCTTCGTCGCTCTCCGTATTCCGTATTTTGGGAAGCGGGGCGTGACAACTTCTGATTCTCTTACTTCATTTATTTCATATCGTCTTACTCCAACTCTATATCAATTTGTTTCTTCCTGGTATGTTGTTTCCCTTCTAACTCTATTCAAAAAGCTATGGGTCATCCAAGTTGGCATAGAGCTATGATAGAAGAGTTGCAGGCATTGAGATCTAATCACACTTGGGATCTGGTCAGCCTCCCTTCACAGAAAAAGGTGGTTGGTTGCCGGTAGGTGTTTGCTATCAAATATAATTCTGATGGCAGTGTATCTCATTTGAAAACCCGCCTTGTTACCAAAGGCTATACTTAGCAATACAGGATCGACTATGCTGAGACTTTTTCTCCCGTGGCCAAACTCACTACTGTTCGTGTCTTGATCTCTTACGATTACCCGCGATTGATCTCTACATCAGCTAGACGTCAAGAATGCGTTTCTCAATGACGATCTTTCCGAGACGGTCTATATACAGCAGCCTCCTGGTTTTGAGCATAGGAGTCTATTGTATGCCATCTTAAAAATCTATAGGCTAAAACAATCTTCTCGGACATGGTTCGATAAATTCAGCATGATCCTATTAAAGATAAATTTCATAAGAAGCCCAGCAGATCCATCTCTATTTGCACATAGACGGAAAGAAAGAATAGTTATTCTTATTTATGTTGATGACATAATTATCACCAGAGATTCCGAAGATATATCTAAGGTCAAAACCCATTTGGCCTTACATTTTCACACTAAAGATCCTGGTCCTCTATGGTACTTTTTTGGTATAAAGGCATCTCGAAATAAGATATCATTATTTCTCTCACAGCGAAAGTATACCCTTGGTCTTCTTAAAGAAGCAGGATTTCTTGGCTGTCGCCATGCTGATACTCCCATGGATATAACAGTAAAGCTCTCGCATTAGCTTACTTGATGCCCAGCCACTTTCCGATCCAGGTCGGTATCGACAGTTAGTTGGGAAGCTAATATATCTCACGGTTACTCGTCCAGACATATCCTTTGCACTCAGCACAATGAGCCAGTTTATGCAGGCTCTCTTAGTTTCCAATCTTCGGGCCGTTGAGCGCATTCTCCGTTATTTGAAGTGTGCATCTAGACAAGGTCTTCTCTATAAACCCTATTCTAATCTGTCACTTGTAGCCGATGCCGATTTTGCTGGATATATGGATGACCATTGCTCCATGAGTGAATTTTGTGTTTTCTTTGCGGGGAACCTAGTTGCTAGGCGCAGCAAAAAGCAACATGTAGCACGCTCATCAGCCGAGCCTGAATTAAGGCTATGGCCCATGCCGTTTCAGAATTGACGTGGCTCTCTACATTATTTCAAGATCTCAGTGTTAGTTCTACAACACCAGCATCCTTGTTCTGTGACAATAAAGCTGCAATTCATATTTCAGAGAATCCGGTGTTTCACGAACGCACAAAACACATTGAAGTAGATTGCCACTTTATCCGGAAGAAAATTGTTGAAAAGAAAGTCAATCTCTATCATGTTTCTACTCATGCACAAATTGCAGATATTTTAATGAAACATCCTTCAAGACCCGCATTCGTTCGTCTATTGTCCTATATATGCATCACTGATATCTATGCTCCAGCTTGAGGGGGAGTGTTGGAATAATTTAGACTATATTGTTGTTAGGATACACCGTACCATGATGCTTGGGCATCAAATAATTGTAATCCCTATATAAAGAAACCTTTGATCATATAATAAGGTATCTCGTTCTCCTTTCTTTTAACACATGTTTATATGAAGAAATAATTTTCATGTCTGAAGAATGAACATGGATTTCCTGTTTATATATGTATATAAAGAATGTTTTCATGTCTTAGGGAATAATAGGATTTTCTTATTCATGAATGACTTCAGAGACAGTTTTATATCTATCAATGAATAGAATATTCTATTCAAATGTTCATATAGCAGCACATAGGGTTTTGATCTATATTCTTCAAGAAATAATTTATCTATTTCTGTTTATATATGAGAAATAGGATGGCCTATTTCAAAAATATGAACATAAGGTGGCTCATGTTCCAAGTTTTGTTCATATTGGTCAAAAACATATTTATGTTCAAAGTCTTCTTCTTCATGAAGGAGGCCATGACCATGACTTCCAAGATCCTCGGTTGGGCTAAAAACTTGTATAAGTTTTCATGATCCTCTTCCTGATCAGAGAGAGATGGAGAGAATGCGACAGAAAGATATTAGAAGAGTGAAGGAATGGACGAATCTCATTCCTATATCTCGCCTTCTTTTTCTTCAACTTCCTCTTTTACCAAAGTTTTTGGGTTTTGAGCAAAGAAATTCTCCTCCTTTGATCAGTGGTAAACAGAAGGGTATTTATATCCCTCTGTGAGTGAGGAGTAGTGCCCAACTACTCCTTAGATATCTGCAGAAGGAGAGGAATCCCCCACTATCTCCTAAAGAATAGGTCAAAACCTATTCGAGAAGAATGATGGGGTCTCGATAGTGCTTTTAAGTACTGGTCCGTCGGGAGACTCGAGACACCCCACTTTAGGGGCATCCCGGTATCGGGAAGGAGCATACCGGTATCGAGAAGGGGCATCCCAATGAAGGAAGTCTCAAAACAACTCAATTTTGGGTTGTGTCAAGGGGACTGCGTTCAAGGGAGGGAGGGGATCCCACTTGCGATGATCAAGTATTTAGCTTGTTCTTTTATGTGTTTTGTGGCAATCTTAGGCTTTGATGATCATTTTCTTGACCATTTGATCCATATTTGATTAAATACCAGTATAAGTATTTAGATTCTTGTCTGATAAGGAGCCTGCCTCTTATTTAATAAGTGAGGAACATTTCTCTTTCAATGTCCAGATTTGTGTTGAAGGGACAGAGAATCATTCTATATTCAAAATTCGTTTAAAGACATAATTTTATAGTTTTTATTCCATGCATGGTCTCGTTTCGAAGCTTAATCAAGCTTAATGAGTTGGCTTTCATATGTTTCGAACCGATCGCGATTTAGTACTCTCGGGTTAGAGTAATGGCCATTTTTCTCCGATATGTCGGAGCAGGCAGATCTAACCCGAAAATCTGTTTTGAAAACACATGCTCTTTTTTACGTTTAAGGGTTTTGTTTGAGAAATAGAGTTTCTTATATTTTCAATTTGTAGAGAACATAGAATTATGTTTTATGTTCAAACCAAGGTTCGAGAACTCGGTTTCGGTTTTGGTTTCGGTCTCTCATAGTTTTATTAGTTTCGCTGGGTTTCGGTTAGTTTCGGTAATCTCGGTTCGAGTTTCGGTTTCAACAGTAATACAATATACATAAGTGTAGATATATTAAATACTTAAATTTATGCTTCTATATTACAAGACAATGATCCTAGTATTTAAAAATCCAGCCATGATGCAAAATATATTGAAAAGTGTACTTAGATAAGTATTAATATAGGGTTTGGGTTCAATTTTTTACGGTTTTCTAACGAAGACCTACAATGATCACAATGACAGTAAAAATGGTATAAAAATAAGTTTTTAAAGGTTTTGGCCGAAACGATATTGTATGGTTGGTTTCGTATCGGTCTCCACCGAAACCAATACGAAACCACCACGTATCGGTGGTTTTGGCCGAAATCTCGAACCTTGGTTCAAAGAAATGAAGAAATAGGGTTTTTCTATTTTCAAGTTTGTAAGGGATATAGGATGGCCTATGTTCCAAATATTAAAAAAATAGGGTTTTTTCCTATTTTCAAGTTGTTCAAAAGAAGTAGGATAACCTATTTCATTATATGCAGAGCATGGGGTGACCCATGTTCTAGGTTCTGTCCAAGGAGTTAAGAACATGTGATCTCATGTTCTAGATCTTCACAAAAATATGGAATTCTCCATATTTCCAAGTCTTCGAACCCCATGGTCATGGCTGTCTGCAAGATCCCTTGCTGGGGTGAAAACTTCATAGAAATTTTCATGAGTTTTCTTCTTGATCCTTATTCAAGAAAAGAAAGAAAGAGATATAAGAGAGAGATATAAGGTAGAGGAATGGATATTCCTTCTTCTCATACTTCTTATTCTTCTCTCCGAGAATTTCAAGAAAAATTCTATTCCTCTGCCAAAAAAAAGAGACCCTCTTTTCTTTCTCTCGATATATATATATATAGAGAGAGAGAGAATAATGGAGGAAAGAGGCCATAGGAGAGAATTTCCTCCTATGGCGTCGAAAAAGTACGCCCTTCGTCGTATTTTCCGACGATCGGAATCCATCATCTTCATCGTTATCATCTAAGATGTGGATATGCCAAATTTCATGTGATTCTACAACTTTTTCACTGTTGATTTAGCAATGTAAAAAGTTCTATTTTCGGTAAACCGTTAATTTTGAACCCACTAATGCAACGGTGAAAAGTTGTAGAATCACATGAAATTTGGCATATCCATATCTTAGATGATAATGATGAAGATGATGGGTGCCGATCATCGAAAAACACGACGGAGGGCGTACTTTTTCGACGCCATAAGAGGAAGTTCCCTCCTATGGCGTCTTTCCTCCATTATTCTCATATATATATATATATATATATATATATATATATATATATATATATATATCCTTTTTTTTTGAATGGAGGGGGCGTAGTTATGATACTACTCCCTTATTTTGAGGGGATTTTGGGGGAGTGGGAAGTAGTTACGAAACTACTCTCGTTTTGAGGGATTTTGAATGGATAGAATAAATTATCATCCATTTCCCCTTTTTATATACATATACATTTTTATATGTTTTACATATATATATTAAATTTTATTTTTTTTGGGTCCAACAGGCATCAAAATAGAAAGACAGACTCATGATTGAGAACCCTTTGACAATTATAACTAATACAATTTAGGAAAGCGAATTGGTAGCTGCCTATTTAAGAAATACAATTCCACAAGCTGGACACCCAGACCATCACTCTCTACCAAAATGACATCATCTCCTATCTGTATGACACTGCAATGCAGTTACTGGATCATTTCCCAAAGAACTATTTATATCATTTCTAATCAAGCTAATCTTACCGCTGCAACCCTTGCAGACTAACCATATAAACATCTTGCAAACCTCTTTTCTCGGCTATTAAAATATCACACTATCCTTTTAAGAAACATAAAAAAATGACCAATAATATTCTAAAATGAAAGTTATAATTTAGCTTATAGATTATGTCGGGGAGCTAAAAGGACATCATACCCTACATTAATATTTATACTTGGAAGTTCAGTATCATGCTATAGTCCTGTCTATTCAACCTAGGCAGAAGCCATGCCAATAAATTTGAAATAAAGAAATGGAAGTTTTAACATTTTAAGCAGTAACATCTTTAAGCATGCATGTTTTCTTTCATTATTAAGAACTGACGTATAATGTAATTATTAATCTACAGCTGGCACTAGAATCCGAATAAACTAGAAAGAATCAGAGAAGACTATGCCTCCTCCAATTAATGCATTTTCTATATGAAATTAATCTACAATTTAACATTCATGATAAAAGAAGTATATTTCTCCTTCAAATAATCCCTCCAATCATCCATCCAACATTCGTTCTTGCTTTCTTAATATGTCTGCTAAGATTGCACTTCAGTGAGACTCGACAAAATAGACATATATATACAAATAACGTAAATACAACTGATACAAGTATCTGCCCTTCCTGGAAAATTCAGAACTGCTCCCTAATGAACAAGGATAGTAGAGCGCCAAGATGATGTAATCACAAATAGCAGAATCACATTTTCCGCAAGGATTAATAGAAAACAGTTACGCAGCATACAATATGTTCAAGAAAAAGAAGAGAGCGCACACACTTCTCCCAAGTAATACATGCATATGCATGTGTTCAACATAAATCACGCATCTCTCCCTGTTGGATGCTTACAAGAAAATGGTCCTTTATACTTGAAAAAATGCTCCTTTACACTTGAAAAAACGTGTAATTTGAACTGTTGAAAATGCTCCTTTATACTTGAAAACACATGTGCAAGTTGAACTTCGTATGGACTGAAATCTTGAAGATAATTATAATATATCAAGTATCAATGCCTCCTTTGTTATCCACGTAATTTAAAATTCTTTCTTACAACTCAAGCACAAAGTTATCTTAACATATAAGCTGGTCACTGTTTGTTCATAAATAAAACATATATAATCACTAATCCAGTTCACATTATGGATTGTGACAAATTGCGAATTATGAATAAACAAACAAATATACCCTAGTCCTGGTTTATGGTTGTATATGTTGTCAACAAACAAAACATGTAAGCAAGAATTGGTCTATAAATTGTGGGGATTGGAATATAAAACTCAATGACCATGTCTATAAAACAAACAATCATAAACAATGGAATTGCAAATATCTAATCTTGCCAAAATCAAAGGCCAAATTATGTATGACGTCCTCATTGACTGAATCATTGAGAGTAAGATAACACAAACCAATTATGGAGCACGAGTCTCATTTGATAACTAAAGTTGATTTCCATAGTTCCTTTTCTTTTTAATGCACTTTGAGAAACCTTCAGTAACAGCAAATGACCATATGAACTCTAACGTCATTGATATAATAATAATTTAGACTGATGAACCTACATCATGCATCCAAGGCAGCTTTATTCAGAAAAAGGGTAACTAGTTCCTCAGACCTATTACTTATATAATCAACATAAATATTAACTAGACCAATTGAGCTCTGAGCTCAGGTATGATTTCAAGATAAGAAAAATAAACAATCAGAAACTAGATTGCAAGTTATTTAATCACATTTATTAATGAAAAGGATAGTAAGAAAAAAATTTGCAATAATTCTTACCTTTCTATTACTTTCTCCTCCAAAGCCTCATTAAATATATGTCCATCATCCAAGGATTTAGGCTGTTCATCTGTTAACGGATCATCTACTGGAAAATTGGTAATAAATGATGATAGTAATGGATCATGTGCTGCATCGGTGGTAGCAACAGCATAGGACGAACCCGCAAAAAGAGATTGCAAATTTCCTTCACGCAGTTCCTTTCTCAATAGAGAAAGTGTAGAATGTGTCCCTGATGAACCTCTACGAGATCTTCTTTTACGTTGTATGTAAGATATTGTTAAGGAAATATTAAAGGTGAAGACGATAAACACATCACATAACGTTAGTAGATAAAAGTTTTAAAAAATGAAAAACAGGGCATGCACTTAAGTAAAAGATAAAAGGATATCTTAAAGAAATTTGCATGTTGAGAGGTTATGTGATTAACCATGTCCATCCCAACCCTGGCTGCACAAACAGGACACACCTACAAAAAACAGATCAATTGTCTTAGTAAAAAGTCATGCTTTATATATATAATAACAAACTCAAAGCATATCATAGTTCAGTCAATAAAAATCTCTCTTAGTAGGCATTTAAATGACAGTTCATGTGCAGCAATTCTCTAAATGGAAAGATCAGGAGAAATCAATCAGTTTACAGAAAAAGGAAAAAATTTAGAAGGTAGAGGAGGAAGGGAGAACACAAACAAAAGAAGCAAGCCCTGACCACAATGCTCTAACCCAATGTTTAAGGAAAGGAATTTGCTTAACGAAGTACTTTTAGTATTAGGAAAACTTAACATTGTGCTTCTAGGCCTCAATTACGAAAGTAGGCATGCCTTAATAGATATAATGTAGAATCTATGGGAGAAACAAGTTGGGTCGTTCAAGTATGAGTACAAAATCAATGCATCTAGAAAAGTTACAGATTTTACATTACGCTCTTAATTGCTGCTCATAAACATATTCTGCTTATCAGAATCTATAAGAATTGTCATAGATATATACAGCTTATATCTTTCTTTAAAGAAGTCAGAACCCAATAAACGATGAAACAGGGAGTTGCTCGACAACAAGTAATCCCAAAATATTATGTTTTCTACCATTAACAACCCTAACCATTATTGTTGCATTACTGACTAATGAATATGTAGCATGTGAATGTCTTTTAATGTGAACTCTTACGAACATATAATATACAAGACTCTTTTACTATATGACTATGCTCGTATACATGTATTTGATATATATTTTTTCTTTCGGCTCATTGTCTAGGTTTTTCAACAGTATCCACATCAATCCAGCATAACCACCTGATAATGAGACATTGGAATCACGTCTTTTAGCGTGGAAACTTGCATCTAGAAGAGTAATCAACTTTTATCAAAATATTCCCATGTATGAATCATTTTTTCTTTCGGCTCATTGTCTAGGTTTTTCAACATTATTCACATCAATCCAGCATAACCACCTGATAATGAGACATTTGCATCACGTCTTTTAGCGTGAACGCGGAAACTTGCATCTAGAAGTGTAATCAACTTTTATCAAAATATTCCCATGTATGAATCATTTTTTCTTTCGGCTCATTGTCTAGATTTTTCAACATTATTCACTCAATCCAGCATAACCATCTGATAATGAGACATTTGCATCACATATTTTAGCGTGAACACGGAAACTTGCATCTAGAAGAGTAATCAACTTTTATCAAAATATTCCCATGTATAATCATTATATGTTTATGGTAATCCGTTATCTAAACTTTTAAAATTTGCCACATCAACCAAATATAACCACCTCATTATGAGACATTTGCCTCATATTCATAGTATGGCAAAAGATGGGCTTGGTTGCCTCTATTGTTGTAGAAAGGGACTTTCGAAGAATAGCTCCAGAAGCACTTTCGAATAATAGCTCCAAGACTCTTGCCCTATGTTGCACCCTCCATTATTATTCAGTGATTAAATGAACCCCATTGACCTAAGACTAAGAACAACAGATATTAATCATGTATATAGTATACAGGTTGTAGCAAGATTAGAGAAAATCAATTTACGCAATTTGACTATGAATCTCATGCATGTTCTGGAAAGACTCGCCACTAATTATATTTAATAAATGCAACTGTAACTTAAGCAGATCTGTTAGGAGAAATTTAGACAATGTGCTCATCCCCATAAGAAATAGAGTGGAGGCGAGTTTTGTGGACATTAATTATTCTAGAAAATCTGTGATTCTAAAAGTGTTCATCTTTTAACAATTAAATGCATCCTTGTGCACACACCACCATAAGTAACAGCATTAGCGACCATGATTTATTGGCAATGTGCACCGTTGCAATGTTGTCTGTGATTCCAAATACTAAGATAACAAATGTGCTTATTCAGAAAGAAAGTTAAGTGATGCTTAAAATTTGCATATGCACATATGGGTGCATACTCATCTATACTTGGGCTGTTAAAAAGCTCGAACTCAGAGCTCAGATCTCGGGATCGACTCGTTAAGAGCTTGTTCGACAACAAAATGAGCTGAACTTGAAAAGAAATCTATGCTCGGTGAAATAAACAGGAGAACACAAACATGGAAGACTCGAGCCTAGCTCGAACTCAGAGCTCGGATCTCGGGATCGACTCGTTAAGAGCTTGTTCGACAACTAAATGAGCTGAACTTGAAAAGAAATCTATGTTCGGTGAAATAAACGGGAGAACGCAAACATGGAAGACTCGAGCTTGGCTCAGGTTCAAAACCTTTGCTCATTTAAGGCTCATGTGGGCTTGAATAGTCTATATCTTATTTGATATTTAGTAGTAATAACAAAATAGGAAGTTTTTAAATTGAGATCATAATTATTAAGCATGCTATGTTAACTCGTGACTCAAGTCATAATAAATATTGAGTCAAATATTGTTTTGCTACTTAAATTTGGAGTCAGTGAGGTTCTAAATAAGATCTGAACTCGTTTATTTAGTTATAACAATTATATTTCTCACTTCTCAATTTTGTCAAATATAATATTGAACATCCATGTAATTTTTTAATATGCTATTATAATATCTTGTTGCTAATTTTCTAGATCCCAGATAGGCTCGAAATGCTCGAGGCTCGGCTCAAGCTCGGTGAGAGCTTGCTCAGGCTCATTCAAAAAATAAACGAGCCGAGCTCAAGTCTTTAAGCTCGTTTAAATAATTGAGAACAACCTAAAGCTCATTTAAATAATTGAACAAACACGAACAACCAAAAGCTCGGCTTGTTTGGCTCGTTTAACAATGGATCTATACTCATGGTGGAGAATTAACCACAACAGCGTCAGATCTTTCTGAAGATCCTTCACATAATCCATATAATACCAAATTAATTGCCTAGCGCCTCCATTAATATCAAATTAACACCACTGAATGTCAAAAGATGGTGCGCATGAATAAGCCTCATCACTCTATTACACACGTGTATTCAGTCTCCCAGCCATGTACTGATACCAGAAAACTTATAGCAAAAAAAAATTAAGCTAAGAGAATCTACTAACAATATATGCATGTGCCCGAGCCTGAGTTCTGAAAAGATGACCTTTAACAAATGCGCCTAGGTCATCTTGTGTTACCCATATCATGTATGGAAGATTATAAAGATGGCTAAAAACGGGACAATAAAGCGTCAGATCACCATGCTTTGGCAATAAGAGCTACAAAAGGCCATCTATCATCCCAGGATACGAATTAATAACCATGCCAGAGAAGTGGCGTTCATTCAGCAGTTGTATGAGATGATGGCCCTCTGTTGGCCCACAATAAGGCTCTGCTACAACTCCAAAGACTGAAATGCTCGTATTATGTCAGAATGATGAACATTTGTTTCGAGAATATTATGGAGTACTGGTGCATCTGTGAATATTTTTTGAACATCAGGAGTAAGCCGCATAGGCATTCCAGAACATTTCTACGATGGATTCAAGCAAATTGTCCATGTCGGCATAACATTTGTTATCTAAATTATGGAATTACATGAATGTCAAACATCCATCCCACATGCACAATAAGCAGTTAAATGATTATGTACATAAGCACGTACTGCGTACACATACCATCCCTGTAAAGTGTAAGCTTGGTTTCGGAAATTTGTCGTATGTGTCGTACTGTCACCCCACTCGTGTCAATGATAAATATTTCAAATCAGGTAACTGAAACGAGAGGAAAGAGTACATGACATGCCCATTAGTTCCATGGAAGAAATATAAATTAATGTATTCATAAAATATTATGGGCGGAGGGGGGGCATAAAAACTTTGGTAGTAGTATCTTGTTCTTATAAGAGTAACAAATATAAGTTACAACATTATTATCGAATCATGCAAGAATCTTAACCCATTTGCAGTGAAGTGTGTATCCCTGGCTAATGGCTATGCATTGGTTCTTAATTACTTCATAATATGTCGTGCGATTTCAACAGAATAGCTAAGCCATCATTCAAATTTATGTTTTTACTACAGTTGTCCTTGGACATTCTCTATTCTGAAAACCATGCCATGTTCTAGCTTCTAGTCCTTACTTTTTTTATATTGCTATTTGTTTACGTGCTTAATCATAGATATTCTGACAGTTAAAAAGAAAAGTTCCTAGAGAAAAGGGAATAAAATTTAGAATTTTAATCACGGTATAAAATTGATAATTCCATTTAGGGGCTTTTCGAATTTTGGCAAAACAGGTAGCTAGGACAATCATGAGATTACTTCCAAATGACCAACTGACCTATATATTTACTTTTCCAAAGCGGCTGATTTCGCAAAATGTTGTGATTTATCTACACATCCATAAGCACCCAAAAATAAACTTAGCAAATGATGCTCCTAAGTCCTAACTATACAACAGCTCATTTATGAAACCACGTTCATTTCCAAAGCATGCTCAAGGCGTCAAACCAGGCAGGTAATGCCTCGTTTCCCCTAAAGCACTAATTATTTACTGCAACGTGCAACAGTCTGCAAGAATTGAGCATCTCATTCCACACAAACTTAGTTTACAGGTAACGGTATAATTCCATCGCAAAACCTAAAACAGTAAACCATCAAGCAAAATACCATTTTTCACATAACAGACCACGCATCAATTTAGATCTCCCATACATCAAAATATTGTTCACAATGCTCTAAATATTCACTAAAAGAGTTCTAAGCAAATGAGAATCGTGACAGAAGTCCAAATTATTAACTTTCAGTGGAGCACTCCACAAATATATACCCAAGACGGCACTGATTTCCAATCCATTAATCAAAATCCCATTTTGACACAAAAGGACCAGGAAAGCACCCCTTTTTGCCCTAAACATAATGCCCCCAACGGCATTCAATTTGTAGACCCAAACAATGGCATATTTCTTCCTGAAGATTACTAATATTTTTAGTAATAAGAATGAAGCAATTCCTTCCCAAAGCATTAAATAGCCAGTTGAGGGGTTCTTTGTGCTGAATGAGGCATAGCTAATGGGGATCATACGAGAACAAAACACCTAAAAGACCAACCTTTAAACAAAAATTAATTAAAACTAAAATCTACGAAATCTAAAATTAACCACAGTTCAACTCAAGCATCACCGAAAACTTCAACAAATAAGAAACAAAACATAGAAAATACCCCGTTTTTAGCTTCAACAGGATGCTCCTCATCAATATGACAACACAGCCCTACGATATCAAAATCCTCAGCGCAGAAAGGGCATGCGAACTCCGCGTGCGAATCGTCGTCGCCTCCATCGAAATCCTCAAACCCTAAGTACAGATCTATCAACCAACACAAATCGATAATCAACCCCCCAACCCTCAAAAAAATAAAAAGTTGAACTTTTCCCAAAAGAAAGACCCAAAATTTATCGGAGATGAGCGTACCGAATCGGGAGTGGAGCGTAGGCTGGTGGCGCTTGGACGCGGCGGACAATCGTGTCCATGAATTGGCCTCCATTAGCAAACCCTAGGTGCTGTGAGCTAGAGCGGCAAAAATTGGTAAATTTGGACAATTTCTGTATGTGAGAGAGAGAGAGAGAGAGAGAGCTCAGCAATTACTTCGATGTTAAGAGAGAGGAGAGAGAAATTATGTTGCAGGGAAGAAGAAGACAATATTTTTGTGAGTGAGAGAGAGAGAGAGAGAGAGAGAGCGGTGCAGTGATGGGTAGTAGTGCGTGTTACCCGACCCGAACGGGACAACTTGATCCGAAACCTATAAAGACCAGGGCTTAGATACGGAGCCCTGCATTATATTGATCTGGATGACCCAGAATATACATATACACCAATTTTCCAATTTTCATAGGATTTTGTTAATCAATGACGAGTGCTTTAAAGGGTTGAAAATGTTATTGTACTGATATGCTGTTAAGGCCCTGTTCGAGAACGGGGTTAACTTTCTATTGGAGTATCGTATGGTTGACGAAAGTTAAATCCAAAATGCTAACTTTATCTTATATGTTATTTGGAGTTGAGACGGCTCAAATTATAATATCAAAGTTTCTTGGTCTGTTTTGGCTGGCTGATCGCAAGAATATCCCTCGTTTTTGCAAGATTTGTTTGTTAGTATTTAGATACTAGGGTCGTAATATTGGCGTACCGCGGCGGAATGATAAAACAAAATTTTTCAAGACTTAGCATCAAAATACAACTACAAGATCATGTCATTACTTATAATTGCAAAATTAGAAAACCTAGAAAGCAAGTCTACAACTCTTGTAGCATCGCCATCAGAAGATCCAGACTAGATTTCGTGATCTCCGGAGACTCTACTAGCCGACCGTCTCGCCGTAGATGATCCGCGGTGAAGAGTGGCCGTCCGAAACTCCATCTCCATCTTCCAGTGGAAAAACTCACACAATTAACTTGCTAAGTTAATGTGTAGGGTGATGTGATCAAGAAAAACTCTCTATTTTTTAATTCTACACTCATTTCTAACCTTCACCAATTTTTAAGAGAAGGGGAAGAAGATGATGAGAAAGTGTCATGGAAAATATGAAAAAGAATCAACTTTAAAAGAAAAAAAATAAGAAGAGAAGAGAAGAAATGACTCATCAAAGAAAAGAAGAGAGAATAAAGAAGAAGTCCACTCTTCTTATTTGTTCTTTTCATTTCTAATCTTATCTTTTCTTTTCTCTTTATATTTATTCTTAACATATATCATTTCTCTTTACTTTATATATATAAATACATATATATATATAAAGAGAAAAAAATATGTATCAAATATATTTCCATATTACGTATCGTATACGCAATAATAATATATCAGTATCGCATACTAATATAATAAAAATAAAGAGAGTGTGTATCAATACACAATACTAGAAACCATATCGAAATGCGGTTATTAAGTCAACCCTTGACTTAATATTCCGGTTTTTAAACCGAATAGTATTTTTCGGACATTCGATTAAATCATACATTTAATCGAACTCCCGCACGTTTCCAATACGCACGTCACATCAACATTTTGTCCAGGCTGGCACTTTCGTTGCGGGACTCCAAACACCTGTCAATACGCTGACAGTATATTATATAGGATCATATCTGATTGAATCCGAAACACTTTCAAATCCAATCGCCTAACGGAATAACCCACAAGTATGTCAGTGGCACTACCTGTACGTAATGGCTATCCAGGCATGAGCAAGATAAAAGCAGGTTGACGAGCAAACTCATCTGGACCCTATAAAATCTATAAGTGACAGTCACGGTACAGTCTGGTCTCTTTATCTACAAGTATCGCATATCGGGTCTAGGGTTTGGAATCCGGCAGACCTCGATAACTCAATAAGCCGTGCGACAGAGAACTCATAACCAACCGGAGATACAACTGATAACACTTATCAATTTATCTCCACTGCGGTGGCCATCGACTTGTGGCTGCAGTCATGTCCTGCACAGCGCAACATCGACTCCCTATACCGGGAAAGACGAATCCCCTCGACTGCTCACTGTCTCCACGTGCTTCGAAACTATACCCAGCAAAAACCTGTTTGCATGACTTTTTTGAGCCGTGGTAGGATAGAAGTCTAAGTATAGTGGGAACACGCATGAGACGCTATGGCGATCTCAGATCCTAGGGACCACCCTGTACTCATGTTACCCGAGAACTGTTATCTGACATTAGTATATTACCAACTAGGAGTTCTCGGTAAGTCCAACCAGTGTAACTCATCCAATGAGCACATGCATACAATCTTCAATACTAAACACCAACAGCTACAGGATCGGCTATCGCCCTCCAACCGGGTCAGGAAACGTAAACATTTGTCAAAACTCGAATACTGATACTCAGTCTCGATACTCTTATGACTAGGGACATTTAAGGATGTGCTTATCGACAACCCAGGCCCCACTAGTATGATCTCCATCATCGTCCTGGCAATCAAGCAAAATCCTAAGGGTTTTATCTTATATCTAAACGATACGTGACAATGAATAAACGCATCACATGAAAGATAAAAACAAACCAGATAGTATACTATCATCTCGAATAAAATTATTCTCTCATATAGGTCCTCCTTCAATTACAATAATTGCCTTAAGAGCACTTATATCCAACAATCTCCCACTTGCACTTAAGACTAATAATTGTGGTATCTCATACCCAACTTCTCTACTAACAGTTTCGCAAACTGCGTTCGAAAACTAGCCTCAATGAGTGGACCCGGCACAGCGCTGTTCGCGCCAAAATTTTTGGCTCAAAGCTTATTGTTCCTTTTGTAAAAATAGAGAGTAGCCCCCGCATGTTGAACACATGGTCAATCACATGCAAAGCATGTGAGTAGAGGCATCATATATATTTAAATCCTATGACAGCCCCCCCTCATGTGCAAAGCACGCGAGCATTCACGTGCAAAGTACGCGAGCACCGACTGCAGTTAGGATTAAATTCTATAGCAGCGCTTACGTGAGTACTCACATCCAAAGCATATGAGTACCGGTTTCAGATAGGATTAAATCCTATGATAGCCCCCACGTGTTAAACATGTGAGCATCCACGTGTTAAACACGTGAGTTCCCTTGCCGCATTCTTATGACAGCATGATTGAAATGTTATTTAGCGTATGCGTTTTTTTTTAAAAGATGAATCAAAAATATTTATAACCGCAATCAAGAACGGCGTCGCTTGGTAGCTAGCCGGTGAGTACGGGTCAGTCCATAGGGATGTTGTGTATTTCCTAATTTGGTCTAACGAGTTAATTCCAAACGGTGTCAATGGATTATCGCTAAAAACTAAGATTTATATTAAGACTAGAATCTTGTTAGGGTTAGGTTTAGGTTAAGTTTGGAAATTGAAGATTTCCTCACCGCTTTCAATACCCTAATTTAGATCTCTTTTAGGTGTTATGGTAACAATTAATAAAGGGGATTAGTTCTATCGGGAGGAAACGATGTTTCTTTCTCTAGGTTCTAGTCCTTCCTTTCTTAATTCTTATCCTAACCTCCATGGAAAACATACACAACCGGTCATTTATACTACGGTATCACCGTTACCTCGAGGGGTAAGGTGCCGTAGGGAATGGTGTGTGTATGTATGCATGGAGTCCTAATTATTAATATATGAATGGGCAAGAAAGGGGTGAGAGATTTCATCTCTCAAGCCTTCCCTAAATCTAACCCTAACAAGTGAGGAGACTACTCGCTCATTAGGGAATTTAAGAACATCTCTAACTATCTAACTAGGGTAAGGAATGAAAAATCCATACTAAGGCAAAATAAAAATTAACTAGGCAATTAAAGAAAATCACTTACTTTATTGATGGCTCTCTCCAAACATTTATACAAGAATTTTCAGATCTGAATAGATGAATAAAAAGAGGCATAACCTAAATCAGGTTTTTAGGGTTCTATTTATAGATTCATAGAAAACCCTAGGGTTACAATCGACGCACATCTGCTATTACAAAAATACCCTCTAAGAAAACTAGTCAACGAGCCGCCAGCGCACCGACACATTTTTCCACCGACACGGGTATCACCCGGCCGTGGATCCGCAGCCAAAGCCCGTGTTTGGCCGCGGTTCCGCGGCCGTATATGGGCATTGTGGGCTCATTTTCTCTGGTTATGTTCTGGTGGCATTTTACTCTTTTTTCTTCACTTTGTTTCTCAGGTTGGCTTCTAGTTCTCTTCCAGATTTCCACAATGAATAAATGTAGTGGACTTTTACCGTTGTTTCGTGTCGAAGTCTTGAACCTTGCGCTGCCTTTGTACTTTTGTGAACTTTGTTCATTGATCTTCGTTTAGTCTTCAAACTGTAGGCAAGATAAAGATTCTCTGTTTGTTGGTCGAAGTCTCACTTTTGTATCGGCTTATGTCTTTTTCACTGTTTTTGTCCCGAGAATCTGTAACCTGCAACTATGTAGCAGACATGGGTCAAAAGCACATGTTTATTTGTAAAATGCATAAGAATGGGGAATATAATAATGCAAAATTATTGTATGAACAAATACCCCTAAACTTATCTTTTGCTCGTCCTCGAGCAAATCTAATTTTATTCTCGAAAAGTCCTAGCCTCACTTTCACAGGGAAACGCGATTGCACTAAGCTCATGCAACAAGCCGTTAAACCTCTAGGTGTCCCTAGTAGGAGGAGTGCTGTCTCCTGAGGGTTTTCAGAGGATACTATCCACAAAATCCTATCAATTCGGCCTATTGACTTTTATCCTTCAATTATGTTTTCCAACAAGGAATTCTATTATCTTCGACTCATAAATTATCCACCTGTATTCTTCACGCTTCCTTATTATTTAACTTAAAATTATATATATTCTTGTAAATTTACTTAGCTTTTGGCATCTTTTAAGTTTTCCTTCTAGGGTTCTATCTCAACTTAGGAATTTTTATTATCTCTATTAAAGATATAAGCCCTATTTTTCATTCTTATCTTTTATCTAAACTCCAATCACATACCCCTACATGTGTGTGTATATCACCCCTACACTTGGAAGTTCAAATCAAGCTATCATACTCTTGTCCGTCGTCCAAAGCACTTTTCAATTGGTGAATTTTTAGATGAAATTGCTCACACATCCTTCATGCGACCGTTAATACTTCTTGAGGTACTAACGACCGATTACAAAATGTGGTTGCACTTTAAAGCGTAATTCCTAGTCTTGTAATCCCTAAGGCTTTTAGCAGTGACTCCCAAACCAATTGGTCTAAGGCACTAGGTGATGAAGCACCATCGCTAAATATTTTTCTATTAATGCAGCCTTAAGTAATTACAAAAACCAGTGTTCGTTTTTTTTATCTCTTTATTCACACTTGTATTTTTATTTTTCTTCGTACTAAGGATTTTAGACAAGAGCATTTCAAGGTCTCTTCTACAATTCCAAGTTTCAAGTTTCGTGTTTGTGCAATTTGTAGGGTATATATTTTCAGAATCTAGACTTAAGCTTAGGAATTATTTTTCAAACTTATACTTTAATAAAAATATTAATACTTTTCCCTTTTTTTAACTTAGCCCAAGAAGTCAACTCGAAATTTGCCTATTTCTAAATAAACTACAAAGATATATACTTTCTACCGTTAAATTTTAAGAAAGGTTATTTTTAGGGTTTTTAATTTACTAAGTATAAGATCTAGTTGTTCCTAGCTAGTTAACTTTTTTGTCAAACTCAAGTCAATTATGACCAAAATTGAATACTTTAATTTTTATAATTTTTATAATTTTCAATTTTTTATGGGTTTTAAAATAAGTATGCAAATGCAAGAATATACACATGAATGCGAAGGAAGAAGGCTTACCGAGCATACCCCCAATCTTAAACTTGACAGTGTCCTCACTGTCAGGCTACACCAAGAGGGTCAAAATGTCGGCACTCCTCTGTTTATTTATTTATAAATTTTTTTAAATTTTTTTATTGTTTATTGTTAAAAGAAAAAAAAACAAAAAATATATATACAACAAGGTTCCCCCCAAACTTAAGTGAAACAGTGTTTCCACTGTTCTGAGCGTTAAAGTTCAGAGTTAGGGAGGAGAAAAATCAAACTATACAAGGCCTTACACAGACCAAAAGTTAGCACCAACCATTCAAAAATTCTATCGTGATAATTGTAGGGTTGGCTAAAGAATGGAGTGTAGAGAAAGGAGTTGAGAAACACACGAGACCGTATGGGAAAAAGGGTGGAATATGGTCTCGGTGGAGGAGAAGAATGGCGGAAAAGAAAAAGAAGTGTAGTACGAACTTGAGGGTGTAAATTGAGTGAATAAATTAGCGTAATTTGTGATGACCGATGTGTTAAAAGCGATTGTCCTAATCTATCAACCCGTCGAGAAATGGGGTCAAATCCCTCAAGATTCGCAAGAAAACATGGGTACGTCGAACTTGGTAAACCATCCATTGAAAATGGAAACGCGACGGATTCTTGTGTGGTCGAAACGATAGGAAGGACGAAAGGGAGTGATTTAGGGATAGTCTTATTCTCACCTAAGTAATCTGTCTCAAACTTGAAGGATTCCATCAATGGTTCGAAATGACTGTAAGCAACCGAGTCTGATGGTTCAACTAAATCATCTGAAAATTCAAAGAACTCAAACTCGGGCGGTGAGTCTTCAAAATTGTTCGAAAAAGTGAAACACTCGTAATCGTTATCAGCTGTGAGAACTGTGTCAGATTCAAAGAGGTACGTACTAGTGGCGTCAAAACTATTGTGATCAAACAGAAATTTTTCAAGCTCATAGTCCTCAAGCGTGATCTTTCGCGTGGTCGGAACGATTAAAAGGAGGGAGGTGGGTGATTTAGGAAGTATAATAGTTAAAGGTTCAGGAGAATGAATTGGAAAATCCGACACATCAAACAAAACTGGTTCATCCTCAATACTATCCTCAATACTCTCCTCACTACTATCCTCATAATTCTCCTCAAAAATTATCTCATCCATGCAATTATCATCAAAATCAAGACGCATATGAAGTTCGGGAGAAACGTTTAATGACTCGGGATGATGAATTGGAGATAAAATTTCAGTTAAATTTACGGGTTCATCATCCAAAATATTCCCTGCGTCAATATCCTCAATCAAGTGAAAATCAATTTTTTCGGACACCTCATCAAAAGTATGGATATTTATCAATTCAGGTTCTAGATTGGAGGTGTAAAGGTCAAAAGGATTGGTGATGTTTTCACTCGAAAAGGACCCTTCACATTCTGGCAAATCAAGCACTACAAAGTCGCACAACTCATTAAACGTTTTATTTTCAACTGGTGAATTATTTGGGACACTTGATTGAAAACCGGAGTTGTGGGATTCAATTTGTGATGGGTAGATTTGATTTGGAAGGGTGTATAGCTCACTTTCTCCACTCAAATTCTCGATTTGTCCAACCGCCCCATCATACATTGGAATTTTTGGAGCTAGTTTAAAACTAGCTACCGGTTCACTAGGTTGTATAAGGGCGGTCATGGAAACATCCACATTCCTCATCATTTGGTTTGTCGCTACCATATAAGCTTCCAACGACTGTTCTAGACTAGACAGGGGTTGTGAGGGGGTTTCAGAAAAAGATTCAAAGTTGTTTGGATACGTGAAACTCCTAAATGGTTGTGTAGAAACAGTGTCAAGGGAAGGTGCGAAAGTCGGGTAGGACTGGTAGGAATTGAATGGTTGGACAGGAGTTGGATCAACATTTGGATAAAAAGATGAATGGACTTGTTGATCCCGAGAATTGGAAGTGTTGAAAGGAGTGAAAGATCGTTTATGAGATTGTTCAATATGTTCAGCGATAGACATTGGTTTTGGAGTTACAACAGGACTCGAAAAATGAGTATCAACGTAAGAAGGTGGTGAAGGTTGAATTGGTTGATACAAAGTGGATTGCAGAGTCGAACTGTTTCTCTTAGACGCTTCTATTTGATCTTTCAAAGAAATCTTGGGCATGGAGGGGTCGTCCGTAATTCGACCAAAACAATTCGCGTAAGAAGCAAAGTTTGGTTGAGGGTACCAAAGTTCTGCTAGAGTTTTAGGTGGTGGGGTACCCATGATGTAAGAAGGAGAAGAAAAAGAATGTGGGGTGCACGGATTTCTTAGCGACAAGTTACAAGTTTTTGTAAAAAAAAATTCCTCTTTTTTTTCTTTTTGTGTTTTTTTTATGTGGAGCTTTTTGCAAAAAAGATTTTCGATAAAAGGCTTAGACACACGTTCAATCAATCATAAATGCACAATCAAGCCTATATCTAGGGTCACCTAGGTCAGCTAGACAGCTTCTAACCGTTCCAAAGGGCAAGAAGTAGGACCTCAAACCGCCTCTTCACCGCCAATTGTGGCCAGGTAAGCACAAGTAGAGAAAGGAGGGATCCGTTCATGAATCATCGTGAGACGGGCCTTTTAAAATTACCTTTCACTACCTGTCTAGCCTAGACACCACAAAGTCAGGTTAGGATCAACGGTCGATGCCTACAACTATTCCTTTGTCCTATTGAGCGCGAAGTCCTTAGGGCTGAGTCTAATCTTTTTTAATTAGATTGATGGTCAATGCAATATGCCTTATGTGATTTCTGTGGTCCTGGGAAGGGTAATGAAATCCCCACCCAATCTGAATTGGTGTAAAAGCCCCTTAAAGTCAATTTTAAATATGCAAAGCAGTAAAACACAATCAAACACTTGCAAACAAATTTTTTTAGCGCGGCGCAAAGAATCCTGCACAAGATCAATTATTGGAAGGGGAGAGAATTTTTTTTTTAAGCGCAAAGAATCCTGCAGGCAAATTTACAGAGAAGATATGAGGGGTTGTAGAGAAAGAGAAAGAAAGCAAACAGAGGGGCTCTGGTCTGCCAATGACGTCAGCAGACCGCGGAAGCGCGGCCAAATGGTCCCTCCGGCGGCGGAAACGCGGTCGTGTCGACGGTTCTGTTCTCGAGATTTTTTCTGTTCCTCTGTTTTGATTTTCCTCTGTTGCTCAGATCTACGGTTTTCTATTTTACTTTCTGAATTTTTCCAGATCCGATCTCGTTCGTCGATCCTGCAAAATTCAAATGAAAATACCCTTCAAACAATACAATTTTTTTTATATATATATTTTTTTAATTTTCAGTTTTTATGATTTTTTTTTGATTTATATTAACCCGAAATTGCAAAAAGAAAATAACACGTCATCCCCGGCAACGGCGCCATTTGATTGAAATGTTATTTAGCGTATGCGTTTTTTTTAAAAGATGAATCAAAAATATTTATAACCGCAATCAAGAACGGCGTCGCTTGGTAGCTAGCCGGTGGGTACGGGTCGGTCCACAGAAATGTTGTGTATTTCCTAATTTGGTCTAACGAGTTAATTTCAAACGGTGTGAATGTATTATCGCTAAAAACTAAGATTTATATTAAGACTAGAATCTTGCTAGGGTTAGATTTAGGTTAAGTTTGGAAATTGAAGATTTCCTCACCGCTTTCAATGCCCTAATTTAGATCTCTTTTAGGTGTTATGGTAACAATTAATAAAGGGGATTAGTTCCATCGGGAAGAAACGATGTTTCTTCCTCTAGGTTCTAGTCCTTCCTTTCTTAATTCTTACCCTAACCTTCATGGAAAATATACACAATCGGTCGTTTATACTACGGTATCACCGTTATCTCGAGGGGTAAGGTGCCGTAGGGAACGGTGTGTGTATGTATGCATGGAGTCCTAATTATTAATATGTGAATGGGCAAGAAAGGGGTGAGAGATTTCATCTCTCAAGCCTTCCCTAAATCTAACCCTAACAAGCGAGAAGACTACTCGCTCATTAGGGAATTTAAGAACATCTCTAACTATCTAACTAGGGAAAGGAATGAAAAATCTATGCTAAGGCAGAATAAAAATTAACTAGGTAATTAAAGAAAATCACTTACTTTATTGATGGCTGTAACAACCGAGTCCAGTTCTACAAATTTCTATTACCGTATGGGTTGTTGTGGTATTTATTTCATTTATCATGCTTTGGCTGTTACTAGTTATAGTTTACCCCGACATTTCATATTCTTACATATAACAATTTAATTCATTTGAAATAATTTAAAATATACTTGTCTTGGCCTGCTCGATACCCTAACCCTGTGGTAGCGTCCTTGCATCGTGTTCTCGTCCCGTTTAGTGGAATGGACGTGTTTGGACGTCTACGCGTACGTACGTGCGTCCGTTCTTGGGGGTATTCATTTTCAGTACAAAATCCTTCATTTCAATTTTTGGAACTTGCTAATAATTTTCATGTTTCAAATTCATATTTTTGGACCCGACCCGGACGCTTTTCTGAAATGTTTTACATCCCGCTAAAATTCAATTACTCGAATTTTAAATTCAAAGTCGAATTATAATTTTACCTCTTCTATTTCTGTTACAGTTTTAAGCTGGCAATATCTTAAAACCTATTAGTATATCTTTATTTATTATTTTCCTAATCTTCTCTCCAACCAACCAGAAAATCTTTCCTATTTTAAAAATCCTTTTAAATTTTTCCCTAACCAATCAAAACCCCAGACAATCTTTCTTTCCTTTCTCCTTATATTTTTTATTCACCACGAACCAATCAGGTCCTTCCTCTGCCTGCACCTGGGCCCCATGAGCGCTAATCCCTTTCCCTTTCTCCTTCTCTCTCCTCCGCAGCTCTCTCTCTCTCTCTCTCCCCCTTCTCTTTCTCTCTCCTCTCGCACCCACTCTCTCACATCTCGCAAACACCGTATACTTCTCGAGTCCCGTCACCGCGTTGGAGATCCCGTCACCTCCCTTCATATTTCCTTCTTCTCCCTCCTTTAAAAACCCCCGCAGCTCCTTCCCATGAAACCCAGCACCTCCCACGAAACCCTAACCCTAAAAGCTTCGCCTCCTCGTCACCCTCACCTCATCCTCTTCTCATCCTCCTCCTCATCTCCATTCTATTCTCTTCCTCTCTTTCTCCCCGAGTCTCTTTTCCCCTGCACATCACACCCGACGAGACCTGGGAACCCAACGCCGACTCCCAGCGTCGCCGACCACTTCCTGTTGTCATCGCCATCTCCCCTCTCCTCTGATCTCCCTCCAGCAACCAAATCCTGCACACCAAAACCCCAGCAACTTCTACCCGAGCCCAAACCCTAACTAAACCCTAGATCTTCAGAAACCTTTCGCCGGAGTTCCTCACCTCCGTCGATCTCGCCGTCATTGCTGGCACACCCCTCTGCAACCCAGTAAGCCTTCGTACACACCTTCCTCTTCTACTCTCTTTCTTCTTGCCTTCCTTTTTCTTTTCTTAAAACCTTGTTTCTTGTATTCGCTGTTTTAACAAGATCGCCGGAGTTGGCCGCGACGTCGACGATCCCGACGACCCAGCGAGGACCCCTGACCTGTGTGATTCCACCGTTCGTCGTTTGAACTCATTCCGTGTACCGTGCACGCGTCACGACCTTTCTCGCCGACGTGAGACGTTCCGTTTCCCGTACCGCGATCCGTCGAGGCAAGTGAAACTTGCTACATGCTATTCAAACTATTCTTATATTAATTTATCTATTTTCCTTTTAAATCTCTAGATAGAATCGAAAGTCTTGAATTTCCAGTTAATCGCATAACGTTCCGTTTACATATTTTCTAGTCTAGAACTTGAAACTTAATTGTTGCATCTAGTTGATTATACCTAGTAATCACATGTATATGTTAGATCACATAATCACAATTGTTTTATAGCCATATTACCCTTTTTTGTAGTTTTACCCTATCGGACGACCTATTGCATACCTTTAGCTTTATTCACATTCAATTGCATCTCTAGATTGTTTTAATATATATTAATATGATTTTATCATCCACATGTGTTATACTGCATCCCTGAAACGTTAAAACTATTTCTTAAACCAAACTGATAACTGTGCAACTGAGTAGTTTAATCTGCACCTATTGCTATCATGTTACTGTGCCCGTTTATTGCTCTGATAGTACCATGCTTGTTTATTCATAACCATGATTATGTTAGTCGATTATGAGCATCCACATGTTATCTTGTACACCCTGACGTGACTTGCTACACATATTACTTGACCTGACATGGTACCGTACACTCTTCACATGACATGACATCTAAATACACTACTCGACTTGACCTGATGTACCATGGCTTTACCTGTTACCTGATCTTGTGTCTAATGCCAACAAACCTGACATGTAGTCCTTACGGACCGTTCCTGTTGTCTATCCAGACAAACCTGCACCTACCTGATCCTGTGTTGGCATTAGTTCTTGATTACGGAACACCTGACTTGACACATATAACTTGGGGGTATGGGGAAATCAATGATGAAACCTGACTTGTAACTCGACAGTTTCTTGCTTTTACTGATCAGTTTTAGAGGCTAGGCCCGCCTCGTGACGATGCTGCTGACATCGTTGGTCTGTACCCTTTTCCTGTTAGTGCCCAGCGGCACGTCTCGGTTTTAGCCCGAGAGTCTTAGACCGTGGTCTCGGGCATGCACGGGATACTATTAAGTTACATCGATGATTCATCAAATTGATTTCAAAGACTTGAGAGTAGAAAACCCAATAGAACAGTTTAGTTTACTCACTGCACACTACCCTTCACTGCCCTGATTTATATTAATGTTACACCTGCTTTATCATTCATGATTATATTTGCATTGCCTGTTACCCTGTTTATATTTTATTGCTTGATGACATGACGCGTTGACGTCTGGATTTTGCATGGCCCAGATTCCGTACCTTTGCTTCAGTCCGAGCAGGAGTACTTCAGCCAGCAGGCTGAGCAGTGAGGATTCAGTAGTAGTTAGTTCTTTTACTTTTCTGCATTTATTTCCTGATGTGAGCCCGCATTATGAGACATACATTCCAGTTATTTTGTATTGGATCTTTTGCTTCCGCATTTTATTATTCTTGACTCATTTTATCTTGGCTTATGGACATGTATTAGATAGTTATATTCTGTTCATGATATCTCTACAGCCGTAATGTGACTGTGGATGGATATTTCCTACCCACAGGTAGCATGGTTGGCTATGTCACGTGCCCATTTTAGCGTACTCTGGGAAGCGGGGCGTGACATGGTTCTTTTGGTATCAGAGCCATAGGTTAGTCGGGTTGATTCTTTTTGTAGTTGGGTATTGTACCCAATACAGGAATCAGAATACCCGTGTTTAGGAAACATATCCTGCCACCTTGCTATTTTACCATTCTTGAATCTAACCTCCTCCCGATTATATCTTTTACGGTGTGCAAACTTCCTTTGCATATCGACTCGAAACCTGATCCTTGTTTATCTCTAGAAATTAGGCGACTTGGGTGGAGTTATGTAATTGTAGCTATGATACCGCAGCATAATTACAATGCGGTACTCTATTTAAGTAACTCGGAGTTCTATCCTTGATCTATATTTTGAATCTGTCATCATGCTAATACTTGGGTGTTTTGATTTCAGGAACATGGCAGACAAGAATCTGAAGACGTACCAAAGGCGTGTTGACGAAGCCGCTATGCTTGGAGTAATACGTGGGATGTTGGAGAATCAAAAGAAGCAGACCGAGCTGATCCAGCAGCAAGCTGAATCATTTCAGAAAGGTTTGCGGACCGTTCAGCAGTCCGTGAACAATGTTGGAGCCAGACCAGTGGATCGAGTGGGGACCGTAGCAGATTTCAGGCGTTTGGGTCCGTCTGTCTTTACTAGTTTGGAGGAGCCGTTGCCAGCGGAGCAGTGGCTAGTTGACACGGAAAACTTACTTATTGCGGCGCAGATCCCAGATGATAAAAGGGTGGATGTGGTGCGCATTCAGTTAGTGGACTACGCCCATGAATGGTGGCTTGTGGAGGAGATCCGCTTGCCCAAGCCGATCAAGTGGGCGGATTTTTCGAAGAGTTTCCTGGAGAAGTTCTTCCCGCGGACTGCACGGGAGGAAATGGAAGAGAAGTTCATCAATCTAAGGCAGAACGGTGCACCTGTTGATGTACATGCAGCCGAGTGGACACGGCTCAGTAGATTCACTGGACCTTTAGTTGCCAACGATGCAGACAGGGCAAGGAGGTTCATGCGCAGTTTGGATGTGGACATCCTGTCACGCCCCGCATCCCAGAGTACGCTAAGATGCGCACGTGACATAGCCAACCATGCTACCCGTAGATAGGAAAAATCTCTCCACAGTCACATTACGGCTGTAGAGATATCAAGAACAGGAAAATAGACCAACTATCTAGTACATGTCCATAAGCCAGAACAAAAGAGTTAAGAATAACAATGTGCGGAAGCCAAGAGGTACAGTAATGAAACCTGGAAGTAAGACTACATACCGATAGGAACTACACCGCTCAGTCTAACAGCGGCAATACTCCTGATCAATCTGCAACAAGGTAGAAGAATCTGGGCCATGCAAAACCCAGACGTCAGCGCGTCATGTCATCAAGTAATAAAATACAAACAGGGTAACAGACAATGCAAATATAATCATGAATGAAAAACAGGTGTAACAGTAATGTAAATCAGGGCAGTGAAGGGTAGTGTGCAGTGAGTAAACTAAACTGTTCTATGGGGTTATCTATTCTAAAGTCCTTGAAATCAATTTGATGAATCATCGATGTAACTCAATAGTATCCCGTGCATGCCCGGGACCACGGTCTACAGACTCTCGGGCTGAAACCGAGACGTGCCGCTAGGCAGTAAAAGGTAGCAGGTACAAACGAGTGATGTCAGCATCATCACTCCGGGGCTGGCCTAGCCCGTAAGACTGATCAGAACAGGTATCGAACTGTTGAGTTACAAGTCAGGTTTCACCATTGATTTCCCCATACCCCCAAGTTATGTATGTCAAGTCAGGTATTCAGTAATCAAGAACTAATGCCAACACAGGATCAGGTAAGGGCATGTTTGTCTGGATAGACAACAGGAACGGTCCGTGAGGACTACATGTCAGGTTTGTTGGCAATAGACACAAGATCGGGTAATGGGTCAAGCCATGGTACATCAGGTCAAGCCAGGTAGTGTACGGTACCATGTCGGGTCAGGTAATGTATAAAGGTCATGTCAGAAGTGTACAAGATATCATGTGGGTGCTCAAAATCAAACTAGCATAATTATGGCATACAGAACAAGCATGTGTACTAATAGAATCAACAAGCTGGAACTTATAATGTGAAATGAAATCAGGTACAGATTAAGGTATGTAGATGCACAGTTATCAGTTTGTATTTAATAGATGGTTTCAACATTACATGAATACAGTAAAACACATATGGATGTTAAAATCATGTTAATACGTACTAAATACTCTAGAGATGCAATGATATAAAAATACGTTCAATGGATGCCACTGAGTATTCGGGGTAGAAACTATTAAAAGGTGCTAGGAGTTATGCAGTTAATTAGTAAGCAATTTAAACACGGATGTGGGTATACGATATGGTGCTCTAACATGCAATGAATTATAATTTAAGATCTGAGTCTACCATGCTATATTCTGACATCGAAATGCAATAATGAAATTTAATGGCCTTAGATTCCATTTACCGTTTAAACATGAAACAAATATGTATAGATGTTATAGTAGCATGTAGCAAGATTAACTTGCCTGGACGGATCAGGAACGGGAATACGGAACGTCTCACGTCGGCGGAAAACGTCGCGACGCGCGCACGGTACACGGAATGAGTCCAAACCACGCACGATGGAACTACACGGGTCAGGTATCCTTGCTGGGTTGTCGAAATCGTCGTCGGCACGTCGGATCCCGGCAAACGAGAACCAACAGTGAATCAATCAAGAGGAAACACAAGGAATGTGAGAAGAGAAGAAGAAGAAGAAGAGGACTGGAGGTTTGGTGTTCAGGGTTGTGGGGTCGAAGACGAGGCGGTGAGGGGGTGCTGTCGATGAAGTCTCCGACGATGGGGTGGCCGGCATGCTGGGTTCTGCGGTTGCCAGGGCCCAGAGTCTGCAGGAAGAAGAGGAGCTCGAGGGTTGAAGGTTCTGGTCGAGGTTTGGACAGTGGTGAGAGCAAGGTTGAGGAGGGGTTATGATGACGAGGGTCGCCGGCAGTGGAGGCGATGGATTGGAAGTTCTGTGGGTTTACTTGGGTTGAGGTCTCGGTGTGTAAGGGAAAACTCTGGTCGTTTGGGGGTGAAGAGATGGCGGCGGTGGTGCCAGGAGGTTGAGAGAGAGGTGGGGAAAGTGCAGAGGTGACGACGAAGTGGGTTCGTCGGCAGTGGAGGATGCAGGCGAAAGGGTTCTGGTTCGCCGTTGGGGTGAGGACGAGGTGGAGAGAAGAACTGAAGGAGGCGAGAGAGGAGAGGGAGACGAGCGAGGTTGAAGACGAGGGTGCGGTGGCGGCGACTGCGAAGCGCGGCGACGGCGAGGGTAGGATTTTCTCGTGGCGCTGGGTTAACAAGGAGAAGATGACGAGGACGAAGAAGGGAGGTGACCGTAGTGGGAGGCGGTGACCAGAATCGAGGAAGGAACAATAGTCGGGAGAAGAGAGAGAGAGGATGCGAGAGGAGAGAGAAAGAGAAGGAGAGGGAAAGAGAGGGCGACGCTGGGGCCCAAGGGAAAAGGGAAGGATCTCTGATTGGTGGAATAAGAGGGAAGAGAGAAAATCGTGTGAGGGATAAAGAAAGTTTTAAATAAAAGTGGGAAAGAGAGAGAGAGATCAGTGGGGCCGGTGCAATGAAATGGGAAGCTTTGATTGGTGGTGAGAAAAAAAATATGGGCTTTGCAAAATCTAAAAGGATTTTACTTGTTACAAATTCTGTTTATGAGTTATACAAGAATCTTTCAGATGTTTAAAATATATATACGGGAAGGATTTCTTTTAAAGGAATTTAAAACAATTAGAATTTGGCAGAATACAAAATATTTAGAATTGCGCCCGGGTCGGGTCCAAAATTTTGGATTTGAAATATGAAAATTATTAGTAAGTTCCAAAAATCAAAATGAATAATTTAATAACAAAATGCATACCCCCAAGAACATACGCACGGACGTGCGCGTAGCCGTCTAAACACGTCCGTTTCACTGAACGGGACGAGGACACGATGCAAAGACGCTAGCACAAGGTTAGGGGTATCAAGCAGGCCATGAAAAACAATTTTTATTTATTTTACATGATTTAAACCGTTATATGCAAAAGATGCGATAGAGGATAAAATACCAGTATACTAAATAAACTATCAGTGTAAACTAAATCATAAGGTGTAGTAGTTCATGCAACCAGTCAAGATAATTTATAAATAAGTGCCAGACAGGTTCAAGCAATCGGGTCGGGTTGAATGCAATGTACCAAGTAACTACCATTCGACCCAAACACGATAAATCAAGAATAGACCATGGATAAGTAAATACGGAAACTGAAATTGGTATAAATGAGCTCGGGTGTTACATTATACCCAACTACAAAAAGAATTTCGTCCTCGAAATTCAAAGAACAAGAAAGGATAAACGATCAAGAAACTACAAAGATAGATGAGAAATTTTCTGTCGGACTTCAACTCTTCGTTCCCAAGTTGATTCTCCATGTGAGCGATTATTTCAAGAAAACAAGTACAATAGTGATCATCTCGTTCTTAAGAACCTTTTCTCTTCGATCCATAATTTACATCGGTCGCTCCTCAAAGGTTAAATCTTCTCGTACAGTCATCTCCGAAAGATCCAATACATGTATTTCATCTCGAGCATACCCACGGGGTTAAGATACACGAACTCGTCATGAACATACTCCAAAGATTGCGGTAACACCCAATCGATGCGCCACTTCTCAAAAACGCCCAAAATCTTTAAAAGTCCAACGAATCGAGGACTAAACTTTCCTCGACTTCAGTAACGGGTCACCCCTCTAGTCGGCGACATCTCCAAGGATGCTAAATCACCAACCGCGAACTCTAGAGGTCTTCTCGATGTAACTGCCCAACTCTTATGTCGGTCTTGTGCTACTTTCATATGATTCCGGATATTATTAACCTTCTCAACTGTCTGCACAACCCAAATCTGATCCCAACAATCTTCGTTCCCCGACATCGTCCCAACAAACAGGTGATCGACACTTACGACCACACAAAACTTCGAATGGAGCCATTTGAATAGTTGCCTGGCAACCGCGGTAGTAAGAAAACTCCACCAAGTGTAGACGATCCTCATATGGACCCTAAAGTCCAACTTGCAAGCTCTCGGCATACCTTCAATAGTTTGGATCGTTCTCCCAGCCTAGACCTCTGTTTGAGGATGGTACGTTGTACAATTCTCAATCGAGTCCCCAAACTTTCCTGTAAGCTCCTCCCAAAAGTGTGATAAGAAACGAGCATCACGGTCGGGCACGATGCTCACCGGTACTCTATGCAATCTTAATCTCCTGTTTGGACCGCTCTGTTATCGCTTCCGTTGATTAACCAACAATCACCAATCACTCAACTGCACTATTTCCCTTTGGACTCCGCGGTAAAGCCTTCACTATTCCATGGTTATGTGTTCTCACTTCTACTGAGGAATCGGAAGTGGTTGCAATAAACCGGTAATCCTTCGATGCTCAACCTTAACTTACTGACACACCAAGCACTTTGCCACAAAGCGGGCAATCTCCCGCTTCATGCCTTCCCACCAGAAATACTGCCGTAGATCTCGGTACATCTTTGTGCCTCCTGGATGTACGGAATATGTAGAACTGTGTGCCTCCTTCAAAACTTCTTCGCGGATGTCTCCCTTTGGCACACACAACGACTACCATATCGTAACGAACCCTCTTTATGAACCAATGAGTCCGTTCGAAGTTCAGCTTCAACCCGTTCTCGAAACTTCTGCAATCTAGGGTCCTGTAACTGCGCTGCTGTAATATTCTCGATCAACGACGACTGTACTTGCAGCTGCATCATCTATCCCGAAGAATGCGGTAGCACAATCTCCAAATCGAATCTTTGAAAGTCTTCAATAAGTTCCTTCCATGCAGTCAACATCTGAATTGCTGGTAACCGACTAAGTGCATCCGGTACAACATTAACTTTTTCCGGATGGTACTTAAGATCGAGATCGTAGTCAGCCTTCAGCTTCAACCATCTTCGTTGTCTCACAATTAGCTCCTTCCGAGCGAACACGTACTTTAGGCTTTTATGATCGGTGAATACTTCGACCCCTTTCGCCCAATAAGTAGTGTCTCCAAATCTTCACAGCAAAAGAATTTCCGCTGCTAGCTCCAAATCATGAGTTGGGTAATTCTTCTCATGGGTCTTCAACTGTCTCTACGCGTAAGCTACAACCTTCCCACGCTGCATCAAACACATCCCAATCCTTTCTCCGATGCGTTGCTGCGAAACACCAATCCTCCGGAACTGTCTGGCACGGTTAAGACATGAGCGGTTATCAATCTTTGCTTCAACGCTCCAAAGCTGACGCACACTTATTTGTCCATACAAATGGTACTTCCTTGTGCGTAAGCTTGGTCAGAGGCTCTGCCAAACGAGCAAAATTCTTCACGAACCTTCTATAGTCTCCTGCAAGTCCAAGAAACTTCTGATCTTTGCAACGTTCTTCGGAATTGGCGGGTCTTGAACTACTGCAATCTTCTCTGGGTAAATGGCGATTCCATCTCCAGCTACGAAATGTCCCAAAACTTTACTTCTCCAAGCCAAACTCGCACTTGCTCATCTTTGCATATAATCTTTCTTGCCTCCAAGTCTGCAGTGAGATCTTCAAGTGTTCTGCATGCTCTTCAATGCTCCTCGAGTAGACCAGAATATCATCGACGAATCCCCCTATAAACTAGTCCAAGAATGGTGAAGAGATTCAGTTCATCAAGTCTATAAATATTGCCGGTGCATTCGCTACTTCGAAGGGTGTCATTAATACTCGTAATGTCCATACTGAGTTCGGAACGCAGTTTTGCAAATATTTTCTGATTTAACTCGGACATGATGACATCGAACCGCAATACAGCTTCGAGAATACCCTCACGCCACTAAGCTGCTCAACACTTCGCCAATGCGAGGGATCGGATACTTGTCCATAATACTCACTCGGTTTAATTCTCGATAGTCAACGCACGCCTTCCCTGTGTCATCTTTCTTCTTCACTAAAAGGACCGGAGCTTCCCCAGTTAAGTTGCTGCGGCGAAACCAACCCTCCTCAACTAATTCAGCAACTTACTTCCTGACTTCTTCCAACTCCACTGGTGCCATCGGGTAATATGCCCTTTGAGATTGGCGCTGCACCAGGAACAAGTTCAAGTGCGAACTCCACGTCTCGCCTCGGCGGTAAACCTGATATATCTTCACACTTCCATGAAACTCTCAAATATAGCCGGTGCTTCTTCCTTATCCACTTCCATTGACGAAAGAACCTTGTTTGTCGGCCTAGCCCTAACTTGACTGGCCCGACAGAATTGCTTCCTCCAGCAAAACAACTTCCGAATGTCCGGGAATCTGGAGATTCACATTCCCTTCCTTACAATCAATATGAGTGTGAAAAGTGCCGCGAAATCCCATCCCAAGACAACAACAAACAGGGAAATACACCAAGATTGAATAGTCATAATGCGGGGAAAACAAGAACAAGTAAGATATCGAGATGACTTTATCCGAAGTCAAGATACTGAAGAGGGCTAACCGCGGTAAACATGATTCAAACTGGCGATGAAACAATAACTGGTAAGCAATGAAACCGAGAGAAACAAGGTAGTACAACGATCATGGAACATGGAAGTGAGTCAAGACCAGGACTCCAAGTTACTTAAATAGAGTACCGCATTGTAACCATGCTGCAGTTCATGGGCACAATTACATAACTCCACCCAAGTCGCCCAAGTCCTAGAGATAACAAGGAATCAGGTTTTCGAGTCGATATGCAAAGGAAGTTTGCACATCGTAAAAGATATAATATGGAAGAACTTGATTCAAAAATGGTAAAACGGCAAGGTGGCAGGACATGTTTCCTAAACACGAGTATTCTGACTCGTGTATTGGGTACAATACCCAACTACAAAAGAATCAACCCGACTAACCTATGTCTCTGATACCAAAAGAACCATGTCACGCCCCGCTTCCCAGAGTACGCTAAGATGGGCACGTGACATAGGCAACCATGCTACCTGTGGATAGGAAAATCTCTCCACAGTCACATTACGGCTGTAGAGATATCAAGAACAGGAAAATAAACCAACTATCTAGTACACGTCCATAAGCCAGAACAAAAGAGTTAAGAATAACAATGTGCGGAAGCCAAGAGGTACAGTAATGAAACCTGGAAGTAAGACTACATACCGACAGGAACTACACCGCTCAGTCTAACAGCGGCAATACTCCTGATCAATCTGCAACAAGGTAGAAGAATCTGGGCCATGCAAAACCCAGACGTCAGCGCGTCATGTCATCAAGTAATAAAATATAAACAGGGTAACAGGCAATGCAAATATAATCATGAATGAAAAACATGCGTAACAGTAATGTAAATCAGGGCAGTGAAGGGTAGTTTGCAGTGAGTAAACTAAACTGTTCTATGGGGTTATCTATTCTAAAGTCCTTGAAATCAATTTGATGAATCATCGATGTAACTCAATAGTATCCCGTGCATGCCCGGGACCACGGTCTATAGACTCTTGGACTGAAACCGAGACGTGCCGCTAGGCAGTAAAAGGTAGCAGGTACAGACGAGTGATGTCAGCATCATCACTCCGGGGCTGGCCTAGCCCGTAAGACTGATCAGAACAGGTATTGAACTGTTGAGTTACAAGTCAGGTTTCACCATTGATTTCCCCATACCCCCAAGTTATGTATGTCAAGTCAGGTATTCAGTAATCAAGAACTAATGCCAACACAGGATCAGGTAAGGGCAGGTTTGTCTGGATAGACAACAGGAACGGTCCGTGAAGACTACATGTCAGGTTTGTTGGCATTAGACACAAGATCAGGTAATGGGTCAAGCCATGGTACATCAGGTCAAGCCAGGTAGTGTACGGTACCATGTCGGGTCAGGTAATGTATAAAGGTGTCATGTCATGTCAGGAGTGTACAAGATATCATGTGGTGCTCAAAATCAAACTAGCATAATTATGGCATACAGAACAAGCATGTGTACTAATAGAATCAACAAGCTGGAACTTATAACGTGAAATGCAATCAGGTACAGATTAAGATATGTAGATGCACAGTTATCAGTTTGTATTTAATAGATGGTTTCAACATTACATGAATACAGTAAAACACATATGGATGTTAAAATCATGTTAATACGTACTAAATACTCTAGAGATGCAATGATATAAAAATACGTTCAATGGATGCCACTGAGTATTCGGGGTAGAAACTATTAAAAGGTGCTAGGAGTTATGCAGTTAATTAGTAAGCAATTTAAACATGGATGTGGGTATACGATACGGTGCTCTAACATGCAACGAATTATAATTTAAGATCTGAGTCTACCATGCTATATTCTGACATCGAAATGCAATAATGAAATTTAATGGCCTTAGATTCTATTTACCGTTTAAACATGAAACAAATATGTATAGATGTTATAGTAGCATGAAGCAAGATTAACTTGCCTGGACGGATCAGGAACGGGAATACGGAATGTCTCACGTCGGCGGAAAACGTCGCGACGCGCGCACGGTACACGGAATGAGTCCAAACCACGCACGATGGAACTACACGGGTCAGGTATCCTTGCTGGGTTGTCGGAATCGTCGTCGGCACGTCGGATCCCGGCAAACGAGAACCAACAGTGAATCAATCAAGAGGAAACACAAGGAATGTGAGAAGAGAAGAAGAAGAGGAGGAGGACTAGGGGTTAAGTGTTCAGGGTTGTGGGGTCGAAGACGAAGTGGTGAGGGGGTGCTGTCGATGAAGTCTCCGACGATGGGGTGGCCGGCATGCTGGGTTCTGCGGTTGCCAGGGCCCAGAGTCTGCAGGAAGAAGAGGAGCTCGAGGGTTGAAGGTTCTGGTCGAGGTTTGGAGAGTGGTGAGAGCAAGGTTGAGAAGGAGAGGAGGAGGGGTTGTGATGACGAGGGTCGCCGGCAGTGGAGGCGATGGATTGGAAGTTCTGTGGGTTTACTTGGGTTGAGGTCTCGGTGTGTAAGAGAAAACTCTGGTCGTTTGGGGGTGAAGAGATGGCGGTGGTGGTGCCAGGAGTTTGAGAGAGAGGTGGGGAAAGTGCAGAGGTGACGACGAAGTGGGTTCGTCGGCAGTGGAGGATGCAGGCGAAAGGGTTCTGGTTCGCCGTTGGGGTGAGGACGAGGTGGAGAGAAGAACTGAAGGAGGCGAGAGAGGAGAGGGAGACGAGCGAGGTTGACGACGAGGGTGCGGTGGCGGCGACTGCGAAGCGCGGCGACGGCGAGGGTAGGATTTTCTCGTGGCGCTGGGTTAACAAGGAGAAGATGACGAGGACGAAGAAGGGAGGTGACCGTAGTGGGAGGCGGTGACCAGAATCGAGGAAGGAACAGTAGTCTCGAGAAGAGAGAGAGAGGGTGCGAGAGGAGAGAGAAAGAGAAGGATAGGGAAAGAGAGGGAGACGCTGGGGCCCAAGGGAAAAGGGAAGGATCTCTGATTGGTGGAATAAGAGGGAAGAGAGAAAATCGTGTGAGGGATAAAGAAAGATTTAAATAAAAGTGGGAAAGAGAGAGAGAGATCAGTGGGGCCGGTGCAATGAAATGGGAAGCTTTGATTGGTGGTGAGAAAAAAAATATGGGCTTTGCAAAATCTAAAAGGATTTTACTTGTTACAAATTCTGTTTATGAGTTATACAAGAATCTTTCAGATGTTTAAAATATATATACGGGAAGGATTTCTTTTAAAGGAATTTAAAACAATTAGAATTTGGCAGAATACAAAATATTTAGAATTGCGCCCTAGTCGGGTCTAAACTTTTGGATTTGAAATATGAAAATTATTAGTAAGTTCCAAAAATCAAAATGAATAATTTAATAACAAAATGCATACCCCCAAGAACATACGCACGGACATGCGCGTAGCCGTCTAAACACGTCCGTTTCACTGAACGGGACGAGGACACGATGCAAGGACGTTAGCACAAGGTTAGGGGTATCAAGCAGGCCATGAAAAGCAATTTTTATTTATTTTACATGATTTAAACCGTTATATGCAAAAGATGCAATATAGGATAAAATACCAGTATACTAAATAAACTATCAGTGTAAACTAAATCATGAGGTGTAGTAGTTCATGCAACCAGTCAAGATAATTTATAATAAGAGCCAGACAGGTTCAAGCAATCGGGTCGTGTCGAATGCAATGTACCAAGTAACTACCATTCGACCCAAACACGATAAATCAAGAATAGACCATGGATAAGTAAATACGGAAACTGAAATTGGTATAAATGAGCTCGGGTGTTACACATCCATTGGCAGATTGTCTCCCTGGGTTTGACCACTTTCTCACAGGTACTTACGGCAGCCCGAGAACAGCAGAGCTTATCTGGGAAGACTGGGAGTTCACAGCAGATAGCAGTTACGGTTAGGAAGCCGACATTTGTACCAAACCGAGCTCATGGACGCAGAGATATTTCAGTGGATCGTCGTGGTGTAACACCGATGAAGAAGCCTGCTGTCGTTGATCAGAGGAAGCACGTGGTTTGTAGCTATTGCCACTTACCCGGACATTTGCAAAGGGAATGTCGCAGGATGCGGGGACTTTGTCTGGTTTGTGGATCGGCGGATCATACTGTTAATTCTTGTCCGTCGAAGCTTCGCACAAGGGATGATATTCAGAAACCTCCGCAGAAACCGTTTCAGGGACAGAAGCAGCTGACTCAAGGACCCAATCAGGCTCGAGCTTTTACATTGATGGCTGAGGAAGCTAAGGCTTCAGGAGAAGTTGTCTCAGGTATTTTACTCGTTCATGGTTTTCCCGTATTAGCGTTATTTGATTCTGGTGCATCCCATTGTTTTATGTCGTCCAAGTTTATAGCTACACACTCGATTACCTGCACGACCCTGTCTAGTTTCTGGGACATACACACTGGGAATGGGAAAATCATATCTAGTAGAGAATGTAAAGATTGTGCAGTTGTTGTTTGTGGACAGGAGCTTTTTGCAGATTTCTTGGTGATTGATACAGGCAGCTACGAAGTCGTCTTGGGAATGGATTTTCTTGGCACTTTCCACGCTCACATCGATTGTAGGGCAAAGAAAGTAATTTTCCAGATTCCCGGACATCCCGAGTTTACCTTCACTGGAGGAAGTAGTTCTGTCGGGCCAGTCGTGTTTAGGGCTAGGCCGACAACTAATATTCTTGCATCAATGGAGGTTGATAAAGGTGAAGAGCCAGCTGTTGTTCGCGATTTTATGGACGTGTTTGAAGATATATCAGGATTACCGCCGAAGCGAGACGTGGAGTTCGCAATTTATCTTATTCCTGGTGTAGCGCCAGTTTCTAAAGCGTATTATCCAATGGCACCAGTGGAATTGGAGGAAGTTAAGAAGCATGTTACTGAGTTACTCGAGAAGGGTTGGATTCGAAGCAGTAACTCGCCTTGGGGAGCTCCTGTTCTTCTAGTCAAGAAGAAAGATGGCACAAGAAGGATGTGCATTGACTATCGAGAATTAAACCGGGTGACTATTAAAAACAAGTACCCGATCCCTTGCATTGGCGAACTATTTGAGCAGCTTAGTGGCGCGAGGGTATTCTCGAAGCTGGATTTGCGATCCGGATATCATCAGGTCCGAGTGAAAGCAGAGGATATTTGCAAGACGGCGTTCCGAACTCGGTATGGACATTACGAGTACTTAGTGATGCCCTTCGGAGTAACGAATGCACCGGCGATATTCATGGACTTGATGAACTGAATCTTTTCACCATTCTTGGACCAGTTTATTGTGGTATTCATTGATGATATTCTGGTTTACTCGAAGAGTATTGAAGAGCATGCAGAATATTTGAAGATCACACTGCAGACGTTGAGACAAGAGAAGTTATATGCGAAGATGAGCAAGTGCGAGTTTTGGCTGGAAGAAGTAAAGTTTTTGGAGCATGTCGTGTCTGGCGATGGAATCGCCGTCGATCCAGAAAAGATTGTAGCAGTTCGAGATTGGCCGATTCCGAAGAATGTTGCGGAGATAAGAAGTTTTCTTGGACTCGCCGGGTATTACAGAATATTTGTGGGGAACTTTGCTCGTCTGGCGGAGCCGTTGACCAAGCTTACATGCAAGGAGGTACCTTTTGTGTGGATGGATAGGTGTGCGTCAGCTTTCGAGACGTTGAAGCAGAGATTGACAACCGCTCCTATTCTGACCGTGCCAGACAATTCCGGAGGATTGGTGATTCACAGCGACGCATCTGGGAAAGGATTGGGATGTGTTTTGATACAGTATGGGAAGGTTGTAGCATACGCATCGAGACAGTTGAAGACCATGAGAAGAATTACCCAACTCACGACTTGGAGCTTGCGGCTGTGATCTTCGCTTTGAAGATTTGGAGACACTACCTTTTGGGCGAAAGGGTCGAGGTGTTCACTGATCATAAGAGCTTGAAGTATGTGTTCATGCAGAAGGAGCTTAATATGAGGCAACGTAGATGGTTGGAGCTGATGGCTGACTACGATCTTGATCTTAAGTACCATCCGGGGAAGGTTAATGTCGTGCCGGATGCGCTCAGTCGGTTACCAGCTATTCAGATGTTGACTACGCAGAAGGAACTCGTTGAAGACTTTCGGAGGTTTGATTTGGAGGTTGTGCTACCGCATTCTTCGGGACAGTTGATGCAGCTATGGTACATTCATCGTTGATCGAGAATATTAAAGCAGCGCAACCACAGGACCCTAGATTGCAAAAGTTTCGAGAACAGGTTGAAGCTGGACTTCGAACGGATTTACTGATCCATGAAGATGGTTCGTTGAGATATGGTAGCCGTTTATGTGTGCCAAAGGGAGATATTCGTGAAGAACTTATGAAGGAGGCGCACAGCTCAGCTTATTCCGTACATCCAGGAGGCACGAAGATGTACCGAGACATACGACAGCATTTCTGGTGGGAAGGTATGAAACGGGAGATTGCTCGCTTTGTGGCAAAGTGCTTGGTGTGTCAGCAAGTTAAGGCCGAACATCAAAGGGTTGCTGGTTTATTGCAACCACTTCCGATTCCTCAGTGGAAGTGGGAACATATAACCATGGATTTCGTGACAGCTTTACCGCGGAGTCCAAAAGGCAACAATACAGTATGGGTGATTGTTGATCATTTGACCAAAGCATCTCATTTCATTCCTTTTCGGGTTGGTCAATCAACAGAAACTTTGGCGGAGCGGTACATGCAGGAGATTGTAAGATTGCATGGAGTACTGGTGAGCATCGTGTCCGATCGTGACACTCGGTTTTATCACACTTCTGGAGGAGTTTACAGGAAAGTTTGGGGACTCGATTGAAGTTTAGCACAGCTTATCATCCTCAAACAGATGGCCAGTCGGAGAGAACGATCCAAACTCTTGAAGATATGTTGAGAGCTTGCATGTTGGACTTCAAGGGTTCATGGGAGGATCATCTACATTTGGTGGAGTTTTCTTACAACAACAGTTTCCAGGCGACAATTCAGATGGCTCCATTTGAAGATTTATATGGTCGCAAGTGTCGTTCACCTGTTTGTTGGGACGATGCCGGTGAACGAAGATTGTTGGGACCAGATTTGGTTGTGCAGACAATTGAGAAAGTTAACGCTATCCGGAACCATATGAAAGCAGCACAAGACCGACAGAAGAGTTGGGCAGATACGTCGAGAAGACCTCTAGAGTTCGCCGTGGGTGATTTGGTATCCTTGAAGATATCACCGACTAGAGGGATGATTCGTTTTGGAAGTCGAGGAAAGCTCAGTCCTCAATTCGTTGGACCCTTTGAGATCTTGGAGCGTGTTGGTGAGGTAGCGTATCGTTTGGCATTACCGCAGTCCTTGGCGAATGTGCACGATATGTTTCACATATCTCAACTCCGTAAGTATGTTCGGGATGAAACGCATGTATTGGATCATTCGGAGCTGACTATACGAGAAGATTTGACTTTCGAGGAGCGACCGGTTGAAATTGTGGATCGAAGGGAAAAGGTTCTTAAGAACAAATTTATCCCCCATGTACTTGTTTCTTGGGGTAGTCGTTCACATGGAGAGTCCACTTGGGAACGAGAAGATGAAATCCGGCAGAAGATTCCTCATCTTTTCTTGTAGTTTGTTTGTCGTCTATCTTTGTATTCTTGGAATTTCGAGGACGAAATTCTTTTTGTAGTTGGGTATAATGTAACAACCGAGTCCAGTTTTACAAATTTCTATTACCGTATGGGTTGTTGTGGTATTTATTTCATTTATCATGTTTTGGCTGTTACTAGTTATAGTTTACCCCGACATTTCATATTCTTGCATATAACAATTTAATTCATTTGAAATAATTTAAAATATACTTGTCTTGGCCTGCTCGATACCCTAACCCTGTGGTAGCGTCCTTGCATCGTGTTCTCGTTCCGTTCAGTGGAATGGACGTGTTTGGACATCTACGCGCACGTACGTGTGTCCGTTCTTGGGGGTATGCTTTTTCAGTACAAAATCCTTCATTTCAATTTTTGGAACTTGCTAATAATTTTCATGTTTCAAATTCATATCTTTGGACCCGACCCGGGCGCTTTTCTGAAATATTTTACATCCCGCTAAAATTCAATTACACGAATTTTAAATTCAAAGTCGTATTATAATTTTACCTCTTCTATTTCTGTTACAGTTTTAAGCTGGCAATATCTTAAAACCTATTAGTAAATCATTATTTATTATTTTCCTAATATTCTCTCCAACCAACCAGAAAATCTTTCCTATTTTAAAAATCCTTTTAAATTTTTCCCTAACCAATCAAAACCCCAGACAATCTTTCTTTCCCTTCTCCTTATATTTTTTATTCACCACGAACCAATCAGGTCCTTCCTCTGCCTGCACCTGGGCCCCACGAGCGCTAATCCCTTTCTCTTTCTGCTTCTCTCTCCTCCACAGCTCTCTCTCTCCCCCTTCTCTTTCTCTCTCCTCTCGCACCCACTCTCTCACATCTCGCAAACACTGTATACTTCTCGAGTCCCGTCACCGCGTTGGAGATCCCGTCACCTCCCTTCATATTTCCTTCTTCTCCCTCCTTTAAAAACCCCCGCAGCTCCTTCCCATGAAACCCAGCACCTCCCACGAAACCCTAACCCTAAAAGCTTCGCCTCCTCGTCACCCTCACCTCATCCTCTTCTCATCCTCCTCCTCGTCTCCATTCTATTCTCTTCCTCTCTTTCTCCCCGAGTCTCTTTTCCCATGCACATCACACCCGACGAGACCTGGGAACCCAACGCCGACTCCCAGCGTCGCCGACCACTTCCTGTTGTCATCGCCATCTCCCCTCTCCTCTGATCTCCCTCCAGCAACCAAATCCTGCACACCAAAACCCCAGCAACTTCTACCCGAGCCCAAACCCTAACTAAACCCTAGATCTTCAGAAACCTTTTGCCGGAGTTCCTCACCGCCGTCGATCTCGCCGTCATTTCTTGCACACCCCTCTGCAACCCAGTAAGCCTTCGCACACACCTTCCTCCTCTACTCTCTTTCTTCTTGCCTTCCTTTTTATTTTCTTAAAACCTTGTTTCTTGTATTTGCTGTTTTAACAAGATCGCCGGAGTTGGCCACGACGTCGACGATCCCGACGACCCAGCGAGGACCCCTGACCCGTGTGATTCCACCGTTCGTCGTTTGAACTCATTCCGTGAACCGTGCACGCGTCACGACCTTTCTCGCCGACGTGAGACGTTCCGTTTCCCGTACCGCGATCCGTCGAGGCAGGTGAAACTTGCTACATGCTATTCAAACTATTCTTATATTAATTTATCTATTTTCCTTTTAAATCTCTAGATAGAATCGAAAGTCTTGAATTTCCAGTTAATCGCATAACGTTCCATTTACATATTTTCTAGTCTAGAACTTGAAACTTAATTGTTGCATCTAGTTGATTATACCTAGTAATCACATGTATATGTTAGATCACATAATCACAATTGTTTTATAGCCATATTACCCTTTTTTGTAGTTTTACCCTATCGGACGACCTATTGCATACCTTTAGCTTTATTCACATTCAATTGCATCTCTAGATTGTTTTAATATATATTAATATGATTTTATCATCCACATGTGTTATACTGCATCCCTGAAACGTTAAAACTATTTCTTAAACCAAACTGATAACTGTGCAACTGAGTAGTTTAATCTGCACCTATTGCTATCATGTTACTGTGCCCGTTTATTGCTCTGATAGTACCATGCTTGTTTATTCATAACCATGATTATGTTAGTCGATTATGAGCATCCACATGTTATCTTGTACACCCTGACGTGACTTGCTACACATATTACTTGACCTGACATGGTACCGTACACTCTTCACATGACATGATATCTAAATACACTACTCGACTTGACCTGATGTACCATGGCTTTACCTGTTACCTGATCTTGTGTCTAATGCCAACAAACCTGACATGTAGTCCTTACGGACCGTTCCTGTTGTCTATCCAGACAAACCTGCACCTACCTGATCCTGTGTTGGCATTAGTTCTTGATTACGGAACACCTGACTTGACACATATAACTTGGGGGTATGGGGAAATCAATGATGAAACCTGACTTGTAACTCGACAGTTTCTTGCTTTTACTGATCAGTTTTAGAGGCTAGGCCCGCCTCGTGACGATGCTGCTGACATCGTTGGTCTGTACCCTTTTCCTGTTAGTGCCTAGCGGCACGTCTCGGTTTCAGCCCGAGAGTCTTAGACCGTGGTCCCGGGCATGCACGGGATACTATTGAGTTACATCGATGATTCATCAAATTGATTTCAAAGACTTGAGAGTAGAAAATCCAATAGAACAGTTTAGTTTACTCATTGCACACTACCCTTCACTGCCCTGATTTATATTACTGTTACACCTGCTTTATCATTCATGATTATATTTGCATTGCCTGTTACCCTGTTTATATTTTATTGCTTGATGACATGACGCGCTGACGTCTGGGTTTTGCATGGCCCAGATTCTGTACCTTTGCTGCAGTCCGAGCAGGAGTACTTCAGCCAGCAGGCTGAGCAGTGAGGATTCAGTAGTAGTTAGTTCTTTTACTTTTCTGCATTTATTTCCTGATGTGAGCCCGCATTATGGGACATACATTCCAGTTATTTTGTATTGGATGTTTTGCTTCCGCATTTTATTATTCTTGACTCATTTTATCTTGGCTTATGGACATGTATTAGATAGTTATATTCTGTTCTTGATATCTCTAAAGCCGTAATATGACTGTGGATGGATATTTCCTACCCACAGGTAGTATGGTTGGTTATGTTACGTGCCCATTTTAGCGTACTCTGGGAAGCGGGGCATGACAATGGCTCTCTCCAAACATTTATACATTTTCAGATCTGAATAGATGAATAAAAAGAGGCATAACCTAAATCAAGTTTTTAGGGTTCTATTTATAGATTCATAGAAAACCCTAGGGTTACAATCGATGCACATCTGCTATTACAAAAATACCCCCTAAGAAGACTAGTCAACGAGCCGCCAGCGCACCGACACATTTTTTCACCGACACGGGTATCACCCGGCCGTGGATCCGCGGCCAAAGCCTACGTATGGCCGCGGTTCCGCGGCCGTATATGGGTCTTGTGTGCTCATTTTCTCTGGTTATGTTCTGGTGGCATTTTACTCCTTTTTTCTTCACTTTGTTTCTCAGGTTGGCTTCTAGTTCTCTTCCAGATTTCCACAGTGAATAAATGTAGTGGACTTTTACCGTTGTTTCGTGTCGAAGTCTTGAACCTTGCGCTGCCTTTGTACTTTTGTGAACTTTGTTCATTGATCTTCGTTTAATCTTCAAACTGTAGGCAAGATAAAGATTCTCTGTTTGTTGGTCGAAATCTCACTTTTGTATCGTCTTATGTCTTTTTCACTGTTTTTGTCCCGAGAATTTGTAACCTGCAACTATATAGCAGACATGGGTCAAAAGCACCTGTTTATTTGTAAAATGCATAAGAATGGGGAATATAATAATGCAAAATTATGGTATGAACACAGCACTCATATGCAAAGCACATAAGCGCCGCTGCCATATATGTATATGGCAGCGCTTACGTGATAGCACATGAGCGTCTATATTTAAAATGTTCTTATCTGGTAGAATTAAATTCTATGTGATAGAATTAAATTCTATTTGGGAAATATTTTCCCCGATTTTTCTTATATGGAAAGATTTTTCTTTAACAGAGAATCTTTGGATTTAAAATCTAATGGTGATAAAATATCACTAATTAAATCATATGATAAAATTAAATTCTATGCGGGAAATATTTTCCTGATCTTTTTAAGATAAGAAAGATCTTCTCTGTTAAACAGAATTAAATTCTATGGTTAGAAAAATACCTTCATAACAAGATATTCATATGATAGAATTAAATTCTATGTTAGGAAAATATTTTCCTAATCTTGTTAAACAAACAAGATATTCATATGATAGAATTAAATTCTATGTGGGAAATATTTTCCCGATCTTTCTAAAATAAGAAAGATCTTCTTTGTTAAACAGAATTAAATTCTATGGTTATGAAAATATTTTCCTAACAAGATATTCATATGATAGAATTAAATTCTATGTTTGGAAAATATTTTCCTAATCTTGTTAATGAAACAAGATATTCATATGATAGAATTAAATTCTATATGAGAAATATTTTTCTGATATTTCTGAAATAAGAAAGATCTTCTTTATTAAACAGAATTAAATTCTATGGTTATGAAAATATCTTCATAACAAGATATTCATATGATAAAATTAAATTCTATATTAGGAAAATATTTTCCTAATCTTGTAAAACTAACAAGATATTCATATGATAGAATTAAATTTTATGGTTAGGAAAATATCTTCCTAACAAGATATTCATATGATAGAATTAAATTTTATGGTTAAGAAAATATCTTTCTAATATTGTTAAATAAACAAAATATTTATATGATAGAATTAAATTCTATATTTGGAAAATATTTTCCTGATCTTGTTAAACAAACAAGATATTCATATGGTAGAATTAAATTCTATATTAGGAAAATATTTTCCTAATATAGTTAAAACAAACAAGAAATTTTCTCTATTAAACAGAGAGCCTTTGGATTAAAAATCCAAAGGTGAATAAAATTTACCGGTTGATCTTTAAGATCAATTTGATTGATTATGAAATCAATCATAATCTCTCAATGAGAGATTTTCTCAAAACAGATTGGTTTTTCTCTTCTCCTATAAATAATAGCAAAGAGATTAAATCTCAAAAAGAGAAGACCCTCCATAAGCTTCCACAAAAAACAGAGAATTTAATTCTCAATAAAGAAGAAAATCTTCCTCCTCTCAAACTTTAGGTAAAGAAAACACAGAGATAAAATTATCTCTCCTTTACCTATCATTTTATATCTAAGGGTTTAACCCTTTAAAAGAACTTAGTTCTTTCTCTGGATCTAAGATTCACAGGACAAGTCTCTCATAAGATGAGAATTTAATTCTCATCGGGAAGATATTGTTCTCGAGAATCAGCGATTCAGAGGAGAATAAGATTGAAAAGAACAATGGAAGAAAGGACATGCAAAAAATGGAGTTTATACTCCAGGAACTTAGTTCCTTCATAATGAAGAACTTAGTTTTTAAAGAACATGATCCCAGATCCTCAAAATAGTGATCATGGTGATCGTTAATGGTCAAAATACCATTAACATAAGTTTAACTTCTCTAAAAAAACATGATTAGAGATTAAATGTCTAAGGGCACGACATCTCACTTAATATCCGTGTGAGCGCTCAAAAGAAACCATGAAGATAGCATCTCACGTGATATCCATGTGATCATACAGAAGCTCAGAGACTCAGCTTCTCACACGCCATACACGTGAGCGCCCAAGGCCTATGAAGACAGCGCCTCACATACCATACACATGAGTGCCCATAAGTAAGGACTCTACGCCTCGCGTGCCATACACATGAGTGCTTGAAAGACGCCAGAGACTCAACGCCTCATGTGATATCCACGTGAGCGCTACGTGATTGAGTGCTTAGAATTGCTGGGTAGTATAGAAACCCAATCCTAGCTCCAAGTTGGCTAAGTCTATGAAGCTTAAGCATCTTCTTTGATTTTAAATCAACCGAGCCTATATGCTCATCAATATTTAAGTTGATCTTAATTTAAAACAAGATTAAAGATTCTTAAACCATGCCATCTAAGTTGATCTTAGTCACATACACGACTAATGATTCTCAACTCATGATACATAAGTTGATCTTAATTTAAAACAAGATTAGTGATCATCAATCATATTTCCACGATGATCTTAGTCCCATATACGACTAACAATCTTTCATCCATTTGATCTTAGGATCATATATGACTAATGATCGACCACCCAAATTGATCTTAGTCCAATATACAACTAATGATCTCTATCTTAGTCTCATATAAGGTTAATGATCCTCAGTTCCGACATGATCTTTTCCTCATATATGGGATTTGGTTCAAGAGTATATCTTTCCACACCTTTGATATACGTCGTTGTAATTCCTCAACATCTTCAGAGAGATGGCAGGTCCCAACAACCAACAACTCTGTTAGTGATATGTGTGCCCTAGATGCCATTATTGTATGATATAGTGGATGCTTGGACATATATATGGAGGACTTTCTTGCTCGACATGATAGTATGCTATCTTGTTGCCTTTATTTTAACATGTTCACTATTATTATTATACTGTCTCTCATATACATGTTGATAAAGCCCTTAGGATGTAGGCTTGACTACCAGGACTATGATGCGGATCATACTACTGGGACCTGGGTAGTCCATAAGCACATCCTTCAATTGTTCCTAGTCGAGGAATATCGAGACAGGGCATCGATATTCCAGAGTAGACCAGTGTGTACATTTCTTGACCCTGTATGGGACGATGGTTAATCCCATATCCATTGGTGTTTGACTTCAAAGATTGTACACAGGTGCTCATTAGAGAATGAGTACACCAAACAGGACTCGCCGAGAACTTCTAGATGGTACTATATCTCTAAGCTCATGTGATAAATTGCTCTCTAGCTCTCTCCATCTTCTTCACCTCCACCTCCAAGCTCAATCCTTCACATGAGTTATGAACTCTTGAGCTTATGAGAACCCTAGTGAGCAAACAATACCCCTACTTCACCATCCTACACTAGATTAGCGCTTTAGTGTAGTGCGTTTACTTCACTAAAGAGTTTAGTGAAAAGATAGCTTGGATTAGCGGACTTCGGGTGGATCATCTTCGGCACGAAGGTCATCGGAGAAAGTTCGTTCAACCTTCAAGTGGAGCCTAGTGGAGTCGCATGGACTACAACCCAAAGCTTTAGAAGAGAAGAACACGGTCTACAAAGGTTGTAACCATCCATCTCTTAGTGTAAAGTTTATGATATCAAGTTAAACCCTAATCATTTAGTTTAAGATCTTGGTTAGTGTAGATTAGCATTCCTAATTTTTAAAAAACGGCATGCTTGATGCTAGTAAAACCCAGTGGTGGTGTTAACATACACTTTCAAACTCCTCGTCCCAACTTGATTAAATATATGAAATTTCATCAAGACAGGAAATGTCTTAATCCTCATATTGATATGCACACCTCGTATAGACACGCATCCCATATAGATGTGAATTTCATATTGAGCTCCAGCTTTATACATATATGTATATGTATATCTTTAAGGGAATTGTAAATGCCTTCAAATTGGATGACACCCCAATATTGGGCGCATCCCATGTTACCATCGCTTACTTCGCCACGTAAAATATACACGTGCGCGCAAGATGAAAGACCGAAAAGTCCTTAAACTAATACTTCATCCCGAACTCAAGAATGTTGGACCGAAACGTTCCTAAACTAATATTAGAACAGGATTTCCTTAAACTAATATATGTTTGGCCTTACGGACGATCTCCATTTTGACCCCCGTATATAATCCACAGACACAAACAAGTTATATTTCGTCCATATCTCCTATGGACCGCGATGTCCTTAAACTAATATGTTTTGCCCTGCGGACTGTCTCCATATTGACTACCGTATACTATCCATATGCTATTCATATATGATCAGATGATCAATTGAGCCCATATACTCATTGTTTCTAAGTTGATCTTAGTTTCATATACGACTAACGATCTTTAGACATATATCCCCTGAACTGATGGACCTCATTTGTATGAGATTTACGTCCTAAGTTCAAAACCCAAAATCTAATATATACGGATTTGGGCTAATTCGCGCCCTATAAGCATGAGAAGATAATTAGTCTCTGTATACAATCCTAGGGCAACCTCATAATAAACAAACATAACACGACATGAAGTGATCCGCCTGGAGCCAGTGAAAGTTGTTATCACAACGCGATAACAAAATTAACTGCAGAGGCCTGCTCCTACAGGGAAGAGTGTCCCCACAATAAAAAACCCATCACAAATGAGGGGGAATCTGATAAGTCTGCTACATCGGTCGTATCTATCCAAACCTCCGATATATGGTGTTATAAATCAACTTAGCATCTTCGGAAAGGTGGATGAATACGTTCCAAATAGCATCTGCCCCCCTGTATTAAGGCTAGACGCCTCCGCGTCTCAGTCCAGTCTTCGGCGGTAAACAGATTCCGGCACGCCCGGTAGGATATTTTCCTTTTTCCACTCCGCACTTCGTGTGTCGTGTTTTTCCGCGATCAAATAAACACGGTATATATATGTTTGTAGTTGTCCTTGGGTGATGAGATACTGAAACTGGCATTCCGTCTCTATTTAGGGATCAATGGCATTTGCTTCCACTCACTGCAACTCGAGCTCTGCTACATGTGGTGGAGTCATGTATGGGCCACTTGCAGCCTCAAAATCTCTGCAGTCCAGCTCTACAAGAAATGAAGGGGCTTTTCTTTGGGTCAATGCTCACACCTCCTACCCTCGGTGCCTTAACGCCAAAGAGGAAGCCCAAAAAAGTCTGTCTTCCACAAGCTGACTCTGCAAGCTTCAGCTCTCCCGACGGCATTGGTCTTCATACGACTGGCTCCTGCCAAAGTCCAAGGTTAGCACAAGGGGCATAATGTTCATGCTCTGAAAGAAAATATGGGACAAGCTTAGCGAATTCCTGAGAATAAAGAAATGCCGGTTGCGAAACATGATCGACGTCAATATCGGCGTCAAATAAGACAAGCTGGCGGCAGTTCTCCGTCCGGACTGACTTCAACTTTGATGGTGAATGCTGCTGTTCCAACTGGTAACAACTTCGGATTGCTGCGAAAGGTCAGACAAAATTCTCCCACTGCAGTACTGAAAAAATCTCCATAGCCCGTGGAGATCCAACAAGAGCCATCTTCATGAATCAATAAATCCGTTCGAAGTCCCGCTTCTACTTGTTCTTGCAATTTTTGCAATCTAGAATCGTGCAACTGTGCTGCCTTAATGCTATCAATTAAGGATGACTGTACGTGCAACTGTATCATCTGTCCCGAAGAATCTGGTAGTACAAGCTCTAACTAGAATCTCTGAAAATCTGTTATAATCTCCTTCTTTGTAGTCAAAATCCATACCACTGGCAACCGACTTAAAATATCCGGTACTACATTAACTTTTTCCGGATGGTACTTTAGATCATAGTCAGCCACCAGCTCCAACCATCCACGCTGCCTCATGTTGAGCTCTTTCTGCGTGAACACTGTAGGGTGTTTTTCGTCACCCCATTGAGATGAGAATACACGTCGCTTGTCAGGAGTACTACAGATTCCTCCTGCTTAGGGTAGGCATGGGTTTATTGATTGTAGGAATCCGAATCTCCGGCAGCCGCGGACTAAGCTACCGTTAATTACCCCTCGCCTTTGGAGCGAGAGAACCTCCGATTGACGGGTCAAACTGGTCATGCGAACTCGATGTGCAGTTTGCGTGTGTTGTGCATTGAGGGGTTTTGGATATATTAGGGGACCCACAGAGTTTACGGGGGTCCTACTACCCGGATAGCGGGCTGAGGGTCAAGGGGGCTAGCAGCCCCCCTTGCGGGGTGCGGTGCAGTGCCCCATTAGAAATTTTTTCTAATGGGGGAAGTGTTGTGGAGTGTGTATGTATATAAAAAAGGGAAAATAGCGTCCAAAGGACGCATGAGCGCCAGCGCCCCACGTGCGTGGCATACGGACGCTGGGCGCTAGGTGCCCCACGTGAGTGGCACGCGGACGCCGGACGCCCTACGTGCTTAGCACACGGACGCTGGGCACCAGCAGGAAAAGGGGCTTAGCCCCTACACTGGGAGTTGTACTCCCGATTGACTTTTGGAGCTGAACTCCTGACAAAGAGGACAAAGGGGCTTAACCCCTGCACTGGGAGTTGTACTCCCAAAAAGAAAGATTTATTATTATTATTATTGTGTGTGTGTGTGTATTGAGGAGTTAAACTTCTAAGATATTTTTGGAGCTGATGAAAGGGGACCCCGTTCTTCTTCTTTGAGCCCATATGTATATATATATATATATATATATATATATATATATATATATATATATATATATTGAGGAGTTAAACTTCAAAGATATTTTTGGAGCTAATGAAAGGGGACCCCATTCTTTTTCCTTGAGCCCTGGATCTTCCCCAAAATGGGATTTTTTGAGGTGGGTCTCCTTCCTCCTCCTCTCTATTGGCCGGATCTCAGAGAAAATGGGAGTGAGATTTAAAAATCTCCTCTTTTGAAGATTTGATGGAAGATTCGCGTTCCCGTTCAAGAGTTTTATGGTGAAAAACAGTTTATTTTTGAAAAAAGAAGAGTTAAATTCTTGATTTAATTCAAAAAGGTGAAAAAGGTTTAGAATCTTGAGAAAGGAGAAGGAGGCACAAAATCCTATTTTTTTAGAGAGAAAGTGTTATTATTGATTTTTTCATCATGTTGCCTTTATATACTACACACTTTACATATAACCCTTTGGGTTTTGCCAAATGGCACTTGTGCCACCCCATGTCTTATGTGCTTATTTCTTTTATTGCACATAATCCATGGGGTTTACAAAATTTTGACTTTCTGCCCACTTTACATATATTTATTTCTAAAAATTACATTTAGACTAATTTATTGCCTCTTTTTTGGCATGGAGCCGGCCCCTTCCATGCATGGTCTTGACTTGGGCTTGGGCTCGGACCCACTTGACTTGGAGTTGACCTTGGTTTTGACTTGGTCAACTAGGGTGTAATTTTTGACCCTAACAAAGTGCCCCATCAATAAATGCACACCACATATGTGGGTTGTGTGCATGAAATTGATGGATCATCTTTCACGTGGAGGTTGACTTGATTTGGTTCCCGTTTTGATGACGTGGAGGTCTATGCTAACCTTTTTTGCGATGTGGATGGTCGGTGGTACCATTTTTGCGATGTGGATGGTCGGTTCTACTATTTTAACGACGTGGACGGTTGGATCTGCCCTTTTTGCGACTTGGACAGTCGGTGCTGCCATTTTTGCGACATGGACAGTCGATTCTGCCATTTTGCGATGTGGACGGTCGGTTCTGCCTCTTTTGCGACTTGAACGGTCAGTTCTGCCCTTTTTGCGACTTGGACGGTTGGTTCTGCCCTTTTTGCGACTTGGACGGTCGGTGCTGCCATTTTAGCGACGTGGACGGTCGGTGCTGCCATTTTAGCGACGTGGACGGTCGGTGCTGCCCTTTTTGCGACTTGGACGGTCGATGACTTGCTCCGCTTCTTACGTTGTCAGGATTTGATTTGACTTGCTCCGCTTTCTGCGGTGCCGGGTTGAAATTGACTTGCTCCGCTTCTTGCGGCTCGGGGTTGATTTGTTTGATTTGATTTGTTTTGGAAGTTCCCTACATATCCAGTGGGACTTTCGAGCTTAGAAGTGCTGCCGGGTGGGATTTTGATTTGATCTGTTTGATTTCTGCCTTATTTGGTGGGATTTTTGAATTTGAGAGGAACTTGGAACTTGGAATTTTGTTTAGCATCAACATTGCTGCACTGGAATAATACCAGGAGAAACTCATCATTTGCCCCGGGAGGACTTGGGATTTGATTTTTGGGTCGGCATCAGCATTGCTGCACTGGAATAATGCCAGGAGCAACTCATCATTTGCCGTTAGGAAAACTTGGGATTTAGGTTTTGGGTCGGCATCAGCACCACTAACACTGAAGCAATGCCAGGAACGACTCATCATTTGCCGTTGCCCGTTGGGGAGCGATGGTTTAGGAGACAGGTTTAGATCTCCATCACCTAAGCCTTTTCAATTTTATGAGCCGTAAGGGTCTCATAAAAGCATTTTCTCCCTATGAGTCGAGAGGATCTCGCAGGTGTATGTTCTCCTTAGGAATCATGAGGATTCCTAAGTGTGTTGCTCCTTTTTGATTCGTAAGGATCTCACGCAGGGATTTTCTCCTCACAAAGTCGAGAGGACTTTGTGAGTGTATTTGATCTCTTTTCACGAGTTTGCGCCCTTTCGGGTTTTCACAAACTCACCAGCAGTGCTGCTGTTTTTACTCACGGAGCCCTTTCAGGTTTTCATCCGTTCCCGTTTTGCTTGTGGATATACCGTTTTTTTCGCTAGCGGGACTTTAAAAGTAGTCTCGCCGGCAAGACTTAGGAGAGATAGGGGTCGTTTATGCCCATGGATTATATACGGTTTTACAGGATGTATGATCCAAACTGTAGGGCTGGTGTGCTCAATTCGTCTGTGATTTGGAGCATTCACGTGTAGTATTTCGTGAGATATCGGCTATTGATGGGTGGCATGAGCCTTTCTCCCTCGGCACTTATTAGTTGGTAGGATTCTCCATCGAATACTTTCTCGATGATGTATGGTCCTTCCCAGTTTTGCTCGAATTTTCCTTTGGCATGTCGATTGGGGATGATCGGCCTTTTGAGGACCAACACCAATTCGCCTTTCTTGAAAGTGCGGAGACGGGTCATCTTGTCATAGGCCCGTAACATTTGGGCTCGTTACAGCTCCATATTTTGCTGTACTGCGAGCCTCCTTTCTTCGAGGGCGTCGAGCTCTTCAAGCCGAAGGAGGACGTTTTCTTCCTCCGTCAACTCGTATTGGACAACCATTCTTAGGCTTGGAACTTCGACTTCGAGCAGGAGGATTGCTTCCTCTCCGAAGAGTAGTGAGTATGGAGTGGATTGAGTTGGAGTGCGGTGTGGTGTATAGTAAGATATGCCCACAACACCTCATGGAGCTTGAGATTCCAGTCTCTCTTGTTGGCTGAAGCATTTTTCCTCAGGAGCTTACATAGAGTCTTGTTAAAGGCTTTGGCTAGCCCATTGGCTCTTAGATTATAGATGGAGGAATATCTCCAGTCTATCTTGGGCTGAGTAGCAAACCTTGAGACTTTGAAACTCTTGAAAGAAGGCCCATTGTCAGAAATGATTCTTCTTGGTGTACCGAAGCGGTATAGAATATTATGCTAGAAGAACGTCAGAATATCTTCTGTCTTGACTTCTTTTAGTGGGACAACTTCAGCCCATCTGAAGAAGTAGTCAGTTGGGGCCAATATGAACCGGTGGAGTTTGGATGACGGAGGATTAATTGGACTAACTATATCGGTGCCCCAAACTTCGAAAGGCCATGACGCCACCGTAGGATGCAGCGGATTGGGATGCTTGTGAATGAAATCACCGTGAATTTGGCAGAGATGGCATTTCTTTGCATACTCTTCGCAATCCCTTATCATGGTGGGCCAGTAATATCCAAGCCGTTTGATCTGAAGCCGTATTGTAGGGCTGGACTGGTGAGCCCCGCAGATGCCTGAGTGAACTTCTTTTATGACTTTTTGGGCTTCAGCCGATGACAGGCACCTGAGCCAGAGTTGGTCATATGATCTGCGGTATAGCGTATTATTTACAAACACGTATCGGAGAGCTCTCTTGTTCAGCTGAACCCTTGCAGATTTTTCTTCGGGCAGCTTGTCGTATCGGAGGTACTCTATGAAGGGCTCTCTCCAATCGGGCTCCTCTTGAATGATCAGAACTTCTTCAGCAGGATTGTTCTTTTGTTCTGTGCTTTCCTCTTCTCGTAAAGAGACTGGGGGCAGAATTTGTCGGTTTCTAATTGTTATCAAAATTTTATCCATATCGGGATCAGCTAGCTCCTTGGCTAAGCGAGCGAGTACATCGGCTTTTCCGTTCAACGCCCTAGGGACTCTCATTAGTTCAATGCGGGTGAACTGTTTCATGAGCTCCACCACCCGGCTTCTGTACCGAGCCAACTCGGGTTTGTATATCTTATAGTCGCTGCTTACTTGGTTGACGACAAGCTGGGAATCACCGTAAACCCATAGCCAAAGGGTTCTCATTACTATGGCGAGCTCCAGACCAGCTATCAGAGCTTCGTACTTAGCCTCCTTATTTGTACGAGGCTCGGCGAGAGCAAAAGAACGTTGTAGGCTTGATTTACCAGAAGATCTTATTGATGAGGCTTCGTCAAAGTAGAACTCCCAACATAGCTCATCATCCTCGAGGTGCATCACTTGTTCGCTGGGCAACTCGCAATTGAGCGACGACTCTTCTGGTATGGGATGAGCAGCAAGAAAGTCGGCGAGGGCTTGCCCTTTTACTACTTTCTGAGGAGTATAGATTATGTCAAATTCAAGCAGCATAACAGCTCATCTCGCCATTCAACCGGCTAGGCTTGCTTTGGTCATCAAGTGTTTGAGCAAGTCACCTTGGAGATCGGCATAACCCGATGAGCGAGCAGATAGTGCCTCAGCTTCTTCACAGCGAATATCAGATCCAGGCATTGCTTTTCGATCGGGAAATAGTTGTGTTCCGCTCCGACTAAAGTTCGACCGAGGTAGTAGAGGGCATTTTCTTTTCCTTCTTCATTGTTCTGGGCAAGGAGCGCACCAAGTGACTCATCTAGCGCGGCAGTATAGAGAATCAACAGTTTATTTAGAATAGGGGCAGTAAGCACTGGAGGGTGCAACAGGTACTGTTTGATGTTTTCGAACGCTTCTTGACATTCGGCATTCCAGACAAAAGGAGCTCCTTTCTTTATGAGATTTGAGAAGGGCCTACATCTCCCCGATAAATTTGAGATAAACCTTCGTATATAAGCAAGCTTGCCTTGAAAAAATCTTAGCTGCGTCAGATTCTTCGGAGGGGGCATCTCCATGATGGCCTTTATCTTGGATGGATCAACTTCGATCCCTCGATGTCGGACTATGAAGCCCAGGAATTTTCCCGATGACACGCCAAAAGCGTACTTCAGAGAATTCATCTTTAGATCGTATTCTCTCAGTCTAGTGAGAACGGTCCTAAGATCTTGGATGTGATCGGCCTTGGCTTTAGTCTTGACGACCAGATCATCAACATAATATTTGGCGACTTTATGGATTAGGTCATCAAAGATATTGGTCATTGCCCTTTAATATGTATCACCTGCGTTCTTCAGTCCAAATGACATCACTTTGTAACAGTATATGCCGATCAGGGTTCGAAATGATGTATGCTTCTCATCCTCATACGACATTTTTATCTGATTATACCCAGACGAACCGTCCATGAAGGTGAACAGCTCGTAATTAGAGGTGTCATCGACCATCATTTCCATGACCGGAAGCGGGAAATCATATTTAGGGCATGCCTTGTTAAGGTTCCTGAAATCGACACAAACCCGGATCTGCCCATTTTTCTTCTTTACTAGGACAATGCATGCGATCCAGTATGCGTATTTCTCTTCCCTGATGAAGCCAGCATCGATAAGTTTCTTAGTTTCCTCGATGACCTTTTCTTCCAGCTCCCTTCTCATTCTTCGAGGAGCTTGTTTGATAGGCTTGGCATTAGGAGATATAGCCAGCTTATGCACGGCCACTTCACGGGAGAGGCCAGGTATTTCTTTGTACGTCCACGCGAAACAGTCGGCGAACTCATGCAGCAGGGCAATTATCCGCTCTTTCATTTCCTCTGACAAAAGTGAGCTGATGTAGGTTGGCCTTGGATTATCAGGCGTTCCCAAATCGATCTCGGTTAGCTCATCGAAGGTTGCTTGTCCGCCATCTTCGAGCTCTTGAGAGGCTTCTTCTGGCTCGGCTAGCTCGTCTTTATCATTTGACCTTTCGCTGGCTTCACCAATATAGATCATGTAGCATGCTTTAGAATCAGGTTGAATGAAACCTATGCCCCGTTTATCTGGAATTCATCCATCGATGAGTGCTCGGACCTGAGGCGGATGCCATAGTTCTTCATAAAACTTTGCTTCAGAGTCCGTTTGATATAACCGACATCCGCACTTTTTAAAATATTCCCGCATATCAGGGGAATAATATCTAGGATTGAGGACGACTCTTATGCCTCTCTCATAGGGAAGGCATGTGACAGACAAATCGTCCGGATGCACAACAGGATTTGATCCATAAAACAGGATGCCCTTCTGTCCACTTTTCTTTCCGGGAACGTTGAATGTTTTCAGCTGGTCCACGGTGGAGACTGACAATATATCGAGCTTTTTGCACATTTGCTCCGGCACCCTTATGACAGCTAGGGACCCTTCTGCAAATTCGAAGGTCTCTCGTAGCTTTGCTTGTTGCGTGGGGGCCTAATATGTATAGCTGTTGCACGGCAGGTTCTCTTCTTCTGATTCTTCAGTGTCACTGCCGAAACGAGGAAGAAATTTGCTGCCGGATGAGCCTTCAATATCAGACTCGTTTGTATCGCTACCGAAATGAGGGCGAGTTTTACGGAAGGACGGACTTTCAGCTTGGGACTCATCAGTGTCGCTGCCGAAACGCGGATGCACATGGGGTTTTTGCTTTTGAAAGTGACAGCCAGCTCAGATTTTCTTTTGAGTTTCGGGGCCGTTCTGTCCTTAGTCCGTTGTGGCTTAGCATTTTGGGGGTTCACAAAGTACCAAGAATCTTCATATCGGACCTCATGCACACCGAATGGTTGGATATCTCCGTCAATACGTCTTTCTTCGCTATTTTTAGTATACTTCATGCATTGATCGAGAGTTGACGGAACAATGCCGTAATCGTAGAGCCATGGCCGCCCCAAAAGAATTTTATAAGACGAGTCGGCGTCAATCGCGTATATTTTGGCTTCGGTTTGTAGGTCCCCAAACCTGATCGGCAGAGCTATGGATCCCAGAACTTGCTGGCAATTTTAATTGAAGCCTTGAATGACAATCTTTTCTCTTGACAGGTGTCAGACGTCCATCGACAAACTCTTCAGAGTCCGCAAGTTCATGATGTTCACTGAGGATCCCGGATCAATCAATATGCAATTAATCTGATCTCCGTCACTGTACCCGGTCACGTAAAGCGTCCGATTATTCTCAATCGTTCCTAGTAGCAAGTCTTCGTCCTTAAACGTGACTGCGGCGGCATGCAGAGCGTACTGGGCTTCTTTCATATTAATTTCCGCAAAGCGAGCCTGATACCACTCAGGGTTTTGTAGAACGTGGATGAGAACATCTCTAAGCTCCTTAGATAGGACCAAGGTATCGTAGATGCTCAGGAGAGACAGAAGCTTCCGGAGATGAGCCAAGACATTGTAGACTACTGAGGAAGGACTTGAGTTTTCATTAGCCGGTTCTCTGCCATCTTCCTCATTAGCCACCTGTTTTTCTTTTCCTTTTAGGGCGTTGCCCTGATTTGGCGGTAGAGCCTTACCGGTTCTGAGATGGATTTGGTTGGACTTTGTGGCGAGCTTCTCGTCCTTTTCGGGAAAAGAGAGCTCCTCCTCAGAGTCACTACACGACGTAGCAGGTCACTATAGGGATCTCGTTATCGGAGTCTTCTTCTAGCTCCTCTAGAATCTCAGCTGCTTTTACAGGAAAGAACTCCTTCAATTGAATTAGAGTTCTTTTCTTTTGTTCATAGTCTTCGAGAGAATCGATATATTTTTGAATGGTCGATCTCCCTGCAGACTCTTTTTCATGTCGAGCTGCGCTTTTCTTCTTCTTGAGCTTTTTGGATTTTGAGCCTGATTGAGCCGATTTGGCAGCTAGAATGGTGTGCTTCTTCTGCCCTTCCCATTCTGTTCTGGGCTCTTTCCGAAGTAACTTTAGCATCTTCTTCGTCTTATTAGATATGTGCGTACTCCATGGAGGCTGCGGTGAGTCGGTTTCATTTCTCAGGGCAGCGGGTTCAGCTGTCTGCTCCAAGAAGGCTTCAACTTCTGTCTGTATAAAGTTGGTGGTTGCAACTTGATTGTTCACCAACACACTCTTGGACAGCTCGATCTCTCCAGTCCTGTACTTCTTCTTAACCTAGTCTTTGAAGATATAGCAATCCTCGATCGCATGGCTCACTACTCGGTGGTACGGGCAATATAGAGGATTGTCGGTCATTTTTGCTTCTTGAGTTCTTTTCGACTCCGGCAATTGTAAACCGTTGTTCAAGACATCTTTAAATATCTTACGGATCTTGTCCCTTCTAAAAGAGTAAACTTTGTTCTTTTTCTCCTCTAGGGAAGGCCCTTCTCCTCCCAGCACGGGCTTTCGAGACCGGTTGGTTTTAGATTCTCCTGCCTTTCGCTTGTCTTCATTGTTAGACGCATTGAAGACATTGGTATTGCTGGAATTCTCGCTTCTACGGTTGTAATCCCATTTGCTTTTCCAAGTCTTGTCTCTCTGAGAGTCCGGGGTAGACTCTTGCTTTGAGCGTTCCAGCATTTGGACTTTCTTGGTTGGCTCCTGAAACGTCTTGAGGCCTGTTGTACACAAGAATGTAACCATCTAATTGCTGAGGTTCCCAATGAGAAGGCTGACAGACTAGTCCTGCTCCAGCGGTGGTTTGCACTTGACTGTGAGATTACGTCACCGGGCGATAAAGTCGGTGTTGGTTTCATTCTTCCCCGGCTTGGTCCTCACAAGGTCAGCAATAGAGATTTTATTACTGACACACATGAATCTTTGCCGAAACAGAGACTCCATTTGAGCAAAGGTAATGACGGACCTGTCTGGTATACTCGCGTAGCAGTCGAAAGCAACACCAGTCAGGCTATTGATAAACTGACGAAGAGGAAGCGCATCATTGCCCCCTGTATTTCCGCACGATGCTTTAAAATGTGCGACATGTTGATTTGCGTTTCCCATCCCGTCAAATCTTCCGAACTTAGGAATGATGTAGCCGCTCGGAAACTCGATCGGATCGTACTGTGCGGGATATAGCCGCCAACTACTGCTGATTTCTTTCTGAGCTTCGGCTTCGGCTACCAATGTTCTAACCTTGCTAGTGACCAAATCCATTATCTGATCTTGTGTTAGCGGGATAGTGCTATCTGGGGCCAAGGCGTCCCCAGAAGCAGAATGTGTCTGGCTTTCGTACGGCTCGCCCAATCTAAGACCCAAAGGGACAGGCATCGGTTGTTTCGGGTTGTCATCACCCGGCTCATGAGTAGAGACTTGTGCTTGATTGGGAAGCGCCCGAGCAATTTGAGCCATAAGCTGCATCACAACGTTCGTTAGGTCGTCAATTTTTGAATAGAGCTTGGCCATTAATTTATCTTTGCTCCTGAGCTGTTTTCGAAGCTCTTGAAGCAGCTCTTGCTCTGCGGTCCTATGGCGGAAAGTCGGCTCTTCCTCGCTGTCCGAGCTTGACTCCACATGGATTGAGGGGTCTTTCTGCCTATCGGCCCCATCGAGAGGGTTTTCATCATCTAGCGGAAGCGACTGATCTTGGGAAGTGGCAACCACATTCAAGCTAGATTGGGCTTGGGATGTGGTGGCCCCATCCTTACTTTTGCTGCGCAGGTTGTCGCTGGGACACGCGCCCGCCATATAGACTGTATGGATAACATATCCGACCATCATTTCATTATTGGTAGCTGATTTTGTGGACCACCATCTTGGCCCTTCTGTTTTGGTAGCGGATAATCGATTGAAGATGGCTGGCCTGACCGAATTCATGAGTGGTGCTGGCGCTTCTTTTTTGGATTTTCCCCGCTGTTTTCGCACGGCACAGAGCGCCTGATAGACTCTTGAAGAGATAGTGTCATGCTTTCTCTTTTGGGGCTGGGACACGTCTATTTGTGGCATTATTTGGACCGCTGTATTCTTGATTCTGGCGGTCATGGCATTTTTTTGAACCCACTTCAGAGGTTCGAAGGAATTGCTGACTTTTATGGCCGACTCAGCTGTCGTCACGGAGTAACCCTGCTCTTGGAACCTCACTAGATTCCATTTGGCCAAAGTCCTGGCCCTCTTGTTGGCTCAATACCTGAGCCGCTTTTGCCTTAACTTTTCCGTTTTAAGCACTTAGCAGACTTTGGCTCTTCGGGAAGACAACGTAGACCGATTGACAGAGAGTCCAGAGAAGATGCCTGCTCGCGCGACAAGGGCACCATCTGAGCTTGCTGGAGATGCTTTGTGGCACCATTGGTGTTGATGGCCTTACCCCCAGTCGGAACAGTGGAGAGCCGTTCGAATACAGATTTGCATTTGGGATGGGATGCTTTGGCGACCACAACGTTCAGCCTCCTGCCACTTGAGGTCGGTTTGGCCGCTTGGTGTTCCCTCATAAAATACAAGGAAAAATCCCAATGAGGCATTACGTGCGCACACATGATCGGGGGTCACGTGCCGACACGTGATGGCTTCCTGAGGGCTCTGAAATGATAAGAATTGAATCCTAATCACATAGGGTCATGTGCCCGCACGTGATAGGCCTTCAAGCCCACTGAAGTATAATAAAACAACAAGAAAAAACCCCAATGGGGCATCACGTGCCCATACGTGACCAAGGGTCACGTGCTGACACGTGATAAATTCCCGAGTTCTTTAAAATAACAGAATTGAATTCTGGTTAAATGCTTAATCCGTGGGTCACGTGCCATCACGTGATGGGTTCCTAAAGATCTCTGAAATAATATAATTAAATTCTAATTAAATGGTCAATCAGAAGGTCACGTGCCAACACGTGACAGACTCTTAAACTTTCTGAACTAATAGAATTAAATTCTAATTAAGAGGGAATCAAAAACCCTAACTGGAAAAATATTTCTCTAGATCTTTCCAAACGAAAAAGATTGTGCTCTGTAAAGTGGAGCATCGTTGGATTAAAAATCCAATGGTGATTAAAAATCACCAATTTATAGAAAGATTCTATACAAGGAAAGATTTTCCTAAAATCTTCCAGGAACAACAAACAAAATATCTTTTTGATTAAAAATCCAATGGTAAATAAAATTCACTGAGTGATCTAAAAGATCATGATTGGTTACAAAATCAATTAAAATCTTTTAATGAAAGATTGACAAAACAAACTGATTCTTTTCTTTCTCCTATAAATAGGAGCCAAGAAGAGAAGAAAAAAAGGAAGAAAGAGATACAACAACAAAGAGAAAAAAGAAGAGAATTTAATTCTCCAGAGAGAAAGAAGATTTCTTCAGAAAAAGAAAGAAACCCTAGGTAAGAAAGGGAAAGAGATCATTCTATAAGCTCCCAGAAAACAAAAAGAGAATTTAATTCTCAAACTAAGAGTTTAACTCTTCTGAATAAGAACTTAGTTCTTCCTCTGGTTGAAAATCTGCAGAAGCAGATCTCCCCATAAGTTGAGAATTTAATTCTCATCGGGAAGATTCTGTCATGCAGATCTAAAACCTAAGGGAAGACCTAAGTTCATAGAATTTTATTCTCCCACAAAGCATATAGGAATTTAATTCCTTCAACAAAGATAGGTTTTAACTCTTAATATAAGAACTTAGTTCTTCTTCATAGTTAGAGATCTGCAGAAGCAGATCTCCCCATAAGTTGAGAATTTAATTCTCATCGGGGAGATTCTGCCATGCAGATCCAAAACTTAGAGGGAGAATTGAGTTTAAAGATTTTAATTCTTCCAAATACATAGGAATTTAATTCCTCTAAATAAAATTAGGGTTTAACCCTACAAAAGAATTTAATTCTTAAACAAGAGACTTAGAATTTTCATGCACGTAAAAGAAATCAGTACCCAAGCTGATCACGTGACAACACGTGACCCTCCTTTCAATGGTCAGAAAAGAATGAATGAGATTGGGTCACGTGCTCCCACGTGACCCTTGGATAAATTCCTCAAAATAAAGAGAACAAAGCAAAGGCAGAACAGACTTTGGGCGCCCTCACGTGTCCCCATGTGACCCCTAACAAATCTTGTTAATATCCAGTGCATGGGTGCCCATCACGTGCCCACACGTGATGGCCATGAAGATTAAGTGTTTAACACTTATCTGAATATTCTGAGAATAAAATAAAGGAAGCTTAGCCCAATCTTAGGGCGCCTAGCGTGTTCTCACGTGAGCGCTTCATCTTTTTAGTGTTTAACACTATTTTAGGCACTTCATCCATAGTGTTTAACACTATTTTAAATGCATCACGTGGGAACACGTGATCGCCAAATATGTGCTAGTGTTTAACACTATATTCAAACCAGCCTTAGCCCAAATTGGCTAAGTCTTCCAGAGGCAAGACTCCCCTTTTGACTGAGCCTCAAATACATTTTTGTCTTCCAAGATTGATCATCTCATATGGTATATGAGTGCTCAGCACTCAATAAAAGACAAAACATTGTCAGAACCTAGACCCATGTTTAGCATTGCTAAATAATGGGGGGCTGAACCCAGACAAATGCTCAGCAGCCCAAACAAAGGTCCAACATTTTAAACCTAATTGGACTCAGCCCAAGTTGGCCATAAGTCCTCAATTCATATTTAACTGAGCCCATGTGCTCATAATCTAATTAATTGATCTTAGTTCCAAATTGGACTACAGATTTCCCAATCAACATTGGTTCAAGGGTACATCTCTTCACTCCTTTGATATTTGTTGTTGTAATCCTTCAACGTCTTCAGAGAGATGACAGGTCCCGATAACCAATCATTCCATGGACTGTGGAGTCCTTAAGCCCATGGACTATGATGTCCTTAACCCTGGACTGTGGGGTCCTTAAACCCATGGACTATGATGTCCTTAACCCTGGACTGTGGGGTCCTTAAACCCATGGACTATGATGTCCTTAACTCTGGACTGTGGGGTCCTTAAACCTATGGACTATGATGTCCTTAATCCTGGACTGTGGGGTTCTTAAACCCATGGACTATGATGTCCTTAACCCTGGACTGTGGGGTCCTTAAGCCCATGGACTATGATGTCCTTAACCTATGACCATAATGTCTTTAAACTAATTATAGCCCGCAAAGTCCCTAAACTAAAACAATAGAGCCCAAATACTCTTTTGTTGGATCTAAACGATCCCGTTAAGTTGATCTTAGTCTAAAATTAGACTAACGTATCTTTAACAAACGTTTAAGTTGATCTTAGCCTCAAATGAGACTAACGCATCCTTAAACCCAACCCAAACCCAAATCTAAGAAAATACGGATTTGGACTAATCCACGCCCTATGGGCGACAACATAAATTAGTCTCCGTATACAATCCACGGGCAACCAAAAAACAAAACAAACACCCACGACACGAAATGACCATCTGGAGAAGGAGAAAGCGGTTACCGTGATGCGGTAGCATAATTAACTGCAGGGGCTTGCGCCTGCAGGGAAGAGCGTCCCCACAATCAAAAACCCCTCAACGAGGGGGAATCTGACGAAGTCTGCTATATCGGCCGCATCCATTTAAACCTTTGATACACGGTGTCATAAATTAACTTGGCTTCTTCGGAGAGGTGGATGGATAGCACCAATTAGCATCTGCCCTCGAAATTCAGGCAAGACGAACCTACGCGGTCTCGTCCCGTTTTCGGCGGAGAACAGATTCTGGCATGCCCGGTGGGACCTTTTCCTCTTTCCACTCCACACTTCGTGTGTCGTGTTTTTCCTGTGATCAGATAATCGCGGTGTGTATGTTTGTGGTTGCCCTTAGGGGAGTAGATACTGAAGTCGGCATTTCGTCTCTATGAAGAATGGCATTTGCTCCCACCTTAGCAACTCAGGCTCTATCATATCTGGTGGAGTCAAGTACGGGCCACTTGCAATCTCAAATCTCTACAATCCGTCTCTTCAAGAAATCAACGGGCTTCTCTTTAGGTCGATACTCCCACCTCCCACCCTCGGTGCCTCAACGCTGATGGAGGAAGCCCAGTTGAAGTTTGTCTTCTACAGGCTGGTTCCCCAAGCCGTAGCTTTGCCAATGGAATCAGTTCTCAAATAATTGGCACCTGCCAAGGACCAAGGTCGACGTAGGGGGCAGAATATTTAAGCTCTCAAAGGAAACAAGGGGCAGGCTCGGCAAAATCCTAAGGCTAATCAAATCCCAGCCGTAAGAAACGGTCAACGTCGATATCGGCATCATACAAAATGAGCTGGGGGAAGTTCTCCGCATGGTCCAGTTTCAACCCCAGTGGTCAATGTTGTTGTTCCAACTGGGTACAGCTTCAAACTGTTGCGAAGGGTCAGACAAAATTCTCCTACCGTAATATTGAAGAAGTCTCCGCAGCCTATGGAGATCCTACAAGAGCAGAAATAAGTTCGCTCCCTGAGACAACTTTCCTCATCTATATATAAGGTGTGGATGCAGGTGAAGGGGACTCACCCTAAGACGGATCCTGATACAGCGGCTCCTCCTAAAACCAAAGCGGCTTTTCACAAAAAAGGAGGCCTAATAAAGCTCAAGTGCCCGAAGCAAACTCCAAAGGCCAAAAACTCCAAACACTCCAAGCCTAGGGGCATGGTAGTTCATATAGTCTATGTGGTGAATTCCAAAGATGAAGTTTGAGCTTCTACTAGTCACCGACCTCAAACTCGGTCCTTAACAAAAGTTCAACTGCAACGTGAAAAGTTGCAGGAGATGCTTGCTCAGGCGGCACCACTCGCTAATCCATCGTCTAAGGCAAATCTCGAAGACGCACCTGGAGAAAGAAATCTGGCATGGCGTCGATTCTACGCTTGACAAGCTCCAACCCATCCGTCTGCCCAGATACTACATAGAAGGATTAAAAAGACTGTTAAGGCGCCAAGGCGTACCATTCAAACAGACTTCTCGACAAGCTCAGTTCTACAACAGGATCTGGAACGTCCCCGGAACTCAGCAAAAATTGCCCAAAGGGAGAATAGAAACGATTGGGCTTAGATATGTTCAATCCAAGAAACGGGAGCGATTCCATGGCTGCTACGTCATACATGATTTTGATGAAGAAGGAGATGCTCTAGTAGAAGACGCTAACCCTGAACCAAGACGAGGTCCTGCCGTGAAAATGTCAAGTCCGCCGTTCGAAGAACAGATGGACAAGCTAATAGGGGAAGCGGGTCAAAAGGTCCGGGATGATCATAGCCGCAAAATGGCCATCTATGAGAAAGCCAGAACACAGCTCCTCCTTCAGCAGGCTATGAAAAATGACAATGATCCTCGTCGTCAACCCGTCATACAAAAGGCCCGACGCAGAGGTAGAAACAAGTTAAAGAACGAAAAAAACGTTCGACAGTGGCGAAGTGGGTCCAAGAAACCACGCGATCGAGAATTGGGCAGCCTGGATCCGTCTCTTATAAAGAAGATGGGTCGAGCATATTCTTATCCCCAAGACAAGACAAAGAAAATATCCGATCTTGTTATAAAATATCAGATGATGACACTCCTGGAGTCCAAGCACCCTGAGCAAGCAGACGAGGTCTCTCACCTAGACTATTTCTCCTATCACCGAGCAATAAGACATCCTCTCAAAGACCGCTTAACCTTCAAGAACTGGGTTGAAGACCAGTATCAACTCGGCAGATACGCTCTATCCAACAGTTGGAGGGTAAGTCCGCCACGGAAGCATGAATGAAAAGCCACTTATGCGATGAGAGTAGAACCAGATCAACATCGGTCTTGGAAACGATCTCGTACCTGTCACGCGATAACGTTGTCAGAAGAACCCGAGAATATGGATGACCTCACTTGGTGCTTTGAAAACGATGAAGATGAGTTGATCTCAGAATTTCCACTGGTGCCAAAAGAGCTGGAAGATGGGATACATACTACTGCAGATGACCTCAGAAAAATCGACTTGGGAACGGCAAATGACCCACGGCCGACGGTCGTCAGTGAACTATTGTCTGAAGAAAAGGAGGCTACGCTCAAAGACGTGCTCATGCAGTATAAAGACTGTTTCGCATGGAACTATTCCCCAGAAATAGCCGTCCACAAATTGGCGATATCTCCGGACGTTAAGCCGATCAAACAAGCACTGAGAAAGATGCGGCTTGAGCCTGAGATGAGCATCAACGCCGAGGTCAAGAAGCTAATCGACTCTGAATTCATCCAAGAAGTTCAATACCCTGACTAGATTGCCAACATCGTCCCAGTGATGAAGAAAAATGGGACAGTGCGCATCTGCGTGGGCTTTCGGGATCTCAACAAAGCTTGCCCAAAGGACGACTTTCCAGTACCGGTTACCGAGCTGATGATAGATAATACGTCCACTCATGAAGTTTTCTCCTTCATGGATGGATCATCAGGGTACAATTAGATAAAAATGCACCTCGAAGACCAGAAGCATACCGCTTTCCTGACCCCTTTGGGCATATTCTGCTACAGGTGATGCCTTTCGGTCTAAAGAACACCGGTGCCACCTATCAAAGGGCCATGATGAAGATTTTCGATGACCTCATACATGAAATCGTCGAATGCTATATTGACGACCTCGTAGTTAAAAGCAAATCATACGAGGAACATTTAGAGCATCTGAAGATCGTATTTCAGCACCATCGGAAATATAACTTTAAGATGAACCCTCTTAAATGCGCGTTCGGAGTTTCCTCGGGCAAGTTTCTAGGATTCATCGTCCGACACCGAGGCATTGAGATAGACCCATCGAAAATCAATGCGATCATGGAAATGCCTCCGCCAAGGACTCTCAAGCAACTGCGGTCTCTCTAAGGAAAGCTCGCGTATATCTAGCGATTTATAGCCAATCTCTCCGGTAAGTGCCGTCCTTACAATCACCTAATGAAGAAGGGAACCCCGTTCGTCTGGGATTGCAAATGCCAAGGTACACTGGACAAAATCAAGCAATACCTACAAAATCCTTCGGTGCTGACCACTCCAATCAAGGGAAAGCCCCTCATTCTGTATACAACTGCCCTCGAAGGTTCCTTAGGCGTGCCATGGGCACAAGAGAACGACCAAGGGAAGGGAGAGCCCTTTACTATTTGAGTCGAGTTCTCCTGGGGGCAGAAAGAAACTACTCCCCAGCGAAAAGCACCGCCTGGCATTGATCTTCGCGATAACGAAGCTCAGACACTATGCGTTGGCACATGAGGTCCATCTCATATCAATGGTGGATCCCCTCAAATATTTGATGTCAAAGGCCATACTAACGGGACGGCTCGCTAAATAGGCCTTACTCTTAATGGAATTCTCGATAACTTATCGTCCTCTCAAGACAGTGAAAGGCCAGGCCATCGCCGACTTCCTCGCTGAGCATCCAATACCTGCCGACTCTCCCTTGAACTACGAATTACCAGACGAGCACACGTTTGACATGATCGATAGGGAGAGAAGAGAGAATGATACCCAGTGGGAACTCTACTTCGATGAAGCATCTTCCGTGAAGAAGCGCAAACAAAGCACCTGTAAGTCCATGCTACCTCTCCCGGTACTTTCGGGCAAGCGGAATTTGATAAAAAACGATTTTCTTAGAGGTGGTAACATGGACTTAAAAACCCGGATCTTTGTTAAACATCTAACTAACAACCTAACTACGAGTTGCTAACTACTCGGTTAGGGGGTTATACCTTTCTTTTTCTCGAACTCCTTCGTCTTCAAGCTTCGATGGTCGTCCGAATCGGCTTCTCCCCGTCGTCTCCTTGCGCCGAAGATAGATCTACCTGAAAGCTTCAACCTTTGGCTCCTTCTTCGAACTTTGAAGAAACTAGTTCACTCGGTTTGCTAAACCTTGTGAACTAGAGTGAGTAGAGAAGAGTTTGTATGGGATTTTATCTATGGTTCTTGGTTCTCAACTCATGAGACAAGTGAACCATAGAGTCAAGAGAAGGAGAGCAAGAGGAGGAGATGAGAGCTCAAGAACAAGAGAGAGAATGAGCATGAAAGAATGAGAGAAGACTTTTCTCATTTGGCTCTCATAATCCAAAACAATCATAACACCTCATATCAATCAAGTATTATGTGATGGTTTAAGCAACCATAGCCATATCATTTCATGCACTCATTTTGCACAAAAGAGCAAGCAAGCAAAAGTCTTTGCCATGAAATGATAGTTATAGTTATCATGATGGTCAACTAGTCAAGCCTAGTCAACCGGTCAATAAAGTCAACAAGTCAACAAAAGTCAACAAGTCAACAAAAGTCAACAAGTCAACAAAGTCAATCCCTCAACAACCATGTCACCATAATACTTAATTAATATAATTGTTAATCACATATCATATTCTTATTAGGGTTGAGCAAAAAGTCAATAGTCAACTGTCAACGTTCAACAACCCTAATGAGAATCCTCTGCCTCTGTCTCTCCGTCAACTGTGCATACACACCCGCATCCGCGTTCCGAGGAACACGAATGCATACTGGATAAAACCAATCCCAAAAGGTACACTAGGATCTGGCTTAAACCAAAGCCCGCTAGTGTGAACTGTCCGGACACTGTACATGCACAAGTGCACGGGTGTGACCGAACCCTGTCGCAAAACCATGCGACCTGTCGCAAAACCATGCGACCTCTACTCTTTTGCCTAAAGGCGAATAGCTTTCTGTGTGGGACTCTAAAGACTCGACACTACGCTGGCAGTGGGTTTAACCACAGACCGCAAGCGGCACTAGCTGTGCGTAACGGTCCCCAGGTAGACGCCGACAAGAAGACTGACGAGGCGAAACCCATCTGAACTCCTACTGAGCCTGAATGTGACATTCTCCGTACAGTCCGGTCTGTTCGTCTGATACATCGCATGGTGGGCCTAGGGGGCGGTAATGTAAGCCCGCGGCGGCGCCCCGGCCGTCGATCCGACGCCGGAAACGCGGAAACAAAAACTTTCAAAACTATTGAACCGGCACCACCGCGCACTTTTCACCCGGATCGGGCCATTAACCTAGCAACTAGCAAAGTAAAATACGGGTAGAGAAGTATACCAAGCGATCCGTGTCCTTCGGTCTTCGTCTCCACTCCGATATCCCGCGGATACTTCGTCCGTCACTTCCTCGTCGAAAGGGCACCACGTAGCCGGAATCGTTTACGGGCTCCCACCTTTTGACCGAGGCAACTCGGGCGCGAAGTTGGCTAGCCGACGCGTCCAAGGGATGCTGTAGAATAGTGTAGTAGCCATGTCTCTTTGCGGTTTAAGAGGTTGCCATTTATGGAGGAATTTGTACACAAGAATTTCATGGATGCTTGCTAGGAAAAAAAATTGGAGCATGCTCTATCTCTTGCTGTGAAAAGAATGAGCTCTTTTAAATTAGCATAGACCCCCCTCAATTTTTTAATGCATGATATGAAAATTAATCACCACACACTAAAAAAACAAACTCTCCTCTCCCTGGAATAGTGGCCGGCCCAAATCATGGTGGAGGAAAAAGGAAAAAACAATACAAGAGAATAAAATCAATAATCTAATATCAAAATGGTCACAACCATATTCCTTTTCAATCCACTCACTAAACCATCACATTAAATGCAATGAATAAGACTAGAATAGAATCTCATGATGAAGATGCTACAATTATGCAAGAAACCCCTCCACAAAATGTTATTTGCAAATGTGCAAATAACACCCTCCAACGGATAGTCCGGCCGTGAAGGAATAAAAGAAAACCGGCCGGAACGGAATGAAAACTGGCAACCTCAGAAAACTGATCCTGTAATAAATTACAGGAAAACCCCGCTACTGCAAATACATGCCCGCATTTGTATTCCCACTGAACACAAATGCAAAGAGACAAAACTACACTATCTAATACTAGAATCCGGCTTAAGCCAAAGCCGGCTAGTAAAAATTGTCCGATCACGATCCGTGCAATGCCGCACGTATCTGATCGAACCCTGCCATATCTCCATACGGCCTCTACAGCGTTTCGTCCGAAACCTGAGTAACTGAGTGTGGTGGACTCTAAAGACTCGTCAATACTATGGCTGTGGATTTAACCACTAGCACGTCAGAGGTATTAGCCATACGTGACGGGCTACCAGCTACTGACTAAAAGGGACGTCGATGAGCGAACTCATCCTGACACCCTACTGAGCCTGTCAGTGACAATATCCGTACAGTCCGGTCCGTTTGTCTATGAGCATCGCATGGCGGGCCTAGGGGTTGGTAAAATCAGACCCCCAATAGCGGTACAAGTCGTGTCGGAGTGTAGCCCAGAACACCCTGAGATACTACTGGAATACCTACCAGCAAATCTCCTGCCTTGGCCAAGGACTTTTCATGTTCTGGCTCTCCTAGACACAGCACGACCTCACCCCCAATACCGGGAGAGACGAACCCTTGCAGATCCGCTCACTGCCTCCATGTGGCTCGGGACTGTACCCAACTAAAACCTGTTTGCACGACTCCTTTGAGCCGTGGTAGGGTAGTAATCAAAGCACAGTGGGAACTCACACGAGACAAATGACCATCTCAGGTCGATGAACTAACCTGTACACATGTCACCAGGGAACTGCTATCTGACGTCTGGTATAATCCCAACTAGCAGGTTCCCGGCGAGTCCTGTCCGGTGTACTCATAACCCAATGAGCACCTGTATACATTTTAGGTGAACCAACTGACACCAGTGGCTTGTGAGACCAGCCACCGCCCCTCGTCGGGGTCTCGACTGTATACACTAGTCTACTCTGGAGAATCGATGCCCTGTCTCGAAACTCCCACGACTAGGGACCTTTTAAGGATGTGCTTATAGACCCCAGCTCTCACGTATATGATCGCCCTCATACTGCTGGTATCAAGCAAGAATCCTAGGGGCTCTATCAACGTGTAATAGTGACTCGTAAGGTCACCTAAAGCAGTACACGATAATAAAGATAAACCAGATAGCATACTATCATCTTGAGTAAGACTGTCCTACCGGGATAGGTCCTCCCTCAATCATCGCAATCACGTGCCTGTGATCCAATAATTGACTCTGAGGGCACTATCTCCAACAATCTCCCACTTGCACTCAAGGCTAATTATTGCGACGTCGCATACTCACAGCCCGTGTGATACCGAACACCCAACTCCTCTACTAGTCAGTCTCACAAAGCTCGTTTGCGAAACTTTTGCGTTCGAGGAATAGCCTCAGTGAGTGGATCCACTTTGGTGTTTCTTTCTATGTCTCTCTTTATCTCAAGTTCGTGGAGAAAGCCATCTCCCGAAATGAGCAATACCTGTCTTAGAATATGTCTGGATATCTGATGGGACCTAGCTCATAAATGAACTCCAAATCCAAAATTCTTAGACTGTATCGTCAACTGAACTTAATCAGTATCCTGCGTCATGCCTTCCCTCAGTATCCACCTGGACCACTTATCCAAAATACTACCCCTCGTCAGAGGGAAAACTAAAACTCTGACGGCCACTCTGCCATCCATGTCACCTTGGAAGCCTGGAATGATAACTGTCTCCTAAAGGAGGCTGCCGTTATCATATCCCTAGAACATCCACTTATGTTCTAAAGCTGCTTCCGATTGTTTCTCCAGGATTGGATCAATATCAACTTATTGCACCTACTGTAAGAACAACATCTGGTGCGGTACTTGACATCTCATGATTGACTCAATTGCCTAAGCAAGTGATCTGCCAATCATGTACATCCCTCTCCCCTTTAGTCTGTAAGACACCTTTAGAGAGGGTGACTCCATTACCTGCAGGTACACCACCATGCCAGGAGTCGTCCATTCTAAATACTCATAGAATGCTGTCTAAGTACCCAGATTGGGAAACTACCCAAATCTAGATCTAAAACCATAGATCTAGTGACCAGAATGTCTGATATAATATCCAAGTCCTATGTGGAGAAACCACTGTGTGACGACCAAAGTATAACCGATCGTAGTATAGGAATTTCACTTCCTACTCTGTGTATGTCATCAAATACCAGGACATCATACCCTACCACCTTCTTAACAGATCCATCCCCTATTCTGATGAAGTCAAACCTATGACTGTCATGTCAGAAATATATGATCTTTCTCCGCTATATGTGCTTTAGTTTATAAATAGACATAAGCCTGATGTCCACCAATGCTTCCGCTGCTCCCACTGACTACGACAACCCTCTGGCAGAGTCATATAGACGTACACTTCTAAAGCTAGTTTAGAACGACGCTATACTCATCCTCCTGCCGGGTCTCACAGTCTGGAACAACAGCAATGGCAAGTCTGGGTAAACAAGAACCTCCCTGCCACCGTCCTTGAGCATACCGAAGTACCTCTCGAGTGTCTGAGGTTACCCACCATATCTGCGGAGTAGCCAATGGAATGTCAAACCAGATTGAATCTTTAGGTTCTTATCAAATCTTCAGTAATCGTTTGCGGTTCTGGAATCACTTCCAGTTCTACCATACTCCCACTACTGTTTTTCTGAAAAAAATCCATTTTTAATAAAACTGTGGCGAGTCTAGAACAATATCACTATTGATCTTCCAGATGGTAGAATATCAACCCTCGTCATAGCCTGGGTCAACCCACAAACAGCCACTACTGAAACGTGCCTAGAGTTGTCCAGAGTCTGGTTTTAAGCATAAGCCGGACAACTCCCCGTATCTTAACAATGTTAAGATATGAACTGTTCTATATCCAAGAAACAGAGACACTGATTTAATTGAACCAGATTCAAATCATGCAGCTGTCTCCAGTGCATGTCAACTAAATGGAAGTGAGGCCAATCAGCGTTACTCAACTTAGGAATATTTCCAATTATGAGTAACCTGAAAGAGAAGCAATTTCTCTTAACCATTACTATCATCTGAATACCATATACAAGTATCTACATCTCCGATCACTTTGAAGAATCCCGATACTTGCAATACCTGGTTCTCTACTTTATTCTTATACCTATAACTCCTCAAAACTTAGACCCTGTGTTTCCACGAAACACATGTCTAAGAACTAGAGAAGTTAAAAGTAAACAGAATATAGTATGAGGACCAACCCCTCTGTCCTAATGGACACTGGACAACATACAATACTCTGTATAAGTCCGCTGAGTCTAACAACTCATTCACTGTGTGTCGTAGGTTGAAAACTGTACTTATGGTTAAGAAGAATTACACCGCTGTTCAATGCTCCTTACCTAACCATCCACTGATATAGGTAAATGTCATAGACATAATTTCAAAAAGGTATATCTCACTCTATGAAAATAGACGTACAGATATATCAATTTGAAATTGGTGCACAACAACGGATATTCAAAACCATATATTTGTCGATCGGCAAACAACCCAGGTGACTTCCTCAAATATCACCAATTACAACGAATCCCGATATAATGAGGATGGTCACCTAATTCCCAATAACTTACTCCCACTCATCATCTGTAAAACCATACAGATGTGAGAACCAAACCTGGTAAATACATACCCTGGAGCAAGTGTCTAATTGGGAAATCAGTTTTCTTTTAACAGTACACAGTGAAACTGAAACATTGAAATGTTTCGATTGGGTATTCTGGTATTCCTAGTAATGCCTCTTCCATTATCCAGATTCACAACTGTAACCGTATATTTCTTTGCCACCTCTCCAAATCCCTTTTTGTGTCTTTAGTCATTACCTTCTGTACACCCCTTTAGGCCAAATGGTTTTCTTCCTTCCCTACCGTTCGGCACCAGCCTATGGTTTAGAAGAAGACTATCCAATAAGCATAATGGGTGTACTGTCCTAATCCTAGGAGCACTCGCAACGCGAGAGAAGGTGAAGATAAAAGACACCTGAATGAACTTTATTCCTATTTCTCCTGAACGAGAATCCATCCCCGAACTGGAACAAGTTCCTTTCGAGTTCGTATATAACCATACGATGGATTATCCAATAAACTGGGATCTTCGTAGTGATACGGAGTGTCCTGGAGAAATACAAAGGTGATTTAGGATTGGCGAAGAAATACTTGGTTTGGTCGTGAATATTAGTCGCAATTTACTTTGCCCTCTTACTAATCCCTTGCTTTGTTTTAACTTAATACCTTCTGTACACCATTTAGGCTAATTGGCTTTCTTCATTCCCTACCGGTCGGCACCTGCCTATGGTTTGGAAGAAGACTATCCAATTTGCGTAATAGGTGTACTATCTCCTAAACCAAGGAGTACTCGCAATGAGAGAAGGTGAAAGGAAAAGACAACTGAATAGTCCTATTCGTTTTCTCCAGAACCAGAAACCATCTTCGAATTCCTTCGAGTTCGTATATAACCATACGATGGTTTTGTCCAATGGAAGTGGACGTTCGTAGTAATACGGGGTGTCCTGGAGAAAAGGGTAAAAGTAGGAGTGGCAATGAGGTCTGCAACTCTGACAATCCAAAAGCCAGTGTTAAGAAGGTTCGGTCAACTTGGTCACTGAGTCATAGTCTAGGGTCGGTCAATGGTCGCTGCCAAAGAGAGAGAGAAAAGAAACACTCAGCGTGCACTCTAACCTAGATCAGAATGGTTATCACTTTATCTAATCTGGAAACCTCCCACTGTAACGTCAAATTCCTCCCCAAACCTGAAAGAAGAATTAGCCGGGATCACCCGAGGAGTAAACCAACTCATCAGTGGGAATCGGGATCCAACTATCATCGCATGATAACGTGACGGAATCCGCTCACGCTATCACACTCCAGAAGGTATGCACATATCTGGCAAGTTTCAGTTCTTTTGAAACTCCCGATATGGATTTCTACCCCATGCTCTTATGACCATGACTTTGGCCAACATATCATAAGTCACATGTCAAGTTCTACCCGTCATTCTCCTGGTTAATTTGAACCCACCCGTACATACCCTTGACTTTGGCCAAAATGGCAGTATGACTGTCCCAAACCAACGCATCTATCTATGCTGCATATGAATACCCAACAGCTACCAAACACTGTGCCTTGACTTTGGCCAACATACACAGCTTGAATACTATTGACTATCCATATGAAATGACGGAGGGCTACGAATGGTTTCTGGCGAAAACCTTTAACGTAATGAACTTGATAACGTTGAAGGAACTGATAGCTTTTAAAAATATAGTGACGAAAACCTTTGCTAAAGAGGTCACTCCCGGTGAAGGGATCTCGGCTCTTTCCCCGTAGAATGAGGTGCAGGATATTCCAACTGAATACCATGATGCAAAGCAAAAGTAATCGGCTATAGTGAAGTTACTGCCCTGACGCAAACTTCTGTCCAAGGGGTCACTCCCGGTGAAGGGATCTCGGCCCTTGCCTCGTCGACTGAGGAGCAGGATATTCCAACTGAATACCACGATGCAAAACAAAAGTGAACGCCCTTGCAATAACAGCTTTTTGAAAAATATTCCAACAACATCAGATTAGGTTTGTTTATCTTGCATTGATCCGAATCAACGCAGTCCCATCAATTGATCACACCACAAAGAACGAAAATATACTGACGTACGTATATGTCATCCGCATTCGCCACTGGATCCCGTCATCTCCCGTTAGGTTAGCTAACTAACGACAGAGCGGGGACAGGACTAGCGCGGATGAAAAACATATACAACATCTACTAGTATATATATAATATATAATTTTCGCTCAAGGCGTGATAAAAAGCAGCATCACAGAAATGTACAGCAACACAGAACAATACAGATATCTGGGATCCCCGGGTTTCACAGAGCCGCTACTGAAACCCGACGTTCCCCTGGTCGTGTGGATAGCCTGTGCAATGAAATCCTAGACCCCTACGGGCGCGGCAAGTTACCCGCCAAAACCTGAAGCGAGGCAGCCCCCTTCAGCAACGTGAATGGACCACCCAGCACTTCACGGAATCCGGTAACTTGGGCACCCCTCCTGGGTCAACCTGTACCCCCTACGAGTACGGCGAATAGCCTGCCAATTCTAGAGTGAAGCCCCTTCCGTCTCAAAGCCATGAGATGCGGGCTCGTTGCCCTCTAGAACCCGGCTATCCGTGCACCCCTCCTTGGGGTAATCCTAGTACAGAAAGTAAAATATACATACAACGGGTACATCGACCGCAACATGGTCGTGCCCCAAAAGAATAATACAAACAGGCAGTGACGGCAGTCCACATGTCGGACGCTCGCCCCGCAATATCAAATGTACATATAAAACAAAACTGTACTAATATTGCATCCAGGCTATCCCCCACGACCGATCCGCAACATCACAGCAACACACAGAACATCAACGTGAATGTCACGTTCGCAAATCCGTCTAACCGGGCTATAGCAGTTAGACGGGATCTACCGATCAAGTGACATTCACGGTCGCAGATATAATGTAAATACTGTGAACTGGCATGTTTAAAATATCCGATTGAACAAATTCTATCAAGTGGGCCCCAAGCAGTACTGTAGCACTTACAGAAAATCTGGGCCCAAAAATAATATCCCCAAACCCCTATTTCCTATTCAAAAGCCCACTGGAAAAATTTTGTGCAATGAAGACACCTTCCCACCGCGGAACCGCGGCCAAACCAGGGGTTTGGCCGCGTTTCCGCGGCCGTACTAAGCCATCACTGCATCAAATTTTACCAGAAGTCTTAGAATTTCATGCTTGTCTTTCTGCAATGACCTGAAAAATTTTTGAAGCAGAAAAAATTTCGACAGAAAACACAATGCATTGAAAATACGGTTTTTGGGGATTTTTGTTCGATCGAGTTCTAAACATACTAGAGCAAGCTAGGCATGGTTAATGGCGTGGCTCTGATACCAATGTAAGCCCGCGGCGGCGCCCCGGCCGTTGATCCGACGCCGGAAACGCGGAAACAAAAACTTTCAAAACTATTGAACCGGCACCACCGCGCACTTTTCACCCGGATCGGGCCATTAACCTAGCAACTAGCAAAGTAAAATACGGGTAGAGAAGTATACCAAGCGATCCGTGTCCTTCGGTCTTCGTCTCCACTCCGATCTCCCGCGGATACTTCGTCCGTCACTTCCTCGTCGAAAGGGCACCACGTAGCCGGAATCGTTTACGGGCTCCCACCTCTTGACCGAGGCAACTCGGACGCGAAGTTGGCTAGCCGACGCGTCCAAGGGATGCTGTAGAATAGTGTAGTAGCCATGTCTCTTTGGGGTTTAAGAGGTTGCCATTTATGGAGGAATTTGTACACAAGAATTTCATGGATGCTTGCTAGGAAAAAAAATGGAGCATGCTCTATCTCTTGCTGTGAAAAGAATGAGCTCTTTTAAATTAGCATGGACCCCCCTCAATTTTTTAATGCATGATATGAAAATTAATCACCACACACTAAAAAAACAAACTCTCCTCTCCCTGGAATAGTGGCCGGCCCAAATCATGGTGGAGGAAAAAGGAAAAAACAATACAAGAGAATAAAATCAATAATCTAATATCAAAATGGTCACAACCATATTCCTTTTCAATCCACTCACTAAACCATCACATTAAATGCAATGAATAAGACTAGAATAGAATCTCATGATGAAGAGGCTACAATTATGAAAGAAACCCCTCCACAAAATGTTATTTGCAAATGTGCAAATAACACCCTCCAACGGATAGTCCGGCCGTGAAGGAATAAAAGAAAACCGGCCGGAACGAAATAAAAACTGGCAACCTCAGAAAACTGATCCTGTAATAAATTACAGGAAAACCCCGCTACTGCAAATACATGCCCGCATTTGTATTCCCACTGAACACAAATGCAAAGAGACAAAACTACACTATCTAATACTAGAATCCGGCTTAAGCCAAAGCCGGCTAGTAAAAATCGTCCGATCACGATCCGTGCAATGCCGCACGTATCTGATCGAACCCTGCCATATCTCCATACGGCCTCTACAGCGTTTCGCCCGAAACCTGAGTAACTGAGTGTGGTGGACTCTAAAGACTCGTCAATACCATGGCTGTGGATTTAACCACTAGCACGTCAGAGGTATTAGCCGTACGTGACGGGCTACCAGCTACTGACTAAAAGGGACGTCGATGAGCGAACTCATCCTGACACCCTACTGAGCCTGTCAGTGACAATATCCGTACAGTCCGGTCCGTTCGTCTATGAGCATCGCATGGCGGGCCTAGGGGGTTGGTAAAAGTCAGAACCCCAATAGCGGTACAAGTCGTGTCGGAGTGTAGCCCAGAACACCCTGAGATACTACTGGAATACCTACCAGCAAATCTCCTGCCTTGGCCAATGACTTTTCATGTTCTGGCTCTCCTAGACACAGCGCGACCTCACCCCCAATACCGGGAGAGACGAACCCCTGCAGATCCGCTCACTGCCTCCATGTGGCTCGGGACTGTACCCAACTAAAACCTGTTTGCACGACTCCTTTGAGCCGTGGTAGGGTAGTAAACAAAGCACAGTGGGAACTCACACGAGACAAATGACGATCTCAGGTCGATGAACTAACCTGTACACATGTCACCAGGGAACTGCTATCTGACGTCTGGTATAATCCCAACTAGCAGGTTCCCGGCGAGTCCTGTCCGGTGTACTCATAACCCAATGAGCACCTGTATACATTTTAGTTGAACCAACTGACACCAGTGGCTTGTGAGACCAGCCACCGCCCCTCGTCGGGGTCTCAACTGTATACACTAGTCTACTCTGGAGAATCGATGCCCTGTCTCGAAACTCCCATGACTAGGGACCTTTTAAGGATGTGCTTATAGACCCCAGCTCTCACGTATATGATCGCCCTCATACTGCTGGTATCAAGCAAGAATCCTAGGGGCTCTATCAACGTGTAATAGTGACTCGTAAGGTCACCTAAAGCAGTACACGATAATAAAGATAAACCAGATAGCATACTATCATCTTGAGTAAAACTGTCCTACCGGGATAGGTCCTCCCTCAATCATCGCAATTATGTGCCTGTGATCCAATAATTGACTCTGAGGGCACTATCTCCAACAGGTAAACGTTAGTCCCCCAATAGCGGTACAAGTCGTGTCGGAGTGAAGCCCAAAACACCCTGAGATAACACTGGAAGCCTACCAGTAGATCTCGTTTGCCCTGGCCAGGGACTACTCGTGTAATGGTTCTCCTAGACACAGCGTGATGTCAACCCCTAATATCAGGAGAGACGAATCCTGTCTAACCGTCACTGCCTCCAAGTGCTTCGGGACTGCACCCAACTACCACCTGTTTGCACGACTCCTTTGAGCCGTGGTAGGTAGTAATCAAAGTACAGTGGGAACACACTTGAGGCGAAGTGACAGTGTCAAGTCAGCGGACTAAGCTGTACTCATGTCACCTGGGAACTGATAACTGACGATAGGCATAATACCAACTAGTCAGTTCCCGACGAGTCCTGTCCAGTGTACTCGTAACCCAACGAGCACCCGCATACTATCTCAAGTACGACGTACCGACGACTGTGGGACAGACCGTTTCCCACACTGGGATGAGAAGCTCATGCGCTGGTCTACTCCGGAGTATCGATGCCCTGTCTCGATAGTCCTGCGACTAGGGACCTGCATAAGGATGTGCTTATAGATTACCCAGCCCCACTAGTGTGACTGCCATCACAACGCTGGTAATCAAGCAAAGATCCTAAGGGCTCCACTAATGTGTATAGGCGATATACTAAAATAAACACATGTACACATTGAAGTAGAAACAAACCAAGTAGCATACTACTATTTTGAGCAAGATTGTATATACAAGGTGAATATCCCAAGCTTCCATTAAGTAATATACAAACTAGTATGATACAGTAATGGCCTCTAGGGCATAAACACTAACAATCTCCCACTTGCACTAAGGCCATGTACTGGCGTATCGAAGACCTATCATCTCGATCAGCCGCTCGAACTGAGTCTGGGGCAACGCCTTGGTGAATGGATCTGCAGTGTTATCTTCTGAAGCGACTCTCCGAACCTCGATCTCCTGGCGATCCACGATCTCCCTGATCAGGTGATACCGCCTTAAGATGTGTCTGGATCTCTGATGGGACCTGGGTTCCTTCGCTAAAGCTATAGCCCCGTTGTTGTCGCAATACAGAGGTATTGGATCAACAATGGACGGAACCACCTGAAGCTCTTTCAAGAACTTCCTCATCCAGACAGCTTCTTTTGCGGCATCAGATGCAGCGATGTATTCCGCTTCCATCGTCGAGTCTGCAACGGTTTCCTGTTTAGAACTCTTCCAACACACCGCCCCTCCATTGAGGGTAAAGACAAAACCCGACATGGACTTGGAATCATCCTTGTCACTCTGGAAGCTGGAGTCAGCAAAGGCCTCGATCTGGAGGTCTTTTCCGCCATACACCAAGAACATCTCCTTAGTCCTTCTGAGGTACTTGAGAATGTTCTTTACTGCTATCCAGTGTTTTTCCCCAGGGTTTGACTGATACCGGCTTACCACACTCAGTGCATAAGCTACATCCGGTCTGGTACACAACATCGCATACATTATAGAGCCTACCGCAGAAGCGTAGGGTATAATAGACATGCGATCCCTCTCCAAATCAGTCTTGGGAGACATCTCTTTAGAGAGGGTGATCCCGTGACAAGCCGGTAGGTTACCGCGCTTGGAATCTTCCATACTGAATCTTTTCAGTATGGTGTCGATGTACCTGGACTGTGAAAGTCCTAATATTCTCTTAGATCTATCACGATGGATCCGGATCCCCAGGATGTATGAGGCATCACCCAGGTCTTTCATGGAGAACCTGTGTGACAAGAACCCTTTGACAGATTGTAGCATAGGAATGTCATTTCCTATTAAGAGAATGTCATCCACGTACAAAACGAGGAATACTACAGTTCTCGCTACAAATCTACAATAGATGCATGGTTCATCTGGATTTTTGATAAAGCCAAATTCCTTGGCCGTCTCATCAAAACAGATGTTCCAACTCCGCGATGCCTGCTTTAGTCCATAGATGGACTTAAGCAACTTGCACACCTTTCCGCTGCTCCCACTCTGAATGAAACCCTCTGGTTGGTCCATATAGACACACTCCTCTAAATTTCCATTTAGAAAAGCGGTCTTTACGTCCATTTGCCAGATCTCATAATCTTGGAAGGCAGCAATGGCAATAAGGATCCGAATGGATTTCAGCATAGCCACTGGAGAAAAGGTTTCTTCATAGTCCAAGCCAGGTCTTTGACAGAAACCCTTTGCAACAAGTCTAGCTTTATAGGTCTCAACCTGTCCATCTACACCAATCTTCCTTTTGAAGATCCACTTGCATCCTACGGGTTTTACCCCGTCTGGAGCAATGTCCAACGTCCATACTTTGTTGGTGTACATGGACTCCATTTCGGTCCGCATTGCATCCAGCCATTTTACTGAGTCAACGCTCTGAACGGCCTGCTGGAAGCTAGTAGGCTCATCATAATCTATGATGCAATCCTCTCTATCCCCGTCTATGAGAAAACTATAGTATCTCTCGGGCGGATGAGACTGCCTACTACTCCTGCGGAGCGGCGTAGGAATGTCCTGTTCTTTTGAACCCTCTGGTTCCACTAAGCTTTCAGTAATAGCTCGTGGTTCTGGAATTTCTTCCAGTTCTACTGCGCTCCCACTAATTTCCTTTTCTAAGAACTGGTGTTCTAGAAAGTGGGCATTACGAGAAACAAGGACTTTTTGTTCCTCTGCGTGGTAGAAAAGATACCCCCTGGTGTTCTTTGGGTATCCCATAAACTTGCACAGTACTGAGCGTGCCTCGAGTTTGTCCGCATGCTGCTTTTTGACAAAAGCTGGACATCCCCAGATCTTCAGATATTGAAGATAGGGTTTCTTCCCACTCCATAACTCATAAGGTGTGGTAGGCACAGTCTTAGTGGGAACTCGGTTCAAAAGGTATGCGGCTGATTCTAGCGCATACCCCCAGAATGATCGCGGTAACTCAGCGTTACTCATCATGGACCGTACCATATCCAATAGGGTTCGGTTCCATCTCTCCGATACACCATTATGTTGTGGAGTGTATGGAGGAGTAAGCTGAGAGAGAATTCCGTTCTCTTTTAAATAGTCCAGGAACTCGGCACTCAAGTATTCACCACCTCGATCCGATCTTAGAATCTTGATACTTTTGCCGGTTTGTTTTTCTACTTCATTCTTATATTCCTGAAATTTTCCAAAGGCTTCGGACTTATGTTTCATTAAGAAGACATAACCGTACCTTGAAAAGTCATCCGTAAAAGTAATGAAGTAAGAAAAACCGCTTCGCGCATGTGTAGACATTGGACCGCACACGTCACTGTGTACGAGTCCCAAGAGCTCGCTCGCTCTCACTCCGTGTCCAGTGAACGGAGACTTTGTCATCTTTCCTTTGAGACAGGATTGACAAGTGGCATACGATTGATATTCGAACGGATTCAAATATCCTTCTGTATGTAACTTTGTCAACCTTCTCTCATTGATGTGACCCGGTCTACAATGCCATAAGAAAGTCTGATTTATTTCCGGAGACTTTCTTTTGTGTGTATTCTGGACATTGAAAATCTGTGGTTGGTTTAATACGTATATACCATTGCTCAATGTACCTGACCCAATCAGAACTTGATTAAGGTGAATGTTTACAACATTGCTTACAAACGCAAATTCATAACCTTCTTTAGAAACCAAAGATACAGAAATGATATTACAAGTTGCGTTGGGTACAAAAAAGCAATTACGCAAAACCAAAACATGTCCATCTGACATTCCCAGGTGATAGTCCCCCACGGCTTTAGCATCCATGCTAGCTCCGTTCGCAACTCTGAGGGTCATGTCACCTGCTTTCAAAACACTACGGTTTCTCAACGCCTGCAAAGAATTACAGATATGAGATCCTGATCCGGTATCCAATACCCAGGAAGTAGAGTTTATTGAAAGACAGTTTTCAATAACATACACACCTGAAGCTGAAGCTGCAACCTGCTTCAATTCCTGTGTTCTGGCCTTCCAGGCCCTGCAATCATTCTTCCAGTGTCCTTTCTTATGACAATAGAAGCATTCTTCCTTATCCACAAGCTTCCCCGCTTTCTTTGTTGCTTTAGCTTTTCCCTTCGTATCCACTTTACTAACACCGCCTCTTGGTTTGGCGGGGGCTTTCTTCTTCTTTCCCTTGGCTTTCGCCTTGGACCTAGAAGAAGATGATCCTCCTACAAACAAAGTGGATGTTTCCCTACCTTTCTGTAGGGTGCCCTCTGCGCTCCTCAGCATGTTGAGGAGCTCTGAAGTTCAACTTCTTTTTCTTGTAAGTTGACGTTCAGTATAAACTGGGCGTAAGTGGAAGGAAGGGACAGGAGAACTAAGTCCGTATAGAGCTCACTCTCCATTGTGGTCCCTAGGTCCGCGAGCTCCTCAATGTAGCCGATCATCTTAAGCACGTGTTCTGCTACTGATGATCCGACGGCCATCCTTGCCGAAAATAACTTTTTCGACGCTTCGTATCTTGCGATACGAGATTGCTCTCCATACAGTTCTTTTATATGAAGAAATATGGATTCCAAGTCCATATTCTCGTGCCTCCTCTGATGTTCATTGTCCATAGAGGCAAGTACGAGGCACTTGGCCTTCGCGCTATCAATCTCCCAAGTCTTACGGATTTCCTTATCCGCGACGCTGGAAGTGGGACCAGGGACAGGGGGAGCTTTGGTGGTAAGAAGATACCCCAGCTTGTCGTAAGTGATTGCCATCTTGACATTCCTGAGCCAATCTTTGTAGTTTGGCCCTGTTAGTATGTTTTTATCTAGAAGTAACTTAAGTCCAGTCATGTCGATTGGTCGCTGCAATTAGGAGAGAGAAGAAACACTCAGCTTGATGCTCTTGCAAGTTTTAGAATGGTTTTTAATTTGTCTAAACAGGATGGCTCCCACTGTTTCTCGAATCCCTCCTCAAACCAAAAAGGAAGAATTAGTCAGGATCAATCTCACCGTACAATACTTGCTTAGCCGTTCAGCCAGGCCAGTGTCGGTACTTCGAGGGAGGTTTTCCAACGCTTTCGCGAAGTTCCTTAATTAAATAACCTCTTTTCCCTGGGGGCGTAGCCCCGCTAACACCTTTCTAGACACCTACTAGGTTTATAGCATTGATCGTTTAGTGAGAAATTTCCCGAGGAGTAGCATATACTCACAGTAGGATCGGGATCCAAATATCATCGCGTGACGAAACTGAAGGAATCCTACCGGAATCATCACACTCCAAATGGTATGCAACACTAGCAAGTTTCAGTTCTTTTGAAACTCCCGATGTGGATTTTTGCCCCATGCTCTTATGACCTTGGCGTGAGGTCAAAATGTCATAAGTCACATGTCAAGTTCTTCCCATCATTATCCAGGTTAATTTGAATCCACCCGTACCTACCCTTGACGTAGGCCAAAATGGTAGTACGGCTGTCCCAAACCAACGCATTCTATCTATGCAACAGATAAATATCCGGCAGCTACCAATCACTATGCCTTGGCGTGAGGTCAAAATACATAGCTTGAATACTACCGAATATTTAACTGAAATGATGGAGGGCTACGAATGGTTTTGGCAAAACCGTGAACGTAGTGAACTTGATATAATCGATGGAATGAGATAGCTTTTAAAAGGAGTGGCTCAAGCTCCTCATTTAAAAGTTAGTTTTGAAAAGAACCGAGTGGTTTTCCGAAAGTGTTCCAACGATTTTAACTTGGTTTATTTTCTTGCATTAGTTCTTTTAATGCGTGATATTCTTGCATTAGTTCTTTTAATGCGTCCCATCATTTAATCCTACCATTGCAGAAAACAACCAAAATATGACATACGCTTATGCCATTCGCATTCGCCACGGGGCCCGTCATTACCCGTTAGGTTACTTAACTAACGACAGAGCGGGGGCTGGGCTAGCGCGGCTGTAAAACATAAGCAACGCCTAAATAATATCATATATAGATATATTGCAATGATAGCCATTTCAGATCACAGATGAACACATTGGATATACTAGGAATCCGCAATTCGTACGAGCCTGTAACGAAAAGCAGATTACACGGTCGCGGTGAATAGCCAATACCCACCCAAGACCCCTACGGGTGCGGCAAACTACCCGCCAAGTACCCGAAGCGAAGCAACCTCCCTCAACTCCGTGAGTAGGCCACTCGGCACTTCGGCATACCCGGTAGTTTGTGCACCCCCTCCATGGGTCTATCCTAGGAGCAAAAACAGTAAAAAGAAATTATACAATGACGGCTACAACCCCGACCCGGTTGTGCGGCCATACAAATAATTATTACATCAATTTACAAATTTACATGAATTGAAAGAAAAGAAAACTCTCGTCTCACAACCCCCGGCTATTCACCCGCGACAATCCAATGAATTCATATACACATTCCGATAACATTACAGATCACAGATTTGTATAACCCCCACTAATCGACATATAGCGATTAGCAGACGTTCAATACAAATATCACATCACAGAAAACCCCGTCAGCTTAAGTCTTTTAGAAGTTCGATCAAAAATACGGATTTTCAGGCCCCAAACACAAAATTTTCGTTCTGGAAAATCTGGGCAGAAAATACATATTCCAAAAATCCCAAAATACCCCACTGAGCAAACTGCAACCAAAATTTCCAACTACCGAGTCAACTCGGCCGCGGAACCGCGGCGGGAGCATGCTCCCGCCGCGTTTCCGCGGCGCTTTGATCGGTTCAGTGGACGAAATTTTGTCAGTTTGTTATAAAAACCCTGAGCCGAATTTTAAAGTGTGATTTATCATTTTTGGAACATAGGAAAAATTCGACAGCAAGCATGATATCGGGGTTCATTTCGGTACTTTTTCTTTGATCGATCTTCTAGCTACTTTGCTAACATGTTAGGTAGAGTTTAACTAGGCTCTGATACCACTGTAAGTCCATGCTATCTCTCCCGGTACTTTCGGGCAAGCGGAATTTGATAAAAAACAATTTTCTTAGAGGTGGTAACATGGACTTAAAAACCCGGATCTTTGTTAAACATCTAACTAACAACCTAACTACGAGTTGCTAACTACTCGGTTAGGGGGTTATACCTTTCTTTTTCTCGAACTCCTTCGTCTTCAAGCTTCGATGGTCGTCCGAATCGGCTTCTCCCCGTCGTCTCCTTGCGCCGAAGATAGATCCACCTGAAAGCTTCAACCTTTGGCTCCTTCTTCGAACTTTGAAGATTCACTCGGTTTGCTAAACCTTGTGAACTAGAGTGAGTAGAGAAGAGTTTGTATGGGATTTTATTTATGGTTCTTGGTTCTCAACTCATGAGACAAGTGAACCATAGAGTCAAGAGAGGGAGAGCAAGAGGAGGAGATGAGAGCTCAAGAACAAGAGAGAGAATGAACATGAAAGAATGATAGAAGACTTTTCTCATTTGGCTCTCATAATCCAAAACAATCATAACACCTCATATCAATCAAGTATTATGTGATGGTTTAAGCAACCATAGCCATATCATTTCATGCACTCATTTTGCACAAAAGAGCAAGCAAGCAAAAGTCTTTGCCATGAAATGATAGCTATAGTTATCATGATGGTCAACTAGTCAAGCCTAGTCAACCGGTCAACAAAGTCAACAAGTCAACAAAAGTCAACAAGTCAACAAAGTCAATCCCTCAACAACCATGTCACCATAATACTTAATTAATATAATTGTTAATCACATATCATATTCTCATTAGGGTTGAGCAAAAAGTCAATAGTCAACTGTCAACGGTCAACAACCCTAATGAGAATCCTCTGCCTCTGTCTCTCCGTCAACTGTGCATACACACCCGCATCCGCGTTCCGAGGAACACGAATGCATACTGGATAAAACCAATCCCAAAAGGTACACTAGGATCTGGCTTAAACCAAAGCCCGCTAGTGTGAACTGTCCGGACACTGTACGTGCACAAGTGCACGGATGTGACCGAACCCTGTCGCAAAACCATGCGACCTGTCGCAAAACCATGCGACCTCTACTCTTTTGCCTAAAGGCGAATAGCTTTCTGTGTGGGACTCTAAAGACTCGACACTACGCTGGCAGTGGGTTTAACCACAGACCGCAAGCGGCACTAGCTGTGCGTAACGGTCCCCAGGTAGATGCCGACAAGAAGACTGACGAGGCGAAACCCATCTGAACTCCTATTGAGCCTGAATGTGACATTCTCCGTACAGTCCGGTCTATTCGTCTGATACATCGCATGGCGGGCCTAGGGGGCGGTAAACGTCAGTCCCCCAATAGCGGTACAAGTCGTGTCGGAGTGAAGCCCAAAACACCCTGAGATAACACTGGAAGCCTACCAGTATATCTCGTTTGCCCTGGCCAGGGACTACTCGTGTAATGGCTCTCCTAGACACAGCGCGATGTCAACCCCCAATACCGGGAGAGACGAATCCTGTCTAACCGTCACTGCCTCCAAGTGCTTCGGGACTGCACCCAACTACCACCTGTTTGCACGACTCCTTTGAACCGTGGTAGGGTAGTAATCAAAGTACAGTGGGAACACACTCGAGGCGAAGTGACAGTGTCAAGTCAGCGGACTAAGCTGTACTTATGTCACCTGGGAACTGATAACTGACGATAGGCATAATACCAACTAGTCAGTTCCCGACGAGTCCTGTCCAGTGTACTCGTAACCCAACGAGCACCCGCATACTATCTCAAGTACGACGTACCGACGGCTGTGGGACAGACCGTCTCCCACACTGGGATGAGAAGCGCATGCGCTAGTCTACTCCGGAGTATCGATACCCTGTCTCGATAGTCCTGCGACCAGGGACCTGCATAAGGATGTGCTTATAGATTACCCAGCCCCACTAGTGTGACTGCCATCACAACGCTGGTAATCAAGCAAAGATCCTAAGGGCTCCACTAATGTGTATAGGCGATATACTAAAATAAACACATGTACACATTGAAATAGAAACAAACCAAGTAGCATACTACTATTTTGAGTAAGATTGTATATACAAGGTGAATATCCCAAGCTTCCATTAAGTAATATACAAACTAGTATGATACAGTAATGGCCTCTAGGGCATAAACACTAACAGCACCCCTATAATAAAATCAGGGGTAGGCCTCATCTTCGTGACTCCACAAGGAAGGATAATGCGCTTTTCCATCTCCTTAAATGAGCCGGGGATGAACAATGAATCCGAATATGAAGCTTTGATAGCAGGTCTTGAGATCGCTGTCGACATGGGAATCGAAAACCTCCTCATATACGGAGACTCCCAACTAGTCGTTGGTCAAGTAAATGGCGACTATCAAACATGCAAGCCTGAGTTGGTGAAGTACGGCGAGAGAGTGCGGCAACTGCTGACTCAAATTCCTTCCTAAGCCCTAGAAAGCATACCGTGCACGGAAAATATCAAGGCGGATGCATTAGCCAAGCTTGCTAAAGAACTGGCCGACGAGAACCTCGATGACGTAAGGATCGTTGTGCAAAGCCGTCGGGTTCTTGCACCGGCAGAAATATCTCCGGAGTCGTCCGAAGAAAAGGGAACGATAGAGCAAGCAATCCTACGAGTAAAAGACCAGGAAAATGCTAAGGATTGGAGAGAAGTCTTTATAGACTACTTCAAATCCCGATGAACACCTGAAGATGCATTTTCAAGACATCAGCTCATGAAAAGAACTCTATCCTTCGCCTTTGTCAATGATACTCTGTATAAAAGATCGTTCGACTCCCTGTGGCTAAGATGCCTGGAGCCGGAAGAAGCAAAGAGAGTCATCCAAGAAACTCATGACGGACTCTGCGGTTCTCATCAAGCCGGGCCAAAAATGAAGCTGAAGATCAAAAGGATGGGCTACTATTAGCCCACGATGATTCAGGATTGCCTCGAATACGCAAAGCAGTGCCACTCGTGCCAGATTCATGGGGAATTTATCCATCAGCATCCAAATCCGTTACATCCAACGGTGGCTAGCTGGCCGTTCGAAATGTGGGGAACCGGCATAATCGGGCCCATCGAACCAGCATCGTCCAGAGGACATCGATTCATTTTGGCAACAACTGATTACTTCTCTAAATGGGCAGAAGCAGTACCGCTGAGGGAAGTGAAGACGGAGAATATTCTCCATTTTTTCAAGACATATGTCATCTATCGGTTCGACACTCCACGACGGATTATCTCCGATAACGGGCCAGCCTACAGAAGCCACAAGATCAGCCGCTTCGCACAACAGCATAATATAGACTGGAGATACTCTTCGGTCTACAATCCCCGAGCTAACAGTCTAGCTGAGGCTTTCAACAAGACCTTGACGAAGATCGTGAAAAAGACGGTGTCCAAAAATAAAAAGGACTGGCACGAAAGACTGCATGAAGCTCTCTGAGCGTATCGAACTACGTTCAGAACAGCCACGAACACAACGCCGTATGTATTGGTATTCGGCACATGAGGGGTACTTCCCTTCAAGATAGAGTTACCCTCTCTATGAGTGGCGGTTCACAACGAGCTAACCGACAAAGAGAATGCTCATCTTCGGTTTGAGGAGCTTGATGCCCTCGACGAAACTCGGCTCATGGCGCAGCAAAACTTGGAAGCTTACAAAGCAAAGATGACGCGCTCATATGAGAGATTGACTAGGCCGAGAACATTCCGCCAAGGCGAACTCGTGCTAGTGGTCAAGAGACCCATGATCCCCAATCATGCTAAGCGGGGAAAATTCGAGCCGAACTATGAAGGCCCGTACATCATAGACAAAGTTTACCAGGGTGGAGCCTATCTACTCATGGACATGCATGGTGAAAGACCTTTCAGGCCAATAAACGGTCGATTCCTGAAAAAATACTACGCCTGACGAGTCACGGCCTAGGTCAACGATAGATGACGACGCCTATATCCGCTCGCTATCTTTCTAAGCCCAAACTCTATAACTAGTAGCCGGCAAATGGACCAAAATGTCCTAAAACTAACGACGGACCGAAATGTCCTAAAACTAATGACGGACTGAAATATCCTAAAACTAACGACGGACCGAAACGTCCTTAAACTAAGGATAGACTACTATGTCCTAAAACTGGTTATTGACCGAGACGTTGATAAACTACTATGGACCGCAGCATCCCAAGGCTGACACAAAAAAAATATTAAAAAAATATATAATAAAAAAAGAGAAGAAAGAAAACGGTATGTCCATAAGCGAGATGGGCACGGATGAAAACCCGAAAGGGCTCCGTGAGTAAAAACAGCAGGGCTACCGGCAAGTTTTATGAAAACCCGAAAGGGCGCAATCTCATTAAAAGACACTTGCAAGGTCCTCTCGATCTTGTGAGGAGAAAATACCTGCGTGAGATCCTTACGACTCACAAGGGAGCAACACACTTAGGGATCCCCACGATTCCTAAGGAGAAATTACACTTACGAGATCCTCACGACTCGTAAGGAGAATTCCCCTTTGAGACCATCACGGCTCACAGGGTTCAAAAGCCTTAAGCTACAGGGACCTGAACCTGTTCTTAAGCCATCACAACCTCCAATGCTGCCCTACAAGCGGTTCAATATTGACCCTTGTATACAATCCATGGGCACGAATAAACATTTCCCTAACAGAGTCCCACCAGCGATTAGGGATATGCTCACACGGTGAACGACCCTTGTAAGTCCTCTCGACTTATAAGGAGAAAACACTCTTGTAAGATCCTTACGACTTATAAGAGAACACCCATTTAGGAATCCTCACGATTCTTAAGGAGAAAATGCACTTACGAGATCCTCACGACTCGTAGGGAGAAATACCTTTATGAGACCCTTACGGCTCGTAAAGTCAAAAGTCTTAGTCGACAGGATCCTAATCCTGTTTGCTAAGCCACCTTTTTTCGACATCGACAAAGGCAAATGATGATTCGCTCTTGGCGATATCTCAGTTATAGCGATGCTGATGCCAAAATCGGTGTCAAATCCCAAACTCGCAGCGAAAAGTCGGCGAGCCACAAGTGCATATGAAATAGCCGAAATTATGGGACAACTTGCAACAAAATCAGCAAGTAAAAATATATGCATACAAAAATAGCCGAAATGATTGGGCAACTCGCAATAAAAAGCAACGAGTAAATAAAACAAATAGCCGAAATGATTGGGCACTGTGAAAAATAGCCGAAATGATTGGGCAATCGCGACTTCCGCGATATAAAAGCTGAAATGATAGAGCATCGCGGAAAGAAAAATATATAAAGTGAAACTTTTTGCTCTACATGTGATATCACATTGATCCCTGTATATAATTCAGGGGCACAAACAAAAAGGGAACCATACCTTCCCACCAGACTCCATCAGAAAGAGAGCCAAATCTCGACGGTTCACAGACAGCCTAGAGATCACCAACAGCGTCCCTCCTCATTCCAGCAGAATTCAGACGCGACAATCAACCTTGGAGCCATGGCAAGGTTCTTATTCAAAACCTCGACGGTTCACAGACAACCGACAGAGCACCTACTGGTCCCGTAGAATATGGCTAATGTCAATCCTGACCCCGTGGGAAACGCCCAGAGCAAATCCTGGTCCTGTAGAACACGGCTAATGTCAATCCTGACCCCGTGGGAAACGCCCAGAGAAAATCCTGGTCCCGTAGAACACGGCTAATGTCAATCCTGACCCCGTGGGAAACGCCCAGAGCAAATCCTGGTCCCGTAGAACATGGCCAATGTCAATCCTGACCCTGTAGGAAATGCCCAGAGCAAATCCTGGTCCCGTAGAACACGGCTAATGTCAATCCTGACCCGTGGGAAACGCCCAGAGCACCTCTTAGTCCCGTAGAACACGGTTAATGTCAATCCTGACCCCGTGGGAAACGTCCAGAGCACCTCCTGGTCCCGTAGAACACGGCTAATGTCAATCCTGACCTCATGGGAAACGCCTAGAGCAAATCCTAGTCCTGTGGAACACGGATAATATCAATCTTGACCCCGTGGGAAACGTCCAGAGCAAATCCTGACTCCATGAAATGCGGATAAAGTCAACCCCCTGACCCCGTGAAATGCGGATAAGGTCAACCCCTGACTCCGTGAAATGCGGATAAAGCCAACCCCCTGACCCCGTGAAATGCGGGTAAGGTCAACCCTTGACTCTATGAAATACGGATAAAGTCAACCCCCTGACCTCGTGAAATATGGATAAGGTCAATCCCTGACCCCGTGAAATGCGGATAAGGTCAATCCCTGACTCCATGAAATGTGGATAAAGTCACCCCCCTGACCCTGTGAAATGCGGATAAGGTCAACCCCTGACTCCATGAAATGCGGATAAAGTCAACCCTCGACTTCCCCATCAAAGCAATTCTTTGATTCGGGAGCAAGTCAACTCATCAATCACTTACGGGTCCTCTCGACTTGTAAGGAAGAAAATTCTTTTCTGAGATCCTTACGACTCTCAAGAGAAAACACACTTAGGAATCCTCACGATTCCTAAGGAGAAAATTACACTTACGAGATCCTCACGACTCGTAAGGAGAAATACCTTTATGAGACCCTTACGGCTTATAAAATTGAAAAGTCTTAGGTGGCAGATCCAAACCCTGTCTCCCAAGCCATCGTTGCCTCGCAGAGAGGTCATGGTAGATTTTCTACGGACCATACTCTCCGACAAGAAAGGAAACAATCACTTACGAGTCCTCTCGACTCGTAAGCAAGAAAAACTCTCTTGTGAGATTCTTACAACTCTCAAGAGAAAATACACTTAGGAATCCTCACGATTCTTAAGGAAAAATTACACTTACGAGATCCTCACGACTTGTAAGGAGAAATACCTTTATGAGACCCTAACGGCTCATAAAGTTGGAAAGCCTTAGGAGGCAGATCTGAACCTGACTCCTAAGCCATCGCTGTCCTATAAGGAGATCAAAATAGATTATCCACAAAATGCATTTACTAAAAGGGACACACCACCATGAAGCAAAATATGTCTTTTATTCATGAATCAAAACGAATACAAAGTACAATTTATGAAAGAATAAAAAATACTCTCATTCAGGAGTATGTACAAAAGAAGAATAAAAAGAAAAATATACAATTCTTCAAGCCGGCGGATGATTTAATAGATTTTCCAGTTCATCCTTTTTCCGCTGGGCCTCAGCTTCATGATTCATTATCGATAAGAGACGGGCCTCCACTTGAGACTGTTGGGCCTGGTACGAGGCAAGCCGACTTTCAAGCTCCTTTTCGGTAACTTTATGAGCTTCGACCATTTCGCGAGTAAAAATGACGGCTTTATCAATGGCTACCACCTCCCTGATAGCTTCTTGAAGCACCCGCCAAAGTTCATACGCCTGAGTGGTCTTGGCCGTAAGATCAGCTTGAAGTTCCCCAGCGCAGTTGAAGCCAGCTTTCTCTCTGAAAATTTTCGGCTGAGCCTCTTCTCGCATGACAGCATATTTGCGGCGCACCGTTCGATCAGCCCCCGCAGGCTCGTCTTTGCAGCCACAACCTCTGAAGGAAGGCGTGTACATTCAAGACTATGCAAGCAAGCCTCCACCCGACGACAGAACTCAACCCAGAATTGCACCAATGTTTCGCTGTGGTAAGCAGCAAGAAAGGGGAGAGAATTGTTGGTTTCGGCAGCAAATTCTTCGGCCATGATCAAACTATCAGTACGAAGGTCTTCGATCAGAGCTGACAAAGAGTGAAGGCTTAGCTTTGCCATCCGTTCCGAGGCGCGTAGAGCATAAGGGCCGGGTGGCATGGCGATGCGAGATTCCAGTGTGGTAAGAATAGGCAAAGCTGTTAAGATTTATAAACAATCAGTGAAACTTGCAAACAAAGAGCAGATGTAACAACATCAAAACTTTACTTACCCACAGTCATGCAAGAAGGGTCCAAAAGATCCCCAGGCCCGTCAAGAATCTCAACTTCGTCATCGGCTTCCAGAACTGCAGAAGACATCAGTATCATTATATGAAATAATAATAATGCCGTGATGAGAAGGAAAATAACACTAACCTTGCCCAGAAGAGAGGACGATGCGTTGAGGGGATATTGCCTACGGATCGGCCATTTCTAGCAGACGTTGAAAAGACTTCCTGAAGGACAGGTCCGCGATGGACGCCGCCAATTCTCGTAGCTCTGAAAAGACAGAAAGGTTCATATGATGGGGAGATTATTAAAATAAAATATAGAAGACTACCTTCGATACTCCTCCCACTCTGGACTGGATGGATAGCAGCTTCGGCGGTCTCCTCCATGCCCCCAGGCACATCATCGGGGACATGGGCCGGTATAACAACTTCCAATTGAGGAGCAGTGGCCACCGCTGCAGGCTCCAATGAAAGGACGGTGGCCTCGACTACCTGTCCCATAGTCTCCGAGCCGTCCCCAGAAAGATCTATTGAATCTGTGGCCAATGAAGATGCCTCTTCCGGGAGAGCAAGCACTGGGGGAATGGAAATCACCAATAGGAGCTCCGTGGCAGGAAGAACAGCTGTATCGACCCCTTCCACACTTACTAGTGTCTCATCGGGGATATTTACAGAGTCCATAGTCAAGGCGCGACTCGAACTCAGATCCTCTGCCATTGCCGAAGTCCCTGCAAAGTTTTCACGGAGATAAGAAGATATATATATATATATATATATATATATATATATATATATAAGCAGTGCAAAATACTACAAAAAGATATATAAGTATACCAATGCGCCGAGGAGCTTCTACTATGGCTTTTTCAAGCCGGCGTTCCTTCTCAAGAATTCGTGCTCACCGGGGTTCGAGGGCAGACTCGTGGCCACCAATCCACAACGACAGCGCATCTTCGGTATCGGCCGAGATAGGCTGCTTAAGGGCTATCTCGCCTCCCTCTTCCAAAGAACCTATAAATATCCGCCGTATCGATGGAGGATCTTCGTAGAAGATGACGGCAGGATAAGGCCTCTTCGGGATCCTTACATTTTCAGTCTCATCCTGGGAGTATCTTATAGCCTCAGCCAATTGTGCGGCTTCCTCGGCAGATGAACCTGAAAAAAGAAGATCACCATCCGACTCTTGCATAGCTAGTGGTTCATCTTGAAAGATAGGCTCGGATTCCACTAAAAAGTCGAGCAGATTGGTGACCGTTTTCCTTCGCCTCTTTGACCCAGAACTAACACCAGAAGACGATCACTTCTTTCCCCTCGGTGCTTTGCTGCGACGTTGACCCACTTCGCCTTCAGTATCCTCTCTCGGCGGTGCTACCGATGAGGACACTGCCATCGCTGATGCCGCAGCTGATGAAACTGCTACCGGCGCCTTATCAGAAGCCCTCGCTTGAGCTCTAGTGCGTGTCAGCAACCCAACAGTAGGAGTCAAGCCCGCGTCCACCGCCTCAGGAATAAGTAAGGCGCCAGTCCCCCTCAAGGGAGGGCGAACCATTACCCGCGGTCGCGGCGGGATTCCCGTAGCCTGGAGTGGGGTGGGAGCCCTAAGCCCAAAAAGTATTCTCCTCTCCTCAGTAATGATTGGACTAACCCGGTGGCGATACCAACCCGTGAAAGCCCCCACGCACCTCGGAATGTAGTCGGCCTCGGGGATTATGAAATAAGAACCGGTGTTCAGCCTCATGAAATGGTGGGTGGCGTCACGAACGGCTTCCAAAGAAGAGCTAGGCTCCACCATGAATGCTTCAAAGGGAACACCCTGGTCATAACCCAATTGCTGGGCAAAGCGGTGTGGATTGTACCGCATGAAAAGAGCTGCATTGTTTCGATGGAACACCAGATAACCGGGTCTGATCGAATACAAGTGCATGGCTTCCTTGGGCTTCAATGAGGGTGCTCCCTCTTTTGAAAAGTCAAAAAGCTGTTGAACAGGTACCGAGGGAGCAGAGAGGATTCGATCATTAAATACCATTCCGCCTTCGTTAGCATACGGATTGAGCAGCACACGAAGATCCCCTAATTGAGTTGGGTCAGGAGAAGAAGCGTCCACCAATTTCATGAGCTGCAGAAAGGTATAAGTATCATAAAAGCTGGGTCTTTGGTGCGCAGCAAATGCCCCTAGCACGTGCATCTCAATCCATGATGTAAAATAATGAAGAGAGAAACTCACTACGTCCACGCCTGGGGTTGAGGTATTGGCTGCAGTGCTTAGCCAATGGTATAGATGTGATAGCCCTGCAATGCCCACGGCTAGTCGCATCCCCTCGGCAACGTGATGAGCAGGGTAAATGACCGAGGCTATCATGAATCGACGGTGCGTTGGAATGACAAACTAACCGAGCCAAACGCTGATAAAGCCGACGACGAAAGTTTCTTCATCCATGCCAGGATCTGCGATCGACTCAAAAGGTACAGCAGACAAGATTAGGATATAAAACTGCGGCAGATCTTCTTCTCTGGCCGGTAGCTTATTTAAACCAAACCCGAAGGGGTCATTAATATTTGCGAACTTCGAAGCCGCCTTTGATAGAACGTCTCCACAAAGGAAGCAGGCAATAAAGCTTTTAAAAGTGACGCCCTGTTCCTCCGACTCTGTGAAAAGCTTCTCAAAAATACCCAGGGTCTTGATTAGACTCGGGTACTTGTGGAGGACGGCATTTTCAGTCGACAAGCCGTCAAGCGTAGCGGGCACAGTCTCGAAGACATACTCGTCAGAGGGAAACAATTCTTCGTAAGGCGCTCCCCTGATCGGTAAACCCGAGATCTCGCGAAATTCTTCCAAAGAAATCGAAACTTCGCGGTCTCCTAACAAGAAAGTGTTGGTGGGAAGATTCCATTGATTAAGGAAGGCTTTAACACACCATACGTGAGGAGACTGATAATGGAAGAGAGACGCGTACACCGCTTGGTAAAGCCCGACCTTTTGCAGTCACGCACGATGGGCGGACAGGATGTAACGAGCCCAGAGAAGATAGCCCGTGGGATGGCGAGGGGTAAGCCCTATCTTGTAGACTTGTCCACAGGGCTGTGCTTCACCTTGGCAGATACGACACCCTAAGATGTCTATGGCCGGCACAGGCTGGTTTGATATCCTAACCATTGATGGTTCGAGCCTGCCTGTTGGAGTCCAATCTGCTACCTTTATAGCAAAAGCAGTCCGCGGACGGTCCATCGGCAGGAACGGGCGGATAGGTTCTTGTTGGGGTAAAAATTTACACCCCGGTTGACCGAGTCAAAGTCAAGGTCAACCCCCAAGCTAGGTGGGCCCAAGCCCAGGTCAAGCGGGTCCATGCCCAAGTCGAGCCCGCGGCCAGCCTCCTCCATGCTAAAATATAGATCATGTAATAAATAATTTTTATGTAATTTTTTATACATGAATGTATGCAAAATGGGCATAAAGCCAATATTTTGTAAGCCCATGGCTTATGTGCAAAAATGAAATGGCACATGAGCCATGGGATGGCTAAAATGCCATTTTTGTAAAGCCCAAGGGGCTATATGTAAATATGTAAGCCTATAAAAGGCAACATGATGATGAATAAAAAAACAACCTTTTCCATCCCCTCAAAAAAAAAACCTAGGGTTCTTTGTGCCTCCTGCTTCTTCTCCAAGGTTTTAAACCTTCTCATTTCTTTTGAATTAAATCAAGAGTTTTACTCTTTCTTTTTCCAAAGCTAAGTGGTTTTCCACCACAAAACCTACAAAGGGGAACTCAGATCTCCCATCAGATCTCAAAAAGGAGTGATTTTTAAAATCTCCTACTTCTTGATCTTCAAGATCCGGCCAAACAACAGGAGGAAGAAGAAGAACCCCCTTTATCAGCTTCAAAACATCATAGGAGTTTAACTCCATACATATATACATAATAAATATTTCATTTCTGAAGCACAGCTTCTGTTTCTTAGGCTAAAAGCCTCTTGTCCTCACCTGCGCGCTTGCGCAAGGGCACAAAGCGCCCGCGTGCCGACACGTGGCGCGCGCGCGCTTGCGCTCCAACGCGCATTGCGCAAAGCGCCCGCGTGCCGACACGTGGCGCGCGCGCGCTTGCGCTCCAACGCGCATTGCGCAAAGCGCCCGCGTGCCGACACGTGGCGCGCGCGCGCTTGCGCACCTGCGCGCAACGTGCATTGCGCAAAGCGCCCACGTGCCGACACGTGGCGCGCGCGCGCTTGCGCACCTGCGCGCAGCGCTCTTGCGCAAAACGCCCACGTGCCGACACGTGGCGCGCGCGCTTGCGCACCTGCGCGCAGCGCTCAAGGCGCTGGCCCCCACGCATCCTTTGGATGCCTTTTCCCCTTTATTCATATATATATGTATATATATACATTTGTATACAAATGTACACATACACATACTCCGCAACATTCTCCCCCTCAAAAAAAATTTCGGGCCGGGGCGCTGCCCCGAACCCCGCAAGGGGGCTGCTAGCCCCCTTGACCCCCAGCCCGCTATCCGGGTAGCGGGACCCCCGTAAAAAAACTCTGCGTGGCTCCCGATATATCCAAACCCCCTATTTCAAAACACGACACACGTACACTGCACATTGAGTTCGCATGACCAGTTTAACCCGTTAATCGGAGGTTCCCTCGCCACAAAGGCGAGGGGTAATTAACGGCAGCTTAGTCCGCGGCTGCCGGAGATTCGGATCCCCACAATCATTAAACCCCGGCCTACCCTAGGCAGGGGGAATCTGTAGTACGCTTGACAAGCGCCCGCGTATTCCCATCTCAATGGGGTGACGAAAAACACCCTACAGATTCTGGCACGCCCGGTGGGACCAATCTCTCCTCCCATATTTCGGGTTAAGCATTTATGCGAACTCAGTCAATATACATACCTATATTTATACTGAAATAATGCTTATCCATGCAGGCTTTCAAGTAATCACCTTTCAACCATGTCTCCAAAGATGAACTCAGCTCTCAGCACGACTCCCGTCTCCTACACGATGAGGATAAACTCTAGGACGGTCCTTCCGGCCAGTCTCGAGCGACAATGGGAAGAGCCGCTGCTACCATTCGGCTCTATTGTGTTTATGCCAGTTGGCGCCATCCCAGCTCCTCAAGCCCCGGTGGCAGACAAACCGGTCTCGAAAGGCAGGAGACCAAATGTGGTGATCTCAAGGGCGCCCCAACCCAAACGTAAGTCGGTGTCTGAACGACTTTCCTTGGCCCCAGCTGAGGGCAAGGCCGTCAACACCAACAAAGCTACAACGCGTCTCGAGCAAGCTCCAGCGGTGCTCTTGACCACTACTCGATCGGGTGTCTTCTTTAAGCTCCCCGCCAATGAGAAAGAGACGACTGGATGTGAGGTCCACACTGTCTACATGGTGGGCACGCGCAGCAAGAGCAAGGACGGGGCCACCACATCCCAAATCCAATCTGGCGTGAATATGGCTGCCACATCCCAAGGCCAGCCTCCTCTGGAATGTAATGAAGACCTTCCCAGTGAGGCTGATAAGCAGAAAGACCCTTCGGTCCATGAGGAGTCGGGCTCGGAAAGCGAAGAAGAGCCGACTTTCCGCCCCAGGACCACGGAGCAAGAGCTGCTTCAAGAGCTCCGAAAGCAGCTCAGAAGCAAAGACAAGGAGATGGCCAAACTCTACTCCAAAATCGATGACTTGACGAATGTCGTGATGCAGCTCACGGCCCGACTTGCCTCTCAGCCGCCCAATCAAGCGGAGGGCTCTGTTCGTGAACCGGGAAGTGGTGTCCCAAAGCAGCCGACGCCTATTCCCTCAAATCCAAAAGTGGGCGAACTATATGAAAATCAGTCGCATCCTATCTCGGGAAATGTCTTGGCTACCGATGACAGTAGCCCGCTAACTCAAGATCAAATCATGGATTTGGTTGCCAGCAAAGTCAAAATATTGGTGGCCGAAGCCGAAGCGCAAAAAGATATCAGCAGTAGTGGGAGACCATATCCTGCTCAGTATGATCTGGTAGAATTTCCTAGCGGCTACGTCATCCCCAAATTCGGAAGATTCGACGGGACGGGAAATGCGAATCAGCACATCGCCCACTTCAAAGCCTCATGCGGGAACACTGGGGGCAACGATGCGCTTCTCCTCCGCCAGTTCGTTAATAGCTTGACCGATGTTGCTTTCGACTGGTACGCGAGCATACCAGATGGCTCCATCACAACCTTTGTCCAAGTGGAGTCTCTGTTTCGGCAGAGGTTCATGAGCGTCAGCGATAAGATTACCATTGCCGAGCTCGTAAGGACCAAGCCCAAGAGCGACGAAAGAAGCACGGATTTTATAACCCGATGGCGTAATCTCTCCGTCAAATGCGAACCACCGATAGAGAAGGACCAATCTGTCAGTCTCCTTGTCGGAAATCTTAACAACTGGATGGCCCCGTTTCTATGTACCGCGGGTCTCAAAACATTTCAAGAGCTGACCAAAAAGGTCCAAACGTTGGAACGCTCAAGGCCTGAGTCCGCTCAGGATCTTCAGTTCACAAACAGACCGAAACCTTGGAGGGACGACAACCGAAAAGGCGGAAGTTCTAATATCACCGATTCTCTAAATAAACAGAGAACGGGCGGAGCAAAAACTGACCAGTCTCGAGAGCCAACTTTGGAAGAAAGAAGAAATAAGGTCTACTCATTCCGAAGGGACAAGGTCCACAAAATTTTTAAAGATGCTCTGAAGAATGGCCTGCGGCTACCAGAACCAAGAAGGCTAAGTGAAGCGAACAGGACCGATCATCCTAACTTTTGCCCATACCACCGAGTGCTGGGGCACACTATTGAAGACTGTTGTATCTTCAAGGATTGGGTTGAGAAACAATACAAGGCGGGAGAAATATCATTGTCCCCTGGCGTGTTAACAAACAATCAAGCTGCGACCGCCAATTTCATACAAACGGGGATCGAAGTCCTTCAGGGACCTGATTCTGTCAAACACCCACCTTTCTCTGGAAACAATCGACCACCACGTCATTAAACTGGGAACAATCGACCGCCACGTCATTAAACTGGGAACAATCGACCACCACGTCATTAAACTGAAAATAATCGACCTCTAAGTCGTTAAAACTGGAAATGTAAAAAAAATGTAAATAAAAAAAAAGTGTAGATAAAAGAAAGATAAAAGCCGAAATGATGGGGCAACTCGCAATAAAAATCAGCGAGTAAAATAAAAATGAAAATAAAGCCGAAATGATTGGGCAACCACGAATAAAAGCCGAAAAGATAGGGCAATCGCGACCTTCGCGATAAGAAAAGCTGAAATGATAGAGCGATCGCGGTAAAACAAAAAACAAAAACAAAAACAAAAAAACAAGGGCGGATGATGAGTTGCTCCTGGCATTATTCCAGTGCAGCAATGCAGACGCCAAACAAAAATCCAATTTCCCAAAATTCTTTTAGCCCTACGGCCAGTCCCCAAATTGACTGCCGTATACAATCCACGGGCTCAAACAATTCTCATCATACTCATGCCCCATTGTAATTACCAGTTATGCGGCTGGTCTCCGCCTTTGGAGTTATGCTCCATTGAGAAGACTCACTCATGTGTCCTCACGATACATGAGGAGAACAAACCTTTGTGGGATCCTTACGAGTCACAAAGGAAAAACACACTTAGGAGTCCTCACGACTCCTAAGGAGAAAATACACCTACGGGATCCTTACGACCCGCAGGGAGAAAATGCTTTGTGGGACCCTCACGGCCCATAAAATTGAAAAGTCTTAGGTGATAGGGATCTAAACCTGTCTCCTAAGCCATCGCTCCCCAATCCCCAAGTGGCGAATGATGAGTCGCTCCTGGTACCACATTCCAGTGCAGTGATGCAGACGCCATCCAAATTCCAAATCCCGACGGCGAATGATGAGTCGCTCCTGGTACCACATTCCAGTGCAGCGATGCAGACGCCAACCAAATTCCAAACTCAAATCCTAAGTGGCGAATGATGAGTCGCTCCTGGTACCACATTCCAGCGCAGCGATGCAGACGCCATCCAAATTCCAAATCCCGACGGCGAATGATGAGTCGCTCCTGGTACCATATTCCAGTGCAGCGATGCAGACGCCAACAAAGTCCCGAAATTTTTCCGGCCCTACGGTTTGGATCATACATCCTGCAAAACCGTATACAATCCACGGGCGTAAAACAATCTCGATTTCAAAAAAAAAACAAAAAAAAAACGGTATGTCCATAAGCAAAATGGGCACGGATGAAAACCCGAAAGGGCTCCGTGAGTAAAAACAGCAGGACTGCCGGCGAGTTTGTGAAAACCCGAAAGGGTGCAAACTCGTAAAAGAAAAAAAAAGAAATGAAATGCACTCGCAAAGTCCTCTCGAATTTGTGAGGAGAAAATTCCCGCGTGAGATCCCTACGACTCACAAAGGAGCAACACACTTACGAGTCCCCACGACTCCTAAGGAGAAAATACACCTGCGGGATCCTTACGACCCGTAGGGAGAAAATGCTTTGTGAGACCCTTACGGCTCACAAAATGGAAAAGCCTTAGGTGACAGGGATCTAAACCCGTCTCCTAAGCCACCAATTCTCAAATCCTCTCGGGGCACATGATGAGTTGCTCCTGGCATTATTCTAATGCAGCAATGCAGATGCCGACAGAAAACCAGTCCCAAAATCCTCTCAAAGACAGAGGATGATTCGATCCTGGTACCATATTCCAGTATAGCGATGCTGATGTCAACTCAAATCCAACAAATCAAACCAACCAATTCCAACATCGACCTCTGCGTCCAACAACGACACTCCGTAACGGGGAAACGTCAAGCAGACACTCCGTGCCGGGGAAAAGTCAACCCGACACTCCGCGCCGGGGAAAAGTCGATCAGGCACTCCATCTCGGGGATACGTCCTACAACAGGCACTCCGTCTCGGGGATACGTCCTACAACAGGCACTCCGTCTCGGGGAAACGTCCTACAACAGACTACAACAGGCACTCCGTCTCGGGGAAACGTCCTACAGCAGGCACTCCGTCTCGGGGAAACGTCCTACCACAGGCACTCCGACTCGGGGAAACGTCCTACAACAGGCACTCCGACTCGGGGAAACGTCCTACCACAGGCACTCCGTCTCGGGGAAACGTCCTACCACAGGCACTCCGACTCGGGGAAACGTCCTACAACAGGCACTCCGACTCGGGGAAACGTCCTACCACAGGCACTCCGTCTCGGGGATACGTCTTACCACAGGCACTCCGTCTCGGGGAAACGTCCTACAACAGACACTCCGTCTCGGGGATACGTCCTACCACAGGCACTCCGTATTGGGGATACGTCCTACCACAGGCACTCCGTCTCGGGGATACGTCCTACAACAGGCACCCCGTCTCGGGGATACGTCCTACCACAGGCACTCCGTCTCGGGGAAACGTCCTACAGCAGGCACTCCGTCTCGGGGAAACGTCAACCAGCGACACTCCGCATCGGGGAAACGTCCAACACAGACACTCCGTACCGGGGAAACGTCCAACAGCAGACACTCCGCATCGGGGAAACATCGACCAGCGACACTCCGCACCGGGGGCACGTCAACGAAATCACTCCGGGCTAGGGAAACGTCTACCGCGGACACTCTATCTCGGAGACGCGTCAAGCATCGACCGTCCACGTCGTAAAAAGGGCAGTGCATCCCAAAAAGTGGGAACCAAAGCAAGTCGCCTCCATGCGAAAGAAGATCCATCAATTTCATGCATACGACCCACATGTGCGGTGTGCATTTATTGATGGGGGGCAATTTGTTGGGGTAAAAATTTACACCCCGGTTGACCGAGTCAAAGTCAAGGTCAACCCTCAAGCTAGGTGGGCCCAAGCCCAGGTCAAGCGGGTCCATGCCCAAGTCGAGCCCGCGGCCAGCCTCCTCCATGCTAAAATATAGATCATGTAATAAATAATTTTTATGTAATTTTTTATACATGAATGTATGCAAAATGGGCATAAAGCCAATATTTTGTAAGCCCATGGCTTATGTGCAAAAATGAAATGGCACATGAGCCATGGGATGGCTAAAATGCCATTTTTGTAAAGCCCAAGGGGCTATATGTAAATATGTAAGCCTATAAAAGGCAACATGATGATGAATAAAAAAACAACCTTTTCCATCCCCTAAAAAAAAAAACCTAGGGTTCTTTGTGCCTCCTGCTTCTTCTCCAAGGTTCTAAACCTTCTCATTTCTTTTGAATTAAATCAAGAGTTTTACTCTTTCTTTTTCCAAAACTAAGTGGTTTTCCACCACAAAACCCACAAAGGGGAACTCAGATCTCCCATCAGATCTCAAAAAGGAGTGATTTTTAAAATCTCCTACTTCTTGATCTTCAAGATCCGGCCAAACAACAGGAGGAAGAAGAAGAACCCCCTTTATCAGCTTCAAAACATCATAGGAGTTTAACTCCATACATATATACATAATAAATATTTCATTTCTGAAGCACAGCTTCTGTTTCTTAGGCTAAAAGCCTCTTGTCCTCACCTGCGCGCTTGCGCAAGTGCGCAAAGCGCCCGCGTGCCGACACGTGGCGCGCGCGCGCTTGCGCTCCAACGCGCATTGCGCAAAGCGCCCGCGTGCCGACACGTGGCGCGCGCGCGCTTGCGCACCTGCGCGCAACGTGCATTGCGCAAAGCGACCACGTGCCGACACGTGGCGCGCGCGCTTGCGCACCTGCGCGCAGCGCTCTTGCGCAAAACGCCCACGTGCCGACACGTGGCGCGCGCGCTTGCGCACCTGCGCGCAGCGCTCAAGGCGCTGGCCCCCACGCATCCTTTGGATGCCTTTTCCCCTTTATTCATATATATATGTATATATATACATTTGTATACAAATGTACACATACACATACTCCGCAACATTCTCCCCCTCAAAAAAAATTTCGGGCCGGGGCGCTGCCCCGAACCCCGCAAGGGGGCTGCTAGCCCCCTTGACCCCCAGCCCGCTATCCGGGTAGCGGGACCCCCGTAAAAAAACTCTGCGTGGCTCCCGATATATCCAAACCCCCTATTTCAAAACACGACACACGTACACTGCACATTGAGTTCGCATGACCAGTTTAACCCGTTAATCGGAGGTTCCCTCGCCACAAAGGCGAGGGGTAATTAACGGCAGCTTAGTCCGCGGCTGCCGGAGATTCGGATCCCCACAATCATTAAACCCCGGCCTACCCTAGGCAGGGGGAATCTGTAGTACGCTTGACAAGCGCCCGCGTATTCCCATCTCAATGGGGTGACGAAAAACACCCTACAGTTCTGTTGGCACCTCGCAAAGAAAACTTTGGCGACCGCGGATGATATGACCGTACCAGGTCCCCCACAAAAGTAAGTTGGTGCAATCTGGATCACGAGCCCTGATCATTGCCATCACTTCTTCATCCTACGGTGATTGAGGAAAAGCCGCCTCCGAGCGAGTAAAGGGAAAGTATGGAAGAGAAGCCATTGTTCCTGAAATAAAGGAAGGGGAAACTGTTAGTGAAGCCCACACGTGTATATATATTTATAAATATATATAAAAGGACAGTGGAAGAAAACGACAAACAACTTATTTTATGGGACCATTGGTTACAAAGCACATGGGCCCCACAAAATCAATATGGCGGCTCACTAATAATGAGGCTGAGCAATCATCATGAGGACAAAAGGAAGATTCTCAATAAATTCAAACAACTCTACACATTCCCCCAAGGAGAAAACCCATTGCACAAACTCTGTGCAAATCGAGAAGGATCTCTCCTAAACTATTTTTGTAAGAACAACTCTGGATGAAAAATCCCAAGAATTCTTATTTAAGAACTAAGTTCTTTAGAGGAATTAAATTCTTTTTGAACAGAGAAATTAAATTCCCAGAAAAATTTTCAGAGCTAAGCTCTTTGAAATGGAATTAAATTCCGGAGGGATGACAAGTATCATCATCAATCCCCTGAGATCAAAGAAACCCTAGCAAAAGGGGTTTATTATTTAAAGATTGGACGTTCTTAAAGAACTTGGAAAAATGGGTTTATGTTAAAGGGAAAAACCCTTGGTGTAGATTTAAAATCCAAAGAAAATTTCTACAAGATGTTCCTCGGCCGTTCAAGATCTTTACCTGAAAAAGGAAATCTTTTATTGACAGAGTTAAACTATGAAAATTTTTGGAACAGAGAACTGAGCTATGAGAAAGAGAATTAAATTCTCAAGGCAAGAATAAGGAAGGAAGAAGATGAAAGAGTGGAGGCGCTTCTTAAGGGACCCCTGCATTTATAGGATGTGATGGGAAACGGTTCATCTGCCCCCTTCCCTAGGCAAATCCAACGGCCACAAAGATGACAGCGTTGCACTCACGTGCAAACATATGAGAACAACGCTGTGGGGGCATTTGTTCCCTCATATACAAGGAAAAACCCCAATTAGGTATCACGTGCGCACACGTGATCGGGGGTCACGTGCCGACACGTGATGGCTTCCTGAGGGCTCTGAAATGATAAGAATTGAATCCTAATCACATGGGGTCACATTCCCGCACGTGATAGGCCTTTAAGCCCACTAAAGTATAATAAAACAGGAAGAAAAACCCCCAATGGAGCATCACGTGCCCACACGTGACCAAGGGTCACGTGCTGACACGTGATAAATTCCCGAGTTCATTAAAATAACAGAATTGAATTCTGGTTAAATGCTTAATCCGTGGGTCACGTGCCATCACGTGATGGGTTCCTAAAGATCTCTGAAATAATAGAATTAAATTCTAATTAAATGGTCAATCAGAAGGTCACGTGCCAACACGTGACAGGCTCTTAAACCATCTGAACTAATAGAATTAAATTCTAATTAAGAGGGAATCAAAAACCCTAACTGGAAAAATATTTCTCTAGATCTTTCCAAACAAAAAAGATTGTGCTCTATAAAGTAGAGCACCGTTGGATTAAAAATCCAATGGTGATTAAAAATCACCAATTTATAGAAAGATTCTATACAAGGAAAGATTTTCCTAAAATCTATCAGGAACAACAAACAAAATATCTTTTGGATTAAAAATCCAATGGTGAATAAAATTCACTGAGTGATCTAAAAGATCATGATTGGTTACAAAATCAGTTAAAATCTTTCAATAAAAGATTGACAAAACAAACTGATTCTTTTCTTTCTCCTATAAATAGGAGCCAAGAAGAGAAGAAAAAAGGAAGAAAGAGATACAACAACAGAGAGAAAAAATAAGGGAATTTAATTCTTCAGAGAGAAAGAAGATTTCTTCCGAAAAAGAAAGAGACCCTAGGTAAGAAAGGGAAAGAGATCATTCTATAAGCTCCCAGAAAACAAAAGGAGAATTTAATTCTCAAACTAAGAGTTTAACTCTTCTGAATAAGAACTTAGTTCTTCCTCTGGTTGAAAATCTGCAGAAGTAGATCTCCCCATAAGTTGAGAATTTAATTCTCATCGGGGAGATTCTGTCATGCAGATCTAAAACCTAAGGGAGGACCTAAACTTAGAGAATTTTATTCTTCCACAAAGCACATAGGAATTTAATTCCTTCAACAAAGATAGAGTTTAACCCTTAATATAAGAAATTAGTTCTTCTTCATGCTTGGAGATCTGCAGAAGCAGATCTCCCCATAAGTTGAGAATTTAATTCTCATCGGGGAGATTCTGCTATGCAGATCCAAAACTTAGAGGGAGAATTGAGTTTAAAGAATTTAATTCTTCCAAATACATAGGAATTTAATTCCTCTATATAAAATTAGGATTTAATCGTACAAAAGAATTTAATTCTTAAACAAGAGACTTAGAATTTTCATGCACGTAAAAGAAATCAGTACCCAAGCTGATCACGTGGCGACACGTGACCCTCCCTTCAATGGTCAGAAAAGAATGAAAGAGATTGGGTTACGTGCTCCCACGTGACCCTTGGATAAATTACTCAAAATAAAGAGAACAAAGCAAAAGCAGAACAGACTTTGGGCGCCCTCACGTGTCCCTATGTGGCCCTTAACAAATCTTGTTAATATCCAGTGCATGGGTGCCCATCACGTGCCCACACGTGATGGCCATGAAGATTAAGTGTTTAACACTTATTTGAATATTCTAAAAATAAAATAAAGGAAGCTTAGCCCAATTCTAGGGCGCCTGACGTGTCCTCACGTGAGTGCTTCATCTTTTTATTGTTTAACATTATTTTAGGCACTTCATCCCTAGTGTTTAACACTACTTTAAATGGATCACGTGGGAACATGTGATCGCCAAATATGTGCTAGTGTTTAACACTATATTCAAACCAGTCTTAGCCCAAATTGGCTACGTCTTCCAGAGGAAAGACTTCCCTTTTAACTGAGCCTCAAATACATTTTTGTCTTCCAAGATTGGTCATCTCATATAGTATATGAGTGCTCAGCATTCAATAAAAGACAAAATATTGTCAGAACCCAGACCCATGTTTAGCATTGCTAAATAATGGGGGGCCGAACCCAGACAAATGCTCAGCAGCCCAAACAAAGGTCCAACATTTTAAACATAATTGGACTCAGCCCAAGTTGGCCATAAGTCCTCAATTCAGATTTAATTGAGCCCATGTGCTCATAATCTAATTAATTCATCTTAGTCCCAAATTGGACTAAAGATTTCCCAATCAACATTGGTTCAAGGGTACATCTCTTCACTCCTTTGATATTTGTCATTGTAATCCTTCAATGTTTTCAGAAAGGTGACGGGTCCCGATAACCAATCATTCCATGGACTGTGGAGTCCTTAAGCCCATGAACTATGATGTCCTTAACCCTGGACTGTGGGGTTCTTAAACCCATAGACTATGACGTCCTTAGCCCTGGACTGTGGGGTCCTTAAACCCATGGACTATGACGTCCTTAACCCTAGACTGTGGGGTCCTTAAACCCATGGACTATGACGTCCTTAATCCTGGACTGTGGAGTCCTTAAACCCATGGACTATGATGTCCTTAACCTTGTACTATGGGGTCCTTAAGCCCATGGACTATGATATCCTTAACCTTGAACCGTAATGTCTTTGAACTAATTATGGACCGCAAAGTCCCTAAACTAAAACAATAGAGCCCAAATGCTATTTTGTTGGATCTAAACGATCCCGTTAAATTGATCTTAGTCTAAAATTAGACTAACGTATCCTTAACAAACGTTTAAGTTGATCTTAGTCTCAAATGAGACTAACGCATCCTTAAACCCAACTCCAAACCCAAATCTAAAAAAATACGGATTTGAACTAATCCACGCCCTACGGGCGACAACATAAATTAGTCTCAGTATACAATCCACGGGCAACCAAAAAACAAAACAAACACCCACGACTCGAAGTGATCATATGGAGAAGGAGAAAGTGGTTACCGCGATGCGGTAGCGTAATTAACTGCAGGGGCTTGCGCCTGCAAGGAAGGGTATCCCCACAATCAAAAACCCCTCAAGGAGGGGGAATCTGACGAAGTCTGCTACATCGGTCGCATCCGTTTAAACCTTCGATACATGGTGTCATAAATCAACTTGGCTTTTTCGGAGAGGTGAGCACCAATTAGCATCTGCCCTCGAAATTCAGGCAAGACGAACCTACGCGGTCTCGTCCCGTTTTCGGCGGAGAACACTTGGTTTGCCGTGACCTCCGCCAGATGAGCGCTTCCGGCAGGGTAGATGATGACGGAACCAAATTGACGGGGTGGCTCCTCCCATTGTCGGCTCAGACTTATAGGGAGAACCACGCGAGTATTGATCTTGACCATGTACTGGATCGGGGTCGCGTCGGAAGTTGAATTCATCTTAGAAGACATCATCGTTGAAAGTTGATTGCCACACGGGAAAAACATTATTTCAGTACGAACATCGGCATATATGCTAAATGAGTTCGCATGAACACTTGACCCAAGATATGGGAGGAGAGAAAGGTCTCACCGGGCGTGCCAGAATCTGTAGAGTGTTTTCCACCACCCTATTGAGATGGGAATATGCATCGCTTGTCAGGCGTACTACAGATTCCCCCTCCATAGGGTAGGTGGGGGTTTATTGATCATAAGAATCTGAATCTCCGGCAGCCGTGGACTAAACTGCCGCTAATTACCCCTCGCCTTTGGAGTGAGAAAACCTTCGATTGACGGGTCAAACAAGTTATGCGAACTCGATGTGCAGTGTGCGTGTGTTGTGCATTAAGGGGGTTTTGGATATATCGGGGGCCTCGCAGAGTTTACGGGGGTCTCACTATCCGGATAGTGGGCTGGGGGTCAAGAGGGCTAGTAGCCCCCGTATGGGGTGCGGGGCAGCGTCCCGTTAGAATTTTTTTCTAACGGGGGAAGTGTTGTGGAGTGTGTATGTATATAAAAAGGGAAAAAAGCGTCCAAAGGACGCATGGGCGCCAGCGCCCCACGTGCTTGGCATGCGGGTGCTAGGCGTCAGCAGGAAAAGGGGGTTAGCCCCTACACTGGGTGTTGTACTCCCGATTGACTTTTAGAGTCGAACTTCTGACAAAGTGGACAAAGGGGCCTAGCCCCTGCACTGAGAGTTGTACTCCCTAAAAGAGAGATTTATTATATATATATATATATATATATATATATATATATATATATACTGAGGAGTTAAACTCCTAAGATATTTTTGGAGCTGATGAAAGGGGACCCCTTTCTTTTCCCTTGAGCCCTGAATCTTCTTCAAAATGGGATTTTTGGAGGTCGGTCTCTTTCTTTCTCCTCTCTATTGGCCGGATCTTAGAGAAAAGGGGGGTGAGATTTAAAAATCTCCCATTTTGGAGATTTGATGGAAGATCCGCGTTCCCCTTCAAGGGTTTTATAGTGAAAAACTGTTTATTTTTTGAAAAGAAAGAGTTAAACTCTTGATTTTATTCAAAAAAGGGGAAGAAGGTTTAGAACCTTGAGGAAGGAGAAAGAGGTACAGAACCCTAATTTTTTTTAGAGAGAAAAAGTTATTATTGATTTTTTCATCATGTTACCTTTATAAGCTGCATACTTTACATATAGCCCCTTGGGCTTTGCCAAATGGCACTTGTGCCACCCCGGTCTTATGTGCTTATTTCTTTATTTGCACATAAGACATGAGGTTTACAAAATTTTGGATTTCTGCCCACTTTACATATATTTATTTCTAAAATATACATTTAGACTAATTTATTGCCTCATTTTTGGCATGGAGCCGGCCTCCTTCCATGCTTGGTCTTGACTCGGGCTTGGGCTCGGGCCCACTTGACTTGGGGTTGACCTTGGTTTTGACTTGGTCAACTGGGGTGTAATTTTTGACCCCAACAAACACGTACTTTAGGCACTTGTGATCAGTGAACACCTCTACCGTTTCGCCCAATAAGTAGTGTCTCCAAATCTTCAGTACAGAAATAATTGCTGCCAGCTCCAAATTATGAGTTGGGTAGTTCTTCTCATGAGTCTTCAATTTTCTTGATGCATAAGTTATAACCTTTTCATGCTACATCAAAACACATCCTAAGCCTTTCCGAGATGCGCTGCTGTGAATAACTAATCCTTCGAAACCATCCGGCACTGTTAAAATACGGGCAGTTGTCAATCTTTGCTTCAGCGCTTCAAAAACTGACACACATTTCTCGGTCCAAACAAATGGTATCTCCTTTCGTGTTAGCTTGGTCAAAGGTTCTGCAATCCGAGCGAAGTTCTCCACAAACCTTCTATAGTATCCAGCAAGTCCAAGAAAACTTCCGATCTCCCCTACATTGTTTGGAATTGGCCAATCACGAACAACTGCAATCTTTTCGGGGTTAACTGCAATTCCATCTCCAGATACAACATGACCCAAGAACTTCACTTCTTCGAGCCAAAACCCACACTTTCTCATCTTAGCATATAACTTTTCTTGTCTCAACGTCTGCAGTGCGATTCTCAAGTGCTCTTCATACGTTTCTTTGCTCCTCGAATAGACCAGAATGTCATCAATGAATACTACCATGAACTGATCTAGAAATGGTGAAAAGATCCAGTTCATCAAGTCCATAAATATCACCGGTGCGTTAGTAACTCCAAATGACATAATTAAATACTCGTAGTTTCCATATCGAGTTCGAAACACCGTCTTGCAAATGTCTTCTTCTTTCACCAGAACTTGATGATACCATGATCGTAAATCCAACTTCGAGAATACTCTCGCGCCACTGAGTTGATCAAATAATTCGCCTATGCGAGGGATTGGGTACTTATTCTTAATAGTCACCCGATTTAACTCTCGATAGTCGATGCACATTCTCTGCGTGCCATCTTTCTTCTTGACTAGAAGAACTGAAGCTCCCCATGGTGAACCGCTGCTGCGAATCCAGCCTTCTCTAGTAACTTGGAAACTTATCTCTTTACCTCATCCAGTTCCACCGGTGCCATCGAATAATAAGCCTTTGAAATCGGCGATGCTCCTGGAATAAGATCAATTGTGAACTCCACATCTCATTTTGGCGGTAAACCCGAGGTGTCCTCGAACACATCCATGAAATCCCAAACTATTACTGGTGCTTCCTCCTTAATTACTTCCATCGATGAAAAACGACACTTGTCGGCTGATCCATAAATTCGACTGGCCCGAAAGATTTGATACCTTCCAAGAATATGAACTCCGGATATCCGGGAATCTGGAAAATCACTTTCTTCGCCCTACAATCAATATGAGCGTGGAAAATGCTAAGAAAGTCCATCACCAAGACAACATCATAATTGCCAGTATCCATCACCAAGAAATCCGCAAATAACTCCCGTCTGCAAATAACAATCGAACAACCCTTGCACTCCCTACTAGAAATAATTCTCCCAATCCCAGTGTGTATGTCCTAACAGCTAGATAGGGCCATGTGTGGGATAGAGTGTGCACTAATAAACTTGGACGACATAAATCAATGGGATGCACCAGAATCGAATAATACCAATGAGGGAAAATTATAAACAAGTAGGATACTTGAAACAACATCATCTGAAGTTTTGGCCTCCTCGGCCATCAAGGTGAAGGCCCGCCCTTGATTAGGCCTCTAAGTAATCTGCTTCTGCCCATAAGTCTGCTTCTGCGGTGGTTTTTGAACACCGTCTCTCAATCATAGTTTCGAAGAGCACGTACCAATGGTATGGTCAGCCGATCCACAAACTAAACAAAGTCCAAGCCTCCTTCGACAATCTTTCTGCGTATGGCCGGGTAGACGGCAGAAGTCACAAATCACAGTTTTTTTCTGATCTGATACGAAAGGCCTTTTTATAGGTACTGTCCCCCGCTTGTTTACCGGAATGCCTCTACATCCAGGAACTCTGGTAGGTACATACGGAGTCTTCCGGACTACAACCTCTTGTTGTTGAGTATTCTTTACTCTTACTGATAAACTCTGTTGTTCCCTAACCGTCTTAAGAACTTGAGAGAAAGTGTTCAAACCCAATGATATGATGTGCTATTAAATCTCCACATCCAAACTGCGCATAAATCGCTTTGCTCTATCTACCTCATTGGCAACCAACGACCCCCAAATCAATTGAGCCAGGTCCACTCAGCCGCATATGTATCAACGGATCCACCATTCCGCTTCAAACTAATGAACTTCTCTTTCATTTCTTTCCTAGCAGATTGCGGAAAGAACTTCTCCAAGAAACTTTGCGAAAAAGTCGCCCAGTTGATCGGCTTGGTCAGACGGGTCTCCTCAACAAGCCACCACTCGCGAGAGTAATCTACCAACTAGATGCGTACTACATCTACCCTTTTCTCATCTAGAATCTGTGCGGCAACAAGAAGATTCTTTGTATCCACTGGCCATTGCTCTGCTGGTAGTGGCTCCTCTAATTCTGTAAACATGGACGGACCGAGTTTCATGAAGTCGGCCACGTTGCCCTCACGCTGTGTTGGTTTGGGAGCTGCTGCCCTCTCAGTTGCTGTGATAACAGTCTGTTGGTCCGTCCTCAGGCTCTCTTGAAAAGCCTCGGCCTGTCGCTGGTTCAATTCTGTTTGACGCTTATGGTTCTCCAGCATACCACGTATGACCCCAAATAAAGCGGCATCGTCTACTCGCCTCTGGTATGCCCGCAAATCCCTTTCAGCCATGATTCTGAAACCAAGAACACTGAAGAGAATTAGCAACGGAAACATGATTCAATAAATAAGAAGTCGATAAACTATAGATTCAAGACTGGCAAGGTAGTAATGTGGCAGGACATGTTCCTAATTCCGAGCTTCCTGATTAGTGTATTTAGACTAATACCCAACTACAAATTGAACCAAACCCGACTAATCCTAAAACCTATGCGTCTCTGATACCAACAAAACCTTGTCACGCCCCGCCTCTCAAAATACGTAAATACGGTACGTGACAAAACCAGTCATGCTACCTATGCCGAGGAAAATCCTTCCATGGTCACTTTACGGCTGTCAATCAGATATCAAGAACAGTAAATAAAAATCTAACGCATATCCAGCTGCCACAATAAAATAATAATAAGAAAGTAATGGAAACGAATAAGGATCCAACAAGAAATAATACCCTAATTACGTCCCTTATGGAATCACAACGTTAAACCATAACTAGAAAATAAAATAAACTAAATATCACTAAACTAATTAGTAAAGCTCCTTACTACTCAGCTTTCTTGTCAAAATATTCTCGATCTTCCTACGACAAGGTTAAAGGAACCGGGCCATACAAAATCCAAACGTCAGTGCGTCATAAATATCATAATAATAATGACTAAGCAATGTACTATATAGGGTGTTATGTGCAAAATAATATATAATTATAAACAAACAATCATAGGTGATATAACGACAGGCTATAGGTATCTCACATGTATTCTAACGTCTATGTTTCTAGATTATCTATTCTAACGGTTTTTGAAACCAATTAATGTAATTTTCATCGTAACTCAATAGTATCCCGTGCATGCCCGACACTACGGTCATAATTTTCGGGGATGAATCTGAGACGTGCCGCTAAACAGTAAAATAATGTCATGTATAGATAAATGATGTCAGCATCATCATTCTGGAGCCTGAAGCTCGTATCGACTGATCAGTTTCTGGAAAGTAGTCAACTGTTGAGTTACAAATCGGGTTTTATTCTTTGTTTTCCCTTTTCCCCAGGTTTCATGTTCTAATCATGTATCAATAGATTGTCTACCTAATGCCAAAACTGGATCAATCATGAACATGTCCTGTCTAGTAAGACAATAAGTTAGATCAATCAGGATAATAAGTCAATATTGTTGGCATCGGTAACCAATACAGGTAACTGGTATGACAGTACAGCTAAAGCAATGGCAAAATAACGTATCGTGCACTTATCAGGTATTGTGTATCAACAGAAAAAATATTTACTTGCGCAACTAATCACAATAAAAGCAATAATCTATTGTCATGCCATAAGGGAATTGATATATTCACTATTACATGTTAAAATATATCTAACCATATTATTTTATGACTGCTAATTATTATAAATTAAATTGTATCTACCAAAATAGTCATACAATTAATTTTGCATAATTTCACAGTTATAATTACACATGTGTTTGTGTTTCTAAATAGTAAAATACAGAAGATCTTTATAAAATTGCATAATGATAAAAAATAGCAATATTATAAATATATGTATATATAATATAAATAAATATATTTTAGCATAGGTAAACAATAATGAAACTATATTGATACGATAATGAAACTAGCATGTTGCAAGATAAACCTGCTTTGATCGATATAATATGACAACGAATACGGTTACTCGCATTTCGAACACCGGCGACAACAACGACGTAACCACAAAACAAGCAAAGTCTTGGCTAGACTTGGCAACTACGATGATGGAACGGTGTTAGGGGTTAGCTGCCCGGCTCTGGAACTTCAGAGGCTCGGGTTTGAGATCAGCGACGACGACGGTGAGGGTTCTTATGGCGATGGGTTGCTAGTCGAGGGTCGGAGGGATGTTTTGCAAGATGTTGTCGAGGTTGTGAAGAGGTGGTGACGCTGATGGGGTCTGGGATCGTGATCGACGGTGAGAGGAAGCAGGTGGTAGCGGCGGTGTAGAGGGAGTCAGCTCCGATGAAGGGATCGGGAAGAAGAAGAAGATGTCGAGGGTGGTGCTCGGAGTTCTGGCGAAGACGAGGATGAGAAGTTGATGAAGATGAGGACGGTGATGACGAAGAGATGGGAAAGGAGACGGCGGCGAGGCGAGGAAGGAGGTGTGGTAGGTTTTCATGGGTTAAAGCTCGGGGATGGCAATAAGGGAAGTGAGAAAGAGAGAGGGAGCGACCACGAGAGGTCGAGGTTTGGGCGCGATAACGATGATGAGATGAGGAGATGAGGAAGGGGATGTGGCGATGGTTACGTGAGGTTAGGGCTTCGGGGATGAAGAGGGAGGCGGGAGAGAGGGAGAGAGATGTTTTTGTATAATTAATATATATATATATATATTAAGTTATAAATTAGGATATATATATATATATATATATATATATATTATAGTTTTAAAGTATATAGATAATGTCAAACTGCAACCAAATTTCACCAAAATCTCATCAAAAAATATATTTTGGAAAATAATACATATACGTAAACTTCTTAACCATAATGCAAGAATATATTTTAAATAACTCATACCCCTAATTTAAGATTTAAAAGAATTCTAAAATATATTTAGTTTTAATAAATATTTGATATTAGATATCTTGATATTCAAACGTAAAAGATAAAAGCAAAATTAAGATATGGGATGCCAACCATATGATGACAGTTAACATATATAAATTACCCTTATCTTGTGGCTACCCAAAAGATATATGGTGATTTAGATATTATATATATATATATTCTATACTAAATTCACATAGATTTAGTTTATCGGTAAATATTAGATATAATCTAGCACCATAATGGGTTTTAGACAGGCAGGTCGGGTCGGATAAATATCTCTACTATTCGAATCGATCGCAACCAAAAGGAATAAAGTAAAAGAAATAAAAAACAAGTTTTGAAATACCAATTAATATTGTAAGAACGTGCTAGAGTGTTACAAAGATAGCCTAAGGCGTGAAGTGGCCTCTCATACAACGGCCAGGCAGCTGCGCCTGAGAAAACAAGCATTGGAGGGATGAGTTATGTAACTCCCCGACCGAATGATAAATGTTGGACCGAAACATCCCTGAGCTAGTATTTCGCTCCGAACACAGAGATGTTGGACCGAAACATTCCTAAATTACTATTTCGTTCCGAACACGGAGATGTTGGACCGAAACGTCCCTAAATTAGTATATCGTCCTGAACAAGGGAATAATGGACCGAAATGTCTCTAAACTATACGTCGTCCTGAACACGGGAATATTTGACCGAAATGTCTCTAAACTGGCACGTCGCCTCGAACATGGGGATGTTGGACCGAAATGTCTCAAAATTAATAATGGACTGAAATGTCCTTAAGCTAGCGTGTCGCCCCAAACACGGTGATAATGGACCGCAATGACCCTAAACTAATATGCTTCTTGAGATCGACATTGCAATTGAAGTCCTACCGGCAAAGTTTGCAACTCAAGTCTCACCGGTTACGCAGCTACTCCAGCAATGAAACTATCCCCAAGTCCACCAGTAAATAGATGGGTCACCTGTGGCGAAACTACTTTCGAGAGTTCCACTGTTCGCAAAAAAAGAAAAAAATGGTATGTTTACAAGCGAAATGGGCACGAATGAAAATCCGAAAGGACGCCATGAGTAAAAAAAATGGGATTGCCGGCGAGTTTGTCAAACCCCAAAAGGGCGCAATCTCGTAAAAAAAATTGTGTACACTTGTAGGTCCCCTCGACCTTGTGAAGAAGAAAATACCTGCGTGAGATCTTTACAACTCACAAAGGAGCAATATACTTTGGAATCCATACGATTCTTAAAGAGAAAACGCACTTACAAGATCCTCATGACTCGTAAGGAGAATATACCCCTATGAGACCCTCACGGCTCATATAATTCTAAAGTTTTAGGTTACAGGTTTCTAAACCTGTTCTTATGCCGTCATATCCCCCAAGTTTCCCTATAAGTAGTTCGATATTGACTCTTATATACAATCCACGGGCACAAATAAAATATATTCCAACTGAGTTCCACCAATGGTAAGAAATATCCTCATATGGTGAACGACACTTGTAAGTCCTCTCGACTTATAAAGAGAAAATACTCTTGTAAGATGCTTACAACTTATAAGAGAAAACACACTTAGAAATCCCCATGTTCTTAAGGAAAAAATACACCTACGAGATCTTCTCAACTCGTAGGGAGAAATACCTTTATGAGACCCTTACGGCTCATAAAGTCAAATGGTTTTAGTTGGCAAGGACCTATACCTGTCTTCTAAACCATTTTTGTTCAAATTAACAAAGGCAAATGATGAGTCGCTCCTTGCATATTCCATTTGTAGCGATACTAATGCCTAAACAAGTGTCAAACTCCAAATCCTCTCACAGCATATGATAATTCGCACCTGGCAACATTCTAGTTGTAGCGATACTGATGCCAAAATTGGTATCAGATTCCAAATCTCTAATTCGCAATAAAATCAGCGAGTAAAGAAAAATATGCATATGAAATAGCCAAAATGATAATAAAAATCAGCGAGAAAAAAATATATGTATATGAAACAGCCGAAATGTTTGGAAAACTCGCAATAAAAAATAGTGAGTAAAAATAAAAAATGGCATAGCTGAAAAGATTGGGTACTACAAAAAAATAGCTGAAATGATTAGGCAATCGCGGCTTTCGCAATATGAAAAGCTGAAAAGATAGAGCATCGCGGAAATATAAAGTAAAATTTTTCTGCTCTGCAAGTAGGTCCATATCGACTCTTATATACAATCTATGGGCACAAATAAAAAAAAGGAACCATATTTTCTCACTATATTTCATCAAAAGAAGAACCGAGTCTTAATTGCACATCTACAGCCTAGAGACTATTTGGACGTCCCTCTTACTCCAGTAAAGTGCAGACGTGGTGTCAACAAATCTCCAAAGAACCAAAGTAAAAGTGAAGTAATGGCAAAATTTAGCTCCAGCTCGACGTTCCTTCTCGGTGTAGACGCGACGTCAATAAGGACCCAAGGGTCAAATAAAAGTGGAGTGATGGCAAAATCCTAGCCCCGGATCTCAATAACAACATCTACAGCCTGGAGATCATCCCAACGTTCTTCTCATGCTGACAGGGTGCAGACGTAACGTCAACAAAGACCAAAGGGTCAAACCAAAGCAGAGTAAGGGCAAAATCCTAGCTTTGCTCGATGTTCTCGTTCCAGCAAGGTGCAGATGCAACGTCAAAAAGGACCAAAAAATGTCAAATCAAAGATAGAGTAAAGACATATTCCTAACTCCAAGTCTCGATGGAAATATATGCGGCCTAAAGACCAATTCGATGTCCCTCTTACTCCAGCAGAATATAGACGCGGTGTCAATAAAGCTCTAAGTAGCCAAAGCAAAAGTAGTGTGCTGGCAAAATCCTAGCTCTAGCTCTCACTGGCAATATCAACAACCTAGAGATCATCTCGACATTCCTTCTCATGCCAGCAAGATGCGAACGAAACGTCAACATGGACAAAAGGTCAGATCAAAGTGGAGCAACGGCATATTCCTAACTCCAGATCTCGATAGCAACATCTACAGCTTAGAGAACATCTCGACATTCCTTCTCATTCCAGCAGGGTACAGATGTGATGTCAACATAGACCAAAAGGTCAGATCAAAGCGGAGTGATGGCATATTCCTAGCTCCGGATCTCAATGACGATATATACGGCCTAGAGGTCATATAGATGTCTACCCTACTGCAGCAAAGAATTGGCACGATATCATCAAAGCAAAAGTGAAGGGACGACATATTCCTAGTTTTGGGTCTTGACGGTAAGCCTAAAGACTATTGGATGTAATCCTACCCCAGAAGGGTGCGGTGATGACTCATCGGGGCTCCAAATCAAGCCTAATCTCAAGTAAAGCGCCACGGCAATACCTAACGTTGGATCTTCTAATGGTAATGTGAATATTCCAACCTGAGAAGACTACTTGAAGATGTCTTGTCCAGTTTCAGAAGGGATCGGAGACACAACAGACGTGGGGTTACTCAAGCAGCAACCTAAGTGACTGCATATCGATAATATACCAGCCAACGCGATGGTACGATGGACTTAACCCAGTACCACAAACCTAACGGACTCCTGTATCGAAAGGGGTTATCTATATTTCACGTTAGGATATGCCTGCGAGATTCTCTCGACTCGTAGGGAGAAACGTCTTTATGAGACCCCCATGACTCATAAAGTTGAAAAGTTTTAGGCGACGGGGATATCAACATGTTTCCTAAGCTACTGTTGCCGTATAAGGAGGTCAAGACTGACTCTTGTATACTATCTACATACCACATTAGTCAAAGTTGCATGCTAATGAAGTGAAGAAGTCATTTACGAGTCCTCATGACTCGTAAGGAAAAAATATCCGAGTGAGATCCTTACGACCCACAGAGGCGATGGATACTTAGGAATCCACATGAATTTTAGGGAGAATATACGTCTATGAGATCCTCACAACTCATAGGGAGAAAAACCTTCTTGAGACCCTAACGGCTCGTGAAGATGGACAAAGCCATAACCGACAGAGACCTAAACATGTCTCATGAGCCATTAATTCTATGGCGATGCATAACTTTGCACTACTTAACCCACGTACATACCTATGTGGGCAAAGTGGTGGGAGGCATTTGTTCCCGCCAAAAATTTTGGCTCAAAACTTGCTGTTCCCTTTATAAAAATAGAAGGCAACCCCCACATGTTAAACACATGATCACTCACATGCAAAGCATGTGAGTAGTGGCTTCAGATAGATTTAAATCTTATAACAGCCTCCCACGTACAAAGCACGTGAGCACTGGCGTGCAAAGCACGCGAGTACCTGCTACAATTAGGATTAAATCCAATAGCAGCGCTCATGTGTTAAACACGTGAGCACTCACATGAAAAGCATGTGAGTACCGACTTCAGATAGGATTAAATCTTATGATAGCCCCCATGTGTTAAACACGTGAGCACCCTTGCCGCATTCTTGTGGCAGCGCTCACATGCTAAGCACGTGAGTCGCTGCCATATATGTATATGACAGCGCTTACGTGATAGCACGTGAAACGCTCTCATCTGATAGAATTAAATTATATGTGATAGAATTAAATTCTATTAGGGAAATATTTTCCCCGATCTTTCTAATATGAAAATATCTTTCTCTAACAGAGAATTTTTGGATTTAAGATCTAATTGTGATAAAATATCAACAATTAAATCATATGATAGAATTAAATTGTATGTGGGAAATATTTTCCTGATCTTTCTAAAATAAGAAAGATCTTCTCTGTTAAACGGAATTAAATTCTATGCTTAGGAAAATATCTTCCTAACAAGATATTCATATGATAGAATTAAATTCTATGTTGAGAAAATATTTTTCTTATCTTGTTAAACAAACAAGATATTCATATGATAGAATTAAATTTTATGTGGGAAATATTTTGCTGATCTTTCTAAAATAAGAAAGATCTTATTTATTAAACAGAATTAAATTCTATGGTTAGAAAAATATCTTCCCAACAAGATATTCATATGATAGAATTAAATTATATGTTAGGAAAATATTTTTCTAATCTTGTTAAATAAACAAGATATTCATATAATAGAATTAAATTCTATGTAGGAAATATTTTTCCGATCTTTCTAAAATAAGAAAGATCTTTTTTGTTAAACAGAATTAATTTCTATGGTTAGGAAAATATCTTCCTAACAAGATATACATATGATAGAATTAAATTCTATATTAGAAAAATATTTTCCTAATCTTGTTAAACTAACAAAATATTCATATGATAGAATTAAATTCTATTGTTAAGAAAATATCTTCCTAACAAGATATTCATATAATTGAATTAAATTCTATGGTTTGGAAAATATCCTCCTAATCTTATTAAACAAACAAGATATTCATATGATAGAATTAAATTCTATATTAGTAAAATATTTTCCTAATCTTGTTAAATAAACAAGATATTCATATGATAGAATTAAATTCTATATTATGAAAATATTTTCCTAATCTTGTTAAACAAACAAGATATACATATGATAGAATTAAATTCTTTATTAGAAAAATATTTTCCTAATTTTGTTAAAACAAACAAGATATCTCTCTGTTAAACAGAGAGCTTTTGGATTAAAATTTCAATGGAGAAAAAATTTTATTGGCTGATCTTTAAGATCAATTTGATTAATTATGAAATCAATCATGATCTCTCAATGAAAGATTTTCTCAAAACAGATTGACTTTTCTCTTCTTCTATAAATAGGAGTAAAAAGATTAAATCTCAAAAAGAGGAGACCCTACATAAGCTTCCACAAAAAACAGAGAATTTAATTCTCAATAGAGAAGAAGATCTTTCTCCTCTCAAAGCTTAGGTAGAGAAAATACAGAGATACAATTATCTCTCTTTTATCTATCATATCATATCTAAGGGATTAACCCTTTAAAAGAACTTAGTTCTTTCTCAAGATCTGAGATCCACAAGACAAGTCTCCCACAAGATATGAGAATTTAATTCTTATCGGAAATATCTTGTTCTTGAGAATCAGAGATACATGGGAGAAAAAGGTTGAAAAGAATAATGAAAGAAATAGCATACAAAAGATGGAGTTTATACTTCAGGAACTTAGTGCCTTTATAATTAAGAACTTAGTTCTTAAAGAATATGATCCCAGATCCTCAAAATTTTGATCTTGGTGATCGTTAATGGTCAAAATACTATTAACAAAAGTTTAACTTCTCTAAAAGAATATGAACAAAGATTAAATCTCTAAGGACACGGCGTCTCACGTGATATCTGCGTAAGTGCTCAAAAGAAACTATGAAAATAGCGTCTCACGTGATATCCACATGAGCACACAGAAGCTCAGAGACTCAGCGTCTCACATGCCATACACGTGAGCGTCCAAGGCCCATGAAGACAGCGCCTCACGTGCCATACATGTGAGCGCCCATAAGTAAGGACTCGATGCCTCACATGCCATACACGTGAGTGTTTGAAAGGCGCCAGAGACTCAGCATCTCACGTGATATCCACATGAACGCTACGTGATTGAGTGCTTAGCACTGCTGGGTGATATAGAAACCCAATCTTAGCCCCAAATTGGCTAAGTCTGTAAATCTTAAGTTTCTTCTTTGATTTTAAATCAATCGAGCCTGTATGCTCATCAATGTTTAACTTGATCTTAATCTAAAATAAGATTAAAGATCCTTAAACTATGTCATCTAAATTGATCTTAGTCATACACACGGCTAATGATCCTCAACGCATGATACATAAGTTGATCTTAATCTAAAACAAGATTAATGATCATCAATCATATTCCCACGATGATCTTAGTCTCATATACGACTAACGATCTTTCATCGATCTTTCATCCATTTGATCTCAGGACATATATGACTAATGATCGACCACCCAAATTGATCTTAGTCCAATATACGACCAATGATCTTTATCTTAGTCTCATATAAGACTACGATCCTCAGTTTTGACATGATCTTTTCCCTCATATATGGAATTTGGTTCAAGGGTACATCTTTCCACACTTTTGATATACGTCGTTGTAATTCCTCAACATCTTCAGAGAGGTGGCGAATCCCAACAACCAACAACTTCTCGTCCCAACTTGATGAAAGATATGAAATCATCAAGATAGGGAATGTCCTAATTCTCATATTGATACACCCCATATTTATGCAATTCAATATCGATGTGCACACCTCATATTGACACGCATCCCATATAAATGCGAATCTCATATTGAGTCCGACTTTATACATATATGTATATGTATATCTTTGAGGAAAATATAAATTCCTTCAAATTGGATCGCACCCCAATATTAGGTGCATCCCATGTTACCATCGTTCACTTTGCCACATAAAATATGCACGTGCGCGCAAGATGAAAGATGGATCGAAACGTCCTTAAACTAATACTTCGTCCCGAACACGGGAATGTTGAACCGAAATGTCCCTAAATTAATATTAGACCGCGATATTCTTAAACTAATATATGTTTGGCCCTACGACTGCTCTCTATATTAACCCCCGTATACAATCCATGGGCACAAATAAGCCATATTCCATCCATATCTCCCATGGACCGCGATGTCCTTAAACTAATATGTTTTGCCCTGCGGACTGTCTCTATATTGACTACCGTATACTATCCATAGGTTATTCATATATTTTAATACCTTGATTATTTAGGTACCTTATTATCCGTATGTTAATAATAAATTTTTTACCTATACTTTTCTATTTAATTTACTCCCAATATACTCCTTCCAATTATTTTTATTTTTCCTAAACTCTAATCAAATTTTAGTACCCAAATATTTATTTCTTAAACTATATCCTAACCCAAGCTCCCTACCCTAAGCCCACAACCTAATCCCAAATTCAAGCCCAAGCCCCAATAACCCAAACCCACTCCTTTCCTTCAACTGCTACTTTCTCTTTTGAATTTTCCCATTTAAATCTCACTTAATACCCAATTCAATTCCCAATTAATTCATATATCCCAAATTAATCACCATATAATTCATAATTATTCCTTTTAATTAACTTCTAACCCCCCTCTTTTAAAACCCTTCCTCTATCTCTATCTCTCTTGCTAACTCTCTCTCCCTCCTCGCGATCTCACTCTCACTCCCCCTCTCTCTCATCTTGATCTCCCTCTCCCTTTCAAAACCTCACTAAATCATCACCTAGCCCTTCCATTACCACCATCCCCGAACTCCAACCGTCTTCATCCCTGACTCATAACTACCTACCTCCTCCAGATGTCCCTTCGCACCGAGCACAGATCTCCCTCGTCGGCGACCCCCCCCTCACGAGGGATCGACTATCCACTACTCCTACTCTGGCATCCTTCTGACAACCCGACAACCTCCACCCACATCACCTTCACCGCATTCTTCTTCTCCATCGACTCAAAACCCACTTCCGATCCGCCGGCCAACCACTTTGCGTCGTTAAGCACCCGGCAACCGTCGGCGACGAAACCCCGCCACCTCCTCCTCTCCCTGAGTACCCCGACTACCCCCTTGCTCTTTCACCGAACTCTTCTCTTCTTCACTACCAACTGTCGCCGGAGCTGCCTCTTCCGATCACCGACGACCCCAGCGCACCTCCAACCCCTGCCGTAAGGTCCTGACTTGCCTCAGCCGATTCCAGCCCAAACTTGCTTCCGTTTCCGAGCCAAAACCCCGTGGCCGATCCCAAGTTTTTGGTCACCGTGCATGCATCGTGCTGTACCGTTCATCATCATTCACCGCTGTCGTGTCGCTGATCGTCATCGCCAGACAAGTTTCCAAGACTTGCTTCTTATATGTCGATATATGCTGCGATAATATCGGGTGATTAGTATTAGACCGTATTTAATTTTAAATTGATTCGGATCTAAGTATTAATAATGTCCAACACCTTGTGTAAATGTCGTATAGAAGTTTGTAAGTTATTTTTCATATGAATTGAACAGACATAATTGATATTCCGACAATAAACGACTGCTTAGTTTAGGTGTTCGATACGTATCTTGTGCGAAAACCAAATCTAGTGTGGCGAAATTTATGGTTACTAGATTCTTTTAGGGATAAAGGACTATACGTCGAAAGTTGGGTCATAAATACAGACCCTAACACCGTGAAATGTCACCCCTACTTAGATCCACCAAATCTAAAATTTTCCGTACACCTAACTTGTGAAAATCATAGTAAATTAGATACATACCGGAATATAGTGTTTGAGGGTTCGTACCGAATCCGACTCAACAATCTAGAACCCCCTGTAATTTATATTTTGATATTGTTATACCACTATGGCGAAAACCGTTCGGGAATGCGGCTCTAGACTGCAGTCCAGGGCAATACTGCTTGTCGACACCTGAATTAAAATGTTTTTATAACTCTGTGTGAAAATGATATTATGTGTAAACCTATATCATTGCGAAGATTATTCTGTTAGATAACTATTGGTGTTGGTTTCATTCATTTTTACGGTCGTTTTCTATTTTAATCATATTTTAAATCGTCGTTACGTACTGCAGTCCCAAGCAGGGACATAACATATACCCTGATCTTAAACAGTGCATATCTTCCAGCACACAGTGGATATTGTCAATCCGTATAGTGCGTTGGAAACCTAATTAATATATCTAAATATTACCCAACTGTAATGTCGCCTAATTATGATCCCAACAGGATGAAAACTGTTTTACGAAACGGACTTTCAGTTCAGGAACTGAATTTCCAGCAGAGAACACTTAAAATGAAATGACCGTAATTCGCAAACCCGAAACCCAATTGACTTGAAACCAATTTCTTTGAATTTATAATTAAGTTTAATTTCTACCCATTTTATATCATTTTGCTTAATTCTGATCATACGATTTAATGTGAATTTTTCTAAATTCTTAATACGCGTAATGACTTATTTTGCATATGACTTGCTGCTTAGCGGCATAATTCACATATTTACCCGACTGTGATACCTTTAGCGATAGTGAGCGCCCTTATTAATTATTAGTGTATATTGTATTGTCGAATGTGAGTGGTATTGGATTAGTTGTATCGAGTACGCCAGTGAAAAGTGAACGATTTGTGATAGTGAACAGTGAAGTGAATAGCGAACAAACCAGTATTATTGGAGCGTACTTGTACACAACTAGCCCATACATACATTTATTGAAACATGAGGAAAAAAGAGAAATCAAAGTGAAAAGAAACTTGTATTTAGCGAGATTAGCGATTTAGAGGATGATCATTCGAACACCGACTCTTATATATATTAGGTTTGGACTTAGCAGTCCGGCTGACAGGGTTATGTCCCGGGCAACGGTGTGCTGTAGTCTCGGGTATGTACGAGACCCTCGTTAAGCATGATCACTCCTTTCCTCAAAATTCGATTTCAAAAGAATTGACCTAGAGACCAATAGGAACACATATCATATACTGCAATGATTATTGATGTATCGATTACCTGCATTCATTGTCTCCACTATTATTACTTTTATTTCATACCTCATTATTGTTATCATATTACTGCTATTGCGTCGCCCTGATGACCTGAGTATGCATGCTCAGAGCTTAGAGAGGACGCAGCTCATGAGTCAGATCTACCATTCGAGCTCGTAGAGATTTAGATATTTGTATTTTCAGCACTTATATCGCTTCCCATAAAGCAACCTTGTATTCGCACTTGGTTAGTAGTTTTCTTTTCTGTTGAATTATTATAAACTGTGAACAATGAAACTTGATGTGACAAACTAGTGATGTGTTTTCTTTACTTCAGTGTTATGTTTACTGATCAACATGTAATGTTAGAAGCCGAAATGTGATTATGGCGGGATGGTTCACTGACCGTAGGAGCATGGTTGGCTTAGTCACCTCTGTACCCCATATTTTGAGAAGCGGGGCGCTACATGGTTTTGTTGGTATCGGAGTGCCAGATTTAGTATAAAGGGATAACATGAACTGCTCTTTATTATATTGTTTTTACTTCACTATCTCTTACTTCCATCTTTGTATCTAACATATCCTTTCATCTATCTTCCAGCGACATGTGTCATGCCCCGCTTCCAAGTAGACGGAAACGATGACGTGGCAATCCCACGGTATATTTATCCAGAGAAGGTCATTTCCTAAATAAATATACCAAGCGTATTGAAACAATAATACACAATGCAAGAATAAATGGAGACTGTAAAATTTTCAACAAAAATCTTTATTTACATTCAACTTAAAATATTTACAAGTACATGAGTTTTAGTTGGAAAGTAAATACGATAAAAGAAAATGCCTAAACATGTGGCATACATAATCTGGAAAAAAAATGAAGCTAAGGACTAGTCCTGAGTAGCAATCTGAATGTAGTCCTCATCTGTAGCCTCCATTTCCTTCATCTCAACCGTATCTGACGAACATTCTAAGAAAATAAGAATGGGTGGAATGCCCGTCAGCGAACCAGCGCTCGGTAAGTCCCAAGAATAAAGTAAGAGTAATATATATATATATATATATATATATATATATATATATATGAATATATGACGAGTAAAAGTATATGTTCATGAGTAAATATATACTATAGGTCTTTATATGGTCACCATGTTAACGTTAAGTTCCAAGTGTGAATGTCAATGCAGCCGTCGGAGTATTCACGAGCTTAAGAGTGGGGCCCCAAGAGTAAGGAAACACGGGCCCATTTCATGTGTTAGCATCGGGGCTCTAGGCTGTGGATGAGTCGACCCGACTGATATTTGAGTAAAATAAAAAAGAGATTAATATGAGACTCCTGAAACTCCATCGGATTCATACAAGAAACTATCCTGAGCACCCCGAGTATAAATAGCTTATAACTGTATAATATACTTACTTAATTTGATTGATTGATTATAGCATGTCTTGATCGAAATCATAGATTAAAAAAGGTGTAAAATGTAGTTGAGTGATGTCGAGTAAATGCGAGTCATGGCAATTGCAATCTTGGTTCGAGTCAAGTTAGTTCGAGTAGACTGGGTTCGAGTTCATGTTCAAGTTTAGATTCGAGTTTGAGTTCAAGTTCAAGTTTAGATTCGGTTATATTATTTTTTATATGAATTGATTTAACTGTTAAAGATCTTATGCTCGGGAGAAATCGGCAACCGCTGCATATGGACGACAGAATTTGTGTCTTTTTCAAGACAATTGCCATCGATAACTCCGTTAAGTTGTCTAACCTGAATAGGCAAGCACTCACTTTCTCCGGCTCTCTGGGACTCAAGAGAAATGATACTGCTTAAATCTATATTAATCTAAAGTTTTTAAATATTTATTATTATTGTTTACTTTGTATTTATATTATTTGAATTTCTCGAGGGGGTTTTGTGAAAAATACTTTAATATTGTTTAAAAATAAATCTCAAGAATGATTTAATTTAAGTTGTAAGTCATTTATAATATTGTAGTACCAATTAATACCAGTTTATAGTAATAGGTTGATTGGTTAATAGGCAATTAGAAATATTGGTGTTTATAGTGAAAGAGTCAATTTGTAGTACAACAGTTGTAAGAGTTATAATACTTTATGAATTTATATCAATGTTATGTATATTTGGAAAAAGAACTGTTTTTATGAAATGAAATACCAAGATAGCCAAAATACAATTTCCAAGGTTTTATGAATGCAGAAATTGGACAATAAAGAAACCAGTCAAGACATATAAGTATAGTGTTGCCAACTAAGGAAGATACGAAAAAGCCAATAACAGTTAAGATCTGACGAGACATATTCATAATATGATAGAGGTGGTTTTATTGAGGATATAAAGATACGAGGAAAGTGGCTGAAAAGGTTGGTCATGCATAATAGAGAGCATGATAACTAGGAGAGCTGGGATGATGACAACATAGGCAGGATTTGAAATACGAGATAGCTTAACATGTATTAGTAATCTAACCTCTGAAAGTTGCTTGATGATTTACACCATCATTTATCTTAGTTATTAATGGTAAGAATATAATATTATATATAATTGGTCATAAAAGTATATCCTGGCAAACAATTAAACAAGGGAGTTATTTTTAATCTAGTGACCAACACGGATGCTAACCCTTCTCATTAACTAATAATGCTACTCCTATAGTTTATTCTAATGATAGAACTAATTAATTAATTAATTATTCAAAGTTCTAATACCTAATGTTTGATTAGTCCAACGTCCTGTTCACAGTCTGCAAAGTTTGAGAAGTAAACAATTATATATACCGATATATAGAAATTGGTTGTAATACAATAGTAATTAGCAAACTTTGGTGATGAATATCGATGGGAGAAAGAGGGGACTTACCCGCAATTAGAACATGAAAACGACGGAAATTCTCATTGAGGCATTTCATCGAACACCGAACATCAACGGAACTGAGATCCGGAGGCGGCGAAACGATTGTGGCGTTCACGCGGTCTCGGGCCTAGCCTTAGAGCCTTAGTCCTAGGCCCGGAACACATTGAAAAGTAGATTGAAAGTCAAAGGTTTGATGCGTTGCCCGGTTTGAAATTGCAGCTGTGGTAGTCGTTGACGACGGCGACGACGGTTGGGTTGGTGGTGCTGTTGACGGAGAAAAAATAAGGGGATGAGTTTGAGGGGTTTCTCGGCCATTGAGGGGGGTGGCCGGCCATGGAGATGGCAAGGGTGGTTTTGAGAAGGGAAGAGACATATATGGTAGTGTGGAAATTAAGAGAGTGTGAGAGAGATATATATAGAGACAGAGAGTAGAAGAGAGGGAGGGGGAGATGAGGAGATAGAGAATTAATGTGAATTGATGAGAGAGATATATATATATAGAATTGATGAGAGAGTGGGATAGTGGGAGCTTTATGATTTAGTAATTAAAGGGAAAACAATGAGGAGGAGTTGGGGAAAAGGCAGCATGCTTCTTCATGGGTTTAATTGTATTGGAAATTGAATAGGTTAGAAGGTTTTTGTTCCCGCCAAATTTTTTTGGTTAAGAACTATTTGTTCCCTTATAAAAAAGAGAGAGAAGAAAGAGGAAAAGAATTCCCACAGTTTGACATCACGTGTTAAACACGTGAGCGCTTATATGCAAAGCATATAAGTGCTGAAAGCAAATAACAAAAAGGCCAAACATGCCTCACGTGTGAAACACGTGAGCGCTCATATGCAAAACATATGAGCGCTGAATAAAAATAACTAAAGGCCAAACATGCCTCACGTGTGAGCGCTTATATGCAAAGCATATGAGCGTTGAAAATAAATAGGTTAAAATCCACACTAGGGGTCACGTGTTAAACACGTGAGTTCCTTTACCGCATTCTTTTGGTAGCGCTCCCATGCAAAGCACGCGAGCGCCGCAATATAAAATACTCTCTAAGGAAAGAATTGATTTCTATATAGAATTCAATTCTATTTTTGGGAAATATTTTCCATAATCTTTCTAATATGGAAAGATCTTTTTCTAATAGAGAATCTTGGATTTAAAATCCAATTGTGATAAAAATATCACCAATTAAACCATCTAATAGAATTAAATTTTATGTGGGAAATATTTCTCTGATCTTTTTAAAAATTTTTTTTTTTCTCTGTTAAACAGAATTAAATTCTATGCTTAGGAAAATATCTTCCTAATCTTATTAAACTAACAAAATATTCATATGATAGAATAGAATTTTATGTTAGGAAAATATTTTCCTAATCTGGTTAAACTAATAAGATATTCATATGATAGAATAAAATTCTATGTTAGGAAAATATCTTCCTAAACTAATAAGATATTCATATGATAGAATAAAATTTTATATTAGGAAAATATCATTCTAACCTTGTTAAACTCACAATATATTCATTTGATAGAATAAAATTCTATTCTAGCAAAATATTTTCCTAATCTTATTAAAGCAAATAAGAAATCTTCTCTGTTAAACAGAGAACCTTTTGATTAAAAATCCAACGGTGAATAAAATTCACCAATTGATTTAAAAAATCATTTTGATTGATTATGAAATCAATCATGATCTCTCAATAGAAGATTTTCTCAACAAATTGATTTTTCTCTTCTCCTATAAATAGGAGCAAAGAGATTAAATCGAAGGAAAAAAGAGAGGAGACCACCCCATAAGCTTCTGTAAAAATACAGAAGACTTTCAAAAACGTTTCATAGACAACAGAGAATTTAATTCTTAATAAAGAAGAAAGATCTTCCTCTTCAAAACGCTAAATAAAGAAAAAAAAGAGATCAAAATATCTTTTTTAACTGTCTAAGGGTTTAATTAGTTTTTTCTCTGGATCTGAGATCTACAAGACAAGTCTTCCATAATTTAAGAATTTAATTCTCATAAGGAAAATCTTGTTCTTGAAAATAAAAAATTAATGTAAAAACAAAATTGAAAAGAAAGAAGATGGAGTCTATAATACTTCAGGAACTTAATTCCTTCAAATCAAAAACTTAGTTTTTTATGAAACCGATCTAAAATCCTCAAAATAGTGATCTTGGTGATCTTTAATGGTCAAAATACCATTAACAGAGATTTAACCTCTCTGAAAACATGAACAAGAAAACATGGATAAAAGAATATGGAGAAGATGAAGTCCATAATACTCTAGCAACTTAGTTCTTTCAAATCAAGAACTTAGTTCTTAAAGGATCTGATCCCAGATCCTCAAAATAGCGATCTTGGTGATCGTTAATGGTCAAAATACCATTAACAGAGATTTAAGTTCACTAAAAATATCAACAAAGATTAAATCTTTAAAGAACTCAGCGCTTCACGTGAAAAGCATGTGAGCACCCAACGCCAAGTTATATAGCGTCTCACGTGAAACACACGTGAGCGCTTGAAAAAGTCAGTGCTTAGCACTAGTGCGGTGCCTCACGTGAAACCCACGTGAGCGCTATAAAAGACTAGTGCTTAGCACTATTTCAGTGCCTCACGTGAAACGCACATGAGTGCTGTATATCTTAGTGCTTAACACTGCTGGGTAGTACAGAAATCCAATCTTAGCCCAAATTGGCTAAGTTTCCTGAAGTTAAACCTCTTTGATTTTAAATCAAGCGAGTCTATATGCTCGTGATTTCCAAACTGACCTTAGTCTCAAACATGACTAATGATCTCTCATTGATGATATCCAAAATGATATTCATCCCATATCTCCAAAGGTAATCTTAGTCTCAAATATGACTAACGATTCTTAGTTCCACCATGATTCATTCCCTCAAATACGGGATTTGATTCAAGAGTACATCTCTTCGCACCTCTGATATATGTCGTTGTAATTCCTTAACGTTTTCAGAGAGATGGTGGGTCCCAACAACCAACAACTTCTTTTTCTCCATCCCAAACATGGGAATGATGGACCGTAATGTCTTTAAACTAATATTCGCCTAAACATGGCGATAATGGACCGTGATGTTCTTAAACTAATATAATTGAGCCTATATGCTCACTGTTCCTAAGTCAATTTTAGTCTCAAATATGACTAACGATACTTAGATCAAACCCAAGTTTCCTATGAACTGATGGATCTCATTTATATGAGATCTGCGTCCTAAGTTCATTCCCATTGGTAAACCAAGCTACCAACGAGGACCCCGTCAAGCAAATTCTTGACCCAAACCCAAATCATAAAAATATATGTACGGATTTGGACTAATCCGCCCCATAAGGGCGATGACATAAACTAGTCTCCGTAGACAATCCACGGGCAAACATAACAAACAAAATAAACATATGACATGAAGTGAACTACCGGATCAGGAGAAAGTGGTTATTGCAACGCGATAATATAATTAACTGCAGGGGTTTTCGCCTGCAGGAAAGAGCGTCCCCACAATAAAAAACCCCTCACAAATGAGGGGGAATTTGATGAAGTTTGCTATATCGGTCGCATCCATCCATACCTCCGATATACGGTGGCATAAATCAACTTGGTATATTCAGAGAGGTGGATGGATATGTCCAAATAGTATCTGTACCCAAATTCAAGTTAGACGTTCTCCGCGTCTCAGTCCGGTGTTCGGCGGTAAAAAGATTCTGGCACGCCCGATGGGACCTCTTTCTCTTTCCACTCCACACTTCGTGTGTCGTGTTTTTCCGCGATCAAATAATCATGGTATATATGTTTGTAGTTGCCCTTAGGTGATGGGATACTGAAACTGGCATTTCATCTCTATGCAGAATGGCATTTTCCTGTACTCACCGCAATTCTGGTTTTGTCACATCTGGTGGAGTCAAATATGAGCCACTTGCAGTCTCAAATCTCTGCAATCCAGCTCTTCAAGAAATGTAACACCCGAGTTCATTTATACCAATTCCAGTTTCCGTATTTACTTATCCGTGGTCTTTTCTTGATTTAGCGTGTTTGGGTGCGAATGGTATTTTACATATTATGTTGCATTCGACCCGACCCGCTTGCTTGAACCAGTTTGACTCTTATTTATAAATTATCTTGACTTGTTGCATGGACTAGTGCATCTCATAATTTAGTATATACTGGTATTTTATCTAGTATCGTATCTTTTGCATATAACAATTTAAATCACGAAAAATAATTTAAAATTGCATTTCATAGCCTGTTTGATACCCCTAACCCTGTGGTAGCGTCCTTGCATCATGTTCTCGTCCCGTTTAATGAAACGGACGTGTTTGGATGGCTACGCGCACGTACGTGCGTCCGTTCTTGGGGGTATGCATTTCTGTTGCATAATCTGTCATTTTAATTTTTGGAACTTTCTAATAATTTCCATATTTCAAATCCAAAATTTTGGACCCGACCCGGACGCATTTCTGAAATATTTTGTAACCCGCCAAATTCTAATTATTTAAATTTCTTTAAATTAGTTTAATATATTTTTAACAGCCTAAATTTCTTTATAACCAATGAAATAATTTTTAACAATTAAAAATCTTTTTAAATTTTCTTTTACCTAAATCCTATCCTCTCTTCCTTTCTTTTCTCTTGGCCAATCAAAGCTCTCTTCTAACTGCGCCGACCCTACCTGCTCTCTTCCTCTCTCTCTGTTTCTCTCTTTTCTCTCATTCTCTCTCTCTCCCCCGCTGTGTCTCTCTCTCTCTTCTTTCTCTCTCCTCTCGCGGCTCTCTATCTCATCTCGCAATCACTGTGCATTCCTCGAGTCGCGTCACCGCCACGCGCTACGCTCACCTCCCTTCGTGCTTTTTCTTTTCTTCCTCGTTTGAAAATCCGAGCTCGCCACGAGAACCCTAGCCGCCTTCTTCTTCCTCGACCTTTCCTCGACCTCATCCCGTCTCATCGACTTCGCCTCCTCTCTCTCACTCCTCTCGATCTATCTCATTCTCTCTATTTCTCTCCTCTCTTTCTCTCTCAGGAATCTCTCCCTGCATATATTCTCTCTCTCTCTTCGTCTTCTTCATTCTTTTTCCCTCGCCTCATAATCCAGACCCACGACGATGAGAACCCACACTTCACCCGATCTCGTCTCCGTCTCTCCTCAACCCCGTCGTCATCTTCTTCTTCTTCGACTCACCTCTCCTCTCTTCTCCTTCTCTATTGTTTCTTCGCCTCCCGAGAACCCAACCCACGCTCGCCCTCGTCTCACCTTCGTTGTCATTCCCTCACGGTCGGCCACTCCGACCTCATCCCCTCCGTCTTCTCACCTCCTTACCTCTTCCAAACACCACAACCACCACCTCCACTTGCAACCCCTCACCCGAACCCCGCCTGCAAACCCTTAACCTTCCCTCGCCTGCATACCCGCTCCACCGCCGGCGACCCCTCGCCGCCTCTTCACTTCATCTCCTCTCTGACCTCACCTCCGCTTCTTCTTTCCCCCGAAGCCTGCACCCTCTCTCCTGCAACCACTAAACCCACTGCGACCATCACCCAATCCCACAGCCTCGACCTCGTCGTCGTCGTCATCGACCATCCCTCACAGTCGACGCCTTCTCCCCCTCTCTCCTCTCTCCTCCCCAAATATCTCGAGCTCATCCCCTGCACAGAACCCCGACTCGACATTAAAGAAAAACCCCGGTTACCCACTGCCTTGCCGTCGATCTCACGTCATCGATCCATCGTTGACGTCTTCCTTGCCCCGTCTCTGTCCCCGGAGCACCAAACCCCGGTGAACAGCCTTTTCCCTCTTCTTCTACTTCTTCTTCTTCTCTATTTCGCTTTCTTGATTTCTTGGTTTTCGGTCATCGCCGGAGCCGTGCCGTTGCCGACGACCCAGTGAACCACCCCAACCAGCGTGGTCGTGCTTTTTCCTTTCTTGGACCCGTCCTGTGCGCGCGTGTGGTTTGCGACGCTTATCCGACGTCGAGATCTTGTGTTGCATCGTGCTTCGTTGTTGTTCTGTTCGCATATTCATTGTTCCCGAGGCAAGTAAAACTTGCTACATGCTATTTTATATTATTTTATATTCATTTTGATGCATAGTAATCATGAAGTTTGAATCTAGTGCCTATATTACAATTTTACATTTCGATGTCCGGTTATATCATTTAGATTCACGACTGAACCCTATCATGTTGCATTCTGTCTTATTATACCTAGTAACCACATCTATATTTTAAATCACATAATAACTATTTGCATAGTCGATGGTACCCTTTTATAGTTTTACCCTATTGGACCCCATGTGCACCTTTAACCTGTTTTAGTTATAGTTGCATTCCCAGATCTTTTAATCCATACTAATGAGATCTTAGTATTCCATTTTCATTTAAGTGTATAATACTTAATGTTGAAGCCATAACTCTAACCCTAATCGATAACCATACATCCTTATAGTTTAATCTGTACATATTTGCATATCATATTACATGTTCCAGTTTATTGTGCTATTAGTACCCATGCTTGTTTTGTATACCCATGCTTTTGCTAGTTGATTATGAGCACCCACATGATATCTTGTACACCCTGACATGACTTGTTACACCTACTACTTGACACGATATGGTACCGTACACTCTTGACATGACACGACACTTGTATACAATACTCGACTTGACCTGATGTACCATGGCTTTACCTGTTACCTGATCTGGTTACTAATGCCAACAGACTTTACCTGTTGTCCTTACAGACCGTTCCTGTTGTCTATCCAGACAAACCTGCACCTGCCTGATCCTGTGTTGGCATTAGCTCTAGATTATTTAATACATGACTTGAACACATATAACTTGGGGGTATGGGGAAATCAATGATGAAACCTGACTTGTAACTCGACAGTTGCTTACTTATACTGATCAGTTTTAGAGGCTAGGCCAGCCTTGGGATGCTGCTGCTGACATCGTTCGTCTTTACATATTTCCTGTTTTAGTGCCTAGCGGCATGTCTCGGTTTTAGCCCGAGAGTCTTAGACCGTGGTCCCGGGCATGCACGGGATACTATTGAGTTACATCGATGATTCATTAAATTGATTTCAAAGACTTGAGAGTAGTTAACCCAATAGACCAGTTTAGTTTACTCATTGCACACTACCCTTTACTGCCCTGATTTATATTGCTGTTACACCTGCTTTACCATTTATGATTATACTTGCATGTCTTGCTACCCTGTTTATATTATTGCTTGATGTTATGATGCGCTGACGTCTGGGTTTTGCATGGCCCAGATCCTTCTACCTTGTTGCAGACTGATCAGGAGTATTGCCGCTGTTAGACCGAGCGGTGAAGATCCTGTTGATATGCAGTTTTACTTTCCATGTGTTTCATTTATTATATCCTTTGCTTCTGCATATTATCATTCCTTGACTCATTTATTCTGGCTCATGGACATGTACTAGATAGTTTAGTTTACTTTCCTGTTCTTGATATTTCTACAGCCGTAATATGACTGTGGAAGGATTTTTCCTATCCACGGGTAGCATGGTTGGCTATGTCACGTGCCTACCTTAGCGTAATCTGGGAAGCGGGGCGTGACATAGTTTGTTTGGTATCAGAACCATAGGATATAGGTTAATCGGGTTTGATTCTTTTGTAGTTGGGTATTGGACCCAATACACGAATCAGAATACTCGTGATTAGGAACATGTCCTGCCACCTTGTTATCGTGATTCTTGAATCATATCTTTCTCGTATCCTTTGCCTTGACGATATGCAAACAACTTTGCATCTCGGCTTGAAACCTTTTTGGATTCACTATTGTTTCTCCCTGTTTCTTGATTCTGATACTAGGATTTGGACGACTTGAGTCGAGTTATGTAATTGTACCCATGAACTGTAGCATGGTTACAATGTGGTACTCTATTTGAGTAACTTGGAGTCCTGGTCTTGATTCACTTCCCTATTCCATGATCGTTATATTACCTTGCTTCTCTCCGTGTCATTGCTTACCAGTTATTGTTTCATCACCAGCTTGAATCATGTTTACCATGGTTAATCCTCTTCAGTATCTTGACTTCGGATGAAGTCATCTCGATATCTTACTTGTTCATATTTTCCCCGCATTAGAATTATTCAATTCTGGTGCATCCCTCGTTTGTTGTTGTCTTGGGAATGGATTTTCGCGGCACTTTCCACGCTCATATTGATTGTAAGGAAAGGAAAGTGATTCTCCAGATTCTCGGACATCCGGAGCTTGTTTTGCTGGAGGAAGCGGTTCTGTCAGTCGAGTTTAGGGCTAGGCCGACAAACCAGGTTCTTTCGTCGATGGAAGTTGATAAGGAAGAAGCACCGACTATAGTTCGAGAATTCATGGACGTGTTTGAAGACATATTAGGTTTACCGCCGAAGCGAGACGTGGAGTTCGCGATTGATTTTGTGCCTGGTGCAGCACCAATCTTAAAGGCGTATTACCCGATGGCACCAGTGGAGTTGGAAGAAGTATAGAAGTTGGTTGCTGAATTACTCGAGAAAGGGTTGGATTCGCAGCAGAAACTCGTCTTGGGGAACTCCAGTTCTTCTAGTAAAGAAGAAAGATGGCACAAGGAAGATGTGCATCGATTATCGAGAATTAAACCGGGTGACTATTAAGAACAAATACCCGATCCCTCGCATTGGCGAATTATTTTGAGCAGCTTAGTGGCGCGAGGGTATTCTCAAGGCTGGATCTACGATGCGGATATCATCAGGTCAGAGTTAAACAGAAGATATTTGCAAGACGAAGTTCCGAACTCGGGATGGACATTGCGAGTATTTAGTGATGCCCTTCGGAGTATCGAATGCACCGGCAATATTTATGGACTTGATGAACCAAATCTTTTCACCATTCTTGGACCAGTTTATAGTGGTGTTCATTGAAGATATTCTGGTCTACTCGAGGAGTATTGAAGAGCATGCAGAACACTTGAAAATCGCACTGCAGACATTGAGGCAAGAAAGATTGTATGCAAAGATGAGCAAGTGCGAGTTCTAGCTTGAAGAAGTGAGGTTTTGAGGCATATCGTAGCCTGAGATGGAATCGCCGTTTATCCAGGGATGATTGCAGCAGTTCAAGACTGGCCGATTCCGAATAACGTTGTAGAGATCAGAAGTTTTCTTGGACTTGCAGGATACTACAGAAGGTTCGTGGAGAATTTTGCTCGTTTGGCTGAGCCTTGACCAAGTTTACGCGCAAGCAAGTACCGTTTGTATGGATGGATAAGTGTGCGTCAGCTTTTGAGGCGTTGAAATAGAGATTGATAACCGCTCCTATTCTGACCGTGCTAGAAAGTTTCGGAGGATTGGTGATTCACAGCGACGCATCTGAGAAAGGATTGGGATGTGTTTTGTTGCAGCATGGGAAAATTATAGCTTATGCATCAAGGTAGTTGAAGACCCATGAGAAGAATTACTCAACCTATGACTTGGAGCTAGCAGCTGTGATTTTTGCTTTGAAGTTTTGGTGACACTACTTGTTGGGTGAAAGGGTCGAAGTATTCACCGATCACAAAAGCCTAAAGTACGTGTTCACACAGAAGGAGCTTAGTATGAGGAAGCGTAGATGGTTGGAGCTGATGGCTGACTACGATCTTGATCTTAAGTACCATCCGGGGATAGTTAATGTTGTGCCGGATGCGCTTAGTCGGTTGCCAGCAATTCAGATGCTAACTGCACAGAAGGAGATTATGGAAGACTTTCGGAGATTCGAGTTGGAGATCGTGCTACTGCGTTCTTCAAGACAGTTGATGCAGCTGCAAGTACAGTCGTCATTGATCGAGATTATTAAAGCAGCGCAGCCATAGGACCCAAGATTGCAAAGGTTTCGAGAACAGGTTGAAGCTGGACTTCGAACGGACTTGTTGATTCATGAAGATGGTTTGTTGTGATATGGTAGCCGTTTGTGTGTGCCGAAAGGGGACATTCGTGAAGAGGTGATGAAGGAGGCACACAGTTTCGCGTATTCCGTGCATCCAGGAGGCACGAAGATATATCGTGATCTACGACATCATTTTTGGTGGGAAGGCATGAAACGGGAGATTGCTCGCTTTGTAGCAAAGTGCTTAATGTGTCAGCAAGTTAAGGCTGAATATCAAAGGGTTGCTGGTTTATTGCAACCACTTCCGATTCCTCAATGGAAGTGGGAACATATAACCATGGATTTCGTGACAGCTTTACCGCGGAGTCCAGAGGGCAACAATGCAGTTTGGGTGATTGTTGATCGATTGACCGAGGCATCTCACTTCACACCATTTCGAGTTGGTCAAGCAACATAAACTTTGGCAGAACGGTACATGCAGAAGATAGTAAGATTGCACGGAGTACCAGTGAGCATCGTGACCGACCGTGACAACCGTTTCTTATCACACTTTTGGAGGAACTTACAGGAAAGTTTGGGGACTAGTTTGAAGTTTAGTACGGCTTATCATCCTCAGACAGATGGCCAGTCGGAGAGAACGATCCAAACTCTTGAAGACATGTTGAGAGCTTGCATGTTGGACTCCAAGGGTTCATGGGAGGATCATCTACATTTGGTGGAGTTCTTACAGCAACGGTTTCCAGGAGACTATTTAGATGGTTCCATTCGAAGCTTTATATGGTCGCAAGTGTCACCTGTTTGTTGGGACGATGTTGGTGAACGAAGATTGTTGGGACCAGATTTGGTTGTGCAGACAATCGAGAAGGTTAGCAATATCCGGAATCATATGAAGGCAGCACAAGATCGGCAGAAGAGTTGGGTCGATACATCGAGAAGACCTCTAGAGTTCGCTGTTGGTGATACAGTATTCTTGAAGATACCACCGACTAGAGGGGTGATCCGTTTCAGAAGTCGAGGAAAGCTTAGTCCTCGATTCGTTGGACCTTTTGAGATTTTGGAACGTATTGGAGAAGTCGCTTATCGTTTGGCGTTACCGCAATCCCTGGCGAATGGTCGTGACGTGTTTCTCGTACCTCAACTCCGTAAGTATGCTCGAGATGAAATACATGCGTTGGATCATTCGAAACTGACTGTACAAGAAGATTTGACTTTTAAGGAGCGACTGATGTCGATTGTGGATCGAAAGGAAAAGGTTCTTAAGAATAAGCTTATCCCTCTTGTACTTGTTTCTTGGGGTAATCGCTCACATGAAAGTCAACTTGGGAACGAGAAGATGAAGTCCGACATAAGTTTCCCCATCTATTCCTGAAATTTCTTGTTTGTTTATCCTATCTTGTTCTTGGAATTTCGAGGACGAAATTCTTTTGTAGTTGGGTATAATGTAACACCCGAGTTCATTTATACCAATTCCAGTTTCCGTATTTACTTATCCGTGGTCTTTTCTTGAATTAGCGTGTTTGGGTGCGAATGGTATTTTACATATTACGTTGCATTCGACCCGACCCGCTTGCTTGAACCTGTTTGACTCTTATTTATAGATTACCTTGACTTGTTGCATGGACTAGTGCATCTCATAATTTAGTATATACTGGTATTTTATCTAGTATCGCATCTTTTGCATATAACAATTTAAATCACGAAAAATAATTTAAAATTGCATTTCATAGCCTGTTTGATACCCCTAACACTGTGGTAGCATCCTTGCATCATGTTCTCGTCCCGTTCAGTGAAACGGACGTGTTTGGATGGCTACGTGCACGTACGTGCGTCCATTCTTGGGGGTATGCATTTCTGTTGCATAATCTGTCATTTTAATTTTTGGAACTTGCTAATAATTTCCATATTTCAAATCCAAAATTTTGGACCCGATCCGGACGCATTTATGAAATATTTTGTAACCCGCCAAATTCTAATTATTTAAATTTCTTTAAATTAGTTTAATATATTTTTAACAGCCTAAATTTCTTTATAACCAACGAAATATTTTTTAACAATTAAAAATCTTTTTAAATTTTCTTTTACCTAAATCCTATCCTCTCTTCCTTTCTTTTCTCTTGGCCAATCAAAGCTCTCTTCTAACTGCGCCGACCCCACCTGCTCTCTTTTTCTCTCTCTGTTTCTCTCTTTTCTCTCATTCTCTCTCTCTCCCCCGCTGTGTCTCTCTCTCTCTCTTCTTTCTCTCTCCTCTCGCGGCTCTCTCTCTCATCTCGCAATCACTGTGCATTCCTCGAGACGCGTCACCGCCACGCTCTACGCTCACCTCCCTTCGTGCTTTTCCCTTTCTTCCTCGTTTGAAAATCCGAGCTTGCCATGAGAACCTTAGCCGCCTTCTTCTTCCTCGACCTTTCCTCGACCTCATCTCGTTTCATCGACTTCGCTTCCTCTCTCTCACTCCTCTTGATCTCTCTCATTCTCTCTGTCTCTCTCCTCTCCTTCTTTCTCAGGAATCTCTCCATGCATATATTCTCTCTCTCTCTCTCTTCGTCTTCTTCATTCTTTTTCCCTCGCCTCACAACCCAGACCCACGACGACGAGAACCCACGCTTCACCTGATCTCATCTCCGTCCTCTCCTCAACCCCGTCCTCTCTTCTCCTTCTTCGACTCACCTCTCCTCTTTTCTCCTTCTCTATTGTTTCTTCGCCTCCCGAGAACCCAACCCACGCTCGCCCTCGTCTCACCTTCGTTGTCGTTCCCTCACGGCCGGCCACTTCGACCTCATCCCCTCCGTCTTCTTACCTCCCTACCTCTTCCAAACACCACAACCACCACCTCCACTTGCAACCCCTCACCCGAACCCCGCCTGCAAACCCTTAACCTTCCCTCGCCTGCACACCCGCTCTACCGCCGGCAACCCCTCGCCGCCTCTTCACTTCATCTCCTCTCTGACCTCACCTCCGCTTCTTCTTTCCCCCGAAGCCTGCACCCTCTCTTCTGTAACCACTAAACCCACTGCGACCATCACCCAATCCCGCAGCCTCGACCTCGTCGTCGTCGTCGTCGTTGTCGACCATCCCTCACAGTCGACGCCTTCTCCCCCTCTCTCCTCTCTCCTCCCCAAATATCTCGAGCTCATCCCCTGCACAGAACCCCGACCCGACATTAAGGAAAAACCCTAGTTACCTACTGCCGTACCGTCGATCTCACGTCGTTGATCCATCGTCGACGTCTTCCTTGCCCCGTCTCTGTCCCCGGAGCACCAAACCCCGGTGAACAGCCTTTTCCCTCTTCTTCTACTTCTTCTTCTTCTCTATTTCGCTTTCTTGATTTCTTGGTTTCCGGTCATCGCCGGAGCCGTGCTGTTGCCGACGACCCAGTGAACCACCCCAACCAGCGTGGTCGTGCTTTTGCCTTTCTTGGACCCGTCCTATGCGCGTGTGTGGTTTGCGACGTTTATCCGACGTCGAGATTTTGTGTTGCATCATGCTCCGTTGTTGTTCCGTTCGCATATTCATCGTTCCCGAGGCAAGTAAAATTTGCTACATGCTATTTTATATTATTTTATATTCATTTATATGCATAGTAATCATGAAGTTTGAATCTAGTGCCTATATTACAATTTTACATTTCGATGTCCGGTTATATCATTTAGATTCACGACTGAACCCTATCATGTTGCATTCTGTTTTATTATACCTAGTAACCACATTTATATTTTAAATCACATAATAACTATTTTCATAGTCGATGGTACCCTTTTATAGTTTTACCCTGTTGGACCCCGTGTGCACCTTTAACCTGTTTTAGTTATAGTTGCATTCCCAGATCTTTTAATCCATACTAATGAGATCTTAGTATTCAATCTTCATTTAAGTGTATAATACTTAATGTTGAAACCATAACTCTAACCCTAATCGATAACCATACATCCTTATAGTTTAATCTGTACCTTTTTGCATATCATATTACATGTTCCAGTTTATTGTGCTATTAGTACCCATGCTTGTTTTGTATACCCATGCTTATGCTAGTTGATTATGAGCACCCACATGATATCTTGTACACCCTGACATGACTTGTTACACCTACTACTTGACACGACATGGTACCGTACACTCTTGACATGACACGACACTTGTATACAATACTCGACTTGACCTGATGTACCATGGCTTTACCTGTTACCTGATCTGGTTACTAATGCCAACAGACTTTACCTGTTGTCCTTACGGACTGTTCCTGTTGTCTATCCAGACAAATCTGCACCTGCCTGATCCTGTGTTGGCATTAGCTCTAGATTATTTAATACATGACTTGAACACATATAACTTGGGGGTATGGGGAAATCAATGATGAAACCTGACTTGTAACTCGACAGTTGCTTACTTATACTGATCAGTTTTAGAGGCTAGGCCAGCCTTGGGATGATGTTGCTGACATCGTTCGTCTTTACATATTTCCTGTTTTAGTGCCTTGCGGCATGTCTCGGTTTCAGCCCGAGAGTCTTAGACCGTGGTCCCGGGCATGCACGGGATACTATTGAGTTACATCGATGATTCATCAAATTGATTTCAAAGACTTGAGAGTAGTTAACCCAATAGACCAGTTTAGTTTACTCACTGCACACTACCCTTTACTGCCCTGATTTATATTGCTGTTACACCTGCTTTACCATTTATGATTATACTTGCATGTCTTGCTACCCTGTTTATATTATTGCTTGATGTTATGACGCGCTGACGTCTGGGTTTTGCATGACCCAAATCCTTCTATCTTGTTGCAGACTGATCAGGAGTATTGCCGCTGTTAGACCGAGCGGTGAAGATCCTGTTGGTATGCAGTTTTACTTTCCATGTGTTTCATTTATTGTATCCTTTGCTTCCGCATATTATCATTCCTTGACTCATTTATTTTGGCTCATGAACATGTACTAGATAGTTTAGTTTACTTTCCTGTTCATGATATCTCTACAGCCGTAATGTGACCGTGGAAGGATTTTTCCTATCCACTGGTAGCATGGTTGGCTATGTCACATGCCTACCTTAGCGTACTCTGGGAAGCGGGGCGTGACAAGAAATGAAGACGTTTCTCTTTGGGTCTATGCTCCCACCTCCTATCCTCGGTTCCTCAACGCCGAAGGAGAAAGCCCAGAAGAAGTCTGTCTTTCATAGGCTTGCTTTCTAAGCTGCAGTTTTGCCGACGGAATCAGTTCTCAAACAACTGGCACCTGCCAAAGACCAAAATCGACGCAGGGGGCATAATACTCATGCTCTCAAGGAAAACAGGGGGCAGGCTATGCAAATTCTTCAGATTGAAGAAACTCCGGTCGCAAGACATCACCAACGTCGATATCGGCGTCAAATAAGACAAGCTGAGGGCAGTTCTCTGTATGGTCCTGTTTCAACCCCAGTGGTGAATCCTGCTGTTCTAACTGGGAACAGTTTCGAATTGTTGCAAAGGGACAAAAAAAATTCTCCCACTGCAATATTGAAGAAACCTCCACAGCCTGTGGAGATCCAAGGAGAGCAGAAAACAGCTCTCTCCCCAAAAGGACTTTTCTTATCTATATATAAGGTGTGGAAGCAGATGAAGGACCCAGTCATCATCCGCAGCACTTCCTCTAAGCATCAGCCAAACTATGCAACTCCCCTTCCAAATACAAGAGGATTCATTCCAAGGCGGGTCCTGATACGATGGCTCCTCCCAAAGTAGCTTCTCACAAAGAAGAGAGGTCAGATAAAGCTCAAGTGTCTGAGGAAAATTCCAAAGGCCAAGACTTTAAATGACCCAATCCTGGGGGCATGATAGTTCACACAGTCTATATGGTGAACTCTATAGACGAAGGTCGTGCCTCTACTAGTCACAGGCCGAATACTCAGCCTCTGACAAAAGATCAGCAGCAATATGAAATGTTGCGCGAGATACTTGCTCAAACGGCGACACTTGCTAGTCTACTGCCTAAGGCAAATCTCAAAGACGCACTTGAAGAAAGGACAGGGAGTCAGATATTGATTTCCTGAAGCGCGCTCTCAAAAAGAGAGGTGAAGAAGCGGCAGAGATGTCTGCTAAAATGAACCAGGTGGCCCTTCTGATTTAGAATATGGCTGGAATGATGGTCCATTCGGAACCACTAGCAAATGAACCGCCGGTAGTCGCTCTTAAAGACAAGGGTGGCATTTCAAATCCTCTGCGAGCCTTATCAACGGCTGAGGAGGAAATGGTCCCAAAAGTAAAGCTGGACGCATATATCGCTCAACAAATCAAACCTCATTATGCCAGTGAAGCCGTAAATAGGTCAATCAAGACTGGTCGACTGTATCCGGCATGCTACGATCAAGAACAGTACCCTCCAGAATATATACTTCCAACGTTTCATATGTACAAAGGGACCGAAAATCCTCGCCGGCACATCGTGCGATTTAAATCCCTGTGCGGTAACACTAGAGGAAATGATATACTACTCCTCCGATAGTTCGTCAGCAGTCTGGCGGGCATCGCCTTCGAATGATATGAAGAGCTCCCAAATGATTCCGTGAAGACCTTCTACGAGTTGGAGATACTCTTCTATCAGAGATTCGCAAGTGCGAATAAACACACTACCGTAGCGGCGTTGGTCAATGAAAGGGTTGGACTGAATGAACCTGGGTTTAATATACTACCCGATGGCGAAATCTCTAGTCAAAATGCGAACAATGCATCGATGATACTCCAGCCTTGGGAATATTCATTGCCACCCTTGACTCAAATTCAAAGGTGTTCCTATATATGGCCCTCTTCAAGCCGATGACCTTCCAAGAGCTCATAGATAAAATGGCTAGATTGGATCAGATGGGTCAAGACCCTTCCCCTTCCGATGAAGATGTATGAAAAGCAAAGACAAGGTGGCGTTTGTCGCCAATGCTCAACAAAGAATGAGTGTCTCCGAAGCAACCAGTCGCCAAAATAGCGACAGCACGGGTTCCACCCTTCAAAAGGTTGGGGCGTGTTCAGTCGAAAATATCGCACGTTTGATATAACATTTTCCTTACTTTTCTTAGATATCTAAAGGTGTTTATTATAAATATAGAACATATTTGGGGTTTATCTGCAAAATACTATTTACCATATGTTTATATATTATAATTAACATTATGAAGGAAAATGTATGTATATAATATTTATATAATATTCTTTATTATGCATATCATATCAAATATTCTAATCAAGATTCTTTAAAAGATATAATATCATACAAATGGTTAGAATAATATCTCTATAACAAATATTACTAACATTATTTATGAAGACATTGTGCAAGATTTGGCTCAGGTCAGGAGATCAGGATATCGAAATATCAGAATAAAAAATCCGCCGATAAAGTTAAATAAAATCGAAGAATCAATACTGGCAGAGACTCAGGAAATATTTCCAAAATCCAGATATCTAGAAGATCTCCATGTGTCAACATGCAGAAGCTCCAGAAATCCCAAACCCTAACTCCTCCAAGATGCGGCGGTTGCGCAACAAAAGACCTACTTGTGCGGCGGATCCGCGCCCCTCTGGTGGCCGTTGGATCTGAGATTTTCTGGGGGTGATCGTATCAATATATCTTAATTTCTGAGATCTACGGTTTGTATCTTCTGTGACTATAAATAAGACCGAAGGCTAAATCTAGAAATCATCACCTTTTACACGAAGCAAATCACCATCAAAGAACAAGTGATCCACGACAGGTCCACGGTTCGACGTGATAAGGCAACGTGAGATTCGACGGAACATATACTTCCTACGAGGCAGAGATCGAGAGCAACTTCTTCTTCCTCTGTAATCTAAACTCGAAGGTTTTGTACTTGTGAAGTTGATTAATAAAGGTAGATTATTAGATTAATTAGTTTGCATTTATTTTCTGTATTTACATTATGATCTCATTCTCTATCTGTTCTTCTTCTATCTCCATCATGCGCGAGTAATTCTCCACTTGATAGGGTTCGTAGGATTAGGGTAGAACAATGGATGAGAAAATATTTGAACTATTTTAAAGTCTCATGAAGTTTATAAACTTTAGCAAAAGAATCGTTAATATCCTAATCGGGCGCGCTACCAATTTATTACTAGTCTCGACCGCAATTTGAGATCAGATTAACAATTGTTTTGTTAAGGGCTAGACATGAATAAAGATCAATGAAAGGACAAGGATCAATAGTGGGGAAACCCTAGTTTATTCCAAAAACCCTAATCCTCATTCATCACTATCTATCTAGTTTTAAATCCATCAAAAAATAAAATGAGTTGTCTTTATTAGTCATCCATGACTACTAAATCCTAACGAACCATACAATCCTACTTCTTATATATTATACATCCGTGTTTATCATAGATCTAGAATCTATTCTCCTTATTCTTTTACTTTATTCAACTCGTCTAAAGCAAGACTAGAAATTCCATGCATCCCTGCGGACGACCCGCACTCATCTCGGCTAGCTACACACGACACCGTTATTGATTGTGGTTATTACTATACACACACTTTCACAAGAATCAATCAAATGGTGCCGTTGCCGGGGTTACATGCGTAATTTTTTTCCTTACTATTCGTGTTGAATTCTTATTCGATCCATATCATAAAAATAAAATAAAACATGAAATTGTGTATTTAACAATTAGTGTGCGATTTTTGTGAGGGAATCTGGAGTCACTGTAGCGAGAAGATAAAGATTCAGAGACTTTAAGAGAGGTCTAGAGGAGCTAGGCAGGTACTGTAGAAATAATTGAACAAAGAACCCTCATTCACGCAGCGGAACCGCGGCGGATTTGGGGAGTTATGCCCCCAAATTTCTCCGGTATATTCCTCTACTCTTTCTCTCTACTTTGAAAATCCTATAATATATTTTCTGCAAGATTCTTTGCAAAATATCGCCGCTCAAAAATCTTTTTGCGTGTTTTGTTTTGCGGTTTGTTTTTGCATATTTTTAATACGGATTTTAAGGGGCAAGACCACAATTCAGATTAGGTGGGGATATCACCCTTCTAAGTCCCCACAAATCACTAAACGTGCATGCGCATAACCCTACATTAATTAAAAAATATTTAGATCAAGTCCCTAAGGACCGTCGCGCTCAATTAGGACAGAGGAAGGTCGTGGGTAATCTGTCGCTTATCTGCATTACTTTTGTGGTGTTTAAGACAAGTGTGATTACGGAAAGTGGTTTCTTAATTAGGCCCGCTATTTTCGGTGATTCGTATAGCGGATACCTCCCACTTACCCGGCACTTACCTGGCCACAAGAGTGATAAAGAGGTGGTAGAGGATTGTTCCTGCGGCTTGTCCTTTGGAAGTCTAGGAGCGGTCTAGTGCTTGACCTAGGTGACCTTAGTTTTAGGGTTTGTTTGTGCATTTTGTGATTTGTTGAGTTAACCCTCAAGTCCTACTTTCAAAGCAAAACAATCCAACTAGAGCTTAAATCTTTCCCCTTCCTCTTTCTTTCTTATAATGGGTAAACCAAACAGACGAACTCTTGCCGAGCTTTGCTACCCAGAACCAAATATTTCTTGTTTTCGTAATTGCATTGGTCAAAATTCTGACTCTACTATGTCTTTAAGAGATCGGATAGAGCAAGCGGAAAGAAACAGTTAGACACCTCACTCCAGGTCTTATCAACCACATCAAAATTATACATCTTCTTATGTTGATACTCTATTTAAAGCGTGTGAGGGAACTCCTAAACACATGTCTATCGCTGAGCATATGGCGAGAGCTAAAAGCCAAAGTTTCAATCCGGTCAAACCGTTAGGACAACAAACACCATCACTTTCTATGGAAGATATTGCTACTCGTTTTGCGGCATATATGACATCTGTTGCCAGTCGCCAACCAACCAACCAACCAATATCAATATTCTTCTTATCACAATGTTGATCCTACTCCTGTCCAATTTTCACAACCATTCGATTCCTGTCAATCCTACCAGATTTTTACACCTTCTCTAGACATTTCTTCTAATCAGTCATTTGGGAGTTTTACCTATCCACAAGAATTTCAATCTTTTGCTGAAACCCTTTACCGACCCATGTCTAGTCTTGAACGGACAGTGGAAGAATATTGGCTAGCGTCGCGCCGCCACATGGAGGAATTGAATGCGTCCATGGCCGCCCTCATACAACCCAATGAACGAGTAACTAGTTTCCAACTAGCTCAAAATTATTCAATGTATGATACGACAATAGGACAAATTGAGAATTTGGGTAGTGAGAGAGAGAGCAGTACACCCTTCCAAATCAAACCTTCCCATCCTAAATTGAAATCCACAACTCCAGTTTCATAAATCTATCGAGTACACAAAATGATTCACCAATTGAAGATAGAAAGTTTGATGAGTTGTGTGACTTTGTAGTGTTTAATTTACCCGATTGCGAAAGGTCCATTTCAAGTGAAACCATACCCAATCCTTTTAATCTCTACACCTCCACTCTAGAACCAAAATTAATTGAAAACCATGCTTTTGATGAGGTGTCTGAGAATTTTAACTTTCACTTGAATGAGGATATTGACGCTGGGAATATTTTGGATGATGAACCCACAGTTTTGGATGAGTTTTTGTCACCAATTCATCAGATCCTTTCACTTCCGTGTGAATATCATCTCGAACCATTAACTGTTTTTCCCGAACCCAATATGCGTATGGAAATTGATGATAAATGCATGACCGAAAAGCATAACGAAATTCAGCCTTCATTTCCCATATCTGGTTCAGCAATACTCGACACCCAAATTCGTTTACCCATTTCATCACCCACTTTCTTTGGTTCTACTTCAAATCTTCTTTTAATTTTATCGAGTGTCAATGAATCACAATCCGATATTTTGAGTTCGATAATTCTAGAAAGACAACTTGATTTAGACTCTTTTAAGAATAAGGTAGATGGGCTTTTCGAGTCTTCTATATCTATAATTTTTGACACATCAAGTGTGTTGAATTCTGGCGCGATACTTATTGACATTGAAACGTGCAATCGGACCATCGATGAAAGTTTCAAAAATATTTTTGCCGACGAACTCGCATTCCTAAACGACACGGATTTTGTGATTAATCAACCTCCACCCGGAGAAGTTGAACCACCACCATTTCTTCTTATCCCATACGAGAATGTGACTATTCTTCCCATTCATAATCATTCACATTCTCGTTTTCGTTCACCATCACTGTTCCGTCTCTGTAACAACCCTAAATTTTCTGTACGAAATTTTTCAAAAAATACAGAAAGGGACACCTAAGCCTGAGCATGAGTTATAAGTTTGTTTTGCTTTTGAACAGCAAGAAGGAGCTTGTAGCTCATTGGTAAGACCTTGCACTCCTGAGACATAGCACCCGAGTTCAAATCCCATCAGCCACACATTCTTTTTATTTAATTTTCTTTTAATCTTTTTAGAAGCCCTAGAGTCTACACGTGCACTACACGTAAACTGAAAAGACACTGGTTAAACAAACACGTGCATGAGAGTATACCAAATGACCCCAACATGTGGCCTAAACCCCAAGCCCCTCCGTCTGAACAATCCTTACACTCACTGCTAGCCATGATCTTCCCATTCCCAGTGTGTATGTCCCAACAACTAGACAGGGTCATGCAATAAATTTAATATGCAGCAATAAACTTGGACGACATAAAATAATGGGATGCACTAGAATCGAATAATGCTAATGCGGCAAAATCATGAACAAGTAGGATACCTGAAACAACTTCATCTGAATCCTTGGCCTCTTCAGCCGTCAGGGTAAAGGCTCGAGCTTGAGTAGGTCCCTGAGTTAACTGCTTCTGCCCCTGAAACTGCATCTGCGGTGGCCTCTGAGTATCTTCCTTCAAAGGTAGCTTCGACGGGAAAGTATCAATGGTGTGATCAGCTGATCCGCAAATAAGACAAAGTCCAAGTCACTTACAACAATCTCTTCGATAGTGACCTGGTCGTTGGCAGTAATCGCACAACAACCTTCCTTTATGCTCGGGCAAAACTGGCCTCTTCATCGGTACAACGCCACGCCTGTCCACCTCTACGTATAGGCGTCGATTTGGCGTAAACGCCGGCTTACGTACCACAACTGCCGGCTGCTGCGTACCCTCTGTCTTCAATGATAAACTCTGCTGCTCCCTGGCTGCTTTAAACACTTGCGAGAAAGTGGTCAAACCCGGAGATATAATGTGCCTCTGGATGCCCACATCCAAACTGCCCATGAACCTTCGCGCCCTATCGGCATCGTTGGCAACCAAAGGTACAGCGAATCTACTGAGCCGTGTCCACTCAGCCGCATGTACATCCACGGGTGCGCCGTTCTGCTTCAAGCTGATGAACTTTTCTTCCATTTCCTCTCGTGCAGTCTGTGGAAAGAACTTCTTCAAGAAACTCTGTGAGAAAGTTGCCCAACTGATTGGCTTGGGCAAACGGGTCTCTTCCATGAGCCACCACTCACGGGCATAGTCCACCAATTGGATGCGTACTACATCTACTCTCTTATCCTCCGGAATCTGTGTTGCAACGAGCAGATTCTTCATATCAACCAGCCACTGCTCTGCCGGCAACGACTCCTCCAAACCAGTGAAAATGGATGGACCAAGTCTCCTGAAATCCGCCACGATACCCACATGCTCTACCGGTTTGGCTGCAACATTGTTTACGGACTGCTGTACGGTCCGCAAACCTTCCTGAAAAGCTTCAGCTTGACGCTGGTTCAGCTCGGTCTGCCGCTTCTGGTTCTCCGGTATCCCACGAATTACTCTAAGCAAAGCGGTGTCATCGACACGCCTCTGGTACGATCGCAGATTTCTGTCTGCCATGATACTGCAACCAATACACCAAAAAGGATTAGTATGATAAACGAGATTCAAAACTTGCGATGAATGATGACCATAAATCAAGAATATGAATCAAGACTAGAACTCTAAGTTACTTAAATAGAGTACCGCATTGTAACCATGCCGCGGTACATAGTTACAATCACATAACTCCACTCAAGTCGCCCAAATCCTAGTATCAGAATCAAGGAACAGGGAGAAACAATAGGGAACCAAAAGATTTCAAATCGAGATGCAAAGTGGTTTGCATATCGTCAAGACAGGGGTCAAGAGAAAGATATGATTCAAGAATCACGATAACAAGGTGGCAGGACATGTTCCTAATTACCGGTTTTTTGATTCGTGTATTGGGTCCAATACCCAACTACAAAAGAATCAAACCCGATTAACCTAAATCCTATGGCTCCGATACCAAATAAACCCTGTCACGCCCCGCTTCCCAAAGTGCGCTAAGATAGGCACGTGACAGAGCCAACCATGCTACCTGTGGATATGAAACATCCCTCCACAGTCACATTACGGCTGTCTAGAGATATCAAGAACAGGAAAAATAAAATAAACTATCTAGTACATGTCCATGAGCTAGAATAAACGAGTCAAGAAATAATATGCGGAAGCAATAAATTCAAGTAACAATGATAATATGGAAAGTACATCCCATAATACGGGCTCACATCAGGAAATAAAAGTGCTGAAAGAAAACTAAACTAAAATACTAACAGTCCTCACTGCTCGGCCTGCTGACTGAAATACTCCTTAACAGCCTGCGACAGGGATAGAGGATCTGGGCCATGCAAAAACCAGACGTCAGTGCGTCATAATATCAATGATAATACAATCAGGAGGTAACAAGACATGCAGGCATGGGTATGAACAGTAGTTAGAGTATAACAGTATCATGAATAAGGAACAGTGAAGAGTATAAGCACATATGATGTGCAGTGAGTAATCTAAACTGTGCTACTGGGTTATCTATCCTAAAGTCTTCGAAATCAATTAATGTAATCCTCATCGTAACCCATCGGTGATTATTCCGTAACGCCTGGAAAAACGGCAAACAATAGGTATTCCGTAACGCCCGGAAAAACGGCAAACAATATGATAGCCCTTTGAGTTACGTTCGGTTACATTCTTGATTTTCCCATACCTCCAAGTTATGTGTTCAAGTCAGGTATTGATAAATCTGAAGCTAATGCCAACACAGGATCAAGCAGGAACAAATTTGTCTATACAGACAACAGGATATGTCCATCGGGACAACATATCAGGATTGTCGGCATTAGAAACAGGAACATGTAACATGTCAAGTAGTGATATATCAAGTCATGTCAGGTAGTGGTGTATCAAGTCATGTTAAGTAGTGTACATGTATCAAGTCATGTCAAGTAATGCACAGGTATCAAGCGGATGCTCATAATAAAACTGTAACAGGTACGGGTGCACAAATAAAGTATGGATGCACAAATATTTATTAGGGATTACATCATGACTATGTAGGAAGCACAAGATCAAGTATGTGATACTAATGTAACAGTAAAATGAAATATTGTGACATGGTATGCAAATAGATAAAGAATCAATGGTATGAATGCACAATTATCGAGTAGGGTTACATGTATAGTTCCAATACTAAATGAGATGCACATTATCTATCATGGGGTGTTAATATAACAATAATATGTAATAATGGGATCTGTAGATGCAGCTATATGTATATTAAATGATATGGATGTAAACCGGTATCCAAAAACGGTAAAACTTTTAGTATGGATGTATAATGTGATAAACGGATAACATTTTACTCATATGGATGCATAATACTATACCTAGCATGTAGCAAGATGAATTAGCATGCGACTAGATATGTAAATAATGATATTGATGTGTACGAACGTCGTATGATAGTAAAATAATAAATTGGTAAATGCGGGATGTACAACTAAACAATATGAAATGTAAATATTCAATTGGGTGCAGTATATTGTAGTCTAGCATGTATCAAGATAAATTTGCATGCACTAGATATGAAATAACTTGCACGGATGCACACGGATATCCGAAAACGGTGAAACATGCAAAAATGATAATGTGGGATGCATAACTAATTATTATGTGATATTATTATTCAAATGAATATAGAATATAGTAGTATAGCATGTAGCAAGATAAACTTGCCTGGACGGAACACGCGACGGATGCGTGTGGCACGTCCGACGTCGGGTAAACGTCGCAAAACCAAACGCGCGCACGGGACGGGTCCAGGAAAGGCAAGAGCACGACCACGCTGGTTGGGGTTGTTCATTGGATTACTCGGATCGTCGGTGACGGTCACTGCTCCGGCGGGTGACCGGAAAACGGAAAAAAAAACAAGAAGAACAAGAAGAAGAAGACGAAAGAGAAGAGAGGAAGTGGGTGGATGGTTGGTGTTGTGATGGTGTTCTGGGGTCAGAGGAGGCTGTATGGGGGTGATGATGACGAGGGTTTCCGGCGAGGTAAAAGGCAGTGAGGTTTGGTAAAAGGTGTGCAGTGGGGTTCTTGGTGTGCAGGGATCTTGGGCTCAGGTTTTCTTTGGTCGGGCTCGTTGCAAGGGAGAGGAAGATATGAGAAAGGAGAGAGAGAGAGACGATGGGAAGGGGTCGCCGGCGTGATGACGATGGGTTCGCACAGGATTTGCAGCCGTCGGGAAAGAAGAGCGAGGTTGTGAGGTGGTGAAGGCAAGGTCGGAGGGAGTTGGGGAGATGGTTGGGAGGACGATGGATCGAAGCTAGGGTTAAGGTTAGGGTTTCGGTGGGATCTCATCGCGGGGGTGCATGGTTGCTCGGTGGTGGTTTGCAGTGGGTTGGTCGGTGGAGATGAAGGAAGTGGTGGTCGAGGAGGGAAGAGAGGAGGAGAGAGAAGGAGGACGAGATCAGGGAGATAGGCGAAGGTGGAGGCAATGGCGATGGAGTCAGGGTTAGGGTTGTCTCGTGGAGGTAGTATGGGTTTTTAAAGAGATGAAGAAGAGAAGAGGAGGGAGGTGATTATAAGCTAGAGGGGGTGAGCAGAATCGAGGAAGTAACAGTGAACGCGAGATCTGAGAGAAAGAGTGGAAGAGAGAGAAAGAAAGGAAGAGAGATAGTGAGTGGGGAGAGAGAGAACGACTGATGATTTCGAGAGAGAGAGGTGGGGGGTTGTTAAGGTTGTTTGGGTTTAAAAATTTAAAGAATATATATATATATATATATATATATATATATATATATATAGAGAGAGAGAGAGAGAGAGAGAGAGATCGAGAGGAGAGAGAGAGAGAGTGCGAGAGGAGAGATAGATTTCTCCTGTAGTGGTTAAGATATAAATTTTAAATAAATCCTTTCAGTTAATTAAATTTAAATTGTTAAAATATTAAAATATAATATTAATAAAATTTGATATTCTGGTAAATACAAACTTAGTCCAAAACACGCCCGGGTCGTGTCTAAAATTCAGTTTTAAAATACGAAAAATATATGTGTCGACCAAAACTAAAATTGGATATCCGGATAACGAAAATGCATATCCCCAAGAACGGATGCACGTACATGCGCGTATCCATCCAAACAAGTCCGTTTCACTGAACGGAACGAGAACAAGATGTGCGGATGCCACCACAGGGTTAGGGTTATCAAGCAGGCCATGCAATGTATTTTTTAAAAATATTTTATGTGACTTAAAATGTTATACTGAAAAATGCAAATGCCATATAAAATGCTACTATGCAATATACATGAAAGTGCACAAGTCCACGTAACAAGTCAGGATAAATCATAAACATGAACCAAGACAGGTTTCAAGCATGCGGGTCGGGTCGGATGCAATACAATGTCAAAAACACTATTCGCACCCAAAACACAGTAAACCAGGAAAATACCATAAATAAAGAAATACATGAACTAGAACTGGTATAAATGAATTAGGGTGTTACATTATACCCAACTACAAACAGAATTTCGTCCTCGAAATTCCCAAAACAAGAAATGATAAACAATCATGAAACTACAAGAATAGGTGTGGAAACTTCTGTCGAATCTCGTCTTCTCTTTCCCAAGTCGATTCTCCATGCGAGCGATTTCCCCAAGAAACAAGTACAAGAGGGATAACCTTATTCTTAAGGACCTTTTCTCTTCGATTAACAATCGACATCGGTCGTTTCTCAAAGGTCAAATCCTCTCTTACAGTCAACTTCTAATGATCCAGCACGTGTGTTTCATCTCGAACATACTTACGGAGTTGAGATACATGAAACGTGTCAGGAAGATTCGCCAAAGATTGTGGTAACGCCAATCGATAAGCCACTTCTCCAACACGCTCCATAATCTCGAAAGGCCCTACGAATCGAGGACTAAGCTTGCCTCGACTCCCAAAACGAATCACTCCTCTAGTCGGTGATATCTTCAAGAATACCAGATCACCAATAGAGAACTCTAGAGGTCTTCTCGATGTATCAGCCTAACTCTTCTGCCGATCTTGTGCTGCCTTCATATGTTTCCGGATAGTATTAACCTTCTCAACTGTTTGCACGATCAAATCCGGTCCCAACAATCTTCATTCTCCAACATCGTCCCAATAAACAGGTGAACGACACTTGTGAACATACGATGCTCCGAATGGAGCCATCTGAATAGTCGCTTGAAAACTGTTGTTGTACGAAAACTCCACCAAGTGTAGATGATCCTCCCACGAACCTTTAAAGTCTAACATGCATGCTCTCAGCATGTCTTCAAGAGTTCAGCATGCTCTTCAAGGCTCCTCGAATAGACCAGAATATCATCGATGAACACCACTATAAACTGGTCCAAGAATGGTGAAAAGATTCGGTTCATCAAGTCCATAAATATCGCCGGTGCATTCGTGACTCCGAATGGCATCATTAAATACTCGTAATGTCCATACCGAGTTCGGAACACAGTCTTGCAAATATCTTCTTATTTAACTCGGACCTGATGATATCCGGATCGGAAATTTAGTTTCGAGAATACTCTCGCTCCACTAAGCTGCTCGAACAATTCTCCAATGCGAGAGATCGAGTACTTGTTCTTAATAGTCACCAGGTTTAATTCTCGATAGTCGATGCATATCCTCCTTATGCCATCTTACTTCTTGACTAGAAGAACTGGAGCTCCCCAAGGTGAATTGCTGCTGCGAATCCAACACTTCTCAAGCAATTCGGTAACCTTCTTCTTGACTTCTTCCAACTCTACTGGTGCTATTGGATAGTACGTCTTTGAGATTGGCTCTGCACCAGGAACAAGATCGATCACGAACTCCATATCTCGTTTTGGCGGTAACCCGAGATGTTCTCAAACACGTCTATGAACTCTCGAACTACAGCTGGCACTTCCTCCTTATCAACTTCCATCGTCGAAAGAACATTGTTTGTCGGTCTAGCCCTAAACTCGTCTGACCCGACAGAACTGATACCTCCAGTAAAACAAACTCCGGATGTCCGGAAATCTGGAAAATCACTTTCTTTGCCCTACACCAAATGTGAGCATAGAAAGTGCCGAGAAAATCTATTCCCAAGACAACATCACAACTACCGGTATCGATCACCAAGAAATCTGCAATAACACTCGTCCGCAACTAACTACTGAACAATCCTTACACTCACTACTAGCCATGATCTTCCCATTCCCAGTGTGTATGTCCTAACAACTAGACAGGGTCGTGCAATAAATTTAATATGCAGCAATAAACTTGGACGACATAAAACAATGGGATGTACTAGAATCGAATAATGCTAATGCGGGAAAATCATGAACAAGTAGGATACCTGAAACAATTCATCTGAATCCTTGGCCTCTTCAGCCGTCAGGGTAAAGGATCGAGCTTGAGTAGGTCCCTGAGTTAACTGCTTCTGCCCCTGAAACTGCATCTGCGGTGGCCTCTGAGTATCTTCCTTTAAACGTAGCTTCGACAGACAAGTATCAATGGTGTGATCAGCTGATCCGCAAATAAGACAAAGTCCAAGCCTCTTACGACAATCTCTTCGATAATGACCCGGTCGTTGGCAATAATCGCACAACACCCTTCCTTTATGCTCGGGAAAAACTGGCATCTTCATCGGTACAACGCCACGCCTATCCACCGGGACACCTTTGTGTATAGGCGTTCGATTTGGCGTAAATGCCGGCTTACGTACCACAATTGCCGGCTGCTGCGTACCCTCTGTCTTCAATGATAAACTCTGCTGCTCCCTGGCTGCTTTAAACACTTGCGAGAAAGTGGTCAAACACAGAGATATAAAGTGCCTCTGGATGTCCACATCAAAACTACGCATGAACCTCCGCGCCCTATCGGCATCGTTGGCAACCAAAGGTCCAGCGAATCTACTGAGCCGTGTCCACTCAGCCGCATGTACATCCACGGATGCGCCGTTCTGCTTCAAGCTGATGAACTTTTCTTCCATTTCCTCCCGTGCAGTTTGCGGAAAGAACTTCAGAAACTCTGTGAGAAAATTGCCCAACTGATTGGCTTGAGCAAACGGGTCTCTTCCATGAGCCACCACTCGCGGGCATAGTCTACCAATTGGATGCGTACTACATCCACTCTCTTATCCTCCGGAATATGTGCTGTAACGAGCAGATTCTCCATATCAACCAGCCACTGCTTTGCTGGCAACGGCTCCTCCAAACCAGTGAAAATGGACGGACCAAGTCTCCTGAAATCCGCCACGATATCCACACGCTCTACCGGTTTGGCCGCAACATTGTTTACGGACTGCTGGTCGGTCCGCAAACCTTCCTGAAAAGCTTCGGCTTGATGCTGGTTCAGCTCGGTCTGCCGCTTCTGGTTCTCCAGCATCCCACGAATTACTCTAAACAAAGCGGTGTCATTGACATGCCTCTGGTACGATCGCAGATTTCTGTCTGCCATGATCCTACAACCAATACACCAAAGCGGATTAGTATGATAAACGAGATTTAAAACTTGCGATGAATGATGACCATAAATCAAAAAAGGTATAACCCCATATATTGAAAACATAAATAAATAAATAGAGCCTAAAATGTATACTATTCCCCACAGGTTATTAAAAGTCTAAAATTATATAATATTAATAGTTGGGGAATAGTATACATTTTAGGCTCTATTTATTTATTTATGTTTTCAATATATGGGGTTATACCCCATATATTGAAAACATAAATAAATAAATAGAGCCTAAAATGTATACTATTCCCCAACTATTAATATTATATAATTTTAGACTTTTAATAACCTGTGGGGAATAGTATACATTTTAGGCTCTATTTATTTATTTATGTTTTCAATATATGGGGTTATACCTTTGGTATAACCCCATATATTGAAAACATAAATAAATAAATAGAGCCTAAAATGTATACTATTCCCCACAGGTTATTAAAAGTCTAAAATTATATAATATTAATAGTTGGGGAATAGTATACATTTTAGGCTCTATTTATTTATTTATTTATGTTTTCAATATATGGGGTTATACCTTTTTATGAATCAAGACTAGAACTCCAAGTTACTTAAATAGAGTACCACATTGTAACCATGCCGCGGTACATAGTTACAATCACATAACTCCACTCAAGTCGTCCAAATCTTAGTATCAGAATCAAGGAACAGGGAGAAACAATAGGGAACCAAAAGATTTCAAGTCGAGATGCAAAGTGGTTTGCATATTGTCAAGACAGGGGTCAAGAGAAAGATATGATTCAAGAATCACGATAACAAGGTGGCTGGACATGTTCCTAATTCCTCGTTTTTTTATTCGTGTATTGGGTCCAATACCCAACTACAAAAGAATCAAACCCGATTAACCTAAATCCTATGGCTCTGATACCAAATAAACCCTGTCACGCCCCGCTTCCCAGAGTGCGCTAAGATAGGCACGTGACAGAGCCAACCATACTACCTGTGGATAGGAAACATCCCTCCACAGTCACATTACGGCTGTCTAGAGATATCAAGAATATGAAAAATAAAATAAACTATCTAGTACATGTCCATGAGCCAGAATAAACGAGTCAAGAAATAATATGCGGAAGTAATAAATTCAAGTAAAAATGATAATATGGAAAGTACGTCCCATAATACGGGCTCACATCAGGAAATAAAAGTGCTGAAAGAAAACTAAACTAAAATACTAACAGTCCTCACTGCTCGGCCTGCTGACTGAAATACTCCTTAATAGCCTGCGACAGGGATAGAGGATCTGGGCCATGCAAATACCAGACGTCAGTGCGTCATAATATCAATGATAATACAATCAGGAGGTAACAAGACATGCAGGCATGAGTATGAACAGTAGTTAGAGTATAACAGTATCACGAATAAGGAACAGTGAAGAGTATAAGCACATGTGATGTGCAGTGAGTAATCTAAACTGTGCTACTGGGTTATCTACCCTAATGTCTTCGAAATCAATTAATGTAATCCTCATCGTAACCCATCAGTGATTATTCTGTAACGCCCGGAAAAACGGCAAACAATAGGTATTCCGTAACGCCCGGAAAAACGGCAAACAATATGATAGCCCTTTGAGTTACGTTCGGTTACATTCTTGATTTTCCCATACACCAAGTTATGTGTTCAAGTCAGGTATTGATAAATCTGAAGCTAATGCCAACACAGGATGAAGCAGGAACAAATTTGTCTATACAGACAACAGGATATGTCCATCGGGACAACATGTCAGGATTGTCGACATTAGAAACAGGAACATGTAACATGTCAAGTAGTGATATATCAAGTCATGTCAGGTAGTGTACATGTATCAAGTCATGTCAAGTAGTGGTGTATCAAGTCATGTCAAGTAGTGCACATGTATCAAGTCATGTCAAGTAATACACAGGTATCAAGCGGATGCTCATAATAAAACTGTAACAGGTACGGGTGCACAAATAAAGCATGGATGCACAAATATTTATCAGGGATTACATCATGACTATGTAGGATGCACAAGACCTAGTATGTGATACTAATGTAACAGCAAAATGAAATATTGTGACATGGTATGGAAATAGATATAGAATCAATGGTATGGATGCACAATTATCGACTAGGGTTACATTTATAGTTCCAATACTAAATGAGATGCACATTATCTATCACGGGGTGTTAATATAACAATAATATATAATAATGGGATCTGTAGATGCAGCTATATGTATATTAAATGATATGGATGTAAACGAGTATCGAAAAACAGTAAAACTTTTAGTATGGATGTATAATGTGATAAACGGGTAACATTTTACTCATATGGATGCATAGTACTATACCTAACATGTAGCAAGATGAATTAGCATGCGACTAGATATGTAAATAATGATATTGATGTGTACGGACGTCGTATGACAGTAAAATGGTAAACTGGTAAATGCAGGATGTACACCTAAACAATATGAAATGTAAATATTCAATTGGGTGCAGTATATTGTAATCTAGCATGTATCAAGATAAATTTGCGTGCACTAGATATGAAATAACTTGCACGGATGCACACGGATATCCGAAAATGGTGAAACATGCAAAAATGATAATGTGGGATGCATAACTAATCATTATGTGATGTTATTATTCAAATGAATATAGAATATAGTAGTATAGCATGTAGCAAGATAAACTTGCCTGAACGGAACACGCGACGGATGCGTGCGGCACGTACGACGTCGAGTAAACGTCGCAAAACCACACGCGCGCACGGGACTGGTCCAGGAAAGGCAAGAGCACGACCATGCTGGTTGGGGTTGTTCACTGGATTACTCGGATCGTCGGCGACGGTCACGGCTCCGCCGGGTGACCGAAAAACGGAAAACAAAAAAACAAGAAGAACAAGAAGAAGAAGACGAAAGAGAAGAGAGGAAGTGGGTGGATGGTTGGTGTTGTGATGGTGTTCTGGGGTCAGAGGAGGCTGTAAGGGGGTGATGATGACGAGGGTTTTTCGGTGAGGTAAAAGGCAGTGAGGTTTGGCAAAGGGTGTGCAGTGGGGTTCTTGGTGTGCAGGGATCTTGGGCCCAAGTTTTTTTGGGTCGGGCTCGGTGCAAGGGAGAGGAAGATAGGAGAAAGGAGAGAGAGAGAGACGACGGGAAGGGGTTGCCGGCGTGATGACAATTGGTTCGCACAGGATTTGCAGGCGTCAGGAAAGAAGAGAGAGGTTGTGAGGTGGTGAAGGCGAGGCCGGAGGGAGTTGGGGAGATGGTTGCGAGGATGATGGATCGAAGCTAGGGTTAAGGTTAGGGTTTCGGTGGGATCTCGTCGCGGGGGTGCATGGTTGCTCGGTGGTGGTTTGCAGTGGGTTGGTCGGTGGAGATGAAGGAAGTGGTGGTCGAGGAGGGAAGAGAGGAGGAGAGAGACGGAGGACGAGATCAGGGAGATAAGCGAAGGTGGAGGCGATGGCGATGGAGTTAGGGTTAGGGTTGTCTCGTGGAGGTAGTATGGGATTTTAAAGAGATGAAGAAGAGAAGAGGAGGGAGGTGATTATAAGCCAGAGGGGGTGAGCAGAATCGAGGAAGTAACAGTGAACGCGAGATCTGAGAAAAAGAGTGGAAGAGAGAGAAAGAAAGGAAGAGAGATAGTAAGTGGGGGAGAGAGAGAGACTGATGATTTTGAGAGAGAGAGAGGTGTGGGGTTGTTGAGGTTGTTTGGGTATAAAAATTTAAAGAATATATATATATGTATATATATTTAGATAGAGAGAGAGAGAAAGAGAGAGACAGAGAGAGAGATCGAGAGGAGAGAGAGAGTGCGAGAGGAGAGATAGATTTGTCCTGTAGTGGTTAAGATATAAATTTTAAAAAAATCGTTTCAGTTAATTTAATTTAAATTGTTAAAATATTAAAATATAATATTAATAAAATTTGATATTCTGGTAAATACAAACTTAGTCCAAAACACACCCGGGTCATGTCTGAAATTCAGTTTTAAAATACAAAAAATATATGTGTCGACCAAAACTAAAATTGGATATCCGGGTAACGAAAATGCATATCCCCAAGAACGGATGCACGTACGTATGCGTAGCCATCCAAACAAGTCCGTTTCACTGAACGGAACGAGAACAAGATGTGCGGATGCTACCACAGGGTTAGGGGTATCAAGCAGGCCATGCAATATATTTTTAAAAAAAATATTTTATGTGACTTAAAATGTTATACTGAAAAATGCAAATGCCAGATAAAATGCCAGTATACTGTATACATGAAAGTGAACAAGTCTACGTAACAAGTCAGGATAAATCATAAACATGAACCAAGACATGTTTCAAGCATGCGGGTCGGGTCGGATGCAATACAATGTCAAAAATACTATTCGCACCCAAAACACAGTAAACCAGGAAAATACCATAAATAAAGAAATACATGAACTAGAACTGGTATAAATGAACTAGGGTGTTACAAAAAACATTCATTTCTAAAACCCAACGGAAACGGAGTTAATCCGACTTTCGATTCAGTTTTTCTTTAAGACGTTACTTTTCTTAATCAATAAAATTCCATACTCTCACATATTGTTTAACAAACATAAACAAATCTATTAAAACAAGTTTCATCTCAAAATATTCTTTATTGCAATTTTTATTGTAGTTTTACAGTAAAATACCACAAACTTCAAATACAATGTTTCAAATAAATACCATAACATACATCTCTAATATAGAACGATGGAAATTTTGGAACATAGTTATAGGATAATACAATGTTTCAAATAAATACCATTAACTTAAAAAACCATTTTTTTAAAAAGATGTATTAAACAATTCCTTGCAATTGCGCCTCTACAACCCACTTTTGGGGACCCCGTTCGGGATGGTGTGGATTATCGTACATCCTCGGGCCGTAGAGCGAGATGCAGACCTCCGAAAGGAGCATTCGATCTCGATGGAATTTTTATACATTTTTCTTTAGAAAATGAGATTTGTAGAAGAAAATGAATAAAATTTATTTTCATTGAATATATATATCTAATATCAAAATATTTATTTTAATTATATAAATATTCCACGTTTTCTGTATCAAAGGAATCACCATTATATGAAATACCATCCAAATACAAAACAAATCTAATATTTCAAGAAAATACCATATATTATGAAATTAGGTTTTTACTCACTAGAAATTTCACTTTCATAAAATATACATTTATGAAAACCCTAAAGACGATAATTAAATGCTTGAGGTGTATTTTGAAAATTATATCAAACTATTTTTACATAAAACCCCCTCAAGTTATACTAAATTACAATAAGGACCCTAGTAAATATAGATTTAAGTGGGACTAATTCTCTTGAGCCTCAGGGAGCCAGAGAATGTGGGTGCTTGCCTATCTAAGGTAGATAATCTGACAAACGGTGTTATCAACACGGTAATTGTCTTGGAAAAAGATAAAAATTCTGCCGTCTATGTGCAGCAGTTACTGATAACATCAAAAGTTAATTCAGGACTTCAAGTTTGTTTTAAAAGTCTGACTCAGTTTGAGTCATGGTCAAATCTGAAATCAATCTGAGTTGAATATGATTCAAGTATAAATTACAATTCAACATGAAACCGTCTATTCAATCTATATCAATTTATATTGACAGAACCGAACCATGGATATACTCCGTTTACATGACATCATGGTTTCGGCAAGTCTTCCATTTACTACAGACAGTACAATACAATCAATACAAACAATACAATCAAGACATTACGGGGTTTTAAAGGGGTAAACTGGTACGGAATATGTTAAAGGTGGCACGAAGTGGTCACTTAAGACGTAATTACATTCATGCCGTTATTCCATGGTATTTTCGATGGAGCCTTGTACTACGGCTTACCAAAGTCCACGGTGTAAATTGGACTCCTCTCGTATACACTGGTATCTTCTGTACCAAGTTACAAACAACTGCGTTAATAAAACAATCATAAATATAATACAGTTATAATCTCTTTCTATCTATTCCATCTCTATTCAGCTTTGGGACTTACTGAATGATTGTTCGCTGACGACATTTCTTTTCTTCTTTCTTTGGAATGTTGTCAGGTGGATCGGACTCACTAGAGATCGAGCCCAGCACCGAGGATTTGGAGCAGTTAGCATTCGACCTGGAGCTTTAGATACTTGTACATACTATTTTCATTTCTGTTATGCCATTGTTTAAGCATTGCTTTCATTCCATGTATTTACATTTCAGTTGTACTGTAAAAGAATGATAAATAAATAAAGTTGATGTTCATTTACATCTTGTCTCTTATGTACTTTTCATTTTATATTGCTTAGATACGCTTAGCGTGTTTACTTCTGAGTAAATACGTAGCGGGCCTTGTCGCGTCTCCTTACCGTACACTGGGAAGCGGGGCGTGACAGTGTCTATCAACCAAGACGTAAATCATACCACCTCTTATCTCCTCGCCACTTCTTCAAATCTCTTATCTTCTACCAACCAGTGCGTTACATCGATAAAATATTTGTTGAGTTTTGATCTTTGTAAAGTTTTGCATAGACCAATAACTTTAACCCCCCTTGTAATTTTAAAGGATTAATACTATTTTACTCTAGTTGGGGAGGATATTTTAGCTCTTGAAGAAAATAAATTTTTACAAAATTGTGAGCCAAAAATAAGTTTGGGGAGGATTTCACTGTCATTTAATAATGTCCCCGTTACTAACTTTTCCTCCCAAGTCTACAGTTTTTTTAAGCTTAACGGATGATATCAGTGAGGACATTGCTGCAAACAGGTTTGGGGGAGGTTTGTGCTTATTTACGCATTATTTTGCATTATCATAAATATAAGCATAAAATTTTTTGATAATAAAAGTTTGAAAGTGAAAAATTATATATGAAAGATAGGAATAGTTTAAGAAAAGCAAGAAAATTAGATGTTTTCTTAAACGAAACTAGTAATAAGTAATTATGAGCCGTTGTCCCAAGGGTTAGTAAGATGAAGGAAATTACTAATCTGAGAATAAAAATAAGTCTGAAAATTAGTCCCTATTCTTGAATCCAAACTTTTGAACGTTGATACCCTACTATATGCACTGTCACACATATTGAAACTTGGATGGATACCTTGAAATGATCTTGTCTAAAAGTCTTAGTATGAAATAAAAAAAAGTATAAGTGGTGAAGAAGAAAAAAATAAACACTAGTTTTGTAATTACTTAAGGCAGAACTGAAAAACCGGTGTAGTTGGAAACTCTTATTTTCAAGTTTTTTCTTTTATAGTTCTTATCTTTGTACGTAACTTTCATCTTCTTTCTTTAATTATAGGATATTGTGAGTGTAATCCGCTGAAAATTCTCAGGAGACAACACTCCTCCTACTAGAGACACCTAGAGGTTTAACGGCTTGTTGCACGTGCTAAGTGCAATCGTGTTGCCTAGAAAGTGTGCTACTTAGGTTTTTCTGTTTTCTTTTTCTCCCTCTCTTTAATAAATAGTTTGCTCGGGATGATCAAAGTAAAGTTTAGGGGTATTTGTTCAGTCGAAAATATCTCACGTTTGATATAACATTTTCCTTACTTTTCTTAAATATCTAAAGGTGTTTATTATAAATATAGAACATATTTGGGGTTTATCTAAAAAATACTATTTACCATATATTTATATATTATAATTAACATTATGAAGGAAAATGTATGCATATAATATTTATATAATATTTTTATTATGCATATCATATCAAATATTCTAATCAAAATTCTTTAAAAGATATAATATCATACAAATGGTTAGAATAATATCTCTATAACAAATATTACTAAAATTATTCATGTAGATATTGTGCAAGATTTGGCTCAGGTCAGGAGATCGGGATATAGAGATATCAGAATCAAAAATCTGCCGATAAAGTTAAATAAAATCGAAGAATCAATACTGACAGAGACTTAGGAAATATTTCCAAAATCCAGATATCTAGAAGATCTCCATGTGTAAACATGTAGAAGCTTCAGAAAACCCAAACCCTAACTCCTCCAAGATGCGGCGGTTGCGCGGCAAAAGACCTAATTGTGCGGTGGATCCGCATCCCTCTGGTGGCTGTTGGATCTGAGATCTTCTGGGGGTGATCGTATCAATATATCTTAACTTCTGAGATCTAGGGTTTGTATCTTCTGTGACTATAAATAAGACCGAGGGCTAAACCCAGAAATCATCAGCCTTTACACGAAGCAAATCACCATCAAAGAACAAGTGATCCACGATAGGTCCGCGATTCGACGTGATAAGGTGACGTGAAATTCGACGGAACATCTACTTCCTATGAGGCAGAGATCAAGAGCAACTGCTTCTTCCTCTTGTAGTCTAAACTCGAAGGTTTTGTACTTGTGAAGTTGATTAATAAAGGTAGATCATTAGATTAATTAGTTTGCATTTATTTTCTGTATTTACATTATGATCTCATTCTCTATCTGTTCTTCTTCTATTTCCATCATGCGCGAGTAATTCTCCGCTTGATAGGGTTCGTAAAATTAGGGTAGAACAATAGATGAGAAAATATTTTAACTTCTTTTAAATCATATGAAGTTTATAAACTTTAGCAAAAGAATCGTTAATATCCTAATCGGGTGCGCTACCAATTTATTGCTAGTCTCGACCTCGATTTGAGATCAGATTAACAATTGTTTAGTTAAGGGCTAGACATGAATATAGATCAATGAAGGGACAAGGGTCAATAGTGGGGAAACCCTAGTTTCTTCCAAGAACTCTAATCCTCATTCATCACTATCTATCTAGTTTTAAATCTATAAAAAGATAAAAGGAGTCATTTTTACTAGTCATCCATGACTAGTAAATCCTAACGAACTCTACAAGCCCTCTTCTTATATATTCTACATCCGTGTTTATCTTATATCTAGAATCTATTCTCCCTATTCTTTTACTCTATTCAACTCGTCTAAATTAAGACTAGAAATTCCACGCATCCCTGCAGATGACCCGTACTTATCTCGACTACCTACACGCGACACCGTTATTGATTGCGGTTATTACTAGACACACACTTTCACAAGAATCAATCAGGGCGCGAATACTCGCTCCCCCGGGATATATGCAGGGGCCATATTGCTCACTGGCGGAATAATCTCTACGCCAGATAGTCATTTCTTCAAAAAACAGGAAGGATATAAAAGACCTACAAACGGGTTCTACAATCAAGTGGAATATCCTGCTTGAACCAAAAAATCATGGGAGAGATGTGAAATCCATGTCCCACTCCGAATCAGATGATGAGGGGAAAACCCCCCAAGTCAAGTTCATTCTTCCAAGGAAGAAGAAAATTCGGCAGAAAGAGTGACGTGATATCTCGTTCCTTTGTATGTGAAGATGTTTCGTCAGCGTCAGAAAGCGACACTAATGAACAGGGGGATGGTGCCGTGTAAAGTGTCCTGTATTTCCTGCAAAAACAACCCGATTGGTATGATGATAAACAAAGCAGTCCAAGAGGGTGAAAATAGCTTAAGATGTGAAGTGTCCATACATACAAAGGACAAGTATCAACGCCAAAGCAAACAAGCATTGGAGGGAATGGGTTATGCAACTCCTCGACCAAATGATAATATTGGACCGAAACGTCCCTAAACTAGCATTTCGTCCTAAAACATGGCGATAATGGACCAAAACGATTCCCTAAACTAGCATTTTGCCCTAAACACGGCGATAATGCACCGGAACGTCCTTAAACAAGCATTTCGCCCTAAACACGGCGATATTGGACCGAAATGTCTCGAAACTAGCGCGTTGCCCTAAACACGGCGATGTTGGGCCGAGATGTCCCTAAACTAGCATTTGATCCCGATCATGGGAATGATAGACCGGAACGTCCCTAAACTAGTTCGTCGCCCCAAATACGGCGATGATGAACTGAAATGTCCCTAAACTAGCGCGTTGCCCCAAATACGGTGATATACTCTCTTGAGATCTGTATTGCAATCGAAGTCCCAACAGCGAAGGTTGCAACTCAAGTCCTACCGGCTACATAGCTACTCCAGCGATGAAGCCATCCCCAAGTCCCACCGGCAAATAGATGGGTCACCTGCGACGAAGCTACTTTCGAGAGTTCCATCATTCGCAAAAAAGGTATGTCCGCGAGCGAAATGAGCACGGATGAAAACCCGAAAGGGTGCCGTGAGTAAAAAAAGCAGGACTGCCGGCGAGCTTGTGAAAACCCGAAAGGGCGCAATCTCGTTAAAAAAAGGAAAGAAAAAAAACGGCATGTCCACAAGTGAAATGGTCACGGATGAAAACCCGAAAGGACGCAGTGAGTAAAAACAGCAGGACTACTAGCGAGCTTGTGAAAACCTGAAAGGGCGCAATCTCGTGAAAATAAAAAATATACACTTGCAGGGTCCTTTCGACCTTGTGAGGAGAAAATACCTGCGTGAGATCCTTACGACTCACAATGGAGCAACACACTTAGGAATCCCTACGATTCCGAAGAAATTACCCTTGCGAGATCCTCACGACTTGTAACGAGAATTCCCCCTATGAGACCCTCACGGCTCATAGGATTCAAAAGCCTTAGATTACACAGATCTAAATCTGTTCTTAAGCCGTCATATTCCTCAAGTTGCCCTATAAGTAGCTTGATACCGACTCTTGTATACAATCCTCGGGCACCAACAAATTATGTTCCAACCGAGTTCTATCAATGGTGAGAAAGATCTTCATACGGTGAATGACATTTGTAAGTCCTCTCGAGTTATAAGGAGAAAATACTCTTGTAAGATCGTTACGACTTACAAGAGAAAATACTACTTAGGAGTCCTCATGACTTCTAAGGAGAAAATACACATACGAGATCCTCATGACCTATAGGGAGAAATACCTTTATGAGACCCTTATGCCTTATAAAGTCAAAAAGCCTTGGTCAACAGGATCTTAACCTTGTTTGCTAAGCTACTTTTGTTCAAATCGACAAGGGCAAATGATGATTCGCTCCTGGCAATATCCTAGTTGTAGCGATACTGATGCCTAAACAGGCGTCAAACTTCAAATCCTCTCACGGCAAATGATGATTCGCTCCTAGCAATATTCCAGTTGTAGCGATACTAATGCCAAAATTGGTATCAGGACCTAAGTCCCTGACTCGCAAAATCAGCAAGTAAAAAAATCAGCCGAAATGTTTGGGCAACTCGCAATAAAAAGTAGCCAGTAAAAATTAAAAAATAGCCAAAATAATTGGGCACCGCGGATAAAAAGACGAAATGATTGGGCAATCGTGAATTTCGCGATATGAAAATCCGAAAAGATAGAGCATCCCAGAAATATAAAAATGATGAAACTTTTTCTGCCCTGCAGGTAGCTCTACACCGACCCTTGTATACAATCTAAAGGCTTAAATGAAATAAAGGAGACCATATCATCCCACCAGACTCCGTCAAAGGGAGAGCCAAATCTCGATGGCAACATCTACATCCTAGAGATCAGCTCAATGTCCCTTCTCGATGCAGATGCGACATTAGTAAGAACCCAAGGGTCAAACAAAAGTGGAGTAACGGAAAAATCCTGGCTCTAGACCTCGATACATACAGTATAGAGGTCTTATGGATATCTACCCCTCTTCAGCGAAGAATTGGCATGACATCACCAAATCAAAAGTGGAGTGATGGCAAAATGCTAGCTCCAGATCTTAATGGCAACATTTATAGCCTAGAGATCACTTTGACGTTCTTCTCATTCCAGGAGGATGCAGATGCAACGTCATAAAAAAAGACCCAAGGGTCAAAGAAAAGATGGAGTAATGGCAAAATCCCAGCTCCAATGCTTGACGGTACATATACAACCTAGAGACTACCTCGACGTTCCCCCTCATTCCAGTATGGTGCGGACGCAACAATCAAATAAAAGTGGAATGATGGCAAAATCCTAGCTCCAGCTCGACGTTCTTTCTCGGTACTGATGCGACGTCAACCAAGACCCAAGGGCCGAATAAAATTGGAGTGACGGCATATCCCTAACTTTAGATCTCGATGGCAATACAAACAACATAGAGATCATATGGATGTCTACCCTAATTTAGCAAATAATCGGTACGACATCATCAAAGCAAGAGCGAAGTGATGGTATATTCCTAATTTCGGGTCTTGACGACAATACATATAAAGCTTAAAAACTATTGGAGATCATCTCACCCTAGAAGGGTGCAGTTATGACTCATCGGGGCTTCAAATTAAGCCTAATCTCAAGTAAAAAGCGCCATGGCAAATACCTAACGCTTGCTCTTCCGACAGTAAAATGGATACTCCAACCTAAGAAGATTACTTGAAGATGTCTTGTCCAGCCTCAGAAGGGATCAAAGACACGACAATTGCAGGGCTCCTTGAGCAGCAACCTAAGAGACCGCATATCGAGAAATATATCAGCCAACGTGACAGTACGATAGACTTAAACCTAGTATCACAAACCAAACGGACCTCTATAAAAAAAGGGAGTTATCTATATTTCACGTTAGAATACACCTGCGAGATCCTCTTGACTCGTAGGGAAAAAAATCTTTATGAAACTGACACAGCTTATGAGGGTGAAAAGCCTTAGGCAACAGGGATATCAACTTGTTTCCTAAGCACTGTAGCCCTACAAGTAGGTCCAAACTAACTCTTATATATTATCCACGGGCTATATTCTCCAAAGTCGCATTTCGATGAAGAGGAGAAGCCACTTACAGGTCCTCCCGACTCGTAAAGGGAAAATACTCTTGTGAGATTCTTACGACTCTCAAGAGAAAACTCATTTAGAAGTCTTCATTACTCCTAAGGAAAAAATATACCTACGAGATCCTATCGACTCGTAGGGAGAAACAGATTTATGATACCTTCAAGGCTCATAAGGTTGAAAAGCCTTAGGCGACAAATCTAAACCTGTTTCGTAGGCCATCGCTGTCTTATAAGGAGGTCCAAACTGACTCTTGTATACTATCCATCGTCTATTCGCCAATAAAGTGAAAATGCACTTACGGGTCATCACGAATCGTAAGGAAAAAATACCCGAGTGAGATCCTTATGACTCACGAAGGTGATGAACACTTAGAAATCCTCACGGTTTCCAGGGAGAATACGCACCTATGAGATCCTCACGACTCATACGGAGAAAAACCTTCTTAAGACCCTTACGGCTCATGAAGATGAAAATAATCTTAGGCTATAAGAATCCTAAACTTGTCTCCTAAGCCATCAATTCTATAGCCATGCATAACTCTGCACTACTTCACCCACGTACATACTTACGTGGGCAAAGTAGTTGGGGACATTTGTTCCCGTCAATTTTTTTTTGGTTAAGAGCTATTTGTTCTCTTATAAAAAAGGAAGAGAAGAAAGAGGAAAAGAATTCCCACAGTTTGGCATCACGTATTAAACACGTGCTAAACACGTGAGCGCTTATATGCAAAGCATATAAGTGCTGAAAGTAAATAACAAAAAGGCCAAATATGCCTCACGTGTTAAACACGTGAGCACTCATATGCAAAGCATATGAGCGCTGAATATAAATAACTAAAGGCTAAACATGCCTCACGTATTAAACACGTGAGCGCTCATATGCTATGCATATGAGCGCTGAAAATAAACGGGCTAAAATCCACACTAGGGGTCACGTGTTAAACACGTGAGTTCTCTTGCCGCATTCTTTTGGCAGCGCTCACATGTAAAGCACGTGAGCGCCGCAATGTAAAATACTCTCTAAGGATAGAATTGAATTCTATATAGAATTAAATTCTATTTTTGGAAAATATTTTTCCTGATCTTTCTAATATGGAAAGATCTTTCTTTAATAGAGAATCTTAGATTTAAAATCCATTTGTGAAAAAAATATCACCAATTAAACCATCTAATATAATTAAATTCTATGTGGGAAATATTTCCCTGATCTTTATAAAATAAAAAAGATCTTTTCTGTTAAACAGAATTAAATTCTATAGTTAGAAAAATATCTTCCTAATCTTATTAAACTAACAAAATATTCATATGATAGAATAAAGTTTTATGTTAGGAAAATATCTTCCTAATCTTGTTAAACTAACAAGATATTCATATGATAGAATAAAATTTTATGTTAGGAAAATATCTTCCTAATCTTGTTAAACTAATAAAATATTCATATATAGAATAAAATTTTATGTTAGGAAAATATATTCCTAAACTAATAAGGTATTCATATGATAAAATAAAATTCTATATTAGGAAAATATCAATCTAACCTTATTAAACTGAATAAAATTCTATCCTAAGAAAATATTTTCCTAATCTTATTAAAGCAAACAAGAAATCTTCTCTGTTAAACAGAGAGCCATTGGATTAAAAATCTAACGGTGAATAAAATTCACCGATTGATCTAAAAGATCATTTTGATTGATTATAAAATCAATCATGATCTCTCAATGAAAGATTTTCTCAACAAATTTATTTTTCTTTTCTCCTGTAAAAAGGATCAAAGAGATTAAATCGAAGAAATAAAGGAGAAGAGACTGCCCCATAAGCTTATGTAAAAATACAGAAGGCTCTCAAAAACGTTCCACAAACAACAGAGAATTTAATTCTCAATAAAGAAGAAAGATTTTCCTCCTCAAAATCCTAGGTAAAGAAAAAAAAACCTAGATCAAAATATCTCCTTTACCTATCTAAGGGTTTAACCCTTCTCAAGAACTTAGGTCTTTCTCTGGATCTGAGATCCACAAGACAAGTCTCCCATAAGGTTAGAATTTAATTCTCATCGGGAAGATCTTGTTTTTAAGAATAAAAAATTCGGGGAAAAACAAAATTGAAAAGAAAGAAGATGGAGTCTATAATACTCCAGGAACTTAGTTCCTTCAAATCAGGAACTTAGTTTTTTAAGAACCTGATCCAAGATCCTCAAAATAGTGATTTTGGTGATCGTTAATAGTCAAAATACTATTAACTAAGGTTTAATCTCTCTGAAAACAAGAATAGGAAAACATGGATAAATGAACATGGAGAAGATGGAATCTATAATACTCCAAGAACTTAGTTCCTTCAAATTAAGAACTTAGTTCTTAAAGAACCTGAACCCAGATCCTCAAAATAGCAATCTTGGTGATCGTTAATGGTCAAAATACTATTAACAGAGATTTAAGTTCTCTAAAAATATCAACAGAGATTAAATCTCTAAAGAACTCAGCGCCTTACGTGAAAAGCACATGAGCACCCAAAGCCAAATTACATAGCGCCTCACGCGAAACACACATGACCGCCTGAAAAAGTTAGTGCTTAGCACTAGTGCAGTAACTCATGTGAAACACACGTGAGCACCACAAAAGACTAGTGCTTAGCACTATTTTAGCGCCTCATATGAAACACATGTGAGTGCCGTATATTTTAGTGCTTAGCACTGCTGGGTTGTACAGAAACCCAATCTTAGTCCAAATTGGCTAAGTTTCCTGAAATTAAATCTCTTTGTTTTAAATCAAGTGAGTCCATATGCTCGTGATTTCCAAACTGATTTTAGACTCAAACATGACTAATGATCTCTCATTGATGATATCCAAAATGATATTCATCCCATATCTCCTAAGGTAATCTTAGTCTCAAATATGACTAACTATTCTTAAGTCCACCATGATTCTTTCCCTCAAATACGGGATTAAGTTCAAGGGTACATCTCTTCACACCTCTGATATATGTCGTTGTAATTTCTCAACGTCTTCAGAGAGGTGGCGGATCCCAACAACCAACAACCCCTCTTCCTTCGTCCTAAATATGGGAATGATGGACCAAAATGTCCTTAAACTAATATTCGCCCTAAACACGGCGATAATAGACCGTGATGTCCTTAAACTAATATAATTGTGCCCATATGCTCACTATTCCTAACTCGATCTTAGTCTCAAATATGACTAACGATGCTTAGATTAAACCCAAGTTTCCCATGAACTAATGGACCTCATTTATATGAGATCTGCGTCCTAAGTTCATTCCCGTTGGCAAACCAAGCTATAAACGTAGACCCCGTCAAGCAAATTCTTGACCCAAAGCTAAATCATGAAAATACATGTACGAATTTGGATTAATCCACGCTCTACGGGCGACGACATAAACTAGTCTCTGTAGACAATCCACGGGCAACCATAACAAATAAAATAAACACATGGCATGAAGTGAACTATCGGAGCAGGAGAAAGTGGTTATTGCAACGCGATAACATAATTAACTTTAGGGGCTTACGCCTGTAGGGAAGAGCGTCCTCATAATCAAAAACCCCTCACAAATGAGGGGGAATCTGATGAAGTTTGCTACATCGGTCGCATCCATCCAAACCTTCGATATATGGTGCCATAAATCAACTTGGTATTTTCGGAGAGGTGGATGGATATGTCCAAATAGTATATACCTCCAAATTCAGGCTAGACGTCCTCCACTTTTCAGTCTGGTCTTCAGCGGTAAACAGTTTTTAGTAGATTATTGGTTTGGGCTTGGTAATGGAGTTATGGGCTTGGCATTTAGGTGTAGCTTGTATTTAAATATAAAAAGAAATGGGTTTGGTATGTTTTAGTTTAAAAAAATAGTAAAGAGTTGTAAGCTCAGTTTGGGTTGGGATTTGGGTTATCTTGAGATTTAATTTGGAAAATAATTTTAATTAAATTTGTGGGCTTTTGGGATGGGCTATAGAGAATAAAAATAATAGATTTGGATTAAATATTTAAAAAAGGAAAATAAGAATGAGAAGTTAAAATCTCAAGTATAAGAAAAAGAAATTGGACCTAGTATATATATGTGCGTGTGTGCGTGTGTGTGTGTGTGTGTCTGTGTGTATAGATTGAGGGATAAAATAATAATAAATTTAATAGAAAACGGAAAATACCAAGTATAAATAAATACAGTATATTATTGAAGAGGGATAATACAAATGTATAGAGATTTTGGTATCGTTACATTCTACCCTTCTTAAAAATAATCTCGCCCTCGAAATTACTCAAGAAGGATGATGTAATAGAGCAAGGAAATAAGGATAAGATTACGTAGTCATGTATCGTCGTCGCGTTCTATCAGTCGATATGCTAAGTAAATTACGGTAAGACAACCAGAAAGGCGAGGAGTTTCAAAAATCAGAATAGATGCTATTAAGATAAGGAAGAGTAGTTTTCAAGAAAGCCGCGAGCATGCAATCAAATAGAAGAAAAATAAATTAGAATTGGATTGTCAAGAACGGGACACAGATATTTAAAATCGGGGAAGGATATGAGTTATCAAAGGAGATAAGATTCGATAATTAAGGATATATGGAAGAACATAGCTGAATCAAGAGGTAAGAGAATCAAAGGTAGAACTCCAAGTCACTCAAGCAGAGTACTGTATTGTAACTATACTGCAGTTCATAGTTACAATCACATAACTTCATTTAAGTCTCTCAAATTCTACTATCAAAATCAATGGAATAAGATTTAAGAAAATAATAAGGAATCAATAATTTTACAAACTAAGATCAAACAGAGATCAAGAGTTCGCAGTGTCGAGATATGATTATCGGAAAAAATAAGAAAGGATTCAAAGGGATGCAATCATGCTGCAGGTGTTACAACATGACTTCCCCGAACGACCTCTCTTCAGACTCTAGTTCCCAGGATCGTGTAAGTCCATATCGCGCACTCCACATGTCCGTGGGGAGTCAGGATTTTCAAAAAATGACTTTTCAAAGCTCGCAACACGGACTTGAACTCCACGATCGATGCTAAACCCTAGCTAACAAAATACCGTGTGAGGTTTAACTACTCGGATGAAAGTTATACCTCACGAAACCAAGTCGTTTGGGTCTTCTAGTCGCTGTCCTCCTCCTCGTCATCACAAGCTCTAAGGATCGTTTGGATCGGGCAACCTCGCCGGCCTCCTCGAGCCAAAGACGATCCACCCGAAAGTCTATAGTCCGAGCTCCAACCTCAAATCCGAGGTAACTAGGGCAACTAGTTCGCTAAACTAGATGGCTTAGGTGATGTAAAGAGTGAATATAGAATAGTTTGTCTCTTGGAACCCTAGGTTTCTCAACTCATGAGACTTTTATGGTTATGAGGGAGAAGAAGGAGACTTGAGGAAAATGAGAATGGAGATGAGCTTGGAATAAGACTAACTCATTTGTGATGAATAATGAACCATGTAGATATTTGTTGAGATAAATATCTCACAAAACTCAACCATGGTTCACAAATATCTCTTTTGTCAAGTGATGACTCATACCCATCCAACAAATATCTCCGCTGGATTTTCCTCCACCCAAATTAGGTTTTAATCAATAAAAGAAAATCAAAACCCTAATTAGGTTTTCTCCTTCTAGAAGTTTTCCCGACAAATTACGAGAATGCCCCTCATCCGTATATACATACTCGCATCCGCATTCCGAAGAATATGAATACAAAGAGACGAAAACAATCCATCAATATAATACTAGGATCCGGCTTAAACCAAAGCCCACTAGTATTACCTGCCCGATCATCATACGCTCATAAGTGCACGAAAGTGATCGAATCTGTGCCGTAAAACCATACGGCCTCTACATCTTTTGCCCGATGCAGAGAAACTCTCTATATGGGACTCTAAAGACTCGATAGTATGCTGGCAGTGGGTTTAACCACAAGCTGCAAGCGGTACTAGCTGCACGTAACGGCTACCCAAGTATCTGTCGATAAGAAGGCCGATGAGCAAACCCATCCGAACTCCTACCGAGTCTGTATGTGACAATCTCCGTGCAGTCCGGTCTGTTTGTCTAATAGTATCGCATATCAGGCCTAGAGGGGTGGTAATCGTCAGACCCTTAATAGTGTAATAAGTCATCCCGGAGTGTAACCCAAAACACCCTGAGAAACTACTGGAATACCTACCAGTAAATCTCGCTTGCCCTGGCCAGGGACATTGTGTAATGGCTCTCCAAACACAGCGTGATATCAACCCCCAGTACCGGGAGAGACGAATCCTATCTAACCGCCACTGCCTCTAAGCACTTCAGGACTGCACCCAACTACTGCCTGCTTGCATGACTCCTTTGAGCCGTGGTAGAGTAGTAATCAAAGTACAGTGGGAACACACTAGAGGCGAAATAACAGTGTCAAGTCAACTGACTAAGCTATACTCATGTCACCTGGGAACTGCTACCCGACGATATGTATAATACTCACTAACAGTTCCCGATGAGTTCTATCCAGTGTACTCATAACCTAATGAGCACCGGCATACTATCTCCAGTACGACGTACTAATGGCTGTGGGACAGACCATGTCCTCTGCTGGGATGAGAAGCGTATACACTAGTCTACTCCGGAGTATCGATGCCCCGTCTCGATAATCCTATGACTAAGGACCTGTATAGGATTGCTTATAAACTACCCAGCCTCCACTAGTGTGACTGCCATCAAAACGCTGGTAATTAAGCAAAGATCCTAAGGGCTTTACTAATATGTATAAGCGATATGCTAAAAGAAACACATGCACATATTGAAGTAGAAACAAACCAAGTAGCATAATACCATTTTGAGCAAGACTGTTACTATATTCGTGTATATCCCAAGATTCCATTAAGTAATATACAAATCAGTATGATACAAAAATGGCCTCTAGGACATATAACACTAACAATCTCCCACTTGCACTAAAACCATATACTGGCATATCGCAGACCTAAGATCTCGAATAGCTTCTCGAACACTGTCTGAGGGATGGCCTCTGTGAGTGGATCTGCAGTGTTTTTCTCCGTATCTACTCTCCTCACTTCGATCAACTGGAGATCAATGATCTCCCTGATCAGGTGGTAACGCCTCAAAATGTGTCTGGACTTTTGATGGGACCCGGGTTCCTTCGCTAAGGCTATAGCGCTATTGTTGTCACAATACAGAGGTATTAGATCTACAATGGACGAAACCACCTGAAGTTCTTATAGGAACTTTCTCATCCGGACTGCTTTCTTCGCGGCGTCACAAGTAGCTATGTACTCCGCTTCCATCGTCGAGTCAGCAACGGTGTCCGGTTTGGAGCTCTTCCAATAGACCGTCCTTCCATTGAGGGTAAAGACATAACCCGACATGGACTTGGAGTCATCCTTATCACACTGGAAGCTGGAGTCAGCAAAAGCCTCGATCTGGAGGTCTTTTCCGCTATACACCAAGAATATCTCCTTAGTCCTTCTCAGATACTTAAGAATGTTCTTTACTGCTATCCAGTGCTTCTTCCCTGGGTTTGACAGATACCGGCTTACCACGCTTAGTGTGTAAGAAACATCTGGTCTGGTACACAACATCGCATATATTATAGAGCCTACCGCAGATGTGTAGGGTATAGATGTCATGCGAGCCCTTTCCAAATCAGTCTTGGGAAACATCTCTTTGGAGAGGGTGATTCCGTAACAAGACGGTAGATTACCGCGCTTGGAATCTTCCATACTGAATCTTTTCAGTATGGTGTCAATGTACCTAGACTGCAAAAGTCCCAACATCCTCTTAGATCGTTCATGATAGATTTGGATCCCCAGAATGTAGGAGGTATCACCCAGGTCTTTCATGGAGAACCTCTGTGACAGGAATCTTTTGACTGATTGTAGCATAGGAATGTCATTTCCTAATAAGAGAATGGCATCCACGTACAAGACGAGGAATACCACAGTTCACCCTACAATCTTACTATATATGCATGGTTCGAATTCTTTGACTGTATCATTAAAACAGATATTCTAACTCCGCGATGCCTGCTTTAGTCCATAAATGGACTTAAGAAACTTGCACACTTTTCCGCTGCTCTCACTCTGAATGAAACCCTCTGGCTGATCCATATAGACGCACTCTTCCAAATTTCCATTTAGAAAAGCCGTCTTTACGTCCATCTGCCAGATCTCATAACCGTGGAAGGCAGTAATGGCAAGAAGGATCCGAATGGATTTGAGCATAGCCACTGGAGAAAAGGTCTCGTTATAGTCCAAATCAGGTTTTTGACGAAAACCTTTTGCAACAAGTCTAGCCTTATAAGTTTCAACCTGTCCATCTACACCAATCTTCTTTCTGAAGATCCATTTGCAGCCTATGGGTTTTACCCCTTCTGGAGCAATGTCCAAAGTCCATACTTTGTTGGTGTACAGACTCTATTTCGGCCCGTATTGCATCTATCCATTTTACCGAGTCTCTGCTCTGAATGGCTTGTTGGAAGCTAGTTGGCTCATCATCGTCGATGATGCAATCCTCTCGATCCCCGTCTATGAGAAAACCGTAGTATCTCTCGGGCAGATGAGACAGCCTACTAGTTCCGCGGAGTGGCTCGGGGATGTCCGGTTCTTCTGAAATCTCTGGTTCTACCAAGCTTTCAGTAATAGCTTGTAGTTCTGGAATTTCTTCCAGTTTTATTGCGCTCCCACATTTCTGATTTTCTAAAAATTTGGATTCCAGGAAGTGGGCATGACGAGAAACAAAGACCTTCTGTTCCTCTGCGCAATAGAAATAATACCCTCTGGAGTTCTTTGGGTATCCTACAAACTTACACAGTACTGAGCGTGCCTCGAGCTTGTCCGCATGCTGCTTTTTTACAAAAGCTGGACATCCCCATGTCATATGGTACTTAAGATAGGATTTCTTCCCACTCCACATCTGATATGGTGTAGTAGGCATAGTCTTGGTCGGAACCTTATTCAAAAGATATGCAGCTGATTCTAGTGCATAACCCCGGAAGGATCGCGGCAACTCAGCGTTACACATCATGGAACGAACCATATCTAATACGGTTCGATTCCGCCTTTCCGATACACCGTTGTGTTGTGGTGTGTATGGAGGAGTAAGTTGAGAGAGAATACCATTCTCTTTTAGATAATCCAGGAACTCGACACTCAAGTATTCACCACCTCGATCAGATCTCAGTCTCTTGATACTTTTTCCTGTTTGTTTTTCCACTTCATTCTTATATTCCCGGAATTTCTCAAAGGCCTCGGATTTATGCTTCATCAAGAAGACATGTCCATACCTAGAGAAATCATCCGTAAAAGTAATGAAGTAGGAATAACCACTTCACGCATGTGTAGACATTGGACCACACACATCGCTGTGTATGAGTCCCAAAAGCTCGCTTGCTCTTACTCCGTATCCAGTGAACGGAGTTTTTGTCATCTTTCCTATGAGACAAGATTGACAAGTTGCATAAGACTGATATTCCAATGGATCCAAATATCCCTCTCTATATAACTTCATTAATCGTGTTTTATTGATGTGACCCAGTCTACAATGCCATAAGAGAGCCTGATTTAGTTCAGGAGACTTTCTTTTAAGTGTGTTTTGGACACTGAAAACCTGAGCTTGATTTAATACGTATATTCCGTTATCTAATGTACCTGAGCCAATCAAAGCTTGATTTAGGTGGATGTGGACTACATCGCTTAGAAATGTAAAATCATATCCTTCCATAGAAAGTAAGGATACAGATATGATATTACAAGCTAGACTAGGTACATACAAACAGTTACGTAGAATCAATATCTGCCCACTTGTCAATCCTAGGTGATATTCCCCTACGGATTCGGCATCCACGCTCATTCCGTTAGCAACCCTGAGACTCATATCACCTACCCTGATAACTCTACGGTTTCTCAAAGCCTGTAATGAATTACAGATATGAGATCCTGATCCGATATCTAGTACCCAGGAAGTAGAGTTAATTGACATACAGTTTTCAATTGCAAACACACCCGAAGTCAAAGCCACAACATACTTCGAATCCTGGATTCTGGCTTTCGAAGCCCTGCAATCCCTCTACCAATGCCCTTTCCCGTGATAATAGGAATATCCCTCCTTCTCTACTGTCAACCCCGAAACTTTTGCCCTTCCCTGTCCCTCTACTTCACTGACACTGTATATCGGTTTTGTGGAGGTCTTCTTCTTCTCACCCTTTGCTTTCGCCTTGGATTCAGAAGAGGAAGATTCCCCATTAACCAGAGCGGGTGTCTCCCTGGTTTCCTTCACGGTGCCCTCAACTGGAAGTATAACTTTCTTCCCCTGGGCGTAAGTAGAAGATAGGGACTGTAGAATCAAGTCAGCACATGACTCGTTCTCCAACGTGGTCTCCAGGTCCGTGAGCTGTTTAATACAATAGATCATTATAGGGACGTGGTCCCCTACAGATGACCCGACAGCCAACCTCGCTTGAAACAATTCTTTCGAGGTCTCATATCTTGCGATACGAGATTGCTCTCCATATAAATCTTTGTATGGAGGAAGATGGAAACTAAGTTCATCTTCTCGTACTGCCTCTGGTATATACCATCAACTGAGGCCAACACGAGGCACTTGGCATTCGCACAGTATTTTTCCTTTGTCTTACGAATATCAATATCCGCAACAGTGGAAACTGGACCAAAGACAGCGGGGGCTTGAGTAGTAATGAGGTGGTCCAGCTTGTCATAGGTAATGGACATCTGGACAAACTTTTTCCAGTTAATATCGTATAACTCAGTCATTTTATTATCTAACTATAACCTAAATTGGTCACTTGGTCGCTGCAATTAAAAGAGAGAGAAGAAACACTTTAGCATGATGCTCTTGCAAGTTTAGATTGGTTTTTAATTTATCTAAACAGGAAGGCTCCCACTGTCTCTCAAATCTTTCTTCAAACCATAAAAGAAGAATTAGTCAGGATTAATCTCACCGTACAATACTTGCTTAACATTTCAACCAGGCTAGTGTTGGTATTTCGAGGGAGGTTTTACGACGCTTTCGCGAAGTTTCTTAATTAAATAACCTCTTTTCTCTGGAGGCGTAGCCCCGCTAACACCGTTCTAGACACCTACTTGATTTATAGCATTGATCGTTAAGTGAAAAATCTCCCAAAGAGCAGCACATACTCACAGTAGGATCGGGATCTAAATATCATTGTGTGATAATCCTGAAGAAATTCTACCAACATTATCTCACTCCAAATGGTATGCATCACTAGTAAATTTCAGTTTCTTTAGAAACTCCCGATGTGGATTTTTGCCCCATGCTCTTATAACCTTGACGAAGGCCAATAAATCATAAGTCACATGTCAAGTTCTACCCATCATTGTCTAGGTTAATTTGAACCCACCCATATATACCCTTGATGAAGGCCAATAAAGTAATACAACTGTCCCAAACTAACATATCTATCTATACTACATATGAACATCCAACAGCTACCAATCACTATGCCTTGACAAAGGCCAACAAACATAGCTTGAATACTATTGAATAATCATATGAAATGACGGAGGGCTACAAATGATTTTGGCGAAACCGTGACCGTAGTGAACTTGATATAATCGAAGGAACCTGATAACTTTTAAATGGAGTGGTTTAAGCTCCGCATTTAAAAGTCTCCTGTTTTAAAATAACCGAGTGGTTTTAAAATTTGTTCCAACGATTCAACATTGGTTTATTTCCTTTACATTAATCTAATGCAGTCCCAACATTTACACCTATCATCACAGAAAGAAACGAAAATATGACATAACTTATGCCATCCGTATTCGCCACTGGGCCTCGTCTAACACCGTTAGGTTACTTAACTAACGCTAGAGCGGGGGCTGAACTAGCACGGATGCAAAACATAAGCAACGTCTATTATAATATATATATATATATATATATATATATATATATATATATATATATAATAACCATTCGTCCCACGCAATAATAGGCATTCCAGATCACAGATGAACATATTAGATATACTAGGAATTTCACGTTTCATTTAAACTTGTAACGAAAGACGAATTCCACGGTCGTGATGAATAGCTAAACCCCACCCCAGACCCCTACAGGTGCGGCAAACTACCCGTCAAATACCCGAAGTGAACCAACCTCCCTCATCAAAGTGAGTAGGCCACTCGGCACTTCAAAATACCCGATAGTTTGTGCACCCCACCTTGGGTCTATCCTAGAAGCAGAAAACAGTAAAAGAAAATAATATAAGGGTGGCTACAAGCTCAACCCGGATGTGACCCGCAAAATAATATTACATCACTTTACAATTTACATCGAATGAAAGAATGAAAGTCCCTCATCTCACATCCCTGGCTATTCATCCACGACGATCCAATAGGTTCATATACATAAACCACAAGAACAACAACACAGATATGTGCAACCCCGACTAATCGATGTATAGCAATTAATCGACGTTTCCAAACACATATATCACAACCTGAAACTTGTTAAACGACGTTAAAACCACGACTTCGAAACACTCCGTATTGCCACAAAAAAAGATAACAATCCAAAATTGGTAAAAACAAACAACACCAGAGACCTTAGATCCAAGAAACTAGAACACAGACCAAAATTGAAGTCATTCCACCACAAAAGACCTGGTGAGGCCGGGAATTTTCCCAATGTGGCCGGTTATAACATGATAAAATTGGCTCATATTTGGTTTGTGTTCATGTCATACCAGGTAAAGCACTCTACAATTGTTTAAAAAAAATTTAGAGGCTCAAAAAAAATTGACAGAAACTTGGATCTTTGTCTCGATATTTCGGAGTTATTTTGTTTTCGTAGTTTAAAATTCGTCTAAAATATTAGCTATGGTTTAGTTGGCTTTGATACCACTGTAAGTCCATGTCGCGCACCCCGCGTGTCCGCGGAGAGCCGGAATTTTCAAAAAACGACTTTTCAAAGCTCGCAACACGGACTTGAACTCCAGGATCGATGCTAAACCCTAGCTAACAAAATACCGTGTGAGGTTTAACTACTCGGATGAAAGTTATACCTCATGAAACCAAGTTCTTCGGGTCTTCTAGTCGCTGTTCTCTTCCTCGTCATCACAAGCTCCAAGGATCGTTTAGATCGGGCAATCTCGTCGGCCTCCTCGAGTCAAAGACGATCCACCCGAGAGTCTATAGTCCGAGCTCCAACCTCAAATCCGAGGTAACTAAGACAACTAGTTCTCTAAACTAGATGGCCTAGGTGATGTAGAGAGTGAAGATGGAATAGTTTGTCTCTTGGAACCCTAGGTTTCTCAACTCATGAGATTTTTAGGGTTATGAGGGAGAAGAAGGAGACTTGAGGAAAATGAGAGTGGAGATGAGCTTGGAATAAGAATAACTCATTGGTGATGAATAATGAACAATGTAGATATTTTTTGAGATAAATATCTCACAAAACTCAATCATGGATCACAAATATCTCTTTTGTCAAGTGATGACTCATACCCATCCAACAAATATCTCCACTTGATTTTCCTCCACCCAAATTAGGTTTTAATCAATAATAGAAAATCAAAACCCTAATTAGGTTTTCTCCTTCTAGAAGCTTTCCTGACAAATTACGAGAAGGCCCCTCATCCATATATACATACCCGCATTCCAAAGAATACGAATACAAAGAGATGAAAATAATCTATTAATATAATACTAGGATCCGGCTTAAACCAAAGTCTACTAGTATTACCTGCCCGACCATCATACGTGCACAAGTGCACGTACGTGATCGAAGCCCTGCCGTAAAACCATACGGCCTCTACAACTTTTTCCCAATGCAGGGAAACTCTCTATGTGGGACTCTAAACACTCGACAGTACGCTGGCAGTGGGTTTAACCACAAGCCGCAAGTGGTACTAGCTGCACGTAACAGCTACCCAGGTATCTGTCGAAAAGAAGTCCGATGAGCAAACTCATCTGAACTCCTACTGAGCCTGTATGTGACAATCTACGTACAGTCCGGTCTGTTCGTCTAAGAGTATCGCATATCGGGCCTAGGGGCGGTAATCGTCAGACCCCTAATAGCGCAATAAGTCGTGCCGGAGTGTAGCCCAAAACACCCTGAGGAACCACTGGAATACCTACCAGTAAATCTCGCTTGCCCTGGTCAGGGACTTTGTGTAATGGCTCTCCAAACACAACGTGATATCAACCCCCAGTACCGGGAGAGACGAATCCTATCTAACCGCCACTGCCTCCAAACGTTTCGGGACTGCACCCAACTACTAACTGTTTGCACGAATCCTTTGATCCATGGTAGGGTATGTTCCCTTATAAAAAAAGGGATGAGGGAAAGTTCCTCACTAAAACAGCCCCGCGTGTTTAGCACGTGAGTGCCTATATGCATCGCATATAGGCACAACAATTAAAACAATTGCTAGGCTAAAACAGCCCCACGTGTTTAACACGTGAGTGCCTATATGTAACGCATATAGGCACAACAATTAAAACAATTGCTAGGCTAAAACAGCCCCACGTGTTTAACACGTGAGTGCCTATATGCAATGCATATAGGCACATCAATTAAAACAATTTCCAGGCTAATAAGCCCCACGTGTTTAGCACGTGAGGCTTCTTCCCTACTTAACAAGGAATCGTTGGATCAAAAAGCCAATGATGATAGAATTAAATTCTATTGAATTTTTAAATGAGAAATGATATTTTCTGTTAAACAGAAAGTTGGCGGACAAAGATCCCATGAGTTGAAAAATATTTTTCATCTCTCCAAGCACCCTTGGATGAAAAATCCAACGGTGATTAAAAATCATCAATCTACAGAATAAATTCTGTACAGGAAAATATTTTGTTAATTAGTTTTTTTTGGAAATCTCTCATTGAGAGACTCCAATTGATTTCGGGGTTTTACCCGCTGTTTGATCTTTGATCCAAGGGTTTCTGTCTTACAGAACATATTTTCTTGTTTCTTAAACAAGATTAGAAAAATATGTTATGTAAGACAGAAACCTTTGGATCAAAGATCCAACATCGGGTAAATCTCCGAAATCAATTGGAGTCTCTCAATGAGAGATTTCTAAAAAAAAACTAATTAACAAACTTCTTTCCACTATATAAAGAACCCAAGACTTCAAGTTAAAAAAAAGAGAGAGAACAGAGAGAGAGAAACATACAAAAAAAAGAGAAATAAAAAGAAAAAAAGAATTCAATTCTCTAGAAGAAGAAGATCCTCTTCTTAAACAAAAAAACTAGGTAAGAAGAAAATACAGAGATTATCCTATTCTTCTTCGCCTCTTTAAGGGTTTAACCCTTCAAAAAAAAGAGCTTAGTTCTTTCTCTGGTTGAGGTCTGCAGAAGCAGATCTCCCCACAAGTTGAGAATTCAATTCTTATCGGGGAGATTCTGTTATGCAAATTCAAAACTTAGAGGAAAGAACTAAGTTCAAAGAATTTAATTCTTACAAAGGTATATAGGAATTTAATTCCTCTGATAAAACTAGGGTTTGACCCTGTAAAAAGAATTTAATTCTTATAAAACAAGTGACTTGAAATTCTCTAAACTCAGATCCCAGCATCGTTAATATGAGATCAAAATCTTCATGCACATAGAAGGAAAGACTGGTGATTCATTAGTGTTCAACACTATAACGAAACCTCACGTGTTTCCCCACATGAGCACCTCTGATGAACAAAAAAAAGAATGGCTGAGACTGAGTCACGTGTTTCCCACGCGAGCGCCTAAAAGAAGAACAAGAAGTAACTCTTAGGGCAGTCACGTGTTTTCCACGCGACCCCCAATCAAGTTCTTAGCACTTATATGAAGGAGGAAATAAAACCCAGAAAACAGCTCCCACTTTGGAGCGCCTCACGTGTCCGCACGTGAGCACCACAGGGCCCAAGTGCTTAGCACTTATAAAAGAAGAGGGAAGTAAAACCCAAAAAGGCAGTGCCCAACTTTGGGTCGCCTCACGTGCTCATACGTGAGTGCCATAAGAATTAAGTTTTTAACACTTATATGTAAACGGTGATTTGTACCCAATGAACAGCGCTAGCTTTAAGGTGCCTCACGTGCCACACGTGAGGACTGCAAGAATTCAGTGTTTAACACTACTTCAGAACCTCACGTGGGAACACGTGAGTGCTGAACGTATACTAGTGCTTAACACTATGGTAATTCAACTCCAGCCCCAAGTTGGCTAAGTTTTCTTGAGATTAAAACATTTTTGATCTTCAATCAATCGAGCTCCCCGTGCTCCTAAACTGATCCTAGTCCCAAACATGACTAATGATCTTCCGATGGATATTCATCCCATATCTTCCCTCAATCTGGAAATTAGTTCAAGGGTACATCTTTCCATACCTCTGATACATGTCGTTGTAATTCTTCAACGTCTTCAGAGAGGTGGAGGGTCTCGACAACCGACAACTCTTTGGTGCACTCCCAAACCGATAGGCACATCCCAATAAGGACCGCAACGTCCTTAAACTAACAACGGACCAAAACGTCCTTAAAATAAAGCAATAAAGCCCAAATGCTCTTTTGTTGGATCTGAACGATCTCAAAATCCTGTTGAGTAGATTTTAGTCTCAAATTAGAATAACGTATTCTCAACAAACATTAAAGTTGATCTTAATCTCAAACGAGATTAACGATCCTTAAATTAACCCAAACCCAAATCTAAGAATATACGGATTTGGACAAATCCACGCCCTACGAGCGACAACATAAATTAGTCTCCGTATACAATCCATGGGCAACCAAAAATAAAACAAACACACACGACACGAAGTGAACTTCCGGAGCAAGAGAAAGTGGTTATCGCTATGCAGTAATGTAATTAACTGCAGGGGCTTGCGTCTGCAGAGAAGAGCGTCCCCACAATCAAAAACCCCTCACAAACGAGGGGTAATCTGATGAAGTTTGCTACAACGACCGCATCCATCCAAACCTCCGATATACGGTGCCATAAATCAACTTGGCATCTTCGGAGAGGTGGACGGATAAACCCAAATAGTATTTGCCCCCAAATTCAGGCAAGACGACCCATCCCGGTTTCGTCTCCATTTTCGGCGGTAAACAGATTCTGGCACGCCCAGTGGGACCTTTTCCTCTTTCCACTACACACTTCATGTGTCGTGTTTTTCCGCGATCAAATAATCACGGTATATATGTTTGTGGTTGCCCTTGGGTGATAGGATACTGAAGCCGGCGTTTCGTCTCTATGAAGAATGGCGTTTGCTCCCACCCTAGCAACACAGGCTCTGTCATATCCGGTGGAGTCAAGAATGGGCCACTTGTAGCCTCAAATCTCTGCAATCCGTCTCTTCAAGAAATCAACGGGCTTTTCTTTGTGTCGATACAACCACCTCCAACCCTCGGTGCCTCAACACCGAGAGAGGAAGCCTAGAAGAAGTCTGTCTTCCACAGGCTGGCTCCCTAAGGTACAGCCTTGCCGACGAAATCAGTTCTCAAACAACTGGCACCTGCCAAGGACCAAGGTCGATGCAGGGGGCAAAATAATCAAACTCTCAAAGGAAACAGGGGCATGCTCAGCAAAATCCTGAGGCTAATCAAATCCTGGCCATAAGAAACGGTCGATGTCGATATCGGCGTCATACAAAACGAGCCGGGGGCAGTTCTCCATCAGCATTGACTCCACCTGCTTCAACTCTGATGATGAATGCTGCTGTTCCAACCAAGAACAGCTTCGAACTGCTGCAAAGGGTTAGACAAAATTCTCCCACCGCAATATTGAAGAAATCTCCGCAACCCATGGAGATCCCACGAGAGCAGAAACTGATTCACTCCCTAAAACAAATTTCCTCATCTATATATAAGGTATGGAAGCAGGTGATGGTCTCTGTCGTTAACCGCGGCTCTTCCCCTAGACGTCAGCCAAATTTTGACAAATCTCCTTTCAAATACAAGGGGACTCATCCCAAGACAGATCCTGATACAACGGTTCCTCCCAAAACCAAAGCGGCTTCTCACAAAAAAAAAGAGAGGCCTAATAAAGCTCAAGTGCCCGAGGCAAACTCCAAAGGCCAAAACTCTGAACACCCCAAGCCTGGGGGCATGGTAGTTCACATAGTCTATGTGGTGAATTCCAAAGATGAAGTTCGAGCTTCTACTAGTCACCGACCTCAAAATCGGTCCCTAACAAAAGTTCAACTGGAACATGAAAAGCTGCAGGAGATGCTCGCTCAGGAGGCAGCAAACGCTAATCCATCACATAAGGAAAATCCCGAGGACGCACCTGAAGAAAGAGTAGAGAAGGAGTCGGATATTGATTTCCTAAAGCACGCTTTGAAAATGAGAGATGAAGAAGCGACAGAAATGTCCACTAAAATGAACCAGATGACCCTTCTGATTTAGAATATAGCTGGAATGATGGTTCGATCAGAACCACTGGCAGATGAACCGCCGGTAGTCGGTCTTAAAGACAAGGGTGACATTTCAAATCCTCTACGAGTCTCATCAACAGCCGAAGAGGAAATGATTCCAAAAGCAAAGCTAAACGAATATATCGCTCAGCAAATCAAAGCTCACTACGCCAGTGAAGCCGCAAATAGATCAATCAAGACTGGTCGACCGTATCCGACATGGTATGACCAATCCCGGTATGCACCAGAGTACACACTTCCAACGTTCCATATGTACAAAGGAACTGGGAATCCTTGACAGCACATTGCGTGATTTAAATCTATGTGCGACAATTCTGGAGGAAATGACATACTACTCCTTAGACAGTTTGTCAGCGGTCTGGCGGGCATCGCCTTCGAATGGTATGTGGAATTCCCAAATGATTTCGTGAAGAGCTTCAATGAAATGGATATGCTCCTCTGTCAGGGATTCGCTAATAAGAACGAACATACTACCGTGACGGCGCTAGTCAACGAAAGGGTTAGACCGAATGAGACTTGGGTTCAATATGTTATCCGTCGGCAAAATCTCTGGTCAAATACGAGCAACGCATCGATAAAGTTGCATCCATAGGAATGCTCATGCCACCCTTGACCTAAATTCAAAGGCGTTCCCGTATATGGCCCTCTTCAAGACGGCGACCTTCCAAGAATTCATGGATAAAATGGCTCGATTGGATCAAATGGGTCAAGACTCTTTCTCATCCGATGAGGACGAGTGAAAAGCGGAGGCAAGATGGCGTTTGTCGCCTACGCTGAACAAAATAAGTAGCTCTGAAGCAACTTGTAGCCAAAATAGCGATGGCGTGGGTACTCGTTCCCCGCGAGATATACACAGGGGGCATATTTCTCACTGGCGGAAGAATCTCTATGTAGAATGGTCCTTTCTTCTCAAAGGACAGGAAGGATATTAAGGGGCCTACAAACAGGTCCTACAATCTAGTGGAATGCCCCGCTCCAAAAAAAGGTATGTCCACAAGCAAAATGGGCACGAATGAAAACCCGAAAGGACGCCGTGAGTAAAAACAGCAGGACTGCCGGCGGGCTTGTGAAAACCCGGAAGGGCGCAACCTCGTTAAAATAAATACACTTACGAGATCCTCACGAATCGTAAGGAGAATCCCCCCTGTGAGACCGTAACATTTCAGAAAAATAAAATATTATTTTTGGGAATTATTATATAATTAAAATAGTAAATATTATGAATATTTTAATGTGTGGAATTTAGTTGTAATGATATGGTATAATTATATACGATAAATTGGAAAATATTGGAAAATTTCATTTGAATGTTGATTTTGAAAGGATATTATATGATTTAGGCAAATTATAAATTATTATAGTTAATTATATACAAGTTTATTTCTAAACTTGATTAGTATTCACTAATCACACATTGATTGTGTTTTGTGCATGTGACATGCACCATATTATATTTGCTAGCATTTGTTACATTTATTTTACCATGTCTTTCTCTTTTATTTGTAGCATGGCTTTGTTTTTAATTTGGTTATTTCAAAGGAAATAAAAGATAAAGAAAAGAAAAAGGAAAATGAATAAACAAAAGTGTATGGGCAAGAGAGAGAAGAGAGAGAGAGAGAGGTGAGGGGTTCATTGACTATGGCCTCATTTGTTCATTTCATTTTCTTCACTCATCTTCCTCTTCACCCATGGCTGCCCTCTTCTTCCACCTCCTTCACCTCCTCACTACACCTCCATTTCCTCATCAAAACACCTCATTCCCTTCACAAAAATCATTCACAAGCTCACTACAAGCATGGGAGATCAAGCAAAATTGGATTTTGAGCACTTGGGGCAACTCAAGAATTTTCTTGAGTTGCCAAATGAGGTAATTCTTTCACCATTAGAGTAGTAATCCATTTTCTTTAGCCTCTATTTAAGTTTAGAATCGATTTGGTGAGGTTTTGTGAGCTTTGAAAATTCCAAGTTGAGGTTTAGGTGATTTTATGAGTTGATAAGGTGCAATTGAGATGTATTGGTGTCCACAAATCCTATAGAGTTAATATTATGGGCTAAACTAGAGACTAAACCCCAAGACTTGAACTTTAGAATTGCCGATATCGGATTTTTATGGGAATTGTGATGACTTCTAGAGATCTGCTATGACCCAGAGACTCTGAAAAATATTTTGCAGATATAGTGAGATGTGCAAACCACTAGGAAGCTACTCTAGAAACCAAAGCCCAAGCGTTTATATTTTAGCCGCCGTTTTATTCGATTTGGCCGCAATTTGCGGTCCAATTTTTGATTTAGGGTTTGAAACTTGGTCTGTAGCTCACTTTTTAGATAACTAGACCTACCCAGTATGCAAAAAAGTCTAATTTTACATTAATAAAAGTCTATAGTCGTTTTACTTGATTTCTGGCGATGTTTTGCCACTTCTGAAACTTGGTTTTTGGGTATTTTAGTTTTGACTCGGTCGTTTGACGTTTGTACGTCAACGTTGGGAGTTGTTTGGTTGTTCTTGCATGCGTAGACTATAGGTTTTAACCTATGTGAGATACGTGTGCCGTTTTGGTTTTCGTGCACGATTTCGGTTTACGATACTTTGTATGTATATATGTAGGTACCCTCGAGTGGACTTTGAACAACAAGGATGAGCGTGGCGTCATCGACTTCGGCAAGTAAGGATCAAAGTGAGTAGATATATATTTATAGGGGAAGTCGGATGGATGGCGTATAGCATCCCCGCAGTTCGTAGTGTAGCATATGATTAAGTTATATATATATATATTTATATATGTGTATTGTGAGACTAAATGATTATCAAGATAGGTTTTAGGTGTTCATGGGTTAGTTTTAGTGTAATTAGAAGTAACTTAGTTAGCTTCTTACTCGCGAAACCCTAGAGTAAAGTTTTGCATACACGCGCACACACACGCATACATTTGTTTTACTTGTGCGTATATGGGGACACACACACACACACATGTGAGTATGTATGTGTGTGTGTGTGTATGTATACATATACATGGATGATGAGGATAGTATATAGTACTTGGAGATGAGTCGATGTGATTGGGCATGATGCCATGAGATCGGTGATGTGACTTGGGTCGTATTATGAAATACGACATGAGATTTTAGCGGATCATTTAGCGATGTGTTTTCATACACACACAGATATATGTTGATGGTATCAGTATGTACTAGACTTTAGATCAGTACCTTTAATTCGGGATATGATGATAATGATACCAGATGAATAATGAGATAAATGTGATATTTGACCCGTACCCAGATTTGGGGATGCCGTACGATGGATTTACCGTACGAGATATAATTATGATGATAGATCCGCACTCTTGACTCAAGGATGTCATATTATATATTGTATCGTACGTGATACTATTGAGGCGGGATCACCGACTACTAGATATGGATATCGACTCAGACTTAGGAGGTTTTCCTTACCCTTTTGATTATTCTGTTAATTTAGTCATGTAGTTACTTAGTAGATGTAAGACTGGGCTCGAGTCATACTTATTTCTAAAAACTAACGAATCGTGAGTATTTTAAAGACAGGCCAAGAGATACTACGGATATTCCAAAGGACGTACCTTTCCTTAAAAACACCGTAGCCCCTATTTTCTAAACATACGATTCGTGTTATTTCAAATATCAAAACTGTATGACTCATATTTATAAATGTATATTCTTATATGTTGCGTTATTATTCATGTTCTGTATATTCTTGCTGTTCGCATCGCATTGCATGCTTGTGTTTTCATTAGTTATTATAAAATCATGCTGTCAGGATACCAGCACCATTACCGATGATGCGTATGCTCCACATACACTTGCTTGCCGGCTCACACATATCATCATCGGTAATTACCATGTCACGTACACTTTAGAGAATATATTTTTATTGACATAGCTTGCTAGCTGATAGTTCCAATATGTTATTGCTTTCATATGCTAGTTTAATTATTGCATTCCTTGCTTGATATCTGATGCATTCACATATTCATTGTCATGCAATATTATGGAACTTTATGCCGGTAATTCACTGTTATTTACTCTTGAGATTGGGATTCGGATTTCTATGAGATTTCTGGATTTGGAGAAACCGTAAAGATTTTATAAACTTATTATCATTTTAAAGATAGAAAATTACGGTTTTCTCATGATATGATTTGAGAGGAGTCCACCATGAGTTTTCTCGGCTCTTAAGCGATATCATACACCCGATTCGAGGAGGAGGAGGAACCGTCTATAGGTGCATGGTGGACCCGGTGCGGTACCCCGAGACAAGATGGTCGCAGATGATGGTGTTGAGCTCGGAAGGGGAGCACTACCGACCAGTTACTATGACGCGCCGGATATTCGGAGGATACCGACGTGGTCTTGAGATTTGATGATATGGGCCAGTCCGGATTGCCGGAGCCCTAGATATTGAAATTTGATGATACGGGCCAGTCCGGATTGCCGGAGCTTGAGATATTGAGATATTGGGATATATATTTTGTGTCGATACTTGACACTGATTCTATGATGATTTCATTGATGATTTTTATATACAGAAATCTCACTAAATAAAGAAAACAGTTTCTCTTTCATGATGTATTCTGTTGCTACCTGAGACACTGACACGAGCACTCGATATTACACTTATGTGTAGATGGTACAGGTTTATATATTGAGGATATATTTTATCGTATGACTTAGGATTGAGTCATACATGCGATTTCTGCTCGGTGATATTTTCTACTCACGAGTTGGCAACTCACCCCCGTTGTACCACAGTTTCTTGCAGGTTTTGCCGCATAGGTTTCCTTGGCGGCTTTGCTGGCACACTGCTTCCTTCTGGGTGATTGCTTTAGTAGGTGGATTCACTTGTATCGTGAGCACCATTGTACTTTATTTACATTCAGTTGTATCTAGTAAAACTCTATCAACCAGACTTGAATTAATTTATAGACTTAGAAGACCAGTGTATATTATTTCGACCTTAGAGTTGCGCTTGTATTATTATGGTTTTCTGGTGGTTATTAGTTTTCTTCTGAGTTTTGATTCTCGCCCTTCGGCGTTGTATATTATATTGCTTGCGTGGTTGTGACCGCCAATTGGCGAAGAGCTAGCTCCCGCTTGGGGATGCCTTTATATATATTTCATGTGTTGTACCCTTTTGGGGACAGTATTTACAAAGGAGACTCTGCCGAAATTTTCGGAAAAGACTTGATGTTTTAAAAATGTTTACTACGACTTTCAAAGTGATTTATACGCAAACTTTTAAACAAGTTTTCCTTCACTTTCTTCTTTTAAATGGTTTAGATTTCTGGGATTTTGGATTACTTGAATTAGATGGGGTCCTATAGACTTCATATGATTCAAGTGCCAGTCACGTGCCATTTCGGGTCGTGACAGAGACCCTCACGGCTCATACGATTCATAAGCCTTAAGTTATAGAGATCTGGACCTGTTCTTAAGCTGTCATATCCCCAAATTGCCCTATAAGCGGTCCATATTGACCCTTGTATAAACTCAACGGGCACGACTAAATATTTATTTTCCAAGTTCTACAAATGGCAAGAAATGTCCTCATATGGTGAATAACACTTGTAGGTCCTCTCGACTTATAAGGAGAAAACACTCTTGGATGATCCTTACGACTTACAAGAGAAGACATCACTTAGGAATCCCCATGAATCTTAAGGAGAAAATACTCTCACGACTCGTAGGGAGAAAACCCTTTATGAGACCCCTACGGCTTATAAAGTCAAAAAAGACTTAGTAGACAGGATCCTAACCCTGTCTACTAAGCCACCTTTGTCCAAATTGACAGGGGCAAATGATGATTCGCTCCTGGCACTATCCCAGTTGTAGCGATGCTGATGCCTAAATCGATATCAAATTCCGAGTCCTCTCAAGGCAAATGATGAGTCGCTCCTGGAAATATCCCAGTTGTAGCGATACTGATGCCTAAACAGGTGTCAAACTCCAAGTCAACCTCTCCGGCAAATGCCGTCCCTACAACCATCTAATGAAAAAGGGGACCCCGTTCGTCTGGGATCAGAAATGCCAAAGTGTACGGGACGAAATCAAGCAATACCTGCAGAATCCACTGGTACTAATCGTCATGGAGCAGAATACTTGGACATAGAGTTCCTGGATTATTTAAAGAGAATAGGATTCTCTCTCAGCTTACTCCTCCGTGTACACCATAGCACTATGGTGTATCAGGGTGGAGTTATCACACCCTATTAGATATGGTGCGCTCTATGATGAGTATTGCTGAGTTACCTATTTCCTTTTGGAGTTATGCACTTGAGAAGCTGTATACCTATTGAATAAGGTTTCATCCAAATCAGTGCCTACCACTCCATATAAGATATGGAATGGGAAGAGACCATGTTTTAAACGAGTTAAAATATGGAGTTGTCCGGCCTATGTTGAAAGGCAAAATTCGGACAAACTCAAGACAAGGTCAGTTTTGTAAGTTTGTTGGATATCCCGAACATTCGCGAGGGTATATCTTTTACCACACTGAGGAGCAAAAGGTATTTTGTTTCTCAGTATGCTACCTTTTTAGAAAAGAAATTTCTTATGGAAGAAATTAATGGTCATGAGGTAGAACTGGAAGGAGTTCCAGCTAGACAAACTAACAGGTGATGATTTGGTGAAACCAAAGGATTCGATAGTCTCCAACGAGCCTCAGCCTCTCCACGAATCTGGTAGGGTTCCTCATCCATTTGAGAGATACTACGGTTTCCTCGGTGACGGTGGAAGCGAGGATTGCATTATGGTAGATGATGACCCAACCAGGTTCAGGCAGGACATCACGAGTGTGGACTCTGTGAATTGGCTTGATGCTTTGCAATCAGAGATGGAATCCATGTACACCAACAAAGTATGACTTTGAATGTTGCACTTGAAAGGGTAAAACCCATTGGGAGAAAGTGGATCTTGAGAAGATTCTTGGTATGGATGGAAAAGTTGAGACTTTCAAAGCTGGACTTATAGTAAAAGGTTTTCGTCAATAACCAGGTGTGGAATATGATGAAACCTTTTCTCCAGTGCCTATGCTTAAGTCCATCGGGATTAGAGCACGCATCGCAGAGTTGGAACATCTGTTTTGATGTGGCAGTCAAAGAGTTTGCCTTAATCAAAAATGTAGACGAACCTTGTATATACAAGAAGGTTGTAGAGAGTAAGGTTGTCTTCCTCGTATTGTACGTAGATGACATACTCTTGATAGGAAATTGTTTCCTATGATACACTCGGTCAAGCTCCTCTTATCACGAGGATTCTCCATGGAAGATCTGGATGATACCTACTACATCTTGTGGATTATGATCTATAGTGATAGATCTAAGTGGATGTTGGGAGTGTCCCAAATCCAGGTACATTAACACCATACTAATAGGGTTTAGTATTGAGAATTCTAAGCGTGGTGGTTTGCCCACTTACTCATAAATCACTCTCTCTAAAAAGATATCTTCCGAGACTGATTTGGAGAGAGCTCGTGCAAGGGATGCCCTATGCTTCGGCAGTAGGCTCTATCATGTATGCGATGTTATGTACCAGACCAGATGTAGCTAACTCACTAGGTATAGTGATTAGGAATCAATCGGATCTTGGGAGAATCACTGGACAGCTGTGAATGACATTCTTAAGTACTTGAGAAGCACTAAAGAAATGTTCTTGGGGTTTGGTAACGGTGAACTCCAATGGGAGTCCTTTACCAAATCAAGCTGCCAGAGTGATAAGGTCGACTGAAAGTCAGTCTCAGGTTTTGTCTTTACCCTCAGTGGAGAGATGGTATGTTGGAAGAGTTCCAAGCTATATACCATGGCAAACTAGACGATAAAGGCTGAATACATCGCTACCAACGATGCTACTGAAGTGGATGTCTGGATATTTATTGTTCATGAGATGAATATGGTTTCTACCATTGAGCGTCCAATAACTGTTATTGTGACAACAATGGAGTTGTGACTTTGGCCTAGAAACGCCGGTCCCATCAGCGATCCAGACATATTCTGAGGCAGTATCACCTGATCAAGGAGATGGATGATCTCCAAGGGATCGAGGTTAGGAGAGTTGACGCGAAGGACAACACAGCGGATCCACTCACAGAGGCCTTTTCCTAGAGAGACTTTTATGGGGCGTTGAGTATGGGATACTACAACAAATGGCCTTAGTGCAAGTGGGAGATTGTTAGTTATATGTATTCCCTATAGGCCATTATTGTACATATGATGTATATTATAGTGGATGCTTGGACATATATAGGGAGGACTTTCTTGCTCAACATGATAGTATGCTATCTGGTTGCTCTTTATCTTAACATGTACACTAATTGTCTCTCTGTTACATGTTGATAAAGCCTTTAGGATGAGTACTAGACTATCGGGATTATGATGTAGATCATACTAGTAGGCCAGGGTAGGTGGTAAGTACATCCTTCAATAGTTCCTAGTCATGGGAGTATCGAGTCGGGGCATCGATATTCCAGAGTAGACTAGCGTATACGCTTCTCGACCCTTGTGATGGGCGATGGATGATCCCATATCCATTGGTGTTTGACATCAGAGATGGTATACGGGTGCTCAGTGGAGTCTGGGTATACTGGACGGATTCGCCGAGAACTCCTAGATGGTATTATACCTATGGTCAGATAGCAGTTCTCTGGTGACACTGGTGCAGGTTAGTCCGTAGACCCGAAATCGTCATAGAGTCTTGTGTGATTCTCACTGTGCTTTGATTTCCACCTTACCACGTTCAATAGAACATGCAAAACAGTGGTTTTTGGATACAGTCCCGAGTCACATGGAGGCAATGAGCGATAGAAGGGGATTTCGTCTCTTCCAGTATTGGGGGTTGATGTTGCGCTATGCTCGATTGGCCATAACAGGAAATCCCTGGCTAGGGTTGCTGAGATTTTCTGGTAAGTGTTATCAGTAGTTTCTCGAACCGTTATGGGCCTCATATCGACATGACTTATCAAGCTATTGGGGTATGACGTTTACCACCCCCAGGCTGTGATATGCGACATATCCGACGATGAGACCGGATTGTACGGTAGTGTTACTTATTAGATTCGCAGGAGTATGAGCAGGCTTGCTTGTTGATCTTCTGATAGCTCAATACCCAGATAGCCGTTATGTCCAGCTAGTACCGCTGACGACTTGTGGGTGACTGATATGATCATCACATACTGCCGGCGTATTGACGAGTCTTTAGAGTCCTGTACAGAGGTTTCCTGGCTCAGGCGAAACGAAGTAGGAGCACATATGTGATATGTGCGGGACCGAGATTAATGCGCCTTTGTGATACCACATTCTATTCTCGCGATATGTAATACCGATCGGTTATATGTGATATAGCCGGGTTACCGAATCAAGTGTTGATTCGATAAGTTGATACATATGATATTAGTCGGTTATATGTGATATAGCCGGATTATTAAATCAAGTGTTGATTTAATTATTTAATGTATAATTATATATTTGATATATTAACTTACATTAACTAATATTATCTCACTTAAGCATTTCTTTTTCTCACATATGCACACTTAATATATATGTGATATATATTATTGTGTCATACTTGTTGCTACATGCAACATGGGTGTATGTGACTCACACCATACTTATAATAATATGAGGTTTTATTTATTAAGAGTAAAAGGAAATTAGTTGGAAATTAGTCAAGGTTAGAAGGTTGGAGAAGCTTAGTGCTAACCTTTGATTTAGTCCACTAATTTTGTCTCACTCTTGATATTTATTAACCTAACCATTATTGTTAGCCATGGTTTAGTCTCTACATGAGTTAGTATATGATATTAACTCGCCCATGGTTGCCATTCTACACTTGCCTTTTTCCATGTTTGCTTTTCTTCATCTCCTTCCTCAAGCTCTCTAGCTTTTGGGAGGTGAAGAAAATAAGTGAGAAAAATATTTCTAAAGTGAGCAAAATTCCTATTTCTTCAACCTACACTAAACTAGCCATTTAGTTTAGGTTGTTTTCTTCACTAATTCCTAATTAGTGAGGAGGTAGCTTGAGTTAGTGTCTCCTCGACGTAGATCATCTTCGGCCTCGAAGAATTCAAGCAAGTTTGTTCCTTTCATCTTGTGGAGCTTTTCTAGAGTCCGGGAGTTCACTACTTGGAGCGAAGGGACTACTACATGGAGCTTTTGATGTGAATGATCGGTCTACAAAGGTTGTCTTCCTTGTTCACTTAGATGTAAAGATGTTTACATGCTTGTTTCGTCTAATTCTCTAGTTAAGATTCTAGGTTAGGGTTCTTTAGCGTGCCAATTTTTTGAAAATGGCATGGTCGATGCCTCCTGAAATCCAATGGCGGTGCTGCAGAACCCTACAAGAACGACCAAGGGAAGGTGAGAGCTCTCTAGTATTTGAGTCGAGTTTTCTAGGGGCAGAAAACAATTACTCCCCATTGAATAGCATTGCCTAGAACTGATCTTCGCGATGACGAAGCTTCGACATTATGCCTTGGCACATGATTGATCTGTTTTAAAGAAATGTTTGTAGAATAACCGCAATCAATAATGGTGTCGCGTGTAGCTAGACCGAGATGAGTATGGGTTGTCCTCAGGGAAACATGGAATCTTTCAATCTTACCTTAGACGTGTTGAAAAAGAGGAAGAATAGAAGAATAGTGAAGAATAGTTATAGAATCTAGATCTACATTAAACACGGATGTAGAATATAGATCTAGTTTAAAGACGGATGTAGATTTTATATCAAAAGAGGGCTTGTAAGGTTCGTTAAGATTTAGTAGTCATGAATGATTAATTTAAAGATTACTCCTTTTATCCTTTAATAGATTTAAAACTAGATTGACAGAGATGCATGTAGATTAGGGTTTTTGGAGGGAATAGGGTTCCCACTCTTAACCCTTATCTTTACATAGATCTCTGTTCATGTCTTGCCTATACCAAAACAATTGTTAATCTAACCTCAAATCGTGGTCGTGACTATCAATGAATTGATAGCGCGCCCGATTAGAATGTTAACTATTCTTTTGATAAAGTTTATAAACTTTATAGGACGTAAAAGGAGTTAAAAGATTTTTTCATTCATTGATCTACCCTAATCCTACGAATCCTATCAAGCGGAGAATTATTCGTGCATGATGGAGATAGAAGAACGGATAGAGATCATGATGTAAATAAAGAAAATGCAATAAGAATAAAACAACTATCTTTATTAATCAACTTGATCAATTACACTTTGTTCCTTTACAAAGTGATTACAAAACCCTAGTTTGCTTCTCGATCTCTTCTTATGGAGGTAGATGAACAGCTGATGATCAACCTGGATTCTTGAGTCGTCTTGGACTTCGTGATCTCGTTGGTTTGATGATTTCTAGGTTTAGCCCTAGGTCCTTTATATAGCCCCAAAGCCAGAAACTAAAGATCCCCAGAATAAGGGTTAGTTGTAGCAAATCCAACCTGAAAATCCCAACTCCTGACTCGGTGAATCAGCCGCGGATCCGCCGCATATTTCATGGTTTGGCCGCAGATCCGCGGCTGTTTGGTGGAATCTTGGCTGCAAATTTCTGGGGCTTTATTCTTGTAACACATGGAGATTTAGCTGATGTCTGGAATTTGAAAATATTTCCTGAGTCTCTGCCAGTATTGATTCTTCGATTTTATCTAACTTCATCGGTAGATTTCTGATTTCCGATATCTCAACATCTCAATCTTCTGACCTGAACTAAACTTTGCACAATATCTCAATGAATAATGTTAGTAATATTTGGTATTTTTGAGATATTATCCTAACTATTTGATATGATATTATATTTTAAGAATATTGGTTAAGGATATTTGATATGATATGCATATTTAAATTATCAAAATATTATATAAATATTATATGTATACATTTTCCTTCATAATATTAATTATAATATATAAACATATGAAAATAAATATTTTGCATATAAACCCTCATATGTTTCATATTTATAATAAACACCTTTAAATATTTAAGAAAAGTAAGGAAAATGTTATATCAAATATGCAGTATTTTCGACTGAATAAATACCCCAAACTTAACTTTGATCTTCCCGAGCAAACTATTTATTCAAGAGAGGGAGAAAAATAAAAAGAAAAACCTAAGTAGCATACTTTCGTAGACAACACGATTGCACTGAGCACGTGCAACAAGCCGTTAAATCTCTAGGTGTCTCTAATAAGAGGAGTGTTGTATCCTGAGGGTTTTCAGTGGATTACACCCACAAAATCTTATAATAAAAGAAAAATAGTGAAAGTTACATACAAAGATAAGAACTATAAAAGAAAGAACTTGAAAATAAGAGTTTCCAACTACACCAGCTTTTCAGTTGCTATGAGCCCTATCTTAATGGTCGTGAAAAGATATTAGAAATCACATCATCTCTCAATAACTTAATGGTCGTGAAAAGATATTAGAAATCACATCATCTCTCAATAAAACATCGTCTTTAGTCTTCCTCCCTATCTTTCTTCCAAACATCGATCATATACCCTTACATGTGTGTAAAAGATATCCCTACAATTAGAGAATTCAATTCAAGCTATCATACTCTTGTTCATCTTCCAAAGTACTTTATAGTTGGTGAATATTTTCGATAAAATTGCTCACACATTCTTCATGCGACCGTTAATACTTCTTGAGATACTAACCGACCGATTACAAAATGTGCTCGTGCATTTAAGCGTAATTTCCTCGTCTTACAACACCTATGGCTTAGCAGGGGCTCTCAAACCAGTTGGTCTAAGGCACTGGGTGATAAAGCACCCTCGCTATATTTTTTTATGCTGCCTTGGTAACTACAAAAAACCGGTGTTCATTTTTTTCTCTCCACCATTTATATATATATATATATATATTCATACTAAGTCTTTTAGACAAGAGCATTTCAAGATATCCTCTACTATCACAAGTTTCAAGATGTGTGCAAGTGCGTATAGTAAGGTATCAACATTCAGATGTTTGGTCTCAAGAATAAAGACTATTTTTCAGACTTATTTTTATCCTCAGATTAGTAATTTCCTTCATCTTATTAACCCTTGGGACAACGGCTCATAACTACTTATTGCTAGTTTTGTTTAAGAAAACATCTAATTTTCTTACTTTTCTTAAACTTTTCCTATCTTTCATATGTAATTTTTCACTTTCTACTCTTTTATTATCAAAAAAAAATTTGTATAGCGCCAAGTGCCAAAAGATAATTTAGTGAATACAAATCTCCCCCCCTCAAACCTGCTTTTAGCAGTGTCCTCACTGATGTCATCTTTGAATGCATAGACCTATAGACTTGGGGATAAAATAATAGTCAAATAAAAACTACCCCAAACTTGTACTTTGGCAGGCACGAATATTCAATTAAATCCTTTTTCACTCACCTCCATTCTTAAGATGAGACAATTGTTCCCCTCCGAACGGCGGCCGAGACATGGACGTCTTGCCTGTGATTCGGGGCAGATGCTATTTGGTTTTATCCGTCCACCTCTCCGAAGATGTCAAGTTGATTTATGGCACCATGTATCGGAGGTTTAGCCGGATGCGGTCGATGTAGCAGATTTCGTCAGATTCCCCCTCGTTCGAGGGGTTTTTGATTATGGGGACGCTCTTCTCTGCAGGCGCAAGCCCCTGCAGTTAATTATGCTACCGCATCGCGGTAACAACTTTCTCCTTCTCCAGAATTTCACCTCGTGTCGTGGGTGTTTGTTTTGTTTGTGGTTGCCCGTGGATTGTATACGGAGATTAATTTATGTCGTCGCCCGTAGGACGTGGATTAGTCCAAATCCGTACTTTCTTAGATTTGGGTTTGGTGTTTTGGTTTAAGGATACGTTAGCCTATTTAAGGCTAAGATCAACTTAAACGTTTGTTAAGGATACGTTAGCCTAATCTCCAGACTAAGATCAACTTAACAGGATCGTTTAGATCCGACAAGAGAGCAATTGACTCTATTGTTCTATTTTAGGGATATGGTGGTCCATGTTCTAGTTTAGGGACATGGGGGTCCATGGAATGTATGGCCGTCGGGACCCGTCGCCTCTCTGACGACGTTGAAGAATTACAACGACAGGTGTCAGAGGAGTTCAGAGATGTGCCCTTGAACCAGGTGTAAATTAATTTTAGAGAGCAACCGTGCTCAGTCAATTTAATTTGAGGACTTACGGCCATGATTGGGCTAAGTCCAGTTGAAGATGTTCAACAAATTTATTTGCATTAGGCCTATTAAACCTTAATTAGGGCTCTGCCCCTGCACTGTATTTTATTCTGGCCCCTTTAGGCCTTTTAAGTTGGGCTCTGTCCCCTTTTTATAATGCAGAGCATTTGTTTTGGTCCATTAGGCCTTTTAATTGGGCTCTGCCCTTTAATAATGCGCTGCATTAATTAATCTAACAGAGTGCCACGTGGCTTGTCAGGCGCTTTGCGCTGATTGAGGAGCGCAAGGCGCAAGTCCATATGGAGGTGACACGTGTCATGCTCTGGTGAGCGCAAGCGCAGTGTGCTGTGTCAGTGTGCTGCGCTGTTGTGTTTCTGACACGTGGCGCGCTCTGCTGGGTTGCGCCAATTCAGAGAGCAAGGCTCTATCTTAAAAGCGCATAGCGCAAGTAGTTTAGGTGCTGACACGTGGCGCTCTCTGGTGGCTTGTGCCAACCCAGGAGCGCAACAGTGCAGTTTTACAAGTGCAAGGCACTGTTTAATTTCTTGATCCAATTTAGATCAGAGAAAATAAGTTTTTCTTGTTTTCAGAGAACCAGTGGTTCATAAAAAGTGCAAGGCACTGTTCTTATTTATTTTTCTTTTTTATTGAAGATCATTGATCTTGTTCTTAGATCAATGATCTGTTCATAAGAGAATCTTCTCTTTTTCTAAAGGTTTTTTTACCTTTTCTTTTTGTTTTTGAAGAGTTCTCTCAAATTCTTCAGAGTTCTTTTCTTCTCGATCTTGATGATGTTCTTCTCCCTTTTGAATTGGGGTCTAGGGTCCTTTATATAGTGCCCATAAATTAGTTAAATTTGTTAAAGAGATCTTTCTCTGAGCGATTTGGGGAATTTTCCCCACCATTGGATCTTTGATCCAAGGGCTTCTGTTTTACAGAAGACAATCTTCTTGTTTTAATAAGAACAGAAAGATCTTTCTGGAATTTAATTCTGTTTGGCGCAGATGTACCAGCGCTTGACACGTGTCAAGCAGCGCACAGTGCAACGCAACTGCGCTGACACGTGTCGCGCCGCGCACAGCGCCGCGCAACTGCGCTTGCGCTGACACGTGTCGCGCAGCGCAGCGCTTGCGCTACTGCGCCTGCGCAACTGCGCTTGCTGACACGTGTCGCACAGCGCAGCGCTTGCGCAACTGAAGCGTTGCTTTCTTTAATTTTTATTTTAAATAGAGCCTTGCTCTGATTGGGCGCGCTACCTTGGGCGCCGCGCTCCCTGCGTTGGCGTGCCAGATTTTGAAACGTGGCGCTCTGCGCGCAGCGCAGGGGATCTGAAGCGTTGCTTCATTTATTAAAATTTAAATTTTCAAAGTAGAGCTTTGCTCTGACTGGGGGAATCAGAAGCGTTGCTTCATTTCCCGCCTTGGAATTTAAACAGAGCTTTGCTCTGATTGGGGTAAACAACAATGTTACCGAGACATGGAGGTGAGGCAGAGGAGTTTTAGTTATGATAAAGCGGCTCCTGTAAAAACAGGAGCTCCTCCGCTAGGTCAGCAGAAAAATACGGTTTCAATCAATGCCCATTTACTTTAAAAATTGAAATGCTTTTAATATTTTCAACTTCTACTGCCCCGTGCCGGTATACATACCGCACCACAAAAGGTCCCTTCTAACTAGATTTTAGCTTACCTGGATGAAGATGGAGACGGGAATCGTAAAGAAGGATTTATTGTCTCAGTGTGAAGGTTTTCTAAAAAGGTTTTTATCGTGGAACACTTTAGTTCGGTTCTTTACTATAACCGCATTATCGTAAGCTTCATCGCGGAGTTCGCTTAGCTCATTTAATTGCAGTTTCCGATAGCTGCAGGTTTGATTAAAATCGAAGTTAAGCTTTTTAATAGTCCACATTGCTTTATGTTCGATCTCGACAGGAAGGTGGAAAGCCATTCCAAACACTAGGCGGTATAGAGACATACCAAGATCGGTCATATAGGCGGTACAAAATGCCCAAAGAGCATACGTCAATTTGGTTGACCAATTTTTACGGTTTTTAGAAACCGTCTTCTCCAAAATTTGTTTTATCTGCCTATTGGAAATCTCTACTTGCCCGCTCGTTTGGGGATGATAGGGCATAGAAAGAATGTGGTTGATTGAATATTTCCGCATCAAAGCCCCGAAAGACCGATTACAGAAATACGTCCCGTTGTCGCTAATTATAGCGCGAGGGTGCCCGAATCGCGAAAAGATATTTTCTTTAAAGAACTTAATAACAACCTTGTTTTCATTAGTGCGACACGATATTGCTTCCACCCATTTTGAGACATAATCAACCGCTAACAAGATATATAAATTTCCAAAAGAGTTGGGAAAAGGGCCCATAAAATCAATACCCCAAATATCGAATATCTCCACAACCAAGATAAATTGGAGCGGCATCTCATTTTTTCGTGAAATCCGGTCCACGTGTTGACACCATTGACAAGTTTTGTAATGATCATAAGCATCTTTAAATAATGTTGGCCAATAAAATCCATATTGCAAAACTTTCTCCACCGTTTTACGTGGACCAAAGTGACCGCCACATGCCTGATCATGACAAAAAGACAATACACTCTTGAATTCATCGTTAGGGACACATCTGCGAATGATTTGATCGGAATAATACTTAAACAAATAAGGTTTATCCCAGTAAAAGTGTTTTACTTGGGATAGAAATCGAAGATTGTCTTGTTTCGACCAATCGCTAGAAATAAGTCCCGTCGCTAGATAATTCACAATATTCATGGACCAAGGTTCGCAGGATACGGTCAAGAGTTGTTCGTCAGGGAAGGAGTCGTTTATTGGCATGGTCAACATTGGTGAAGAATTGATGCGTGAAAGATGATCGGCTACAACGTTTTCACATCCACTCTTGTCTCGTATGACAAGATCAAATTCTTGTAACAATAGGATCCAACATATTAGCCTGGCCTTAGCATCCTTCTTTGATAAAAGGTGTCGTAGGGCGGAGTGATCGGTGTAAACCACTATTGGCGAGCCAATCAAGTAGGGCCTGGATTTTTCTAATGCAAATACAACTGCCAAGAGTTCTTTCTCAGTAGTTGTGTAATTAATTTGTGCATCGTTCAAGGTCCTATTTTCATAGTAAATTACATGTGGCATCTGTAAGTCCATGGTAGCGCTCCGGCCGTCTAACAGACGCCGAATGCGGAACAAAAACTTTTAACAAACTGGCGCTATCGTGTACCATAACCCGGATCTGCCATTAAAGCTAAACTAACAAATTGCAAAGGGGGTAGAAACGTTATACCGAATGATCCGAGTCCTTCGGTCTTCAACCATCATCCCACGCTTGTTGCGGCTGCTCCGATCTCCTCGATCTCCAATCTTGTCGTCCAGGTGGCACCACGTCGACGGATCTTTAAACGGGCTCCCGCCTCTGAACCGAGGTAACTCGATCGTCAAGTTTTCCAAAAGAGACGACCAAGATGAAGTAGAGAATGAGTAGAACACTTTGTCTCGTTACGTCCAAGGCTATGGATGAACGGTTAAAAGAAGTTGCCATTTGGAATCGGGTAAATGGAAATTGAACTATATGAAATTTCCATACACTAAAATATCATAATCTTTTCAAGCAAATAACCAAGCATCCTCCACAATGAAGTGGCCGGCCATATTTGAAGAGGGAGGGAGGTGAGTGTAGGAGAGGGGGAGGTGACCACAAGGATATGATACTTATCATGAAAGAATGAATCACACAACACATTAAATGCTAACCAATGAACCTTAACCTAGTCACAAAAAAGCATTTAATGCATCATTAATGGCACAAATGAGTCACAAGCCTCATCACTACATCTAGAAGCCTCTAGAAACTTCCACACTCATCTCAAGAAAAGATAAATCCGTATTTAACTGACTGTTAAATACGGCCGATAGAAAACAGGAAACTGGCAACTTCCAAAAGTGATCCTGAAACGAATTTCAGGATAACCCCGTATCAGTATAAACATACCCGCATTTGTATTACGACCGAATACAAATGCAATTGAGACAAAGATATCATATCTACACAGTATAATACTGGGTTCCGGCTTAAACCAAAACCTACCAGTATTATCTGCCCGAAAAACGACACGTGCGAAAATGCACGTGCTTTTTCCGAACCTTGCCATATCACCATACAGCCTCTACAACGTTTCGCCCGAACTTGGGAAAGTGTCTGTGGGGGACTCTAATGACTCATCAACACACTGGCACTGTGTATAACCCCTAGCACGTCAGAGGTACAAGCTGCACGTAACGTTTTGCCTATGTATTGATTGGAAGGGAAGCTGACGAGCGAACTCATCTATAAACCCTACTGAGCCTGACAGTGACAATGTATATACAGTCCGGTCCATTCGTCTAAAGAGTATCGCATATCGAGTCTAGGGGGGTGGATAAAGTCAGACCCCTAATAACGCGATAAATCGTGTCGGCATGAAGCCCATCACCACCTGAGAAACCACTGATCCAAATCAGTAATTCTCCACTACCTCGGCCGAGGATTCCTAATGATGGCCACCCGTGCACTTCGCGACATCAACCCCCAATACCGAGAGAGACGAATCCCCGACGATCCGCTCACTTGCCTCCAATGTGGCTCGGGACTGTACCCAACTAAAACCTGTTTGCACAACTCCTTTGAGCGTGGTAGGGTAGTAATCTAAGCACAGTAGGAACTCACACGAGACAAATGACGATCTCAGATCGATGAACTAACCTGTACACATGTCACCAGGGAATTGCTATCTGACGATATGTATAATACCAACTAGCAGATTCCCGGCGAGTCCTGTCCGGTGTACTCATAACCCAATGAGCACCTGCATACATCTTAGGTGAACCAACTAACACCAATGGCTTGTGAGACCGGCCATTGCCCCTCTTCGGGGTCTCGACTGTATACACTAGTCTACTCTGGAGTATCGATGCCCTGTCTCCAAACTCCCACGACTAGGGACACTTTAAGGATGTGCTTACAGACCCCAGCTCCCACGTATATGATCGCCATCATACTGCTGGTAGTCAAGCAAGAATCCTATGGGCTCTATCATCATGCAATAGTGAACTAAAACATGTATACGATGATAAAGACAAACCAGATAGCATACTATCATCTCGAGCAAGACTGTTATATCGGTATAGGTCCTGCCTCAATCATTGCAATCACGTACCTGCGATCCAATAATTGACTTTGAGGGCACTATCTCCAACAATCTCCCACTTGCACTTAAGGCTAATTATTGGGATGTCGCATAATCACAGCCCGTGTGATACCGAACATCCAACTCCTCTACTAATCAGTTTCACAAAGCTAGTTTGTAAAACTCTTGTGTTCGAGAAATAGCCTCAGTGAGTGGATCCACCCTGATGTTTCTTTCTATATCTCTCTTAATCTCAAGTTCGCGGAGAAAGCCGTCTCCCGAATCGAGTAATACCTGTCTTAGAATAAGTCTGGATATCTGATGGGACCTAGTTCATAAATGAACTTCAAATCCAAACTTCTTAGACTGTATCGATAACTGAACCTAATCAGTATCCAGCACCATGCCTCCCACAGTATCCTCTTGGACCACCTGTCCATAATACTGTCCCTCGTCAGAGGGAAAACTATAACTGTGACAATCACTCTGTCATCCATGTCATCTTGGAAGCCTTGAATGATAACCGTCTCCCGAAGGAGGCTGCCGTTATCAAATCTGTAGAACAAGCACTTATGTTCTAAAACTGCTTCCTTATGTTTCTTCAGAATTGGATTAACATAAACTTATCGCATCAAGTGCAAAAACTACATCTGGTGTGGTACTTGACATCTCATGATTGACTCAATTGCCTAAGCAAGTGATCTGCCAATCATGCACATCTCTCTCTCCTTTAGTCTCTAAGACACCTTTAGAGAGGGTGACTCCACCACCTGCAGGTACACCACCATGCCAGGAGTCATCTATTCTAAAATACTATTAGAATATTGTCAAAGTACCCAAATTGGGAAACTACCCAAATCTAGATCTAAAACCATAGATCTAGTAACCAGAATGTCTGATATTATATCCATGTCCTTTGTGAAGAAACAACTGTGTAACAACCATAGTACAACCGATCGTAGTATAGGAATTTTATTTCCTACTCTGTGTATGTCATCCAAATACCAGGACATTACACCCTACTACCTTCTTAACAGATCCATCCCCTATTCTGATGAAGTCAAACCCATGACTGTCATATCAAAATCAGATGATCTTATCTCCGCTATATCTGCTTAAGTCTATAAATAGACATAAGCTACTTGTCCATTATACTTCCGCTGCTCCCACTGACTACGACAACCCTCTGGCAGAATAATATCTACGTACACTTCTAAAGCTAGTTTAGAACGACGTTATACTTATCCTTCTGCCGGGTCTCATAGTCCGGAACAACAGTAGTGTCAAGTCTGGGTAAACAAGAACCTCCCTGTCACCGTCCTTGAGGCTACCGGAGTATCTCTCGGGTGTCTGAGGTTACCCACCATATCCGCGGAGTGGCTATTGGAATGTCAAACCTGTTTGAATATATAGGTCCTATTAAATTTTCCGTAATCGTTTGCGGTTCTGGAATCACTTCCAGTTCTACCATACTCCCACTACTGTTTTCTGAAAAAATCCATTTTAATAAAACTGTGGCGAGTCAAGAACAATATCACTATTGATCTTCCAGATGGTAGAAATGTCAACCCTCGTCAAAGCCAGGGTCAACCCACAAACTGCCATTACAGAAACATGCCTTGATTTATCCAGTGTCTGGTTTTAAGCATAAGCTGGACAACTCCCCGTACCTTAACATCGTTAAGATATGAACCATTCTATATCCAATATAGAAATGGAGGCACTAATTTAATTGGAACCAGATTCAAATCATGCAACTGTCTCCAGTGCATATCAACTTAATGGAGAGAGGCTAATCAGCACACTCAACTTAGGAATACATCCAATTATGAGTAACCCGAAGGAGAAACAAGTTTCTCAAAATCATTACTTCCAACTGAATACCAATCACAAGAATCTACATCTTCAATCTCTTTGAAGAATCCCGATACTTGCGATACCTGGTTCTCTACTTTATTCTTATACCCATAACTTCTCAAAACTTAGACATTGTATTTCTGCGAAACACTTGTCTAGAAACTAGAGAAGTCATAAGTAAACAGAACATAGTACGAGGACCTAGCCCTTTGTCCTGACGGACACTGGACAACATACAATACTCTGTATAAGTCCGCTGAGTTTAATAACTTAAAAACCTGTGCATCGTAGGTTGAAAACTGTACCCAGGCGATTTCCTCAAATATCACCAATTACAACGAATTCCGATATAATGAGGATGATCACCCAATTCCCAATAACTTACTCCCACTCATTATCTGCAAAACTGTACAGATATGAGAATGAAACCTGGTAAATACATACCCTGGAGTAAGTATGTAATTGGAAAATCAGTTTACAATTAACAATGCACAGTGAAACTGAAACATGAAAATGTTTCGTAGGGGTATTCTGGTATTCTTAGTAATGCCTCTTCCATAATCCAATTCATGACTATTGTTCACACCATAATATTGCATTATTATATTCCCCATTCTTATTCTTTTTATAAATAAACAGGTGCTTTTGACGCATGTCTGCTACATGTTACAGGTTACAGGTTCTTGGACAGGAAACAGTGAAAACGATGTAAAGACGATGAAAATATAGACTTTTGACCAACAAATGGGAGGATCTTAGTCAAGCCTACATCGAAAGACAGTTCACAATTAACAAGGCAACTCAAGGTCCAAAAATACAAAGCAGACGGTTAAAAATCCATTGCAAATGGTTCACTGAAGATCTGGAGCTAATGTAGAAGCCCAATTGGAGAAAGAACCAAATAACCAGAAGCCCAAGAAGACCCAAAACAAAACCACAAAATTGCGCAGCCCAACTCCAACACTTGGCCGCGGAACCGCGGCCAAACCATGCCTCAGGCCGCGGTTCCGCGACAATGTAGTGCGATCAGAGGAAATAAATTTTAGCAAAAGTTTGGCGGCGCTGAATAGGTCTTCCTAGGGTTATTTTTGTAAATTTAGACATGCGGTTCAAGATGTAACCTAGGGTTTCCTATTCTTTATAAATAGGAACTCTAAAGATTGTACTTCTTTATGCCTCCTTTTAATAAAAATTCAGAAATCCTTTTTGCAGAGCATCGGTGTTTCCTTTCCATTCAGAAATTCAGATCTGACAAACCTGCATGGATGATTGGAGGGATGCATCTGTAAGTAGATTTAAATTCTCGCCCTAGTGTAGATTTCAATTCTTTGCCCTAGGTAGATTTAATTTCATGCCCTAGGAACTTGTTTAGGGTTTAGCTTTGGGGAAGGATTTTGAGAGATGAGATCTCTCATCCCTTTCTTACCCATAATACATTTTGAATAGGACTCCATGCATACACGCACACACCGCGCCCTACGGCATCCTACCCCTCGAGGTAATGATGACACCGTAGTGTAAAGGCCCGATTGCGTGCGTTTTCCATGGAGGTTAGGGTAAGGATCTCTAAAGGAAGGACAAGAACCTAGAGGAAGGAACACCTTCCCGAATGGATCTAATTCCCTTTATTGATAATTACTATAACTCCTCATAGATCTTCATTCGGATATGAAAACGTTGAGATTTACGTGCATTTCCAAACCATCCCTAAACCTAACCCTAGCAAGAATAGATCTAGATAATTGCCTTAGGTTAATTAGATTTTTAGATTTAATAATCAACCGAACACCCTTCGGAATTAACTCATAAGCGCGACTAGGAGATTCACAACATCCTTATGGACCGACCCGTACTCACCGGCTAGCTGCAAAGCGACGCCGTTCTTGATTGCGGTTACAAATATTTTTGATCTATCTTTTAGAAAGCGCAAGCACGCTAAATTACTGAATCAAATGGCGCCGTTGCCGGGGATGGCGTAGAAATTTCCTTTTTGCAATTTCGGGTTAATCAAAATTTAAAAAAAATCAGAAAAATCAAAAAAATCAAAAAATCAAAAAATATATATAATCTGTTATTTTTGGAAGGGATACTTTGTTGTTTCAATTTTTGCAGGATATACAAATTCGGATCTGGAAATTTCCAGAAAGCAAAACGGAAAACGGGGTATCGGAACAGAAGGGATTTTAAACAACAGAACAGCAGAAAAATTTTGGACTCTTGAACCGCCCACCACGCCGCGTTTCCGCGGCCAAAACCCACCTTAGGCCGCGTAAACGCGGCCGTCTTGTCGATTCGTCGCACCAAAAAAATTGTGGGGATCTGAGCCATCAAGAAGACCGCGGAACCGTGGTGTTAGAGCTCTATTGTTGCGGAAGGGCGGCGATCTGGCGGCATCTTCTTCTGAAAAATTTTCTGTAAGATCTTCTGTTCCTCCTCTGTAATTTTTGAAATATATTTTCTGAAAAATGCCTGCAGGATTTTGTGCACTTTAAAAATATATTCCCTTCCGAGTAACGATCTTGTGCAGGACTTTTGGACCCCGCTTGAAATAAAATAGATTGCAAGTAATATTTTGCTGTTGCGTATATTTTCTCTAAAATCTTTTTGCAACAAATTTTTCCAAATAAAGAGAAAAAGAATAAAAATAAAAAGGACAAATCTTTTATAGAAACTTGCAAAATTTTTGGCCGCAAATAGATCCTTGCACCACCACTCAACTTTCTTTCTTTTCACCCTTTTCTTCTAGCATGGGTACCCCACATAATAAATCATTAGCCGAACTTTGGTATCCCGAACCTAATTTTGCGTCGTATGTCAATTTGTTCGGTCAATTTAAAGACGATCTCTCCTTGCCAAAAATATCTTTGAAAGATCAAATAGAGGCGTCTAGGAGAAACAGTTTGACTTTTCAACCCACTTTGTGTCAACCAAGTCAACCTTTACCACCTACATATGTTGATACCACTTCTTCAAGTCCTTCTGTCACTCCTAGGCCGATGTCCATTGCTGAGCATATTGCTCAATCTCGCAGTCGATCTTTCACCCCTCTCCACTTATCTAGTTCTAGGGATCCGCACGACTATTCACCTTTTTATCCACATGTTGACCCTACCCCTGTCCAATCACCCACTTCCTACCAGTCCTACCCGACTTTCCCACCTTCACTAGACACTGTTTCTACACAGTCATTAGGGAGTTTCACATATCCACACCATTTTGAATCCTTTACCGAAACCCCCTCACCACCGAAGTCTAGTTTGGAAGAGTCGTTGGAGGCTTATATTGCTGCAACAAATAAAATGACTAGGAATGTGGAAGCGTCCGTGGCCGCCCTTATGCAACCTAATGAACCGGTAGCTAGTTTCCCGCTAGCTCAAAATTTTTCAATGTATAAGGAGGCGGTTGGACAGAGTGAGAATGAGAGAGGATTTCCAAATCAAACCTACCCATACCCAATTGAATCCAACAACTCCAATTTTCAAACATGTGTCCAAAATGATGAGTTGAGCGAATTTGTAGTGTTTGATTTGCCAGATTATGAGGAACCCCTTTCGAGTGAAACCGCACCTAATCCGTTTGACCTTTACACCTCCACTCTAGAACCTAAATTGATAAACATCCATGCTTTTGAGGAGGTGTCTAAAGAAATTGATTTTCACTTAATTGAGGATATAGACGCCGGGAATATTTCGGATGATGAACCTGTCGATTTAATTGAAATGTTATATTCAAATCATCATCCTGAGTTATTAAATGTTTCTCCCGAATCTCACATGCGTCTTGATTTTGATGATAATGGCATGGATGAGTTAAATATTGAGGATAGTATTGAGGAGAGTCTTAAGGATAATATCGAGGTTGAATCATTTTTGTTTGATGTGTCTGATTTTCCAATTCATCCTCCTGAACCTTTGACTGTTATATCATCCTCCCTCCTTCCCATCGTTCCGACCCCGCTTGAAGACTGTGAGCTTGAAACCTTTTCCTTTGAATCTGACACAATTCTCACAGACGATAACACCTACGAGTGTTTCACTTTTTTGGACGATGTTGATGACTCACCGCCCGAGTTTGAGTCCTTTACATTTTCAGATGAGCCATCAGACTCGGTTGATTATAGTAGTTTCGAACCATTAATGGAATCTTTCAAGTTCGAAACAGTTTATTACGGTGAGAATGAGACTATCCCTAATTTACTTCCTGTCATCTTTCCCATTGTTCTGACCGAACAAATGACCGTTACGCTTTCATCTCCTATACCAAGTTCGGCGTACCCAGGTTTTCTTGCGAATCTTGAGGGATTTGACCCCATTTCCCGACAGGTTGATAGGTTAGCGCAATCGCTTATAACATATCGGTCATCACATATTGCGCTAATTTATTCACTTGATTTACACCCTCAAGATCGCGCGACCCTTCTTTCTCATTTCCGCCCTTCTTCCTCCCCACCAAGACCATATTCTACCATTCTTCTTTCCACACGGTCTCGCGTGTTTCTCATTTCTTTCCTCCACACCCCATTCTTGCACTGACTATACCTTTACCATGATAAGATTTTTGAATGGTTGGTGCTAACCTTTGGCTTGTGTAAGGACAAGCTTAAGTTTGGAGGGAATCTTGTTGTATATATGTATATATCTTTTTATTTTCTTTTTCTATACAAAAATAAATAAAAATTTCAAAACAAATAAAAAAATAAAAAAATTGTAAATAAATAAACAGGGGAGTGCCGACATTTTGACCCTCTTGGTTTAGCATGATAGTGAGGACACTGTCAAGTTCAAGTTTGGGGGTATGCTCGGTACGTCTTCTTCCTTCGCATTCATTTGTATATATTTTTGCATTTGCATATTTATTTGAAAACCAATAAAAATCTGAAAAATTTCAAAAATTATAAAAATAATTGTATTCAATTTTGGCTAATTGACTTGAGTTTGACTAATAGGTTAACTGGTTAGGAACAACTAGATTTTTGACTTAGTAAATTAAAAACCCTAAAAATAACCTTCCTTAAAGTTTAACGGTAGAAAGTATATGCCTTGTAGTTTATTTAGAAATAGGCAAATTTTGGGTTGACTTATTGGGCTAAGTCGAAATGAGGGAAGAGTATTGATGTTCTTATTAGAGTATAAGTTTGAAAAATAGTTCCTAGCTTAAATCTAGATTCTGAAAATGTATACCCTACAATTTGCATTATCACGCACCTTGAAACTTGGAATAGTAGAAGAGACCTTGAAATGCTCTTGTTTAAAGTCCTTAGTACAATGAAAATAAAAGAAAAAGTGTGAATAAAGAATAAAAAAATGGACACTGGTTTTTGTGATTACTTAAGGCTGTAAAAAATAGAAAAATATTTAGCGAGGGTGCTCATCACCTAGTGCCTTAGACCAACTGGTTTGGGAGTCACTGCTAAAGCCTTGGGTGTTGCAAAACTAGGAAGTACGCTTGAAAGTGCTAACGCATCTTGTAATCGGTTGTTGGTACATCAAGAAGTATTAACGGTCGCATGAAGGATGTGTAAGAAAATTTCATTTAAAAATTCACTAATTAATAAGTGCTTTGGACAATGGACGAGAGTACGATTGCTTGATTTGAATTTCCAAGTGTAGGGGTGATATTTACACACACGTGGGGATATGTGATTGGAATTTAGATAAGAGAGAGGAATGAAAGATAGAACTTGTATCTTTAATAGAGTGATAGAAATTCCTAAGTTGAGATGAAACCCTAGAAGGAAAACTTAAGAGATGCCGAAAGCTAAGTAAATCTATAGAACATATATAATCTTAAATTAAATGATGAGGAAGTGTGAAGAATATGGGTGGATAATTTGCGGGTCGATGATAATAGAATTCTTAGTTAGAAAACCAAATTGGAGAACAAAACTCAATGGGCCGAATTGATAGGATTTTGTGGGTGTAATCAGCTGAAAACCCTCAGGAGACAACACTCCTCCTACTAGGGACACCTAGAGGTTTAACGGCTTGTTGCACGAGATCAGTGCAATCGCGTTTCCCTACGAAAGTGTGGTTAGGATTTTAGTGAATAAAAAATAAGTTTGCTCGAGGACGAGCAAAAGATAAGTTTGGGGGTATTTGTTCACACCATAATATTGCATTATTATATTCCCCATTCTTATTCTTTTTATAAATAAACAGGTGCTTTTGACGCATGTCTGCTACATGTTACAGGTTACAGGTTCTTGGACAGGAAACAGTGAAAACAATGTAAAGACGATGAAAATATGGACTTTTGACCAACAAATGGGAGGATCTTAGTCAAGCCTACATCGAAAGACAGTTCACAATTAACAAGGCAACTCAAGGTCCAAAAATACAAAGCAGACGGTTAAAAATCCATTGCAAATGGTTCACTGAAGATCTGGAGCTAATGTAGAAGCCCAATTGGAGAAAGAACCAAATAACCAGAAGCCCAAGAAGACCCAAAAAAAAACCACAAAATTGCACAGCCCAACTCCAACACTTGGCCGCGGAACCACGGCCAAACCATGCCTCAGGCCGCGGTTCCGCGGCAATGTAGTGCGATCAGAGGAAATAAATTTTAGCAAAAGTTTGGCGGCGCTGAATAGGTCTTCCTTGGGTTATTTTTGTAAATTTAGACATGCGGTTCAAGATGTAACCTAGGGTTTCCTATTCTTTATAAATAGGAACTCTAAAGATTGTACTTCTTTATGCCTCCTTTTAATAAAAATTCAGAAATCCTTTTTGGAGAGCATCGGTGTTTCCTTTCCATTCAGAAATTCAGATCTGACAAACCTGCATGGATGATTGGAGGGATGCATCTGTAAGTAGATTTAAATTCTCGCCCTAGTGTAGATTTCAATTCTTTGCCCTAGGTAGATTTAATTTCATGCCTTAGGAACTTGTTTAGGGTTTAGCTTTGGGGAAGGATTTTGAGAGATGAGATCTCTCATCCCTTTCTTACCCATAATACATTTTGAATAGGACTCCATGCATACACGCACACACCGCGCCCTACGGCATCCTACCCCTCGAGGTAACAATGACACCGTAGTGTAAAGGCCCGGTTGCGCGCGTTTTCTGTAGGGTTCCTAGGCACGCTAATGAGGTCTCACAAGGCATCAACCATGCCAATTTCAAATTTTACGGGTGCCGAGAAACCCTAATACGGATCGTTAACTAGAATTTTAGGCGAACACATGCAACTAGTTAACAATATAACTAAAAGAACGGAAATACAACCTTTGTAGATCCGGTCCTCCACCTCCATAGCTCCGCAATGAAGTCTCCTCGCTGTCCAAATGGAATCCCGGGCTCTAGCGTCAGCTTCATCGGAGAAATGGGCGGGCAAGGTCGTCGGCTTCGTGCCGAAGATGATCTACGTCGAGGCATCACAAGATCAAGCTCCCACTTCACCAAGTCATGAAACTTGTGAAGAAAACACCCTATACTACTTGGCAAGTGGTAGAGGATGAAGAAATAGGAAGTGGGTTCACTTTAGAATTGGATTTCTCACTCATTTTCTCAAGTTGCCATTGATGGAGGCAAGCTTCTTCATGTGAAGAAGAAGAAGAAGAAGATGATGATGATGATATGATAAGTATTATTGTAAAATGAAAATAATAAGAATACTTATCATATACCAACCATGGTCAAGTGTAGAGACTAAACTAGGGTTAGTGGGAATGGTTAGGGTTAAGCATGAGACAAAATGGTCACTTAGTCAAAGCTTCATGAAGCTTCAATATACAAACAAACAAAGCCACCATTTTCCCTTTTTCTTTTCCAAAATAAAATAAATGAAATAAATAAATAAATGAATAAGAAAATGAAAACCCTAACCATTACACAACCATGGTTTAATCTTTACACAAACCCTAGTGAGCATGTATCATCAAACATGATACAATCAAGTGCACAAAAGTATATCACATATACAACTTGTGAACTTCAAGTGAGAAAATCCATTTAAAGTGAACCAACACTAGTTAATGCAAAGTAATATATCAAATATATATTTATGCATTAAATCATTAAATCAACACTTGATTTAACGATCCGGTCATATCGCATATAACCGACTAATATTCAATGTATCGGCTTATCGAATCAATCCTTGATTCGATAACTAGGTTATATCGCATACAACCATTCGATACATTCATCGCGAGAATAGAATACGGTATCACATACACGAATCATTCTCGGTCCCGCACATATCTCATATGCGCTCCTATTTCGTTTCGCTTGAGCCAGGAAACCTCTGTGTAGGACTCTAAAGACTCGTCAATACGCCGGCAGCAGGTGATGATCATATCAAACACCCACAAGCCGCAAGCGGTCTGCTAAACGTAACGGCCACCCGGGTATTGAGCGATCAGAAGATCGACGAGCAAGCCCGCTCACACTCCTGTGAATCCAACCAGTAACACTTACCGTACAGTCCGGTCTGATCGTCTGATATGTCGCATATCTCGCCTAGGGGTGGTAAACGTCAGACCCCAATAGCTCGATAAGTCGTGTCGATATGAGGTCTATAATAGTTCGAGAAACTACAGGTAACACTTACCAGTAAATCTCAGCAACCCTGGCCAGGGATTTCCGTTTATAGCCAATCGAACAGAGTGCAACATCAACTCCCTATACCGGGAGAGACGAATCCCCTCCTATCGCTCATTGCCTCCATGTGATTCGGGACTGTACCCAAAAACCACCGTTTTGCACGCCCTCTTGGACGTGGTAAGGTGGAAATCAAAGCACAGTGGGAACCACACAAGAATCTATGACGATCTCGGGTCAACAGACTACTCTGTACCAGTGTCACCAGAGAACTGCCATCTGACGTAAGGTATAATACCATCTGGGAGTTCTCGGCGAGTCCGTCCAGTGTACCCAGTCTCCACTGAGCACCCGTATATCATCTCTGATGTCAAACACCAATGGATATGGGATCATCCATCGCCCATCTGTATGGGTCGAGAAGGTATACGCTAGTCTACTCTGGTATATCGATGCCCCGTCTCGATATACCCACGACTAGGGACTTTGAAGGATGTACTTATGGACTACCATGTCCCCACTAGTATGATCCGCATCATAGTCCAGGTAGTCAAGTACACATCTTAAGGGCTTTACCAACATGTAACAGAGAGACAATCAGTGTACACGTTAAGGTAAAGATCAACCAGATAGCATACTATCATGTCGAGCAAGAAAGTCCTCCCTATATATGTCCAAGCATCCACTACAATATACATCCTATGTATAGTAATGGCCTCTAGGGCATACATATAATTAACAATCTCCCACTTGCACTAGGGCCATCTGATAGCAGTGGTTGTAGTATCTCATACTCAACCATCCCATAAAAGTCTCTCTCTGGGAATAGGCCTTCGTGAGTGGATTCGCCGTGTCGTCCTCTGAATCTACTCTCCTAACCTCGATCCCTTAGAGATCAACCATCTCCATGATCAGGTGATACTGCCTTAGAATATGTCTGGATCACTGATGGGACCTGCGTTCCTTGGCATAAGCCACAACCCCATTGTCTCACAATGGTAGGAACGTGGTTCATCTCATGAACCAATATACACCCAAAAAGCCTCTTTGGTAGCATCTTAAGTAGCGATGTATCCTGCCTTTATCGTCTAGTATGCCACGGTATCTAGCTTGGAACTCTTCCAACATACCGTCCCTTTACTGAGGGTAAAGACAATGCCTGTGACTGACATTCAGTCGTCTTTATCACCCTGGAACACTTCCAGTGATTCTCCCCAGGATCGATTGATACCATCTCACTATAACTAGTGAGAATCCTAACATCCATTTAGATCTATCTCATAGATCCAAAACCCAGGATTTAGTAGGTATCACTTTGATCCTATGTGGAGAATCATTATGATAAGCGGAGATTGATCGAGCGTAGCATAGGAAACTCCTTCCCTATCAAGAGTATGTCATCCAGGTACTCTACGAGGATCGTCACCATACTCCCTACTACCTTTTTGTTTATACAAGGTTCATCTACCATTTTGATGATGTCAAACTCTTTGACTAACACATCAAAACAGACGTTCCAACTCCGCGATGCCTGCTTCATCCTATAAAGCATCTTGCACACGTTTCCGCTGCTTCCATTGTTTACGAAGTCCTCTGGCTGTGTACTTATAGACGCACTCTTCTAAAACATCATTTAGAAAAAGCAGTCATGACACCCAACCACCAGATATCGTAGTCATGGTATGTAGCCGTGACAAGAAGGATCTGTATGGACTTAAGCATAGCCACTTGAAAAGGTTTCATCATTATCCACGCCTGGTCGATGACGAAAAGCTTTAACAAGTCTAGCTTTGAAAGTCTCAACTTTTCCATCTACACCAAGTAATCTTCTCAAGATATACTTGCTCCTGATGGGGATTTAACCCTTCAGATATAGCAACCAAAGTCCATACTTTGTTGGTGTACATGGATTCCATCTCAGATCGCTAAGCATCCAGCCATTCTTACAGAGTCCCACTCCTGATGGCCAGCTCGAAACTAGTTGGGTCATCATCTCATAATGCAATCTTCGCTCCCACTGTCATAGAGTAACCGAAGTATCTCTCAGGCGGGTGAGGAACCTTACTAGATCGGCGGAGAGGCTGAGGTTCGTTGGTCACTATTGAATCCTTTGGTTCTATCAAATCATCAGCTGCAGTTTGTATAGCTGGAACATTTCCAGTTCTACATAACAGATCTTGCCTTGAGCTTGTCCGGATTTTGCTTTTAGACATAGGCCGGACAACCCCAAATCTTAACTAACTTAAGAGATGGGCTCTTCTCTTATCATATCAAATATGAAGTGGTAGGCAACTGATTTGATTCGAACCCTATTCAATAGGTATGCAGCTTCTCAAGTGCATAACTCCCAAAAAGGAAATAGGTAACTCAGTAGTACTCATCATAGAGCACACCTTATCATATATGGTGTGATTGCTCCGCCCCGATATACCATCGTGCTATGGTGTACACGGAGGAGTAATGCTGAGAGAGAATCTCATTCTCCTTTAGAAAAGTCCAAGAATTTTGTGCTCAAGTATTCTCCTCCTTGATCTCATCAAAGGACATAATACTTATACCCGTATTAGTTCTCTACTTCTAACTTATATTCTGTGAATATCTCAAAAGGTTCGGACTTGTGTTTCAACAGGAACATAGGTCTGAATCTCGAAAGATTATCAGAGAATGTAATGAAGTACAAGGAACCGGTCTTGGCATATGTAGACAGGGGACCTTACATACATCAACATGTATCAATCCCAAGAGTTCACTAACTCTTTCTCTGTTTCCAGTAAACGGAGCTATGGTCATCTTATCTCTGTGACATGACTGGCAAGTTTCATAAGATGCAAATTCAAACTAATTTAAATATGCATCTGTATGTAACTTCAGCTAGTCGGGTCGCATTGATATGACCTAGTCTACAATGCCTCAAGAAGGATTCGTTCATTTCTGAACTCTTCCTCTTTTGTGTGTTCCGTATACTAAAGAACTGTAGTTTGATTTAGAACATCAATGCTTTTAGATAACGTGCCTGAACCGATCAACTTTTGATATAGGAAATGTTCAAAACATTATCCAACAATACAAAATTATATCATTTCTTTACTAATAAAGAGACCGATATGATTTTGTATATCAGGTTCGGTATCTAATAACATTCGTTCAGAATCAATGTATTGGTAATACAGGGTGACAGTGACCGACAGACTTGGCAGCAACTCTTGCCCCGTTTTCTGCCTCATGAAACTTATCACCCGTTCTCAGTTTTTCTACCCTTTTGTAGCCCTATGTAACAGATTACATATCTGGGATCCTGATCCGGTATCATATACCCAGGATGCGGAGGATACTGAGAAATAGCTCTTTGTAATGAACACACCCGAAGATGATGCATCTCATGCACTCTCTTCGTTTGGGCAGCACGGGAAATCTGGTATTCCCCAATTTCCTGCTCTGTCTTATAACAATTATAAGTTGGAGCGGGACCAACGTTCCCCAGCTCAGAATAACAAGCGGGTTCGGTCAATATTCCGTATTATTATCTTGATTAAGGCGTGATATGGTCGCTACCTGGAGAGAGAGAGAAGAAAATACTCAGCGTGCGCTCTGGCAAGAATAGATTGGTTATTATTTTATCTAATCAGGATGGCTCCCACTGCTTTTTATCAAATCTTCCTTCAAACCCTAAAAGGAAAGACTAGCCGGGATTAATTACACACTACAAGTTCGCCAATCTTTCAGCCAGGCCAGTGTCGGTACTTTGAGGGAGGTCCCCCGTGCTTTCGCACGAACCTAATTAATGTAAACCTCGTTTTCCCAGAGGCGTAACCTCGTTAACACTTTTCTAGACACCTACTTGATCGGCTAATTGTAATATGTAGAACTCTCCCAGGAGTAAATCTTACTCGCAGCGGGTATCGGGATCCAACTATCTCATAGAAGGTATGCAATCTCATTGCAAATTTCAACACTTGAAATTCCCGATAATATTTTGCCCCTAGCACCCTATGACCTTGACGGAGGTCAACAAACCATAGGCTACTAGTCAAGTTCAACCCGTCATTTCTTGATCGAATTAAACCCACCCGCACGACCCTTGACGGAGGTCAACAAGGCCGCACGACTACCCTAATCCAATCTGCATCATATGCATAAGCAGATAAATACTAGTTAGCTACCGCACAGTATGCCTTGACGGAGGTCAACAAACGTAGCACGAATACTAAATAGGACTTATCTGAAATGACGGAAGGCTACGACAGGTTTTTCTGAAAACCTATTGCGTAATGAACTTGATATCGTTGTAGAATCAAATGATTTTAAAAATGGAGTGCTTTTGAGGCTTTTCTAGTTTTGCTAAAGGAGTCACTCCCGGTGAAGGGACCGTCGGTCCTTTCCTCGTCGAATGAGGTGCGGGATATATCATATATATCACTGTGCAAAGCAAAAACTATAGAAGCAATCAAAAGACAAATCGAGAGTTGTAGCATTTGCCAGTTATTGCTAAAGGAGTCACTCCCGGTGAAGGGATCTCGGTCCTTTCCTCATCGAATAAGGTGCAGGATATATCACATATACCGCTGTGCAAAGCAAGAACCGTAGATACCTGTTTTATTTTGAAATTCGATTCTACAACATCTTTAGGTTTCTTTTTACTTTCATTAATCTCATTAATGAAGTCCCATCATTTAAGTACCTAAACATCACAGATAAATACGACATACACTTATGCCATCCGCATTCGCCTCGATGTCCCCTCGTGCACCGTTAGGTTAGGTAACTAACGACAGAGCGGGGCAGGGCTAGCACGGGTGTAAAACATAAGTAGCGCCTATATAATATATCATATATACTATATACTGTATCCATCACAGAACATCACATGATCACATCACAGATATCGCAGCAGAAGAAACATATGAAATATTGGATATACTAGGACGTCCGTGTTTTTAATACGAGCCAGTATAAAACACGGATTCCACGGTCGCGATGAATAGCCAAACCCACACCCCTAGACCCCTACGAGAGCGGCAAGCAACCCTACCAATTCTAGAGTTAGGAGACCCGGACTCGACTCCTCGAGTTGGTCTCCCACTGGACTCCAGAACCCGGTTACTCGTGCTTCCCTCCTTGGGTCTATCCTAGTGCGGAAAAGAAAAAAATATATAAAGGGTGACATCTTCCGCAACCTGGAAGTGCCCCAATAAAAGAATATTACATACAAGTTTTTACATGAATGAAAATGAAAAACACTCATCTCACATAAAAACCCCCGGGTTATTCAAACACGACGATCCAATATAACATATCCAGCAACACATAACATCACATGTCATCAACGTAAGTAAATATGCGCATCCCAATTGTCGTTGACATATAGCAACGAAACCGGCGATATCACATATTACACTTACGGTCACAGAAAAGAAAGTGTAAAACTACAATAGTTGGAATCCGCAACCTACATAGACATCGCATGCCTAATCAAATGAATTCCTTAGACATCACATGCCTAACAATTATAAACCCCGCATTTTAGTCTCAAAATCGAAAACACTTTTCAATATCAAGTCGGGCAATTCAACAAGATTCCCGACATCCTGATCGAATGCTCGTCGCAAACTTAAGTAGGCGGCCGCACCCCCGACGCCGTCGACGAAGTGCACCAAGGCGGAACACCGCTGCCGCGAGCACCCGGACGGATGCTTTCGGCGACGGGGTTCTCCTACAGTCACTTGGTCGGGGCTATGGAGTGAGGCCGTCTATTAAGTTTACCCGGCGAGTATCCGCGTACGCTACGTGATTGCGACGGACTTTTGATCACATCAAAATTCCGTAGCAACCGATCAAGTGAGACTAAAGTGCTATGTTTATAACATTCATTCAGTTATCTCATAACTACTTGTGAATTCCAATTATTGTATCACATTCCGGATAAATAGAAAATGTTAAACTTTTCGATCGAACATTCGAACACCCAAGTTTTCCCGATACAGCTCAACACATGAAACAAGTTTAAAAACATCCAGTTCATGCCTCAGTACCAACGGTCCAGCCGTAGAAGGGTCAAGCCAACGCCTCACATGTGGCACGCCGTACTGCCCCAAACCCTAAGGTTCAAAGGGCAGTTCAAGACGGTCACATAATCGAGTTAAGGTTTGTTGTCTTCTAGAGGGACCATCGCGTTACTTGCACTACTTAGAACGTTATTAAACCACGGAAAGATCCAACATTTGGAAATTTCCCAACAGGGGAAAAAGTGGGTATTTATATCCGATCAAACTTTTTAACATATTCAAAAATTATCCGGAAAACACCTAGACAAAGTTTGATAATCCGATCGAATATACGAACTCCCAATACAACCCAGAATAATCAACTCTTGAATAAATATTAAAAAATCCCAGAAAATACAGCACTAAAAGTTAGGAATTACTGTGCAAAATTCAAGAGGTGATGTGACAACTTGGCCGCGGAACCGCCGCACAAGCCATGCTTATGCCGCGGTTCCGCCGCTCTTTAGACGAATCAGTTGGTCAATTTTGCACCGTAATTCTTAGAATCTCCTGCTGAATTTTTTAAGAATTTTTAATCTGGAAAAAACCCAGTTTTTGAAAAAAGTCCAGAGAGCTATTTTGGGGTTAGGTTTTCGGTTCGATCGGACTTCTAACTCCGTCTGCGCATCGCCTAAGGCTCTAGCTAGGCTCTGATACCACTGTAGGGTTCCTAGGCACGCTAATGAGGTCTCACAAGGCATCAACCATGCCAATTTCAAATTTTACGGGTGCCGAGAAACTCTAATACTGATCGTTAACTAGAATTTTAGGCGAACACATGCAACTAGTTAACAATATAACTAAAAGAACGGAAATACAACCTTTGTAGATCCGGTCCTCCACCTTCATAGCTCCGCAATGAAGTCTCCTCGCTGTCCAAATGGAATCCCGGGCTCTAGCGTCGGCTTCATCGGAGAAATGGGCGGGCAAGGTCGTCGTCTTAGTGCCGAAGATGATCTACGTCGAGGCATCACAAGATCAAGCTCCCACTTCACCAAGTCATGAAACTTGTGAAGAAAACACCCTATACTACTTGGCAAGTGGTAGAGGATGAAGAAATAGGAAGTGGGTTCACTTTAGAATTGGATTTCTCACTCATTTTCTTAAGTTGCCATTGATGGAGGCAAGCTTCTTCATGTGAAGAAGAAGAAGAAGAAGATGATGATGATGATGATATGATAAGTATTATTGTAAAATGAAAATAATAAGAATACTTATCATATACCAACCATGGTCAAGTGTAGAGACTAAACTAGGGTTAGTGGGAATGGTTAGGGTTAAGCATGAGACAAAATGGTCACTTAGTCAAAGCTTCATGAAGCTTCAATATACAAACAAACAAAGCCACCATTTCCCCTTTTTCTTTTCCAAAATAAAATAAATGAAATAAATAAATAAATGAATAAGAAAATGAAAACCCTAACCATTACACAACCATGGTTTAATCTTTACACAAACCCTAGTGAGCATGTATCATCAAACATGATACAATCAAGTGCACAAAAGTATATCACATATACAACTTGTGAACTTCAAGTGAGAAAATCCATTTAAAGTGAACCAACACTAGTTAATGCAAAGTAATATATCAAATATATATTTATGCATTAAATCATTAAATCAACACTTGATTTAACGATCCGGTCATATCGCATATAACAGACTAATATTCAATGTATCGGCTTATCGAATCAATCCTTGATTCGATAACTAGGTTATATCGCATACAACCATTCGATACATTCATCGCGAGAATAGAATACGGTATCACATACACGAATCATTCTCGGTCCCGCACATATCTTATATGCGCTCCTATTTCGTTTCGCTTGAGCCAGGAAACCTCTGTGTAGGACTCTAAAGACTCATCAATACGCCGGCAGCAGGTGGTGATCATATCAAACACCCACAAGCCGCAAGCGGTCTGCTAAACGTAACGGCCACCCGGGTATTGAGCGATCAGAAGATCGACGAGCAAGCCCGCTCACACTCCTGTGAATCCAACCAGTAACACTTACCGTACAGTCCGGTCTGATCGTCTGATATGTCGCATATCTCGTCTAGGGGTGGTAAACGTCAGACCCCAATAGCTCGATAAGTCATGTCGATATGAGGTCTATAACAGTTCGAGAAACTACAGGTAACACTTACCAGTAAATCTCAGCAACCCTGGCCAGGGATTTCCGGTTATAGCCAATCGAACACAGTGCAACATTAACTCCCTATACCGGGAGAGACGAATCCCCTCCTATCGCTCATTGCCTCCATGTGATTCGGGACTGTACCCAAAAACCACCGTTTTGCACGCCCTCTTAGACGTGGTAAGGTGGAAATCAAAGCACAGTGGGAACCACACAAGACTCTATGACGATCTCGGGTCAACAGACTACTCTGTACCAGTGTCACCAGAGAACTGCTATCTGACGTAAGGTATAATACCATCCGGGAGTTCTCGGCGAGTCCATCCAGTGTATCCAGTCTCCACTGAGCACCCGTATATCATCTCTGATGTCAAACACCAATGGATATGGGATCATCCATCGCCCATCTGTATGGGTCGAGAAGGTATACGCTAGTCTACTCTGGTATATCGATGCCCCGTCTCGATATACCCACGACTAGGGACTTTGAAGGATGTACTTATGGACTACCATGTCCCCACTAGTATGATCCGCATCATAGTCCAGGTAGTCAAGTACACATCCTAAGGGCTTTACCAACATGTAACAGAGAGACAATCAGTGTACACGTTAAGGTAAAGATCAACCAGATAGCATACTATCATGTCGAGCAAGAAAGTCCTCCCTATATATGTCCAAGCATCCACTACAATATACATCCTATGTATAGTAATGGCCTCTAGGGCATACATATAACTAACATTTTCCATGGAGGTTAGGGTAAGGATCTCTAAAGGAAGGACAAGAACCTAGAGGAAGGAACACCTTCCCGGATGGATCTAATCCCCTTTATTGATAATTACCATAACTCCTTATAGATCTTCATTCGGGTATGAAAGCGTTGAGATTTACGTGCATTTCCAAACCATCCCTAAACCTAACCCTAGCAAGAATAGATCTAGATAATTGCCCTAGGTTAATTAGATTTTTAGATTTAATAATCAACCGAACACCCTTCGGAATTAACTCATAAGCGCGACTAGGAGATTCACAACATCCCTGTGGACCGACCCGTACTCACCGGCTAGCTTCATGCGACGCCGTTCTTGATTGCGGTTTAGAAATAGTTTTTGACATACGAATCAAATGTTGTGAATCTCCGATTCGTATGTCATCTCTCCAAATCCCTATATTTGTCTTTAGTCGTTATCTTCTGTACACCTTCATTAGGCTAAATGGTTTTCTTCCTTCCCTACCATTCGGCACCAGCCTATGGTTTGGAAGAAGACTATCCAGTAAGCATAATAGGTGTACCCTCCTGATCCTAGGAGTACTCGCAACTTAAGAGAAGGTGATGATAAAAGACAATCTGAATAATACCTTATTCTATTTCTTCCGAACTGGGGAAAAAGCAAAGGTGAAATAGGAGTAGCGATGAAGTACGCTGTTTGGTCGTGAATAATAACAGTCGCAATTTACTTTGCCCTATTCTTATCCCTTTTATTTTTGTCTTTACATATTACCTTCTGTACACCCTACTTAGGCTAATTGGTTTTCTTCATTCCTTACCTTTCGGCACCAGTCTATGGTTTGGAATAAGACTATCCAATAAGCGTAATAGGTGTACTCTCCTAAACGAAGGAGCTCTCGCATCCTGAGAGAAGGTGATAATAAAAGACAACTGAATAAACTGATTTTATTTCTCCTGAACCTGGATCCATCCTCGAAGAAGTCCCTCCGAGTTCGTATATAACCATACGATGGATCTATCCAATGAAAGTGGATATCCGTAGTAATACGGGGTGTTCTGAGAAATGCAAAGGGTAAAAGAAGGAGTGGCAATGACTTATGCAACTTTAGACAATCCAAAAGTCAGTATTTTAAGAAGGTTCGGTCAACTTAGTCACTGAGTCATAGTCTAGGGTCGGTCAAATGTCGCTGCCAAAGAGAGAGAGAGAAAAGAAACACTCTGCGTGCACTCTTACCTAGATCAGAATGGTTATCAATTTATCTAATCAGGAAACATCCCACTGTAATCTCAAATTCTCCTCCAAACCTTAAAGAAGAATTAGTCGGGATCACCTGAAGAGTAAACCAACTCATCAGTGAGAATCGGGATCCAACTCTCATCGCATGATAACTTGATGGAAGCCACTCAAGTTATCACACTCCAGAAGGTATGCGCATATCTGGCAAGTTTCCTGTATATTTGAAACTCCCGATGTGATTTTTTCCCCATGCTCTTATGACCTTGACGAAAGCCAACAAATCATAAGTCATATGTTAAGTTCTGCCCGTCATTGTCCAGGTTAATTTGAACCCACCCGTACATACCCTTGACGAAAGCCAACAAGGTAATACGACTGTCCCAAACCAACACATCTATCTATGCTACAAATGAATACCCCAGCAGCTACCAAGCACTATGCCTTGGCGAAAGTCAACAAACATAGCTTGAATACTACTGACCATCTATAAGATACGACGGAGGGCTACGACTGGTTTTTGGCGAAAAACCTTTAACGTAATGAACTTGATCTCGTTAAAGGAACCTGATAGCTTTTTATAAAAATATAGTGGCGAAAAACCTTTTGCTAAAGAGGTCACTCCCGGTGAAGGGATCTCGGCTCTTTCCTTGTGGAATGAGGTGCAGGATATTCCAACTGAATACCGCGATGCAAAGCAACTTGTAATCGACTATATTAAAGTTATTACCCTGACGTAAACTCATGCCCAAGGGGTCACTCCCGGTGAAGGGATCTCGGCCTTTGCCTCGTCGAATGAGGTGCGGGATATTCTAACTGAATATCACTATGCAAAACAAAAGGAAACATCTTTGTAATAACTCTTTTTAAAATTTGTTCCAACAACATCAAATATAGGTTTGTTTTATCCTTGCATTAATAGGAATCAATGCAGTCCCATCAATCAATCATACCAGAAAAGAACGAAAATAAAATGTACGTATATTCCATCCGCATTCGCTACTGGGTCCCGTCATCACCCGTTAGGTTACTTAACTAACAACAGAGCGGGGGCTGGACTAGCGCGGGTGTAAAACATATACAACATCTAATAGTATATATACCAATATACAAGAATGGCTCCAGGCGTGATAATAAGCAACATTACAGAAAAGTAATAAGCATCACAGAACAATACAGATAATCTGGGATCCCCGCGTTTCACAGAGCCGCTGCTGAAACCCGACGTTCCCCTGGTCGTGTGGATAGCCTGTACAATGAAACCTAGACCCCTACGGGTGCGGCAAGTTACCCGCCAAAATCTGAAGCGAGGTAGTCCCCCACAGCATAGTGAATGGAACACCCGGCACTTCACGGAATCCGGTAAATTGAGCATCCCTCCTTGGGTCAACCTGTACCCCCTACGAGTGCGGCGAATAGTCTGCCAATTCTAGAGTGAGGTCCCTTTGCCTCTCAATGCCATGAGATACGGACCCGTTGCCTTCCAGAACCCGGCTATTTGTGCACTCCTTCGCGGGATAAACCTAGTACAGAAATAAAAATATGTACAACAGGTACATCGACCTCAACCTGGTCGTGCCGCAAAAAAATATTATACAACAGGCAGTGACGGCAGTCCACATGTTGGACGCTCGCCCCGTAATATCAAATGTACAAATAAATCCAAACTGCACTATCATTGCACTTTGCTATCCACCACGACATATCCGCAACATCACAGCACAACACAGAACATCAACGCGAATGTCACGTTCGCAAACCCGTCTAAAAGAACTATAGCAATCAGACGCGGTTTACCGATCAAATGACATTCCCGGTCGGAGATATAAAGTAAGTACTGCATACTAACAAATTTAAAATTTCGATCGACTAAATTTCCCGAAGTGGGCCCCACGAACAACTGGTGTACAGTAACAAAAACTGGGCCTAAAATATATATACCAAAAACCACAAATTCCAAAACTAAGCTCTCTGGCAAAAATTGATGCACTGTTCCCACTAAAGCGCCGCGGTTCCGCGGTCAAACCACCGCGCTCTTGTGGGATCACGTGCCCAATTTTTTTCAGTATGCTTAGAAAACCCTGCTTATCTTTCTGTGATATGTAAAATTATTTTTAGGCCCTTCAAAAAATCGACAGAAACTCAGGAGCTGAAAAAATGTGATTTTCGAAATTCGGTTCGATCGATATTTTAAACGTGTTAGCACAAGTTAGTATAGCTTAATGGTGAGGCTCTGATACCACTGTAAGTCCATGGTAGCACCCCGGCCGTCTAACAGACGCCGAATGCGGAACAAAAACTTTTAACAAACTGGCGCTATCGTGTACCGTAACCCGGATCTGCCATTAAAGCTAAACTAACAAATTGCAAAGGGGGTAGAAACGTTATACCGAATGATCCGAGTCCTTCGGTCTTCAACCATCATCCCACGCTTGTTGCGGCTGCTCCGATCTCCTCGATCTCCAATCTTGTCGTCCAGGTGGCACCACGTCGACGGATCTTTAGACGGGCTCCCGCCTCTGAACCGAGGTAACTCGATCGTCAAGTTTGCCAAAAGAGACGACCAAGATGAAGTAGAGAATGAGTAGAACATTTTGTCTCGTTACGTCCAAGGCTATGGACGAACGGTTAAAAGAAGTTGCCATTTGGAATCGGGTAAATGGAAATTGAACTATATGAAATTTCCATACACTAAAATATCATAATCTTTTCAAGCAAATAACCAAGCATCCTCCACAATGAAGTGGCCGGCCATATTTGAAGAGGGAGGGAGGTGAGTGTAGGTGAGGGGGAGGTGACCACAAGGATATGATACTTATAATGATAGAATGAATCACACAACACATTAAATGCTAACCAATAAACCTTAACCTAGTCACAAAAAAGCATTTAATGCATCATTAATGGCACAAATGAGTCACAAGCCTCATCACTACATCTAGAAGCCTCTAGAAACTTCCACACTCATCTCAAGAAAAGATAAATCCGTATTTAACCGACTGTTAAATACGGCCGATAGAAAACAGGAAACTGGCAACTTCCAAAAGTGATCCTGAAACGAATTTCAGGATAACCCCGTATCAGTATAAACATACCCGCATTTGTATTACGACCGAATACAAATGCAATTGAGACAAAGATATTATATCTACACAGTATAATACCGGGTTCCGGCTTAAACCAAAGCCTACCAGTATTATCTGACCGAAAAACGACACGTGCGAAAATGCACGTGCTTTTTCCGAACCTTGCCATATCACCATACGGCCTTTAAAACGTTTCGCCCGAACTTGGGAAAGTGTCTGTGGGGGACTCTAATGACTCATCAACACACTGGCACTGGGTATAACCCCTAGCACGTCAGAGGTACAAGCTGCACGTAACGTTTTGCCTATGTATTATTGGAAGGGAAGCTGACGAGCGAACTCATCTATAAACCCTACTGAGCCTGACAGTGACAATGTATATACAGTCCGGTCCATTCATCTAAAGAGTATCGCATATCGAGTCTAGGGGGGTGGATAAAGTCAGACCCCTAATAACACGATAAATCGTGTCGGCATGAAGCCCATTACCACCTGAGAAACCACTGATCCAAATCAGTAATTCTCCACTACCTCGGCCGAGGATTCCTAGTGATGGCCACCCGTGCACTTCGCGACATCAACCCCCAATACCGGGAGAGACGAATCCCCGACGATCCGCTCACTTGCCTCCAATGTGGCTCGGGACTGTACCCAACTAAAACCTGTTTGCACAACTCCTTTGAGCGTGGTAGGGTAGTAATCTAAGCACAGTGGGAACTCACACGAGATAAATGACGATCTCAGGTCGATGAACTAACCTGTACACATGTCACCAGGGAATTGCTATCTGACGATATGTATAATACCAACTAGCAGATTCCCGGCGAGTCCTGTCCGGTGTACTCATAACCCAATGAGCACCTGTATACATCTTAGGTGAACCAACTAACACCAATGGCTTATGAGACCGGCCATTGCCCCTCGTCGGGGTCTCGACTGTATACACTAGTCTACTCTGGAGTATCTATGCCCTGTCTCGAAACTCCCACGACTAGGGACACTTTAAGGATGTGCTTACAGACCCCAGCTCTCACGTATATGATCGCCATCATACTGCTGGTAGTCAAGCAAGAATCCTATGGGCTCTATCATCATGCAATAGTGAACTAAAGCATGTATACGATAATAAAGACAAACCAGATAGCATACTATCATCTCGAGCAAGACTGTCATATCTGTATAGGTCCTACCTCAATCATTGCAATCACGTACCTGCGATCCAATAATTGACTTTGAGGGTACTATCTCCAACAGCATCTTATCAATGTGCTATCCTAAGACTGCACCAATAGAAAAATCTGATGCATCACACATAAGCTCGAATGGGTGGTTCCAATCCGGAGATGATAGAACGAGGGCTATAGTGAGAGATCTTTAAGCGATTCAAAAGCTGCCTCTCAATCCGAATCAAAGTGAATGTTGTATCCTTGGCCAAGAGAAGAGTTAAGGGTCTAGAAATTTTGCTAAAGTCCTTAATGAATCTCCTATAAAATCCTGCATAACTAAGGAAAGATCGTATAACTTTGACGCATTTGGGAGGAGGAAGGTTATGGATGACATCAGTTTTAGCTCTGTCAACCTCAATGCCTTTTCGTGAAATGATATGTCCAAGGACAATACCTTCTTGGACCATGAAATGACATTTTCCCAATTCAAAGTTAAGTTCTTATCCTTACAGCGGGTAAGAACCGCGTCAAGATGACGTAGGCATTCCTCAAAGGAGTCCCTAAATATGGAGAAATCGTCCATAAATATCTCCAGAACATTCTCAACCATGTCTGAGAATATCCCCATCATACACCGCTGAAATGTAGCGGGAGCATTGCATAACCCAAAGGGTATGCGTCTATAAGCAAAAGTACCGAAAGGAAAAGTAAATGTTGTTTTATCTTGATCTATTTTGGCGATGGGGAACTGGTTATAGCCAGAGTATCTGTCCAAGAAAAATAGTATTCATGTCCAGTTAATCGTTCTAACATCTGGTCAATGAAAGGTAGAGAGAAGTGATCTTTTCTCGTTGCGGCATTGAGTTTTCTGTAATCAATACATACGCGCCATCCAGTTTGGGTGCGTGTTTGGATCAACTCATTAGCCCCATTAGTTATAACCGTGATGCCATACTTTTTAGGGACCACATGAATAGGGCTTACCCATTGGCTATCAGATATTAGGTAAATTATACCACTATCTAGACACTTGATGATTTCTTTCTTTACCGCCTCCTCCATAACGGGATTTAACCGTCTTTGTGGGTCTCGGGTTGGTGTGGCTTCATCCATCAGATGTATATAATGTTCAACAATTAAGGGACTAATCCCTATGATGTCAGCCATTGTCCACCCAGATACTTGCCGATTTGATCTCAATACCGTAAAAAGTGCGTTCTCTTGCTCTAAAACCAGAGAAGCGGATATGATCATGGGCAGAGACTCATTCTCTCCTAAATATGCATATTTAAGATGAGAAGGTAGCAGTTTGAGATCTAGTGTCGGCGGAGAGACGATAGAAGGTGGTGTAAGGGAATGATACTCGGACTCCCTAAGAGGTTCATAACTTGCGTAGGATATTGACTCGGAAAGCGCTACTGACTTTTGCGACGAGTCAAAAGATTCAAACTCTGGGATAGACTCATCGAAGATATCTTCACTATAATAATTTACCAGATCAAACAATGTCGTACTAGTGTTGTCGAGATCATCATAGGAAAGCATTTCAGCTTCGCAGCTGTCGGAAGCTATCTCGTTGATGGAACATACATCGATTAAATGAGCAGAAGGTTCAGATGGTTGACTTTCTAACTTGTAAATATTAAGCTCAATTATCATCTTCCTGAAGGATAAGTTCATAGAACCGTTACGACAATTAATGACAGCGTTGGAAGTTGCTAGGAAATGTCGACCGAGTATCACCAGGATTTTGGTTGCGTGGGTTCGCAACATGCTGCGTATCTAAAACAATAAAGTCCACAGAGAATATGAATTCCCCGACTTTTATTAACACATTCTCAAGCTCACCCGTAGGTTGGGCGATAGATCGGTCAGCCATCTGGAGAGTGCAGTGGGAAGGTTTCAACTCTCTTATACCTAGCTGCTCATAGACGGAATATGGAAGCAAGTTAACACTAGCGCCGAGATCAAGTAGAGAACGATTGATGCTTTTACCCCTAATAGTTATAGATATTGTAGGAAAACCGGGGTCCTTACGTTTCTTAGGAAATTATTAGGTAAAAGCTGTGCTCACTTTACTTGTTATGAATACCATTTTCGGCACTTGAATTTTTCTCTTCCTAATGCACAAGTCCTTAAGAATTTTTGCATAAGACGGAACTTGTTGAATAACATCTAGGAGAGGGATATTTATGTTAACTTGCTTAAACATTTCCACAATTTTCTCCATTTGTGCATTAGATTTGTTGGCCCTCAACTTGTTTGGAAACGGAGCTTTATCAATAAGTTTTGGGTCCAATATTTGTGGAGAAGTTTGTGGGGATGGAATCGATCCCAGAATTGGAGTAGGGATTGTTTTAAGTCGACTCGAGGAAGTGGGCGGAGTGTTCGAGCCTTGGAGAAAATGAAGAATAGGCTCGAAAGAAGGTGGGAGACTAGACGAAATAGGGAAAGAAGTGGAAGCCGGGGTTTCAATTGATTACTCATCATCAATATGTTCACCCATTTGATTGTTCAACACTCTTCCTGATCTCAACGTGGTAACGGCACTCACATTGTGACTTTGTGAGTGGCCAGGATTCGGTAGGGGTTGAGATGAAGTTTTCCTTTTTCTCTCGTACTCATCGCGGCATATTTGTGCAAGTTGTGCTTCTATCGATTTTATACTTTCACCATGGGAGGTGGTGGTCTGTGTTAATGATCGGATAAAAGACTTTATTTCATTTGTTGATTGCATGGAATGTTTAATAAACATATCCACGCTTCGTTCGAGTGCAGATGAGTTTTCGTTCCCGGGCGTTTGGAAAGAATTGTTATAAGGTGTTGAATTGTTGGCCGGATTCTGAAAAGGTTTCGATTGAAAGGGGTGCTGACTCTGTGGGTGTGGTTGCTGCTGCTGTGGAGGAGATCTTTGATAATTGCTTTGGAACTGGTTTTGATTTTGGGTTTGGTTTTAGTTCCAAGCAAAATTAGGATGATTCCTCCATCCCTAATAGTACGTGGAAGAATAAAGATCGTTTCTAGGTCGCTGCTGAAAAGTAGCATTAGTGCGTTCTTCACCTTAAAACGGTGCATTCATAGGATATTCATCCGTCAAATGTGATGGATCGGAACAGCAACCACACATGGTCTTGGGAAGCATAACTTGGTTTAGGGAGATTGTTGAGAATTTGTTCTCCATATCGTCGAGTTTCTTTTGCATTGCTGCCATTTCGGCTTTTACTGCGATGGAAATATCAAGCCGATGGATACCTCTCCTAGATGACGGTCTAACGCTTTCCCACTGCAAAGTGTGTTCAACGAGATCTTCCAGAAATTTCCAAGCTTCATCACCGTCTTTGGACATGAAATTGCATTGACACATGGTTTCAAGCATCTGCTTTGTCGCTGGAGTAATGCCCTCATATATAATTCGGCACATATCCCATCTATGTATTCCATGATGAGGACATTGGACAAGCAGATCCTTAAATCGTTCAAATCACTTCCAAAATGATTCATTGGGAAGCTGGGTAAACTGGTTAATTTCGCTCCGAACACAGGCGGTCTTATGATTGGAGTAAAATTTCTTAAGGAATGCTATCACGAATTCATCCCAATTGGTAATAGAGTGTGCGGCAGTATTATAAACCGATTTTTCTACTAAATCGCACAAAGTGAAAGGGAGAAGACGCAAGCGCATAGCATCCACTGAAAGTTGTGACGTACCCATTATTGCGCATACGTTTTCAAATTTGGTGATTAAAACGTATGTCTTCAGACCCAAACCCGTGAAATTTAGGCAACAGGTTGATGAAGTGGGGTTTAATTTCAAAATTATCCCCATTGGCTGGTGGAATAGATAAACAGGTAGGAAGGGGACCGCGTATAGGATAACATCTCTCTTGGAGAGAAATGCGCAGTGGATTCTGCGCACCGACGGGTGGTGGAAGGGTGGTGTTATAATGTGATGGAGAACCGTCCATCTCGGTTGATGTGGTGGGTGGAGGGGAAAAAGAAGATGAAGAAGTACCGACTTCGGAGTCGATAGCAGGAACGCGGATAAGACGGGCACTAGAATCCCGTGTCCAGCCGAGCATGCACTAAGTTGTAAGTCCATATCGCGCACCCCACGTGTCCGTGGGGAGGCGGAATTTCCAAAATATGATTTTTCGAAGCTCGCAGCACGAACTTAAACTCCAGGATCGATCCTAAACCCTAGCTAACAAAATACTGTGTGAAGTTTAACTACTCGGATGAAAGTTATACCTCACGAAACCAAGTCCTTCGGGTCTTTTATTCGCTGTCCTCCTCTTCATCGTAGGCTCCGAGGATCGTTACGGATCGTGGCTTTCTCGTCGGCTTCCTCGAGTCAAAGACGATCCACCCGAGAGTCTATAGTCCGAGCTCCAACCTCAACTCCGAGGTAACTAGGGCAAGTAGCTTGCTAGACTAGATGGCCTAGGTGACGTAAAGAGTGAAGATGGAATACTTGTCTCTTAGAACCCTAGGTTTCTCAACTCATGAGACAATTAGGGTTTATGAGAAAAGAAGAGGACTTGAGAAATGAGAGTGAACTTGTGAACATTGAGAGAGCTTGGCTGCCCCAAAGATAAAGAATGAAGTAAATAAGATATTTTGGAGATAAATATCTCACTAGAAAAATCTCACAAGCTTCACAAAATATCTATTTTGTTAAGTGTGAGTAATGAGCATGAGTCACCAAGTAGCCATGGTAGATTCAATATTTAATCCACCTCATTTCTCCACCCATTTTATTTTAATCCATAATAGAATTAAAACCCTAATAGGTGTCCCCTTTTAGAAGCTTTCCCGAACTAATTACGAGAATGCCCCTCATCCGTATATACGTACCCGCATCCGCATTCCGAAGAATACGAATACAAAGAGACGAAACAAATCTATCAATACAATACTAGGATCCGGCTTAAACCAAAGCCCACTAGTATCATCCACCCGAACATCATATGCACACAAGTGTATGTACGTGATCGAAGCCCTGTTGTAAAACCATACGACCTCTACATCTTTCGCTTGATGCAGGGAAACCCTCTGTTTGGGACTCTAAACGCTCGACAGTACGCTGGCGGTGGGTTTAACCACAAGCCGCAAGCGGTTCTAGCTGCACGTAACGGCTACCCAGGTATCGGTTGATAAGAAGGCCGATGAGCAAACCCATTCGAACTCCTACTGAGCCTGTATGTGACAATCTCCGTACAGTTTGGTTTGTTCGTCTAAGAGTATCGCATATCGGGCCGAGGGGGCGGTAAAATTCAGACTCCTAATAGCGCAATAAGTCGTGTCGGAGTGTAGCCCAGAACACCTTGAGAAACTACTGGAATACCTATAAGTAAATCTCGCTTACCCTGGCCAGGGACATTGTGTAATGGCTCCCTAAACACAGCGCGACATCAACCCCCAATACCGGGAGAGACGAATCCTATCTAACCGTCACTGCCTCTAAGTGCTTTGGGACTGCACCCAACTACTACCTGTTTGTATGACTCCCTTGAGCCGTGGTAGGGTAGTAATCAAAGTACAGTGGGAACACACTCGAGGCGAAGTAGCAGTGTCAAGTCGACGGACTAAGCTGTACTCAAGTCATCTAGGAACTGCTACCCGACGATAGGTATAATACTCACCAACAGTCCCCGACGAGTCCTGTCCAGTATACTCATAACCTAATGAGCACCTGCATACTATCTCCAGTACGACGTACCAATGGCTGTGGGACATACCATCTCCCCTGCTGGGATGAGAAGCGTATACACTAGTCTACTCCGGAGTATTGATGCCCCGTCTCGATAATCCTACGATTAGGGACCTGTATAAGGATGTGCTTGTAGATTACCCAGCCCCTACTAGTCGGACTGCCATCACAACGCTGGTAATCAAGCAAAGATCCTAAGGGCTCTACTAATATGTATAAGCGACATGCTAAAAGAAACACATGCACATATTGAATTAGAAACAAACCAAGTAGCATACTACCATTTTGAGCAAGATTGTCAATACAGCTGTGAATATCCCAAGCTTCTATTAAGTAATATACAAATCAGTATGATACAATAATGGCCTCTAGGGCATACATCACTAACATAAGTGGGTTTAGCGCAAGTGGCAGCGTGTGTGTGATTTAAAATTGGTTTGTTTTGAAAAGTGTCAGACGTGAGACAGATCACACAAAAATTCACAATCAATCCTAGAACTAAGGTTACCTAGGTCAAGTCTCTAAACCGCTCCTAGACATCTAAAGGACAAGCCGTAAGATCAATCCTACACCATCTCTTTATCGCTCTTGTGGCCAGGTAAGTGCCAAGTAAGTGGGAGGTATCCGCTATACGAATCACCGAAAATAGCGGGCCTAATTAAGTAACCACTTGCCTTAGACACACTTGCCTAGACACCACAAAAGAAATACGGATAAGCGATAGGTTACCCACGACCTTTCTCTGTCCTTATTGAGCGCGATAGTCCTTAGAATCTCGGTCTAGATATTTTTTAATTAATGTAGGGTGATGCGGATGCTCGTTTTGTGATTTGTGGAGCCTAGGAAGTGTGATGAAATCCCCACCTAATCTGAATTTGGTCTCTGCCCCTTAATGTCCGTATTAAAATACGCACAAACCAATTACAAAACACACAAAAAGATTTTTTTTTGAGCGGCGATATTTTGCAAATAATCCTGCAGAAAAATATATTATTGGATTTTTCAGAGGAGAGAGAACGTATAGAGGAAGTTACCAGAGAAAAATGAAGCCCTGGATCCCCAACTCGGCCTCAGTTCCGCCGCCAAAGCGCACTTCTTACAGCGGTTCCGCCGCGGATTTGAGAGATCGCTTGAAATTTTTTTGTGTTGTGGCCTCCTTTGCTCCTATTTTCCTCTCTGAAGGTCTCTGAAGGTCTCTGAATCTCTATTTCCTCGTTCTATTATCTTCAGATTCTCTTGCAAAAATCGCACACTAATCGTTAAATGCACAATTTGTTGTTTTGTTTTATTTATGATATGGATCGAATAAGAATTCAACACGAATAGTAAGAAATAAAAAATAAAAAATTACGCACGGATCCCCGGCAACGGCGCCATTTGATTAATCTGTTTTAAAGAAGTGTTTGTAGAATAACCGCAATCAATAACGGTGTCGCGTGTAGCTAGACCGAGATGAGTATGGGTCGTCCTCAGGAAAACATGGAATCTTTCAATATTACCTTAGACGTGTTGAAAAAGGGGAAGAGAAGAATAGTGAAGAATTATTATAGAATCTAGATCTACGTTAAACACGGATGTAGAATATAGATCTAGTTTAAAGACGGATGTAGATTTTATATCAGAAGATGATGGGTTGTCTAAGACGGCAGCAAGGTTTTGGGAGGTATCGTCCATGCCAAATTAAAATTTTTCCGTTCTAGGTAACCCTAAACATAAATCGTTTACTAGAAATAATACGGAAAACATATGCAAACACTTTGCAAGTTATAGTGAGTAAGGAATACAACCTTTGTAGACCAGTACTTCACTTCAATAGCTCCGTGTAGAAGTCCCCTTCGCTGCGATCGTGAACTCCGGACTCTAGAGAGGTTCCCTTGAAGAAACGAACGTGCTTGCTTCGAAGACTTCGAGGCCGAAGATGATCTACGTCGAGGAGACATTAACCCAAGCTATCTCTTCACTCACTATGGAATTAGTGAAGTAAAGACACTCTACTAAATGGAAAGTAGTAGAGGATGATGAAGTAGGAAGTGGGCTCACTTTAGATTTCATTTTCTCACACTTTTTCTCATAACTCCATTAGAGCTAGAAAGCTTTTGAGGAGGAAGAAGAAGAAGAAGAAGAATATCTCATATGAATAATTCATCATATGAATTATGTAACCATGGGTGAGTTAAGTCATCATGTTTAACTCATGTAGAGAATTAACCAAGGTGTAAGATTAAGGGTTGGGTTAAGGAAAAATATCCTAAGGAATGACAAAAGAGTTGACCTTGACAAAATTCTCCAAGCTTCTCCAAGCTTGAAAACTTTGACCAAGTCTTTTGCTCTTTTGTAATAACTTAAGAATTAATCAAAACCCTAATTTAACCCTAGCATGGTATAAGTCTCATACACCCAACTTGCATGTATCATCAAGCATGACATAATCCATGTACACAAATATACATATCACATATATACAATGTGTACATTAAGTGAGAAAAGAAATCATAAGTGAGCTAATACTAGTTAATGTAATGTAATATATCAAATATATAATTATACATTAAATTATTAAATCAACTCTTGATTTAATAATCCGGCTTTATCATATACAACCGACTAAAACTATATGAATCAACTTATCGAATCAACACTTGATCCGATAACCCGGCTATATCATATATAACCGACTGATATCTCATATCGCGAGAATAGAATACGGTATCTCATATCGTATCAATCTCGGTCCCGCACATATCACATATGTGCTCCTACTCCGTTTCGCTTGAGCCAGGAAACCTCTGTGTAGGACTCTGAAGACTCGTCAATACGCTGGCAATAGGTGATAAAACACCCACAAGCCGCAAGCGGTCTGCCAAACATAACGGCTACCCGGGTATTGAGCGATCAGAAGATCAACAAGCAAGCCTGCTCACACTCCTGCGAATCCAATCAGTAACACTACCGTACAGTCCGGTCTCTTTGTCTGATATGTCGCATATCTCGTTTAGGGGTGGTAAACGTCAGACCCCAGTAACTCGATAAGTCATGTCGATATGAGGCTTATAACGGGTCGAGAAACTACTGATAACACTTACCAGTATATCTCTGAAGCATCCTTGGCCAAGGACTTCCTATTATAGCAAATCGAGCATAGTGCAACATCAGCTCTCAATACCGCGAGAGACGAAACCCCTCCTATCGCTCATTGCCTCCATGTGACTCGGGACTGTACCCAAAAGCCACCGTTTTGCACGTTCTCTTGAATGTGGTAAGGTTGAAATCAAAGCACAGTAGGAAGCACACAAGACTCTATGACGATCTCGGGTCTACAGACTAACCTGTACCAGTGTCACCAGAGAACTGCCATCTGACGTTAGGTATAATACCATTTGGGAGTTCTCGGCGAGTCCGTTCAGTATACCCAGTCTCCACTGAGCACCCGTATACTGTCTTTGATGTCAAACACCAATAGATATGGGACCATCCATCGCTCATCTTCATGGGTCAAGAAGCTATACGCTAGTCTACTCTGGTATATCGATGCCCTGTCTCGATACACCCACGACTAGGAACATTTGAAAGATGTACTTAATGACTACACTGTCCCCACTAGTATGATCTGCATCATAGTCCTAGTAGTCAAGTGCTCATCATAAGGGCTTTATCAACATGTAACATACAGACAATCATTGTACATGTTAAGATAAAAGGCAACCAGATAGCATACTATCATGTCGAGCAAGAAAGTCCTCCAAATATATGTCTAAGCATCCACTACAATATACATCGTATGTACAGTAATGGCCTCTAGGGCATACATATAACTAATAGAAGAGGGCTTGTAGGGTTTGCTAAGATTTAGTAGTCATGAATGATTAATTTAAAGATTACTCATTTTATCCTTTAATAGATTTAAAACTAGATTGACAGAGATGCATGTAGATTAGGGTTTTTGGAGGGAATAGGGTTCCCACTCTTAACTCTTATCTTTACATGGATCTCTATTCATGTCTAGTCTTTACCAAAACAATTGTTAAGCTAATCTCAAATCATGGTCGTGACTATCAATGAATTGATAGCGCACCCGATTAGGATGTTAACTATTCTTTTGATAAAATTTATAAACTTTATAGGACGTAAAAGGAGTTAAAGGATTTTTTCATCCATTGATCTACCCTAATACTACGAACCGTATCAAGCGAAGAATTACTCGTATGATGGAGATAATAGAACGGATAGAGATCATGATGTAAATAAAGAAAATACAATAAGAATAAAATAACTACCTTTATTAATCAACTTGATCGATTACACTTTGTTCCTTTAGTAAGTGATTACAAAACCCTAGTTTGCTTCTCGATCTCTTCTTAAGGAGGTAGATGAACATCTGATGATTAACCTGGATTCTTGAGTCGTCTTGGACTTCGTGTTCTCGTCGGTTTGATGATTTCTAGGTTTAGCCCTCGGTCCTTTATATAGCCCCAAATTCAGAAACTAAAGATCCCCAAAATAAGGGTTAGCTGTAGCAAATCCAACCTGAAAATCCCAACTCCTGACTCGGTGAATCAGCCGCAGATCCGCCGCATATTTCATGGTTTGGCCGTGGATCCGCGGCTGTTTGGTGGGATCATAGCTGCAAATTTCTGGGGCTTTATTCATATGACACATGGAGATTTAGCTGATGTCTGGAACTTGAAAATATTTCCTGAGTCTGTGCCAGTATTGATTCTTCGATTTTATCTAACTTTATCGGCAGATTTCTGATTCCCGATATCTCAACATCTCGATCTCCTGACCTGAACTAAATCTTGTACAATATCTCAATGAATAATGTTAATAATATTTGGTATTTTTGAGATATTATCTTAACCATTTGATACGATATTATATTTTAAGAATATTGGTTAAGAATATTTGATATGATATGCAAATTTAAATTATCAAAATATTATATAAATATTATATGTATACATTTTCCTTCATAATATTAATTATAATATATAAACATATGAAAATAGATATTTTGCAGATAAACCCTCATATGTTTCATATTTATAATAAACACCTTTAAATATCTAAGAAAAGTAAGAAAAATGTTATATCAAATATGCAGTGTTTTCGACTGAACAGCACATCAGGTCCATCTCGTATCAAAGGTGGATCATCTCAAATATTTGATGTCGAGAGTTATACTAACAAGAAGGCTCGCTAAATGGGCATTCCTCTTAATGGAGTTCTCGATAACGTATCAACCTCTCAGGGCAGTGAAAGGCCAAGCCATCGCCGACTTTCTCGCTGAACATCCAATACCATCCGACTCTCTCTTAAATTGCGAATCGCTAGAGGAACACGCGTTCGATGCAATCGACAGGGAGGAGGAAGGAAATAATGCCCGATGGGAACTCTACTTCGATGGAGCATCTTCCATGAAAAAGCGAAAGCAAAACACCCCCGTAATTAAAGCTGGGGTGGGCTTTATCTTCGTGACTCCGCAAGGAGGGATAATGCGTTTTGCCCTTTCATTAACAGAGCCAAGAACAAACAATGAGGCTGAATATGAAGCTTTGTTAGCAGGTCTTGAGATTGTTGTCGACATGGGAATCGAAAACCTCCTCATATATGGAGACTCCTAGCTGGTCGTTAGACAAGTAAATGGTGACTAACAGACGTGCAAACCAAAGTTGGTAAAATATGGCGAAAGAGTGCATCAACTGCTAACCTAAATCCCCTCCTACATTCTAGAAAGCATACCGCAGGCAGAAAATAGCAAGGCGGATGCATTAGCCAAGCTCGCTAAAGAACTGGCCGACGAAGACCTCGATGACGTAAGGATCATTGTGCAAAGCCGCCGGATTCTTGCTCCAGCAGAAATATCTCCGGAATCGTCTGGAAGGAAGGAAGCGACCAAACAAGCAGCCTGCCAAATAGAGGACGAAGAAGAGGCTGCGGATTGGAGAGAAGTCTTCATAGACTACTTCAAATCTCATCAAACGCCCAAAGATGCATCATCAAGACATCAGCTCATGAAACGAGCTCTGTCTTTCGCTTTCGTCAATGATACTCTATACAAGAGATCATTTGACTGTCTTTGGCTAAGATTCCTGGGACCAAAAGAAGAAAGGAGAGTCGTCCAAGAAACTCATGATGGACTCTGCGGTTCTCACCAAGCCGGGCCAAAGATGAAGCTAAAAATCAAGAGAATGGGTTACTATTGACCCACAATGATTCAGGACTGCCTTGAATATACAAAGCAGTGTCACTCGTGCCAGATTCACGGGGACTTCATCTATCAGCATCCAAATTCTCTACACCCAACGGTGGCTAGCTGGCCGTTCGAAATGTGGGGAACCGATATAATCGGGCCTATCGAACCAGCATCATCCAAAGGACATCGGTTCATATTGGCAACAACTGATTACTTCTCTAAGTAGGCAGAGGCAGTGCCAATAAGGGATGTGAAGACGGAGAACATCTTCCATTTCTTCAAGACACATGTCATCTACCGGTTTGGCACTCCGCGACGGATCATCTCAGATAATGGGCCGGCATACAGAAGCCATAAGATCAGCCGCTTCGCACTGCAGTATAATATAAATTAGAGATACTCTTAAGTCTATAATTCCCGAGCTAATGATCTAGCTGGGGTTTTCAACAAGACCTTGACGAAGATCATAAAGAAAACGGTGTCCAGAAACAAAAAGGATTGGCATGAGAGACTGCATGAAGCTCTTTGGGCGTATCGAACCACGTTCAAAACGACAACGAATACAACGCCATTCGCGTTGGTATTCGGCACGGAAGCGATACTCCCCTTGGAGATAGAGCTACTATCTCTGCGAGTGGCAGTTCGATATGAGCTTACGGATGAAGAAAACACCCATCTTCGGCTTAAGGAGCTCGATGCTCTCGATGAAACTCGTCTCATGGCGCAGCAAAACCCGGAAGCTTACAAAGCAAGGATGACGCGCTCATATGAAAGGCTAACCAGGCCGAGAACATTCCGCCAAGGCGAACTCATGCTAGTCGTAAAAAGACCTATGATCCCCATCTGTGCAAAGCGGGGGAAATTCGAGCCGAACTATGAGGGTCCGTACATCATAGACAAGGTCTACCAAGGTGGGGCCTACTTGCTCATGGATATGCAAGGCGAAAGACCCTTCCGGCCAATAAACAGCCGGTTTCTTAAGAAATACTACGCTTGACAAGTCACAACTCAGGTTAATGATAGATGACGACGCTCGTGTCCACTCGCTGTCTCCCTGAGTCAAGACTCTACAAGTTGTATCCGGTAAAACTTCACCTCGAAACTAGCAACGGACCGAGATGTCTCTAAACTAACAATGGACCGAGATGTCTCTAAACTAACAACGGACCAAGATGTCCCTAAACTAACGATGGACCGTAATGTCCTTAAACTAATACGTTGCCTCAAGCACGGTGATAATGGAATTCAAGCCCACAAGTCCCAACGGCAAGGACTGCAACTCAAATCCCGGGGGCTACATAGCTAACCCGGTGACGAAGTCCCCCCTAAGTGCCATTGGCAAACATAGGGGTAAAAAAAGGTATCCCCACAAGCGAAATGGGCACGGATGAAAACCCGAAAAGGCGCCGTAAGTAAAAATAGCAGGGCTACCGGCGAACTTATGAAAACCTGAAAGGGCGCAATCTCATTGTGTAAAAAAAAAACTTTACGTCCACAAGCGAAATGGGCACGGATGAAAACCTGAAAGGGCTCCGTAAGTAAAAATAGCAGGGTTGCCGGCAAGTTTATGAAAACCCGAAAGGGCGCAATCTCATTAAAATAAAAACACCTGCAAGGTCCTCTCGGCCTTATGAGAAGAAAACACCTGTGTGAGATCCTTACGACTTACAAGGGAGCAACACACTTAGGGATCCCCACGATTCCTAAGGAGAAATTACACTTACGAGATCCTCACGAATCGTAAGGAGAATTTCCCCCTATGAGACCCTCACGGCTCATAGGATTCAAAAGTCTTAAGATACAGGGACCTGAACCTGTTCTTAAGCCATCACACTCTCCAAGTTGCCCTACAGGCGGTCAATATTGGCTCTTGTATACAATCCACGGAACAAATAAACAATTTCCCCCACCAAGTTCCACCAATGACGAGGAATGACCTCATGTGGTGAACGACTCTTATAAGTCCTCTCGACTTGTAAGGAGAAAATACTCTTGTAAGATCCTTACGACTTGCAAGAGAAAATATCACTTAGGAGTCCTCACGACTTCTAGGGAGAACCTACACCTACGGGATCTTCTCGACTCGTAGGGAGATAACCCTTTTATGAGACCCTTACGGCTCATAAAATCAAAAGTCTTAGTCGACGGGATCCTAACCCTGTCTACTAAGCCACCTTTGTTCAAAATTAGCAATGGAAAATGATGATTCGCTCCTGACAATATTCCAGTCGCAGCGGTGCTGATGCTAAGATTAATATCAGATCTCAAGTTCCATAGTCGCAATAAAAATCGGCAAGCAAAATATTTGCATATGAAATAGCCGAAATGATGGGGCAACTCGCAATAAAAATCAGCGGGTAAATATATGCATATAAAAACAGCCGAAATGTTTGGGCAACTCGTAATAAAAAGCAGCGAGTAAAAAGAAAAAAAAGCTGAAATGATGGGGCACCGCGATAAAAACAGCCGAAATGATTGGGCAATTGCGACTTTCGCGATATAAAAAGCTGAAATGATAGAGCATCGCGGAAAGATGTAAAAAAATGATGATGAAACTTTTGCTCTGCAGGTGAGTCCACATCAACCCCTGTATACAATCCATGGGCATAAACGAAAAGGGAACCACGTTTCCCCACCGGCCTCCATTAAAGGGGAGCCAGATCTCGACGGCCACATAGACAGTCTAGAGATCAACAATGACGTTTCTTCTCACTCCAACAGGATGCAGACGCAACATCAACAAAATGGAGCCATGGCAAAGTCCCTAGTTCTAAATCTCAACAGTTCACAGACAGCCTAGAGATCAACAACGGCGTTTCTTCTCACTCCAACAGGATGCAGACGCGACGGCAACAAAACGAAGCCATGGCAAAGTCCCTAGTTCCAAATCTCGACGGTTCACAGACAGCTTAGAGATCAACAACGATGTTTCTTCTCACTCCAACAGGATGCAGACGCGACGTCAACAAAACGGAGCCATGGCAAAGTCCCTAGTTCCAAATCTCGACGGTTTACAGACAGCCTAGAGATCAACAATAGCGTTTATTCTCACTCCAATAGGATGCAGACGCAATGTCAACAAAGCAGAACCATGGCAATGTCCCTAGTTCCAAGTCTCGACGGTTCACAGACAACCTAGAGACCACCTCGACGTTCATCTCATTATAGCAGACGCAACATCAACAAAACGGAGCCATGGCAAAGTCCCTAGTTCTAAATCTCGACGGTTCATAGACATCTTAGAGATCAACAACGGCGTTTCTTCTCACTCTAAAAGGAGGCAGGCGCGACGTCGACAAAACGGAGCCATGGCAAAGTCCCTAGTTCCAAATCTCGACGGTTCACAGACAGCCTAGAGATCAACAACGGTGTTTCTTCCCACTCCAACAGGATGCAGACGCAACGTTAACAAAGCGGAGCCATGGCAAAGTCCCTAGTTCCAAATCTCGATGGTTCACAGACAGCATAGAGATTAACAACGGCGTTTCTTCTCACTCCAACAGGATGCAGACACGACGTCAACAAAACGGAGCCATGGAAAAGTTCCTAGTTCCAAATCTCGATGGTTCACAGACAGCCTAGAGATCAACAACGGCGTTTCTTCTCACTCCAACAGGATGAAGTCGCAACTTCAACAAAACGGAGCCATGGCAAAGTCCCTAGTTCCAAATCTCGACAGTTCACAGACAGCCTAGAGATCAACAATGACATTTCTTCTCACTCCAACATGATAGCAGACGCAACGTCAACAAAACGGAGCCATGACAAAGTCCCTATTTCCAAATCTCGATGGTTCACAGACAACCTAGAGACCACCTCGACATTCGTCTCGTTAAAGCAGACGCAGTGTCAACCCCGGCGTTCCTTCTCAACTCCAACAGGATGCGGATGCAACGTCAACAACCGACCCCAGGGTCAAAACAACAAAGCCACGACAAAGTCCCTAGTTCCAAATTTCGACGGTTCACAGACAACCTAGAGACCACCTTGACATTCGTCTCGTTACAGCAGACGCAGTGCCAACCCCGGCGTTCCTTCTCAACTCCAGCAGGATGCAGATGCAATGTCAACGACCGACCCCAGGGTCAAAACAACGGAGCCACGGCAAAGTCCCTAGTTTCAAACCTCGACGGTTCACCAACAACCTGAAGACTACTTCGGAGTCATGGCAAAGTCCCTAGTTCCAAGCCTCGACGGTTCACAGATAACCTAGAGACAATTTCGACATTCGTCTCATTACAGCAGACATAATGCCAGCAAACGAAGCAAAGGAAAATCCCTAGCTTCAGGGTCTTGACGGAAACTCAAATAAAACCTGAAAGACTATCGGAGATCATCTCACACCAGCGCGGAGTGGTTATGACTCATCGGGGTCCCAAACTGAGCCTAACCTCAAGTAAAAACGGCATGGAAAATCCCTAAGCTTGCTCTTCCGACGGTAATATGACCTGGGAGATTACTTGAAGACGTCTTGTCTAACCCCCGAAAGGATCAGAGACACGACAGTCGTGGGGCTACTTGAACAGCAAGACTGCATATCGGGGAATGCATCAGCCAACGCGACGGTACGACGGACAAAACCCAAGTATCACAGACCCTAACAGACCTCTGTCGTAAAGAGAAGGGGTTAACTGTGACGTTAGGAATGCTTTGCCTACAAGCCCAAGGAAGGTAAACTACAAGCTCCGAAATGAGTTCATAAACTAGAGACTCCGAAATAAGTTCATAAACTACAAGCTCCGAAATAAGTTCATAAACTAGAGACTCCGGAATGAGTTCATAAACTAGAAAGCTCCAAAATGAGTTCATAAACTAGAGACTCCGGAATGAGTGAATAAACTACAAGCTCCGAAATGAGTTCATAAACTATAGACTCCGGGATGAGTGAATAAACTATAAGCTCCGAAATGAGTTCATAAACTAGAGACTCCGGGATGAGTGAATAAACTACAAGCTCTGAAATGACTATGTAAACTACTTCACGTCAAGTCAAGACAAAAAGGCGCAACCCATGAGCACCAACCATACAAGGCAGCAATAAGAGTATTTGATTCACACCCGATTAAGCATTCATTTACAACTGCATACGTACTTAAATGGAACTAGTGTTCAAAGCGTGCTGATTTATGTATGTGTAAGATGGATTAGCGCACGACACAACAATAGCGCTCGCACTTAGTGAAAATTCCTAAGGGTAAAATATAAAGCTCATGCACAGAGGCGAGATACACGTACGATTATATGATAAAGAGAAAACATTCAACAGTCAATAATAAGAGAAATACATTAATATAAACATACTAATCTACAGGGAAGAGATCACCAAATATGGGATCAGAGATACAGGGGTTAACAAAACAATATACAAAGTTATCCAATTCCCTCTCTGCTCTCTCCACCATGTCGAAGCGGCGGTCTTCGTGAGGAGTTGCTTCCCATTAATTAGCACCGTGCTCATCAGTGAAGGCAGACATGATAACCCGCTGAGCCCGTATCTGGCTTAGCAACTGAACCGATCAGTCCCTCAAAGACTGGGTAATCAAACTTGCCTCGTGAAAGCACTCGATCTTGTCCTCCACCGCATCGAGAATCGCCGGAGTCATCTCTGCCGGATGAGGGGGGATGTCGGCAACCATGGATAGAAAGATCATCCGGAGCCAAATGAAGCCCATAGCAAGAGGAGAGCCCCTACGAGTTAGGAGCTCATACATCACCGCGTCACATTGAGCATCGGTGAGAAGGGGATCTGCTAACCGCGCTGGAAAGCGAGGAATAGTCTCCTCGACGGGCACCTCCCATGGTTGCCGACAAGCGTAAGGACGATCACAAGCCATAGCTCTTGGTTTGTTTTTTTGGAAAATGATTTACCTTGAGTTCTGTTAATAGAAATGGGTTTCTTTTTGAGAAGAAGAAAGAAGACATAGCTTCGGGTTATAAAGAGAAACATTCAAATCTAGGCACGGAAAATTCTGTATATGGTGGAACTATTTCTAAGGCCAGGAAAAGGTGCATGGGGAAAGAAGATAGACCCATAGGAATCAGAGTAAGAAGGTGAACCGATTCCAGCACTTCACGAACGGTGGAAAAGGTGACAACGTTGCACTCACATGCAAGCCACGTGAGAGCAACGCTGGGGGGCATTTGTTCCCTTATAAAAAAAAGGATGAGGGAAAGTTCCTCACTAAAACAGCCCCACATGTTTAGCACGTGAGTGCCTATATGCAACGCATATAGGCACAGTAATTAAAACAATTGCTAGGCTAAAAAAGCCCCACGTGTTTAACACGTGAGTGCCTATATGCAACGCATATAGGCATGGCAATTAAAACAATTGCCAAGCTAATAAGACCCACGTGTTTAACATGTGAGTGCCAATATGCAACGCATATAGGCACAACAATTAAAACAATTGCTAAGCTAAAACAGCCCCACATGTTTAACATGTGAGTACCTATATGCAACGCATATAGGCGCAGCAATTAAAACAATTGCTAAGCTAATAAGTCCCACGTGTTTAACACGTGATGGCACTTCCCTAATTAACAAGGAACCGTTGGATCAAAAATCTAGTGATGATAGAATTAAATTCTATTGAACTTTTAAATGGGAAATGATATTTTCTGTTAAACAGAAAGTTGGCGGATCAAAAATCTCATGAGTTGGAAAATATTTTTCATCTCTCCAGGCACCCTTGGATGAAAAATCCAATGGTGATTAAAAATCACCAATCTACAGAATAAATTCTGTACTGGAAAATATTTTCCTAATCTTATTTAAGAAACAAGAAATAGGTTTTTTAAGAAAGAAACCCTTGGATCAAAGATCCAACAGCGGGTAAAACCCCGAAATCAATTGGAGTCTCTCAATGAGAGATTTCCAAAAAAAACTAATTAACAAACTTCTTTCCACTATATAAAGAACCCAAGACCTCAAGTTAAAATAAAAAAAAGAGAGAGAACAGAAAGAGAAACATACAAAAAAAAGAGAGAGAAAAAGAAAAAAAGAATTCAATTCTCTAGAAGAAGAAGATTCTCTTCTTAAACATAAAAACTGGGTAAGAAGAAAATACATAGATTATCCTATCCTTCTTCATCTCTTTAAGGGTTTAACCCTTCAAAAAAAAAAGAACTTAGTTCTTCCTCTGGTTGAGGTCTGTAGAAGCAGATCTTCCCACAAGTTGAGAGTTTAATTCTCATCAGGGAGATTCTGCTATGCAGATTCAAAATTTAGGGGAAAGAACTAAGTTTAAAGAATTTAATTCTTACAAAGGTATATAGGAATTTAATTCCTCTGATAAAACTAGTGTTTGACCCTGTTAAAAGAATTTAATTCATATAAAACAAGAGACTTGAAATTCTCTAAACTCAGATCCCAGCGTCGTTAATATGAGATCAAAATCTTCATGCACATAGAAGGAAAGACTGGAGATTCATTAGTGTTCAACACTATAATGAAACCTCACGTGTTTCCCCACGTGAGCACCTCTGATGAACAAAAAAAAGAATGGCTGAGTCCGAGTCACGTGTTTCCCACGCGAGCGCTTAAAAGAACAATAAGAAGCGCCTCTTAGGGCAGTCACGTGTTTTCCACGCGCCCGCCAATCAAGTGCTTAGCACTTATATGAAGCAGGAAATAAAACCAAGAAAACAACTCCCACTTTGGAGCGCATCACGTGTCCGCACGTGAGCACTACAGGGCCCAAGTGCTTAGCACTTATAAAAGAAGGGGAAGTAAAACCCAAAAAGGCGGTGCCCAACTTTGGGGCGCTTCACGTGCTCATACGTGAGTGCCACAAGAATTAAGTGTTTAACACTTATATATAAACGGGGATTTGAACCCAATGAACAACGCCAGCTTTAAGGCGCCTCACGTGCCACACGTGAGGGCCACAAGAATTCAGTGTTTAACACTGCTTCAAAACCTCACGTGGGAACACATGAGTGCTGAACGTATACCAGTGCTTAACACTATGGGAAGTCAACTTCAGCCTCAAGTTAGCTAAGTCTTCTTGAGATTCAAACATCTTTGATCTTTAATCAATCAAGCTCCCTATGCTCATGTCTTCCTAAACTGATCCTAGTCCCAAACATGAATAATGATCTTCCGATGGATATTCATCCCATATCTTCCCTCAATCTGAAAATTGGTTCAAGGGTATATCTCTCCATACCTCTAATACATGTCGTTGTAACTCTTCAACGTTTTCAGAGAGGTGGAGGGTCCCGACAACCAACAACTCTTTGGTGAACTCCCAAACCGATGGGCACATCCCAATATGGACCGCAACGTCCTTAAACTAACAACGGACCGAAATATTCTTAAACTAAAGCAATAAAGCCCAAATGCTCTTTTGTTGGGTCTGAACGATCCCAAAATCCTGTTGAGTAGATCTTAGTCTCAAATTAGAATAACGTATCCTCAACAAACATTAAAGTTGATCTTAATCTCAAACGAGATTAATGATCCTTAAATCAACCCAAACCCAAATCTAAGAATATACGGATTTGGACTAATCCACGCCTTACGGGCGACAACATAAATTAGTCTCCGTATACAATCCACGGGCAACCAAAAATAAAACAAACACACACGACACGAAGTGAACTTCCGGAACAGAAGAAAGTGGTTATCGCTACGCGGTAACGTAATTAACTCCAGGGGCTTGCGCCTGTAGGGAAGAGCATCCACACAATCAAAAACTCCTCGCAAACGATGGGGATCTGACGAAGTTTGCTACAACGGCTGCATCCGTCCAAACCTCCGATATACGGTGCCATAAATCAACTTGGAATCTTCAGAGAGGTGGACGGATAAACCCAAATTGAATTTGCCCCCAAATTCAGGCAAGACGGCCCATCCCGGTTTCGTCTCCGTTTTCGGCAATAAACAGGGTAGTAATCAAAGTACAATAGGAACACACTCGAGGCGAAGTAGCAGTGTCAAGTCGATGGACTAAGCTGTACACATGACACCTGGGAACTGCTACCCGACGATAGGTATAATACCCACCAACAGTTCCCAACGAGTCCTGTCCAGTATACTCATAACCTAATGACCACCTGCATACTATCTCCAGTACGACGTACTAATGGCTGTGGGACAGACCATCTCCTCTTTTGGGATGAGAAGCATATACACTAGTCTACTCCGGAATATCGATGCCCCGTCTCGATAATCCTATGACTAGGGACCTGTATAGGATGTGCTTATAGACTACCTTGAAGGGTTTCCTTAGCACCACTACTAGGGTTTGGTAGCATCATATATGCCATATTAAAAAAATTAGAGGGTGCTAAAGAAACTATCCTAAGGATCAAACTAGAAAAGCTAGGGTAACACTAAACTTTAACACAATCCACAAGTAGTTGAGTACTAGGTTTAGAGAATACAACCTTTCTAGCTCCCTTAGCTAGAATCCTTAGCTACTTGAGAGTTGGAAGAAACTTGCTTGAGATCCTCCAAGTCTACGACAATCCACCTGGAGTCCGCTTTGTCCAAGCTCAAAGCTCCACTTGATCAAGATGATGAAGTTGAAGTTAACACTCTAAACTAGTGGGAAAGAATAGTATAGAATGATGATGTGGTTTGTTTTCTCACTTCAAAACCCTAACTTGATCACTCTTTCACTCACTATCAAAACCTAGAGAGCAAGAGAGAGAGAGGAAGAAGAAGATGGCAATATGAGAGCTCAAGATAATGATAAAGCTTAGGATAAAAATGAGAAATGAAAAAATATATATATTCCTCTTCTCATTCTTAACCCTAGTTAATAAATATCTAGATATTTCATTTGCAACTCTAATGGCCATGGAAAGATAACTTAAGGTTAACAAATGGTTTAGTGGATGAATAAAATAATCAACCATGAGTGATTTTTCCATTTTCATTAATCCAAAAAATAAATATCAACATATTTACTAGCATGTGAGTCTTATATTGCTACCATCAAATATATCAACAACCATGACACATAAAGTGTATGCATATATGTGTGCATGCACATCCATATGTGCATCAATGTAAACATGCGCATACATGCATGCATACACCAAAAGACAAAAGGGTCTAAAGTGAAAAGCTAATGGTCAATGTTAAATCAACACTTGATTTAACGGACCGGTCATATCACATACGACCCGACCAATAGCAAACCGCCCGATTAATATACGGTATCACACACGCGCATTTAATCGGGCCTCCACGCATATCTCATATGCACACCATATCGTTTCGCTTGGGCTAGGTAACTTTATTATGGGACTCTAAGACTCGTCAATACGCCGGCAGTGGGTGATGATCATATCAAACACCCCCAAGCCGCAAGAGGTCACCTAAACGTAACGGCCACCCGGGTATTGAGCGATTAGAAGAAAACAAGCGAACCTGTCACAACTCCCGTTGAGCCAACCGGCAACACAACCGTACAGTCCGATCTCTTCGTCAAATATGCTGCATATCGAGTCTAAGGATGGTAACGTCGACCCCAATAACTCAATAAGTCATGCCGATGAATGGTCTATAACAGATCGAGAAACTACCGATAACACTTATCAGTAAATCTCAACAGCCCTGGCCAGGGACTTACTGATATAGCCAATCGAGCACAGCACAACATCAACTCCCAATACTGGGAGAGACGAAACCCCTCCTATCGCTCATCGTCTCCATGTGTCTCGGGACTGTACCCAAAAGCCACCTTTTTGCACGACTCAGTAGAGCCGTAGTAGGGTGGTAATCAAAGTACAGTGGGAGAACACACAAGACTCTTTGACGATCTCAGGTCTACAGACTAAGCTGTACCAGTGTCATCTGAGAACTGCTATCCGACGATAGATATAATACCATATAGGAGTTCTCGGCGAGTCCGTCCAGTATACCAGTCTCCACTGAGCATTCGCTTATGATCTCGATGTCAAACATCAATGGATGTGGGAATATCCATCGCCCATCATATGGGTCTATTATCATATACGCTAGTCTACTCTGGTATATCGATGCCCCATCTCGATACACCTACAATTAGGGACATTTCAGGATATGCTTATAAACTACAGACGTCCCACTGGTATGATCTCCATCATAATCACAATAGTCAAGCAAATATCCTCAGGGCTTTATCAACATGTGTAAATGAATACAAGTATGATCAAGTCAACATGTCAGATAAAGAAGAACCAGATAGCATACTATCATGTCGAGCAAGAATGTCATCTGTGTGTATATATATATATACATGTATAAATACATCCACTATCTCATAATGGCCTCTAGGGCATACATATATCCAACAATCTCCCACTTGTACTAAGGCCAGTTATTGGCGTATCTCATATCCAACATCTCAAAAAGTCGCTCATGTTGCGGCTGAGGGAGGGCCTTGGTGAGTGGATCCGCAGTGTTATTCTTTGTGTCTACTCTCCTAATCTCGATCTCGCGGCGATCTACAATCTCCCGAATCAAATAAAAATGCCTCAGGATGTGTCTGGACCGCTGGTGGGACCTAGGCTTCTTGGCTAACGCCATAGCCCCATTATTATTACAATACAATAGTTTGGATCAATAATGGTTGGAAATACTCCTAGCTCCGCGACGAACTTCCTCATCCAGACGGCTTCCTTGGCGGCATCATTTGCAGTAATATACTCAGCTTCCATCGTAGAGTCTGCAACGGTATCCTGTTTGGAACTCTTCCAACTTACCGCCCCTCCATTGAGGGTAAATACAAACCCAGAGATCGATTTGTTGTCGTCCTTATCGCTCTGGAAGCTCGAATCAGTAAAGGCCTCCATTTAGAGATCTCCGTTACTATACACCAAGAACAATTCTTTAGTCCTTCGCAAGTACTTAAGAATGTTCTTCACAGCTATCCAGTGATTCTCCCCTGGGTTGGATTGATATCTGCTTACTACATTAAGTGCATAAGCTACATCTGGGTGTGTACATAACATCGCATACATTATAGATCCTATTGCCGAAGCATAGGGTATAATGCTCATGCGAGCTCTCTCTTCATCAGTCTTTGGGCAAAAGTCCTTAGAGAGAGTGACCCCATGGAAAGCGGGTAAGGCACCACGCTTGGAGTCTTCCATACTAAACCTCTTTAGGATGGTGTTGATGTACCTGGTTTGGGACAATCCCAATAACCTCTTGGATCTATCCCTATAGATCCGAATGCCCAAAATATATGTGGCATCACCCAGGTCCTTCATGGAGAACCTTAGTGATAAGAAAGATTTGACCGACTGTAGCATAGGAATATCATTTCCTATCAGAAGAATGTCATCCACGTACAATACGAGGAATGCGACAGCTCTCCCTACAGCCTTCTTATAAATACAAGGTTCATCCGGATTTTTGATGAAATCAAACTCTTTGATAACATCATCAAAATAGATATTCCATCTCCAGGATGCCTGCTTTAATCCATAAATAGATTTGAGCAATCTACATGCTTTCCCGCTGCCCCCACTGTCAATGAAGCCTTCTGGCTGATCCATATAAACGCATTCATCTAAATCTCCATTTAGAAATACAGTTTTAACATCCATCTGCCAGATTTCATAGTCGTAGTGAGCAGCAATAGCAAGTAGGATCCGAATGGATTTAAGCATGGCTACGGGAGAAAAAGTTTCGTCATAGTCCAGACCTGGTCTTTGACGAAAACCTTTCGCCACAAGTCTTGCCTTATAGGTCTCCACCTGCCCATCTTCACCAATCTTTCTTTTAAAGATCCATTTGCACCCCACGGGTTTTACCACAGGGGATACAACGTCCAAAATCCATACTTTGTTGGTGTACATAGACTCTATTTCAGATCTCATGGCATCCAGCCACTTCACATAGTCTCCACTCGTGATAGCTTGCTTAAAGCTGGTGGGATCATCATCCTCCATGATGCAGTCTTCTCTGTCACCATCAACGAGGAAACTGTAGTACCTCTCCGGTAGGCAAGAAGTCCTACCAGATCTACGGAGAGGCCGAGGTTCATTAGTTTCTGTTGCAGCAGCCGGTTCAACCAAGTCGTCATTTGTAATTTGTGTTTCTAGAACCTCTTCTAGGTCTACCACACTGCCATCAGTATCATTTGTAAAAAACTCTTTTTCTAAAAATGTGGCATACTGAGAAACAAACACCTTTTGTTCCTCCTTGTGGTAGAATAGATATCCATAGGAATTCTTTGGATACCCCACAAAATTACACATGACTGACCGTGTCTCGAGCTTGTCCGGATTTTGCTTTTTGACATAGGCCGGACAACCCCAAATCTTAACTCGTTTAAGAGATGGTCTCTTTCCATGCCATATCTCATATGGTGTGGTAGACACGGTTTTGGTTGAACCCTGTTCAATAGAAACGCTGCAGTCTCCAATGCATGCCTCCAAAATGAGACGGGTAACTCAGCATCACTCATCATGGAACGAACCATAGCTAATTGGGTCAGATTCCGTCGTTCTGACACACCGTTGTGCTATGGTGTGTAAGGAGGAGTGAGCTGAAAGAGAATCCCATTCTCTTTTAGGAAGTCTGCAAACTCTGTACTGAGATACTCTCCACCTCGATCTGATAGAAGCATTTTGATACTCAAGCCGGTTTGTTTTTCTACTTCAAGTTTATATTCAGTGAATTTCTCGAAAGCTTCGGACTTGTGCTTTAATAAAAATACATGACCGAATCTTGAGAAATCATCAGTGAAAGTAATGAAGTAAGAAAAACCGCCTCTAGCCTGTGTAGACATTGGCCCACATACATCACTATGTATGAGGGCTAAGAGCTCAGTGGCTCTTTCTCCGTGTCCTGTAAACGGAGTTTTGGTCATTTTACCCTTGATACAAGAATGGCAAGTCGCATAAGATTTATATTCAAAGGGGTTTAAATATCCATCTTTATATAACTTGTTTAGTCTTGTTTCGTTAATATGACCAAGTCTACAGTGCCAAAGAAAAACATCATTTATTTATGAAAGTTTTCTTTTATTAGTGTGTTGTATACTGAAAATTGTGTGTTGATTTAGGACGTATATCCCGTTATTAAGTGTACCATACCCAACCAACATTTGATTCAGGTTAATGTTCATAACATTATTCTGCAACACAAAATTATATCCTTCATTGTCTAACAAAGAAACGGATACAATATTACAAAGCATACTAGGTACATAATAACATGGGTTCAAAACCAATATACACCTTGACGGCAACCCCAGGTGATACTCTCCCACTGAAACCGCATGTACATTGGAACCATTTCCAACTCGGAGAGTATGGTCATCTGTCTTTAAAACTGTTCTATTTCTCAGCCCCTGCATAGAATTGCAAATGTGAGAACCTGAACCGGTATCTAATACCCAGGAAGCAGAGTTTATTGAAAAATAGTTTTCTGTTATAAACACACCTGAAGCAGAAGCATCCCCATGCTTCTTTTTCTTGAGATCCAAGTACTCGGTGCAATTGCGATTCCAGTGTCCCGTTTTGTGGCAGAGATAACATTCCCCTTTCCCCGATTCCCCAACTTTGGAATTGTCTTTCCCCTTAGCCTTTTTAACTCCACCTCTAGGTTCGGTGGGTTTCTTCTTCATCTTTCCCTTGGCCTTGGCCTTCGGGCGAGATGAGGAAGATGGTCCAGCAATCAAAGCAGGAGTCTTCACTGATTTCAGCGTGCTCTCTGCACTCCTTAACAGATTAAGGAGTTCAGATAGCGACTTCTCCATGTTGTGCATGTTGAAGTTAACTACAAACTGAGAAAAGGCTGGGGGGAGAGACTACAGAATAATATCAATATATTGTTCATTCTCCATTGTCTACCCAAGGTCCTCAACCTCTTCTATGAGAGCTATCATCTTCAGAACATGGTCTCCTACTGGTGTGCCAGGGGCCATTCGCGTCTGAAATAGCTTTCGTGACGCTTCGTATCGTAAGATACGAGATTGCTCTCCATACAACTCTTTTGTATGGAGAAAGATGGATTGAACGTCCATCTTCTTGTGCTGCTTTTGATGTGTGTTATCCATTGATGCAAGCGCGAGGCATTTGGCCATGGCACAGTCAGCGTCCCATGTCTTGCGGACTTCCTTATCCGCAACTGAAGATTTAGGACCTAGGACGGGCGGGGCTAGAGCCGTGAGGACATATGATACCTTATCATAAGTCAAGGCTATGTTAATGTTCCTCAGCCAGTCTTTATAATTGGTCCCATTCAGTTTATTTTTATCTAGTAGAAGCTTGAGTCCTGTCATTGGTATCTGCCATTAAGAGAGAAAAGAATACACTCAGCGAAAGCTCTTGCAAAGATCAGATTGGTTATTATCTTATCTAATCGATGTCTCCCACTTCTTTTATCAAGTTTTTCTTTCAAACCTTAAAAAGAAAACTAGCCAGGATTAATTATAGTCTATAACTTCGCTAACCGTTCAGCCAGACCAGTGTCGGTACTTGAGGGAGGTTCCCCGTGCTTTCGCACGGACCTAATTAATATAAACCTCGTCTTCCCAGAGGCATAGTCTCGTTAACACCTTTCTAGACACCTAATAGGTTAGCTAATTGTAAAGTGCAAAACTCTCCTAGGAGCTACTATTGCTCACAGTGGGATCGGGATCCAACCATCATATGGAAGGTATGCAATCTCATTGCAAATTTCAACTCTTGAAACTCCCGATATGTTTTTTACCCCTAGTACTCATGACCTTAGCTATGGTCAACAAATCACAAGCACTAGTCAAGCTCAACCCGTCATTTCTTGATTAATTAGACCCACCTACATGACCCTTAACTATGGTCAACAAAGTCATATGAATGTCCCAATTAATCTGCATCATATGCAGTGTAGGAAGACATCATTTAGATATCGTACACTACGTCTTAACTATAGTCAACAAATGTAGCACGAATACTAAGTACTCTACTTTCTAAAATGACGGAGGGTTGCAGATGGTTTTTAAGAAAACCTTTAACGCTTTGAACTTGATATCGTCGTAGAATCAAATGGTTTTCAAAAGGAGTGGCTTAAGCTCCGTAATTTTAAAATGTAGCTTTTTATCAAAAAGCCGAGTGGTTTTCAAATCTGATTCTACAACATCTTTTTAGGTTTATTTTTCCTTACATTAATCATATTAATGTAGTCCCATCATTTAAGTCCTTAAGCCAATCACAGATAAGAAACGAAAATACAACGTACGCTTATGCCATCCGCATTCACCGCAATGTTCCGTTATGCGCCGTTAGGTTACTTAACTAACGGCATACCGGGACAGGACCGGCGCGGGTGCAAAATATAAGCAACGTCTACTATATATCTCATATATAATATTGCATTCATCTCAGATATATTAAGCGATCACATCACAGAATATAGGCAGCAGAAACACAGATATATGATCATATAGAATATACTAGGACGTCCGTATTTTGTATTTAGCCAACAATAGAAAATACGGATTCTACGGTCGTGACGAATAGCCAATCCCACACCCTAGACCCCTACGAGAGCGGCAAGCGACTCTACTAATTCTAGAGTTAGGAGACCCGGTCCCGACTCCTCGAGAGGGTCTCCTACTGGACTCTAGAACCCGGTCACTTGTGCTCTCCACCTTGGGTCTATCCTAATGCGGAAAGGTAAATAATATACATCAATGGTGACATCACCCTCAACCCGGATGTGCCCCAAATAAAAGAATATTACATTACAAATGAATTTTACATGAATGAAAAGTAAAACTCTCATCTCATATAAAACCCTCCGGCCATTCGATCACGACGCTCCTATACATCATAGCACAGCAACACATAACATCACATGACATCAACGTAAGTAAGTATGCATACCCCAATTGCTGTTGACATATAGCAACGAAACCGACGATACGCATACTACACTTACGGTAGCAGAAACAAGTATCACATACTACTAGACGATGTTAAATCCTTCGATCGAATTAACGAACATCCATATTTCCCAGCAAGCTCAACACTTGAGCGCCGTTAAACAATACCCAAAGTCCATGCCACAGTATTTAATGGACCGGCCGTAGAAGGGCAAACCCAAGCCTCATGTGTGGCGCCACTCACTACGGCAAACCCTGAGGTTTAGCCGCGGTACCGTGGTCACATATCGAGTTAGGGTTTCATTCTTCTAGAGGATCCATAGGAACACCTGCATTATATATTGAGTACGTTCAACCTGGAAAAATACGAGTGTTTGATATTCGTTCGACCTATTTAACGTCGCCTAGGTTACCAATACAATGCTAAATAATACGAATACGAAATACTCCGCAAATAGTCCATTACCAAACTAACATCACATGAAATTTTGGACTACCAAACAATACCAGAAACCCCGGATCATGAATCAGAGAGCACTGGTGCAATACGAGAAGGGGAGGAGCCAAAATGGCCGGCGACGCCGGAATCCTTGGCCTCGTCGCCGGTTCGAATCCGAGCTCCCCCACTCGTATTTCACCTGTGTTCTTGTATTCTCTTAAATGTCACTCTGCAGTTACTAAAATAATTTTTAGACCACTTTTAAAAAAATTTCCAGAGAGCATTTTCATGGGTTTCTAAAACCGTATTTTTGCGGAGTTTTTCAGTTTCGGATTATCGTAATATTGTCTAGGTTTCTAGTTAGGCTCTGATACCATGAAGGGTTTCCTTAGCACCATTACTAGGGTTTGGTAGTATTACACATGCCATATTAAAAAAATTAGAGGGTGCTAAAGAAACTATCCTAAAGATCAAACTAGAAAAGCTTGGGTAACACTAAACTTTAACACAATCCACAAGTAGTTGAGTACTAGGTTGAGAGTATACAACCTTTGTAGCTCCCTTAGCTAGACTCCTTGGCTACTTGAAAGTTGGAAGAAGCTTGCTTGAGATCCTCCAAGTCCACGACGATCCACCCGGAGTCCTCTTTGTCCAAGCTCAAAGCTCCATTTGATCAAGATGATGAAGTTGAAGCTAACACTCTAAACTAGTGGGCAAGAGTAATATAGAATGATGATGTGGTTTGTTTTCTCACTTCAAAACCCTAACTTGATCACTCTTTCACTCACTATCAAAACCTAGAGAGCAAGAGAGAGAGGAAGAAGAAGATGGAAATATGAGAGCTCAAGATAATGATAAAGCTTAGGATAAAAATGAGAAATGAAAATATATATATTTTCCTCTTCTCATTATTAACTCTAGTTAACAAATATCTAGATATTTCATTTGGAACTCTAATGGCCATGGAAAGATAACTCAAGGTTAACAAATGGTTTAGTGGATGAATAAAATAATCTACCATGAGTGATTTTTCCATTTCCATTAATCCAAAAAATAAATATCAACATATTTACTAGCATGTGAGTCTTATATTGCCACCATCAAATGTATCAACAACCATGACACATAAAGTGTATGCATGTATGTGTGCATGCACATCCATATGTGCATCAATGTAAACATGTACATACATGCATGCATACACCAAAAGACAAAAGGGTCTAAAGTGAAAAACTAATAGTCAATGTTAAATCAACACTTGATTTAACAAACCGGTCATATCACATATGACCCGACCAATAGCAAACCGCCCGATTAATATACTGTATCACATACGCCCATTTAATCGGGCCCCCGCGCATACCTCATATGCACACCACATCGTTTCGCTTAGGCTAGGTAACTCCATTGTGGGACTTTAAGACTCGTCAATACGCCGACAGTGGGTGATGATCATATCAAACACCCCAAAGCCGCAAGAGGTCAGCTAAACATAACGGCCATCCGGGTATTGAGCGATCAGAAGAAAACAAACAAACCTGTCACAACTCCCGTTGAGCCAACCGGAAACACTACCGTACAGTCCGATCTCTTCGTCAGGTATACTGCATATCGAGTCTAGGGATGGTAACGTCGACCCCAATAACTCAATAAGTCGTGCGGATGAATGGTCTATAACAGATCGAGAAAATACTGATAACACTTATCAGTAAATCTCAACGGCCCTAGCAAGGGACTTACTGATATTGCCAATCGAGCATAGCACAACATCAACTCCCAATACCGGAAGAGACAAAACCCCTCCTATCGCTCATCGTCTCCATGTGTCTCGGGACTGTACCCAAAAGCCACCTGTTTGCACGACTCAGTAGAGCCGTGGTAGGGTGGTAATCAAAGTACAGTGGGAGAACACACAAGACTCTATGACGATTTCGGGTCTACAGACTAACCTGTACCAGTGTCAGCTGAGAACTGCTATCCGACGATAGATATAATACTATATAGGAGTTCTCGGCGAGTCCGTCCAGTGTACCCAGTCTCCACTGAGCACCCGCATATGATCTCGATGTCAAACATCAATGGATGTGGGAATATCCATCGCCCATCATATGGGTATAGTATCATATACGCTAGTCTACTCTGGTATATCGATGCCCCATCTCGATACACCTACGACTAGGAACATTTCACGATATGCTTATAAACTACAGACGTCCCACTAGTATGATCTCCATCATAATCACAGTAGTCAAGCAAATATCCTCAGGGCTTTATCAACATATGTAAATGAATAAAAGCATGATCAAGTCAACATGTCAGATAAAGAAGAACCAGATAGCATACTATCATGTCGAGCAAGAATGTCATCTGTGTGTATATATATATATACATGTATAAATACATCCACTATCTCATAATGGTCTCTAGGGCATACATATATCCAACATACCCAGCCCCCACTAGTGTGACTGTCATCACAACACTGGTAATCAAGCAAAGATCCTAATGGCTCTACTAATATGTATAAGCGATATGCTAAAAGAAACACATGCACATATTGAAGTAGAAACAAACCAAGTAGCATACTACCATTTTGAGCAAGACTGTTACTATATCCGTGTATATCCCAAGCTTCCATTAAGTAATATACAATAATGTCCTCTAGGGCATATAACACTAACAGATCGCACAGAGAGGATCTTGAACGCACCGACGACTCTCGCGGAAGCCTAAGAGAGGATGATTGACCTACTTACCGAGGGTCTCAGGGCAATTACAGCATTATTAGGACCCTCAGCCCTCATTGCTACCCCCGAAGGCGCCGCTGCACCCGTTACACCTGCCAGAGTTAGCACAGTATCGGATTTCCGGAGGCTACACTTGGCTGTGTTTACAGGATTAGACAAACTACTTGAGGCCGAGCAATGGCTAGTCAATGTGGAGAATCTACTGACGACCGCACGGGTCCCCGATGAAGAGGAAGTGAACGTGATAAAGATCTAGCTGGAAGACGAAGCCCGTACTTGGTGGTCCATTGAAGAGAGCAGACTCGATGGGCCGATTGAGTGGAGTAACTTCAAAGAATGCTTCTTGGACTACTATTTCCCCTCCATCGCCAAAGCAGAAATGGAGGAAAGATTTATCTTGGTGAAGCAAAACGGCCGTCCCGTTGATGTATATGCGGTAGAGTTCAACCATCTGAGCCGATTCACTCTGTATATGGTCGCTTCAGAGGCTACCAAGGATAGACGTTTCTTACATGGACTTGAGTTTGAGCTACAGCAGTTAATTATGTCTTTCGAGTTGCAGACTTTCGCGCAGATGCTCAACGCTGCTCGAATTTAGGAGAAGCTAGTCAATAAATTCAAGGGCCCCAGCTCGAGTGACAGGAGACCCCCGGTTATCCTGACACGTACTCATACATCGTCCTAAGGGGTCATACCAGTTCAGTGGCCAGGGACGTTGCAGATGAAGCATCCCTTTATGCCCCAGCAGCAAACACAGAGGAAGGCTTTAGTCTGTGGCTACTATCACAGGGACGAGCATACCCAGAAAGACTATCGCCGTGCCAAGGGACAATGTTTGATTTACGGATCTATCCAGCATAGGGTTAGTGGTTTCCCTCAGCGAATAGAGTTATAGGGAAGATCTGGACCGCAGCAGCAAAAGTCAGTGGAGCAGAAACATACCAACACAGGTCGCGGTCAGGGATGGGCTTTCATCCTGACTTCCAAGCAGGCAGAGGCCTCAGGAGAAGTTGTTACAGGTACTCTACTCGTTCATTATACACCAGCTAAAGTACTATTTGATTCTGAAGAATCACATTGTTTCATATCTTTAAATTTCGTCAACACTCACTCCATACCACATGAACCATTAACCAAGGGATGGGAGATACATACGGGTAATGGTATTATAGTGTCTAGTCGAGAATGTAGATCTTTTCCAGTTGTAGTGTGTAGCAGGGAATTCTACGTGAATTTCCTTTTAATCGGGACATGCACCTATGATGCGATTCTTGGGATGGATTGGATGAGTGCATTTCATGCGATCATCGATTGCCGTGTTAGGAATGTGACTTTCCGCATCCCCAATCACCCTGAGTTTGTTTTCAAAGGCGGAAGAAAATCTTTAGAGCCAGCCAAGTATTCACCGCTGAAAGACCGGACCGAGGCGTTGGGACGTCTGGCCTGAATTTGGGAGCAGACGCTATTTAGATTTCTCCATCCACCTCTCCGAAGATACCAAGTTGATTTATGGCACCATATATCGGAGGTTTGGATACATGCGACCGTTGTAGAAGACTTCATTAGATTCCCCCTCATTTGCAAGGGGTTTTTGATTGTGGGGACGTTTTTTCCTGCAGGCGCAAGCCCCTGCAGTTAATTACGTTATCGCATTGCAATAACCACTTTCTCTTTCTCCTGCAGTTCACTTCGTGTCGTGTGTATTTTTTTGTTTATTTTGGTTGCCCATGGATTGTATACGGAGACTATTTTATGTCGTCGCCCATAGGGCGCGGATCAGTCCAAATCCATATATTTTTATATTTGGGTTTTTGAATATTTTGTTTGGTTTAAGGACTGTTAATCTAGTTTAAGATTAAGATCAACTTAAACATATGACCATTTGGACTCGATTTGTTTTAACCAAGGATACGTTAATCCTATTTGAGACTAAGATCAACTTAGCAACATTTTAAGGATCATTTTTTTATTAAGATCCAACAACAGAGCATTTGGGCTCAGATGTTAGAAAACTCTAGAGACTTAGCCAATTTGGGTTTGGTCTACCTAATCTTTACTTCTTTCTTTTTCTTTCATTCAAAAGCGCTAAGCACTTATTTGGGTTCTATTTGCTCAGCCTTTTTCTTTTATGCAAAAGTACTAAGCACTTGTTTGGGCTCTGGCGCTCACATGTGTATCATGTGAAGCACCCAGTCATGGACGCTGCCAAATAAGTGCTAAGCATTTTAGTCATTTTGACTGAATATGAAGTGATAAGCACTTTTGTATAGCGTCAACATGAGGGGCACGTGAGGCGCTGCCCAATCAGTGCTTAGCACTCAGCCGTTTTGGCTATATATGAAGTGTTAAGTACTTTTACTCAGCGCTCACGTGTATTTCACGTGTGGCGCCGGCCTTATGTTTTTAGCACCGACATGTTTTTCACGTGAGGCGCTGGGCGTTGCCCAATCAGTGCTTTGTTGGGGGCACCCACGTGGGAAACACGTGAGGCGCTAATTCCTTTTCTTTTCTAGAGATTGAATCTTTATTAATGGTATTTTGACCGTTAGTGATCACCAAGATCTTTGTTTCAAAGATTTGGGATCAAGAACTAAGTTCTTATGTTTTTTCTTTTATAAGCACTAAGTTTCTTTTTAGGGCTAAACCCTATTTTCAAAGGAATTAAATTCCCAGAACATAGGTTCTTTTTCTTTCTCTTTCTTTTTAACCTAGTTCTTTTCCTCTAGGTTTTGAGTTTGAAAAACAAAATCTCCCCGATGAGAATTAAATTCTCAACTTGTGGGAAGATTTACTTTGCAAATCCTAAATCAGAGGAAGAACCAAGTTCGTATATGAAGGGTAAAACCCTTGTTTTCATTTTTACTAGGAAAAGAAGATATTTTGATCTCTTCTTTTTCTTTACATAGAGTTTGAAAGGAGAGAGATCTTCTTCTTCTTTTGAGAATTAAATTATCTGTTTTCTTTTTCTTTTTTTAGAAACTTATAGGGGCAATCCTCCCTATGAGACTTGAAGTCTCCGGTCCTTTATATAGTAAAGGTAAGTTTGTTAATTAATTTGATAAAATCCCTTTTTGAGATATTCCAATTGATTTTATTGGTCTCAAAAATTATTTGGGGAATTTTATCCACCGTTGGATTTTTGATCCAAGAATTTTTGTTTTACAGAATATGTAATCTTGTTTTTAACAAAATTGGGGAAATATTATTCCATATATAGAAATTTTTTCTATTAAACGGTGAATTTTAATCACCATTGAATTTTTTATCCAAGGGCTCTCTGTTTTACAGAGAACAATCTTTCTTTGCTTAGAAAGATTGGGAAAATCTATTCCCAAAATAAAATTTAATATTATCATTGGATTTTTTATCCAACCGAGAATATCTTTCTCACTTGAAAAGATTAGGGAGATATTTTCTCCAAATAGAATTTAATTCTATTATTTAATTGCTTATCATCACCATTGGATATTTGATCAAACGGCTCTGTTTAACAGAGAATATCCCAAATTTTAGGGAAATATCCCTATATAGAATTTAATTCTACTTGATTTTAATTTAGGCGTCGACGCTCACGTGTTATGCACATGGGCGCCACTTAAGAATTTAATTCTTATATATGATAGGCGCTCATGTGCTTTGCACGTTGGCACCCACGTGGGCTTCACGTGCGGCGCCACCATAGGATTTAATCCTAAAGGGTTGGCGCTGGTGCTGGCCCCCTCGTGGGGAGCACGTGAGGCGATGCCTCATTAAAATTTAACAGAGTTTAGCTCTTTTTACTATATTTAAATATTAGGGGAACACCAAGTATAGAGCTAAGCCGAGGGTATTAACGGCTATGTAGATTGACGAGAACCTGGTGCCAAAGATTGTTCGAGATTTCCTTGATGTCTTTCTTGAAGATTTACTAGGTCTACCACCTCCTCGCATCTTGGTATTCTCAATCGACCTGATTTCAGGAACATCACCAGTTTCTCGAGCACCGTACAGAATGGCGCCAGTTGAATTAGCAGAATTGAAGAAGCAAATTGGAGATCTTCTGGAGAAGGAATTTATTCACCCAAGCGTTTCGCCGTGGGGTACACTTGTCTTGTTGGTGAAGAAGAAAGATGGATCGCTGCGGATGTGCATAGACTACTGTGAGTTGAACAGAGTAACGATAAAGAACAAAAACCCCATTCCGCGCATCGATGACTTATTTAATCAATTGGGTGGTGCCAAGGTATTTTCGAAGCTGGATCTTCGTTCGGGTTATCACCATATCAGAGTAACGGCTGAAGATGTATGCAAGACGACCTTTCGGACCCGATAAGGGCATTATGAGTTTCTTACGATGTCGTTCGGTGTTACTAATGATCCAGCAATATTCATGGATCTGATGAACAAGGTATTTGCAAAATACCTGGACACGTTTGTCGTTGTATTCATCGACGACATACTAGTCTACTCTAAGACTTGAGAAGAGCACGCCGAATATTTGGGAATTGTACTACAAATTCTGCGGGAAGAGAAGCTATACGCAATACTGAGAAAGTTCTAGTTCGACAAAGTGCAATTCTTAGGACACATTGTTTCGGACGAAGGCATTTTAGTGGACCCCGCGAAGATAGAATCTTTTAGAGATTAGCCGACACCGAAATCAATGGCGAAGATCAGAAACTTCCTGGGATTGGCCAGATATTATCAGCGTTTCGTTCAGTACTTTACACGAGTTGCTAAACCCTTGACAAAGCTGACACGGAAGGAAATGCCTTATGTATGGTCAGAGGGATGTATACAAGCTTTCGAGTTACTGAAACAAAAATTAACCACGACTCCTATTCTTACAGTACCGGATAATTCGGGTGGTTTGGTGATACATAGCGATGCTTCAGGGAAAAGTTTAGGCTGTGTTCTGATACAGCATGGTCTGGTAGTTGCTTATGCTTCACAGCAGTTGAAGAATCACGAAAGGGACTACCCAACACACGACTTGGATTTAACTGCAGTGGTTTTCTCCTTGAAGCTCTGGAGACATTACTTATTAAGTGAAAAGGTAGAAGTGTACACGGATCACAAGAGTCTGAAATACGTGTTCACTTAGAAGGAATTAAATATGAGGCAACGTCGATGGCTAAAACTAATGGCGGACAATGACTTGGACTTACGGAACCATCCGGGGAAAGTAAATGTCGTACCCGACGCTCTCAGCCGCAAGCCAGTGGTCATGATGTTGACCAGTCAGAGGAGTATCATTGAGGACTTTCAGAAGCTTGAACTAGAGGTTGTTACACCGAGTGCAACCGGGCAGTTTTGGCAATTACAGGTGCAGTCTTCACTTGTAGATCGCATTAAGGCTGCACAGGCTAATGATTCTCGATTGCAGAAGTTCAGAGAGCGGGTGGAAGCTGGACTGAGGACAGATTTACTCATATATTGAGACATTTCTTTGAGATTCGGTAGCAGACTCTGCGTTCCTAAGGGTGGTGTTCAAGAAGAAATAGTAGCTGGGGCTCACAGTTCAGCTTATTCGGTGCATCCGGGAGGCACGGAGATGTGCCGAGATCTGAGGCAGCACTATTGGTGGAACGGGATAAAGCGAAAGATTGCATGGTTTGAATCCAAGTGCTTAGTATGCCAACAGGTAAAGGTGGAACACCAGAGGACGGCTGGATTGTTGCAACTGCTTCTGATACCCGAGTAGAAAAGGGAGCACATCACTATAGATTTCGTGACAGCCTTATCGCGGAGTCCAAGAGGCAACAACGCCATCTGGGTTATCGTCGACTGTCTTACGAAGGTAGCACACTTTATACCTTTCTGAGTGGGATAGCTGACAAAGTCGCTTGTGGAGAAGTACATGCAGGAAGTAGTGCGACTTCATGGAATTCTGGTCAGCATAGTATCATATCGAGACACCAGATTCATTTTGCACTTTTGGAAGAGGTTACAAGAGAGTCTGGGTACACGTCTCAAGTTCAGCATGGCTTGCCATCCACAGACGGACAGACAATCCGAGCATACTATTCAGACGCTCGAGGACATGTTGAGAGCATGCATGTTAGACTTTCAGGATTTTTAGGATGATCACTTTCATCTGGTGGAGTTTTCTTATAACAACAGTTTCCAAGCTAGCATTCAGATGGCTCCGTTCGAAGCACTTTTCAGACGGAAATGTTGATCCCATGTTTGTTGGGATAACATTGGTGAGCGAAAGTTACTGGGTCCCGAGCTCATAGTGCAAATGCGGGACAAGGTTCAGATGATCAGGCAGCGTATTAAGACTGCTCAGAACCGACAGAAGACTTGGGCAAATACTAGCAGGAGATCGTTAGAGTTTGAAGTTGGTGATCATGTATTCTTGAAGATTTCACCTATCCATGGAGTTATCAGATTTGGGAGTCATGGGAAACTCGGTCCCCAATTCATCGGACCATTCGAGGTATTAGAGCAGGTAGGGGAGGTGGATTACCGACTTGCTTTACCCCCATCGTTATCTGGCGTGCACAACACATTTCATGTGTCACAGTTGTGGCACTACGTTCGATATGACAGTCACATTCTCGATCATTTAGAATTGACATTTGGTACCGACTTATCATATGTGGAGCAGCATACTACTATACTCGATCGTAGAGAGAAGGTACTGAAGGAAAAAGTCATTTCGTTAGTCCGAGTATCTTGGGGTGGTCGTTCGCCCGGAGAATCTACCTGGGAACGTGAGGACGATATCCGTTCGTAGTTTCCACAACTTTTCGAGTAGCTGTTTGTATCGCCGCTTCCTTATTTTCGTCCCTTTAATTTGGAGGACGAAATTTTTGTAAGAGGGATATGATTTAATACCGTGATTATTTCGGTACCCTATTATCCATATGTTAATAATAAATTTTACCTATACTTTTCTATTTAATTTACTCATACTCCTTCCAATTATTTTTATTTTTCCCAAGCTCTAATTAAATATTAGTACCCATATATTTATATCTTAAACTATATCCTAACCCAAGCTCTATACCCTAAGCCCACAACCCAATCCCAAATTCAAGCCCAAGCCCCAATAACCCAAGCCCACTTCTTTCCCTCAACTACCACTTTCTCTTCTGAATTTTCGTATTTAAATCTCACTTAATACCCAATTCAATTCCCAAATAATTTCTATAGCCCAAATTAATCACCATATAATTCATAATTATTCCTTTTAATTAACTTCTAACCCTCTCTCTCTCACTTTTAAAACCCCTCTCTCTTTCTCTTTCTCTTTTATCACACACACACTCTCTCTATCTCTCTCGCTAACTCTCTCTCCCTCTCTCTCTCCTATCGATCTCACTTGCATTCCTTCTCTCTTATCTCGATCTCCCTCTCAAAACCTCACCAAACTATCACTGAGCCCCTCCATTACCACCATCCGGAATTCCAACCGCCTTCATTCCCGACTCATCACCTCCTACATCCTCCACGACGTCCCCTTGCACCGAGCACTGATCTCCCTCGTCGGCGACCTCCTCCCCCTCAACAGGGACCGACTATCCACCAAACCTCCTCTAGCATCCCTCCGACGGCCCAACAACCTCCGCCCGCATCATCTTCACCGCATTATTCTTCTCCTTCGACTCAAAACCTACCTCCGATCCGCCAGCCCACCACCTTACATCGTCAAGCACCCAGCAACCATCGGCGACAAACCCCCGCCACCACTTCCTCTCCCCGAGTACCCTGACTACACCCCTTCCTCTTTCACTGAGCTCCTCTCTTCTTCACTACCAACTGTCGCCGGAGCTGCCTCCTCCGACCACCGACGACCTCAGCGCACCTCCAGCCCCCGCCGTGAGGCCCTGACCTCGCCTCAGCCGACTCCAACCCAAACTTGTTGCAGTTGCCGAGCCAAAACTCCATAGCCAAGCTTAAGTTTGTGGTCGTCGTGCATGCATCGTGCCGTGCCGTTCATTTTCGTTCACAGCTATCGTGTCGCCGATCGTCATCGTCAGGCAAGTTTCCAAGACTTACTTCCATGTTATTATACTTATATGTCGATATATGCTCTGATAATATCGTGTGATTAGTATTAGGCCGTATTTAATTTTAAATTGATTTGGATCTTAGTATTAATCAAGTCCAACACCTCGTGTTAACATCGTATAGAAGTTCAAAAGTTATTTTTCATGTGAATTGAACGGACATAATTGATATTCCGACAATAAACGACTGCTTAATTTAGGTGTTCGATATGTATCTTGAGCGAAAACCAAATCTAGTGTGGCGAAATTTATGGTTACTAGATTCTTTTAGGGATAAAGGATGATACGTAGAAAGTTGGGTCATAAATACGGATCCTAACACCGTGAAATGTCACCCCCACTTAGATCCACAAAATCTGAAATTCCCCGTACACCTAAATTGTGAAAATCATAGTAAATTAGATACATACCGGAATACAGTGTTCGCGGGCTCGTACCGAAGATGACTTAACAATATAGAACCTCCTATAATTTATATTTTGATACTATTATAACACGATGGCGAAAACCATTCGGGAATGTGGCTCTGGACTGTAGTCCAGGGCAGTACTGCTTGTCGACACCTGAATTAAAATGTTTTTATAACTCTGTGTGAAAATGATATTATATGGAACCCTATACCATTGCAAATATTATTCTGTTAGCTAACTATTAGTGGTTGTTTCATTCATTTTTACGGTCGTTGCTATTTTAATCATATTTTAAATCGTCATTATATACTGCAGTCCCAAGCAGGGATAGAACGTACACCCTGATCTTAAACAGTGCATATCTTCCAGGACATAGTGGATATTGTCGATCCATCTGGTGCGTTGGAAACTTAATTAATAGATATAAATATTACCCTACTTTAGTATTGCCTAATTACAATCCCAACAAGAGGAAAAATGTATTACAAAACGGACTTTCAGTTCAGGAACTGAATTTCCAGTAGAGAACACTTAAAAAGAAATGACTGTAATTCGAAAATTCGAAACCCAATTGAATTGAAACTAATTTCTTTGAATTTATAATTAAGTTTACTTTCTACCCCTTTTGTATCATTTTGCTTAATTTTGATCGTACGATTTAATGTGAATTTTTCTAAATTTTTAAGGCGCGTAATGACTTATATTGCCTATGACTTGCTTAGCGGCATAATTCACATATTTACCCGACTGTGATACCTTTAGCGATAGTGAGCTCCCTTATTAATTCTTAGTGTATATTGTATTGTCGAACGTAAGTGGTATCAGATTAGTTGTGTCGAGTACGCCAGTAAAAAGTGAACGATTTGTGATAGTGAACAGTACAGTGAATAGCGAACAAAACAGTTTTATTGGTGCGTACTTGTACACAACTAGCCCATACATACATTTATTGAAACCTGGGGAAAAGGGGGAAATCAAAGTGGAAAGGAACATGTATTTAGCAATGTTTGCGATTTAGAGGCTGATCATTCGAACAACGACTCTTATATATATTAGGTTTGGACTTAGCAGTCCGGCTGACAGGGTTATGTCTCGGGTAACAGTGGGCCGTAGTCTCGGATACGTACGAGACCCTCGTTAAGCATGATCGCTCATTTCCTAAAAATTCAATTTCAAAAGAATTAACCTAGATACTAGTAGGAACACAGATCACATACTGCATTGATTATTGATGTATCGATTACCTGCATTCACTGTCTCCATTATTATTACTTTTATTTCATGCCCCATTATTGTTATCATATTACTGCTATTGCGTCGCCCTGACGACCGAGTATGCATGCTCAGAGCTTGGAGAGGACGCAGCTTAAGAGTCAGATTTACCATTCGAGCTCGCGGAGATTTAGACGTTTGTATTTGCAGCACTTATATCGCTTCCCATAAAGCAACCATGTATTCGCACTTGAATAGTAGTTTTCTTTTCTGTTGAACTATTATAAACTGTGAACCATAAACTAGTGATGCGTTTCCTTTACTTCTGTGCTATATTTACTGATTACCATGTAATACTAGAAACCGAAGTGTGACTACGGCGGGATGGTTCACTGACCGTAGTAGCAAGGCTGGCTTAGTCGCCTCCGTATACCGTATTTTGAGAAGTGAAGCGTGACATATATGATCAAATGATCAATTGAGCCCATATGCTCACTGTTTCTAAGTTGTATGAGATCTATGTCCTAAGATCAAAACCCCAAATTTAATATATACAGATTTGCGCTAATCCGCACCTTACGGGCATGACAAGATTAGTCTCCATATGTAAGTGCACGGCGGCGCCCCGGCCTCCATCCCGAGACCAAATGCGGAAGCGATGGTTAACTTTAATTTTTCAAACCGGCACCACCGCGCACTAAAACCCGGATCGGGCCATTAACTAGTTCTAGCTAACTACAAGATGGGGAAGAGAGATATATCGAGCGATCCGTGTCCTCCGGTCTTCTCGTCGTCGTCCCGATCTCCCGCGGAATGTCCGGTCTCCACCTCCTCGCTGGAAAGGGCACCACGTCGCCGGCTTCTTTTACGGGCTCCCACCTCTATACCGAGGCAACTCGGGCACGAAGCTGGCGAGTCGACGTGCCCAAGATTTGCTGTAGAATATAGTGTAGAACCATGTCTCATTTTGGGGTTGTGGAGGTTGCCATTTGGTGGAGGAATGATATAAACTTTTGGAGATGGAACTTGTGGGGATTTTGTGAAGCCAAAAGACTAAAAATCCCACACATGAAAAATGGGCAGCCCCTCCTACAAATGTGGCCGGCCATGGTGGTCAAGGGAGAGTGAGAAATGAGTGTGTATCAAAAATATGAGTGAGGCCACACAATAATGCAAGTGAGAGAGAATGGTATGTGATCATGAGAAGGAAAATGATCACCAACAAATCCACACTCCATCAACTAATCAACAACCATGATTGCTACAAAAAGTCAAGCAATCATGAACCATGGAAGGTCAAGGGATGGGGCTCCATCATGAAACCATCATGATACAAAAGTATGCAAAGACAACCCTCCAAATAGCTAATTTGCACAAATGCAAATAAGCCATCCTCTACCAATCTTCGGCCAATGAAAGATAAAAAGAAATATGGCCGAAACGGAAAGCAAACTGGCAACTCCAGAAAACTGGTCCCGTAATAAATTACAGGAAAAACCCCGCTACTGTGCATACACACCCGCATTTGTACTCCGATCGAAATACAAATGCAATGAGATAAAATCTACACTGTACTATACTAGTATCCGGCTTAAACCAAAGCCTGCTAGTATTATCCGTCCGATCCTGATCCGTGCAATACCGCACGTATCTGATCGAACCCTGCCGTATCTCTATACGGCCTCTACAGCGTTTCGCCCGAAAACTTGAGCAACTGAATGTGGGGGACTCTAAAGACTCGTCAACACCTTGGTTGTGGATTTAACCACTAGCACGTCAGAGGTATAAGCCAATACGTAACGGGCTACCAGGTATTGACCAAAGGGACATCGATGAGCGAACTCATCCTGACACCCTACAGAGCCTGTCAGTGACAATATCCGTACAGTCCGGTCCGTTCGTCTATGAGCATCGCATGGCGGGCCTAAGGGGTTGGTAAAAGTCAGACCCCCAAAAGCGGTACAAGTCGTGTCGGAGTGTAGCCCAGAACACCCTGAGATACTACTGGAATGCCTACCAGTAAATCTCCTGCCTCGGCCGAGGGCTTTGTGTAATGGCTCTCCTAGACATAGCGCGACCTCACCCCCAATACCGGGAGAGACGAACCCCTGAAGATCCGCTCACTGCCTCCATGTGGCTTGGGACTGTACCCAACTAAAACCTGTTTGCACGTCTCCTTTGAGCGTGGTAGGGTAGTAATCAAAGTACAGTGGGAACTCACACGAGACAAATGACGATCCTCAGGTCGATGAACTAACCTGTACACATGTCACTAGGGAACTGCTATCTGACGTCAGGTATAAAACCAACTAGCATGTTCCCGGCGAGTCCTGTCCGGTGTACTCATAACCCAATGATCACCTGTATACATCTTAGGTGATCCAACTGACACCAATGGCTTGTGAGACCGGCCACCGCCCCTCGTCGGGGTCTCGACTGTATACACTAGTCTACTCTGGAGTATCGATGCCCTATCTCGAAACTCCCACGACTAGGGACCTTTTAAGGATGTGCTTATAGACTACCAGCTCTCACGTATATGATTGCCCTCATACTGCTGGCAGTCAAGCAAGAATCCTAGGGGCTCTATCAACGTGTAATAGCGACATGTCAGGTCACCTAAAGCAGTACACGATGATAAAGATAAACCAGATAGCATACTATCATCTTGAGTAAGACTGTCCTACCGGAATAGGTCCTCCCTCAATCATTGCAATCACGTGCCTGTGATCCAATAATTGACTCTGAGGGCACTATCTCCAACAATCTCCCACTTGCACTCAAGGCTAATTATTGCGATGTCGCATACTTACAGCCCGTGTGATACCGGACACCCAACTCCTCTACTTGTCAGTCTCACAAAGCTCGTTTGCGAAACTATTGCGTTCGAGGAATAGCCTCAGTGAGAGGATCCGCTTTGATGTTTCTTTCTATGTCTCTCTATATCTCATGTTCGCGGAGAAAGCCATCTCCCGAAATGAGCAATACCTGTCTCAGAATATGTCTGGATGTCTGATGGGACCTAGCTCATAAATGAACTCCAAATCCAAACTTCTTAGACTGTATCGTCAACCGAACTTAATCAGTATCCTGCGCCATGCCTCCCTCAGTATTTCCTTGGACCACCTGTCCAAAATACTGTCCCTCGTCAGAAGGAAAAACTATAACTCTGACAACCTCCTTGTCATCCATGTCACCTTGGAAGCCTGGAATGATAACTGTCTCCCGAATGAGGCTGTCGTTATCATATCCCTAGAACATCCACTTATGTTCTAAAACTGCTTCCGACTGTTTCTCCAGGATTGGATCAACATCAACTTATTGCATCTAGTGCAAGAACAACATCTGGTGTGGTACTTGACATCTCATGATTGACTCAATTGCCTGAGCAAGTGATCTGCCAATCATGCACATCCCTCTCCCCTTTAGTCTATAAGACACCTTTAGAGAGGGTGACTCCATTACCTGCAGGTACACTACCGTGCCAGGAGTCGTCCATTCTAAATACTCTTAGAATGCTGTCTAAGTACCCAGATTGGGAAACTACCCAAATCTAGATCTAAAACCATAGATCCAGTAACCAGTATGTCTGATATAATGTCCAAGTCCCATGTGGAGAAACCACTGTGTGACGACCAAAGTGTAACCGATTGTAGTATAGGAATATCACTTCCTACTCTGTGTATGTCATCCAAATACCATGACATCACACCCTACTACCTTCTCAACAGATCCATCCCCTATTCTGATGAAGTCAAACCTATGACTGTCACATCAGAAATAGATGATCTATCTCCGCTATATCTGCTTTAGTCTATATATAGACATAAGCCACCTGTCCACCAATGCTTCCGCTGCTCCCACTGACCACGACAACCCTCTGGCAGAGTCATATACACGTACACTTCTAAAACTAGTTTAGAACGACGCTATACTCATCCTCCTGCCGGGTCTCACAGTCTGGAATAACAGCAATGGCAAATCTGGGTAAACAAGAACTTCCCTGTCACCGTCCTTGAGGCTACCGGAGTACCTCTCGGGTGCCTGAAGTTACCCACCTTATCTGCGGAGTGGCCAATGGAATGTCAATCCAGATTGAATCTTTAGATTCCTTATCAAATCTTCAGTAATCGTTTGTGGTTCTGGAATCACTTCCAGTTCTACCATACTCCCACTACTGTTTTCTGAAAAAAATCCATTTTTAATAAAACTGTGGCGAGTCTAGAACAATATCGCTATTGATCTTCCAGATGGTAGAAAGTCAACCCTCGTCATAGCCTGGGTCAACCCACAAACAGCCATTACAGAAACATGCCTTGAGTTATCCAGAGTCTGGTTTTAAGCATAATCCGGACAACTCCCCGTACCTTAACAATGTTAAGATATGAACTGTTCTATATCCAATATAGAACCAGAGGCACTGATTTAATTGAACCAAATTCAAATCATGCAGCTATCTCCAGTGCATGTTAACTAAATAGAGAGAGGCCGATCGGCATTACTCAACTTAGGAATACTTCCAATTATGAGTAACCTGAAAGAGAAGCAAGTTCTCTTAATCACTACTATCAACTGAATACCATACACAAGTATCTACATCTTCGATCACCTTGAAGAATCCCGATACTTGCAATACCTGGTTCTCTACTTTATTCAAATACCTATAACTTCTCAAAATTCGGACCCTGTGTTTCCACGAAACACCTGTCTAACAACTAGAGAAGTCATAAGTAAACCGAATATAGTACGAGGACCAACCCCTCTGTCCTGATGGACCCTGGACAACATACAATACTCTGTATAAATCCCTTGAGTCTGACAACTCATTCACTGTGTGTCGTAGGTTGAAAACTGTACTTATGGTTAAGAAGAATTACACCGCTGTTTAATGCTCCTTACCTAACCATCCACTGATATAGGTAAATGTCATAGACATAATTTCAAAAAGGTATGTCTCACTCTATGAAAATAGACGTACAGATATATCAATTTGAAATTGGTGCACAACAGCGGATATTCAAAACCAAATATTTGCCGACCGGCAAACAACCCAGGTGACTTCCTCAAATATCACCGATTACAACGAATCCCGATATAATGAGGATGATCACCTAATTCCCACTAACCTACTCCCACTCATCATCTGTAAAACCATACAGATGTGAGAATCATACCTGGTAAATACATACCCTGGAGTAAGGACTAATTGGGAAATCAGTTTTCCTTTAACAGTACACAGTGAAACTGAAACATTGAAATGTTTCGATGGGGTATCCCGGTATTCCTAGTAATGCCTCTTCCAGATTCACGACTGTAACCGTATAATTCTTTGCCACCTCTCCAAATCCCTTTATATGTCTTTAGTCATTACCTTCTGCACACCCCTTAGGCCAAATGGTTTTCTTCCTTCCCTACCGTTCGGCACCAGCCTATGGTTTGGAAGAAGACTATCCAATAAGCATAATGGGTGTACTGTCCTAATCCTAGGAGCACTCACAATGCGACAGAAGATGAAGATAAAAGACAACCGAATAAACCTTATTCCTATTTCTCCTGAACCAGAATCCATCCCCGAACTGGAACAAGTTCCTTTCGAGTTCGTATATAACCATACGATAGAATATCCAATAAACTGTGGATCTTCGTAGTGATACGGAGTGTCTTGGAGAAATACAAAGGTGATTTAGGATTGGCGAAGAAATACTTGGTTTGGTCGTGAATAGCAGTCGCATTTTACTTTGCCCTCTTACTAATCCCTTTATTTGTCTTTACTTAATACCTTCTGTACACCGTTTAGGCTAATTGGTTTTCTTCATTCCCTACCGGTCGGCACCTGCCTATAGTTTGGAAGAAGACTATCCAATTTGCGTAATAGGTGTACTATCTCCTAAACCAAAGAGTACTCACGACTTGAGAGAAGGTAAAAGGAAAAGACAACTGAATAATCCTATTCGTTTTCTCCAGAACCGGAAACCATCCTCGAATAAATCCCTTCGAGTTCGTATATAACCATACGATGGTTTTGTCCAATGGAAGTGGACGTTCGTAGTAATACGGGGTGTCCTGGAGAAAAGGGTAAAAGTAGGAGTGGCAATGAGGTCTGCAACTCAGACAATCCAAAAGCCAGTGTTAAGAAGGTTCGGTTAATTTGGTCACTAAGTCATAGTCTAGGGTCGGGTCAATAGTCGCTGCCAAAGAGAGAGAGAAAAGAAACACTCAGCGTGCACTCTAACCTAGATCATAATGGTTACCAATTTATCTAATCTGGAAACCTCCCACTGTAACGTCAAATTCTTCTCCAAACCCAAAAGAAGAATTAGTCGGGATCACCCGAGAAGTAAACCAACTCATCAGCGGGAATCGGGATCCAACTATCATCGCATGATAGCGTGACGGAATCCGCTCACGTTATCATACTCCAGAAGGTATGCGCATATCTGGCAAGTTTCAGTTCTTTTGAAACTCCTAATGTGGATTTTTGCCCCATGCTCTTATGACCTTGGCGTGAGGTCAAAATATCATAAGTCACATGTCAAGTTCTACCCATCATTGTCCAGGTTAATTTGAACCCACCCGTACATACCCTTGACGTAGGCCAAAATAGTAGTACGACTGTCCCAAACCAACGCATCTATCTATGCAACAGCTAAATATCCGGCAGCTACCAATCACTATGCCTTGGCGTGAGGTCAAAATACATAGCTTGAATACTACCGAATATTTAACCGAAATGATGGAGGGCTACGAATGGTTTCTGGCGAAAACCTTTAACGTAATGAACTTGATATCGTTGAAGGAACGGATAGCTTTATAAAAATATAGTGACGAAAACCTTTGCTGAAGAGGTCACTCCCGGTGAAGGGATCTCGGCTCTTTCCCCGTAGAATGAGGTGCAGGATATTCCAACTGAATACCACGATGCAAAGCTAAAGTAATCGGCTATAGTGAAGTTATTGCCCTGACGCAAACTTCTGTCCAAGGGGTCACTCCCGGTGAAGGGATCTCGGCCCTTGCCTCGTCGACTGAGGAGCAGGATATTCCAACTGAATACCACGATGCAAAACAAAAGAGAACGTCTTTGCAATAACAGCTTTTTTAAAAGTGTTCCAACAACATCAAATTAGGTTTGTTTTTAACTTGCATTGATCCGAATCAACGCAGTCCCATCAATTGATCACACCACAAAGAACGAAAATATACTGATGTATGTATATGCCATCCGCATTCGCCACTGGGTCCCGTCATTACCCGTTAGGTTAGCTAACTAACGACAGAGCGGGGACTGGATTAGCGCGGATGCAAAATATATACAACATCTACTAATATATATACCAATATATTATATTTCGCTCAAGGCGTGATAAAATGCAACATCTCAGAAATGTACAGTATCACAGAACAATACAGATATCTGGGATCCCCGGGTTTCACAGAGCCACTACTGAAACCCGACGTTCCCCTGGTCGTGTGGATAACCTGTGCAATGAAATCCTAGACCCCTACGGGCGCGGCAAGTTACCCGCCAAAACCTGAAGCGAGGCAGCCCCTTTCAGCAACGTGAATGGACCACCCAGCACTTCACGGAATCCGGTAACTTGGGCACCCCTCCTGGGTCAACCTGTACCCCCTACGAGTGCGGCGAATAGCCCGCCAATTCTAGAGTGAAGCCCCCTCCGTCCCAATGCCATGAGATGCGGGCTTGTTGCCTTCTAGAATCCGGATAGAATCCGGCTATCCGTGCACCCCACCTTGGGGTAATCCTAGTACAGAAAGTAAAATATACATACAACGGGTACATCGACCGCAACCTGGTCGTGCCCCAAAATAATAATACAAACAGGCAGTGACGGCAGTCCATATGTCGGACGCTCGCCCCGCAATATCAAATGTACATAATACAACAAAACTGTACTACCACTGCAACCAGGCTATCCCCACGACCGATCCGCAACATCACAGCAAAATCACAGAACATCAACGTGAAAGTCACGTTCGCAAATCCGTCTAACCGGGCTATAGCAGTTAGACAGGATTTACCGATCAAGTGACATTCACGGCCTGAGATATAATGTAAATACTGTGAACTAATGTGTTTAAAATATCTAATCGATCAAATTTTACCAAGTGGGCCCCCAAGCAATACTGTAGCACTCACAGAAATTCTGGGCCTAAACAAAGTATACCAAAACCTCTATTTTCAGCCCACAAGCCCACTGCAAAAAATTGGTGACGTGAATCCAAATTCTTGCGGCGGAACCGCGGCCAAAGAGGGGTTATGGCCGCGGTTCCGCGGTCGTACGGAAGGATCAGGTGACCAAAATTCTACAGTGTTCTTAGGATTCCCTGCACATCATTCTGCAACACCCTGAAAAATTTTTCGAGACAAAAAAATTTCGACAGAAACTGATATGCATGAAAACGCGGGTTTTAGGATTTTTGTTCGATCGGAAATGTAAACACGTTAGAACAAGCTAGACTATGTTAATGGCGAGGCTCTGATACCACTGTAAGTGCACGGCGGCGCCCCAGCCTCCATCCCGAGACCAAATGCGGAAGCGATGGTTAACTTTAATTTTTCAAACCGGCACCACCGCGCACTAAAACCCGGATCGGGCCATTAACTAGTTCTAGCTAACTACAAGATGGGGAAGAGAGATATACCGAGCGATCCGTGTCCTCCGGTCTTCTCGTCGTCGTCCCGATCTCCCGCGGAATGTCCGGTCTCCACCTCCTCGCCGGAAAGGGCACCACGTCGCCGGCTTCTTTTACGGGCTCCCACCTCTATACCGAGGCAACTCGGGCACGAAGCTGGCGAGTCGACGTGCCCAAGATTTGCTGTAGAATATAGTGTAGAACCATGTCTCATTTTGGGGTTGTGGAGGTTGCCATTTGGTGGAGGAATGATATAAACTTTTGGAGATGGAACTTGTGGGGATTTTGTGAAGCCAAAAGACTAAAAATCCCACACATGAAAAATGGGCAGCCCCTCCTACAAATGTGGCCGGCCATGGTGGTCAAGGGAGAGTGAGAAATGAGTGTGTATCAAAAATATGAGAGAGGCCACACAATAATGCAAGTGAGAGAGAATGGTATGTGATCATGAGAAGGAAAATGATCACCAACAAATCCACACTCCATCAACTAATCAACAACCATGATTGCTACAAAAAGTCAAGCAATCATGAACCATGGAAGGTCAAGGGATGGGGCTCCATCATGAAACCATCATGATACAAAAGTATGCAAAGACAACCCTCCAAATAGCTAATTTGCACAAATGCAAATAAGCCATCCTCCACCAATCTTCGGCCAATGAAAGATAAAAAGAAATATGGCCGAAATGGAAAGCAAACTGGCAACTCCAGAAAACTGGTCCCGTAATAAATTACAGGAAAAACCCCGCTACTGTGCATACACACCCGCATTTGTACTCCGACCGAAATACAAATGCAATGAGACAAAATCTACACTGTACTATACTAGTATCCGGCTTAAACCAAAGCCTGCTAGTATTATCCATCCGATCCTGATCCGTGCAATACCGCACGTATCTGATCGAACCCTGCCATATCTCCATACGGCCTCTACAGCGTTTCGCCCGAAAACTTGAGCAACTGAATGTGGGGGACTCTAAAGACTCGTCAACACCTTGGTTGTAGCTTTAACCACTAGCACGTCAGAGGTATAAGCCAATACGTAACGGGCTACCAGGTATTGACCAAAAGGGACGTCGATGAGCGAACTCATCCTGACACCCTACAGAGCCTGTTAGTGACAATATCCATACAGTCAGGTCCGTTCGTCTATGAGCATCGCATGGCGGGCCTAGAGGGTTGGTAAAAGTCAGACCCCCAAAAGCGGTACAAGTCGTGTCGGAGTGTAGCCCAGAACACCCTGAGATACTACTGGAATACCTACCAGTAAATCTCCTGCCTCGGCCGAGGGCTTTGTGTAATGGCTCTCCTAGACACAGCGCGACCTCACCCCCAATACCGGGAGAGACGAACCCCTGAAGATCCGCTCACTGCCTCCATGTGGCTCGGGACTGTACCCAACTAAAACCTGTTTGCACGTCTCCTTTGAGCGTGGTAGGGTAGTAATCAAAGTACAGTGGGAACTCACACGAGACAAACGACGATCCCCAGGTCGATGTACTAACCTGTACACATGTCACCAGGGAACTGCTATCTGACGTCAGGTATAAAACCAACTAGCATGTTCCCGACGAGTCCTGTCCGGTGTACTCATAACCCAATGAGCACCTGTATACATCTTAGGTGATCCAACTGACACCAATGGCTTGTGAGACCGGCCACCGCCCCTCGTTGGGGTCTCGACTGTATACACTAGTCTACTCTGGAGTATCGATGCCCTATCTCGAAACTCCCACGACTAGGGACCTTTTAAGGATATGCTTATAGACTACCAGCTCTCACGTATATGATCGCCCTCATACTGCTGGCAGTCAAGCAAGAATCCTAGGGGCTCTATCAACGTGTAATAGCGACATGTCAGGTCACCTAAAGCAGTACACGATGATAAAGATAAACCAGATAGCATACTATCATCTTGAGTAAGACTGTCCTACCGGAATAGGTCCTCCCTCAATCATTGCAATCACGTGCCTGTGATCCAATAATTGACTCTGAGGGCACTATCTCCAACACCATATATAATCCAAGTGTAACCCCATAATAAATAAACATAACACGACACGAAGTGATCTGCCTGAAGCAGGTGAAAGTTGTTATCGCAGCGCAATAACGTAATTCACTGAAGGAGCTTTCACCTATAGGGAAGAGCGCCTTCACAATTAAAAACCCATCATAAATGAGGAGAAATCTGAGAATTCTGCTGTGTCAGTCGCATTTTTCCAAACCTCTGATATACGGTGTCATAAATCAACTTGGTATCTTCAGAGAGGTGGATGGATATATTCCAAATAGAATCTGCCCCCGTATTCAGGCTAGACGACTCCATGTCTTGGTCCAGTGTTCGGCGGTAACAAGCACATCTCTCTGTTTCTCCATGAATCTCAACTCCGCGGAGATCAAATATCTCCCAAACTGAGTGATACCTGCTTTAGTATTTTCCTGGACTGACGGTGGGATCAAGAACAATTATATCCAGCGAATTCTCAGACGGTATCCTTTGCTGATTCACAATCAGTATCTAGCGCTCTCAGTATCCCTCTTGGAACTCTTTCCAATATACTTCTATTCACAAGAGAGTACACTTATAACTCGCGACAGACGTTGTCTCCCATATTACCTGGAAAGCTAGAATCGGTAACCACCTTCTTCAGGAGGTTGCCATTACCAAATACCAAGAATATCAAATGCTCTTCACTGCTACCCTATGTTTCTCTAGGATTGGACTAATATCCATATCCTATATAGAGAAACACTTATCCATATCCTATATGGAGAAACACCTGTGATCACCATTGTTTTACCAATTGCAGTATAGGAATATCACTTCCTATCATGAGTATATCATTTACATATCATATGAGAAATCTGTCAACACTCCCTACTACTTTCTTACAAATACCAGGTTCATCTCTCATTTTGATGAAATCAAACACTTTGACCGTGGCATCAAAACAGATGATCCAATTCCGCTATGCCTGTTTTAGTCTAAAGATAACTTAAGCAACTTGTACACTTACTGCTGCTCCCACTAACTAATATAACCTTCTGGCAGAATCATATACACGTACACTTCTAATCCAATTTAGAAAGACGTTGTACTTATCCACATGCCAAATATCATAGTCATGAAAGACAAAAGGACAGGTTATATCCGTATGGACTTCATCACAGACACTGAAATAATAGTTTTATCACAATTCACAACGGGTATTTGATGGAAAATTTTTACTACAAGTCTAGCCTTATCAGTCAGTACCTTCCCATTTGCACTGATCTCATAAAATCTACTTACTCCTAATAGATTTTACCTCTTCAAGAGCACCCAACAGAGTCCACAGTTTGTTGCAGTGTATGGAGTCCAATTAGGATAACTCGGCATCCAGCCATTAGTTGGAAGACGCCACTTCCCATGGCCTGCTGATATAGTAGGGTCATCATCATATGATGCAAGTCTCCATATCACCTTCTATGAGGGAACCGAAGTATCTCTCAGGTGCCTGAGATCACCTACTAAATCTTTAGAGTAGGCTAAGGTTTTTCAGTGTTAATTGAATCTCTAGATTCTACTAAATCTTCAGTAACTGTTTATGGTTCTGAAATCACTTTCAGTTCTACCATACTTCCACTAATTTCTTTTGTAAGAAATTCCTTTTCTAAAAAAATGGCGTGTTGAGAACAAAACAACTTTTGGTCTCGAAAATTGTAGAAAGTTAATCCCTCGTCAATACCCGAGATAACCCACAAACTAACATTACTGAAACATGCCTTGAGTTTATCCGGATTCTGGTTTTAAGCATAAATCCGACAACTCAACATCTTAACAATTTTAAGATGATAACCCATTCTGTATTACATATAGAATTTAAGGCACTAATTTAGGTGGAACCAGTATCAATTGATATGCAACTATTTCTAGTGCATCCCCTAAATGAAAAAGGCTTTGCAGTATTATTCATCAAGGAGCGCACCCACGGATGAGTAATCTGAGAGAAAATCAAATTCTCGATTATATAACTACATAATACTTAGCATAAGTATCCACAACTTCGAACACTTCGAAAAAACTTGATATTTCTAATGTTTGGTTCTCCACTTCATTCTTATATCTTATGAACTTCTCAAAATCTTTGGACTATACATTTCAACAAGAATGCGTGTCTAAAATCAGAGAACTCATAGAAAAATGGAACGAAGAAACTATGAGTACCAACCCTTTGTCTAGGTGAACACCGGACAACATACATTATTATGTATAAGCCCTATGCGTTTATTAACTCATACTTTATATGTTGTAATTTGAAAACTATATTTTGGTTAAGAATGCATATCCCGTTATTCAATGCATCATACCCAATCATCAAATGATAAAGGCAAATGTTCATAACATAATTTTAATTTTTTTTAAATTTATATACCACTTTATCAAATAAAGAGACAGATATATGTGTAACGACTCTGAATTTACTGTACTGAATTTTCCATTTTAATGTACATAAATAAGTTTACAGACTGAGTTTGAGTTATAAGTCAATTTTGTTAAATAACAGCAGGAAACAACTTGTAGCTCACTGGTAAAGTCTTGCACTGCTGTGACGTAGCCTGTGTGTTCGAATCCCATCAGACACATTATTTTTTCTGAATTTTTCTTTTTAATTTTTGGAAGCCCAAAAGATTGCACGTGCAATACACAGGGAAATGAAAAGTCATAAAAATCAAACATGTGGAAAATAGAGTAAACAGTGAGTTGATCAGCTGGCACGAATCTCGAGGCAAGTAGCCCTAGATCGACAGGTGGAAAGCGCATTTGGGCCGGCGGGGACGGGTGTGACGAGCCCAATTTTCCCCATGCTCTGCACACTGGTCTCTTCAGCTACCCCTAACTCTCATGCACTGTTTAATTTCCCTGCAATCAAACAGAGACCCTTTATTTCACAATTAAACCACATTTTAATGCTTTTTAATCCAAAATTTTAATTTCAAAACCCTAATTCTCCACTATAAATATCATCCCCTACCTTGGCTCAGCACCATTCTGAAAACTATAGCAAAATCCTCTCAAAAAGTTCCTAAGTACAAGTGGAGTAAAGATGAGTTAGCGAGCAAGCAACTTCCGGCGAAGATCGAAGCAATATCCAGAGCTCCCGCGACACCACAAGGATTCCCGCCTCTTCCTTAAACTCTTCTTAGCGTATTCAAACCGTAAGTCCCTTCCAATCCTCCTTCTTTTTCATTGATTTTCACTTTAAATCCAATATCGGTAAAACTGGAATTATACCGATATCTTCTTTTATAAAACCTATTACTCCATTTCTTTTTATCATATGGGTCAAACTACTTTTACACAATACTTGTAATCCTAAATACTAATGTTTTGAATTAATTTTAACCAAGAATCTCATGTGAAAAATTCATACTTGAACTTTTTCATTAAAATACCATGAAGTTTGATATCACATCTTTTAGTATTTGTTAAAACAATACCTTAGGAAAACTTCACGGGGTAATGACCTACCCCACACGCACACTTGGTTTCATAGCACGATACTCATTGAATGTATTTTCGTTGCGAAGTATAATATTACGATAAAATACCACATAACTTTAAAAAAACGGATTTCTTATAAAGCAGTATTTCCTATCCTTTGCGATTTCGCATCTACAACCCTCCTTAAGGGACCCGCTAATGGATGGTGTGGATTATCAAATATCCTTGGGCTAGTAGAAGATACAGGCCTTCTCACGGAGCATTCGATCTTGAAATGATTTAAATACGATTTTTAAGAAATACGCATTTTCTATATAAAATAAAATTATTTTTAAAATTAAAATTATATAAAATTATAAATACATATTTTTCAAAATATAATAAATCTATATTTTTCAAAAATGAAAATATTAAAAATATCAATAAAATACCATCAAGATACCAAAAGGCAAGTTTTACAGTAAAATACCATGAACTTTCCAAGCTAAGTAATTATCACTAAAAATACCCCAAATAATTAAAATCCATCTTCATGAAAACCTCAAATAATACTAATCACCCTCGAGGTTTTATTTTTAAATTATATTAAAATATTTTTCATAAATCCCCCTCGAGTTATATAAAAACAATATTTAAGGATTTTAGTAAATATAGGTTTAAGCGGGATCAATTCTCTTGAGCCCCAGGGAACCGGAGAAAGTGAGTGCTTGTCTATTCATAGAAAACTTAACGGAGTTATCAATGGTAATTGTCTTGGAAAAAGACAAAAATCCTGCTGTCCATATGCAGCAGTTACCGATGACTCCCGAACCTAATTCAAGAGCTAAATCAGTTTATAAGTGTCTAACTCAAACATAAATCCAATTCAAACCTGAATCCAATATCAGACATGAATACATGACTACATCCAGAACATGAGTACTTGAAATCAAACATCAATATCAAACATGTATGCTTGACCTGACTTGACCGAACCATGGTTATAACTTGACTTGACTACTTGAATATTTAATTACATCCTTAACATGACTACTTGAACAAATTGTATCTATGGTTTCGGCAAGTCTGATAATCATAATCTATACAATACAATACGTAGGGATAAAGGGGTAGATTGGTACGGAACATATATCATGGCACGAGAGGTCACTTAAAAGACACCTATATGAATTCTCGTACCGTTGTCTCGTGGGTTATGACGAACCTTATACTACATGTTACCATAGTCCACGGGGTAACATGGACTCTTTTCGTATACATGAATTCCTTCTGTACCAAGCTACAAACAATCATGTTATAATAACCATCATATACCTGTACAACTTACCTGTTCATTCACATTTCTTGTTATATTCTCTTTCTTCTTTTGGGACTTACCGAACGCTAGTTCGCTGATGACATTCCTTTCTATTTTTTTGTTTGGAATGTTCGTCAGGAGGACCGGACTCTCAGGAGATTGAGTTGAGCCAGGAGGACTTGGACCAGCTTGCATCCCAGACTGACATCTAGTTCCTTATACTTACTTTCATTTTGTATGCCATTGTTTAGGCACTGCTTTATATCATTGTACTTTTCTTTTCAAACATTTGTATGTAAAGATGAATGTAAATAAAGTTGCTGTTATTTTATATCACTTGTCATTCTTGTTCATTTATAAATTGCTTAATTACGCTTAACGTATTTATTTCATAGTAAATATGTTGCGCCCATGTCACCGTTTTCGTCTACTGGGAAGCGAGGCGTGACAGATTTTATTGGCGGCTCATGCAGGTCTGTTCCGCATGCTGTCTTAAGCAATATATTACAAGAATTATAAGAATCGGCAACTATACATTCCTTACATTTCTAATTTCTTGAATCTATCCTAACCATTCTTTTTTCTATCAAGGTCATGGATTCACCGAACAATACCAGCACGAACTTCAATGGCAACACCCCACAGCCTACTCTACCACCACCACATACCGCTGTAGCTCCTATCAATGAGCAAACAGTACTACTTGAGGCGATCAAGAGCCTCTTGGAGGGTCAGCAGCAGCCACTGGGATTCACTAGAAATGGAGTTCATGCCTCAGGGGCGATCCCGCAAATTACGACTATGGGATCGCATCCTCTGTCTTACCGCGGCTGCTGGCACAGAGTTAGCCGATGCAGACTAATATCCTCATGCGTCTCCCAGAAGTCGAGGCACCCGGAGTCAAACAATTCCGGGCACTGCATCCAAAGCACTTCTCAGGAAAAGAGAGCCTACTGGAGGCAGAAGAATGGGCTCAATCGATTGAAAATGATCTGGCAGCAGCTCAAGTGCCAGATATTGCCTGGGTGAGAGTTGCGAAGCTGCAACTAACAGACAACGCCAGAGTCTGGTGGAAGGCTGAAGAAAGCCATCTCACCCAACCGATAGAATGGAAGACATTTCGCTATATGTTCGATGCGAACTACTTCCCTGAGACTGTCCATTTCGACATGGAGCAGCAGTTCATTCATTTACAACAAGACTCGATGTGGGTCAAGTCTGTGGATGAATACGATGCTGAGTTTATCATGCTTAGCAGGTAAGATATTGTCTCAAATTCAAATTCCTGATTTCACTCATTACACTGCTAACACAAGGTCACTGCACACCTGATTCCTACTGCTGATATCCGGACACGACAATTTCAGCAAGGGTTAGACCCGAAAATCCTAGCTTCACTTGCTACATGGGATTTTCTAACCTATGAGCTTGCTCTGAAGGCTGCCCAACGCTATGAGACAGTTGTGAAAAAAAGGGCAAACCGTAGACTGCCGGTGTGAAAAGCCTTGCCACTCAAATGACAGGAGGAGCCTCTTCTAAGCCGACATTTGCACCTAGGAGACCGGGAGGAACATTTAACCGCCCCAGTCTAGACTTTTGCTTCCACTGCAAGAAGACAGGACACCTGGCAAAGGACTGCAGGCATGCCAATGGTCTGTGTTTGGTTTGTGGCGCATCTACTCACGCCATAGGAGCATGTCCATACCGTTTCAACACAGCTCCAGCACCCAGACCAGCAATCACCATCCCACGGCGGCAAACCAGGCTCCTGCACCTTGTTTAGCTCTCCCTGCACCAGCTCCACATGGACCTCCTGCACAGCCTCAATGTCAGTTCCATCAGGCACAGAGAAACATACCTTAAGGGCAGAGAAACATGCCATAAGGGCAGAGGAATGTGTCTCCAGTAAGGATGAATGTACCCCGACGTCAGGCTTTTACGATGACAGTCGAGGAGGCCGAAGCCACAGATCAAGTCATCACTGGTAATTCCCAATCTTTTCAAATCTTTTCAATCTTTGTATATCTCTATAACTTTTCCTATATCTAAACCTAATCTCACATAACTTAGGTACTATACTAGTAGCCTCCCTTCCTGTTCAAGCACTCTTCGACACTAGAGCATCACATTGCTTTATGTCGCAACGGTTCTTCCGAACTCATGCGATTCCAGTTAAACCGCGTGTATCCAGCTGGAATGTCAGTTCAGGGAACGGCGTTCTAAAAGAAACTTTGTGATACGATCTGTGTTCAGTAGTCGTCTGCAGCAGAGAATTTTATGCGGACTTCAAGGTGCTGGACATACCGAACTTCGACGTAGTCTTGGGAATGGACTGGCTGGGAACTTTCTTCACTACTTTCGACTGTCGTCAAAGGAGGTCATCATCATATGATGCAAGTCTCCATGTCACCTTCTATGAGGGAACCGGAGTATCTCTCAGGTGCCTGAGCTCACCTACTAAATCTTTGGAGTAGGCTAAGGTTTGTCAGTGTTAATTGAATCTTTAGATTATACTAAATTTTCAGTAGCTGTTTGTGGTTCTGGAATCACTTCCAGTTCTACCATACTCCCACTAATTTCTTTTGTAAGAAATTCCTTTTCTACAAAAATGGCGTGTTGAGAACAAAACAACTTTTGATCTCGAAAATTGTAGAAAGTTAATCCCTCGTCAATATCCGGGATAACCTACAAACTAACATTACTGAAACATGTCTTGAATTTATCCGGATTCTGGTTTTAAACATAAATCGGACAACTCAACATCTTAACAATTTTAAGATGATAACTCATTCTATATTACATATAGAATTTAAGGCACTAATTTAGGTGGAACCGGTATCAATTGATATGTATCTATTTCTAGTGCATCCCTTAAATGAAAAATGCTTTACAGTATTATTCATCAAGGAGCGGACCCACGGATGAGTAATCTGAGAGAAAATCAAATTCTCGATTATATAACTACATAATACTTAGCATAAGTATCCACAACTTCGAACACTTCGAAAAAACTTGATACTTCTAATGTTTGGTTCTCCACTTCATTCTTATATCTTATGAACTTCTCAGAATCATTGGACTATACATTTTAAAATCAGAGAACTCATAGAAAAATGGAACGAAATATGAGTACCAACTCTTTGTCTAGGTGAGCACCAGACAACATACATTATTATGTATAAGCCCTATGCGTTTATTAACTTATACTCTATATGTTGTAATTTGAAAACTATATTTTAGTTAGGAATGCATATCCCGTTATTCAATGCATCATACCCAATCATCAAATGATAAAGGCAAATGTTCATAACATAATTTAATTTTTTTTTAAATTTATATCCCACTTTATCAAATAAAGAGACAGATATATGTGTAACGACTCTGAATTTACTGTACTGAATTTTCCATTTTAATGTACAGAAATGAGTTTACAGACTGATTTTGAGTTATAAATCAATTTTGTTAAATAACAGCAGGAAACAACTTGTAGCTCACTGGTAATGCCTTGCACTGCTGTGACGTAGCCTGTGTGTTCGAATCCCATCAGACACATTATTTTTTCTGAATTTTTCTTTTTAATTTTTGGAAGCCCAAAAGATTGCACGTGCAATACACAGGGAAATGAAAAGTCATAAAAATCAAACATGTGGAAAATGGAGTAAACAGTGAGTTGATCAGCTGACATGAATCTCGAGGCAAGTAGCCCTAGATCGACAGGTGGAAAGCGCATTTGGACCGGCAGGGACGGGTGTGATGAGCCCAATTTGCCCCATGCTCTGCACATTGGTCTCTTCAGCTACCCTTATTTCCCGCAATAAAAGAGCGAGGCTCTGTTCAAAATTTGAAAGGGCAGTGCCTCACGTGCCTTACACGAGGGCGCCAGCGTCAAGAATTAAAAACTCTGAGGCAGCGCCTCATGTGCCTTGCACGAGGGCGCCAGCGCCAAGAGTTAAAAACACTTAGGCAGCGCCTCACGCGCCTCGCACGAGGGCGCCGACACCAGAACTAAAAGCTCTCTGTTAAACAGAGCCGTTGGATCAAAGATCCAACGGAAGTGATAAATCATCAAAATGCAGAATTAAATTCTGCTGAGGAAATATTCCTCAAATCTTTCTAGATAAGAAAGATTACTCTCTGTAAAATAGAGTACCGTTGGATTAAAAATCACCTATCTGCACAAAAAATTCTGTATGCGAAAATATTTCCCTAATCTTGTTAAAAATAAGAAAGATATTTTCTGTAAAACAGAAGTCCTTGGATTAAAGATCCAACGGTGGATAAAATTCCCAAATTAATTAAAGATCTCTCAATGAGATATTTCTTTAACTAAATCAACAAACTTGCATCTACTATATAAAGGACCCAAGACTTCAAGTCTTGTACAGAGAACCCCCCCCCATAAGCTTCAAACTTAAAAAAATCAAGCAAGAAGAAAGCTTTAAGAGGGAAGAAGGAAGAATACCTCTCTTCGAGATAAAGAAAAATAATAGAGATCAGAGCATCTCATCTGCATATCCAAGGGTTTAACCCTTATAAAAGAACTTAGTTCTTTCTCTGGATCTGAGATCCATGAGACAAGTTTCCCACAAATGAGAATTTAATTCTCATAGGGATGAACTTGTTCTTGGGGATCAAAGATCCAGAAAATAACAGATAATTAAACTCTTTAGAACAGAAAATACGAAGAAAACCTAGCGTCCAGCGCCTCACGTGTCCCTCATGTGGGCACTGCTCAATAAAGAATGCTTAGTACTCAATATTTGGCGCTCAGCGCTAAGCGCCTCACATGCCTCTCATGTGGACGCTGCTCAATAAAGAGTGCTTAGCACTCAATATTTGGCGCTCAGCGCCAAGCGCCTCACGTGCCCCCACGTGGGCGCTATTCAACATAAAGCGCTTGGTACTCATCAGCCAGCGCCCAACGCTTAGCACCTAGCGCCTCACGTGCTCCACATGTGGGCGTCATAAAGAGTGTTTAACGCTCCATAAAAACAAAAAATAGAGGGAAAAGTAAAGTAAAGTGTGAGCGTCAGAACCCATATAAATACTCAGCATTGTTTGCACAGAAAGGGGACTGAGCCCAAGCAAGTGTTTAACACTTTATTTAAATGAAATAATAAAGACCGAGTAGGCTAAGACCAAGTTGACCAGATCCCTAATTCAGATCAACCGATCCCATGTGCTCATTATTTTCCAAATTGGTCTTAGTCCCAAATACGACTACTGATCTCCCGACGGATATTCATTTCACATCTCCTCTAAATCTGGAAATTGGTTCAAGCGTACATCTCTCTACACCTCTGATACATTTCGTTGTAATTCCTCAACGTCTTCAGAGAGGTGGTGGGTCCCAACAACCAACAACTTTTTGGCCCACTCCCAAACAGATGGGTACATCCCAATACGGACTGTAATGTCCTTAAACTAACGATGGACCGAAACGTCCTTAAACTAAAACAATATAGCCCAAATGCTTTTTTGTTGGATCTGAAGGATCCTAAAAATTCGTTAAGTAGATCTTAGTCTAAAATTGGACTAACTTATCCTTAACAAACATTTAAGTTAATCTTAATTCCGAACGATATTAACGATCTTTAAATCAACCCAAACTCAAATCTAAGAATATACGAATTTGGACTAATCCATGCCCTACGAGCGACAACATAAATTAGTCTCCGTATACAATCCACGGGCAACCAAAAATAAAACAAACACACACGACACGAAGTGACCTTCTGAAGCAGGAGAAAGTGGTATCGCTAAGCGGTAACGTAATTAACTCTAAGGGTTTGCACCTGCAGGGAAGAGCATCCCCACAATAAAAAACCCCTCACAAACGAGGGGGAATCTGACGAAATCTGCTATAACGGCCGCATCCGTCCAAACCTCCGATACACGGCGCCATAAATCAACTTGGCATTTTCGGAGAGGTGGACGGATAAACCCAAATAGTATTTGCCCCCAAATTCAGGAAAGACGATCCATCCCGGATCCATCTCTGTTTTCGGCGGTGAATAACCCCTAACTCTTCTGCACTGTTTGATTTCCCTGCAATCAAATAGAGACCCTTCATTTCACAATTAAACCACATTTTAATGTTTTTTAATCCAAATTTTTAATTTCAAAACCCTAATTGTCTACTATAAATACCATCCCCTATCTTGGTTTAGCATCATTCTGAAAACTATAACAAAATTCTCTCAAAAAGTTCCTAAGTACAAGTGGAGTAAAGAGGAGTTAGAGAGCAAGCAACTTCCGGCGAAGATCGAAACAATATCTGAAGCTCCCGCGACACCACAAGAATTCCTTCCTCTTCCTTAAACTCTTCTTAGCATATTCAAACCGTAAGTCCCTTCCAATCCTCCTCCTTTTTCATTGCTTTTCACTTTAAATCCAATATCGAGAAAAGTGGAGTTATATCGATATCTTCTTTTATAAAACCTATAACTCCATTTCCTTTTATTATTTGGGTCAAACCACTTTTACATAATACTTGTAATCTTAAATACTAATGTTTAGAATTAATTTTAACCAAGAAACTCATGTGAAAAATCCATACTTGAACTTTTTCATTAAAATACCATGAACTTTGATATCACCTCTTTTAGTATTTGTTAATACAATACCTTTGGAAAACTTTACAGGGTAACAGCCTACCCCACATGCACACTTGCTTTCATAGCACGATACTCATTGAATGTATTTTCGTTGCGAGGTATAATATTTCGATAAAATACCACATAACTTTAAAAAACGGATTTTTTATAAAGCGGTATTTCCTATCCTTTGCGATTACGCATGTGCAACTCTCTTTAGAGGACCCGCTAATGGATAGTGCAGATTATCATACATCCTTAGGCTAGTAGAACGAGATGCAGACCTCCTTACGGAGCATTCGATCTCAAAAGAATTAAAATATGGTTTTTAAGAAATACACATTTTCTAAATAAAATAAAATTATTTTTAAAATTAAAATTATATAAAATTATAAATACATATTTTTCAAAATATAATAAATCTATATTTTTCAAAAATGAAAAGATTAACAAATTTCAATAAAATACCATCAAGATACCAAAAAGGCAAGTTTTACCGTAAAATATCTTAAACTTTCCTAGCTAAATAATTATCACTAAAAATACCCCAAATACTTAAAATCCATGCTCATGGCAACCTCGAATAATACTAATCACCCTCGAAGTTTTATTTTTAAACTATATTAAAATATTTTTCATAAAACCCTCTCGAGTTATATAAAAACAATATTTAAGAAATTTAGCAAATATAGGTTTAAGCGGGATCGATTCTCTTGAGCTGTAGGGAACCGGAGAAAGGGAGTGTTATCCTATTTAAGGTAGAAAACTTAACGGAGTTATCAATGATAATTGTCTTGGAAAAAAATACAAATCCTGCCGTCCATGTGCACCAGTTACCGATAACTCCCGAACCTAATTCAAGAGCTAAATCAATTTACAAGTGTCTAACTCAAAGCTGAATCCAATTCAAATCAGAATCCAATATCAAACATGAATACATGACTACATCCAGAATATGAATACTTGAAATCAAACATCAATATCAAATATGTATACTTGACCTGACTTGACCGAACTATGGTTATAACTTGACTTGAACAAATTGTATCCATGGTTTCGGCAAGTCTGATAATTATAATCTATACAATACAATACAATACAATACAATACGCAGGGATAAAGGGGTAGATTGGTACGGAACGTATTTCGTGGCATGAGAGGTCACTTAAAAGACACCTACATGAATTCTCGTGCCGTTGACCCGTGGATTATAACGGGGCCTTGTACTACATGTTATCATAGTCCACGGGATAAGATGGACTCCTCTCGTATACATGAATACCTTCTGTATCAAGCTACAAATAATCACGTTATAATAACCATCATATACATGTACAACTTACATGTTTATTCACATTACTTATTATATTCTCTTTCTTCTTTTGGGATTTACCGGGCGCTAGTTCGTTGACGATATTCCTTTCTATTTCTTTCTTTGGAATGTTCGTCAGGAAGACCGGACTCTCAGAAGATCGAGTCAAGCCAGGAGGACTTAGACCAGCTTTCGGCCCAGACTTACTTCCAGTTCTTTGTACTTACTTTCATTTTGTATGCCATTGTTTAGGCACTGCTTTATATCATTGTATCTTTTATTTTCAAATATTTGTATGTAAAGATGAATGTAAATAAGGTTGTTGTTATTTTATATCACTTGTCATTCTTGTTCATTTATATATTGCTTAATTAAGCTTAACGTATTTATTTCATAGTAAATACGTTGCGGCCTTCCACGTCACCATTTCCGTCTACTGGGAAGCGGGGCGTGACAATATGAGTTCTTAAAAGTTGGTGTATAATAACAGATATTCAAAACCAAAAATTTACCAAAAAAAGAAAAACCAGGTGATTTTCCCAATAGCAACAATTGCTCCAATTTTCTCTATTGAGGATCAAATCACCTTTCCAATAATATAATTCTTCTCAGTATCTGTAATAATTTGCAAATGTGGGATATGAATCGAGTATCTATATACTCATGAGTCAGAATTAATTGGAGAACAGTTTTCGATTACAATCACATAGAAAACATAAAATATCAAAATGTTTCTAGAGATGGCTAGGTATTCCAAGTAATACCTATTTCATTGTCCACGGTAATAACAGTAGTTACATTTTCCTTTCCGCTCACTTCGATCCCTTTTGAATGTTTTTCTTTCTTACTTTGTGTATACCGAACTTATGCTAGTTACTTTTCTTCTTATCCTTCCTTTCAGCTCCAGTATCAGGATTGGAAGAAGACTGTCCAATAAGCGTAACCGGTATATTCTTCTTATTTAAGGAGATCTCAAACTTGAGATAAGGTGGAGAGGAGAGACAAATGAATTGCATCATATACAATTCACTTTCTCCAGAATCAACGGTCATCCTCGACTGAAACACTTTCTCCGAGTTCGTATGTAACTATACGAGATGACCTTCTATACAATATGGATCTCTTGTATCGGATACAGAGTGTTCTGGAGGAAAGCAAAAGGGGAAGTGGGAGGGATAATGACATATGCGGCTATGTCGTGAAAATAGGGCAATCATGACATTCCAAAATCATTGATTGTAAAAAAAATCGGTTAACTTGGTTTGCGAGTTTTAGTTTAAGATCAGTCTTAGGTCGCTGCAAGAGAGAGAAAAGAAACACTCGTCATGCACTCTATCAAAATTAAAATGATTTATTTATCTAATTAGGATGGTTCTCACTGTTCCGTCGAATCCTCCTTCAAACCTTAAAAGGAGAATTAGCCGGGATTATTAAGAAAAAATCTTCCGAGAGTAACTATTACTCACAGTGGAAATCGGGACCCATAATGTCATGGCGTGGTAACCTTGACGAATGATCAACAAATTACTACACTCTATAGAAGGAATGCAATCCCATTGCAAGGTTCAATACTTGAAACTCCCGAAATTGGTTTTTATCCCTAGAACCCTAGGACCTTGACGAATGATCAACAAATCAAAGAGTCATAGTCAAGTTCAACCTGTCATTACGCCTTGACGAATGATCAACAAACACAGCACGAATACTAAGTGCTCTATTTCCTGAAATGATACATGGCTGCGGCTGGTTTTGAAGAAAACCTTTAACGCAATAAACTTGATATCATTGAAGGACTCGAGTGGTTTTACAAATTTATAGTAATATAAACTTTTGTTTAGTAACATAAACTTTTGCTTAAGAGCCAACTCTCGGTGAAAAGATCAAGGCTCTTCTCTCATCGAATGAGATGCAGGATATTCCTAACCGAACGCCTCGATACAATGCAAAATACTACGGCTATACAATTTGAAAATTTATAGTAACACAATTTTTTGCCAAAGAGCTCACTCTCTGTGAAAGGATCTAGGCACTTTCTTTGTGAAATGAGGTGCAGGATATTCCTAACCGAATACCTTTGTGCAAAGCAAAATATTCGACTATAACACTACAATATTTGATATTTGGTCCCTACAACGTGTTTTAGGTTTATTATTTTTGCATTAACCCGAATCAATACAATCCCATCAAATAGATAATTACATTACCTAGCAACTTCTCACACAATCACAGAAAAGCATGAAAAGAAAATAGAATGCACATATACGACATCCGCATTCGTCCCGGGGCCCCGGATATTCACTGTAAGGTTACTTAACTTACGGCAGGACTGGGACAGGGTTAGCGTGGATGCAAATGTGTGTGTATATATATATATGCATATGTGTATATCTATATGTATATATATATATGTATATGTATATATGTATATATAATCACATTACGGCATGCATGAGAAAATATCACAGGCAGGTAATCATATCATAAGCATGTAATGAATATCACAGAATAGGAATGGTCGGATTATCTAGAAATCTGCGACATTCTCCGGTCGTGTGAATAGCCCGTGTGTAGAAAAAAACAGACCCCTACAAGTGCAGCAAGCCGCCCGCCAACCCAAGAAACGAGCTAATCTAGCATCATCACCATGAGGGGGCCACCCAGCACTTTCTCGAATCCGGTGACTTAAGCACTTCTCCGCGAGTCTATCCTATACCCCTACAAGCGTGGCAAGGAACCCGCCAATTCTAAACTCGAGTGACCCAATCTCAACTCCTTGAGATGGCCACCCGCTGTAATTTAGAATTCGGCCGTCCGTGCACTTCTCCGCGGGGTAATTCTTAACCTGTATTAATACAACGGCGACAACAATCGCAACCTGATCGTGTTCTGACAAAAAATAACACATCAGTAACTACGGCCATATGTGAACGGCTAAGCTCCTAAACAAAGAATATACTTATAACGGAAATGGCGGCCACAAGTTGGAGCTCGTCTCGAACAAATGAATATACAAGTTTGGTTACAGCAAAGAATGAAAATGTATTACAACATCTCAATTCCGTACGGAGCTATTCACTCTGCGACAATCCGCCCCATTCCAAACATCCAACATAATATATATAATGTGCAACCTCATCGAATTGATTGAATCAATCTGTAACCAACACATATGCGAGCAAACCAGTTAAACTAAACAATTTAATTTAACTAGATTGCCGATGATCCAAAGCTTAAAACCGGAGATGTAGTCGTCAATACTATATGCAACTTACACCTCGGAAAAAATAATAGCAGTGCCTCATTCTATTATGCTAACAAATACAAGCTGCCATTTTTTTTTAGTGGAGTGGGGGCACAACAAAAAAAAATTGGCAGTGAAGAGGCTTGCCCAAAAAATAAAATGGCAGCAAGAATGGAAGAAATACAAACAAAGAAAGCACCATATAATCATTGCATGCATGAAAAAAAAATTAAACTGGGAGGAGGTAAGGGAAAAATGAGCACATTTGTTAACAGTTAACAGTGAGCATATTCATAAATTCACGATTCGCGATTAATTCGGCAGGATCGAAAATTCGGATTCGAGAACTATTCAGAAAAAATCGGCAGGTATTAGGAAAATGTTTGGGAAGGATTTCGAGAAAGAAATTATATATGAAACGCTAGGTTTTGATGTTTCTAATTATTCGATGTTTTTATGAATTACTCGCTGATTTTTCGAATAATTCATAAATTATTCGAAGCGTTTGCCAACGGCGATTAAATTGAAAAATTAATCGGTCGATCAAAAATGCACGAATAACTCACGAATTCGCATAATTAGGTCATCCATGCTTCTGTGAGCACATATCTAAACAATAAACAGTGATGGCCTTTAATTTTTTTTATAGCATGCATGAAAAATTAAAGTACAGAATCATGCAAGTTCATTATATATTGGATCATCAACAACAAAAATGCAATTAGTTTAGTAAATGATTCGCTCTGATACCATGCAGGGTCAGTCAGCGCAGCGGAAACTGGTCGTGGCATCCATAGGTCTCTCAGCTACTTTTTACGTAGCCCTCTTGGGCCGGACTACAACCCGCCGGATCATATAACCGCACGGGACATCCTGAGGGTAAGAGGCTGCACTTCGCCACTACTTTCATATAGTGAGAATCCCCCATGGATTGGTATTCCTGCCTAGTAGCTCTAATACCATTTTAGTATTTTGATACTATGGTGGCAACATTAGCGTTCTGCGGCAGAATGCTAAAGCAAAATTTTTCAAGACTTAGCATCAAAATACAAATACAAGATCATGTCAGTTACTTATAATTGCAAAATTAGAAAACCTATGGAGCAAGTCTACAGCGCTACAACTTTTGTTGCGTGTCCGATTGCCATCGGAAGACCCAAGATAGATTTTGTGATCTCCGGAAACTTTACTAACCGATCGTCTCGCCGTAGATGATTCACGATGAAGAGTGGCCTCCCGAAACTCCATCTCCAACTTCTAGTGGAGAAACACACAATTAACTGGCTAAGTTAATATGTTAGCTGATATGATCAAGAAAATCTCTCTTTTTATGAATTCTACAAGCATTTCTAACCTTCACAATTTTTGAAGAAAGGAGGAAGAAGATAATGAGAAAGTATCATGGAAAATATGAATAAGAATTAACTTTAAAAGAAAAAAAAATAAGAAGAGAAAAGAAAAAATGACTCATCAAATAAAAGAAGAGGGAAGAATAAAGAAGAAGTCCACTCTTCTTATTTGTTCTTTCACTACTACAATATGAGGTTGCCCCTACGGATACAGGAATCCGTAGGGGCAACTTTTTATTGTCCCTACGGACTAATCCATAGATCCCCATGATTGTCCCTACGGTACCCAACGTTTTAATTTAAAAATATTAAATCATAATTTGTTGTTTGGCCCTACGGAGCCACAAACAAATGACCTACGGTGAAGTCCGTAAGGACGTATAAATGGGTATTTAATAAAAAAAAAAAAGCACAGAAAATCCCTACGCCTCGATCTCGTTCCTAAAATTCTTTCTCTCAATCTCCCCCGCGTATCGATCTCGTTCCCGTGCCTCCAATTTTTTCCTCGTCGCTACCGCCCTCCGCCCGCGGCCCGCCACCGCCCTCCTTCCCAAAACTTCCTCGTCGACTTCCTCGTCGCCACTGCCCACGAGTCGTCGCCGATTGCGTCGTCGACCACCGGTCTCCTCCGTCATTTCCTCCACCGCCCGCTACAGGTTAGTAAATCTCCAATTACTTATAATTTTAATGATGTTAGGGCTAGGGTTCTTGGTTCTGCAGGGTTCGGGTAGGGGCTTGAGGGTTAGGGTTAGGCATCGGGTTCAGTTTAGGTTAGGGTCAGGGTTCGGTTGAGGTTGGGGTTAGGGTTGGGGTACGGTTGGGGTTGGCGTTGGGGTCAGGGTTCGGTTGGGGTTGGAGTTAGGGTTCGGTTGGGGTTAAGGTTAGGGTTAGGGTTCGGTTGGGGTTGGGGTTGGGATTGGGGTTGGGGTTAGGGTTCGGGTGGGGTTGGGCTTGGGGTTGGGGTTCGGGTTCGGTTGGGGTTGGGGTTGGGGTTAGGGTTAATTAGTTGGACTTAGGGTTAGGGTAATTAGGGTTAGGGTTTGGTTCAGGTTTAGGGTTAGAGGCTAGGGTTAATTAGAGAGTAGGGTTAATTTGGATTAATAAGTGATAATTTGAAAGATTTAGGGTGTTGGTTATGGTTAATCGGGTTAATTTGGGTAAATTGGATTAAGTTTGGGTTGATTAGGGTTAATTTGGGTAAATTGGGTTAAGTTTGGGTTAATTAGGGATAATTTGTGTTAGGGTAACGATTATGGTTAATTGTGGTTAATTAGGTTAATTTGGGTTATTTAGGGTTAGGGTTTAGGGTACACTAGTTCATTGCAGTAGGATACTCGATGATAACGTAAACGTACAATTTTACCGTAAACACAAGAAAAATTTACCCTAAACTTGAAATTTCGAATCCTTAATAACGAAACGTAAACGTAAAACCACAACAAACGCATCATTAGAGAGTGATTCAAGATGTTCAAGTTAAAACCAATATATGATACTCGATGATAATATGAAACTTTCATATTCTCATCGATACTCATATATGAAACTCAAAGCGCCACTTAGTCCCCGTCGGTTAACATACGTTCGATGTTCGTCGTGACATAGAACTATACGAAGGCTGTTAAATATCGGACGGTATAGCTCAGTACTAACAACCGTCGTGTAGTCTATGTGACGAGAAAATTCAATCGTATGATAACCGATAGATTTGTCCCGTATGGACAAGTTAGGAAGGTATAAAGCAAACACCTGCATTCACATGTGTTTTCATCCATTTCGGGATATTTCGTCGGTACTTTTCCGCTGGTTCTCCGTATACAAAGATAGATTAGATGTTCATTTCAACATTGTTTCACAGCTTTGAAATGATTATCTATTCTATTACAGTGTACTCGGAGAACAGCGGGGAGGTTCTGCCAAAATTTACTCAAAACGGTTGAAAGCACGAGTGAATGGGTGTCCGCTCTATACATTCTTAATGGGATAGAAGCCTTACCCCTGACAGCCGAAACACACACATACAACACGAATACATAACAAACGCATCATTAGAGAGTGATTCAAGATGTTCAAGTTAAAACCAATATATGATACTCGATGATAATATGAAACTTTCATATTCTCATCGATACTCTGTTCCCTCATGGGAACTGAATAAAATACGAATAAAGCAGCAAGGAAAATCCCCAAGTGGAGCATCACGTGCCCACACGTGATCGGGCCTCACGTGAGGACATGTGACCTTTTATGGGCAAAGTCTATAAGTGCTGAAATAAACAATTGGAGATGCTTAATCAGTGGGGTCACGTGCCAACACGTGATGGGTTCCTGAGCCCTCTGAACTAATAGAATTAAATTCTAATTAGATGCTTAATCAGTGAGGTCACGTGCCAACATGTGATGGGTTCCTGAGCCCTCTGAACTAAAAGAATTAAATTCTAATTAGATACTTAATCAGTGGGGTCATATGCCAACACGTGATGGGTTCCCGAATCCTCTGAACCAATAGAATTTAATTCTAATTAAAAGGAATTAAAAGCCCGAATTGGAAAAATATTTCCCTAGATCTTTCCAAACAAAAAAGATTGCACTCTGTAAAATGGAGCACCGTTGGATTAAAAATCCAATGGTGATTAAAAAATCACCAATTTATAGAAAGATTCTGTACAAGGAAATATTTTCCTAAAATTTGCCAGGAACAATAAATAAAATATCTTATGGATTAAAAATCCAATGGTGAATAAAATTCACCGAATGATCTAAAGGATCATGTTGGTTATAAAATCAATCAAAATCTCTCAATGAGAGATTGGCTGAACAAACTGATTCTTTTCTTTCTCCTATAAATAGGAGCCAAGAAGAAAATAGAGAAAAAGAGAATACAACAGAGAGAAATAAAAAAGAAAGAAACATTAGATAAGAGAAGGAAGGAGATCATTCTATAACCTCCAACAAAACAAAAGAGAATTTAATTCTCAAACCAAGAGTTTAACTCTTCTAAATAAGAACTCAGTTCTTCCTCTAGTTGAAGATCTGCAGACGCAGATCTCCCCATAAGTTGAGAATTTAATTCTCATCGGGGAGATTCTGCCATGCAGATCCTAAACATAGAGGGAGAATTGGGTTTAAAGAATTTAATTCTTTCAAACACAGAGGAATTTAATTTCTCTAAATAAAATTAGGGTTTAACCCTATAAAAGAATTTAATTCTTAAATAAGGGATTTAACTCTCCATGCACGTAAAAGAGATCAGTAAGCAACATGATCACGTGTGTCCACGTGAGCCCCCTCAATGATCAAAAGAGAATGATTAAGTTTAGGTCACGTGCTCCCACGTGACCCTTGAATAAGCTTCCCAAAATAAAAAGTGAGTAAAGCCGAGGCATGGCATCTCACGAGCTCCCACATGACCCTTGAACAAGCTTCTCAAAATAAAAAGGGAGTAAAACCGAGGCATTTCACTTTCTGGCGTCTCACGTGCTCCCACGTGACCCTTGAACAAGCTTCTCAAAATAAAAAGGGAGTAAAGCCAAGGAAGTTTCACTTTTTGGACGTTTCACGTGTTCCCACGTGACTTCTAGCAATTATCAAACACTCATAAAAAAGAGAATTCTACTCAAAGGCAATGTCGGCCTAAAGGATGCTTCACGTGTCTCCACATGACCCTTGATAAACACCTTTTTAAAGAGAAAATGGGGTAAAACTGAAGGATTAATATCCAACAGATGGATACCTTCACGTGTCCACACGTGATGATCATAAAGATCAAGTTTTTAATGCTTATATGCATATTCTGGGAGTAAAATAAAAGAAGTAAGGCCCAATCTTCAGGTGCCTCACGTGACCCCACATGAGCGCTTCGTTCTTAGTGTTTAACACGATTTTAAGCGCTTCATTCTTAGTGTTTAACATTACTTTAAGCGCCTCACGTGGGAACACGTGAGCGCTGAGTATACTCTAGTGTTTAACACTATATTCAAACCACTCTTAGCCCAAATTAGCTAAATCGCCCAAAGGCAAGACCCCCCTTCAATTGAACCCCAACTATACTCTTGTCTTCCAAAATTGATCATCTCATATGGCATTCAAAGTAATTCTTATAGCCTTTCAACCAACATTGGTTCAAGGGTACATCTCTTCATACCTCTGATATATGTCGTTGTAATCCTTCAACGTCTTCAGAGAGGTGACGGGTCCCAACAACCAGATATTCCACGGACTGTGGGGTCCTTAAACTCATGGACTATGATGTCCTTAAACTTTACAGACTATGATGTCTCTAAACTACCATGGACTGTGAGGTCCTTAAACTCATAGACTATGATGTCTTTAAACTTTACAGACTATGGTGTCTCTAAACTCCATGGACTATGATGTCCTTAAACCCACTGGACCGCAAAGTCCCTAAACTAAAACAATAGAGCCCAAATGCTCTTTTGTTAGATCTAAATGATCCTGTTAAGTAGATCTTAGTCTAAAATTAGACTAACGTATCCTTAACAAATGATTAAGTTGATCTTAGTCTAAAATTATACTAACGTATCCTTAACAAACGTTTAAGTTGATCTTAGTCTCAAATGAGATTAATGATCCTTAAACCCAACCTAAAACCCAAATATAAGAAAATACGGATTTGGACTAATCGACGCCCTACGGGCGACAACATAAATTAGTCTCCGTATACAATCCACGGGTAACCAAAAATAAAACAAACACACACGACACGAAGTGACCATCTGGAGAAGGAGATAGTGGTTACCGCGATGCGGTAGCGTAATTAACTGTAGGGGCCTGTGCCTGCAGGGAAGAGCATCCCCACAATCAAAAACCCCTCAAATGAGGGGGAATTTGACGAAATCTGCTACAACGGCCGCATCTGTCTAAACCTCCGATACATGGTGCCATAAATAAACTTGGCATCTTCGGAGAGGTGGACGGATAAAACCAAATAGCATATGTCCCCAAATTCAGTCCAGACGTCGCAACATCCCGGTCGCGTCTTTCGGCGGAGAACAGGTTCTGGCACGCCCGGTGGGACCTTTTCTTCTTTCCACTCCACACTTCGTGTATCGTGTCCGCGAACGAATCACGGTTTAATATGGTTGCTCCTGGATTCGAGGTACTAAGATTTGGTGTCTTGCTTCCGTGCAGAGAAAATGGCTTTCAACTGCACCAACTGCAACAACGGCAATAACTCTTACTCCGTCCTTGCTGGAGGAGTGACCTATGGGCCTCAAGAGGCCTCCATTTTCACGATGCCAGTGGAACAGGTGGAGCAAGCCACTACTGGGCAGTTCTTTAGGACCATGCTCTCGCCAATGAGCTTCAACACCCCACTGCCGTTGCAACAAGCTCCGAAGAAGTCGGTCTTTGATCAGCTTACAGCTACCACGACCCCTCTCAATGAGTTGCCCAAATCCAACACCCAAGTCTTTAACAGACTGGGACAAAACTCTAATGGGTCCGTGAAGAAGCCCGCGATACCTGAGGGGGTTATCCCGAAACGGATAGCCATCCCTATTCCAACAAATGAAATCATCAGAGAGGCTTCTCCTTCTAAGGGATCGGTCTTCGCTAGATTGTCCGCTCCAACTTCTGCTTCAGGCGAAATCACCAAGCCTGCTTCCCCTGCTCGAAAGTATGTCTTCAACAGGTTGGCCATCCCCACTCAACGGACGTCAGTTTTCAATAGGCTGGCACCAACGGCAACCCTCCACCAGAGCAGGGGGCATGATGAAGCCACCCCCATAGCTAAACCAATACCATCCGCACGACATACTCGACGTCGCCACTGGCGCCAAGTGAGGAAGACTGGGGGCAGTTCCCCTTCTGGACTAACTCCGCCAGCTCTAACGATGGAAATTGATGCTGTTGTTCCAATTGGGAACAGCTTCGAACCACTTAGGAGGGTGCGCAAGAACTCTCCGACGGCCGTGCTAAAAAGATCTCCTCCACCTATGGAGAATGTTACAAAGGTGAAGCCAGAGCAGCCCCCTCAGCGGCTGTCCTTTAAAATTCATAAGGTCTGGCGACAGGTCCAGGACTCGGTGATCAACCAAGACTACTCCCGCGAACCCAAGAAAATGAAGGTTCGGCAAGAGAAGGACTACCCTGTCATACCACAGAAGGTGTCATCTATTTGGGTTCCCGCTGCAACGTCTCCCTCAACTTCGAACGCCTACAAAATAAGAAGGCCGGAGAAATCTCCGGGTCCACGACAAAGCTCAGAGGCACTGAGTCCAAACGCCCCAAGTCTGGGGGCATGGTAGTGCACACTGTCTATATGGCATCCGGGAAAGAGGATAGCCGTATCTCTACGGGTTATCGACCACTCTCCCGATCGGTAACAAAAGTTCAGGAGCAACAAAAGAAGCTCCAGGAGATGCTAACACAGATGGCCGCACTCACTGGACCAAAAGAATGCCCGAAGACATCGTCAGAGCAGCGTCATGAACAAGAAACCGATGCTGAGTTCCTCCGCAGAATCCTCGAAAAGAAAGACAGAGAAGCCGCGGAACAAGTGGTCAACATAAAATGAATGTCACTTTTATTCCAAGATATGGTCGGGATGATGATACAGTCGGATCCGCCAGCTGAAGACCCTCCGATTGTCCTTGAAGATGACAGAGGGGAGACATCGAACCCTCTTCCGGCTCTATCAATGGCCAAAGAGGAGACGGTCTCCAAAGCTACCCTAGATGACTATATAGCTCAACAGATACGAGCTCATCAGGCGAGCAAAGTGTCTAACCAAATCGTTAAAACTGGATGACTCTATCCGGGTTGGTACGATCAAATAAAGTACCTGCCAGGATATACGATCCCTAAATTCTACGTATATAAGGGGACAGGAAATCCACATCAACACATGGCTCAATTCAGGGCTCTGTGCGGCAACACGGGAGGTGACGATAAGCTACTGCTTTGCCAGTTTGTTGGCAGCTTGTCGGAGACAGCGTTTGAATGGTATTCTGAGCTCCCGAATGACTCCGTTAAGACATTTGCATAAATGGAGCTACTGTTTACACAGAGATTCACAAGCGCTAGCGAGCGCACCCCAATCACGGCATTAATTAACGCCGAAGTAAAACCAGGCGAAACATGGGTTCAGTACGCGATACGGTGGCGGAATCTATGGTCGAAGTGCGAACAACGCATAGAGGAAGCTCCTGCAGTGGGCATGTTCATGGGTACTCTTGATCCGCTGGCGACCATATCCCAGTTCATGATGTTTTTCAATCCAACTACTTTCCAGGCATTGATTGACAAGTTGGCCCAAATGGATAAAATGGGCCACAGGCCTTCCTCTTCGAAGTCGGAACCGCGGAGTGAAAAGGGGAAAGGGATGTTAGTGTATATGCCCTAGGGGCCATTATTGTATCATACTAGTTTGTATATTACTTAATGGAAGCTTGGGATATTCACAGTTATATTAACAGTCTCGCTCAACAAAGTAGTATGCTACTTGGTTCAAGTCTATCTTAATATGTGTATATGTTAGCATATCACGAATACATATTGATAGAGCTCTTAGGATCTTACTTGACTACCAGCGTTGTGATGGCAGTCACACTAGTGGGGGCTGGGTACTCTACAAGCACATCCTTTTTCAGGTCCTAGTCGTAGGATTATCAAGACAGGGCATCGATACTCCGGAGTAGACTAGTGTGTACGCTTCTCATCCCAGCAGGGGAAATGGTCTGTCCCACAGCCATTAGTACGTTGTACTGGAGATATTATACAGGTGCTCGTTGCGTTACGGGTACACCGGACAGAACTCGCTGGGAACTGTTGGTTGGTATTATACCCGTCGTCAGTTAACAGTTCCCAGGTGACATGAGTACAGCATAGTCCGCAGACTTGACACTGCTGCTTCGTCTCGAGTGTGTTCCCACTGTTCTTAGATTGCTACCCTACCACGGCTCAAATGAGTCGTAGAAACAGATAGCAGTTGGGTGCAGTCCCGAAGCACTTGGAGGCAGTGGCAGTTAGATAGGATTCGTCTCTCCCGGTATTGGGAGTTGATATCGCGCTGTGTTTAGAAAGCCATTATGCAAATTCCCTGGTCAGGGCAAACGAGATTTACTGGTAGGATTTCCAGTAGCTTCTCAAGGTGTAATGGGCTTCACTCCGACACGACTTATACAGATTTTAGGGGACTGACGCTTGCCGCCCCCTAGGCCTGATATGCGATAGTCTTAGACGAACAGACCGGACTGTACGGAGATTGTCACATCAGGCTCAGTAGGAGTTCGGATGGGTTTCCTCATTGGCCTTCTTATCGACATCTACCTGGGGACCGTTACATACAGCTAGTGTCGCTTGCGGTCTGTGGTTAAACCCACTGCCAGCGTAGTATCAAGTCTTTAGAGTCCCTCACAGAGAGTTTCTCTGCTTCAGGCGAAACGATATAGAGGTCGCATGGTTTTACGACAGGGTTCGGACACATACGTGTTTTTATGCACGTACGATGTTCGGACAGTTTTTACTAGCGGGATTTAGTTTAAGCCAGGTTCTAGTATTGGATTATTGAATTTATACAGTCTCAGTTTTTCCGTGTTTTCACGGATAGGAGGGGCGTTCTCGTAAATACTCGAGAAGCTTCTAGAAGAAAGGTGACTCATTATGCTTTAATTCATTTATGAATTAAGCTTAATGAGGTGGAGGAGATGATGTGATTTGCATTAATTACATCATGAGTCATGAGGTGATTCACCTCAAAATAATTAATGAAGCATGGTTGATATTTTGAAATATTATTTCTAGATATTTTTGATGCTTCATTATTTATCCAAATGACTTATGATATTTATTCATTCCCACTCACATATTCTCTCTCCTCAAACTCTCTCTCTTCAACCCTAACCCTAATCCTCTCATGTGTTGAGATTCCAAGGGTTAGCAAGACTAATAGATCCCTAATCCTCTTCTATATCCTTTAGGTTACCTTGATTAGCACTCATAGTCACCTAGTTACCTGTGAGAGGTTAAAACTTGGAGAAGTAGCTCTCTGGTGGATCTGCTATCACAATGAGGAGGCCGAAGAGGAGGTGGTCAACGAGAACAAGAAGGACTTGATTCATTCGGTATAATCATCTATCATAGTAGCTAATCACTTCTAGATAGTTGTTAGTTAGGATTTAGCAAAGATCCGTAAAGTTAGTCGATATTAGTTTAAACAAAATGATTGTTTTACCTATTCCGCCTTCCCGTATCATGTGGGGTGTCTAACGTCGACTTACAGTGGTATCAGAGACTCGCTAAACCATAACTAACTTGTTGGCAAAGTCGTTAGAAATTCGATCGCAAAACAAACCCGAAAATACGACGTTTTAACCTAGTTTCTGCCGATTTTAAAACGGGGTCTAAAAATTTTTCAGGGACCCTTAAAAATACAAGCAGGGAATTATAAGATTACTGGAGAAATTTAGAATCATGACTCGGCCAAACCGCCGCAGAACCGCGGCCGATCCAAGCGATCCGCCGCGGATCCGCGGCCGAGTTGAAGCCGAGTCAGCCTAAATTTGCCCAGTAACTCTTCTGTGTTGATGTTGTATTTTCTTGGATGTTTTGTTCCTGCTCAGCTTTTAGGTGCACAGAGAATTATTTGGAGTAGAATCAATTGTGTTTGCTTGATCGAAATTCTAAGATGTTTGGCTAACTTGATTATATCTGTGATGTGTTTAATGTGTTCATAGACCTTCCCTAACTGCTAGTATGTCGGTTAGCAGGGGGTTGCACATTTCTGTAATGGTTTTTACTAGTTTGTGATTGTGGACTTGTTAGATTGTCATGAATGGATAGCCGGGGATGTGAGACGAGTGTTTCTTTCATTCAAATGTAATTTGTAAATTGTTGTAATATTCTTTTGCGGGGCACATCCGGGTTGAGCTTGTAGCCACCGTTGTATTATTTCATTTACTGTTTTCTGCTCCTAGGATAAACCCAAGATGGGGTGCACAAACTACCGGGTACTTTGAAGTGTTTAGTGGCCTAATCACGTTGTTGAGGGAGACCGCTTCACTTCGGATACTTGGCGGGTAGTTTGCCGTACCCGTAAGGGTCTAGGGTGGGGTTTTGGCTATTCATCGTGACTGTGTAATCCGTCTTTCTTTGCAGGCTCAAAAGGAATGCGGATTCGTAGAAAATCCAATATGTTCATCTGTGATCTGGAATGCCTATTATTGCGTCTGACGAATGTACAATATCTATATATGATATCTATTAGGCGTCACTTATGTTTTACATACGCGCTAGCCCAGCCTTCGCTCTGTCATTAGTTAAGTAACCTAACGGGTGAATGACGGGACCCAGTGGCGAATGCGGATGGCATAAGAGAACGTTGTATTTTCGTTGTTTTCTGCAATGATAGGTTAATTGATGGGACGCATTATATTAATGCAAAGAAAATAAACCAAAGTTGAATCGTTGGAACAGTTTAAAAGAAACCACTCGGTTATTTTAAAACAGAAGATATTTTTTAAATTGCGGAGCTTAAGCCACTCCTTTTAAAAGTTATCAGGTTCCTTCGATCATATCAAGTTCACTACGTTCACGGTTTTGCCAAAACCATTCGTAGCCCTCCGTCATTTCATTTGGGTATTCAGTAGTATTCAAGTTATGTATTTTGACCAACGCCAAGGCATAGTGTTTGGTAGCTGCTGGGTATTCATTTGTTGCATAGATAGATGAGTTAGTTTGGGACAGTCGTATTATCATTTGGCCAACGTCAGGGGTATGTATGGATGGGTTCAAATTAACAAGATAATGATGGGTAGAACTTGACATGTGACTTATGACATTTTGACCAACGCCAAGGTCATAAGAGCATGGGGCAGAAATTTATATCGGGAATTTCTAAAGAAACTGAAATTTGCTAAGAGTTGCATACCATTTGGAGTGTGATAATTCTGGTAGGATTCCTCCAGCTTTATCACACGATGATATTTGGATCCTGATCCTACTGTGAGTATCCGCTACTCATCAAGAGATTCGTCACTTAACGATCAATGCTATAAACCAAGTAGGTGTCGAGAAAGGTGTCAGCGGGGATACGCCCCCAGAGAAAAGAGGTTATTTAATTAAGGAATTTCGCGAAAGCGTCGTAAAACCTCCCTCGAAGTACCGACACCGGCCTGGCTGAACGGTTAAGCAAGTATTGTACGGTAAGAATAGTCCTGACTAGTTCTTCCTTTTTGGTTTGAGGAGGGATTCGAGAAACAGTGGGAGCCATCCAGTTTAGATAAACTAAAAACCACTCTAAACTTGCAAGAGTATCATGCTAAAATGTTCCCTCTCTCTCTCATTTGTAGCGACCTTGTGACCATGACTAGGTTACATCTAGATAACAAGTTGACTGAATTTGACTTTTATGACTGGCAAAGGTCTGTCCAGATGTCCATTGCATATGACAAGCTAGACCACCCTATTACTACTCAAGCCCCCGCCGTCCCAGGTCCAGTTCCCACCGTCGCGGATATGAATATCCGTCAGACAAGGGAAAAGGAAAGTGCGAGTGCCAAGTGCCTTGTATTGGCTTCAGTTGATGGTGTATACCAGAAGCAGCACGAAAAGATGGACTTAGTTTCCATCTTCCTCCATAATAAAGATTTATATGGAGAGCAATCTCATATCGCAAGATATGAGACCTTGAACGAATTGCTTCAAGCGAAGTTGGCTGTCGGGTCATATGTAGGGCATGACGTCCTTACAATGACTAGCTATATTAATGAGCTCACGGACCTGAAGATCACGTTGGGAAACGGGTCATATACTGACTTATTTTCACAGTCCCTACCCTCTAGTTACACCCTGAAAGAAACCAGGGAGACACCCGCTCTGCTTAATGGGGGACCTTCTTGTTCTACATCCAGGGCAAAAGTAAAGGGTGAAAAGAAGAAGACCTCCCCAAAGCCGATATACGGTGTCGGTAAAGTAGAAGGAAAGGGAAGAGCAAAAGTTTCGGGATTTGGTGTAGGAAAGGAGGGATGTTCCTATTGTTATGGGAACGGACATTGGCCGAAATATTGCAGGGCTTTGGAAGCCAGTAGCCAGGATTCGAAGCATGTTGTGGCTTCGGCCTCGGGTGTGTTTGTAATTGAGAACTGTTTGTCAATTAACTCTACTTCCTGGGTACTAGTTACCGGAGCAGGATCTCATATATGTAATTCATTACATACTTTGAGAAACCGTAGAGTTATTAGGGTAGGCGATTTGTCTCTCAGAGTTGTGAACGGAATGAGCGTGGACGCTGAATCCGTGGGAGAATATCGCCTAGGTTTGACAAGTGGGCAGATATTGATTCCACATAATTGTTTGTATGTATCTAGTTTGACTTGTAATATCATATCAGTGTCCTCACTTTCGAGAGAGAGATATGATTTTACATTCATAAGCGATGTAGTAAATATCCACCTAAATCAAGTTCTGATTGGGTCCGGTACATTAGATGACGATATATACGTATTAAATCAAGCTCAGGTTTTCAATGTCCAGAACACACTAAAAAGAAAGTCTCCAGATATAAATCAGGCTTTCTTATGGCATTGTAGACTGGGTCACATCAATGAGACAAGGTTAACTAAGTTACATAGAGAAGGATATTTGGATCCGTTCGAATATCAATCTTATGCAACTTGTCAATCATGTCTCAAAGGAAAGATGACAAAGACTCCATTCACTGGACATGGAGTAAGAGCGAGCGAGCTCTTAGGACTTATACACAGCGATGTATGTGGTCCAATGTCTACACATGCAAGAGATGGTTTTTCATGTTTCATTACTTTTACGGACGATTACTCTAGGTATGGATTCATTTTCTTAATGAAACATAAATCCGAGGCCTTTGAGAAATTCCAAGAATATAAGAATGAAGTAGAAAACCAAACCGGCAAAAGTATCAAGACACTGAGATCTGATCGAGGTGGTGCATACTTAAGTGCCGAGTTCCTAGGTTACCTAAAAGAGAAAGGAATTCTCTCTCAGCTTACTCCTCCATACACTCCACAGCATAATGGTGTATCGGAAAGACGGAATCGAACCCTATTAGATATGGTACGTTCCATGATGAGTAATGCTGAGTTACCGCGATCTTTCTGGGGTTATGCGCTAAAATCAGCAGCATATCTTTTGAACAGGGCTCCTACCAAGACTGTGCCTACCACGCCATATCAGATATGGAGTGGGAAGAAACCCTATCTTCAGTATCTGAAGATATGGGGATGTCCAGCTTTTGTCAAAAAGCAGCATGCGGACAAACTCGAGGCACGATCAGTACAGTGTAAGTTTGTGGGATATCCAAAGAACTCCAAGGGGTATTTCTTCTATTACGCAGAGGAACAAAAGGTATTTATTTCTCGTAATGCCCATTTTCTAGAACAACAGTTTTTAGAAAAGGAAACAAGTGGGAGCGCAATAGAACTGGAAGAAATTACAGAACCACAAACTACTACTGAAAGTTTGGTAGAACCAGTAGTTTAAGAAAAACAGGACATTCCCTCACCCTTCAGCAGGAGTAGTAGGCCGTCTCATCCGCCTGAAAGATACTACAGTTTTCTCATAGATGGGGATAGAGAGGATTGCGTCATTGATAATGATGAACTTACTAGCTTCCAGCAGGCCATCCAGAGCGGCGACTCGGTACGATGGATGGATGCAATGCGGACCGAGATGGAGTCTATGTACACCAACAAAGTATGGACTTTGGACTTTGCTCCAGATGGGGTAAAACCCATAGGCTGCAAGTGGATCTTCAAGAAAAAGATTAGTGTAGATGGACAGGTGGAAACCTATAAGGATAGACTTGTTGCAAAGGGTTTTCGTCAAAGACCTGGTTTGGACTATGACGAAACTTTTTCTCCAGTGACTTGCTCAAATCCGTTCGGATCATTCTTGCCATTTCCACCTTCCATGATTATGAGATCTGGCAGATGGACATAAAGACGGCTTTTCTAAATGGTAATTTAGAAGAGTGCGTCTATAAGGATCAGCCATAAGTTTTCAATCAGAATGGGAGCAGCGGGAAAGTATGCAAGTTGCTTAAGTTCATTTATGGACTAAAGCAGGCGTCGCGGAGTTGGAACATCTGTTTTGATGAAACGGTCAAAGAATATGAATTTATCAAAAATCCAGATGAACCATATATATATATAGTAAAATTGTAGCACGAACTGTCGTATTCCTCGTCTTGTACGTAGATGACATTCTATTAATAGGAAATGGCATTCCTATGCTACAATCTGTCAAAGGATTCTTGTCACACAGGTTCTCCATGAAAGACCTGGGTGATGCCTCTTACATTCTGGGGATCTAGATCTATCGTGATAGATCTAAGAGAATGTTGGGACTTTCGCAGTCCAGGTATATCAACACTATACTGAAAAGATTCAGTATGGAAGATTCTAAGCACGGTAATTTACCGGCTTGTCACGGAATCACCCTATCCAAAGAGATGTCTCCCAAGACTGATTTGGAAAGGGATCGCATGTCAGTTATACCCTACGCTTCTACAGTAGGCTCTATAATGTATGCGATGTTGTGCACCAGACTAAATGTAGCTTACGCACTGAGCGTGGTAAGCAGGTATCGGTCAGACCCAGGGGAGAAGCACTGGATAGCAGTAAAGAACATTCTCAAGTATCTGAGAAGGACTAAGGATATGTTCTTGGTTTACGGCGGAAAAGACCTCCAGATCGAGGCTTTTGCTAACTCCAGCTTCCAGAGTGACAAGGATGACTCCAAGTCCATGTCAGGTTATCTCTTTACCCTCAATGGAGGGGCGGTGTGCTAGAAGAGTTCCAAGCAGGACACCGTTGCTGACTCGACGATGGAAGCAGAATATATTGCTGCTTGCGATGCCGCAAAAGAAGCGGTCTGGATGAAGAAGTTCCTGACAGAACTTCAGGTGGTTCCTACCATTGCTGATCCAATACCGCTGTATTGTGACAACAACGGAGCTATAGCTTTAGCGAAGGAACCCAGGTCCCATCAGAAGTCTAGACACGTCTTAAGGCGGTATCACCTGATCAGGGAGATCATAGATCGCCAGGAGATCGAGGTCTGGAGAGTTGCTATAGAGGAGAACACTGCAGATCCATTCACTAAGGCCTTACCTCAGATTCAGTTCGAGAGGCTACTCGAGATGATAGGTCTTCGATATGCCAGTACATGGCCCTAGTGCAAGTGGGAGATTGTTAATGTATATGCCCTAGGGGCCATTATTGTATCATACTAGTTTGTATATTACTTAATGGAAGCTTGGGATATTCATAGTTATATTAACAGTCTCGATCAATATAGTAGTATGCTACTTGGTTTAAGTCTATCTTAATATGTGTATATGTTAGCATATCACGAATACATATTGATAGAGCCCTTAGGATCTTGCTTGACTACCAGCGTTGTGATGGCAGTCACACTAGTGGGGGCTGGGTAGTCTACAAGCACATCCTTTTTCAGGTCCCTAGTCGTAGGATTATCGAGACAGGGCATCGATACTCCGGAGTAGACTAGTGTGTACGCTTCTCATCCCAGCAGGGGAAATGGTCTGTCCCATAGCCATTAGTACGTTGTACTGGAGATATTATACAGGTGCTCGTTGGGTTACGGGTACACCGGACAGAACTCGCTGGGAACTGTTGGTTGGTATTATACCCGTCGTCAGTTAACAGTTCCCAGGTGACATGAGTACAGCATAGTCCGCAGACTTGACACTGCTGCTTCGTCTCGAGTGTGTTCCCACTGTTCTTAGATTGCTACCCTACCACGGCTCAAAGGAGTCGTACAAACAGGTAGCAGTTGGGTGCAGTCCCAAAGCACTTGGAAGCAGTGGCAGTTAGATAGGATTCGTCTGTCCCGGTATTGGGAGTTGATATCGCGCTGTGTTTGGAAAGCCATTATGCAAAGTCCCTGGCCAGGGCAAACGAGATTTACTGGTAGGATTTCCAGTAGCTTCTCAAGGTGTAATGGGCTTCACTCCGACACGACTTATACAGCTTTTAGGGGACTGACGCTTGCCGCCCCCCTAGGCCTGATATGCGATAGTCTTAGACGAACAGACCGGACTGTACGGAGATTGTCACACCAGGCTCAGTAGGAGTTCGGATGGATTTCCTCATCGGCCTTCTTATCGACATCTACCTGAGGACCGTTACGTACAGCTAGTGCCACTTTTGGTCTGTGGTTAAACCCACTGCCAGCGTATTATCGAGTCTTTAAAGTCCTACACAGAGAGTTTCCCTGCTTCAGGCGAAACGATATAGAGGTCGTATGGTTTTACGACAGGGTTCAGACACATACGTGTTTTTATGCACGTACGATGTTCGGACAGTTTTTACTAGCGGGCTTTAGTTTAAGCCAGGTTCTAGTATTGGATTATTGGATTTATACAGTCTCAGTTTTTCCGTGTTTTCACGGATAGGAGGGGCGTTCTCGTAAATACTCGAGAAGCTTCTAGAAGAAAGGTGACACATTATCCTTTAATTCATTTATGAATTAAGCTTAATGAGGTGGAGGAGATGATGTGATTTGCATTAATTACATCATGAGTCATGAGGTGATTCACCTCAAAGTAATTAATGAAGCATGGTTGATATTTTGAGATATTATTTCTAGATATTTTTTATGCTTCATTATTTATCCAAATGACTTATGATATTTATTCATTCTCACTCACACATTCTCTCTCCTCAAGCTCTCTCTCATCAACCCTAACCCTAATCCTCTCATGTGTTGAGATCCCAAGGGTTAGCAAAACTAATAGATCCCTAATCCTCTTCTATATCCTTTAGGTTACCTTGATTAGCACTCATAGTCACCTAATTACCTCAAGTGAGAGGTTAAACCTTGGAGAAGTGGCTCTCGGGTGGATTTTCTATCACAACGAGGAGGCCGATGAGGAGGTGGTCAACGAGAACAAGAAGGACTTGATTCATTAGGTATAATCATCTATCATAGTAGCTAATCAATTCTAGATAGTTATTAGTTAGGGTTTAGCAAAGATCCGTAAAATTAGTCGATGTTAGTTTAAACAAAATGATTGTTTTACCTATTCCGCCTCCCCGCATCATGTGGGGTGTCTAACGTCGACTTACAAGGGAAAGCGACCTTCGTCGCCACTGCTTAGCAGCAGCTCAGTGGTCTAAAACCAACTGATCGCCAAGACAATAGACGGCAATTCTTTAATGAGAAGTTGTACCACACTTATTCGTTTCCCAGGGATAAAACGAGGGGACTGTTCGAGCTGGCGGTGCGCAACAGGCTCATCACCTTGCCGGATCCAAAACATCCATTATAGCCCGGCGATGTCAACAATCCAAATTATTGCCCCTACTATCGAGCATTAGGCCATCCAATAGAAGATTGCTTCGTCTTCAAAGGCTGGATTGAGGACAAATACCAACAGGGAAAATTCGCACTGTCTGAGAATTGGAAAGTAAGCCCGCCCCAGCTATACGCTCCTAAAAAGGTGGATACGCCGGGGGCATCATGCTCTTTTGTAAAAGAAGCTCCGTGGGAAGTATTTCTTTCAGCAAAAACTAAAAGAATGCCGAAAGATCTCCAAGCATGTCCGGCGATTAAGTGGAAAAGCCAGCTGGAGCCCGAGATTATTGAGGGAATGCTGAAACCATACCCAACATCGGGAGTTAGTAGCAATGGGAAAAACGCCCAGGCCCAGCCGTCAAAGTCTTCAAAGAAGTAGAAGAAGACCAAAAAGCCCGTAAAGCCTGATGACAAGTGCACGGACCTGCAAAAACATATAGACGCGCTGGAAGGATATAACCAGAAGGCACGAACCCCGGTCACACTTCAAGAATTTCTCAACTACATCCTTGAAGAAGGAGATGGCGACAAAGATGAGGAAGAAGACTCGTCAGAAGGACCTGAAGACTATATGGCGAGCTGCCACATGATCTCTCACTCAATAAATGGCGAAGAAGCTCCTGATACAGAAAAACTGGGGGCAGATCCCGAACCGGAACTCCTAGAACCGTCAGACGAGATGATTGACATGCTGCTGAATGAGGCCTGTCAAAAGAGCAAAACTGATCGAGAGCGCGAAATGGCCATATTTGAAAAAGCCAAAAGCCGGCGACTGGACGAAAGGTTTAAAACACTCCCACCAGATCAAAACACATTCACCGCAGACAAAAGTAAGCTTAAAACGAGGAAACGATTCGCTAAAGCCCTGTCAATGGGAATGAAGCTGCCACCCTCCAAAGGTAACATTCCCGGTAGGATACATCCTGACGAAGCGGATGCACATCCTAGCTACTGTTTATACCATCAAAGGATTGCACACCCTACTGAAGAGTGCATGGCCTTTAAAAAATGGTGGCAAGCGTATGTCGCTCATAGGAAACACTTTAAGAGGATGAAGCGTGAAGCTCGCCGACGGCAGACGAATACGACAGATGAACGCAAAAGAACTGCCAGCAACTGTCACATGGTTGACACCAAGGGATCGCAAGTTCTCACTTTCGGGAGCGAGTCCGATGAAGAAATAGCCCTCGGCCCTCTCTTCAATGAATCCATCTCTGAAGTAGAAGAGACGAAGACCTGCAAGAACATTCAGATGCGCAATCGTACGCTACCTAAAAAGAATCTCGGACCCGCAAATAAGGGATCGAACAAAAAAGATAAGGGGAAAGAGAAAATCCCTGAAGATATCGCCCTCAATGACCGAGTCGTCGAAGAGCTGGCAGCCAAATATCCGCCAAAGAAAAACAAGGTGGATTACAACGTTCTAGCACACCTGAGGAAAATACCCTCGCAGCTAAGCATTCTTGATGCCCTTCTGCTATCTAAAGAGGCGAGAGATTCTCTAATCAAGGCACTACAAGAGCCTGACCAGTTTCAAGCTTTCCTTGTCGAAGAAAAGATGAACGACGAGCTAGAAGAAGTTCACACAGCTGACATCACTTTTGGTGATGAAGACCTCCTCCTCGGGACGTGCGGGCACAACCGTCCCTTATATGTCACCGGATACTGCCATGACATCAAGATAGGGAAGATCTTAGTCGACAACGGATCTTCAACCTCCTAAATGTGAGAGTGCTAAAGGAAATTTGCATGAGCATTCAACACCTCGCTCGGGATAAAATCACTATCTCCGGATTTGACTCCTAGTCATCACGGACACTCGGGTCTGTAATTCCGACGTTGCTCTTTAGGCTGCTCGTCACTGACATCAAGTTTCACGTCATTGACGCCAAGACTTGCTACAACGCTTTGCTCGGCCGGCCTTGGTTACACGAGTACAACATCATCCCTTCTACACAACATCAGTGTATGAAGTATTTCAAAGATGGGCTTGAATACACTGTGACAGGGGAGCTGAACCCATTCTCCGTAAACGAAGTCCGAAAGTACGAAGACGCAAAGTACTTCTTACCAGACTTCGAAGACACGGAAAGATGCCATAAACCTAAGGATAAGCAAAAAGTTATCACCACCATTCCGGTCTTCGGGAGCGATACCGAGGAGGAAGAAGAGATAGACTATTCGGGACCGTCTTAATGCAACAAGCCTGGACCGTCTACCCCTATCTTGGTCTTCGGCAGCGACTCTGAAGATGAGGTCAATGCAGTATTTTCTGTTCGGCCATCAATACAAGCCTTCACTGGCGATGAACGGAGTTTGCAAATCGCCATGGTTCTACGGCGGCACTACAAAAAGCTTGACGCACTTGATACCTATAGTGTGCAAGAGCTGCATACGTTCTATATCCCTCCCAGGCGAAAAGATGAAAAGGAGATCCTCGGTTCGACACTCCGCGACGGATTATCTCCGATAACGGGCCAGCCTACAGAGGTTACAAAATCAGACGCTTTGCACAGCAGCATAATATAGAGTAGAGATACTCTTCGGTCTATAATCCCCGAGCTAATGGTCTAGCAGAAGCTTTCAACAAGACCTTGATGAAGATCATAAAGAAGACGGTGTCCTTAAATAAGAAAGACTGGCACGAAAGACTGCATGAAGCTCTCTGGGCTTATCGGACCACGTTCAAAATGGCCACGAATACAACACCGTATGCATTAGTATTCGGCACTGAAGCCGTACTCCCCTTGGAGATAGAGCTACCCTCCCTACGAGTGGCGGTTCACTATGAGCTGACAGACGAAGAGAATACCCATCTTCGGCTTGAGGAGATCGACGCACTTGACGAAACCCGGCTCATGGCGCAGCAAAACTTGGAGGCTTACAAAGCAAAGATGACGCGCTCATACGAAAGATTGAATAGACCGAGGACATTTCGCCAAGGAGAACTCGTGCTAGTTGTCAAAAGACCTATGATCCCCAATCGTACCAAACGAGGGAAATTCGAGCCGAACTATGAGGGCCCATACATCACAGACAAAGTCTACCAAGGAGGGGCCTATCTACACATAGACATGCATGGCGAAAGACCCTTCAGGCTAATAAACGGCCGGTTCCTAAAAAAATACTATGTCTGACGAGTCACGGCCTAGGTCAACGATAGATGACGACGCTTATGTCCGCTTGCTATCTTCCCAAGCCCAAACTCTATAAATAGTATCCGACGAAACCTCGCCTCGAAAACGTGCGATGGACCGTAATGTCCTTAAACTAACAATAGACCGAAATGTCTCTAAACTAATAATGGACCGAAATGTCCTAAAACTAGATACTGACCGAAACGTCTTTAAACTACTGCAAATCCGCAGCATCCTTGGGCTGACGCGTTAAAAAAAAAGGTACATCCACAAGCAAAATGGGCACGGATGAAAACCCGAAAAGGCTCCGTGAGTAAAAACAGCGGGGCTACCGGCGAGTTTGTGAAAACCCGAAAGGGTGCAGTCTCCATAAAAGACACTTGCAAGGTCCTCTCGACCTTGTAAGGAGAAAACTACCTGCGTGAGATCCTTACGACTCACAAAAGAGCAGCACACTTAGGGATCCCCACGATTCCTAAGGAGAAGTTACACTTACGAGATCCTCACGACTCGTAAGGAGAACCCTCTTATAAGACCCTCACGGCTCATAAGATTCAAAAGCCTTAAGCTACAGGGATCTGAACCTGTTCGTAAACCATCACAATCCCCAGATTGCCCTACAAGCGGTTCAATATTGACCCTAGTATACAATCCACGGGCACAAATAATCATTTCCTTGCCGAGTCCCACCAACGACGAGGAATGCCCTCATTTGATGGACACACACTTGTGGTCCTCGATTTACAAAGAGAAAACACTCGTGTAAGATCCTTATGACTTACAAGAGAACATACACTTAGGAATCCTCACGATTCTTAAGGAGAAAAGACACCTACGAGATCCTCATGACTCGTAAGGAGAAACACCTTTATAAGACCCTTACGGCTCGTAAAGTCAAAAAGCCTTAGTCAACAGAATCCTAACCATGTTTGCTAAGCCACCTTTGTTCGATATCGACAGAGGCAAATGATGATTCGCTCCTGGTAATGTCCCAGTGGTAGCGATGCTGATGCCTAAATCGGTATCAAATTCCAAGCCCTTTCACGGCAAATGATGATTCGCGCCTGACAATATTCCAGTCGCAGCGATGCTGATGCTAAGATTGGCACCAGATTCCAAGTTCCATACTCGCGATAAAAATCAGCGAGCCAAAAATGCATATGAAATAGCCGAAATGATGGGGCAACTTGCAACAAAATCAGCAAGTAAAAATATATACATACAAAATAGCCAAAATGGTTGGGCAACTCGCAATAAAAAAACAACGAGTAAAAAGAAAAAATAGCCGAAATGATTGGGCACCGCGAAAAATAGCCGAAATGATTGGGCAATCGCGACTTTCGTGATACAAAAAGCTGAAATGATAGAGCATCGCGGAAAGAAAACAAAAAAAATAATACATATAACATGAAACTTTTGCCCTACAGGTGAGATCACATCGATCCCTGTATACAATACAGGGGCACAAACAAAAAGGGAACCATATCATCCCACCAGGCTCCATCTGAAAGAGAGCCAAGTCTCGATGGCAACATCTACAATCTAAAGATCAACAATGGCATTCTTTCTCATTCCAACCAAAAGCAGACGCAACGTCAGCAAAACGGAGCTATGGCAAAGTCCCCTAGTTCCAAATCTCGAAGGTTCACAGACAACCTAGAGACTATCTCGGAGCCACGGCAGAGTCCCTAGTTCTAAGTCTCGACGGCCACATCTAGAGCCTAGAGACCCACAACAGCGTTCCTCCTCATTCCAGCATGATTCGGACGTGACAATCAATCTCGGAGCCACGGTAGAGTTTCTAGTTCCAAGTCTCGACGGCCACATCTATAGCCTAGAGACCCACAACAGCGTTCCTCCTCATTCCAGCAGGATTCAGACGCGACAAGCAAAGCGGAGCCATGGCAAAGTCCCTAGTTCCAGATCTCGACAGTTCACAGACTACCTAGAGACTACCTCGACATTCATCTCATTACAGCAGACGCAATGTTAGTAAAGCAGAGCCGTAGAAAAGTTCCCAGTTCCCGGACTCAGCGGTACACAGACAACCGAGAGTCAACCCCTGACCCCGTGGAACACGGCCAAAGTCAATCCTGACCCCATGGAATACGGCCAAAGTCAACCCCTGACCCCGTGGAACACGGCCAAAGTCAATCCTGACCCCGTGGAATATGGCCAAAGTCAATCTTGACCCCGTGGAACACAGCCAAAGTCAATCCTGACCCCGTGGGACACGGCCAAAGTCAATCCTAACCCCGTGGGACACGGCTAAAGTCAATCCTGACCCCGTGGAACACGGCCAAAGCCAATCCTGACCCCGTGGGACACGGCCAAAGTCAATCCTGACTCCGTGGAATACGGCCAAAGTCAACCCTGACCCCATAGAACACGGCTAAAGTCAATCCTGACCCTTTAGAATACGGCCAAAGTCAACCCTGACCCCGTAGAACACGGCTAAAGTCAATCTTGGCCCAGTAGAATACGACCAAAGTCAATCCTGGCCCCATGGAAAATGGCCAAAGTTAATCCCGATCCCGTGAAACACGGCCAAAGTCAACCCTCGACCTCCCCGTCGAGGCAATGCTTTGACTCAGGAGTAGGTCAACTCATCAACCACTTACGAGTCCTCTCGACTTGTAAGGAAGAAAATTCTCTTGTGAGATCCTTACGACTTTTAAGAGAAAACACACTTAGGAATCCTCACAACCCCTAAGGAGAAAATACACCTACGAGATCCTCTCGACTCGTAGGGAGAAAAATCTTTATGAGACCCTCACGACTCATAAAGTTGGAAAGCCTTAGGTGTCAGACCTGAACCTGTTGCCTAAGCCATCACTACCCTACAAAGAGGTCAAGATGGACTATTTACAGACTACATTTGCCAAAATTATATGCCAAAGAAATGGAGGTGCTACTCAAGAGTGTGTAAACTGCTCTGCGTCAAATCGAGATGAAAAGGCGTAACCTACGGACGTCAATCACATACTATGAATGACAGTAAGAAGAACATTTGATTCACATCCAGTTAAGCGTTTGAAGCATACCCATTTATGTATGTGCGAAAAAGGTTTAGTGCATAAAATAAACATGCGGAAACAAGAATTGTCTATTCATATTTCAGAAAATTCTTACAGTGATGAAAACGGTAAACCTAAACATCATTAAAATTTTTACAATGGCAAGACATCAAATCCAGAACATGGATTGAGAAATTCAAAAGTTAGGCCATCTAAAATGTTTTGGGCCTCTCGGACCATTCTCGTATGCTTCCTCTCACGATCACAAGCGTCAGGGTCCTCACTGATGTCCTCCGCCTTTCGATAGGCAGCGATTATCGTCGCCTGCTGAAAAGTTTGATGCAGAATATCAACAAGATTATCTCGCCTTTTCTTTGAGATTAGGCCCATCAGATACACTGAGTGTACTTTATCTTCGGTGTCATCCAATACTTTAAGCGGCATGCCGTCATAGAATAAAGGAAGTGATTCCCAGATCGCTCTCACAATGAGCTTCTAAAGAGCGGAACGACGAGGAAGCAGTCGACCATTGTATTATCAAAGTGACGCATGATTTCGGCGCACTGAGCATTTGTAAACTCCTGGTTCTGGCAGCGGCCTAGTATGCGAATGTCTCCATAAGAAATAATCTCGTCGAGATCATACAGATGAGCGGCCATAAAGTCTGAAAAGGAAAATCAGTGAGAGTTTAGTGGGCAGACTGATTAAGAAAAAGCTTATTGAAACAAGCATTGGGATTCAAACAAATTTTTGGGAAGACAAGTTCTGTTAAGCTACCAACAAAATTCAAATCAGTGTGAATAAGGGTAAAACCCTATGAAAAGATTTTCAAGAACACCAGGGAATAAAATTCCCGAAGGGTCCCATTGACCTTTCAGAGCTAAGCTCTTCGCCAGAGGAATTAAATTCCTTTATGTAATGGAATTAAATTCTAAGAATCCATAAAAATACATGAGAAACAAAATCCCATGAATCCACAAAAACAGAGGGAAACGTTCGAGATATTGTAGTTTATTACTCAAAGATCACATCTTTGGAGGATGGGTTTCTGAGGAGAGCAAAGCTCTCATAATGGATTTAAAGTCCAGAGGCTTTCTAAAAGAAGGAAAGTTTTCTGATGTACAAAGCGTTACCTGAAAAAGGTTTCTTTGGACAGAGTTTAACTCTGGATTTGTAATGGCAGAGAACTAAGCTCTGAGGAAGAGAATTAAATTCTCAAAAAAAACGAAGAAGGAAGAAGATGAAGGAACGGAGGCGCTGCTGAAGAGACCCTTGCATTTATAAGACATGATAGGAAATGGTTCATCTTCCCCATTCCCTAGGCAAATTCAACGGCCACAAAGGTGACAGCGTTGCACTCATGTGCAAACACGTGAGAACAATGCCGTGGGGGCATTTGTTCCCTCATGGAAACTGAATAAAATACGAATAAAGCAGCAAGGAAAACTCTCAAGTGGAGCATCACGTGCCCACACGTGATCGGGCCTCACGTGAGGACACGTGATTATTCCCCGCCGAAAACGCGGAGACGCGATAAACGTCTCACCTGAATTTCAGGGCAGATGCTAATTGGTGCTATCTGTCCACCTCTCCGGAGATGCTAAGTTGATTTATGGCACCGTGTATCGAAGGTTTAAACGGATGCGGCCGATATACCAGACTTCGTCAGATTCCCCCTCATTTGAGGGGTTTTTGATTATGGGGATGCTCTTCCCTGCAGGCGCAAGCCCCTGCAGTTAATTACGCTGCCGCGTCGCGGTAACAACTTTCTCCTTCTCCAGATGGTCACTTTGTGTTGTGGGTGTTTATTTTGTTTTTGGTTGCCCGTGGATTGTATACGGAGACTAATTTATGTTGTCGCCCGTAGGGTATGGATTAGTCTAAATCTGTATCTTCTTAGATTTGGGTTAAGGATACGTTAGTCTCATTTGAGACTAAGATCAAGTTAAACGTTTGTTAAGGATACGTTAGTCCAATTTTTAGACTAAGACCAACTTAACAGGATCGTTTAGATCTAACAAGAGAGCAATTGGGCTCTATTGTTTAGTTTAGGGACATTGCGGTCGATTAGTTTAAGGACATTACGGTCCAATGTTAGTTTAAGGACATCTCGGTCCAATGTTAGTTTAAATACATCACAGTCGAGGTTAAGGACATCATAGTCCGTGAGTTTAAAGACCTCGCAGTCAAGATTAAGGACATCATAGTCCGTGAGTTTAAAGACCTCACAGTCAAGGTTAAGGACCTCATAGTCCGTGAGTTTAAAGTCCTCACAGTCAAGGTTAAGGACGTCATAGTCCGTGAGTTTAAAGACCTCATAGTCAAGGTTAAGGACGTCATAGTCCGTGGAGTGTTTGGTTGTCGAGACCCGTCACCTCTCTGAAGACGTTGAATGATTACAACGACAAATATCAGAGGAGTAAAGAGATGTACCCTCGAACCGGCGTGAGTTGGTTGAAAGATCTGTAGTCCAATTTGGGACTAAGATCTGTTAAAATATTTATGAGCAGATGAGCTCAATTAATATGGGTTGAGGACTTATGGCCAATCTTGGGCTAAGTCCAATAAATATTTAACATTTTTATTCTGGGCTGTTGAGCCTTTATTTGGGCTTGGCCCTTTTAACAATGCTGAGCATTATATCTTGACAATTTTTTTGTCTTATATTGAATGCTAAGCATTCATCAGAGCTCTGGCTTATTAAAGAACAATTTATGTTCTGTCAGCGCAACACGTGGCACACCAGACGCTTTGCGCCAGTCAGAGAGCGCAGTACGCTACTACCAAGTAGCGCACATGTAAGGGACACGTGTCGCGCTCAGCGCTAGGCGCCAGATGACGAGCGCATGATGCCAGTTTATGAGCGCTTAGCGCTAATCCATGAGCGCATTGCGCTTTCAGTTTAGTGGCGCACACGTGAGTGACACGTGGTACGCTTGGCGCTGAGCGCCGTCCCATGAGCGTAGTGCGCTATTTCAGAAGCGCAAAGCGCAAGTTGTTAATTGTCGCATACGTAGTTGACACGTGGTGCATTTGGCGCTGAGTGCCAGTCCAGAGAGTGCAGAAGCGCAGTTCAAGAGCGCAAGGCGCATTTCAAGAGCGCAAAGCGCATCTGATCAATTTTATGATCTGGGAACAAATTTATGTTCTTTTAAAAGAGACTTTGTCTTAAGATCTAAGAACAACAGTTCTTATTTTGCAGGAGATATTTCCAATCCCTTATTTTGATGAAAGGCTTTGCCTTTGTAGATCCATGATCTGTGAGAAGAATTATGTTCTTCTTTTATTTTATGATGAAATCTTTTAATCTCTTTGTGAAAGACTTTTTGTCTTGTAGATCTATGATCTTTTTAAAGAAATGAATTTTTCTTTTTATGAGATGATTTCATCTCTGTGTTCATCATCCTTCATCTTTACCATGAAAAAATATCTTCTTGCAAGAGTTTGCTCTTTATCTTTGAATTTCTCAAAGTTTAGGGGGGGTTCTCTATATCAGACTTGAAGTCTTGGGGCCTTTATATAGGGCAAGCTGATTTGTTAAATCAGTTAAAGAGATCTTTCTCTGATTGATTTGAGGATGTTTCCCCACCATTGGATCTTTGATCCTAGGGCTTCTGTTTCACAGAAGGAAATCTTCTTGTTTTTAACAAGATTGAAAAATCTTTCCATAACAGAATTTAATTCTGATTAATTAATAATTTATCATTATTATTAGATCTTTTGTTCTAACGGTGGGGAGTTTTTTAATTCCAGCACTAGCGCACCCGTGATTTGCACGTGGTGCGCTACTTAGAGTGCAGCGCTCTTAGCGCTAGCGCACCTGTGTCTTACACGTGGTGCGCTGCTCGGAGCGCAGCGCGCTTAGCGCTAGCGCACCCATGTTTGCTTAGAGCGCAGCGCACTTAGCGCTGCATCAGAAACGTTGCTTCAATTTTGAAATTTGAATTTCAAACAGAGTTTTGCTCTGATTGGGAGAAACAAATACCTCCCCACCGTTGCGCTCACGTGGTCTACATGTGAGTGCAGCGGTGGCAGCATCTGCGCCCTTGGATCAACTCAGAAGTTGAAAAGGCATTTCAATGCCTATAAATAGGACCTTTGGTCCTTTAGATGATTCTGTTCATCTTCTTTTCTGAGAATTTTTATTCTCTCATAGAGCATAGCTCTTCATTTTAAGAAATTTTCAAGAGTCAAAACTCTGTCAAAATTTAGGTAAAGATTAAATCTTTTAATAATCGAGGGTTTTACCCGTTAACAGAGCCTTGCTTTTCATAGATCTTTGATCTAAAGGAAACCCTTTTTAGGGTTTCATTACCAGAGCTTTGCTCTCTTGAACCCATGAAGAACTCTTAAGAGTTTGTTCATGGATCTTGAAGATCTTAGAATTTTTAATTCATAAAAAATTGATTTTAATTTTTCTGTGGATTCTTTCATCATCATTTTTTCAGAGCAAGGCTCTTGAGGAATTTTTATTCCTTCATGATCAGAGTTTGACAAGTGTCACTCTGTCACAGAGCATTGCTCTCAAGGGGAGATTTACTCCTCTGCCCGAGAGATATCTCATTTAATGAGAATCTTCTTGAGAATTTCCTCATTTAATTAACAGTCTCATCAAATAATGAGGCTGTTTTATTAATTGATGAATTGTCATCTAGATTTTATGGCCCCCTTTGGTCCCTCTCTACTGCATTGCAGTGTGGTAAAATTTCTAAAGTACCAAGTGTCAGAATTTAAATTAAATTATAGCACTGACAGTTTACTTTTGTCCCTTTTCAGGCAGGCGACATGTCTTTCGACACTTCTTTTCCATTCATCCGCTCAGAAGGCGGATTTCCTGAGGCGCCTGTAGACCGAGAGGTTCTTGCGCTGATCAGAGACCACGACCCAGAATACAAGAATCTTCACCTATGGGGTAGATGGTATGATCAAATTATCAGAAGCCGCCGGAGCTTTTCTTGCACGACACCTTCGGAGCCTATCTCGGCGATCCCTTATGCAGATACACCCCCGGTGAATTATGTCGTGGAGGTGGTTAATTGGACTTCGGAGGGTCTCCTTCAGCCTTCTATGGCAGCGATTCCTGTGCAGCCGCCGGCAGCTTTAGACACCCTAGGGAGGTGCATATGTCAGTGCGAGTCACGTCCTTAGGGACAGCCCTACAACATCGGGCTAACTCCCCATCATCCGGCCGGATACTAGCAGTGGGCCCGATATATCTATCGGTAAAGAAATCGCAGCTGCTGAAGCTTGGCTTATACCCTGCGGTCTATGCTTCCTTGTTCCAGTATTCTGCACCTCCCACATGGTGGATCAAGGCGTTTTTAGAGCAGTGGAACATTCCGACCCATACCTTCCTCCTATTGGATAGAGAGGTCTCCATTTCTTTGGAAGAATTTGCTGAGCTTTCTGGTTTACCAGTTAGGGGGGAGCACTACGAGGAGTTGCTTCCTCTGGATGAATATGTTTTTGCCACCAAATCAGTGGTGATGGGTCTTACCCTAGAGAACGCCATTCAGCACCAGTTTCCAAGTCTGATAAAGGTGTTGAACATGTATGAGGGCCTCTTTCTTGAATCCGGACGCCGGGGGGTCAGCTTTGCGGACTTCATTGCCCGTTTTCTTCGCCCAGAAATTTTGTCGCGACAAGGGGAAAAGTTTGCTAAACTTGATGATCCTTTCGTCTTTGGCTTGGACCGTCGGCCAATACTGGAAGCCGATCAAAAGGGATTCTTTCTTCCCGACGTCGCGATCGTCCCCCTGTCAGAAATTGCCGCTTCGGGCATTGATGAGGAAGCGTTCTTTCTCGGGTTTCTCAGTTTATGGTTAAGCTGGTTCGCGCTTCCTCTGCACCCTCGTTACATGAGGCCTTCTATCTTCTACCCCGCGCATCGCATGGTTGCCGGAATACAAGTGGCCATCGGGATCGCCGGTTTAGCCCACCTATATCACGGCCTCAGCTTAGCAGTGGATACCACTGAACCAGGGGTGCATCCTGCCAACTTCCCAATGCATTACTTCACTTCATGGATGGAGCTGCACGTGCTTGGGGTCTTCGGTATCCACAATCGTTCTTCGTGTGTATTTGGAAAATTTTTATCACAACCAAAGAAATTTATACTGTAATCAATTAACGGTGTCGATGTAGCGCGTTAATGAATACGGATCGTCCACTGAGATGTGTGTTTTGAACGATTTTGTTTTAGACGAGTCGAAATGAAAAGGTAAAAGAAAATTGCAAGAAAATTGATTCAAGATTTGTGAAATGTAGTTTCAAGAATCATAAAGAACTAGATCTAAAATCAAGAATCAATAAAGTTCAAGAAGATGTCCAAATCATTTGAATTATCAAGATTTGTAAAGAGCCTTGTAGGAATCGATCCAATTGATAGTGATGATGAATACTTATGATTACAAATTCTTATCTATTGATGATTTGTTGCTAGATCGATGAAGATCAACGAGAATTAGGGATCTATTGAAGAAACTAGGGTTTCTCCTTCTATCCCTTGTCCTTTCATTGATTAGCATTCAAATTCTAGCCTCTAGGAAATTCAATCATGGATCGTTGATCTCTAATTTGGAATGAAAACATTCAAGAAAGCATCTCGATCAAATTAGGTTGTCGATGATTCAATTTTCTAAAATTTACAAAACTCATAAGACTTAAGAATCGTTCAATAATTTAATCATCATCATCTATCTATTTTCTCGATTCCTCCATAAGCGGGGTTTTCACTCAATCATCATGAAAAAGAAAACAATCAAGAATTGAGAACTCTTCATAATGCTCAAATGTAAAGAAAAGTAAGATCAAGAATTTTCACCTTTTATTTAATCGACGTTTCGTTACAATTCACTCAAAGATTACAAGATTTTGAGGAGAGAACTCAATCGTCGAAACTAGTTTCGCATCGTCTTCTTGAGTCGCGGATCTCTTGGATCACTTGCTCGGATGAAGATCGGCGTTACTTTAAAAAGGCTTGTTGAAGGCTTGCTTTGGCTCGGTACTCGGTGGATCTTGATTTGGATCAAATTGTGTCACTCAATTTGATTTAGAATTGATTTGGATCTCACTAGAATTTTACCACTCAAATGATTTCCCTCCAAATTCAACAACCTCCAAATTCTAGATCTAGATCCATTTTTATAACCACTCATTTGAATTTCCCTCCAAAACTAGGTTATTAGAGAGAGTCTTCTAGAAGAAGTTTGTTGGAGGGAATATTCTAGAATAAGGAATATTCTAGGATAAGGTTGTTGGAGGGAATATTCTAAAATGAGTTTGTTATAGGGAATATTCTAGAATGAGGTTGTTACAAGGAATATTCTAGAGTGAGTTTGTTATGCAGAGCCTTCTGGAAGAAGCCACGTGCTCTTTGGGAGTCTTCTAGAAGCTGAGGCCGTTACAAGAAGCCACGTGTGCAGATTTAAGTTTCTAAGGAGCTGGATAGACCGCGGATCCGCGGCAACTAGGCTGACTCAGCCGCGGATCCGCGGCCTTCTTGGTGAGTCACTGCATGAAATTTCTGGGCTGTTATGTGTTGGCTTTTTGGCACTTCATGGGATGCTTGGAATATTTTTATTCTTTCTTGTTTACTGCCAGATCACAAGTCTTGGACTTGATGTATTTTATCAGCACTTTTAGCAGTTCCGGCTCTTTTACCTGGAGAATTTCCTACACACAATCTCGAGACAAATGTTACGATATACAAAGATCATGCGTGCAATAATAAACACTCAATTTCCCTCAAAATGCCGGTTATAATGTATAACACATGTTATTTGGTATTTTGCAGACAAATTGCTAATATGTGCTATATTTATACCAAACACCTTTAGATGATTGCAAAGAGTAGGGAAATTGATATGTTAAAAATGCAATATTTTCGACTGATCATTCACCGAGCCCGAGGTAGCGGTGGGTGAGATAGCTACAGTCACCGAGCCCAAAGTAGCCACTCTTTCACAAGAGTTGGACACTACTTCAATCGTTGCTCCTTCCCCTTGCAGCTCCTTGCCATTGCTGGGCACTGCGAGTGTCACGACGATTCTCGTGGAATCGGGGGATGAGGCTATGGGTGGCGAGACCATTCCGATGGAGGAGGGTGAAGCATTTGCTGCCTCCAGTGACGCCCTTATCGCAGTCTCGACCGGCGACTCACCAAGTAAATTTTGGGTCATTACATTCCCCTTTATACTGCAATCCCTTTTAATTTCTTTTTGACAACGTTTCTCTTATTTCTAATGCAGGTGTGATGAGCGTTGGGGTTGTGCCATCCGAGGAAGCATCTCTAGTTGCTGCTTTAACGGCGACCACTCCTCTACTTTCTCTCGTACCATCTCAAATGCTGGAAGGTGCGGATTTGTGACCCATCAGTTTCATTGCAGGCTATATACTTTATGTACTAACATTGCATTACTGTGTCCTTGAAAGAGTCCTTTTTGATCACCTGTATCAGGTGCTACATCCACACTTCTCTTTCCAGTCAGAGATCGCCTCATCTATTGGCGCTGGTGAGTACAGCCTTCAGCTAATGTCTCTTCTTTTACGGGAAGCCAAATCATTTATAATTCTTCTTTGTTTTGATTGCAGCACTACAGATCGAAGGAAGAGACGAAAGAACAGTTGCGCCACTGGTACTCCCGGCCTTACCACCTGCTGCATCCGGTATAGTAAACTCCATTGTTCATGAACCTCCTCTGTTTCTTAAACCGTCATTTGACTGTGATTTGTTTTGCAGCGGTGATACCGACTTCAGTTTCGTTCGAATCTCGAGTCGTAATGCCTGCAGGCCCCTTTTCTCGACGTTCATCTTCCAAAGGTGCTGTGAATAGTCTGCGCATGTTGAGTGACTACATCGAGGAGCTTGACGTAGAGGCTCCCACATTCGCTGTAGATTTTGCCGCGGAGGTTAATCCTATACTGGCGACGCTCATGAACATTCATAGTGAGGGCGTCGTTGAGTCTTGGGTTAATCACTGCAGGGAAATTGAGGCCTGTTTGCACGAGCTCGAATTCGGACGTCCTGCTCCTGAGATCTTGGCAGTGAACTCTCAACGGGCTGCATGGGTTGAGCGGAGCACTCCCTACTTTCGTCATCTTGAACAGGAGGCGGCCTTAAAACGTAAGGAGTGCGAAGAGACTTCGATCGAATCTGCTAGGCTGCATGCTCAGGTTGATGCAAATGCTGCACAGTTGAAAGTTATCTTTGAAGGCCTTCTGCGATGCATCTCTGACGGGCTAACACTGAAGCAGAAGCTCGACATCGTCGAGTGGGATGCACAGAATCGTGGGGCAGCTCAGCAGGCCGTTGAAGAGCAACTTTCGTCCTACTTGTAGCAACGAGCTCAAGTCGAAGCAGAGTTGGCCGCGGCAGCTGACCGAGAAAAAGAGCTGAGGGAAGTGCGCGAGCGGCTGATTGGACTATTGAAAGCGCTTCCCCCTCAATAATTTTTTTTGTACCATTTGTAATTTTGAATAAAATGTATCCATTTTTTATTCTTTCATAAGATGTATTCTGTACCCGATTGAATTTATGAATAAAAGATACATTTCTTTCGCAATGTCTTGTGTCATCTCTTTGCTTTCTTCTTTTCTTTGTTGTCAGCATGTCACTTTAGTAAGCATAGCCTGCAGATGATAGAATCATTCCGTCTTGAACTCTTTGAAAGGTAGCGATGGCTTAGGAAACAGGTTAAGATCTGCTGCCTAAGGTTTTTCAACTTTATGAGTCGTGAGGGTCTCATAAAGACTTTTCTCCCTACGAGTCGAGAGGATCTCGTAGGTGTATTTTCTCCTTCGGAATCGTGAGAATTCCTAAGTGCGTTTTCTCTTATAAGTCGTAAGGATCTTACAAGAGATTTTTCTTCCTTACGGGTCGAGAGGACCCGTAAGTGATTGATGGTGTTGCCATTATCCGCATTTCACGGAGTCAGGAGTTGCTCTGGGCATTTCCCACGGGGTCAAGATTAACTTTAGTCGTGTTCCACGAGACCAGGATTTGCTCTAGATGCTTCCCACGGGGTTATAGCCCTATTCTGCGAGGACCAGGCTCCGCTCTGGACATTTCCTATGGGATTAGAATTGACATAAGCCGTGTTCCACGTGACCAGGAATTTGCTCTGGATGCTTCCTACGGGGTCATAGCCGTGTTCTGCGAGGACCAAGCTCCGCTCTGGACGTTTCCCACGGGGTCAGGATTGACATAAGCCGCGTTCCACATGATTAGGAATTTGCTCTGGATGCTTCCCATGGGGTCATAGCCGTGTTCTGTGAGGACCAGGCTCCAATCTGGATGCTTGCCACGGGGTCATAGCCATGTTCTACGAGGACCAAGATCCGCTCCGGACGTTTCCCACGGGGTCAGGATTGACATAAGCCGCGTTCAACGTGACCAGGAATTTTGCTCTGGATGCTTCCCACGGGGTTATAGCCGTGTTCTGCGAGGATCAGGCTCTGCTCTGGATGCTTCCCACGGGGTCATAGCCGTGTTCTGCGAGGACCAGGATCCGCTCTGGAAGTTTCCTACGGGGTCAGGATTGACATAAGCCGCGTTCAACGTGACCAGGAATTTTGCTCTGGATGCTTCCCACGGGGTCATAGCCGTGTTCTGCAAGGACCAGGCTCCACTCTGGACGTTTCCCACGGGGTCAGGATTGACATAAGCCGCGTTCTACGTAACCAGGAATTTTGCTCTGGATGCTTCCCACGGGGTCATAGCCGTGTTCTGCGAGGACCAGGCTCCGCTCTGGACGTTTCCCATGGGGTCAGGATTGACATAAGCCGCGTTCCACGTGACCAGGAATTTTGCTTTGGTTGCTTCCTACGGGGTCATAGCCGTGTTCTGCGAGGACCAGGCTCCGTTCTGGACATTTACCACGGGGTCAGGATTGACATAAGCTGCGTTCCACGTGACCAGGAATTTTGCTCTGGATGCTTCCTACGGGGTCATAGCCATGTTCTGCGAGGACCAGGCTCCACTCTGGATGCTTCCTACGGGGTCATAGCCGTGTTCTGCGGGGACCAGGATCCGCTCTGGACATTTCCCACGGGGACATAGCCGTGTTCTGCGGGGACCAGGATCCGCTCTGGACGTTTCCTACGGGGTCAGGATTGACATAAGCCGCGTTCAATATGACCAGGAATTTTGCTCTAGATGCTTGCCACGGGGTCATAGCCGTGTTTTGCGAGGACCAGGCTCCGCTCTGGACGTTTCCCACGGGGTCAGGATTGACATAAGCCGCGTTCTACGTGACCAGGAATTTTGCTCTGGATGCTTCCCACGGGGTCATAGCCGTGTTCTGCGAGGACCAGGCTCCGCTCTGGACGTTTCCCAAGGGGTCAGGATTGACATAAGCCACGTTCCACGTAACCAGGAATTTTGCTCTGGATGCTTCCCACGGGGTCATAACCGTGTTCTGCGAAGACCAGGCTCCACTTTGGATGCTTCCCACGGGGTCATAGCCGTGTTCTGCGAGGACCAGGATCCGCTCTGGTCGTTTCCCACGGGGTCAGGATTGACATAAGCCGTGTTCAACATGACTAGGAATTTTGCTCTGGATGCTTCCCACAGGGTCATAGCCGTATTCTGTGAGGACCAGGCTCCGCTCTGGATGTTTCCCACGGGGTCAGGATTGACATAAGCCGCGTTCCACATGACCAGGAATTTTTCTCTGGATGCTTCCCACGGGGTCATAGCCGTTTTCTGCGAGGACCAGGCTCCGCTCTGGATGCTTCCCACGGGGTCATAGCCATATTCTGCGAGGACCAGGATCCGCTCTGGACGTTTCCCACGGGGTCAGGATTGATATGAGTCGCGTTCCACATGACCAGGAAGGGTTGACTTTATCCGCATTTCATGGAGTCGGGGTTTGACTCTCGGTCATCTGCGCACCGTCGGGTCATGGAACTGGGAATTGCAGTGGTTCCGCTTTGCTTGATGTTGCGTCTGTTGTAATGAGACGAATGTTGAGATAATCTCCAGGCTGTCTGTGAACCGTTGAGATTTGGCTTCTTCTTCTGATGGAGCCTGGGGAGGAAAGGTGTGATTCTCTCTTTGTTTGCGCCCCTGGATTGTATACAGGGATTGATGTGGTATCACGTGTAGGGCATAAATTTTTTTTATTTCTTTCCGCGATACTCTATCATTTCAGCTTTTATTTCGTGATGGTCGTGATTGCCCAACCATTTCGGCTATTTTTCGCGGTGCCCAATCATTTCGGCTATTTGTTTTATTTTTACTCGCTGCTTTTTATTGCGAGTTGCCCAATCATTTCGGCTATTTTGCATGCATATATTTTTACTTGCTGCTTTTTATTTGCACGTTGCCCCATAATTTCGGCTATTTCATATGCATGTGTGGCTTGCTGGATTTTTGCTGCAAGTTTTGAATTAGACACCGATTTCGGCATCAGCATCGCTGCAACTGGGATATTTCCAGGAGCGAATCATCATTTGCCTCTGTCGATATCGAATAAAGGTGGCTTAGCAAACAGGGTTAAGATCCTGTCGACTAAGGCTTTTGACTTCATGAGCTGTAAGGGTCTCATGAAGGTATTTCTCCCTGCGAGTCGTGAGGATCCCATAGGTGTGTTTTCTCCTTAGGAATCGTGAGGATTCCTAAGTGTATGGTCTCTTGTAAGTCGTAAGGATCTTACAAGAGTGCTTTCTCCTTATAAGTCGAGAGGACTTACAAGGTCTGTTCACCATGTAAACATATCCCTAGTCACGGATGGGACTTTGTTAGGGAAATGTTTATTCGCGCCCGTAGATTGTATACAAAGGTCAGCATTAAGCCGCTTGTAGGGCAGTATTGGAGGTTGTGGTGGCCGCTTAAGAACAGGTTCAGATCCCTGTAGCTTAAGACTTTTGAATCTTATGAGTCGTGAGGGTCCCATAAGAGGGTTCTCCTTACGAGTTGTGAGGATCTCGCAAGTGTAATTTCTCCTTAGGAATCATGAGGATCCCTAAGTGTTGCTCCCTTATGAGTCGTAAGGATCTCATGCAGGTGATTTCTCCTCACAAGGTCGAGAGGACCTTGCAAGTGTCTTTTAACGAGATTGTGCCCTTTCGGGTTTTCACAAAACTCGCCGGTAGCCCTGCTGTTTTTACTCACAGAGCCCTTTCGGGTTTTCATCCGTGCCTATTTTGCTTATGGATATACCGTTTTTCTTTTTCTTTCTTCTTCCTTTTTATATTCTTCTTTTTTTTGTGTCAGCCTTAGAATGCTGCAGTCTATAGTAGTTTATCGACGTCTTGGCCAACAGCTATTTTTAGGACATGGCGGTCCATCGTTAGTTTAAGGACGTTTCGTTCCGTCGTTAGTTTAAGAACGTTTCGGTCCTTTGTTAGTTTTTGGACATTTCGGTCCGCCGTTGCCGTATTTGAGGCGAATTTCTAGTTTACGGACTTTTCGGTCCATAGGGCTTTCTCTATGAATGAGCACGATGCCCCCGACATGTCCATCTTTTTAGGGGCATAAGGTTGTGGCGGGTTCACCTTCTAGTTTTCGGATAATGCAAACTTGCCTTGTTGGTATTGGTCTTCAATCAAGCCTTTGAAGACAAAGCAATCTTCGATTGGATGGCTTACTGCTTCGTGGTAAGGGCAGTAATTAGGATTGTTGACATCGCCTAGCTGCAACGGAAATTTTGGATCCGGCAGATTGATGAGTCCGTTGCGTACTGCCAGCTCGAACATTCTCCTCGTTTTATTCCGGGGAAACGAATAAGGACGTCCTAGTCTCTCCTTAAGGGATGGGCGTGGACGCATATTGTTTTGGCGAACAACCGGCTTTAAGTTGCTCGGCTGTTGTTGAGTATTGGCAATGAAAGTTGCTTTCCCTTTCCCTTTTTCATTTCGAGAGTCCGTCTTTGGAGGAGATGGTCTATGACCCATCTGATCCATTTGGACCAGCTTGTAGATCAAGGCCTGGAAAGTAGTTGGCTTAAAGAACATCATGAATTGTGAAATGGTCGCTTGAGGGTCGAGAGTACCCACGAACATGTTGGCTATAGTGCCCTCAAGGCAATTATCATAGTCGCGGACTTGTGATTATGATGATTGAGGCAGGACCTATACCAATAAAACAGTCTTACTCAAGATGATGGTATACTATCTGGTTTGTCTTTATCATCATGTACATGTTGATAGAGCCCATAGGATTCTTGCTTGACTGCCAGCATTATGATGGCAATCATATATGTAGGAGCTGGGGGTCTATAAGCACATCCTTAAATGTCCTTAGTCGAAGGAGTATCGAGACCGAGCATCGATACTCCAGTGTAGACTAGTATATACTGATTGAGACCCCGACAAGGGGCGGTGGCCAGGTCTCATAAGCCATTGGTGTTAGTTTGTTCACTTAAGATAGTATGCATGTGCTCATTAGGTTATGAGTACACTGGACGGACTCGCCGGGAACCTGCTAGTTGGTATTATACCTATTGTCAGTAGCAGTTCCCAAGTGACATGTGTACAGGTTAGTCTGTCGACCTGAGATCGTCATTTGTCTCGTGTGAGTTCCTACTGTGCTTTGATTACTACCCTACCACGGCTCAAAGGAGTCATGCAAACAGGTTTTAGTTGGGTACAGTCCTGAGCCACATGGAGGTAGTGATCGGATCGTCGAGGATTCGTCTCTCCCGGTATTGGGGGTTGATGTCGCATTGTGTACGGGTGGCCATCACCACAAATCCATGGCCATGGTAGACGAGAATTACCGATCCAGGATCGATAGTTTCTCAGGAGGTGATGGGTATCATGCCGACACTAAATATCGCATTGTTAGGGGTCTGACTTTATCCACCCCCTAGACTCGATATGCGATACTCTTAGACGAACAGACCGGACTGTACGGATATTGTCACTGTCAGGCTTAGTAGGGGTTCAGGATGAGTTTGCTCGTCGGCCTCCCTTTCGCTCAATACCTGGGTAGACGTTACGTACAGCTAGTGCCGCTGACGTGCTTGTAGTTAAACCCACTGCCAGCGCATTGACGAGTCTTTAGAGTCCCATACAAAGGGTTTTCACGGTTCAGGCGATATGGTGTACATGAGGTATATTGATATATACAGGTGTCCGATTAAATATGTGCACATGCTGTGCAGACTTTAATCGGACGGTTGATAATACTAGCGGCTTAGGATTAAGCCGGATTATTGAATCAAGTTTTGATTTAATAATTTACATATGTATTTATATATATGTATTCTAGTATTATTGTTCGCTATTTATTTTCTCTCTTGGCTATTCGTATTTTTGTACGAATACGCGTATATGTATTTTCGATACATGTACCGGGAAGTATTCCGTATTTTATACGGAATAGCTTCTAGAAAATGCCACCTCATTATTGATTTTCTATTACAAAATCAATTAGGAAATGAGGTGGAAAAGATGACAAGGTATGGGCATGGGCATGAGTCAAAGCATGGTCTATGGTATGGTTTGGATTTGTTTAATTTGACAAAAGAAAATGATTTTATTTTGTGTGGAGGAGAGGGGGGGCCGGCCACTTTTGGAGTGGGATTGATTTCATTTTGGCTCATGACATTTTACACACAACTCTCTAGCTCTCTCTCACTCTCTCATTCACACAAAAGGAGTTAGCCATTTTTTCTTCCTCATGCCAAGTATTTCATCACCTCCTTCATCTTCTTCTATAGTTGCTCCCATGAGCATAGATGTTGAGAGGAAAATGTAGTGACATTTTCATACACCCCCACTGTCCATCGCTAGCGACTTTGGAGCGTCGTTTACCTCGTTCGACGTGGTTGGAGCTTGCGTCGTTTCCCTCGGGTGGATCATCGGAGAAGGAGGAAGACCGGAAACCAAACTTCATCAAAGAACTGCTAGGAGCTTGGAATGAAGACCGAAGGACTCGGATCAACTCGGTATAATGATTCTAACCATTCTTAGTTTAGATTGCTAGTTTAGGGTTTAAGGTCGATCCGGGATTCGGGTAACGGTAGCGCTAGTTTAGAAATTTTTGTTCCGCATTTTGGCCGCGTTTTAACGGCCGGGGTGCTGCCGTGACCCTTCATGGTATCAGAGCCACCCTTTTAACCCTATTAGCTTGTTTTGACATGCTTAAAAGATCGATCGACGGAAATTTCCGAAATCACGATTCCATTTTTGTGTTTGCTGTCGATTTTTAAAAGTGATCAAAAAATATTTTCAGGCATCTTAAAAATACATGCAGGCAAAAATAAATCCACAAAAAAAATTTGGTGACCTAACTCCAAAATTCCACCACGGTACCGCCGCGAAATGTCACATTTGGCGGCGCTTCCACGGCCCTTTTTGGGCTACAGTGACCACAAATTTTTCTGGAGCCCTAGTTGGTGGAAAAAATGATTTTTGTGATATATGGTTTTGGCCCAGATTCATTTGAGTACTGGTTATGCACTTGGGGACAATTTGGAAAAGTTTAATCAATCGAAATTTTAAGTGTGTGTGATTATCAGTACATACATTATTATCTGCGACCGTGAATGTCATTTGATCGGTACAACTCGTCTAATTGCTATATGTCATTTAGACAGGTTTTGCGAACATGACATTCACGTTGATGTTCTGTGTTGTGTTGTGATGTTGGTTAGATCATTGTGGTGGATAGCAATAGTGCAATGTTAGTACAGTTTATTTTCATTTGTACATTTGATATTGCAGAGCGAGTGTCCGACATGTGGACTGCCGTCACTGCCAGTTTGTATATTATTCTTTTGGGGCACAACCGGGTTGAGGTCGATGTCACCCTTGTATATTATTTTCTTTTCTGTACTAGGATTACCCCGCGGTGGAGTGCACGAATATCCGGATTCTAGAGGGTAACGGGTCCGCATTTCATGACGTTGGGACGGAAGGGACCTTACTCAAGAATTGGCGGGCTATTTGCCGCACTCGTAGGGGGTATAGGCTGACCCAGGATGGGTGCTCAAGTTACTGGATTCCGTGAAGTGTTGGGTGGACCATTCACGTTGTTGAAGGGGGCTGCCTCACTTCTGGTTTTGGCGGGTAACTTGCCGCGCTCGTAGGGGTCTAGGTTTCATTGCACAGGCTATCCACACGACAGGGAACGTCGGGTCTCATTTGTGGCTCAAATGAAACCCGGGGCTCCAGATTATCCACCATTCTGTGTTGCTTCTGTGATATTTCTATGATGTTGCTTTATATCATGCCTGGGACGAATGTTATATATATATTTATATATACTAGTAGATGTTGTATATGTTTTGCACCCGCGCTAGCCCATTCCCCGCTCTGTCGTTAGTTAAGTAACCTAACGGGTGATGACGGGACCCAGTGGCGAATACGGATGGCATATACGTACATTTTATTTTCGTTCTTTTCTGGTGTGATTAATTGATGGGACTGCATAGATTCTTATAATTGCAAGGATAAAAACAAACCTATATATGATGTTGTTGGAACCAAGTTTTTAAAAAAAAAACTGACATTACAGACGTTCTCTTTTGCTTTGCACAGTGGTATTCGGTTATGAATATCCAGCACCTCATTCGACGAGGCAAGGGCCGAGATCCCTTCATCGGGAGTGACCCCTTGGGTAAAAGTTTGCGTCAACGTAATAACTTTACTATAGTTGATTATTTTTGCTTTCCATCATGGTATTCAGTTTGGGATATCCTGCACCCCATTCGACGGGGAAAGAGCCGAGATCCCTTCATCGAGAGTAACCTCTTTAGCAAAAGTTTTCGCCGCTATATATTTATAAAACCACTTGGATTCCTTCAACGATATCAAGTTCATTACGTTAAAGGTTTTTTGCTAAAAACCAGTCGTAGCCCTCCGTCATTTCATATTAGTATTGCTTAGTATTCATGCTACGTTTGTCGTTGCTATTCGCCGAGGCGTAGTGTGCGGTAGCTCTGTAATGCTTTTCTGTCGCATGGATATGTGGATTGGTTAGGACAGTCATACGACTTTGTTGATTATTCGTCAAGGGTCGTGCGGGTGGGTTTAATGCAATCAAGATAATGACAGGTTGAACTTGACTAGGAACTTTTGATTTGTTGATTATTCGTCAAGGTCACTTGGGTCCTAGGGGTAAAAATCATATCGGGAGTTTCAAACATTCAGGAAACTTGCCAGGCTTGCGCATACCTTCTGGAGTGTGGTGACTTGAGTGGCTTCCATCAAGTTATCATGCGATGATAGTTGGATCCCAATTCCCACTGATGAGTAGGATTACTCCTCAGGTGATTCCGACTAATTCTCCTTTTGGGTTTAGAGGAGAATTCGAGGAAACGGTGGGAGCCATCTTGATTAGATAAAATGATTAACCATTTTGATTTAGGTTAGAGTGCACGTTGAGTGTTTCTTCTCTCTCTCTCTCTCAGGCTACGACTATGACCCGACCTTTGACTAAAACTCATGAAACCAAGTTGACCGAACCTTCTTAAAATACTTTGGCTTTTGGAATGTCACGGTGTCGCATACATCATTGCCACTTCTATATCACCTTTGCATTTTTCCAGAACACCTCGTATCACTACGAACGTCCACTTCCATTGGATAAATCCATCGTATGGTTATATACGAACTCGAAGGATCTGATTCGAGGATGGATTCTGGTTCTGGAGAGATTGAATAGGATTATTCGGTTGTCTTTTCTCTTTACCTTCTCTCAGGTTGTGATGGCTCCTAGGATTAGGAGATGGTACACCTATTGAGCTTATTGGATAGTCTTCCTCCAGACCATAGGCAGGTGCCGAACGGTAGGGAAGGAAGAAAACCAACAAGCTTAACTGTGGTGTACAGAAGGTAATAAGTAAAGATATATAAAGGGATTAGAATAATGGCAAAGGAAATTGCGATCACCATCATTCACGACAAAAAACCGTGTATACCCCTGCCACTCCTACATCCACTTTGCTTTTCTCTAGAACACTCCGTATCACTACGGATATCCACTTCCATTGGATAAATCCATCGTATAGTTACATACGAACTCGAAGGAACTTTTTCGAGGATGGATTCTGGTTCAGGAGAAATTGAATAGAAACATCAGATGTCTTTTCTTTTTACCTTCTCTCAGGTTGCGAGGGCTCCTAGGATTAGGAGAGTACACCTATTGCGCTTATTGGATAGTCTTCTTCAAAACCTTAAGCTAGTGCCGAAGGGTAGGGAATGAAGAAAACCAATTAGCGTATAGAAGGTATACAGAAGGTAATAAGTAAAGACATATTAAAGGGATTGCAGTGAGGGCAGGTAAGTATATGGTTACTGTCATGATTCAGGATAATGGAAGAGGCGTTATTAGGAATACCAGTTAACCTTTTTGAAACATTTTCATGTTTCAGTTTTACTGTGCGATGTTAATTGATAACTGTTTTCCCAATTGGAATCTAACTCCAGAGTATGTATTTACCAGATCAGTTTCCCACATCTGTATGTTATTACAGATGGTGAGTGGGAGTAAGATATTGGGAATTGGGTGATTAGATCCTCATTATATCGGAATTCGTTGTAATTGGTGATATTTGAGGAAATCATCTGGTTTTTGCCGGATGGCAAATATTTGGTTTTGAATATCCGTTGTTATGCACCAATTTCAAACTAATATATCTGTACATTTATTTTATAAAGTGAGATATAATTTTTTGATATTATGTCTATAACATTTACCTATATCAGCTGGTGATTAGGTATGGTGCATTCAACAGCGGTGTAATTCTTCTTAACCATAGTACAGTTTTTCAACCTACGACGCACGGAGTTTGAGTTATTGAACTCAAGGGACTTATACAAAGTATTGTATGTTTTCCAGTGTCCATTAGGACAATGGGGTTGGTACTCGCACTGTATTCTGTTTACTCATAACTTCTCTGATTCTAGACATGTATTTCATTGAAATGCAAGGTTCAAATTTTGAGAAGCTATACGTATAAGAATAAAGTAGAGAACTATTTATTAGAAGTATCGGGATTCTTCGAAGTATTCAAAGATGTAGATACTTGTGTTTGGTATTCCGTTGATAGTGATGGTTTTGAGAACTTGCTTCTCTTTCAAGTTACTCATATATGGATGCACTCCTAGATGAGTAATGCTGATTGTCCTCTTTCCATTTGGTTGATATGCACTAGAGACAGCTGCATGATTTTGAATCTGGTTCAATTTAGATTAGTTCTTTTGTTTCTATATTAGATATATATAGAATCAATTTATATCTTAATAATGTTAAGGTATAGGGAGTTGTCCGGCTGATACTTAAAACCAGAATCCGGATAAACTCAAGGCACGTTTCAGTAATGGCTGTTTGTGGGTTATCCCGGGCTTTGATGAGGGTTAACTTTCTACCATCAGAAAGATCAATATTTATATTGTTCTTGACTCGCCACAGTTTTAATAAAATGGATTTTTTCAGAAAACAGAAGTGAGAGTATGGTAGAACTGGAAGTTATTCTAGAACCACAAACGATTACTGGAAATTTAATAAAACCTAAGCATTCAATTGGATTTGATATTCCATTAGCCACTCCGCAGATTTGGTGGGTAACCTCAGGCACCCGAAAGGTACTTCAGTCTTCTCAGAGACGGTGACAGGGAGGTTCTTGTTTACCCAGACGTGACATTGCTGTTGTTCTAGACTATAAGACCCGGCAGGAGGATGAGTATAGCGTCATTCTAAACTAGCTTTAGAAGTGCACGCGTATATGACTCTACCAGAGGGTTGTTGTAGTCAGTGGGAGCAGCGGAAGCATAGTAGGCAAGTAGCTTATGTCTATTTATAGACTAAAGCCGGTATAGCGGAAATAGATGATCTATATTTGATGTGACAGTCATAGGTCTTGACCTCATCAGAATAGGAGATGGATCTAGTAAGAAGGTAGTAGAGAGTGATGTCCAGGTATTGGGATGACATGCACTTGATAGGAAAGGATATTCCTATACTACGATCGGTTATACTTTGGTTGTCACACAGTTGTTTCTCCACATAGGATATAGAAATAATATCATGTTTCCTGGTTACTAGATCTATGTTTTTAGATCTAGATTTTGGAAGTATCCCAATTTGGGTACTTTGACATAATTCTAAAGATATTTTAGAATGGACGACTCCTGGCATGGGGGTGAACCTGCAGGTGAAGGAGTCAACATCTCTAAAGGTGTCTTACAGACTAAAGGGGAGAGAGATCTACATGATTAACATATCATTTGCTTAGGCAATTGAGTTAATCATGAAATGTCAAGTACCACACCAGATATTGCTTTTGCAATAGATACAATAAGCAGATATATTAATCCAATCCTGGAGAAACATAGGATAGCAGTTATTAAACATAAGTGAATGTTCCTGGGAAATGATTACGGCAGCCTCCTTCGGGAGACAGTTATCATTTCAGGCTTCCAAGGTGACCTGGATGACAGAGTGACTGTCAGAGTTATAGTTTTACCTCTTTTGAGGGACAGTATGTTGGACAGGTGGTCCAAGCGAATACTGAGGAAATGCATGGCGCAGGATACTGATTAAATTCAGTGGACGATACAGTCTAAGTAGTTTGCTGGATTTGGAGTTCATTTGAGAACTGGGTCCCATCAGATATCCAGACAAATTTTAAGACAGGTATTGCTCATTTCGGGAGATAGTTTTCTCCGTGAAGTTGAGATTAAGAGAGATACAGAAAGAAACTTTGGAGCGGATCCACTCACTGAGGCTATTTCTCGAACGCAATCATTTTTCGCAAACGGGTTTTGCGAAACTGATTAGTAGAGAAGTTGGGTGTTCGGTATCACACGGGCTGTGAGTATGTGACATCGCAATAATTGGCCTTAAGTGCAAGTGGGAGATTGTTGGCTATAGTGCCCTCAAGGCAATTATCATAGTGGCGGGCTTGTGATTATGATGATTGAGGCAGGACCTATACCGAAAAAACAGTTTTACTCAAGATGATAGTATGCTATCTGGTTTGTCTTTATCATAATGTACATGTTGATAGAGCCCATAGGATTCTTGCTTGACTGCCAGCATTATGATGGCGATCATATATGTGGGAGCTGGGGTCTATAAGCACATCCTTAAATGTCCCTAGTCAAAGGAGTATAGAGACCGGGCATCGATACTCCAGTGTAGACTAGTGTATACTGATCGAGACCCCGACGAGGGGCGGTGGCCAAGTCTCACAAGCCATTGGTGTTAGTTTGTTCACCTAAGATAGTATGCAGGTGCTCAATGGGTTATAAGTACACTGGACGGACTCGCCGGGAACCTGCTAGTTGGTATTATACCTATTGTCAAATAGCAGTTCCCAGGTGACATATGTACAGGTTAGTCTGTCGACCTGAGATCGTCATTTGTCTCGTGTGAGTTCCTACTATGCTTTGATTACTACCGTACCACGGCTCAAATGAGTCGTGCAAACAGGTTTTAGTTGGGTACAGTCCCGAGCCACATGGAGGCAGTGGTCGGATCGTCGGGGATTCGTCTCTCCCGGTATTGGGGGTTGATGTCTCATTGTGTACGGGTGGCCATCACCACTGTAGGGTTAGCTTAGCACCTTAGCAAGGTTTTGGCAAGCATCAATCATGCTACTTTAAAACTTTTGGGGTGCTAAACAAACCCTAACCAAGATCTTAACAAGAGACTTAGGGTAAACAAAGCAAGTAAACAACTTTACTTCTAAGAGTTTGGGATTACAACCTTTGTAGTCCATTCCTTCGATTCATAAGCTCCGTGTTGAGGTCCCTTCGCCGCGATCATCATGTACCCGGACTCTAGAAAGGCTCCATGAAGAGAAAGATGCAAACTTGTTTCCAATCTTCAACTACTAAGATGATCTATCTTGAATAATCTCGAACCCAAGCTCTTGCTTCACTAATCAAATATTAGTAAAGCAAACACCCTAATCTAAGTGGCTAGAATAGATGAGGATGATGAAGTAGGAATTTAGCTCTCTTTTATTTTTTATCACACTCAAAATCATCACAAACCCAAAAGCTAGAAAGCTTTTCAAGAGGAAGAAGAAGAAGAATTTCATTTGTGATGAATAATGAATTACTGTTCTTGTCACAAATCAACTATGGGTCAATCATGAAGGCTTAAACCTTGTAGAGAGTAAATTAGGGTAAAGGGTTTGGGTTGGGTTAATAAATATCAACACAAAATATCTAAGCAAAAAACAAAAGGAAGCTTCATGCAAAAGCTAACCCAAATGCCAACCCAAATCAAACCCTAACTTATTTAAACTATACAAATTATATTGCATTTATAACCATAACTTGTTACAATATTATATATCACATATATAATATATTTTTGTAACAAAATAAAATAATACAATTAACATATATCACATATATATCAATGTATTATCCAAGTGAGAAAAAAAATCTTTAAGTGAGCTTATATTAGTTAATGTAACTTAATATATCACATATATAATTATACATTAAATTATCAAATCAACATTTGATCCGATAATCCGGCTATATCGCATATAACCGACTAATATAACATGTACCGATTCATCGAATCAACAGTTGATCCGATGACCCGGCTATATCACATATACCCGGCCGATATCATATATCGCGAGAATGGAATACGATATCTCATATCGTAATATTCTCGGTCCCGCACATATCACATATGTGCTCCTACTCCGTTTTGCCTGAGCCAGGAAACCTCTGTGTAGGACTCTAAAGAATCGTCAATACGCCGGCAGTAGGTGATGATCATATCAAACACCCACAAGCTGCAAGCGATCAGCTAAACGTAACAGCCACCCAGGTATTGAGCGATCAGAAGATCAACAAGCAAGCCTGTACATTCTCCTGTGAATCCAACCAGTAACACTCCCGTACAGTCCGGTCTCTTCGTCTGATATGTCGCATATCTCGCCTAGGGGTGGTAAACGTCAGACCCCAGTAGCTTGATAAGTCGTGTCGATATGAGGTCTATAACAGTTCGAGAAACCACTGATAACACTTACCAGTAAATCTCAGCAACCCTGGTCAGGGATTTCTAGTTATAGCCAATCGAACACTGCGCAACATCAACTCCCTATACCGGAAGTGACGAAACCCCTCCTATTGCTCATTGCCTCCATGTGATTCGGGACTGTACCCAAAAGCCACTGTTTTGCACGCCCTCTTGGACGTGGTATGATGGAAATCAAAGCACAGTAGGAATCACACAAGACTCTATGACGATCTCGGGTCTACAGACTAACCTGTACCAGTGTCACCAGAGAACTGCCATCTGACGTGAGGTATAATACCATCTGGGAGTTCTCGGCGAGTCCGTCCAGTGTACCCAGTCTTCACTGAGCACTCATATACCTTCTCTGATGTCAAACACCAATGGATATGGGATCATCTATCGCCCATCATATGGGTCAAGAAGTGCATACGCTAGTCTAATCTGGAGTATCGATGCCCTGTCTCGGTACTCTCACGACTAGGAACATTTGAGACTACACTGTCCCCACTAGTATGATCTGCATCATAGTCCTGGTAGTCAAGTACTCATCCTAAGGGATTTATCAAAATGTAACATAGAGACAATCAGAGTACATGTTAAGATAAAGAGCAACCAGATAGCATACTATCATGTTGAGCAAGAAAGTCCTCCCTATATATGTCCAAGCATCCATTACAATATACAACGTATCTACAGTAATGGCCTCTAGGGCATACATACAACTAACAATCTCCCACTTGCACTAGGGCCATCTGTTGTAGTATCTCATACCCAACAATCAACTGTTGTTGAAGTATCTCATACTCAACCATCCCATAAAAGTCTCTAGTGGGAAATAGGCCATTGTGAGTGGATCCGCACTGTTGTCCTCTGTGTCTACTCTCCAAACCTCGATCTCCTTGGAGATTAACCATCTCCATGATCAGGCGATACTATCTAAGAATATGTCTGGATCTCTGATGGGACGGGGGTTCCTAGGCATAAGCCACAACTCCAATGTCACACAATGGCAGGAACGAAGTTCATCTCATTAACTAAAATATATCCAGACTGCCTCTTTGGTAGCATCCTTGGTAACGATGTATCTTGCCATTAATCATCTAGTATGTCACGATATATAGCTTGGAACTCTTCCAACATACCGTCCCTCCACTGAGGTTAAAGATAATGCCTGCGACTGATATTCAGTCGTCCTTGTCACCCTGGAACCTTTCCAGTGATTCTCCCCAGGATCGATTGATACCATCTCACTACAACTAGGAGAATCCTAACATCCAATTAGATCTATCTCATAGATCCATAACCCAGGATTTAGGAGGTACCACCTTGATCCTATATGGAGAATCTTTGTGATAAGAGGAGATTGACCGAGCGTAACATAGGAAACTTCTTCCCTATCAAGAGTATGTCATCCACGTACTATACGAGGATCACCACCATACTCCCTACTACCTTTTTGTATATACTTGGTTCATCTACCATTTTGATGAAGTCAAACTCTTTGACTACCACATCAAAACAGACGTTCCAACTCCGCGATGCCTGATTTATCGCATAAAACAACTTGCACACGTTTCCGCTGCTCCCACTGTCTACGAAGCCCTCTGGCTGTGTACTTATAGACGCTCTCTTCCAAATCATCATTTAGAAAAGCAGTCATGACACCCAACCGCCAAATATCGTAGTCATGGTATGTAGGAGTGGCAAGTAGGGTCTGGATGGACTTAAGCATAGTTTTGAAAGTCTCAACTTTTCCATGTAAACTAAGTAATCTTCTCAAGATATACTGCTCCTGATGGGGATTTAACCCATCAGATAAAGCAACCAAATTCCATACTTTGTTAGTGTGTATGGATTCCATCTCAGATCGCTAAACATCCATCCATACTCACAGAGTCCTCACTCCTGATGGTCTGCTCGAAACTAGTTGGGTCATCATGTCATGATGCAATCCTTGCTCCCACTGTCATAGAGAAACCGAAGTATCTCTCAGGTGGATGAGGAACCCTACCAGATCGGCGGAGAGGCTGAGATTCGTTGGAGACTATTGAATCCTCCGGGTTTACCAAATCATCAGCTGCAGTTTGTATAGCTGGAACTCCTTCCAGTTCTACCTCATGACCACTAATTTCTTCACAAGAAATTCCTTTTTTCTCAAAATGTGGTATGCCGAGAAATAAAACATCTTTTGTACGTCGGTGTGGTAGAAGATATTCCCATGCGAATGCTTGGGATATCCAACAAACTTCCACAGAACTGACCTTGCCTCGAGCTTGTCCGGATTTTTCTTTTGACATAGGCCGGACAACCCCAAATCTTAACTTCCTTAAGAGATGGGCTCTTCGCATACCATATCACATATGGAGTGGTAGACATCTGATTTGGTTGGAACCCTATTCAATAGGTATGCAACTTCTCAAGTGCATAACCCCAAAAGAAAATAGGCAACTCGGTAGTACTCATCATAGAGCACACCATATCACATAGGGTGTAATTGCTCCGTCCCGATACACCGACGTGCTGTGGTGTATACGGAGGAGTAATGCTGAGAAAGAATCTCATTCTCCTTTAGAATAGTCCAGGAATTCTGTGCTCAAGTATTCTCCTCCTTAATCTCATCAAAGGACATAATATTTATACCCGTTTTTAGTTCTCTACTTCTAACTTTTATTCATTGAATTTTTCAAAAGTTTCAGACTTGTGTTTCAACAGGAACATATGTCCGGATCTTGAGAGATAATCAGTGAATATAATGAAGTACAAAGAACCGGTCTTGGCATGTGTAGACAGGGGACCTTCATACATCAGCATTTATCAATCCCAAGAGTTCAGTAACTCTTTCTCTGTTTCCAATAAACGGAGCTATGGTCATCTTATCTTTGTGATATGACTAGCAAGTTTCACAAGATGTAAATTCAAACTAATTTAAATATGCATCTTTATGTAACTTTAGCTAGTCGGGTCGCATCGATATGACCTAGTCTACAATGCCTCAAGAAGGATTCGTTCATGTTCCCCTCCGAATGGCGGCGGAGACGTGAGGACGTCTGGCCTGAGATTCGGGGCAGATGCTATATGGTTTTATCCGTCTACCTCTCCGAAGATGCCAAGTTGATTTATGGCACCGTGTATCGGAGGTTTAGACGGATGCGGCCGATGTAGCAGACTTCGTCAGATTCCCCCTCGCTTGAGGGGTTTTTGATTGTAGAGACGCTCTTCCCTGCAGGAGCAAGCCCCTGCAATTAATTACGCTACCGCATCGCGGTAACAACTTTCTCCTTCTCTAGAATTTCACTTCGTGTCGTGGGTGTTTGTTTTGTTTGTGGTTTCCTGTGGATTGTATACGGAGACTGAGTAATGCCGTCGCCCGTAGGACATGGATTAGTCCAAATCCGTATTTACTTAGATTTGGGTTTGATGTTTTTAGTTTAAGGATACGTTAGCCGCATTTGAGACTAAGATCAACTTAAACGTTCGTTAAGGATACGTTAGTCTGATTTGAGACTAAGATCAACTTAACGGGATCGTCTAGATCCATTTCCAGTTTAAAGACGTAGTGGTCCATTTAAAATATGGTCGTCAGGACCCGTCACCTCTCTGACGACGTTGAAGGATTACAACGACATGTGTCAGGGGAGTTCGGAGATGTACCCTTGAACCAAAGTTGATTGGGGGTCTTATAGTCCAATTTGGGACTAAAGTCTGTTTGAATGTTTAAGGATACATTAGCCATATTTGAGGCTAAGATCAACTTAAACGGGATCGTTTAGATCCGACAAAAGAGCATTTGGGAGCTCTATTGTTCCAGTTTAGGGACGTAGTGGTCCATAGGTAGTTTAAGGACATTGCGGTCCAATATTAGTTTAAGGACGTCTCGGTCCACGAGTTTAAGGACCCCGCAGTCCGTATTAATGTGTGGTCATCGGGACCCATCACCTCTCTGACGTCGTTGAAGGATTACAACGATAGGTGTCAGAGGAGTTAGGAGATGTGCCCTCGGACCGGATGTAAATTGATTTTTAAGAGAGCAGCTATGCTCAGTCAATTTAATTTGAGGACTTACGGCCATGATTGGGCTAAGTCCAGTTGAAAAAAGTTCAACACTTTTATTTGTTTTTATTTTTTGCTTGGGCTCTGCCCATAAAGGATGCAGAGCATCAATTTATTTCGGGCTCTGCGCATTTATGAATGATGCAGAGCATCAATTTTACTTGGGCTCTGCCCATTTATTGCTTTGCAATTTAATTAGGCCTACTAGGTCTTTTTGATTTGGGCCTGGCCCTTTAGGAAATGCATTGCACTTGTCAGGCGCTTTGCGCCAATCAAAGAGCGCAAGCGCTTGTGGTGTTGACACGTGTCACGCAAGCGCAGTGCGCTGCGCCAATGCGCTGCGCTTGCGCTGCTGACACGTGTCGCGCTCTGGTGAGTTGCGCCAATTCCAGAGAGCAATGCTCTATTTCAAAAGCGCATAGCGCAGATGGTTCAGATGCTGACACGTGGCGCTCTCTGGTGGCTTGCGCCAATCCAGGAGCGCAACAGCGCAGTTTGCAAGTGCAAGGCACTATAATTTGAGAATCTTTTAGATTCTAGAACCAAAGGTTCATAAAAGAAGTGCAAAGCACTGTTTGTTTTCTTTGATCTAATTTAGTTTCTCTTGTTTTTTCTTGATCCCAAAGAACCAATGGTTCATAAGTGCAAAGCACTATTTTTCTTTTGTTTTTTATCAAAGATCATCGATCTATTAGAAGAAATTCTTCTATCTAAAAGGTCTTTTACCTTTTTCTTCTTCTTGAAATTTCTTCAGAGTTTTCTCTGTTTGAAGTTCTTGATTTCTCACAAAATGTTCATGCCTTTGAATTGAGGTCTAGGGTCCTTTTTATAGTGCCCATAAATTAGTTAAATTTGTTAAAGAGATCTTTCTCTGAGTGATTTGGGGAATTTTCCCTACCGTTGGATCTTTGATCCAAGGGCCTCTGTTTTACAGAAGAAAATCTTCTTGTTTTAAAAAGAACAGAAAGATTTCTTTAAAATCTTAATTCTGTTTGGCGCAAATACCCCAGCGCGTGACACGTGTCAAGCAGCGCACAGCGCAGCGCAACTGCACTAGCGCATCTGCGCTGACACGTGTCAAGCAGCGCACAGCGCAGCGCAACTGCGCGAGCGCATCTGCGCTGACACGTGTCGCGCAGCGCAGAGCGCAGCGCAGAGCGCAGCGCAGAGCGCAGCGCAACTGCGCTAGCGCATCTGCGCTGACACGTGTCGCGCAGCGCAGTGCTTGCGCAACTGAAGCGTTGCTTCCTTTTGTTTTCAATAGAGCTTTACTCTGATTGGGCGCGCCTTCTTGGGCGCTGCGCTGACGTGTCATCGCCTGACACGTGGCGCGTTGCGCACAGCGCAAGAAATTTGAAGCGTTGCTTCATTTATTTTAACTTTAATTTTCACTTCGATTTTCAAAACAGAGCTTTGCTCTGATTGGGGGAAACAGAAGCGTTGCTTCGTCTCCCGCCTTGGAATTTGAACAGGGCTTTGCTCTATTTGGGGTAAACAGTTCATTTCTGAACTCTTCCTCTTGTGTGTGTTCTGTACGTTAAGAACTGTGGTTTGATTTAGAACGTCTATGCTTTTAGATAACGTGCTTGAACCGATCAACTCTTGATATAGGAAATGTTCAAAACATTATCCAACAATACAAATTATATCCTTCTTTACTAATAAAGAGACTGATATGATGTTGTATATCAGGTTCGGTATCTAATAACATTCGTTCAGAATCAATGTATTCTGGTAAAACAGGGTGATAACTGCCAACAGACTTGGCTGCAACACTTGCATCATTTTCAACTCTTGAAACTTATCACCCGTTCTCAGTTCTCTACCTATCTGTAGCCCATGTAACAAATTACATTTGTGGGATCCTGATCCGGTATCTCATACCCAGGACGTAAAGGATACTGAGAAACAGTTCTCGGTAATGAACACACCCGAAGAAGATGCATCAACATGTACTTTCTTCGTTTGGGCGGCACGGGAATTCTGGTAATCCCCTATTTTCTGCTCTGTCTTATAACAATTATAAGTTGGAGCGGGACCAACGTTCCCCGGCGCAGTATAACAAGCGGGTTCGGTCAATACATCCGTATTATTATCTTGATTAAGGCGTGACATGGTCGCTATCTAGAGAGAGAGAGAAGAAAACACTCAGCGTATGCTCTTGCAAGATTAGAGTGGTTATTAATATATCTAATCAGGATGTCTCCCACTGTTTTAGTCAAATCTTCCTTCAAACCCTAAAAGGAAAGACTAGACGGGATTAATTGCACCCTACAAATTCGCCAATCTTTCAGCCAGGTCAGTGCCGGTACTTTGAGGGAGGTTCCCCGTGCTTTCGCACGGACCTAATTAAAATAAACCTCGTTTTCCCAGAGGCATAACCCCGTTGACACCTTTCTAGACACCTACTTGATCTGCTAATTGTAATGTGTAAAACTCTCCCAGGAGTAACTCTTACTCGCAGTGGATATCGGGATCCAACTATTTCATAGAAGGTATGCAATCTCATTGCAAATTTCAACACTTGAAATTCCCAATAATATTTTGCCCCTAGCATCCTATGACCTTGACAGAGGTCAACAAACCATAGTCTGCTAGTCAAGTTCAACCCTTCATTTCCTGATTGAAGTAAACCCACCCGCACGATCCTTGACAGAGGTCAATAAGGTCGCACGACTACCCTAAATCAATCATATCATATGCTTATGCAGATAAGCACTAATCAGCTACCGCACACTACGCCTTGACAGAGGTCAACAAACGCAGCACGAATACTAACTATTACTTATCTGAAATGACGGAGGGCTACGACAGGTCCTTAAGAAAACCCTTTGCGTAATTAACTTGATATCGTTGTAGAATCGAGTGATTTTAAATGGAATGTTTTTGAGACCTTTTCTAATTTTGCCAAAGAGGTCACTCCCGATGAAGAGATCTCGGCTCTTTTCTCATCGAATAAGGTGCAGGATATTTCACAAATATCACTATGCAAAGCAAAAACCATAAAAACAATCAAAAGACAAACTGAGTTTGTAGCATCTGCTAGTTTCGCTAAAGATGTCACTCCCGGTGAAGGGATATCGGCTCTTTCCTTATCGAATAAGGTGCTGGATATTCTACAAGGAATACCGCTATGCAAAGAAAGAACTAGAGCTACCAGTTTTTGAGACAAGTTTCTACAACATCTTTAGGTTTCTTTTAGTTTCATTAATCTCATTAATGAAGTCCCATTTTATTATGCTTCACAAGCATCACAATTGAAACAAAATCAACAATATAACATATATCTCATATATATAATATAAACATTCGTCTCAGGTAGTAATATGATCTCATCACAGAACATTGCAGCAGAAGATAACATATGAAATATTGGATATACT